>OX336388.2:1126176901-1127569164 GCA_946902985.2 Meconema thalassinum | reverse complement strand
AGACATCTTTCTCTTCTTTGTCAACCATCGCCGTTCAACCAAATGCTATTTTGGTGAGTTTTGATGTAGAGTCCTTGTTTACCAGAGTGCCGGTGGACTCGGTCATGACACTCATCAAGGATTTGTTTCCTGAGGACATTGCCCGATTATTCCACCACTGCTTGTGTTCCAGTTATTTCTTGTGGGATGGTAAATATTACGAGCAGACTGATGGTGTGGCCATGGGAAGTCCACTCTCGCCTGTCGTGGCAAATTTTTTCATGGAACATTTTGAGGGGGAGGCTATATCTTCGGCGTCTTTCAAACCTGTGATTTGGTGGAGGTATGTGGATGATACGTTCGTGGTGTGGGAGGAGGGTCCTGAGAAACTGAACCACTTTCTGAACCACCTAAATCAGCTGCATCCTTCAATCCACTTCACAATGGAGCTAGTCAGATGGATGCTTACCTTTTTTGGATGTTCTTGTGAGGAGGAAAGCGGATGGCTCCATGGGGCACAGCGTCTACCGTAAGCCAACTCACACCAACCGTTATTTACATGCGGACTCCCACCACCACCCAGCACAAAAACAAGGAATTATAACAACTCTAGCCAAAAGAGCGGAACGTATTTGTGAGGCATCAACTCTTCAGGAAGAGTTAAATGCCTTACAAACCATGTTTAAGGGTAATGGCTATAATGAATCAACTATATATAGGTCCCTACATCCCAGAAGGAGGGATAGACAACCTTCTCAGAGCTCCGACGTGAGAGGAACTGCTTACCTCCCTTATATTCACAACACCACTGACCGCGTTGCTAAGATTCTCCGCAAGCACAAGATAAAAACAGTTTTCGGCACTATGACGAAAATTGGTCAACGTTTAGCATTAAACAAAAATAAATTGTCCCCAATACTACAACCTGGGGTGTATGAAGTCCCATGTACTTGCGGAAAAGTCTACATTGGACAAACAAAACGGTCCATTGCAACTCGCATCAAAGAGCATCAAAGGAACATCCGTCTAAACCAACCTGACAAATCAGCTATAGCTGAACATGCCCTGTCTTCAGGGCACGATGTATGTTTCAAGGATGCTCATGCGCTTGCCCTTGTTAAGCACAACTGGTCTAGAATTATAAGGGAGGCAGTTGAAATTCGTAAAAATCCCAATAATTTTAACAGAGACACTGGATATCAGCTAAGTGACACTTGGCTACCAGTTATTAAGGATCTAGGGAGATAGTTCCTCTCAGTCTCTCTGTTCTTCACATATTTAAAATTGTACATTTTCCCTCTAGGGCTCAGAGCCTGGATTTGATCTCTTTGTTCGTCACTGGAGGAGTTTCCATCTGTTTTTTCGCCGTTGACTGTATGACGTTAGGTATCGTTCAGATACACTTCCCTTTTGTTTATGTTTCCTTATATCAATCTAACCCTCCCACCTCCCCCCCCCCCCCCCTCCTCATTCTTCGAGGAGTTTCTATATTTTCACACCACCCCCCTTTACCTTCTCGTTACTAACTTCTCTGTCCGCCGTTCCGCCATGGTCCATACAGTAATTTCTGGCAGCTGCTCTCTGGTGACGAACAGAGGAATTTATCTATATTTTTTTGTTATCTCTTTGATATACTTTCTTTGGCCACATTGTTTATTTCCATTGAAAAAGGAGGCAAGGTTTCTCCGAAACGTATGGTTTAAATTAAAAATACACACGGCATTAACCCAAAAGCATGAATTATTTATATAATTATAGAGTTACATTACTCTACTACAGTCGCCATAGAAACACAATTCATGAGATAAATTGCACACACATCCAAGTACACGAGGCTGATGACTGAGATGTTCCAAGTCTCCAAAACGAATGAACAACAATCAACAATACTTCCTGATGTTGTTGTTTACTGTTTTTATTAATTCATTTTAGGAGTTTTGGACATCTTGGTAATCAGCCCTGCATACTTGACTGTATACTTGAGTGTATGCTGAATTTGTGTTTCTGTGATGAATGTTTGAGTGTGTGTGGTTGTAAATATTGGGATTGGGATAGAGGCTCCAAGCCTTGTGAAATAAGGTATTATCCCTGCACTTTTCCTGGAAGGAGTGCGAAAAAATTCGTAAAACACACTAATGATAGTCGTTGTCAGCGCCGGCATTCTAACTTTCTATATCTGAACTTCCAGATCCCCCATGCAGTCGTGATGTGTGACTTTACACCCACGGCTACACTGTGGGACGTATACTGCTCGGGTCTAAGCTCCATGTACCTGCGGAGTGAGGTGGCAGGAGGGAAGAAAAGTATTTGTCAACAGTCCGCCGTGTTATCTGGTATTCCTGTCTAGACCAATACTGCTAACATAGGACTGTTGCCTAAACTAGTGTGTGGTTGCGACTGAGTGAGTGAGCAATCAAGCAGTTGAATCTCTAACATTCTCGTGTGTGGTGAACAACAACAGCTTTAAGGGAAGCTTTGAAGGCTAATGTATGAATTATATTTCACTCCACCTCAAGCCTGCAGGACCCAATGTACAGGGTCATTATCTATGTGCGCCCCGTTAAACACGGCAAGCTAAGCCAGCTGTGACTAGCGCAGATTGCGGGCGCGCGTATGTGGTTTAGCGGTGGTTGGTGCGCTCCGCTGACTCATATCGTTAGTTCACACGTATTTTTAGCCTACTTTCGATTTTTGCAAAAAATGAAAGTAGACTTATGAGATCAACACAGGGCGAAAAAAAGTGTGTCTGTCTGTGTGTGTATATGTGTGTGTGTGTGTGTGAGAGAGAGAGAGTCTGTGTGTGTGTGTGTGAGTGTGTATACTCAGAATGTCTGTCCCCACCATATCAATTCGAACACGGTGAACGCGAATTGAACGAAATTTTGTACAAAGGTAGCACTAGCAAATAACACCTCAGTGTCATGTTTTATATCGCCGCCATCTTGACGGAAACGTAATGGCGGCCACACAAATGTTCAAAGCTTAAATAAAATTACGACTAACCTAATTATCCGATCTCTACCAAATTTTGCATCAACATACCTTTATGGGGGGAGCATCCTTTGACCAAACTATTAGGTCATCAGCCTAATAGTTTGCGGATGGCGGGCACCTTTGTTTAAAAATCGATTCCCCCTATTAATTCGAACACGGTGAAACCGAATGGACCGACATTTGGTACAGAGGTAATACTAGCAAAGGGCACCTCAGTGTCATGTTTTATATCGCCGCCATCTTGACGGGAACGTAATGGCGGCCAGACAAATGTTCAAAGCTTAAATCAAATTACGACTAACCTAATCATCAGATTTCTACCAAATTTTGCAACAACATACCTTTATGGAGGAAGCATCCTTTGACCAAATTAATAGGTCATTAGCCTAATAGTTTGCAGATGGCGGCCATCTTTGTGTCAAAATCGATTCCCCCTATTAATTCGAACACGGTGAAACCGAATGGAACGAAATTTGGTACAGAGGTAGCACTAGCAAAAGGCACCTCAGTGTCATGTTTTATATCGCCGCCATCTTGACGAAACGTAATGGCGGCCACACAAATGTTCAAAGCTTAAATCAAATTACGATTAACCAAATCATCCGATCTCTACCAAATTTTGCAACAACATACCTTTGTGGAGGGAGCATCTTTTGACCAAACTAATAGGTCATTAGCCTAATATTTTGCGGATGGCGGCCATATTTGTGGGAAAATCCTTTCCCCCTATTAATTCGAACACGGTGATACCGAATGGAACGAAATTTGGTACAGAGGTAGCACTAGCAAAGGGCGCCTCAGTGTCATGTTTTATATCCCCGCCATCTTGATGGAAACGTAATCGCGGCCACCCAAATTTTAAAAGCTAAAATTTAATTACGACCAACCTAATAATCTAGTCTCGGCCAAGTTTTGCAACAACATATCTTTATGTGGGAAGCATATTCTGACCAAACTACAAGATCATCAGCCCAATAGTTTGAGATGGTGGCCAGTATGTGTGCAAATCAATTCCCCCTATCAATTCAAACACGGTGAAACCGAATTGAACGGAATTTAGTGCCAAGCAAAGGGCACCTCAGTGTCATGTTTTATATCGCCACCATCTTGACGGAAACGGAATGATGACCACCCAAATGTTAAAAGCTTAAATCAAATTACGACCATCCTAATAATTTGATCTCTACCAGATTTTGCAACAACATGCCTTTTTGTGGAAAGCATCTTATGACTGACTACAAGGTCATCAGCCCAATAGTTTGCAAATAGCGGCCATGTATGTGCGCAAATCCATTCCCCATATCAATTCAAACACGGTGGATCCGAATTGAATGAAATTTTTTACAGAGTTAGCACTAGCAATGGGCACCTCATATTCATGTTTAATATCCCTATAGCACGTTGTGTTTCAACAAGCTACCACAACCAACATTCAATTATACTCCTTGAAAAGGACAAAGAGTTATAACATTACCCATGCATTTAGGAGAAAGTAGGCTATATGTTCTTTATTGAACATCTTGTTTTCATTCATATGGACATGTGTCTGCAAAGTTTAGACGTTAGTGTTGCACGTTTAGTGAGTATTGTGATTACTGTGATTGTTGGTTATGCTTAGACACCAATTCACATTGCGCGAAGGTGTGCATATCCATAATTTGTGTATGAAAAGCAGAAAATCTTGTTCTGAAACTAGAAAAATTTTCGAATCAAGTTTCCAGGAAGACCTGTGCCTAATCCAGTACAATTAGGAGGCTCGCTAAACGATTCAAGGAAACAGGCTCCGTAAATAATAAAAGAGTTGACAGATATTCTTTCATCAGAAGATGTCAGGTGTGTGTTACAAGAGAAGGAGGACATTTTCAGCATCGGCTATGAGCACTGTAAGTACACATTATTGAACATGTTTGGTAAAAATGTGAAAGTGCGCGCCACCAATGGCTGAACCGGGTACGCGCGGCCACTATCTGCGCCAGTCACAGCCGGTTTATTGTTAGCTTGCCGTGTTTACTCACGCGCACATACACAGGGTCTTTATTTTCCTTGGCAAGGCGAATCCATACGACCTGCGCCGGCTGCTACAGGTTGGCGCGTGCGGTCTCCGGCCGTATTCCCACACTCTTGCTGCGGTAGACGTGTGAGCTCCGAGCTAATTGGGTGTTCTATAAAGCTACTGCGTACTCTATGTCGTATTGTATAGTGTTTTTTTTTGAGATTGTGTATAGTGCTGTAATGCCGTAAGTGAAATATTCGTTACGTGAACGTGTACTGCACATCTGCACAATACGTACACAAAGTGCAGGAAATCGTGCACTAGAACAAGACAAAAGTTTCGAGTGAAATTTCCAGGGAGACCCATTCCTATAAATCGGAAAAGAAAACAACTCGCAAAGAGATTCAAAAGTACAGGTTCAGTAAACAATAAGAAAAATGCCTTACTGAAGCTAAATTAACCGTAGTAACCGGGAACTTCAGAATGAGATGGCAATTATGTTTGGCAGCGGATGGGGAACATTTTCAGCATCTACTGTAAACATGATGAGTAAAAATGCATGATACTGATTTTAAGCACCTTATTTTGCCGTACATATGCGCGCGCGGTCGCTGGCAACTGAGCCGTCACTGGCGGAGCACGTGAATGAGAATGTCCTGGCCAAGGAAATATAAAGACCATGTATAATGACCCTGTAGTAGGCTACCCGAGACTGATGACCAAGATGTCCCAAGTCTTAAATAAAGTAACAACTATTAGATCAAGTCTCCACTACCACCCCGCGGAGTAGCCGTGCTCGTTAAATCGCTCACCACGACCACGATGGGGAGCTGCAACAAGTCCGGAGATTGGAGATTCGAATCCCGGCGCTGACAGTAGATATCCTTAGTGTGGTTTCCCACAATCCCTCTAGGCAAATGCCGGGATAGTACCTTAACCTTCATCCGGTCGCGCCCGCGTTAGATTACCGTCCTATTGAAAGAACGCGCGTAGAGCTCCTCTGATCGTTACAAAGCGCGCAAAAGGCACATGTATTCTCAAGGTACGATATCTTTCGCTAGATGACAGAGGAGCAGCGGTTCTTGATGGCGACGTTTTCGCTCAGTTGTTCATCAAAGTGCTAAGGGCGCAGTCGAGCGGTAGACTACCGTCGCGCGCGAACAGAAGTGCGTTTTTCTTTTGCCGACCACCCAAAACAAAATGTGAGTGTTTATCAAAGAATTTCCTCATTCACTATTGATAACCCAGTTGCTCATTCTCCCCCCAACATCCACACACACGCATGCACACAACACTATATTTAAAGCTGTCATACAGTGTTTTCTTTTTCATTTTTGCCACCACCGTTGTCGCTCCCATTATGGATTTTATTGAATAAATATTTCTATATTTACACCTCTGTGTATCAATTACATGTTCGATCAACCTCAAAGCCAGTCATATTGACATTGAAAGTGACAAAGAAACTCACAATTGAAAAACAAACGAGAGGACGTTATATTACCGTCGCGCGACTGCGAGTGTTACATGAAGGGGCACGACCGCATGTCCCGGGGTGCGTACCCCATCCTTAACCCCAACAATTACAGTTATACACTCTCCTACAGACATCATAGAAACACAGGTTATCAGACAATTAATAGCATTTCATGGAGGTGATAACCATGATATCGCAAGCCCCTAAAAAGAAGTAACACAACATCTCCATGACCGACGATTTCACCTGTTGGTGGCGAATAACGATATATTTCCTTGCTGTGCCCCTCCATGAAATATGCCCACCGGCCATCAATGTGCTCGTCTGATATTGGTTTGCAAAATCGTGTCCAACATTAAGAGCTTCGGATATTAATTTTACTCTAGAAGTTTGTAGGTTTGAAATGCAAAAGTAACGCAACGTGCGTATTAACTGACCGACGAATGTATTTGGTTCTGTTAGTATACATGGAGCCGGCCCGCATATTTTTTTTTTCATCCCGAGCCTAGCCACAGTATGTAATTCTGAGCCTCTCATTGGCTGTTATATCATGCCATTCTCCTGGTTCCGAATAGAGACGGTAGGTAGTAGCAGGGGTCACATCCGATCAAACATGGAGGAAGGTTTTCGAGTGAGATGTGGATAATATTCGATGTTGAATTGCATTATTAGCGTGAAACAGGCATGAAACGTGCTTTAGATCAAGTTTAAAACAACCCACGCAGCAAATGAATGCGTTCCAATCAACATTTAAGGTCCAAGTGAAATCATTCTACATTCAACCACATGTATTAAGACCTATGATAATATACCTCCGTTACGAGCGGAAATGTGCACGAGTGGCTGAGTTGGTCACTAGTCGTGGCCGAGTGAGGTGCGTGTGAGCGCGCTGTGTGACCGCATTGGAAGAGTGTACATTTTCTAATACCGGTGCTTCCGATAGTTCCACGGGTGAACTGACCTTCCGTGTGTCATTCGGACAATACTTTTTCAAGTAGTGTTCCAGATAGCACAACAAAACCAGGAAACTCAGAAAACCCCGCTGAAAATCATGTCCGGATACCAGAGGAAAAATACCGAAACGCTGCCAATGGGACAAGCAGAGTTCTCGCGCCACACCAGGAGAAATTCACCGCTGGATTATCGATACTCTCCGGTTGACTGTCGACCAAGTAGAAGCCATCCAGTTAAATGCACAAGAAAAAACCATGTACATCAAGGTAATCAGCATATCTACTTATCAGAAATTGTTAAATAATTTTGCAGATCCTATTAAATTTCAGTATGACTCAGGCGAAATGACTAATGTTAAGCTCTCCCCAGCGGAATCCAATTTTACCACAGTGCGTATATTTAATGTCCCACTTGAAGTTCCACCTGAAATTTTCAAATCCGTCCTGTCGAAATATGGCACTGTGAGTGAAGTCAGGAAAGAACAATGGTCTTCTGCTTATCAGTTCCCGGTGTATAATGGAATACGCGCAGTCACTATGGAAATAAAACAAGATATCCCCTCCACTGAGACGTTTGGTGGCCATTCTGGCTACCTATCTTATAATGGACAGAAACAGACCTGTTTAATTTGCAATGCTAACACACATCTACGTATCAACTGCCCACAGAAAATGATTCCCCTCGGTATAACTCCTACACAACAACGACGTGTCCAATACTCGGAAGTCGTGACACAGCAAACGTCACATGAACACATGTTTATTGATGAGTCATCTGGGACAACACCAGCAGTGGCCTCTGATACACACGACGCAGAACTGGTACCTTACACTGACCAGCTCAGCGAGTCACAGAGTGCCCCTGTGCTATCGGCAACATGTACCGCAGCCTTAGAACCCATTATGCCGCCACTACAGGCTGCCACAGAAATGTTGTCTTCACTGCCCCCACCTTCTCTGGTACCTACCGACTCACCTAAGCAGGTTGATCGGGGATCCGAGAACGTATCTAAAAAGATAAAAACAAATGCCTCGATTGCCGTACCAGCCCAGAAAAATCAAACTGGCTCTACAAACGTTCCCGCAGCTGTGAAAAAGAAACAAAATCTTCATTCTACGTCATCTAGGGACCCACGAACGCTCTCAAACGCTGACAGCCGGCCTATGAATGGCAATCATAAGGAACTATCTCAACCTAACTTGACATAGTGCACCAGGATAATTCTCACCTGTGTCTTCTTTCGAGTCCACCTTCCAGTATGTCTAGCACAGCCTTTATACTTCTCTTAATGACGCAATTTCTCACTGTGGCCACTGTGAATATCAATGTAATAGAATGCCCTCTGAAATTTCAACTGTTGGAGAGATTCCTTCGAGATGCAGACATTGACATTGCCTTCATTCAAGAAGTTGCCATACCGTGTTTACCCATATCTGCCTTCTACAAACAATACATCAATACCGGTAATACGAATAGAGGGACCGGATTCCTCATAAGACATGATATCCCACTCGAAGGTGTGCTATGTCATCCATCAGGACGCATAATATCTGGACACATAAACAATACCTCCCTGATAAATATATATGCCCCATCCGGGTCCAATAAACGTGTGGAACGGAAAATGTTCTTTGAACTGAGTATACTGCCTCATCTGCACGACGTTCAGGAAAAACTTATTCTTGCAGGGGATTTCAATTGTATTCAACGCCCAGAGGATTCCACTAGTCCATACAAAGGTGTCAACCCGGCTCTCAGGACCCTTCTTACCTCCCTACACCTCATTGATGCTGTGGATAGTTTAAGGGTGCCCCTGCCCCATTACACCTGTATAAGTCACAACTCCTCATCACGAATTGACCGCATCTACCTTTCACAGGAACTTATCCAGCCTAGACGATATGAAGTGATACCTGCCAGTTTCACTAACCATCATGCTGTCGTATGTACAATCTCTTACCCCCATCCCATATTTCACATAGGAAGAGGTTATTGGAAACTGAATTGCTCGCTGTTACTGGAGGAGGAATGCCAAGATATTTTCAGACAACACTGGACTCGATGGGTCCAACAAAAATGCAAATTTCGCGACTGCGCAGACTGGTGGGATATTTTGGTTAAACCAGGGATCCGCCGCGTCTTTAAGAACATATCCTACCAACGAGGTCGGGAAAGACGGGATACAGTTGAATTTTACTATCGAGTTCTTCGCCAGCTCCAGCAAAGATCTGATGCTGGGGAGCGTATATATGACCAGATTCGGGAAGTTAAAACCAATCTCCTGTCTCTACAGCAACGAACGCTCGCTCATATAAACGTGGCTTTAAAAGATCGTACAGTGCTCCCAGACGAAAGTGCAAGTGTATACCATATCGCCAAAGGACAACGTGAGCGGCAACGTAAATATATCCACCGCCTCCGCACCAGTACTGGAAGTGTCGTCACCTCCCCTGACGCTATACGTAGTGAAATATCACTATTTTATCAACGGTTCTACGCTCCGGCTCCAATTGATCCACAGCAGGTGACCCTATTGCTTTCATCTTGCAATACCCATCTGTCTCCGGACAACAAAACTCAGCTCAGCGCGGATATTACGGATGAAGAGATTCACTCTGTGGTTAAGCACCTCCCAAACAACCGCTCACCTGGCATTGATGGACTGCCATATGAAATGTATAAACACTTCTGGCCTCTCATTGGCAAAGAATTTTGTCATGTCCTGCGTACCATTCTCCAACGTCGTGCTCTTTGTCGATCACATCACGAGGGTACCATAGTCCTCATACCAAAAACATCCTCTCCCATGGCAGTTGGTGACTTCCGACCAGTTACTCTGCTCTGCAGTGATTATAAAGTCCTTACCAAAGTACTTGCATGCCGATTGAAGACTGTTCTACATGATATCATTGGTGATGAACAATGTTGCAGTATTCCTGGAAGAACTCTGTTAACAAACTTAGCGATACTAAGGGACCTACACCTAAAAGCCGAAATGCTCCCCACTGAGCCAATGAGTTTTCTCACCTTGGATCTTGATAAAGCTTTCGATCGCATCAGTCATGAATACTTGTACATGGTCTTGCAGCACTTTGAATTTCCTGCAATCCTTATTGACTACATTCGTATGATAAATTGTAATGCTACGTCTCGAGTGCTCGTCAACGGTTTTCTTTCCCCTCTGATTCCAATACAACGATCAGTTAGGCAAGGATGTCCCCTCTCCATGCTACTTTTTGTCATTGGCCTTGAACCGTTCATTCGGACTACCCAGGTAAAGCTACAGGGTTACAAACTGTCCACACATGTTTTTGGCATGTGCGCCTATGCTGATGACGTATCCATATTGATCCGCAATAATGAAGACATCTCCCACATCGATAGCGTCCTTCAGCTCTACCATATCGCCTCTGGAGCACAATCGAACCCCCAGAAAACTGCTTTGCTTCCGCTCAATAATAACTCAGTGATTACCCAACAGCCCTGGTTCCGGATAGTAAATGAGGTGAAAATTCTTGGCATTACCTGGAAGCAATCGATTCTGGACACGGTGCAAGCAAACTGGACTAAGGTCATTGCCAAAGTTAGGGGAGTGCTGATCCAATTTGGTCAAAGAAACCTCAATATAGTGCAACGGGTCATAGTCCTCAACGTATTTGCGCTCTCTAAAATATGGTATGTCGCACAACTTTTCCCACTTCCCAAAATGTTTGAGAGCCAATTGGCAAAATATATAGGTTGGTATCTATGGCAAGGATTTTTGTTCCGAGTACAACGGGAACAGTTGTATCTCCCATCCCGGCAAGGCGGGCTAGGGCTAACCGCTCATGGCATGAAATGCCGTGCACTCCTCTGCAAGAACGATATCACCATTCTTTCCCAACATGACACTTTTACGAAAGCGCTATACAAAGATATTCGGAACACAGCCCGTGGTTGTGAGAGAGCTTTGCCGAAGATATTTAGGGACCATCAACAGCACCTTCTGGAAACTGTTCGACAAATGCCTTCAGGGACTGTTCCAACGACGAAAAGTATTTATAACATGTTGCGGCAAGTGGTACACTCCAAACCGCGAATCGAGGCCACCACCCTCTACGTCCATTGGCCCACTGTTTGGAAAATTTTTGGGGCTATGACCATTTCTTCTGCTGTACACTCCCGGGTTTTTATCTTCCTCAACGATCTCATCCCAACCGCTCTACGGCGATATACCATCCGTCTTGAAGCTTACCCATGGTGTACTATATGTGGTCAAACTGATACGGCGATACACCGCTTCACATCATGCACACGAGTTGCCTCCACGTGGCTGTGGTGTAAGGGAAACGTATGTCACCTATTAAATGTGCCCACGGATGACCTTGATGACAGGAAGTTGATTCGCTCGTCGGTGACCGCCTTCCCCCAAATTAAACAGACTGCCATTGTGTGGATAATGGGCCAATATGTACACTTCGTGATGGACAATGATCAACATTTCTCATTCCTGGATCTCAGGTATCACCTGCAGAAAGAGCGTTGGAAGCTTAGTGAAAGTGGACAATTGTACGATAAATATGGACACTATCTGGACTTTCTTGTGATGTAATAGTATGGTATTTATCATATCTGAAAATGTTTTAATTCTGTAAAGAGCAAAAAAAAAAAAAGTGGTGACGTGCGAGCTTGGTAACTTTGTGTCTCGGGTTCAAGACTGCCCGAGGACAGAAATTTTTATTTCTTTCGAATTATCTTATTATATCCTCCCTCCTTTTTACTGCATGTTTTATGCCTTGCTTTATTGAAATTATCTGATTATTCGTTTCCCGGCTCCGTCAGGGATCTCAGAAACTGACGCGAGGGCTGGGATGGGGTGCACTCAGCCTTGTGAGGACAATTTAGTAGCTGTCTGACAGTGAGGCATCGCCCCGATCACGAAAACCAAGATTAACGGCCAAGGGGACCCGATGCGCTGATCACGCTTCACCCAAATATCTGCAGGCCAAATGGCAGGGCAGCGGTCTTTTGGTAGGCCTAGGCCGTTCATGAGCTGTAGTGCTAGGGGTTATTTATTTATTATACATGGAACGGTAAACCCCCGCACCTCATCTCACCATCTGCGATCCACATTCCCCTCAAGCACACGGAGCTTGGTCTCGAACAGTACTTTTCTGAATTATTCTATGTTCCTCATAGCCTAATTATCTTATGAGACGTAGGCCTACTGTCGGATCTCCAGCTAATCAGTTGATATCGCTAATTTTTATGTTCCCTTTCTTCATAGACCCAGCATGGGAAAGATTACCTTAACAACACAGAAGACGAGTTTCGAATGTTGGTATTCCTGGAGAACAAGAACTTCGTTGCCGAACACAACAAACAATTTGAGAATGGACAAGTTCCATACAAGTTGGGACTGAATCAGTTTGGAGATCTGGTAAGAACAAATTCACGCAGAACTAGAGGCTTTTAATCTGCTTAAGGTTTCAATCCCATAAAATAGTTCAAACGTTAATAAATATTCATTTTCAGAACACTGCTCTCAGGAAGGCGTGGTCCAGTTACTAGCCTCACACCAAGCTGAACAATTCGATTCTGTGTCAATGCATGTGTAATTTTTGAGTTGAAAATTCACATTCAGTATTCCACCTAAATAGGAGGCTCTGTGGCGTATGATCACAAGTTTAACACCCATGTAAAACTGCATGTGTGTATGTTTGTTTGTTTGTATATTTGTTTGTTTGTCTGTTTGTTTGTTACGCTGCTCTGTGAATTTTATAATGTTATACCATGCTACCTACAGTGGTGTGTAAATTATTAGACTGAAATAATTAATTTGAAACAGTCACAATTTCTTATTCAAAATGCTTTTATTGACCAACTGTTTATTAATTTTATTGGACTACTTAGTTATGTTTTCTCCCCCAGACGCTTCAAAATTTTCCCATAAGTAGTCTAATTGCATTTGTGGCAGATGACCTCGTAGTGCCACCCATTAAAACCTCAATAATAACAACAATGAATTGCGTCTGTAAATTTTCGAAATTGGGGATTCAGAGGAAATGATAAGCTGAGTCCACTTCCTCTCTTTCTATTGACTTTGAGATATACCGTACCCTCTAAATAAGGTGGCTTCAATCCATGGTCAAATTAAACATTAACCAACCATAATTTCAAATTACAAAGTTGCCCTTCGCTTCATGCGGACTAAAAAGCTGCCATTCGACAGGTAGGCCTATTCATTGGCCTCCTCAATGCTTCTACTGGTGCGTCATGTTTCCAATTTGTATATGAAGCAGTCGTAGGTGCGACACAAGGAAAGGAGCATCAAAGTCATACCACTTGGTAATGTTTAAAGAAGTTAGTTAGTTAGTTAGTTAGTTATTTTTGTTTTAAGGGGCAGAACTACGAGGTCAACTGCCCCTTGTTTAAAGAAGTATATGTAAAACTGGGCGGAATACAATTACTGATTGGAAAATTATTATTGTCAGCACCTCACAAAAAGTATTGGAGTTGATGTCCCGGGACTTAAAATGGACACTTCCCTGGAGAGAGAGGAGCAAGAAGCCACAAGGATATACACTCCCAGCGTCAGGATCTGAACCTCAGATCTCCAGACGACAGTCAGCTATCTAATCTAATCGTGTACTGTACATTAGATCGTTCGTGGATGTTGCTGTGTTAGAAATTTGGAGTATCAGATCAGTTACAACTCACTCCTTAGATCAGATATTCTCAACCTGGTGCCCATGAGCACCATCAATCTTCAATTCAAATTGTGTTGCACGAACCGCAATAATTGTGTTTTCTTTACCAAGTTTTGGCAGTCAGAAATTTATTTTTTGTGAACTATATTTTTTTAAACTACAGTAAAAAATAATAATTGGACATCCCTGTTTTATGAGCGACACGAAATGTGCTGAATCGACTCGAATTTCCACACCTAAATGTATCTTATCTGTAAGAGTCATGTAAGCAGTTGAAGCATGCCTGGTGAGTGATGAATCCCTAGCTATTGCACCACTGATGATTATTATCTTTAATTTCTCATTATTAACCTATGGTACAAATCGGTTTATAATATACCGATTTGGAATCAAGTATCCTGTAAACTTATTACTGAGATAAAAATTACCCTGACAATATGGCACGTATCCAGCAGCACTGCCTTCTGTATTCTAGCAATCAGGTGTTTCATTTGCAGTTCCTCCAAAGCCATTGCCAACGTCTTTGGAACAACTCCCGTGGAAGAGATCACCACTGGCAAAATTCTCGCGCATTTTAGTCCCCATAGTTTTCGTACTTCTTCGGCCAACGGTGCATACTTGCTTGTCCTATTAGCTTGGGTAGTTTGCATATTTTGGCTAAGTGGGACAGCAACGTCTATCAAGTAGGCCTTACGGTTTCTTTTGTTGAGATAGACAATATCAGGTCGATTGGCCAAGATTTTCTGGTCGGTTAAAATAGGTCTATCCCAATACATCTTATAATCCTCATTTTCAAGCACGTTGGCAGGCTGGTAATTGTAGTACACCATGCTCGTATCCAGAAGTCCAGATTTTATAGCTAGCTCTTGATGTGCCTCTTGGTATACTCTATACCAGCCAGCGTAGAGCAGCCACCGATGATATGATCGATGGTTTCCAGCGCTGAGGTGCATCTACGAAATCGATCATCTGCTACATTTTCTTTAAGGATGTGCTTTCTATAATTTTTTGTTGCAATGACACGATCCTGTATCGCAATTACAAAGCCTTCAGTTTCACTGAAAAGCGAACCATGCTTCAACCAAAAATTCGACAATGATCGGTCGACATGATGTTGGCTGGGCATGTGTGGGTGTACACCATGCAGTTCTTTTCGTAACCATGCCATCTGGCGCTGTTCAAACGAAGTAACGTGCTCTTATGCATGTCTGCAAGTCGTAGTGGTGTGAATCTCTTATCACTTTCAACAATGACTTCATACAAAGGAGTATTTCTTGCGCCAAAGAAGTACTGTCGCAGACGTTCCACTTGCCTACTTTGGGCGATTGTGAGATCAATGACCCCTCGACCGCCTACGCTCCGTGGTAGTGTAATACGCTCGATCGCTGCCTTTGGATGATGAAGCCGATATTTTGTCATTGACACTCGTACTCTCCGTTCTATCGGCTCCAAATCTGTCTTTGACCACTTAACGATCCCGAATGAATACGTAAGTACAAGTACTGCCCAGGTGTTAAGGGCTTTGACTTTCTTGCCTGCATCCAAGTATGATTTCAAGGAAAGGAAAGGAAGCTTGTAGTTTAACGTGACCGTTAATCTTGAGATCATGAGCCACGGGACCTCCTTTTTACGTGGAATCCGAACCACAGGACATGGCATGTCACTTCGAAAATCTCACATGCATTGACCGGGAATCGAACCCGGACCGCCTTGGTGAGAGGCATACAGCTAGACCGCTGAGCCACCACGCCCCAGTATGATTTCAAAACCATATCCACTCGATTAAAGAACTTCTTCTGTAAATTGGCTTTAATTTGTGTGTGTCGGATCCCTCGAAGCTGAAGAAAGCCCAAGTATTTGTAGGACTCGCCCTCGATTAGCTCATCTAGACCATCATCGAAGCCCTCTGCTCTATCAAGTTTCCCTCTTGCCAGTATGATCGCCTTGCATTCTTTTTCCTATTTTCAATTTTGAAAAAATAGGCTTATGAGATCACCTTTTGTCCGTGTGTGTGTGCGCGCGTGTGTGTGTGACGAGTGTGTGTGTGTGTCCCCCCTAATAATTTCTAAACGGCTGGAGAGATTTCAATGAAACTCGGTAAGTTCATAGCACTATTCCGGGCGACCCCGACTGTGCCCTTCAAATTTTGTTACGTCTGACCAATCCAACATGGCGGCTGTGCGAAATATTTCACCAGCATTCAATATCTCCGAAACTATTACCGATATCACCCTGGAATTTATTACGGTGATAAAGGAAGTTACTAGAAGTTCACCTATGTGATTTTTGAAAAACTGGTAGCTACAAAACCAACATGGCGGCCACGCGAATTTGCGACTTTTAAATAGACGTCTCTAGCGATTTAACCAACCAAACTCAATAAAACTTGGTACAGTATATGTTTATACATATTGTAATGCACCGACATCTAACTTCGTTCAATTGTTTACATAACCACAAGATGGCGGATGTGCGAAATATTTCACCGGCATTCTATATCACTGAAACTATTAGCGGTATCATCCTGAAATATTGTGCGGAGATAAAGGGCCCTACTGGAAGTTCATCTATAAGACTTTCAAAGGCCGGTTAACTACAAAACGAACATGGCGGCCAAGCGAATTTAGAAAATTTTAAATGTACCTATCTCGCGATTTAAGGGACACTAGGGCTGAGTTTTCCAACTTCCACATTTTTTATCAGAATGAGTTGAAATTTAAACTGCATATTTAGAATAGTAACACTAAGTCACATACCAAATTTGAAAACCATCGGATGAAATGTAATGGATTTTTTACTAATTATATTATTAAAATATACTGTGTGATCAAAATGCTCCATGCGCATTAGCAATTGTGTAAAAAGCTTGATATTTTCATTACATATACATAAAACTATTCTAAATATTATAACATTGAGACATTTCAGGAAAGTGATACGTGTATGCTGTCAGATTAATTTTTTCTTTATGTGCCACCATGTTTTATGAATTTCGAGAATTTCTCATAGTTTTTTATTTTTTTGGTCTGTAATTTACAAAGTGGCTGGAGATATTGCAATGTTATCTTGCAGCACATGTGTTTCTGAATATCCAGTGATTTTTTTAGTAAAATTGGTGAATACCTCATGCACATGGAGCATTTTGATTACCTAAAAACGTTGTTTGGAGATAAGAGCATTTTTATAAAATCGCATGCTATATTAACCAGTTTGGCTCACCCAATGAAACTTTTGTGGAAAAAATGTGAAAAATACAATGTTTTGTTGTAGAGATAAAGAGCATTTAGACCTTTCGTTTGAGTTAACCTACAGCTTTCTAGGATTTCTAGTTTTAAAAGTATAGTCTACTTTCTATGATTTGCCTTCCATCTACTTTTTACGCAGAGGAGATTTACAAATGTCGCTGAGCCTTTAAAAATGGCGGTGCATGAAAACTGTTTTACTGAAATTATCCTCAGGGGTCCATAAGATATATATATATATATATATATATATATGGGAAAAACAAAAAACAATTATTTTGTCATTTTTGCCTAAAAACTCAGCCCTAGTGTCCCTTAATATTCCAAACGCAATGAAATAAGGTACAGGAAATGTTTATACAGATTGTAATGCACTGGTATCTAATTTAGTTCAATTGTTTACATAACCTCAAGATGGCGGCTGTGCGAATTTTAAAATTAAGTTTTTATTTCTTGTGTCGTAATCATGCGATCGAAGTGAAAGTTTGAATAATGAACCTACGCAGTAATTTTCCTTTAATGGTACATGCCTCTATGGCATATACATTTAACAATCCAACATGGCGACCATCCGAAATATTTAGACGGCTCTGAATATCTATGAATCTATTATAGCAATCAAACTGAATGTTTTTATGTTCATAGGGGCTATGAACTTAAGTTCTCCTTTAGGACTCTAAATAACCTGGTGATCACAAATCTAACATGGCGGCGACGCGAAATATAAATAATCGCATGGACGTTTCTCGCAATTTAATCATCCGAGTGCAGTGAAAATTGGTACAGTAAATCATTATACGAATGTTAATCCACCGACATCTAATTTAGTTTAATTGTTTCCATAACCACAAGATGGCAGTTGTGCGAAATTTTAAAATCTCCTTGTTACTTCTTGAGTCCTAATCATGCGATTGAAGTTTGAATGCTACACGTAAACAATAATCTTCATGTAACAGTACGTAACTCTAGGACCTACATATATAAAATCCAACATGGCGATCATCCGAAATATTTAGTCGGTTCTCAATATCTACGAATCTATTTCAGCAATCAAACTGAAATTTTGTATGTCGATAGTGGCAGTTAACATGTGTAGGATATATGAAAATGGGCTGTATAGTTCTTCCCGGAACTACTTGTTAAGACCGAATTCCATCGCTATATCGTCGCTAAACGTCTGCGTAATATCTAAGAGCCCTTACAGTTGACGCCGTGTGCTTGCATAGATTTTTAAGTCATCCATGTACAGTCTGTGTGAAACCTTCTGCTTCACCTCACCAGCTCGCATCTCAAATCCCATTCCACTCCTATTTAATTGCCCACTGAGCGGGTTTAAGCACAGACAGAACCATAGAGGACTGAACGAATCTCCCTGAAATATTCCACGGTTAATTCGAATTGCACGGGATGGAGTGACTTTGCAACGGTCTTTTAGATGAACTTTCACATTCCATCTATACATGATAGATTGTAGGCATTGGACAATGATGGAATCGCACTTGTAGATTTTTAATATTTCGATCAAATATGAATGAGGTACGGTGTCATAGGCTTTCTTGTAATCAATGTAGGCCACATACAAGTTTCTTTGTCCTTTCATAGCCAAATTTACGATAACTGAATCTATTATAACTTGATCCTTGCAGCCTTGCCTTTTCCGTCGGCACCCTTTCTGCTCTTCGGCGAGTATCCCATTCGCATTATTATTATTATTATTATTATATTGTTTTATTATATTATTATTATATTCAATCACTGAGCAGAATTTCGATGTAGATATTGGAATTACTCTCTTCACTGAGGATGAGTTGAGTAGGGCTACTCAGTTTCTGCGAAACAAAAAGTCCCCGGATCCTGACAATATCTCAAACGAGATTCTCAAATTAATAATCGAGTTACATCCACAACTAATATTAAGAATGTTCAACGAGTGTCTAGAAAGGAGTGTTTAGCATCTGCTGGAAGGTCTGTCGTCTGGTGCTCATTAATAAGTGAAAGGCGACCCGGATTTATCATCATACCGCCGTCTGTGTATCCTCAATACAACAGGTAAGCTCTTTGAGAAGCTTCTGAGAGTCGGGCTGCGCCAAGCGATCATGGCAGCCAGTGACTTGTCACCAAGACAATATGGATTTCGAACAGGGACATCGACCCTAGATGCGATACAAGAAATTGTTGCAGATGTTCAGATGGCGGAGAATTACAATCACCCCTCTCGTCGTGTGGTTCTCTTTGTTACTCTTGACGTAAGAAATGCATTCAACTCTGTCAAGTGGAGTGACATGCTGAATGCGTTGGAGAATACATTTCATGTTCCAAATTATCTTTCACGGATGATAAATTCCTACTTGAAAGATCGTTTGTTGCTTTATAACACGTCAGAAGGACAACGCAGGGTACGGGTCTCGACCGGAGCTCCAGAGGGTTTGATTTTAGGACTAGATCTGTGGAATATCACGTATGATAGTTTGCTGAGATCTGAAGTCACTGATTCCACTATCCTAGTAGGTTAGTCAGATGATGTTGCTGCTCTTGTAGCAGGAAGAAGTGTCAAGCAGGCACAGTTGCGACTCAATATGGTAATGCGCAGAATCAATAGATCGATTGAGGAACATGGTCTGCCATTATCACTAAGTAAGACAGAAATTGTAATCCTAGCAAAGAAGAGAATTCAGAAAATACTCCCAATACAGATAGGAGACATTCAAGTAGAGATGCGGCCAGCAGCAAAATAACTGGACATAATAGACAATAAAATGAATTTTGGAGAACAAATTAAACGGGCTGCAGATAAGGCGGCTAGAAGAGTAACGTCCCTCAGTCGGTTCATGGCCAATGTTGGTGGGACAAACTCTACTGATGACAGCCATCCATTCAGTTCTACTGTATGGAGCGGAAATATGGGCGGAAGCCCTGGATAAGGAAATGTATAGGAAGTCACTAGCACAGGTGCAGAGGCGGGGTGCATTGCGCGTGGCATCTGCATATCGCACGGTCTCTGAAGAAGCAGATCTTGTTATTGCCGAAATAATTCCAATTTGTTTTCTTGCGAAAGAACGCAAGTACATTTTCTGGGGTAAATCAGAGGTAGGTTTACAAAATGCAAGACGAACAGCAAGAGTACAAACCTTTCGTAATTGGCAGATCAAATGGAAGCAAGGAGATCGAAGCCAGTGGACTAAGAGAATGATCCCCCGGGTGCAGGTTTAGACACAGAGGAAACATGGTGAGGTTGGTTATTATCTCACTCAGTTCTTGACTGAGCGTGGGTACTTCTGTTCTTATCTTAAGAAGATGGGGAAGGTGGATCACCAGATTGTATCTACTGTGTTAATGAGCTAGATAATGCTAATCACACCTCCTTCTCTTGTGGACGGTGGGTCCAAAATAGACAGTCTCTTCAAGAGCACATTGAGATAGAGATATCTCCTGACAATATTGTTGCGGTGACGCTACAAAATGAAGAAGTTGGAAGCTGGTGCCAAGTTTTGTTGAAAATATCCTTTGAACAAAGAAGACAGATCTGGATCGCCATTGAAGATAATTCCCTACGGAAGAGTGCCCTACGGGCAAACATAAAATGACTCTAGCCTGAAGTAATGTGATAAACGATTCCAGGCTAGTGTTCAAAAGTAACGGCGGGAGTTTCACACAGAAGCCCGACACTAGGAGCGTAAATGCATTTCTCTCCCCCTCCCCCCAAAAGAAATATATTCCATTTAATGGTACTCGGGTACTTGGTATGACATGAGGGTGGTGCTCACAGATGGAACATCCACTTTCAGGAAAACTAACCTCCAAGACTTCTCTCTACCATAAGCACCTTCGCTTACAAACTCAGTCTCCAGTCTAAGTATCCTTGTGATTGCAGAACCACAAGGAGTTCCTCGCATTGATGATGCTACATAACAGTTCGTACCCGGTACTGGACAACAGGGAGACTACTTACATCAGTCCAACAAACGTGATGGTCCCTGACTACATGGACTGGAGACAGGAGGGCATTGTCACTGAGGTGAAGAACCAGGGGCGCTGTGGATCCTGCTGGGCCTTCAGCACTGTAAGTACTGTACAGGCTGATTCTCTTGCTGGAGGTACAGAGTCATTATCTATGTGCGCCCTGATAAACTCGGCAAGCTAAGCCGGCTTTGACTAGCGCAGATCGCGGGTGCGCGTACACGGTTCAGCCGTTGGTTCACGCGCACTTTTACAATTTTACCAAACATGTTCAATAATGTGTACTGACAGTGCTCATAGTCGATGCTGAGAATGTTCTCCCTTTATTCTAACACACGCCTGACATCTTCTGATGAAAGAATGGGCAACGATCCCATCTAATTTTTGTTGTCTGTTAAATCCTTTATTATTTATGGAGCCAGTCTTCTTGAATCGTTTAGGGAGCCTCCTAATTGTATTGGCATTAGCCATAAGGCTTCCTGGAGACATGATTCGAAATTTTCGTCTTGTTTCAGATAGCTCACTAAACGATATGGGTCAGTGAAGTGGGGTATTGGGAGGTCCACACCTGGCCAGCCAAATGACGCAAGAGTTCGCCGCGGTCCATTTATTTGGCTGGCCAAGTGCGCAGCGAATGGACCTCGGAATACCCTGCTCTGCTGACTCATATCGTCAGTTCACACGTGTTTTGTCATTCATGTGAACGTGTATCTGCTAAGCATAGACGTTAGAATTGCACTGTTAGTGAGTATTGTGATTACTGTGAACTGAACTTAAACAGTACATAAGAGATGAAATCGAAGACATCACTGCTGTGGAATGTTGTCCATTCTTTCATCAGAAGATGTCAGGTGTGTGTTACAAGAGAGGGAGGACATTTTCAGCATCGGCTATGAGCACCGTAAGTACACATTATTGAACATGTTTGGTAAAAGTGTAAAAGTGCGCGCCACCACCGAATGAACCGTGTACGTGCGCCCGCAGTCTGCGCCAGTCAAAGCCGGCTTAGCTTGCCGTGTTTATCGTGGCGCACAATAATGACCCTGTACAAACTACGTCTTGTTCATTACAATGGACATTATTAAGATCCGACCTCAACCGTGCCTTTCAAGCTTCAATAAGTGTCCCCAATCCAACATGGTGACTGCGTGAAATATTTCATAGTCTTCAATATCAACGATACTATTGCCGCAATCAACCTGAAATTTTGTATGGTGATAGAGGCCAGTATGTGACTTTCAACAAGTCGTTGCACTTTGAGTTGAGGCATGTCTGGCCGTCCATGGCTTTCTACCACCTTAATTGTATTAACACATCTTATCATGACCCTACAGTTACGTGTGAATGCCACCACTTAGAGCTCTGTAGTAAAAGAAAACAATCAATCAAAGATTATGCAATTCAAAACGCCAGAACGCAATATTACTGTACATGTTTATTCTTTATTTCCGATTGCTATTTGGCTGCAATAAAAATATTAATTAATATCCTGAACTAGCACAAACAGCTAGAGTACAGGAACTATGTGGGATCGCTTTGTTTTCTAGTTCAATTAACATTTTCAAATAACACACAATAGGCCGTTACAAACGCTTTAAAATAAGAAATTATCGTATTATCAACTTCTCATTCTTCAAATTCGATGCGTGTAGAATACCAGCGGAAGACAAACCAATGGAGTCCCGCATAGACCAGTCATGACATCTGGCGGAAAGGTTTCCCATAAGATAATCCAAATAGGGCGAGTGCATACTAGCAGCCATAATAGGTAACATTTCATTTACAGCTGTTCCAACGTCCTGGCCGGAGCGCAGCTCACATCCAGTTGGCCGTGTTTGTCACCCTCATAGTTCACCTGGTTCCTGTTAGATGTATCACGTGCGTGCAGATCCGGTGGTGAATGATGTTTTAATTTGAAATATATTTTCCATTGTAATGGACTTAATGCTTAACTAGACGAAACCCGTCAAAACATGACGGACAAAGGAAAACAAAATTACTGAAGAAGCTTCTTATATAAGTTACATTCTTTGTACGATTACTTTTTAGCACTATTGCAACTTTAAGGGCGTCAAAAGATAGCATTGCAACATATTGCTGGTCATGACTGAAAACGTGATGAGGTCATCATCATCCTGCACAGTTTCCAGCCACTGGCCGGGTCTGTTTGGAACAAAAGCCTCTCCAACGTCTTCTGTCTTCCCACCATCTCTCAGCCTCCACCCTTGTCCAGTCTTCTCTCTTCTTCACGCTTTCTTCCACCCCCTTCAGCCACCTGTCTCTCGGTCTCCCTCTTGGTCTCTTTCCTTCCCACTTCGTCTCGTGTATCCTCCTGGGTATCCTCTTCTCCTCCATTCGTTTTACATGTCCATACCATCTAAGTCTAGATTTCTCTATACCATCCTGTAATGGTTCCTCCTTCATTAATTCTCTGGTCCTCTCATTTCTTATTCTTTCCCTCTTTGTAGCTCCAATACTGCTTCTCAAGAACCTCATCTCTCTGGCCTGTATTTTGCTCTTCTCCCTTCCTTTCATAACCCAGGTCTCCGAGGCATACGTCAGGATAGGGACATAGTACGTCCGATATATGATCTTTTTGCTGTTCTGAGGGACATTCTTGCTCCATAACATGCTTCTCACACTCCTCCGGAATGCTTCTGCCTGTCTCCCCCGCTCATTTATTTCTCTATCGTTTCTTCCATTCTCTTGTATCAGGCTTCCCAGATACTTGAAACTCTCCACTTTCTTCAGCCGTTCCCCACCAATTGTTATTCCTGTTGTGGTTCTTTCCTTCTTCCTTCTTGTGATCACCATCTCACTCTTATTTATGCTAAATTTCATCCCATAACCTTGTATTATTCCTTCCCACACGTCCTACTGTTCCTGTACCTCCTCCTCCTCCTTGTTTCTCCAAATCATCAAATCATCTGCAAGCACCATTGCTTTCATCTTTCCTTCCCCAATTGCTTGTGCCACTCGGGTCATTATGTCATCCATCACCACAATGAAAAGTAACGGTGACATTGCACTTCCTTGTTTCAGGCCGTTTCTCTGTTCCAACCAGTCCGATCTCTCTCCTCCCACTTTCACACAGCTCACGCTTCCCTTGTACATCTCCTTTATCCTCCTTATAGTCCATTTTTCTATTCCTCTATCCTCCACTTAAGGCAAATACCGGGATGGTTCCTACCATTAGGCCTTGGCCGTCTCCTTGCCATTTACCACCTTAATTACAAATACACTCAGTAATGCAGCTATCACAATAACACAGGTTATGAGAGAAAATTTCACACATACACACCCAAGTACACGGGGCTGAGTGACTACGATGTTGGAGCCCTACAAACGAATTATGTTTGCCAAGTGTCTCTCATGGCGAAAGCAATTGTGGACACGCGCGAGTGCCTGGAAAACTACTTTTTTCTTTAATAATTTAAGAGTATATCGACGATGCATAATTATAACTTTTAGTCTAGGACGCTAATAACTTGACCACCGAAGCATTGGGAAGAAATTGCAATATTAAAGTACATAAACATCATAGCCTACACATTCAACTGTCGGTTAATGTTCCTCAAAATTTCCCTTCTTAAATATTCCCCTCCTTTATAATTCTCCATCACGTGAAATGTGCCATGTCTTGTGTTTTAAATATATCGATGCAATGGTGCTGCCATCTGCTGTCAGTTACTGGTACTATATGGGCGATGTACTGCCATCTGTTGTCAGTTATAGGAACTGATTGCAGATATTAAAAACGGCGTACTGAGGACAACAGTTTGTTCTTTTGATCACATGCTGTAATGCAATGGTAAAACGGAAATAAAACGTATTGAGAGGGAATGTAGAAATATGTATCTTTAACAGACATAAAACCTTACTAATACTCCTTGATTAAACAATATTTCAGTGGTAAAAAAATATATATATATTGGCGAGGGCCAGGACCGAACCGGTGACCTTGGAATCACAGTCAGTCGCCTTAACCACATAGCTACGCGCGCAATCTTGTTGTGAAGGAGACGCAGCCATTCAATATATTCAAAAGCCGCTGTCTGAAGGAAATAATCCATTTCATTATACAAATAAATCAATGTTGCACATTCGTATACGTTCATACTGTTATTATATTTTATTGTCAGAACTTGGTTAATACATGTTTTCAATTACATGGAAGCTTATTAAATAACTTACATTTTAATGGACTTCTCACCGCCATTTTGTCATGACCCCAGGCGGATTGTGCGCATGCGTGAGGGGAAAGGTTTCTGCTATTTTATATATTAATTCAAAAATATATCGTAATATATTTGTTTATTTTAGAGACACTCTGCAAATCTAGAGGCCAAGAGCTTTCGTTAGAGTGCTCTACGAAGTAAATCGGTTGTGTCGTTTTCACAATCTCGTGTGTACAAAAAACAGCTTAGTGTTTTAAATATATAGATTTTTTAACATCTGAGTAATTACAAAACAATAAATATTAATAAAAATCAAGCTAAAAACCAATTATGATAGGCTTTGAACCCCAGACAAACGGGTAATAGATTAACGCTTCTCCACACAGCCAAACATGTCCACAGAAATTCATCGTTATCAATTGACTTACATACAACGTCTTAGCAAATAATGATTTGGACTAAATGATTTCTTCAGTGGTGTATATATTTATTATAAAGCATTTCATACAAAAATATGGTATATTGGCATTCACGGTCAGTGAATTAATACTCAGCAATTTTTCTAGGCCGCTGACGAGCCAGCTTGGTCTCCTAGGCGAAACCCCACACAAGACACGGCACAAACCTAGAAAAATTGCTGAGTTTCATTTCATACAAAGTTTATATTATTTCTATCGTGCCCAAATGGATTTTGGCACAGGCTTTGAACCCGCGACCAATCAGAAAAACGAGAAAATAGGACGTTTTTACAACATTTTAAAGCATCAATAGGGTTAATAGCTAAGAGCACATATGAATGACGCACATAGCTGATAAGGGAATATGGAGTATCATAGCAGCTGCAAAGATGATGTCACTGCACAGTCAGCTAGGAAAGGGTTACTCATAGTTAAAAATAGACCCAGGGGCAGAACCGACTGTAAGAGAGAGATGCAAGATATCAAGGACTAAATGCCAATTCATCAAGAAATTGACAACTTCGCGCGAAGGCGGAGCTAAGAAATCGGCAGAAATCATTGGTATTAGCCAAAATAACCAAAATGTTTAAGAAAACTCTCCGTCAACGTCATTCATTTTGGAAAGGGATATTTATAGAACATTAAAAGTTATTAAACAACGCGCGGGGTAAGAAAGCAAAGTCAGCAGATTACGAAAGGGAATTCACCCAGCCCAAAAGGGAGAGAAGGGGAATAAAAATTATACTCCCAAACAGAAGAGGAGCTAATTTAATTTAAATTAATACATCCCCATGATCGAATCTGGAAAACTTTACAGAATTGGGACATTTGGAACATAAGTTTCAAAATGGATAATTTTTAGAAGGATACCACAAATGGTTCAGAAGTTAATTTTTGCAACATAAGCAAATTAGTTTATTTTCTAAAAATCGTATATAAAGGAAGCCATTGCAAGCAATGGTCATGTAGTCTTCAGTTTTTAGCAGGCCCGTGGAGGTACTGCACGAGTCAAGTAATCTTCAGATTTTAGCAGGCCCGTGGAGGTGCTGCACGAGTGAGTCAGTCTTCAGCCTTGGCAGGCCCGTGGAGGTGCTGCACGTTGGTTCGAGTATATGACAGTCTACAGTTCGACTTCAGTCAACAGTCAAAATACACAGTTCTCAATAAGCCTCGGGGAGACGTAACGCTATACGATAGTTCGTCAAGCCTCAGGAAGGCGCAATGACACATAGAAAAACACGGTTTCATCCAGACATCAGCGTAAATCATGCAACGTGACAGTTCGATAGAGACTCCTAACGGGAGATCGTACTTTATAAAACAGTTCATTTAGATCTCGGTGAGACGTGTTACGCTGTAGGACAGTTATCATCAGGATCTCCTGATGGAGGCAGCGTTATAAGACATTTATCTAGACCTCAGAGTAGGCTACCCACAATACAAGTTGAACCATGAATACTGTAGGCCAGGTGCGCTACACATCACAAGTTATAATAGATTAACAGTGGAGACTTAAATAAGTTAGAGGATTCTATAACGAACAGTTGCAGGAGAATGTATACAGAAATATGTGAAGCAAGAGCGATAATTAAGGAACTTGCAGTTTTGAAGGGACGTTGGTTCAAAACTAAAAATCGGTGTCTTAGGAACCCAAAATACAGATAACAGTGCGTCAAATAAAGACAGTATAAAGCAGCGAATCCTAGAAAGGATTAATATAAACAGGTATTGATCACGAAGTACATACTGAATGAGTAGGAACCTAGGAGACTGCGGGTTCGAGACTCAAGATATAAAGCGTCAGGAATACGAGATAGACAAGTTAAGGTTCTCGAATTGGAGACCAAGCTAGGAACTAGATCATTTATGCGAAGCAAAAGTACGGAACGAGTGAAGGCGAGTACGAGGAACATTTATAACCAGGATCGAGTAGGAACGAGTGAGCAGGGACGTGGAGTTAGAGACTTTCACGGAGAACAGGAAACCAGGAGTTTCGAGGAACGAGGAAGGAGCAAATTAGCACGTTCAAAGCAGAAAACGTAAGGCATCGTCAGGGATCAGCCAGTACGGGAAATCATTGCCAAAGCTCTGAGATAGGGTCGTATGTTGAGAAGAGAGAGTGCTATAGTGTTAAAGTGTTATAATATGTTTTTATGTGTCAGTGTAATCATGTATAAGTGTAATATAGAAATGTTAGGGAAAAGTGTTGTGATGAAGTGCTAGAAATGCAACATGATGGGTGAGCCTGTCTAGGAATGGAATCGTCGCACGGGTGAGTTAATGAAATTTCATTAATATATTTGCTGATATCAATAGAACCGTTTGTCGACTGGGGAGTTGGACGAGTGATTCATTGATGAAATGAATGTGCAAATAATTGAAATGTTGGAAAAAATGATAATTGTTAATCACGAGGACCGCCTCGGTGAAAATAAAGCATTGTTGGGATCAGTAAAGATAAAGAAATGGAAGCCCGATAAAGAAATATATGATAAATAAATGAATTTGAAAGAAGGAATAAAAATAATAACTTAAATGGCTTAAATTGTTGCCTAGTTATGAAGTAAATGTGCACCGTATTAAAATTATGAAAATTGAAGGGATAAGTTATATAATAATGGTTAAAATTTATACCAAATAACAAATAATGAAAGAATGAAGCGTTATAATGAAATGAGTTAAAATATGAAATAATAAGAACGCGAATAATGATGATCAAGTTAAAGAACAAAGTTATTTTTAAAGATCCGTGTCTGGGAACTCAAAACAAAAATTAATTAATGAAGGTATAAATATCCAAATAAATGGAGGAACAAAATACCCAAGAACGAATGTATTACCTTATAGGCTGTTAGGCCGAGGTCGTGAAATAAATATTAGGAATGCCGAAGTCAGGCCAGTATCGTAAAGTTATCCAAGCAAGTTGTATTACCGTAAGGGGTACTAAGAATAATAAAGTATAGTTTCAAGCTGAATATATTATGCGTTAAACCAGGATATATTTATTCGTGAGATGGAAAATGTAGTAAAAATCGTCGAAATGCGTGTAGATAAATTCCCACCGAATGTATTGTTGAATTGAAGTAGCCTCGTGTTGTGTGTCGTGGAGGAGTAAATTCCCACCGAGTTATTGCCTAATGAAGCGTTGTTGTGTATTGTGGACGAATAAATTCCCACCGAGTTATTGCCTAATGAAGCGTTGTATTGTTGTGTATTGTGGATGTGCAAATTCCCACTGAAAATGTAGTTGAATGAAACGTCGTATAAGTTCCGCTGTAGGATGGATATCCCAGCTTGGCATTGTTGTAGTAAGGCATTGTTGTGAAAAGGCATTGTTTTAATGAGGCATTGTTGTAGTAAGGTATTGTTGTGAAGAGGCATTATTAGCGTCGTAAGAAGTTGTAATAAGGAACACCGTACAGCGTCTCCGAATTAAATACTAATATCCTGGGAACGAAAGATAAATAATAATAATAAATAAAAGACGGAACAAATATCCGTGGTGAAATGAATTTTAAGTTTTGGAAATCATATCGTTGAAAAGTTACACTAGCGTGAAAGCAAGAAGGGCTAGCGAGCCATCATAAATCTCGTTTTAAAGTACCACAGGAAGAGGGGGCGGCCTTGTGTGTGCCACCTTGCCTCTTGTGAGGGAGAAAGAGTGACATCTTAATGAGTTCGGTAGTTAAATGAGGTCTAGCAGAGACTGGAGGAAAGGGAAACTGTTACACGGAAATAATAAAGTTCGAAATAAAAGGTGCAAGATTAAACTGAGTATAACATTATCAGGCGGGAATTAAAGAAATCGTCCCGAGCCTATTTCTGAAATGTTGTGCAAAAGTTGACGGATTGTGTCAAATAGTTAATTGTTGGTAAAGAAATTCCTTCTTTCATAAATAATGATATAACGGGTTAAGGAATAATAAGTTTTGTTATAAATAAAGATCCCATTTATAAACAAATGGTGCACAGTACAGCACAAAAGCAAATCGCCTAGATGGTAACTGGATGATTGGGGGTTCGATCGATATTCATGGCACATTTTTGTATAGTATTGTATTGCATTTTAAAAACCTAAGGCTTTGTGAAGAATTGTGTTAAGGTCCAAAGAAATTAATAAAATAAGGATCATATAAATATAATAAATAAAGGAAGCCCTGAAGGGTAAATAAAGAAAATGTAAATATCCAAAGCCTTGGACGAATAATATGACTAAAATGATAGGCACGCTCAACGCCTGAGTAGAGTAAAACTTAACTAATGATATAATGTGTGGAAATGGTAAATTAAGCAAGACAGAGTATTCAAAACTTCACGAAACAAAGAAAAGATATTATGGTGAATTTTGAAGAGTTTTAGTGATTTTTATGAGGGACATTTGAAGAGACAATACCAAATGATCTTGAATTTTGATGATTTTTAGTGATTTTTATGAGTGACATTTGAAGAGACAATACCAAATGGTCTTGATTTGTGATATGTGTTTGAATGATTGATTTCCTTTTTTATGAATAAAATAATATGTAACTGTAATGTTGAGTTTTTCCTAAAAATCTTGTTAACCTGATTGTGTTTACATATCGGATGTGAGGTCAGTGGTGGAGGGAACGTAGCGCGCCCCGATACCGGAGTAAGCTAAGCCGACTACTGACTAAACATCCTCCGCTAAGCGGGTACACAATCAGTATGCTATTTTGCATGCAATACTCAAACTAGTGAAATATGGGTCAGGCACAAGATATCAGCTGCCATCTTGTCTTGTAACTAAGACGGCTTTGCTTCTTAAAGTCACTACGACCGTGTAATTTTATAATATGACCTTATTATACCGAACGGGCCACATCCTTTAGTACAGTTAAAACCATTCTCGGTTCGATAATCGGAATTGGTGGGTACAAAGTTATGAATTATAATGCTTGCACAATTCACACGGCCGCAATCTTGAAGTGGTATGGCTGATGACCTTGTATGTGACGCAAGACGCGGCCCATGTGAAGGTATGTTGTTACCAAATTTGGTAGAGATCGGATGATTAGTTTAGTCGTAATTTGATTTTTCGTTTTGAACGATTGAGTGGCCGCCATTCTGTTTCGGTAAAGATGGTGGCAATATAAAACATGACACTGAGGTGCCCTTTGCTAGTGCTACCTCTGTACCAAATTTTGTTCAATTCGGTTTCGTCGTGTTTGAATTGATAGGGATTGACAGATATACGCACTCACACACACAGGCAGACTGACAAATTTTGGCCCGTGTAGATCTCATAAGTCAACTTTCATTTTTTTGAAAAAATCGAAACTAGGCTAATAAATATGATAAGTTCATATTATGACGAATCACCATTATTTGTAATACACCTATAACCATGCAACCTGAGAGGGCTAAATATCCCATTGTAGGCTACGTCGCCCTCTAATTCCTCATACATTCCTTGACGTAAGACGTCTACTTAAAGAGAACTAATTTCTACTGATATTAGTTAGGTTCTTTAAGCCTATATACAGCAGATTTAAAGGAAATTTTGATAAATTGTCAGTGAATATTGTTTTCAGGAGCAGAATATTGAGGTCATCTGTTCCAGTTTGGTACATTGCAAACTTTGTTCTGTTACAATTGATGTTCTCCCCATGCAAAATCAACACGTCTGATTTACTGAATGGTGAAGTGTTTGTTCTTGTGTTTGGCAGACGGGAGCAATAGAAGGTCATCATGCCCTGAAGACTGGAGAACTGGTATCACTCAGTGAACAGAATCTTATTGACTGTTCCAAACCGTACGGTACAAATGGTTGTCATGGAGGCTGGATGGCAGATGCCTTTGCATACGTAAGAGAAAACAACGGAATTGATAGCGAAGAATCATATGCTTACGAAGCAGAGGTTGGTATTAACTTACTGTGATGACTGATGACTCAGTTATTGAACTGTCCTTCATATGGTTCAAGATCGATGTTCACTTTGTAAAATATGAAACACCCAAGAGATGGAAGCACGTCAAACAAGTAGTTCTGTGAAGAATTATACGGCTTATTTTCACATATCCTACTTATGTTAATTGCCTCTATCAACAGACAAAATTTCAGTTTGATTGTTGTAATAGATTCGTAGATATTGAGAACCGACTAAATATTGCGGATGGTCACCATGTTGAATTTTCATATATGTAGGTCTTAGAGTTATGTACTGTTACAAGAAGATTATTGTGTACGTGTAGTATTCAAACTTCAATCGCATGATTAGGACACAAGAAGTAACAAGGAGATTTTAAAATTTCGCACAGCTGCCATCTTGTGGTTATGGAAACAATTGAAAAAAATTAGATGCCAGTGGATTAACATTTGTATAAGGATTTACTGTACCAAGTTTCACTGCACTCTGATAGTTAAATTGCGAGAAACGACCATGTGCATATTTATAATTCGCGTCGCCGCCATGTTGGATTTCTGATCATCAGGTTATTAAAAGTCCTATAGGTGAACTTATGTTCATAAATCCTAAGGGCATTAAAAAATTCAGTTTAATTGCTGTAATAGATTCGTAGATATTGAGATCCATCTAAATATTTCGGATGGTCGCCATGTTGGATTGTTATATGTAACGGCCATAGAGTCATGTACCATTAAAGGAAAAGTATTGCTTAGGTTAATTATTCAAACTTTTACTTCGTTTGCATCATTACGACACAACAAATATAAAACTTAATTTTAAAATTCGCTTAGCCACCATCTTGAGGTTATGTAAACAATTGAACTAAATTAGATACCAGTGCATTACAATGTGTATAAACATTTCCTGTACCAAGTTTCATTGCGTTTGGATCATTAAATCGCGAGAAAGTTTTATTTAAAATTTTCAAATTCGCTTGGCCGCCATATTCGTTTTGTAGTTAACCGGTTTTTGAAAGTCTTATATATGAGCTTCCAGTAGTGCCCTTTACCTCCGTACAAAATTTCAGGGTAATACCGCTAATAGTTTCAGAGATATGGAATGCCGGAGAAATATTTCGATCATCCGCCATCTTGAGGTTAAGTAAACAATTGAACGAAGTTAGATGTCGGTGCAATACATTGTATATAAACATATACTGTACCAAATTTTATTGCGTTTGGTTGGTTGGTTAAATCGCTAGAAATGTCTGTTTAAAAGTCGCAACTTCGCTTGGCCGCCATGTTGGTTTTGTAGTTACCAGGTTTTCAAAGGTCACATAGGTGAACTTCTAGTAGTTCCCGTTATCACCGTAAAATATTCCAGGGCCATATCGGTAATAGTTTCGGAGATATTGAGTGCTGGTGAAATATTTTGCACAGCCTCCATGTTGAATTGGTGAGACGTAACAAAATTTGAAGGGCTCGGTCAGGGTCGTCCGTAATAGTGCTATGAACTTACTAGTTTCTTTGAAATCGCTCCAGCCGTTTAGAAGTTATTAGGGGACACACACACACACACCTTCGCACACGCACACCCAGCCAGACACACGGACAAAAGGTGAACTCATAAGCCTATCTCTACTTAGTATGAAACAAAGTCCCCGATTCTTGGATGTTACGGATAATATCGAGAACCACTGAATAGATTTTGATGCGGTTTCCACCATTCTGTAAAGGATATCTCCAGGATGATTTCTGTATAAAATAATTTATTTATGATCAAAGGAAGCCGAGCAGTAACGATTTCAGAGGAAAAGTAAAAAAAAAACTGGCGTCCGAGCGCTTTGTAAGCTTACGCTGGACAAACCGTTAAAAATATCTAAATACTATGCGTGTAAGAATTGTTCAACATGAAGAGTTCTACAAAAAGGTCCGTGAGAGCATATCTCTATCTTCAATACATCGCCCACTATAAGTGTTTTTACGTTTTAATTTCTTCCAACCATGTCCATTCAAGAACTGAAGTGACAGTTTACGAGCTAGCTAAGGGCGAGTCTATCATCCCTGTTAAAGCCTAGCTAGCGGGCGAACCTATTGTCTCAGATACAGCCAGCAGCAAACCGTTGAGTCGTGTCGAGTTAAGACTTCTGAGAAGGGTGGTTGTGTTTTGAGTTTCCCTGGAAGTGCAACTCGAGTTTTCTTCATTTCGCCTGTGAAACACAGTCAAGTTAAGATTGGACGGAAGGGGGATTTGAGTTTCATTCAACTCGCCATTCCCTGGAAGTGCAACTCTCATTTCACCTGTGAACTTTTCGTTCCGCAAAATTCGCATTCAATTTAAGATTGGAAGGAAGGGGGATTATATTATATTAAATTAAACTGATTGGCGTATAATCTCTACTTAATATAAAACAAAATCCCCGATTCTTGGATATCACGGGTAATCTCGAGAACCACTGAATGGATTTTGATGCGGTTTTCATTATTCTGTAAAGGATATCTTGAGGAAAGTTTCTGTAGAAAATAATTTATTTATGACCAAAGGAAGTCAAGCACTAACCATTTCAGTGAAAAGGTCGAAAAAAAAACGGGCGTCCGTGCACTTTTTAAGCTCACGCTGGACAAACCGTTAAAAAATATCTATATACTATGAGTGTAAGAGTTATTCAGCATGAAAAGTTCTACAAAAAAGCCCGGGAGAGCATATCTCTATCTTCAATACATCGCAAACTATAAGTGTTTTTACGTTTTCATTTCTTCCAACAATCTCCATTCAGTTACTGAGGCGACAGTTTACGAGCTAGCTAGGGGCGAGTCTATCACCCCAGTTACAGCTTAGCTAGCGGACGAGCTAATTGCCCCAGTTACAGCCAGCAGCAAACTGTCGAGTCGTGTTAAGTTAAAAACTTTAGAGAAGAGTGGTTGTGTTTGGAGTTTCCCTGGAAGTGCAACTCGGCTTTTCTTCATTTCGCCTGTGAACTTTTCGTTCCGCAATATTTACAGTCAAGTTAAGAATGGGCAGAAGGGGGATTTGTGTTTCATGCACCTCGCCTTTCCTTAATTACGTCTGAAAAGAATTTGTTGCACATGCATCTCCATGATAACAAGATGTTCAGTAAAGAACATATAGCCTACTTTCTCCTAAATGCATGGGTATTGTTATAACTCTTTGTCCTTTTAAAGGAGTATAATTGAATTTTGGTTGTAGTAGCTTGTTGAAATACAACGCTCTATAGGGATGAAGTAAGAACAACTATAAATAGAAAATTAAAGCCTAAGAAATCCTGTGGGCCTGATGGCATACCACCTTACATAATCAAGGGCTGTGTGGACTTATTGGTTTCTCAGTTGGCCTTCATCTTTAATCTTTCTTTAAAGACGTCAAGCTTTCCTGGAAAGTGGAAAATGTCTAGAATTATTCCAATCCTAAAGGGAGGCAACTCTGAAATGATATCGAACTACCGCCCTGTCTCAGTGATAAATGCTATAGCAAAAGTATATGAGCACATTTTATATTCTAAGATTTACAATCATATTAAGGTTGAGCTCTCACAATATCAGCATGGCTTTATGCCCGGCAGATCAGTTATTACAAATTTGCTGGGTTTTACTCAAAAGGTTTACAATGCATTAGATACCAATAGAAGAACTGACGTGATATACATGGATTTAGAAAAGGCCTTCGACAAAGTAGACCATAAAATTCTGGTGACAAAGCTGTACCAGTTTGGAGTTGCTAAACCATTACTTCAATTGTTATGCTCCTACTTAAAATTTAGACAGCAATTCGTTTGTTTCAGAAGTGAAATTTCAGGTAATTTTGTTAGTTCTTCTGGTGTCCCACAAGGATCTAATCTTGGGCCTCTTCTATTTCTTATTTTGGTTAATGATTTGCCTAATATTCTATGTTACTCTGACTGCTTATTGTTTGCTGACGATGTAAAGCTATATAAGACCATATACAACTTGAGAGACGAGAATGACCACCTTCAGAGGGATGTTAATAATATTGTAGCTTGGTGTGTTAGTAATAATTTAGTCCTTAATGTAAAAAAATGTAAAGTCATGGTATTTACAAGGAAGAAGGAGTATATAAATCCTAAATATTGTATTGGAGAAACAGCACTCGAAATTGTACCGTCGATAAATGATTTAAGAATTATTTATGACAGCAAATTAACCTTTAATAACCATATTGCAAATATAATTAGTTCGGCCAACAAGATGCTTGGTTTTGTCATTAGAAACTCCAAATTATTTACTAAAACTGGAGTAATTGTTAAGTTGTATGAAAGTTTAGTTCGAAGCAAGTTAGAATATTCAGCAGTAATCTGGGATCCCTTTTATAAAGATCAAATTCATCACATTAAGATTGTGCAAAATAAATTTCTAAGATACATGTATTATAAGACATTCAATGTATTTTGTCCATTTGATACTTCGACTCAGTTTTTACGAAATTTGTTCAATTTCAAGTCCTTGAAAAGTAGAAGGTCGTTAAGTTCTTTGCAACTGCTGAGGAAAATTTTAACTGGAAAAGTTGACTGCCAAGAATTATTTCAATTCATCACTTTTCATGTACCACAAGTAAGATCTCGACAGCACGCACTCTTTCACATCCCAAGATCTAAAAGTGTTCACCATTCTAATTCGCCTTTAGTTAAAATATTATCATTTTATAATTCAATTGATGTTCAAGTAGATCTATTCGCTGGCGCTAACTTATTCAATAAACAAGTAAAAGCAGCTGTTCCTTGAATACTGGGTACTCTTTTCTCCTTTATTTTTGTATATTCTTTTTTTTCTACTTTGTACAGTTCTGTTTTCATTTTATGGTTTATATTTTCACGATCTCCTTTGTAGTATTTATGTTCTGTTCTTCATTTGTGTAATTTGTGTAATCTGTTTTCTCTATTTTCCACTGATACATGTTGTTATTTAATCAGATAATGTCAAGAAGGAATGTATTTGGGCTGGTGCCTGTGTTCCTTCATATTGATAAATAAATAAATAAATAAACATGAATATGAGGTGCCCTTTGCTAGTGCTAACTCTGTAAAAAAAATCATTCAATTCGGTTTCACCGTGATTGAATTGATCTGGGGAATGGATTTGCACACATATATGGTCGCTATTTGCAAACTATTGGGCTGATGACCTTGTAGTCAGTCATAAGATGCTTTCCACAAAAAGGCATGTTGTTGCAAAATCCGGTAGAGATCAAATTATTAGGATGGTCGAAATTTGATTTAAGCTTTTAACATTTGGGTGGCCGTCATTCCGTTTCCGTCAAGATGGCGGCGATATAAAACATGACACTGAGGTGCCTTTTGCTAGTGCTACCTCTGTACCAAATTTCGTTCAATTCGGTTTCACCGTGTTTGAATTGATAGGGGGAATAGATTTGCACACATACTTGGCCACCATCTGCAAACTATTGGGCTGATGATCTAGCAGTTTTGGTCAGAATATGCTTCCCATTTAAGATTTGTTGTTGCAAAATTTGGTAGAGACTAGATTATTAGGTTGGTCGTAAAAACATTTTAGCATTTAACATTTGGGTGGCCGCGATTACGTTTCCGTCAAGATGGCGGTGATATAAAACATGACAATGAGGTGGCCTTTTCTAGTGCTACCTCTGTACCAAATTTCGTTCCATTCGGTTTCACCGTGTTCGAATTAATAGGGGTAATCGATTTTGACACAAAGATGGCCGCCATCAGCAAATTATTAGGCTAATGACCTATTAGATTTGTCAAAGGATGCTCCCTCCATAAAGGTATGTTGTTGCAATATTTGGTAGAGATCAGATGATTAGGTTAGTCGTAATTTGATTTAAGCTTTGAACATTTGTGTGGCCGCCATTACGTTTCCGTCAAGATGGCGGCGATATAAAACATGACACTGGGGTGCCCTTTGCTAGTACTACCTCTGTACCAAATTTCGTTCCATTCGTTTTCACCGTGTTCGAATTAATAGGGGCAATCGATTTTCACACAAAGATGGCCGCCATCCGCAAACTATTAGGCTGATGACCTATTAGTTTGGTCAAAGGATGCTTCTCCCATATAGTTATGTTGTTGCAAAATTTGGTAGAGATCGGATGATTAGGTTAGTCGTAATTTGATTTAAGCTTTGAACATTTGTGTGGTCGCCATTACGTTTCCGTCAAGACGGCGGCGATATAAAACATGACACTGAGGTGGCCTTTGCTAGTGCTACCTCTGTACCAAACTTTGTTCAATTCGGTTTAACCGTGTTCGAATTAATAGGGGTAATCTATTTTGACACAAAGATGGCCGCCATCCGCAAACTATTAGGCTGATGACCTATTAGTTTGGTCAAAGGATGCTGCCCCCATAAAGGTATGCTGTTGCAAAATTTGGTAGAGATTGGATGATTAGGTTAGTCGTAATTTGATTTAAGCTTTGAACATTTGTGTGGCCGCCATTACGTTTCCGTCAATATGGCGGTGATATAAAACATGACACTGAGGTGTCCTTTGCTAGTGCTACCTCTGCACCAAACTTTGTTCAATTCGGTTTAACCGTGTTCCAATTAATATGGGTAATCGATTTTGACACAAAGATGGCCGCCATCCGCAAACTATTAGGCTGATGACCTATTATGTTGGTCAAAGGATGCTGCCCCTATAAAGGTATGCTGTTGCAAAATTTGGTAGAGATCGGATGATTAGGTTAGTCGTAATTTGATTTAAGCTTTGAACATTTGTGTGGCCGCCATTACGTCTCCGTCAAGATGGCGGCGATATAAAACATGACACTGAGGTGTCCTTTGCTAGTGCTACCTTTGTACCAAATTTCATTCCATTCGGTTTCACCGTGTTCGAATTGATAGGGGGGGGGGGACACAGACATTCTGAGTACCACACACTCACACACACACACACACACACACACACACACACACACAGACTCACACACATACACACACACAGACAGACACACTTTTTTTCGCCCTGTAGTGATCTCATAAGTCTACTTTCATTTTTTGCAAAAATCGAAAGTAGGCTAATAAATAGTCCAGTCAGTGATTTAATCCATCATGACGAGACGTAAAACGGATATTGGTCGTTGTCCACTGACATTGAAAAAAAAAACTTATCACGTAATGCATTCATAACTGTTCCCGGGTGAAGCCGGGTCGGGTTGCTAGTTTTGTCATAAATGAAAATAAGCTAAAAAGAGGGTCACGTGTCTTGGGTTTCTGCCAAGTAGACCCTAGTGCAGGGGTTTTTAACATTTTATTGTCATGATCCAAAGTGAAATAGGCGAGCAACATCGTGACCCCAGTGTTTATCTTCAAAGTTACAGTAAATTAATAATTGAAGAATGTCTTTATTTAAAAAAGTTGAAATGTAATTGTTATTATTCATATATTATTATTATGAGCTTTTTTATACAAGCGAATTGACCAATTAGGATCACACTACAACTTAATTTCCTTTCCCACGTGCGGAGTTTTCTCTGTGCCCAGAGCTTCTTCATGCGTTCGCTGGCGTGCTTTCTTTGTTCTTCTGTACAGACTCTTCAGGTCTTCCTGTTGTTTCTTCGGTTGGAACCCCTTTCAAATTTTCAAATATGTTCCTAAATGTAATTCTGTTTAACAATTGGACCTTTGAGATGTTGAATCCTGCCATATCTTTCCGTTTCTTCTTAATCCATGCTGTAGTGGTCCATCTTCTCCAGAAGTAAATAAATATATATTTGGTAATTCTTTTGTCACTAATTCTGTACAGATGTCCCAGGAAAGACAGACTACTCTTCTTCATGGTCTCCGAGATTCTTACCACCTTCTGGTATTCCTTGTTGCTCCGAAGTTTCCATCCGCTTCCAGTGTGAACAGCTTCCATATTCTTTTTTCTGAGGATTCTTCTTTCCAAGAATCTAGCTTCTCCAGCTTGTAGTTCATGGACAGGCATTCACTGGCATACAGACATTCTGTTCAACTACTGTGTTATTATTATTATTATTATTAGAGAGGAACGTGGTTAGTTCCATTGTTAGCCTACCTTTGTTGTTTGCAAAGAGTGAAAGTAGACTTATGTGATCTACATGGGTCAAAAGTTGTCAGTCTGTCTGTGTGTGTGTGTGTGTGTGTGTGTGTGTGTGTGTATGTGTGAGTGTGTATATATGCCCCCCCCCCTCCCAATTTCAAACATTACGAAACTACTGAAAAGAACCAAATTTGCTATAGAGGTAGCACTAACAAAGGACACCTCAATGTCATGTTTTATATCGCCACCATCTTGAAGGAAACGGAATGGCTGACACTCAAATGATCTAAGCTTAAATCAAATTATGACTAACCTAATCATCCGATCGCTACCATATTTTTCAACAATATACCTTAATGTGGGGAGTGTCCTTTGCCCAAACTACAAGGTCATCGCCTAAATAGTTTCAAGATGGCGGATATAGGTATAATGCAATTATTATAGCCTAAGAGTAATTTACGATTCAACAAGGCCCGGCCTCACTAAATCCGCTTATCGTTTACAGAATGGTTTAAACTGCCCTCAAGGAGCTGACCTGTAGGATATTAGCACTATTAATAAAATAGAATATTCTTCGGTAGTAGTGATTAACAGTTCAAGCTGACCGTGCCGTATCATGCTGGGCCGTGCCGCTCCATTGGGTAAAAATAGGGGTTCCTTTTAGGAATGTACTGAACAAAATAATACAAATTTAGTATCAAATGGTTTTTTAAAACGGCAGAAAACGCTAATTAAATCGTTCTTTCCGAGACAAAATATGCTATATAGATATACTAAACCAGTTTTTAACGTAATGCTAGCATTCTCCGTGTGTAGCAGCTGGCTAGCGTGTTTAACTTTTAACCTGGAGGTTCATGGTTCAAAACCAAACGGGCTCATTCTTTTTACTTGTTTCATTTCGTATTTATTGATTTATAACTACTTTATTCGTTGCCCTTGAATCGCGGCACAGACTGTTATTGATGATTCTTCAAGGGCTTTGCAGTATTATGGTCATGTAGCCCCGTGTACTTGGGTGTGTGTAGACGTTGTGTGATAACCTGTGTCACTGTGATGTCTGTACTAGTGTGTGTACTTGTAAATGAGAAAGGATTTGTGTAGGAATCTGTTCTTCTTCCGCGGTAATGTTGTTGTTGTTGATTCTTTAGGGGCTTTGTGGCATTGTCGTCATGTATCTCCGTGTACTTGGGTGTGTATAGAAGTTGTCGGATGAAATGTGTCACTGTGATGTCTGTACTACAGTGTGTACTGTTATGCGAGGAAGGATTTGGGTAGGAAGCTGTTGTTGTTATTGTTTTATTTGAGAGGCTTGGACATCATGGTAATTTAGAATCATGTACTTGGGTGACTGTTGAATTTTATCTGATAATCGGTGTTATTGTGATGGCTATATTAGTGTGTATATTTATAATTCAGGTGGGGATTCAATCAACGCATAATATAGCATGTTATATTTCAACAAGCTACTACAACCAACATTCAATTATACTCCTTCAAAACGACAAAGAGTTATAACTATACCCATGCATTTAGGAGAAAGTAGGCTATATGTTCTATACTGAACATCTTGTTTTCACTTCGAAGTCGTGTATAATTCAAACTTTTCGTGTGGTACTTTGACATTCCTATTCATGGAAATAAAACTTCGTTGATTCTAAATCTTGAATGATTCATTTCTTGTCGGTACTGTACCCGAAATACCTACCAATACCTGTTGGAATCCCTCGATGGCAGCTGGATCGTAGAACCTGAAGATCCCCGGCTATTAAAACCCCCAGGTTCTACCAACAGATAGAGGAGTAAAAGGGTAACCAGGAATCCTAACAGGTTGTATTAAAAGAACCATAGGTACAAGAAAATAAACTAGCTCAATAAGACACGACATTCCTCCCAAATGGACTATATCTGAGGATGAAGTTCCCTGGAAATACCTAGCGATGGCCCTCTTAATACTACCTCCCATCACTTTACTAAAACATCACGCAATAACATTTTAAAATGGAAAACAAAATTTATTCAAGTAAGGAACAGGACAAAAAATAATTGCACTGTCGTTAAAACGACCCTAGAAAATTCCAAGAAAAAGAATTGTAAGAAATAAATTAACTGGATCACCTCAAAATTGAGTGTCTATAATTAGAAACTCGTTCCAATTCGAAGCAAAATTATCTCACATGATCCTAGAATAATTAAATTGGACTGTATAACTAACAACAAATAAGATCACTACAGTGATCTTTCGCATATTAGATTCTAATAAATTTTAATTAATGTCAAAAACGGCGATTAATTTGAACTGTGGTGTCAATTTACGCTATATACAATAAATTACAAATTCTATACAAATTTAATTTAGGTCACACTCAATTGTTCCTAAAATACTGACAGGGGAGCCGGAGGTGCCTATGCTGCCCATGTTAAAATGATGACATTTGAGGAACATTTATGGGAAAACTATTGCTTCTATTAATTTGAAAATTTGTCAACGTATACAGTGGTTTAGTCTTGAAGTTAAGACGGGGGATATTTTATTATCTTTTATCTTTTTTAAAATATTTATTTTTTTTGGTTACTAACCTTTTTTTTAGAAAATTGATATATTTAATTAAGTTACTTATACACTACTGAACATATTGTCAAATGGCTGTGTTAAAATGTAATTTAGACCACAAAGAGCACTATATATAAGTTTCATCAGCCTATCTTGAGTGGTTTTTGAGAAAATGTTCCTTAAATTAACAAAAATCTAATTTACGGGAAATGGCCTCCAAAGTTTCTCAATACATTCCTGCACTCTAGGATGGATTGTCAGGATCTTCTTCTTCATCCTCCAAGAGCTTCTTTATTATTATTCTTTTCTGTCCCGTTGTTCCATCATATTTCATGTCCCTTTCTCTTCTTTCTGCTCCTCTTATTCTCTCTCTGTGAATCCTTCTTAGTGCTCGCACAGTGTTCACTCCAGATTGAAATCCGAATATCTTCACACTTCACACTGTTTCCTTGGTTGTAGGTTGCTATTGCATCGTAAATGCCAAAGTGCAGTGTTTTGATACCCACAAACACTCTTTCAGGGGTTACTGACCAAATTAAATTGTTCATGCTCTCATTAGGATTTTGCGTTTTTCCGTGCAGACATTTCTGGCTGTGCCAAGTCACGAAAAATTGGTTTTATGGCTTCTATCACAGCTGCGGGCAAAGAGTGCTTCTGATCATAGTCATTTTTGGCATTATATTTGCACCAGGAATCTTTTGGGCACAGGCCATGTTGAGGGCATTCTTTGGAAGAGGGAGTATGAAGGAACAATGCCCACACTGCATTCCTCATATCACCAGCATTAGTAGTATTCTGTCGTATTGCGTACCCATAGTATCTCTGTAGACGTTCAATCGCCTCATCAGTAAGCCTGTTTCTTCCTCTTATTGACTTTCCATCAATGAGCCTACTTGAACCCAAAGTTTGCTTGAGCCTTCGAAGTCGTGCTTCCATGCGTTTTAGCACGTGCCCAATGCATTCCAATTTTTCAACCTTAAATTCATTTCCATATGGTTTCACTTCCTCTATAGTCCTGAAACCTTTAGAGTCACCATCGCCAAGATAGTACTTGTACCTAACATTGTATCTGGGCACTGACCGTTCAAAAATTTGTTTCACTCCTTCCACTTCCATCGCCCCACTAGATCCACTAAAATTTGCCTCGCAAGTATTGCTGTGGTCTCCCTTGATTTTATTTTTGCATCTACAATGTTTTGAAAATATTGCAACGTCTATCACTTTCGCACTATCACCACTAGTAGCAGTTGCAACCCCATTTAGAGATTTATGGCCCCTCTTTGCCAAGAACCGTCTAATGCCACTTTCAAGTCCCTAGAACCACCATTCATTTCTACAGATTCCTCCACTGCTACCTTCATGGTTTTCACAGCCACATCCTCAATAGAGGATCCAACCAGTTCACAATAGTGCTCAAATTTGCTTGGAGGTGATGGCAAGTTCATGATACCACAAAGGAGCTTACCAGCAGCAGATCCTTTTTCCAGTGGATCGAAGACCATACACAAGTCGAACATTCACATCAAACACTTTAGATCGCCGTTCTTCGCCAAAAAGACTGCTATGTGAATTATAGAAGGTCACTTCGTACTTACAACGTGCACAGATTAGCTTCATCTCACAAGCTAAACCAGTTCCACTTCTACACTCGTACACATTTTGCACAAAACACTTTCCTTCAGCACAGAAGGCAACAGTCCAATATTCAGTACTTCGTTCATATTATCATTGTCACTCACATAATCACAAAATCTGCCACCTCCACCAGTCAACTTCTTGCTAGAAGATGTCTCTGGGCTACGGTCTGCCATGTGTGGCGCAGCAGACGAAGTCATTGTTTCCTTTACAGCATCACAACTTGGTATCAGCGTTATTTTTCTTCTCCCTACGTTCTTCCTCTCCTTGTACACACGATTGTTAAAACGCGGCATCGTAACCAAAAGAAGGCTTTTACATGAGGAGTATAATACAAGAATAAGAATACGGTACAAGAATAGGCGCGTCAATGAAATACTTCAAAACTAACAATAACACACATGGGATGTTTGGCGCCCTAAGCGCTGTTATAGAAAACAGAGTAGCCAACCTTTGAACATCCGCTCAAAGGATAATGTAAGGAAATATTCAACTTCAGGACGAGATAATGCCAAGTAATTCGCCAAGAATTCACGAGAGCCTGTCAGTTCGATTCAGCGGTTCCACCCACTTCCTCTCCAAGCACGTATAAAAACAGCAATAACTCCACATCTAGGGCGAGTAGAATGATAAATCAAAGTTTGCCTTAAAGAGGAATATTCAAGTTAATTGTTAGCAGTAAAAAAGAAAAATCAATTTTTTTTGGATTTGACCACCTCCGGCTCCCTTTAAATACAATATTCGCTTCTGTATGGTTGTAATTATTGGAGAATCTCTTAATTCTGGGTAAATTCCACCAAGCAGCCAAGCTATGCGAAATGTCAGCTCATAATTATATTTCAAATAATTAATTAATTATGGTCTTAATGATTGTATAGGCATTGATAACGAGACTGAAGAAATATTAATCTGTTTTATCATACAACTTATCCAAGCATTGGTTTAGAATAGTCTATTATCAAGACGAGGGTATTTGTAAGACCTGATAAACAGCTGATTATGTCTCAACGGACATCTTAAAAACGAACCTCCATTGGTTAAGTCCTCATAAACTTGATGTATCTCATTTATCATCCAAAAGGGTGGTCTACATTGCATCTAAGTGACCACAAATCAACAAGTAATCTGCATTACACCTAAGTGACCACAAAATTAACAAGGTCCTACAGTATGCCTCTATACGTGCTTGAAAATCAAACCTATACCATTGCACGTTGTTCATCAATATGATCTACAAATATATATATATCAAATGCCTACGAATCTTGCCTTACAAAACTTATTTTCAACATTTATATCATTAAACCCATAGACTAAAAGTCTATATTTTCTGGGATAAATTTATTCGGAAGCTTGGGTGTCTTTCTAAATGCGGTGGTAATAAATCTCACACTATTGCATGAAAAGCAAATGTTTAACTTATATGATATCACAAAACTACTACAGTTCCTCCAGAATGAGGTTATACGGAAAAGTTAAGATCAATGTTCCCCTAAAATGAGGGCGCCCCTGACCTAAGTGAACTCGGAAGTATCAGTAGACCGTTCCTACACCATGAATGCATGCCAACATCTAAGGTTGATCCAATGACAATTCATTAGGAAGGTGTACCAATAAATCTCTGTGCACTAAAGCTAAGCGCTCTCTCAAAGAAAAAGAAGAAAATATTAACCACAACGATCAAAACAGCTGGATTCGAAAACTTTCCAATATCAAATTGATGAGCGGAATGACTGAGATCCTCATCTATGAAACGATGCGAATAAGCAAAAATGCATATACAAGAATGCACTAACCACTAGAAAAACAATCAGTGTTCTGGACACTGTTAAACGAAGTCGCCTATAATTAATCTATACTTATACAACATACTGTAGATCTTCTCCTAACTGGTCTTCTTGGCAATGAAAATATGCATATCAATTTAGAATACACCTACAAATTTACTGAAAGTTAAATGACAAAATATAAGTTTACACAAGGGATGCGTCCATGAACTTGGACCAGAATCCCGAAGATACAAGTCAGTTTCGAAAGAAATCCATTTACACTATAAAAACAGGCTGTGGCAATTGTGATTGCTTATAGACGCTATGCTAAGCCACGTTAGTAATCTGATGTGTAAAGGTACCTTAGCGTTTATTCTCGATGCGGTGAAAAAAAGGATATGTAACTGCCACGTTAGCCTCCACGCTAAAACATGACAAAGTAATCTTCTAGTTTGAAGGCTCGCCTCGAAACCCCGACCACGCCATGCTCCACAGGCGTCGGGCCGACCATGTGCTCCAACACGTCTTGACTAACACCAGCCGTGTGCACTCACAAGAGAAACGCCTCATACCGGAAAACATTTTATCAGCATGTCGAAGCTCGCAAGCGTTTCTTAGACAACCACATGAAAGTGCCATTGCTAGTGGACAATTATCCTGATTAGAATATGCAGGCATTAGGTTGTGCGATAAAACTTGCCGTCGCTAAGAATGTAGCTGCCCCATTAAATTTAGTGTGACATGATCACAGTTATAAAGTCATTATGAAACTTCCCCTCCGACATCTGGTTTAAAAACATGTCGATCATGGTTCTAATATCCACTTGGGGGTAAAGTCTGAATACTGGCAAGCGTTGTTATAGTAGATATACACTGCCGTAATCCGTAAAAGTAAGTGAGTATCTCACCTAATGGCCACATGAACCCCGGGCAATGCAGAATATGCATGCGCGGTGGAAGTTCATTTACTGTTTATTACGATATAAGTGTCTATGCTGCATATGGGTCTAAGAAAGCATTTAGACACCATTGCCTGTGGCCTTTCGCTGCTAAGAAACAGATACATGTTACACACGCGTTATCATCTTCACTCGCGACCACTGACGCGTCACGAACCGTTGAAATGTATAGTTTTAATGGCTTCGGTGCCGTCTGTAAGAAGCCTGAATTAGTAGTAGCTTCTCTCCTCTCCGTGCATACTGCCGGGCTCGAAACGAGAGTCACCCCACACCTGCTACGTCATACACACATATCGATATATTGTTGTAGCATGGATTATACACTTTTAATTACTTGATTTCAATTGATATAAACAAACCCACTAAATAAAATAGTCTTCTGCTATTGAAATGCGTATTCTAACATATCCAGTTCTTCCTTTATGGCTCTTATTTTCTTATAAACAGTATATAATTCTCTCAGGTTGAGGTCGATACAAGACATTGCGTCATTGACTAAATTATTGATTGGCCACAACTTCGTCTCTTGCTTCGGAGCTGTTCGTGAGCTATCATCTGGAAACGAATGGAAAATATCCCGTCCTTCTCAGCTGTGGCGTGTAGCCAGAATGCGTACTGGGCTACGTCACGCTGTATAACTAACAGGATACTCAACGCTCAAAGCCAAAATAACGGTACAGTACCTTCTACTTCAAAATAACTGATTTCGATTGCATTTATTATTATTATTATTATTATTATTATTATTATTATTATATCCCAGCATGGGTACTTCTGGTCTTATCTTAAAAGGATGGGGAAGGTGGATTCACCATATTGCATCTATCGGTAATGAATTAATGAACTAGATATTGCTAATCACACTTTCTTCTCTTGTGGACGGTGGTTCCAAAATACTGCTCTGCCCGGGGGTACAGGGGTTGGGCGAACAAAGGGGGTAAATGTTCAATTTTGGAGATGCTGTCCAAAAGATGCGAGTTTCCACGTAGTTGCGGGAACTGCAAGTGTGGGTGTCTGTAAAAGGGTGTGGGGGAAAATGGGGGTTAGCTCTAAATGCGTGGAATCGCACCCTGAGGGCTGGCGATTGAGGAGACAATAGCTGTCCTGAGTAAACACTTATATGAGAGCCCCGTGCCTACTTGCTGAGCTCGCGGTAATGCCTGGTGGTCTAAGGTCAAGGTTAGCACAATGGGAATGTACTTACTAAGCACTTATGTAATTAGCGGTCAGAGGCAATTAAGGTGTCAGGTAGGAAGTCGGGATGTAAAGACAAGTGTGAAATAAAAGTGTACGATGAGCGTGTACTGGTACTGATCAATGGTTCATTTGTTCAGTAATGTGATGAATGATGTCCCTCTGTTTAGGGATAGTTTAACACGATTATAAATGTGATTTGTACAGTAATAAGTTGTGGGTGCAAGTGGGTAGGATTACACTTAGTAATGTGGCGTAATAGGACACTGAGATGCACACTTACCGACAGGTGAGAGTCAGGAACCAAACGGGCGTAGCCTCAGGCTGCAACAGACCAAGAGTCCACAGTGGCCTTCTCCTTTATGTGTTTAGGAACCGCTGACTAAGTGTTTCCTCACTGTTGCTGCTCCAGATACCTCCGGGTGTGAATGTGTATGTGTGATGCAACTTGTTGGCTAACCAATTGTAGTGAGTGGCCGCCTGTTTGCAGTGTTTTAGAAGATGTAATGTGTTTGCTGTATTTCCAGCCGGGGGTAGTTTTGGGGCAGAAGAGGGTATTTGATGTTGGGGTTGAGGCGTATTCTTGTAGGTTGGCTTTATTGATGTATTTCATGTATTTGATGTATTTGTAGATGCGCAGCTTGCGGGTGAGCGTGGGTTCAGTGGCGTAGGCCACATCTCCCTTGGGGGTGCGTAGAGGTCCTAGGGTCCTGAGGATGTAAGAACCCGGGACCTGAACAACACCTCGTCGATGTTTAGCTCGAGTCCTCGCGAGCTGGACTGAGAGTTAAGGGTGGTTTTGTTGTTGTCTTCCTTTTTTTCCATCCTCTTCTTGTTTTCTTCTTCCTCTTCTTCCTCTCGTATGGTGTGGATGTTGCGAAGTTGTTGGCCCAGCTGTTCCTTGGTGGTGTGTAGGTAGAGTGTGCTCTGTGTTTCTGCTGATCTACCAATCGTTTCACATTACAGTATTGTAACAGCAGTTCTGACAGCTTGGCTGCTCGCTCGCCGTGTGTTGACAATTGCAATGTGCAACGCAATCATTTCCGTAACCTGGTCCGAGTAATGGTGTTAACTTGTCTACCACTTCTTGTAAAAAAAATCCTTCTGCTCAATACATGTGTAGGAACATGGATGCACGTATATATAATGCCACTGTGCATTGTTAAAATTATGTAATTTCTGTGAACCCCTGTGTTCTATGTTTGCCCGCGTTTATCTGTTGTACTGTATGTGCCCCTGCGTGGCGTCTAGTTGTGCTTCGCATCTAGGTATCGCTGTCTATTTTGATCCTAGGTTCTCTAGCGCTTTGTGGGTCTATTGTTACGTTGTACCTGCATAACGTTTCAGAGCCCTATTTGAGTGTACTGGTGTGTCTGAGGGGTGTGGAAATCGCTTGTTCCCAGTCGGTGTTATGGGGGATGAGAAAAAAATCCCTGTTTTATAATGTACATCTTGCGCAGTGTTTGGAATTTAACATACAAAATATGCCATAGAGTATTCATGCACATTGTACATTTATAAAATACAATTTCCCTTTCTACCAGTAATGTGATACACCTAACTTTTATTCTATGCACATCATTTGGGCAGTATAGGAAATAATACACATATGGAACAAAATATATGCATGCACCCTGTACAGTTTTGGGATATATAGTCTGTATGCGTATGTTTTTCTGTGCTTGTGAATAAGCTTGGGAACATCCCTAATTGCTGGCTCTAACTCAGCCAGGAGTGTTTTTCGATATGGTAACTGTGGGCCTAGCCCTTATTTGAATGAGTTTAGCTATTCACTGTGTGTTCATATCTGTATGAGTGCTGTATATTTTGGCAGACGCTAAGCGGCAATTTTCTGTTTTCTCTTGCTGCTTAGGACATTTAAGGCTGTGTATGCCCTATGTCTCGTTGGGTAATCACCCTCTTTCAGCGACTTGCTATTGCTTCCCGGGGTGAATATATCCACCCCGTGATGAAGGCATATGTCCCTGGTACCCACTGGGGTCGCTCCCCACTGTTTCCCTTGGGAGTTTGCAAGAGTGTGAGCTTGTGCCTTTGTGTACCATATTGCCCCCTTCTTGGCTGATGTGCGCGCGTGTCTGTAGGGATATTTTCGCGCCGCACTCCCTTATCAGTGTCTGGAGGGGTGTATCGTACCGCCCTGTGTACATGGATTGTGGGGTTGGGAAGCAATACTTTCATACTGCCCCGTGTAATTTGTGTATCTATAGGCGGTGTACAATGGGTTGTATTGATGTATTTGATGTATTTGTAGATGCGCAGCTTGCGGGTGAGCGTGGGTTCAGTGGCGTAAGCCACATCTCCCTTGGGGGTGCGTAGAGGTCCTAGGGTCCTGAAGATTTAAGGACCCAGGGCCTGAACAATACACAGTCTCCTCAAGACCAAATTGAGGTAGAGATATTTCCTGACAATATTGTTGCGGTGATGGTACAAAATGAAGACATTTGGAAGCTGGTAGAAAATTTTGTTGAAAATAACCTCCCTACGGGCAAATATAATATGGATCCAGCTTGAAGTAATGTGATAACCGGTTCCAGGCTAGTGTTCAAGAGTAACGGGGGGAGTTTTAGTCAGTAGTCTGCTACTCAGAAGCCCAACATTATGTTCATAAATGCATTTATACTCTCCAAAAAAATCCTAGTGGGCACTCATAAAAGGTCGTCGTCGTTGCAGCGGTCAAGCGGTTTGCCTCTCACCAAGATAGATCTTGTGCGATTCCCGGTCAATACAAGTGAGATCTTCGAAGTGAAATGCCATGTCCTGTTGTTCGGAGTCCACGTAAAAAGGAGGTCCCGTAGCGTAGCTCTTGATCGTGAGATTAACGGTCACGTAAATCTACAAGCTTCCTTCCTTCCTTCCTTCCTTCCTTCCTTCCTTCCTTCCTTCCTTCCTTCCTTCCTTCCATTAAAATATGTTTACGGGTAGCCTGTTTCACGTCAGGTATAAGTAATACGATGAAGGCTTGTAGGCGCCAATGTACAGTTAGTGTTAGACAACTCAAGAGTTTGACAAAACAAGAGGTAAGCCAGGTGTCTGCATTTATTCATGCTCCACTAACAGCCAAGTACCCGTGCGACAACTTCGATATATAATGAACGAATTGCTGTCCAATGAGATATCTTAAATTTGGGTAATCACCTGACGTCATAGAAGGGGAGGGTGAGTTCCTCTCTCTCTCAGACTGAATCTTTCTATCTCTCTCTTATCTTGGGCTACTGGCCATGTTAGAAACGACATATAATCACGGCAGTAAAACCAATATTTCCTCTGGTTAGTCATACAGTTGCACAATAAACAAGCTAAGTTATTGAATGTGTGTCATAACTCGTTAAACCTTTAAGATTGAATTTAAATTAATTAATCGTTTCCTTGCAGCCCCGTAGAGCACAGAATACATCAGATTCGGTTGCATTTGTTGTACTTTAAGCAGTTTTATTCCACAGACAAACAGTATCAATATTACAAGTAGGTGGAATGCTCAGGGCAGATAATAAATTACATCAAATTCTTCTAGGTTTCGCCCAGATGTACCGACTGGGCTTGGCACACCCAATCTGGCCCCCTATGGGACAACAACTACCTGCTACGTTCCATTTATTATTAAGCGCTTATTTTATTTATTTCGTGTGACAAAATGAGGACACATTGCAGCAAAGAATTAAAAACAGACAGATAACAAAAACGTTAACATTATATTATACAATATTTACAGAGTAGATTGTAGATACAGTAACAGTTTAGGCATTTACAGCACAATATCCAGGGTATTCAGCCAGTTGACAGCATCATCGGAGGCACCGTGAAGGTCTAGGATAGTTCCTTCAAATCTCCTCCTTAGACACTCGAGGGCAACATGCTGAATGGTCCGAGGTACATTGGCTGAGTCGCAGAATGGGCTTTGAGTTTTTCTCCACTTGTGCATCCACAAATTGCATCGTCTGTGATTTGTGTGGACCCTGTTCAATGATGTCCATACCTTTCTCGGTAAATTGAAACCAGGTGGTTTTCTGCAGGGATCGGTTATTAAATCCAGATGGTCAGGTTTTGATGCAATCCATTCTTCATGCCAGGTCTTGTCAGTAGCGAAATATGATGAAATCAGCTTCTCTCCCAGCTTCCGTGGAGGATTTATGGATTTCAATCTCACATTTTTCTGCAAAATACAGTACTCGTGTACGGGCAGTTGAGGATTCCTGTGACATTTCAGCCATACTTTTTGCAGAGCTTCTTTTCTTCGTACATGAGATGGGTGGATGTTGGATATCACAGGCAACCACTTCATAGGTGTTAAGAGCTTACCCAACACGTGTCCCCCGGGTGGTGCTAAGCAAGCAACAGAGTTGGCTGCTAGACCTAAAGCTCAGCTTAAGGATATTCGAACAATTAGAGGGTCAAGGAACATAATCCAAACAGTTCTTTTCAGAACCAAGCATCAGCGAAGAATATTATAAAGCGCTGTGCTTACCAGATACCTCCATAGACACGGCATAATACCTAGAAGATTTTACTGCAGTTTATTACAAGTAGTTTGAATAAGTCCTTACCACCACGTGTCACTCTTACGTCTTGTTCCAGGAGAACTATTGTCGGTATAACGCTGACCATAGACGAGCCTCAGTCACGGGGTATATGGACATTCCGTCTGGCAACGAGCAGTTGCTCAAGGAGGCTGTAGGGACTGTGGGCCCCGTCACAGTTGCCTTTGATGCCACACATCCCGAGTTCCAGTTCTACTCGCAAGGTAGCATCTCTCATCGACCTATGGTTTTTCATGTATTTATTTATTTATTCTTCATATTATAATAATTATTATTACATCATTTTTGCCCATATAGACAGTGTTTGAAATTAAATATCTCATGATGACACAATTTTCACTTCTCTCACTTCTTCCTCTTCTCTTCCCAAAATCTCTTAATCCTTTGACTGTGTTCCTGTTTTCTTTGTTCTGTCCACAATGTTCTTGTCTTCATCTTTGCATTTGCTTTAAATTTTGTATTCTTAATTCTGTTTCTGATTGCTCCTCTGTCTCCCATCATTTGCCTGTCGATTCCAACCTGCCTTAAGTCTTCCTCTATTTCATGATACCAAATAGATTTCTTGCTTGAACTGTTTACTACATCCAAAATCTTCTTTGTAAGCCTGTTCTTCATTCTCTGTATGTGCCCGTAAAAAGTTAGTCTGCGTTTTCTGATCATATCGGCTAGTCTGTCTGTGCACTAGTATAGCTCTCTCGTAGGCCTTTTCATCCATATGCCATCTCTGTGTATTGCTCCTAATGTATTTATGAGAATTTTGCGTTCTATTATTGTTAATTCTATTTTATTTATTCATTTATTTATTTATTTGTTTATTCATCTATTGATTTATGTTTGGAGTTGTTTCATCAACTAACTCCAGTAAAATGTCGGGGTAGTAGCCTATGTTTGTACCCTATATTGTTATGCTTAACTATGTATCGAAATTTTCATCATTTGGAGTTTTGGAAACGACTAGTTATTTAATGGGCATTTGTGGCAATGGGCCTTTTATTGTGAACGCCATAGAGTTGAATTGGTTGAGGACATTATGCGGTGAACATTGTATCTGCTCGCCACAGTCTGAGCGGATGTAGTTTATCTTTTAGATGTCTACAACGAGCCTTCCTGCAGGAGAGATAACCCAAGTCATGCAGTGCTGATTGGTTGAGGTACAGGGAACGATCTTTGGTTGTTTCAGGTGTCTACTACGAGCCTTCCTGCAGGAGAGAGAACCCAAGTCATGCAGTGCTGATAGTAGGCTACGGTACAGAGGGTGACCATCACTATTGGCTGATCAAGAATTGCTGGGGCCCGAACTGGGGAGATGGTGGCTACTTCAAGATAGCTCGTAATGTCAATAATCACTGTGGTATCGCTTCGTGGCCATGTTATCCCATAGTGTGATCAGCACGCACTGGCATCGCTTAATACTGTAGATTCATAAATACCAATGTAGTGCTTGTTGCAATTTTTGAAGCTTTGATTTTAATTTCTAGGAATACATGTTATCACTGTATACAAATAATGTTGAAAACGCCTCTTGAAATGACCTCAACTTAAGGGCCACGTCTTCTTTTCCTTGCATGAATTAATTTTCTTTCTTCCAACATTCCTGTTAGTGATAATTGATTTGTGGTCAGCCTCGGTGGCCGAGAGCGTTGACGCGCTACCTCGTGTCTCGCTGGTAATGGGAGAGCGTGGGTTCGAATCCCACCTGAAAATGGTTATCATGGTTTACCATTTTCACTACCAGGCAAATGCCGGGACGGCTCCTTTCAATAGGTCCACGGCCGATTTCCTTTCACAATCCCTACCCTTACCCGTCCTGAAAAGAAAATGCATGGCCATTGGCTGCATTAATGAAATTAATAGTTTTCGTACCACCTATTACCAGCAGGTTTAATCAATGATACCATAACGATCAGAAATAATTCTTTAATGGCCCATACTTAGTATCTATAAACGCTGTTCAAAATGTTGTTATCTCGTTCAACACAAAACGTGACGAAAGCAAGGTATAAGGTGCTTACTATGACAAAAATAAATATACATCATTCTACATAGATGTTAATGTTTCCAAATTATACTAAAATAGCCATTCAAATCTCCGCACTCTTGGGGTCACGTTCTATTTCACGTGTATGAAGTACTGTATTTCCGCCTCGCAATGCTATGCCTCCAGTCACCTGAAGACCTGAGCAGTCCCATTGATGTTCTGGTCTGTGAAGAGGCCAACACGCCAGGAATTAGTTCCCACTTTTCTTCTTGTTTTTGTCGTACAATATTTTCCAGCACATGTTGCTGTTTCCATAAGCTGGCTAGATTACTTTTCAGAATTCCCTTTGAAAAATATAGGAATCGTTTTTCATTTTCACGTTAAATGAGAGCATTACCAACTTTACTTTTCATATGGTGAATTGTGTGTGTAGTATTTGGAACGATAGCCAGAGTAATTCAGGACGAGTTTGGTATTACAGTTGTTGCATTTTTTTGTGTATAAATATTGTTTGAATGGCAAAAGATCACCCGAGTAGTTCGATTTTAATGTGTATCAGGCTCAAAAGGTGACAACACTCTGACGATTGCAGAAGGTTCAACATGGTTTTCAAACGTATGCAGCGTGTTCAAACTGCAGCTGTAAAGCTTGCATCGCCAATAAAATACTTCAAAGATAATAAAAGTGGAGAGAATTTGAGTGAAAGGTGCAAACAAATAGGGGATGAAATCTAGAGTTTCCATGCCGGAAACACAAGAAGGGACAGAGAATGGAGATGCACGGAGTGATATTTTCCTCAGGACTTGACCCGACGTTTGGTTTTATAGATCAGGCGTTCTTCACCCGATGCTCGCAAGCACTACAGTCCTCTTTACGTGAAAATTGGTTCTCTTGTCATACGAGCCCTTGACCACAGGCTCTCATGAAATCCATTCTGTTGCAAATTCTAATTCTGTTCAAATTCTGTAGCACGAACTGGAATATTAGTGTTTTAATTACTAGTTCTTACAGTCAGAAAATTTATCATTTTGTGAAATAGTATTTTTAATCTATGTTAGAGTAAAAATAAAATGGACATCGCTGTGAGTAACACGAAACATGCTGATCGACTCTACTGGTCGCACGTAAATGTATCACATTTGCATGAGTCAATCAAGCAGTTGCAGCATGCCTGGTGAGTAGTGAATCCCTAGCTATTTCAGCATTCCAGAGAGAGAGAGAGAGAGAGGAAAAGGAAAGAGAGGTGCGTGCTAGTGGCATATTATTATTATTTTTGTTATCACATTCATTTCACCACCAAAGTGGGACATATCAACATATTGTACGGGCCTTGAAGGGCTTCTACAATGTGTATAGGGGTAGTTTGGAGTGTTGTATGGATCGGGGCTGTAAGTGTAGGTGTTTTGGGGTGACATTGTGTGGGGAGCGTCTATGTAGGTTAGACGTGCTTAGAGGACTGCTCCCATTTGTACGAGGTATCTGGAGAGCTAGGGGGCGAGGTACTAGGGAAGAATTGATTGGTTATTAACAACCTGCTGAGGTATAATCACTACTCTGCGCTTGTGGCGCAAGCAAGTACTATATGTAGCAGCAATGCTGACCGATGCTCTTAACATGAGCCGTCAAGTAGACTGCTTAGCTAATGCTTTTAAACAATTAAATACTACATGAACCTACTGGGATTAGAGGGGGAAGGTAGGGGCTTATCGTACAATTAAATAACCAGAAACACCAGTGTAGTGGAAACCAATCGGTTTAATGAATACTTCTTGTGAAGTGTTAGTAATGTTCAATAGAACAGCTTTAGTGCTATGGATTCCTGAACAATGCAAGTACAAAGTGTAAGGGGTTGGATGTGAATGTAAAAGGTATAATCTCGCAATCTCACTTACACAGATGGTAGCCGGCGTGAAGTCGTCCTTCAGAAGTTTCACAGTGCACAGATCAATAGTCAGACAGACAGACAGACCCCCCAAGTTGTGGGAGCATGCCTGCTTTATAGTTGCGGTAATGCAAGGTGTGCGTAATTGGCACATTCCAAGCTGGTCGGTATTAGTGTAGGGGTCATACGAGTTCAAAAGTGTTGAAAGGAGTTCATGTAGGTCCATCCGAGTTCATATGAGTGTGTTAGTTATAATGTAATTGCCGTAGGGGCCGAAGATGTGTAGACGTATTGGGGCGATAATGCATAATTTGTAATGCGGGGGATGCACCCCTCTAGGGATATAACAACTCTTCCTTTTGGGGTAGTCGGCGACCTCGTCGACTGGAATTATACATAGGGGTAGTGTGTAAACATCCTTCTGTTTCTCTCTTCTTTTCTTCTCTTTTCTTGTTCTTCTTCTTCTTTAGGAATGGTGGTGTCGATGGGGGTGTGTATTAGGGTGTGTGGAGCCTTGGTAGGCGGGTCGTAGATGTGGGGTTGAATAGAGATATGGTGTAAATTGGGATTTTAAAAAAGTGTTGAATCGTGTGAATTGTAGAACGATGTAGATCCATAATTGGGGACTGTGTATTTGGGAGATGGAAAAGGTTGGGCTTCGTGTGTTGCGAGATTTTGTGAAATAGGATAGTGGGGAAAAATATTCCTTTACATATAGGTCGTTTGCAATGAGAATATAATTGATGGTAACAATTACCAGACATAAGTGATTAACATGAGTAAACATGGTGAGTTATACATCATAAATCAAAATCATCAGTCATTACAAATCATCAATCGTAACTCAAAATCAACAATCATGAAAATTCATCCATCATAAATCCTATCGTACGCTGAGAGGAAAAAAACATCGCTGGGGTTGATCCTACCCTCTCGCTGTCACCGCAGCGGGATGAAAAATTGCTCTCGCGTGTGCAACGTTTGAAATATAAAATATGTTAGTGGATAGAGTAGAGAGAAAGAAAAACAGATGCCTGAAGGTGTATTTAATGGGAATATTAAAAAGTGTTTATTGTGGGGGGGGGGGGGGAATAAGGCATCTTTACAATATGTGCTTTAGAAGAATGGAAATAAATAAAACAAAATGTGTTAACATGTAAATGTATAAGTGTAAATATGACAACAATGGTGCATATAAATGATAAAAATACAGTAGTGAGCGTGATAACAGTGTACTGAACAATAGTTGCTTCATAAGAATGAGCGTATTCGCATAGTAGTATAGTATGGATAATAATAATTATAATAATAATAATAATAATAATAATAATAATAATAATAATAATAATAATAATAATGAAAATCCACAGCCTGCTTCCAGTCTCCGACCGGGTCAGGAATGGAGTGAATGAAGCCCCTATCTAGCGGCGAGGATATGAACTGTGCCGGCTGCCGAGGCCTGACGCACTCCTCTGGGGCAATGATTAAATGAATGACAGATGAAATGAAATGATAGTGGAGAGTGTTGCTGGAATGAAATTTTGACAGGGAAAACCGGAGTACCCGGAGAAAAACCTGTCTGCCTCCGTTTTGTCCAGCACAGATCTCACATGGAGTGACCGGGATTTGAACCACGGACCCAGCGGTGAGAGGCCGGCGTGCTGCCGCCTAAGCCACGGAGACTTCAATAATAATAATAATTTTTATTATTATTAATAATTAATAGTAATAATAATACTAATAAATGATAATCGTAAACAGAATAAAAGCATAAATAACAATTATAAATCAGGTACCGTACGTAGTAGAGCTCTTTACAAATAACCTTACGCGCGCTATTATCATCTAGCTTAAGCCTATACGGCCGTACTTACTATACCTTATTATTATGTAGGATATTTAACTATTAATAGACTACCCTCTGTGGGCGAGCGTCTATCTTGGTGACGAAGATCGGCCTTTATAAACTTTCGGGTACGACCCTTGTCGCCGTATTTTACACCTCATCTTCGGTGTCATCGTTGGTCCGACCGTGGTGATAAATACCCCAAAGGCATCTCTGACTTGGGTACGAATGTGCTAAATAATATTTCTGTGTTGGTGTGTGTCATGTAATGAAGAAATATGAGTGTAATGTGGGTGGTAATGTGAAGGCGTGGTCTGGGCGTTGGCAAATTATTTACAAAGGTCATATATACAACTATCGCCACCTGTGGAGATAGAAAGAGTATGTATGTATTAATGTGGATGCCGGCTGGTCTGCGGGCCTGAAAATGTAATACATGATGATGATTATCATTATTTATACATACATACATACATATATATATGCCTTCTTCAATTGACATGTAACTCGCATTCAGTCTGGCGCCTTATGTTCTATGCGCTTAAAACTAAGAATGTTGTGTAATTATAAAAGTGTAGAGTGTGTGTAGAATTGTGTGGCATGTCGCATGAATATTACCTGTACCATGGTAGGTTCTCGTGGAAGTCATTGGAGCTCGTGCTGAAAGCACATAAAACATATAGGGGTTAGTATATATGTATTATTCAGGAAGGCGCCCTTTGCGCCCTTGATTATTGTCTGCGCAAGGCATCCGTGAGCGTATCGGCGCGTCGCAATCTGTATATCGCATTATGATCACATTGTCGGACTTACCCGGTCAGTACGGTGGACCAATAGTGCCGATTGATCATCTATCAATCTCTTATCGCATTGGAATCGCATTTATATATTCATCATCGCATTTTCGGGCGTTCCCCGTATTCATTTATCATATATATATATAATCGCATCCTCGGGCGTCCCCGGTATACCTTTATTAATTATCAATTCATATATCATATATATTCATAAAATTCGACGAGTGGGATTTGCATGGCGATTTTTCAGCACCCCTTGGTGGAACGCGTCCCATATTATTTATCATTATTGCATTCATTATCTCACTTTTCCTATATTATTATCTCGACGCATAAACATTCTTTCTTCGCCTATGTACGCAAGTAGGTCTTGCCACCCTCGCAATGGGGGCTGGGACCTTATAACTGACTAACTTATAACTAATTAGTCGATGTCAGGCGTCGTGAACCTCCCATGCTGCTAGCTGGACAGTAATGTCGTCATAACTCAGCGAGCTGGGCGTTCTGGCCTTGTCAATGGGAACGTCGTTTCGGAAGCGGGGAGCTATTTCCCAGCCGAAACTAGGTATTGACTGACATGTTTGGTCTCGTGGTTCGTCGTGTCAAAATGAACATGCATGGATGAAGTTCAGCAGTAAAAGAACATCCGAAACATGGAAGGAATTTCACGAAGTTCAAAAACAATCATCAAAGGAAATCAGAAGAGAAAAACGAGCGTACGACAACAACAGGCTAAAAGAAATTGAAGAAGATTTTAAGAGAAATAACACAAGAAATTTTTACAGAACATTCAAAGAACATATTAGGGGTTATCAGCCTCCTAGCCTCTGCTTTCGAAGAACAGATGGGTCCCTGGAAACGAACACGAAAGAAAACTGTACAATTCTCAAACAATACTTTAATAATCTTCTCAATTGTACAGAACCCACGGAGAAATTGACCTTCCAAAAAACCACATCCAATCCCGATTCTACTCCACCTACAATAGAGGAGAAAGAGGAGATCATACAACAAATGAAAAATAACAGAGCGGCAGGAGAAGATGGCATTATTGCTGAAGTATGGAAGCTTCAAGATAAAAACATCACCAAAACAATTCATAAGATCATCACAGACATTTGGATCACAGAGAAAATGCCAGAGGAATGGAAATGTGCATTGATCCACCCATTACATAAAAAGGGTGATAAGTCAGATCCAAATAATTACAGAGGGATTTCTCTAGTGCCAGTCGCTTACAAAATATTCTCTAAAGTGTTATTGAACAGACTAGAACCACAAGCAGATCCACAAATAGGAGAATACCAGGCAGGCTTCAGAAAAGGGAGATCATGCATCGAACAGATCTGGAACTTGAGAACACTACTGAAAGTCAGACAGACAAAAAACACTGTAGTTACCTTTGTGGACTTTAAAAAAGCATACGACAGCATTGATAGACAAACGCTATTTGCAGTACTGGAAGAATATGGCATTGACAAAAAAAACAGGGCACTTATACAACTAACGCTCTCGGACACCACCTCTAAAGTTAAGTTCATGGGTGAAATTTCAGAACCCTTTCATATACGCACAGGTGTCAAACAAGGAGACGGCCTCTCACCAATCTTGTTCAACATGGTCTTAGACAAAATTGTTAAGCAGTGGGAGGAACAAGTTAAAGGAATACAGCTAGGAAGAACCCGTGAAACAAAAACAATCATAAAATGTCTGGCATTTGCAGATGACGTAGCCTGACTCAGCAATAACACACGGGAGGCAAAGGAAGCACTGGAACGATTACATGAAATAGCAGCTAAAACAGGTTTACAGATATATTATGAGAAGACCCAATACATGGAACGACACACCAACAATATACAAACCATGCATACCATATATGGATCCATACAAAGAGTTGAAAAATTTAAGTACTTAGGAGAATATATACAAATAGGAGGATCAAACAAGATGTCTAACATAGAACGAACGGAAAAACTCCAGAAAGCATACAAACTTACATGGTCACATTATAATAAGAAATGCATATCAAGACAGGCCAAACATAGACACTACAAAACAGTTGTATTACCAGAAGCATTGTATGCGTCAGAAACGACCACAATTGGAGCATCTGGCATCACAGAAACAGAAAAAATTGAACGTAAAATTCTGAGAAAAATATTTGGAGCAGTACACAGAGATGGGATATGGATGAAAAGACCTACCAAAGAGCTATATGAACACACAGACAGACTCACAGATATCATTAGAAAACGCAGACTAACTTTCTACGGGCACATACAGAGGATGAACAATAAACGACTTACAAAGAAAATCTTTGATGTAGTAAACAGTTCAAAAAGGAAAACAAATTGGTATCAAGAAATAGAAGACGATTTAAAGCAATTAGGGATCAACAAGCAAATGATAGAAGACAGAGAAAAATTCAGAAACAAAATTAAGAACGCCAAATTTTTAGTAAGTGAAAGGAAGAAGATAGGAACATTGTGGACGGAACAAAGGAAACAGGAGCACAGTCAAAGGATGAAGGGATTTTGGGAAGAGAAGAAGGGTAAGAAGTGAAAATTGTGACATCATGAGATACTTAAGTTTAAACACTGTCCATAAGGGCAACAATGATGTAATAATAATAATAATAATAATATATATATATATATATTAAATTGGTTGGAAAATGTCTGCCTTTAATTTAAGATCTGTGCCAGTTTAAAATTTTATGGATTATGGACTTACCATGTAGGTCAAGTGCGCTTGCGATCATGTATTTGTGTATATAGGCTAGAGTGTAAACACTCAGGTATTAGGCAGTGCCCTGGGGAATGTCTTGACTAGTGAAGAGTGTTGTGTAATAATGGATGCTGTAGGGAATAATGGATACTGGTGCTAACAGTGAATAAAGAATAGTGTGTAGTGGTTCTAATAGTGAAATGAATGTTGTGTATGGTTGTGTAGATTGGATAGTGTAGGGCATAATGGATATTGTTTCCAACAGTGAATAGTGCAAATAATAATGTGTATTGTTTCCAATAGTGTAATGAATAGTGTGTATTGATGTGTATATTGGTTAGTGTCGTTGAGTGTGTAAGGAATAGTGTAACTCGCGCTGCATTGTGCACTTTGAGCCTAGGCGGACTTCTACACTGGTACTACATACGTAATGCATAGAGATGATGATGATAATTGTCGTTTTAAGGGGCCTAACATCTAGGTTATCGGCCCCAAGGCCTAGAGAGATTAGTAGGTTGGGTGACATGCATAGGGTAATTATTAGGAATATTGGTATGTTAGTAGGGGGTTATTCCCGTCGGCATGCAAGGGTTGAAGGGGGAGGATCAGCATGCAGGCGAGGAAGGTAGTTCATTGAGCCATTTTTCTCTTATTTTCTGGCTGTTTAGTCTTGTATACTTATGATTTTCATTATGGGGATCGCATGCAGAGAGATGTGAGTCGAGTGAGTGTAATTTGATGCTCTAGGAGAGGATATAGGTGAGTTAGTGTGGTACATGCAGGATATCTTCATGCGGGAAAATTAAAATATTTTGTTAGCATTAATTTTTGGCCTTTGAGTATGGAGTCTATCAAGCGTTTGTTAATTTCCGCACATCCCTTGTATTCAGACGTCGGCTCTGTGCGTTTTGGGGGGTGGGATGCAGCTATCCCTGTGTGAGGAAGAAAAAAGGAGTATTAAAGGGTGTGTCATGTTCATATCCGTGCATATAGTGGTTCAGGGAGATCCGGAGATGGGTGTATGTGGCGTATAAGTGTGTCGGTGTTTCCCATTATAGGGCATGGCATCGTGTGGTTATAAGGATGGCTGAGTGGAGGTGTATACGTAGTTAGTTAATAGGTAGCACTCTGGGGAATCCGTTTGGTGCAGGGTGATAAATGCCGCTCTGTTTCTCCACCTGTCTTAACATGGGGTTGTCGGGTAAATTCTCCTTGAGAATCCTCAATCCTTGGGCTAGTTGGAAACGGGTCTGAATATTTCCTTGTCCTGAACTAATCGTTTCATCGCTGTGCATTTATAGCATTCTATGTCTAACGTAATGCGTGTAATCTGTGTTAATATTGGTCAATCTCTATAGTGTTGATCGTCAATTGTGACATCCATAGTAAAACTTCATATTCCTGGGTGTGTTAGTACTGTGCCCGTTTGGACCGAGATCCAACGACCACATTTTGTAAAATACCGAAATCAGATCAGCACGAGAAAATATATCTCAGGGTCTATCTAGGTGAATACTTGGGTCTAATCTGGCATCCCTGATCTCGGTAATTCACAAGTAAGGTAAGATGAGAAATTATTTTTGAACTAGCACATTCCTTAAAATTCTCAATTTATTTGTAAATAAAAATATGATTCAACTGGTAAAAACGAAGATAAAAACACATCACACATAAGAAATCAACGGTTCCTATAATATTATTAGAATTGTCGTAGATGTGATAATCAGAAAAAATAATTAGTCCATTCTGATATCCATAAAAAAGTTCAAAAAGAATATTTACACTCGGTAATCACTGTTTAATAAAGAGTTCTGAGTGATCCCTACTATTTACACGTTCGTAGTTCACTTTACAAAGATTGCAATTTGATTTTATCAAATATTCGTAGCAAAAATTTCTCAAAATAAATAGTCACTTGATTCATTCGGTGTTATTCCAAAATTAAACTTATTTGGAAAATTATCATATCACTGATTCGTTGTTTCATAACAATATCAATACTCGACTGACATAAAGTCGAATGTTAATAATTGTTCATAAAGACTTTCAAATTCAAAAACACAAAATTTGTTCAAAAATGTTCATATCATTTTGAAAATTCAACTTTCTTCTTTTATCACTTTCATTTGTTTAAATGTCATAAACGATTTTAAATTATTCCCATGTTATTAACATTACACAAAAATTGTTGTAAACAATGTTGTTATTTCTATCCACCATCAGCGGATTAAATCATCTAACTCTTCACCAAATTTTTATGTTAACAAAATTTTCTCTCACCAAACTTTTCGTATAATCTCACAAAAAAAATTATTATTATTATTATTAATTAATTAATTTCAAACTTTCCCTTCACTTTATTTATAACAAGTTTTCTCAATCTCTCATATGATGAATATTTTATTTGCTCATTTCCAATGTTATTATTATTGTTACTCAAAAATAAAAATCATTAATTATTTATTTTAATTCATTTGCACTTTTCATCTTATTTTTTTTCTCCTCGGTCAGGTTCAACAAATCTAAATTCAAGTTCTTCTATTATTTAGGCATTCCATTTGAATTTTGAGTTGATCCAGAAAAAAATTATTTAATATTTGGATTAACAGAATAGTGAAATCTGACATGAATATGGGGCGGTCCACATCGCCTAACCCTTCTTTTACAAATCTAGCTCACAGGCTCCTTCAAACATCCGCACATCCTTCTGTGCCCACAACTACGGGAATAAAACCCACTTTTGGATGAACCCCTAGGCCTCCACAACTTTAAGTGTCGCCAAACGCACACTAAAATCATCACCAGAATATTCTGCACACAGCATCATATTATTACTATTATATTTTTTTTTACATATTATATTTTTTCTTGTAATATTCTGTCAATTACTAGACTGTGGTTCTTCAGTATTATTTTACCAATTATATAAATTCTGATCAATATCTCCTTGCCTCCCATTTACATAAATTCTCCCTATTTGATACATTAAATACCTGCCGTTCCCTTCTTTTTTATCTGAATATTTTCTTTTCTTTCTTTTTTTAAGTGCTTTTCAAAAAATAATTCTGAGCTCAAAAATCTAGTACTTCATTCTCTTCATCCATAAACTCATTTAAATTTATTTAAACTTCCAAACAAAGTTATTTAATTTAATTCCTTCCAACTAATTAAATTCATCCACATATTATTATTATCACCACAAAAATATTTAAGCATCATCAATGTCAAATGATTATTATCGCCCTATTCTTTTAAATAAATAAATATTTAAGTCTCATCTGAGAATTATTATTATCAACGTCTCCTATTAATTTTTATTTAATGCATTAATTATTTAATCACAATAAACAATTAACAAAATTTAATTTAATTCCTAATGTTCGGAATTATCACTCCCTAATTATTTATAACTTTAAATAGCGTTGTTATTATTTATTATATTATTATTAACTTATTCACTTCACATTCTATTATTATTATTATTATTATTATTAAATAAATCAAATTATTTAAATAATCCAAGCCTCAATTACTTCTGTTCTCATAATCAGAATTAACGAAAAATAGTTATATCCCTTGGAATAATCGAAATATTTCATGTCGAAACATGAACTAATGCCTGTCCTAACAAAAATCTTAGATCGAAGAATAAGTTGTCAGACAGCAGTTCCATTTGTCATCCAGACAAATACAATCGAAGATCTAAATAATATCTAGCTATGGTGAAAAATGTGTGTTGATTTCTGATCGTGACTGTTCAATAATATGGAATTCTCTAATACTACTGGTTAGTGGATACTAGGCTACATGAAATGGTTGTCTTACTTCATTCTTGATGTAGATGACGGGCGTGTCCTGCGGTGTACACTATTCCTACAGTGTCTTCCCATGGCCATCTGCCGTATCCAAATACCTCGTTCGTCTCCATGTCCTTCCAGTCCTACGAGTAGTTTTAGTGGTGCATGATGATGTTCGCAGTCATCCGTTCGAAATAACTCCCGGTACCACTAGTACCGTGTAACATGACAAAAAGTTGCTCAGTCATAGACTGATACAGTACTCCTGTAGATTCGAGAATAAATGTCATGTTCCAATAATGCGGTTTCGTTTGCACGTTATGATAGGAAAACCTATTAGCTGCATAAACGAACTAAATGAAATAAACTTCTCCTGATGAATTCGAAGTGCCTGATGTATAGTCACCACAAGAAATACATCGTTCTGTAGGCTAACTTCTGTGAATGGTTTCGACACTACCATCACCTGACTATAGAATAAGTGACCTGAAAGTCAGTGAATATTCTAAGTCCATTCGCTGCCAAAAGTTAAGTTCGTTCACTTGAACAAAATCTAAGTCGTGCTGACCACTGGTACGGCGACTAAGTCCTCCGACCGTCAGAATCTCGGCGTGTATACTGTCACTTTCACGTAGCGTAGATCCGAACATAAGCAAATGCCCTGAAGATATGATGACTCTCTGCTCAGCAACGTGGCCTTTTATAGTTCAGCGAGGAATTGTTCGAGAACATTCCATCTCGTATCTCGGCTTCTACTGGACCGATTTTAATGCTTGATAGCTCAAAATCCTCCTCTTGTTATAGCCAGAAACATGTGCTAATTTCCTAGCGTCCATCTCTTCTCCTTAAGGTAATTCTAAAAATTATTTCTCAAGACGTATTCAGGCTCCACGTCATAATTTCGCGTCACCCGCCCCTGCGATGTATGCTTCCCTCAGCACTCTTGAGTCTCCTCCGCGCATTATTCAAATCATCCATTCCTTCAACCTCTTCAACTAACAACTCCTCTTTCCAAACTAAGAATGTCAATAATGTCACGGACGTGTGAACGATCCGGGTATAGTACGTGTTCTACCAACCTATAATTTCGCTTCATGAGTAATTGTGGGAAGAACTTCTCTCCTTCCTCTTACTAGTGTGAATATATTTACGTCTGTAAGGCTATTTATTCATATATACTATTCATTGTTTACCTGCGGGACTATCCGTCTAATACTGAATGTTCTCTGTACTTCGTCCATCACTGATTATTCAATTTCCTAATTTACGTAAATATGTTTGATTTGACGTATTTCTGCTATTTCTAGGTGAATGGTAATTCCCTGTCGCTGATCCCTTGTATGTAGCTAATCGTTTAGCAGTAGTGATCCTTTGTCACTAGTGGGGGTGGGGGTTGGGGGTGGATATGGGGTGGTTGTGCTAATTAATGCGTGTCTTGTTCCAATAATCAATATTTGTGTGCGATAGCGCTACTAACTCATTATAATATCCCTGCGTTTGCTTACCTTGCTCTAATGGACTGTCGATGTCTTCTGTACTTCTTCCATCGCTGATTAATTTGTTTCATAAATTCCTACTCTCTGTAATGTATTGTATATCGAGTTGATGTTCCTAAAAGTGTCCAATGTGTTGCGGCCATTTATGCCTGTCATTTAATTGTATTACTCAATTATTATATACTTGCTGAAGTACCCGTTCTTCGAACGGCTTTTAGTACTCGCTGGCCTAAATCATTAATATATATAATCCCACATTCCTAATGTAATTATGTTATTTCCATGTTACCAACTACATGTGTATACTACATGCATTTTCACTCACCAAATTATTAATCAGAGGTAGGAAAGTGAAAATCCTTAGCCTGCTTTCGGTCGACCGACCGGGTCAGGGAATGGAATGAATGAAACTCCCATCTAACAGCAAGGATATGAACTGTGCCGGCTGCCGAAGCCTGTTGCACTCCCCTGGGGCAATGATTAAATGAATGACGGATGAAATGAAATGATAGTGGAGATTGTTGCTGGAATGAAATTGTGACAGGGAAAACCGGAGTATGCGGAGAAAAGTCTGTCTGTCTCCGCTTTGTGGGTGGGAAAGTGCGTTTATATATTGGAAATAAATATCAGCTTCTATGTAATAAAAGTTAAATAACCTGTCTTAAAAATTGAACACCTATCGTTTAACGTCTTCATACTATATTTAAACATATAAACATTATGCTAAAAATACATAAAAAATGATAGCAATTAACATATCCGCAATAGGTAATATTGCGGAAAGTACGTGCCGTCATGATAAAGAGTAACAGTAACGGAACAAACTTCAATCATCCCAAGTAATAATAACAAAAACAAATTAATCACAGAAACATTTTCTAAGTTTATGCCGTGATTTGTGCGAGATTACGCCTAGTAACTCCGAGATGGTTCATCAGCGGGCTCTTGTAGTTTATTTGCGGACTACCAAAGGAGCAGCAAACTGTGCGATACCTCAATTCTTATTTAGAACACCTCAGCTACTTTACTGCGAGTGCTAAAGGCTAAAACAGTCTTTCACCTTCCTATAAAGGCTTCCAAAATGATTGTATATTGAATTTCAGAGCCATGCAATTAAAACTCAGCAACTTTTCTAGGTTTACGCCGTGATTTGTGCGGTTTTCCTTATTGGCCGTGAAAGTCAAAATACCTACTTTATTGAAATAAATTTGCCCAGTTCTGCAGTAAGATTAATATGAACACTAAATAACCTAATGTGACAGTCGTTAGTCTCCGACACATTCGTCTGTGAATTTGGGCCTGATCATGGTAAAAAAACGACAAAAAGCAGATAAATATTGGCCAAATGAAACATTCATTATACGAATAACAAATCGAAAAAAGGGAAGAAAGCATACCGTACAAAGTAGAAAGCACTATAACATTGTGAAACAGCGTAAAGATCCAAATACTCACATACAATAACCGGCACAAAGAGTATAAAATTAGACTCAAAATCACGTGTAGTTTCGGACCCCACAAATTACCTCTTATAAATAAAACAGATCATGTAGAGACTAACATAGACTAACATCGCTCGGCGTTGACCGTGTTTTAAAATACATATTTAGGTTTTACTCGCTAACCGTTGGAGATACACGAAAAGTTATAAGGACCTTTCGGATAGAAAATTAAATTTTAAAGCTCATAGTGCCATCAAAAGTTTGCTATTTCTTAGCGTTCTTCTTTTATTAGAAATGGAAATATGAAAATAGTCGCCATTTTAAATAGTGCAAAACATCGAAATCAAAAGTAGCCTATATGTAAGCCTGGTAAATCAGCTACATCCATGCAAAATTTCATTTAAATCCGACCAGTGGTTCTTGCGTGATTGAGTAACAGACAGACACACAGACACACAAAATCTCATTCGTATATATTTTTAGCCTACTTTTCACATTTTGCAAAAATGAGGAAAAAGTAGACTTATGAGATCGATCCGGGAAAATGTCTGTCTGTCTGTCTGTCTGTCTGTCCTTCTGTCTGTCTGGCTGTGTGTGTGTCTCCCCCCCCCCCTATCAACTCCTAAACGGCTGCAGCAATCAAAACCAAATTTAGTATGAGTAAAGATGTGCACCGGAATAGCTCACGTCCATATTTAAAAATGATGTCAGTCCTACCAACTGCTGAAAAAAAGCACTAGAAATTTGAGCTCCATGTTGGATATCATGCAAGGTATGCATGGGAGCTATTCCAAAATTGGCACACATGTAGATAAGACTATTTCAGTTTAATTTCCAGGAGGCCAACCATGACAGTGTTGCCAAAATAATTTTAAGCCTTCTGATAGGTCCAATGTTTAAATGCATATAACTTCTACACTATCATTCGGATTTCAACCAAATTTTGTATGTAATATCTGTACATAAACAGATATGACTGAGCGTATTCTTAAGAGCCACCAGGGCTGCCAACTGTTAATAATTGCTCTCTCTATTTTTTTTATCCAAATACCAATATATCAGAAAGTATGCAAGCCAACAGCTTTAAACTATGCACACGTATATTCTGACATTTTAGATTAATTTGGAGTAACTTATATACGTCAGGTCTACCAACATGATTATAAGCCTGCTGATAGTACCAATTTTTAAATACATGTAACTTCTATACTATGAGTTGGATTTCAACCAAATTTCGTATGTGCTATGTGTACCGTAACAGATATGACTATATGTATTGTTAAGAGCAATCAGGGCTGCCAACTGTTAATAATTGCTGTCCATATTCTTTTTACCCTAATATCAATATATCAGAAAGTATGCAAGCCAACAGCTCTATACTTTGCACACGTATAGCCCCTGACATTCTAGATTAATTTGGAGTAATTAATACAAGGCAGTGCTGCCAACATGATTCTATGCCTGCTGATATGTAAAATTTTAAAATACATGTAACTTCTATACTAACAAATGGATTTCATCCAAAATTGGCACAACAAGATATAATAATTCAGATTATTTCTGACCAGCACACGCATGGTATTGTTGGCAACATGCTTTTACGTGTACTGATAGATCCAGTGTCTAACTGCAAGTAACGTCCATTGGACTTCAACCTAATTTTGTATTCTGTACCTTAAGAGATGGAACTAGGAATATATTCAGTCGCCAGGGCTGCCAACTGTAGTGCTCTATTAGGCTACATTATAACAGGTATATTTTGAACTAATTAGATATTTCGATATTACCAACTTAACGTCGTCATTATTCTAGATAGGTTCATATTCTGTAGAATATCATTGGCATGAAAAGTAGGCTGTATAGTTCTTCACGGAACTTCTTGTTACGATATATAAGTGGTTATCTTTCATAGGCAACCTATCGGCTGTGGTGATTGCCCTTATTTCGGATCTAGTTCCTATAGGCTTTCATATAGCCGTGGTAGGATTCTTCGAGATCTCGGAAACTAAGCGTCGCCCAGTGTTCAAACCTATACCAATCGAATCGGAGTCGATTTTTTTTTCTAAAAAAGTCGGTCTGTATGTACGTACGTACATACGTATGTACGTGACGTTTTTGCGTTTAGGAAAGTACAGGTCGCAATTTTCAACATATCGAGCTGAAATTTGGTACGGTGAAAGAGTTGGGGTCTGTGACGAAACCTATTTTTGGGCGTTAAAATCGGTGCAGGGCCGGAACTTTTATTGGGGCCCCTAATTTCAACCTTTTTTTTTTTTGGAATCGATATATCTCGGAAACGGTTGGTCGTATAAAAAAGGTTAAATATACAGGTGTAAGTTCTCCTCGGTATGCAACTTTTTACTCATAACGATTTTTTAATATCTCCCACCGTTTTCCGTTTTTGTTGCCCTGAAAATGTACGTGTGTGCGTGACGTTTTAGCCTATAGCAATGTACAGGTCGCAATTTTCAAGATATCGAGATGAAATTTGGTACGGCGACAAGGACGCTGCCTGAGAGGAACGATATTGCTAGGTGTTAGGATCGGTGCAGGGCCGGACCTTTTTGGGGGGCCCTGAAATTCATCCTTCTTTTTGAATCGATATATCTCGGAAACGGTTGGTCGTATCAAAATAAGCTAAATGTACAGGTGTAAGATTTCCTCGGTATGCAACTTTTTTACTCATAACGATTTTTTAGCCTACTTTTCACATTTTGCAAAAATGAGGAAAAAGTAGACTTATGAGATCGATCCGGGAAAATGTGTGTCTGTCTGTCTGTCTAGCTGTGTGTGTCCCCCCCCCCCCCCCTATCAACTCCTAAACGGCTGCAGAAATCAAAACCAAATTTAGTATGAGTAAAGATGTGCACCGGAATAGCTCACGTCCATATTTGAAAATGATGTCAGTGCTACCAACTGCTGAAAAAGCGCACTAGAAATTTGAGCTCCATGTTGGATATCTTGCAAGGTATGCATGGGAGCTATTCCAAAATTGGCACACATGTAGATAAGACTATTTCAGTTTAATTTCCAGGAGGCCAACCAAGACAGTGTTGCCAAAATAATTGTAAGCCTTCTGATAGGTCCAATGTTTAAATGCATATAACTTCTACACTATCAATTGGATTTCAACCAAATTTTGTATGTAATATCGGTACATAAACAGATATGACTGAGCGTATTCTTAAGAGCCACCAGGGCTGCCAACTGTTAAAAATTGCTCTCTCTATTTTTATCCACATACCAATATATCAGAAAGTATGCAAGCCAACAGCTTTAAACTATGCACACGTATATTCTGACATTTTAGATTAATTTGGAGTAACTTATATACGTCAGTTCTACCTACATGTTTATAAGCCTGCTGATAGTACCAATTTTTAAATACATTTTGCTTCTATACTAGCAGTTGGATTTCAACCAAATTTCGTATGTGCTATGTGTCCCATAACAGATATGACTATAAGTATTGTTAAGAGCAATCAGGGCTGCCAACCGTTAATAAATGCTGCCTATATTGTTTTACCCCAATATCAATATATCAGAAAGTATGCAAGCCAACAGCTCTATACTTTGCACACGTATAGCACCTGACATTCTAGATTAATTTGGAGTAATTAATATAAGGCAGTGCTGCCAACATGATTCTATGCCTGCTGATATGACAAATTTTAAAATTCATGTAACTTCTATACTAGAAATGGATTTCATCCAAAATTGGCACAACAAGATATCATAATATTTCAGATTATTTCTGACCAGCACACGCATGACATTGTTGGCAACATGCTTTTACGCGTGATGAGAGTTCCAGTGTCTAACTGCATGTAACGTACATTGGACTTCAACCAAATTTTGTATTTTGTACCTTAAGAGATGGAACTAAGAATATATTCAGTAAACAGGGCTGCCAACGGTAGTGCTCTATTAGGCCACATTATACCAGGTATATTTTGAACTAATTAGATATTTCGATATTACCAAACTTAATTTCGTCATTATTCTAGTTAGGTTCATATTCTGTAGAATAATCATTGGCATGAAAAGTAGGCTGTATAGTTCTTCACGGAGCTTCTTGTTAATATCTCTCACCGTTATCTTTTTGGGGCCCTGAATATGTACGTGTGTGCGTGACGTTTTAGCCTATAGGAATGTACAGGTCGTAATTTTCAAATAATCGAGCCAAAATTTGGTACGGCGACAGGGACGTGGCCTGAGAGGAACCCTATTGTTGGGCGTTAGGATCCGTGCAGGGCCGGACCTTTATTTGGGGCCCTGAATTTCATCCTTTTTTTGGAATCGATATATCTCGGAAATGGTTGGTCGTATCGAAAAGCGTTAAATATACAGGTGCATGATCTCTTCGGTATGTGGTGTATTCTTGGAATACACGGTAAGAGAGAATATCATTTTTAATGCTCTTTGCATGTTCATTTTTTCCTTTTTATCAAACACCAACAGCGATCTCCTAGTTTCTCTTTGGTGGTCATACCTCTTATGTCATTGTGAGTCTGTTCTAGATATATATCTTCCATGACCCACCTAGCGTCATCTAGCAGCGAATCTCAGAAGTTCCTCAATTCTTCCCAGTACAAGAGGACTTACTTATCAATTTGGCCATCAGATCTCGTCACCATCGCCAGCTATCAACTCTTTGAAGACCATTCATCAAGAAAAACATTTATTTTTGTAAAGTTGTTTCATGTTTATGTGCAACCTCTTTGTTCCTCCCCTCTCTCGCCCGCTTCCCCCTCTTCTCCCCTCCTCCTACTGCTCTTTTCCGCGCGCGCAGCCAGTTCGCTCGGTCACTTCAGTTCTACACTTCTCCGCGTCGTGAGCAACCGCTCACTCACTCTCTTAAGTGCACTCAGCTTCTTGTTGGTCATGCCGTCTAGGCTAGTGTTTTCTGCGTCTAACAGCTCTCACTTGCACGTCGGCAGTTGACTCAGTCAGTCAAGGCTCAACTAGAGCCAGTCTCCTCAAACCAAGAGGCACTCTCCACATTCTACGCCATGTTGGCACATTAAGTATCCGTCAAAGGGAACTTCACCTTCGGCATGCAACAAAGATAAGTACAAACTTCTGGTTTTAACCTCATCTTCATCAGTTTTATTATCCACATGCTTTTATCGATCATTTATAGGCAGTGTGAGATTAATCATTTGTGGCAATAATCATCCTTCACGGGATTCTCCATGTTGGGCTCTTGTCTAATTGAGCCAATCTTTGTGAAAAGCAGCATTTCTTATGCTTATTAAATGAGAGAGCTTCTCACAACGGGGGATATTATAGAATACCCACTGTCTATAAATATTAAGCTTGTTCCACCGCTGGAGTAACTTTGGCCCTATTCTTCCATTAGAGTCGTTCTGGAACCTTCCAGAATCTGCACTTTATCTACAAGTCACGCCGTCATGTATTTTCCACTCACTTGTGGGAATGCCATTTCAAACTAAGGAATCTACCTTATAAATCAATGCTCCAAAGCTAATTTTCTTTCATGCGTTGGATTTGCCCAAGCGTATTTAATGATAATCCAAAACCTTCTCAAGTAATAGAATTTCACCTATCTAGTGCAACCAGTCATTTTCCACGATTGCAATAACTTTCTTTGCCATAAACGTTTGCGCTACTACAGTGAACTTTTCATCCATTTCAACGAACTATAGTGATAAACAGTGTTTTTCAGTATTTCTTCCGCGTCGCGCTCGTCCGATTATTATAAACACGGCCATGAACATTTACCTTTCATCCCGATTGCTTTTTCCTAAACCTCTTACTAACAACCCATAATAAATTGTTAATTTAGGTTTGTTTCAACGAGGTGTCAATCTAAAGATGTGCCCTCCCATTTTTTCTTATGTGTAATTAATTAACTTCTGCATAACTACGTGTCTTGTACACGGTTCAAATTATCTTGTTTCTCCCTTCTAATTTAGGGGATACAATTTTTTCAACTTATAAGTGAGTTATTTCTAGGTTTCACGAAAGGGAAACTTACCCTATTTGTCTCGTGATTCCTATTTAACCATAGGAAGTCTAGAACCTTCCTATTGACTTTCTCTTCAGGTTTCACAGTAAGTGACCTGTCCTATTTGTGTAACTACTAAAAGTAATGCTGCTTAAATATAAGAAGTTAGAGGAACTTCTCCTCCATTCTACCTGTTTTCTTTTTTTGTTATTTTCGAAGTTGTAACTTTTTCTAAGATAGGTACTTGGGAATTTCTGCAAGTACACACATTGTACTCGATTTAATGTTTAAACTTTAATCACTTCATTTGTCTTTTTTAAATCTTACAAAGATTTTAGTACATATAAAGGTTTGAAACCTAAAGAATTGTTAATTGCCTGGAGCAAACGTCAAATGTTTTCTGAGGTCTGTGACCCCAAAATTGTTAACCAAATTGAAAATACATATTTGTTAAAGTTATCAACTTCTTTTGAATTGTTAAATAAATTAAGCGTTTCTTTTCGCTTTTTCATTTTTCTAATACAACGGTTAAGCAAGATCCTGGCTATCCTAACTCCTCCTAGGTTCATGCCCTCGTTAATACGCAATAAATCTGTTACTATTTGTCTTGTCAGACTATCACCCTTCCCCATAGTAGGCATATGCATGCTTGAGAGGGAATACGCTAAAGCCATTCTCTGGCAAACCGCCCAAGTCTTAGCTGCGGTTCCCGTTAGCTTCGACCAGGTCCTTACCCACTTTAGGTATCAGAGAGCGGATTTGTAATGGCAACCGCCTTTGAGTGTATTTAAAGTTAAATTTATAACTTTTGTGGGACTCTCCTCCCATTTCTCTATCCTTTCTCTCCAGTCCGAAACCCACCTCCTTTTCTTTATCATCTTCCCTTGGTGGTTAGGTTATTCCTCAGCCAATAATCTACCCAAAATTTGGTACCAGAAACCCGGGAGAGTCCATTTGTTATTTCTATTCTTTTTCAAGGATCATTTGGCAATAGCTTGCAAATTATTAATATCTGCTTTGAATCTTTCAGCTATAACTTCATCGTGCAAAGCCTGCGAAGTGGAAAGAGGCCGCTCCTGTCTCCTTTGGGGGTGCCCCTTTCTTTCAACTTATTTGCTGCTGCCAGCCTGACAGCATTTCCAAGGTTCCACAGTTTCATAAGTTGTATTTTAATCTATCTACCTTGTCATGGCTCCTACTGAAAAGGATGAAACTCTCATTGCCAGACGTTCTTCCTATAAAGGACAACTCACCAGATTCAGAAATTTCCTTCAACAAAATAAATCCCGCCGAGTGTGATTTAGACATCTTGACACATCGCCTTAAGTTGTACGAACGGTCCTATGATTATTACGATCAATCTCAAACCGAGATTGAATCCGCTTGCCCAGAACTTCAATCGGATCGGGACGAGGTCGAACCCTTGTACTTTGAAGGGATTGCCAAGGCCCACCAACTGATCCGCAGTATCTCAGAACCGGACACTAGGGTCATCAATCCGGCCCAGTTCGCACCCGCTTCAGTTCACAAGGATAAACCGAAACCTTTACTTCCAAAGATAAGCCTACCTCACTTCTCAGGCCAGGAAGGTGAATGGTATTCCTTTTATGAACTCTACTGCTCCCTCATTCATGAAAATGATGACATTCTCGACATTCATAAATTCTACTTCTTGCGTACGTCCTTGGAAGGCGAGGCCTTGGCCTTGGTCGAGTCACTGCCTTTAAGCGCAGATAACTACCGCATCGCCTTTAATCTTCTTAAAGAGAGATATGGCAATTTACGTTTGTGTGTGGCTCGCCACATCCGCTGTCTGTTCAACCTGCCAGTCGTCAAACCTAATGACGTCACCTCTTTAAGAGACCTGTTAGACTCTATTCAATTGCACGTGAGAGCGTTATATCAACTCAAGCAACCAGTCCAAACTTGGGTCACTATTCTTATTCATCTAGCTACATCAAGATTCAATTTTTCGACATTAAAGGCTTGGGAGATCGAACTTACTCGCAACGAGGAACATTCGTTTGAACACCTCATCTCGTTTCTCAACAGCCGGTGCCAAGTCCTTACAGCACTCTCATTTCAGTGCGAAAATGTCGAAACGAGTCATAAGTGTCACATTTTTGAGAAAAAACTTGTCTCTTCAAATGGTCATCAGCCCCCATTTGTCGAGAACAAGCAAACTCGTTCTGCTTCTTTCAACCATCCAAGAGAACATATCAGGCCGCTCAACAAATTTTTAAAATGCATGCTCTGAAAAAAGTTGCACACTTTTTACTTGTGCAAATCCTTTAAAGAATTGTCTGTCGAAGACTGAAGGAAGTTTGTCTTCAATAGTAAACATTGCTCAACTGCTTGTCACCTAAGCATTCTTCTTCAAACTGTACGTCTTCCAACCTCTGTTTCCATTGCAAAAAACCGCACCATTCTTTATTGCACGTTCATGATAAATCGAGGTCACCAGTACCCGCTTCTTCAAACTCCATGCAGAGCAGCTCCGAACAAACTAATGCTTCTTCCTGCATTTCTAACGCCGAAACTTCTCACAGTGCGCAAGTCCTTTTGTCCACTGTACAATTCGAAATCCAAGATAAATTTGGAAATTGGTTTCGAACCCGCGGTCTTCTCGATTCCGCTTCAACTCACAACTTTGTTTCGCGATCGTTAATTAAAAAACTAGGTCTTTCGTCATCGCCTACTCCTATCAATGTATCCGGCATTGATAATTTGAAAACTCAAGTTTTGCAGTCTTCAAAATTGAAAATCAGAGACGTTTGCCAAAGAAACACCAATCTTAACTTAAACTGTCTCATTCTTACCAGTATTGGCAAGGACACTCCTAGCAGCTCTATTAATACTTCCGGTTAAAAATTCCTTCGCACTTAAGGTTAGCAGATCCTCAGTTTAATGCTCAAGGTCCCATTGATGTACTTTTCAGTGCCAATGTTTTTTGGAATTGCCTCCGTAAACAGGTTCGCAAGTTATCCTCAAACGTGGTCGCTAGAGACACCGATTTTGGTTGGGTTATTACTGGTGAAATCCAACATCCCAGTCTTCAAACCAAATCGCAATGTCATTTCGTTACTGCTGATATAAATCGCCTTTCTGAAGAAGAGAACACCTATGTTTTCGATCTCGAAACTTTTGAAAAACACTTGCCGAAACGATGTATCATTGTAAACAACTACGCCACCTTTGTAAGTTGTTTAAATGATTTTGCCTTCTTCCCGCACAAGATGGCAATTCAAGTTCGCCTCGCCTTGTGTTACTTCGTTTACCTTCTCATGTCATTTTTATAGCAGGTAATTGCTTAAACTCTCTATTGAAAACTATCTTCCCCTTGTGTAAAACCATGACTATCAGTCACCATCATTTCGCTGTAAGCTATGCTTCACTTCTTTCGCTATTTAGTAGGATGGCCACGGCCGGCTCCTTCCCCCTTCCTCACAATTGGAGGCCGCTTTTGAAACCGCTTGAAAATCTGAATTCTCTAGCATCTAGAATAACTATTCTTACGCATAAACTCTTTCTCAATGTCCCAGCTTCTCTTCTTTTTTCGGAAGAATCAAGCTTTTTTCTGTTGAAAATTGTCGGATTCCGTGATCCTCAAAATTATGCGAAATTGATTTCCTACTTTATTTCATATGTCTCTAAATTGGTTTTTCACGTCCAAGCCACGAATGACTGCATGCCGTCTAACCTGAATATCCGCTTTAAGTCTCAGCTGATTTCACTTGTGTTGTTTGTTTATTTCCAACTGCTTGTTTTTCAATCTTGTTTGTATACAAGCTCGGATAACGCCAAGCTGTCGTTTATTTCCTGTATGCTTGCCAAAGGTCAGAGCAAGTTTCCCTTATCTCAACTCTGGCTGACTGCCAACCATTGTCTTGCGAGTTTCTTCCGTAAGTTCAGAAGCTGCTCACCTCTTTACCAAAATAAACGTGTTCCGGTCAAGGACTCTTTCAGCTATTTATACTCCTTATCTCGCTGTACTATGTGGGTCAAGGCCGTGTTTGCCTGTCTCTCCCACTTGCTTACGCTCGTATCCTACAACTGCTTCGATTCTTGTTTCATAACATCGTTGCGCATTTTTTACGCGCTCATGTATTGCTCCTTGCTTACATATTTTGCACCTTTATTGCTCATTAATGAACAAACTTGTTTTTTCTCGTCGTTACATTCGATGTGTTTTTGTATTTATGCTCGTCATGTCACGTTTCTCGCTGACTTAAGTATTTTTCTGATTAACCCCTTTGATACTTATTATAACTTGAGGTCATTGTTTATGGCTACTAGATTGTTGTTACCTATGGCGTTCTTGCTTTCTACTCGCATAGTTCCTTTGTTTATTTGGTATATTCTTATCCTTAATAGATGTACTTGTTTCTATACGCTTTGTTTAAACTTGTTAATTCTTCTTTCGCATCTTATCGCAATCTTTACTAGAGCTATACTTCTCGCAGCTTCTAGCTATTTTGTGATTGAAGGTGTTGTTAATTCTCGTTCTTTAACTCCGCTTTCCAATGATCCTGATGACCTGCTTCCACTCACACCTGGTCACTTCCTTATCGGCACTTCTCTTTCTGCCTCTCCTCCTCTTCCCAATTCTTTCAGGGATTCTAATTTGCCTATCGTTTGGCGTAAACTTGAAGCCCTTCGCAATTCTTTCTGGAAGAGGTGGAACTTGGAATATTTAACTTCCTTGCAGCGGAGACAGAAGTGGTTTCTTTCCAGTCCCGACATCAAAGTGGGGGACTTGGTCTTGGTTAGGGATGTCTCTCCCCCCCTGGTCTGGATTTCTGGTAGAGTGACCGAGTGTTATCCTGGAAGGGATGGGAGAGTCAGGGTGGCCAAAGTCTTCACCACTAATGGTCAGATCACAAGACCACTGTCTTCAATTGCTTCATTACCTTTAAATGTATTATTGTTTTTCCTGCTCTCTGTTGGTGTTTCCCCTCCCAGTATGGTGTTTTATTATCTACATGCTTTTATCGATCATTTATAGGCAGTGTGAGATTAATCATTTGTGGCAATAATCATCCTTCACGGGATTCTCCATGTTGGGCTTTTGTCTAATTAAGCCAATCTTTGTGAAAAGCAGCATTTCTTATGCTTATTAAATGAGAGAGCTTCTCACAGCGGGGGATATTATAGAATACCCACTGTCTATAAATATTAAGCTTGTTCCACCGCTGGAGTAACTTTGGCCCTATTCTTCCATTAGAGTCGTTCTGGAACCTTCCAGAATCTGCACTTTATCTACAAGTCACGCCGTCATGTATTTTCCACTCACTTGTGGGAATGCCATTTCAAACTAAGGAATCTACCTTATAAATCAATGCTCCAAAGCTAATTTTCTTTCATGCGTTGGATTTGCCCAAGCGTATTTAATGATAATCCAAAACCTTCTCAAGTAATAGAATTTCACCTATCTAGTGCAACCAGTCATTTTCCACGATTGCAATAACTTTCTTTGCCATAAACGTTTGCGCTACTACAGTGAACTTTTCATCCATTTCAACGAACTATAGTGATAAACAGTGTTTTTCAGTATTTCTTCCGCGTCGCGCTCGTCCGATTATTATAAACACGGCCATGAACATTTACCTTTCATCCCGATTGCTTTTTCCTAAACCTCTTACTAACAACCCATAATAAATTGTTAATTTAGTTTTGTTTCAACGAGGTGTCAATCTAAAGATGTGCCTCCCATTTTTTCTTATGTGTAATCAATTAACTTCTGCATAACTACGTGTCTTGTACACGGTTCAAATTATCTTGTTTCTCCCTTCTAATTTAGGGGATACAATTTTTTCAACTTATAAGTGAGTTATTTCTAGGTTTTACGAAAGGGAAACTTGCCCTATTTGTCTCGTGATTCCTATTTAACCATAGGAAGTCTAGAACCTTCCTTTTGACTTTCTCTTCAGGTTTCACAGTAAGTGACCTGTCCTATTTGTGTAACTACTAAAAGTAATGCTGCTTAAATATAAGAAGTTAGAGGAACTTCTCCTCCATTCTACCTGTTTTCTTTTTTTGTTATTTTCGAAGTTGTAACTTTTTCTAAGATAGGTACTTGGGAATTTCTGCAAGTACACACATTGTACTCGATTTAATGTTTAAACTTTAATCACTTCATTTGTCTTTTTTAAATCTTACAAAGATTTTAGTACATATAAAGGTTTGAAACCTAAAGAATTGTTAATTGCCTGGAGCAAACGTCAAATGTTTTCTGAGGTCTGTGACCCCAAAATTGTTAACCAAATTGAAAATACATATTTATTAAAGTTATCAACTTCTTTTGAATTGTTAAATAAATTAAGCGTTTCTTTTCGCTTTTTCATTTTTCTAATACAACGGTTAAGCAAGATCCTGGCTATCCTAACTCCTCCTAGGTTCATGCCCTCGTTAATACGCAATAAATCTGTTACTATTTGTCTTGTCAGACTATCACCCTTCCCCATAGTAGGCATATGCATGCTTGAGAGGGAATACGCTAAAGCCATTCTCTGGCAAACCGCCCAAGTCTTAGCTGCGGTTCCCGTTAGCTTTGACCAGGTCCTTACCCACTTAAGGTATCAGAGAGCGGATTTGCAATGGCAACCGCCTTTGAGTGTATTTAAAGTTAAATTTATAACTTTTGTGGGACTCTCCTCCCACTTCTCTCTCCTTTCTCTCCAGTCCGAAACCCACCTCCTTTTCTTTATCATCTTCCCTTGGTGGTTAGGTTATTCCTCAGCCAATAATCTACCCAGTGTGCAACTTTTTTACTCATAATGATTTTTTGATATCTCTCACCGTTTTCTTTTTTGGGGCTCTGATTATGTACGTGCGTGTGTGACGTTTTAGCCTCTAGCAATGTACAGGTCGCAATTTTCAAGATATCGAGCTGAAATTTGGTACGGCGACAGGGACGCGACCTGAGAGGAACCATGTCGTTGGGCGTTAGGATTGGTGCAGGGACGGATTTTTTTTGGGGACCTCAATTTCATCGTTTTTTTTGGATCGATATATCTCGGAAGCGGTTGGTCATATCAAAAAAAGTTAAACACACAGGTGTAAGATCTCCGCAGTAAGCAACTTTTGTACCCATAACGATTTTTGGATATCTCTCACCGTTTTCTTTTTTGGGGCTCTAAGGCATACGTATGTGCGTGACTTTTATGCGCATAGCAAGGTATAGGTCGCACGCGTCAAGATATAGAGCTGAAATTTGGTACGGTGTAAGAGTTTGGGCCTCTGAGGTACCCTGTTGTTGGGCGTTAAAATCGGTGCAGGGCCGGACCCCTTTTGGGTCCCTGAATATAATCCCTTTTTAGAATCGATATATCTCGGAAACGGTTGGTCGTATCGAAAAACGTTAAATGTTCAGGTGTAAGATCTCCGTGGCATACAACTTTTTTACTCATAAAGATTTTTTGATACCTCTCACCGTTTTCTTTTTTTTGGAGCCCTTAAATGTACGTATGAGCGTGACGTTTTTCGGTTTAGCAAAGTACACGTCGCAATTTTCAATATATCGGGCTGAAATTTGGTACGGTGAAAGAGATAGAGCCTGTGAGGAGCCCTATTATTGGGCGTTAAAATCGGTGCAGGGCCGAACCTTTTTTTGGGGCCCTCAATTTCATCCCTTTTTTGTTATCGATATATCTTGGAAACGGTTGGTCGTATCGATAAACGTTAAATATACAGGTGTAAGATATCCGTGGTATTCAACTTTCTTATCCTTAATTAGCCTACATTTCACATTTTGCAAAAATGAGGAAAAAGTAGACTTATGACATCGATCCGGGAAAATGTGTGTCTGTCTGTCCTTCTGTCTGTCTGTCTGTCTGTCTGTCCTTCTGTCTGTCTGGCTGTGTGTGTTTCCCCCCCCCCCCTATCAACTCCTAAACGGCTGCAGCAATCAAAACCAAATTTAGTATGAGTAAAGATGTGCACCGGAATAGCTCACGTCCATATTTGAAAATGATGTCAGTGCTACCAACTGCTGAAAAAACGCACTAGAAATTTGAGCTACATGTTGGATATCTTGCAAGGTATGCATGGGAGCTATTCCAAAATTGGCACACATATAGATAATACTATTTGAGATTAATTTCCAGAAGGCCAACTATGACAGTGTTGCCAAAATAATTTTAAGCCTTCTGATAGGTCCAATGTTTAAATGCATATAACTTCTACACTATCAATCGGATTTCAACCAAATTTTGTATGTAATATCTGTACATAAACAGATATGACTGAGCGTATTCTTAAGAGCCACCAGGGCTGCCAACTGTTAATAATTGCTCTCTCTATTTTTTTATCCAAATACCAATATATCAGAAAGTATGCAAGCCAACAGCTTTAAACAATGCACACGTATATTCTGACATTTTAGATTAATTTGGAGTAACTTATATACGTCAGTTCTACCAACATGATTATAAGCCTGCTGATAGTACCAATTTTTAAATACATGTAACTTCTATACTATCAGTTGGATTTCAACCAAATTTCGTATGTGATATGTGTACCATAACAGATATGACTATAAGTATTGTTAAGAGCAATCAGGGCTGCCAACTGTTAATAAATGCTGTCTATATTCTTTTTACCCTAATATCAATATATCAGAAAGTATGCAAGCCAACAGCTCTATACTTTGCACACGTATAGCACCTGGCATTCTAGATTAATTTGGAGTAATTAATACAAGGCAGTGCTGCCAACATGATTCTATGCCTGCTGATATGTCCAATTTTAAAATACATGTAACTTCTATACTAACAAATGGATTTCATCCAAAATTGGCACAAAAAGATATCATAATAATTCAGATTATGTCTGACCAGCACACGCATGGTATTGTTGGCAACATGCTTTTACGCGTGCTGATAGATCCAGTGTCTAACTGCATGTAACGTCCATTGGACTTCAACCAAATTTTTTATTCTGTACCTTAAGAGGTGGAACTAAGAATATATTCAGTCACCAGGGCTGCCAACTGTAGTGCTCTATTAGGCTACATTATACCAGGTATATTTTGAACTATTTAGATATTTCGATAATACCAACTTAATTTCGTCATTATTCTAGATAGGTTCATATACTGTAGAATAATCATTGGCATGAAAAGTAGGCTGTATAGTTCTTCACGGAACTTCTTTTTAGTCTACTTTCGATTTTTGCAAAAAATGAAAGTAGACTTATGAGATCAACACAGGGCGAAAAAAGGGTGTCTGTCTGTGTGTGTGTAAGTGTGTGTGTGAGTCTGTGTGTGTGTGTGTGTGTGTGTGAGTCTGTGTGTGTGTGTGGGTGTGTCTGTGTGTGTGTGAGTGTGTGTACTCTGAATGTTTGTCCCCCCCTATCAATTCGAACAGGTGAATGCGAATTGAACGAAATTTGGTACAAAGGTAGCACTAGCAAAGGACACCTCAGTGTCATGTTTTATATCGCCGCCATCTTGACGGAAACGTAATGGCGGCCACACAAATGTTCAAAGCTTAAATCAAATTACGACTAACCTAATCATCCGATCTCTACCAAATTTTGCAACAACATACCTTTATGGGGGGAGCATCCTTTGACCAAACCAATAGGGCACCAGCGTAATAGTTTGCGGATGGCGGCCATCTTTGTGTGAAAATCGATTCCCCCTATTAATTCAAACACGGTGCAACCGAATGGAACGAAATTTGGTACAGAGGTAGTACTTACAAAAGGGACCTCAGTGTCATGTTTTATACCGCCGCCATCTTGACGGAAACGTAATGGCGGCCACACAAATGTTCAAATCTTAAATTAAATTACGACTAACCTAATCATTCGATCTCTACCAAATTTTGCAACAACATACCTTTAGGGGGGAGCATCCTTTGACCAAACTAATAGGTCATCAGCGTAATAGTTTGCGGATGGCGGCCATCTTTGTGTGAAAATCGATTCCCTCTATTAATTCGAACACGGTGCAACCGAATGGAACGAAATTTGGTACAGAGGTAGTACTAACAAAAGCCACCTCAGTGTCATGTTTTATATCGCCGCCATCTTGACGGTAACGTAACGGCGGCCACACAAATGTTCAAAGCTTAAATCAAATTACGATTAACCTAATCATCCGATCTCTACCAAATTTTGCAACAACATACCTTTATAGAGGACGCATCCTTTGACCAAATGACTAGGTCATTAGCCTAATAGTTTGCGGATGGCGGCCATCTTTGTGTGAAAATCAATTCCCCCTATTAATTCAAACACGGTGAAACCGAATGGAACGAAATTTGGTACAGAGGTAGCACTAGCAAAGGGCATCTCAGTGTCATGTTTTATATCGCCGCCATATTGACAGAAACGTAATGGCGGCCACACAAATGTTCAAAGCTTAAGTTAAATTACGACTAACATAACCATCCGATCTCTACCAAACTTTGCAACAACATTCCTTTATGGAGGGAGCATCCTTTGACCAATCTAATAGGTTATTAGCCTAATAGTTTGCGGAAGGCGGCCATCTTTATGTCAAAATTGATTCCCCCTATTAATTGGAACACGGTGGAACCGAATGGAACGAAATTTGGTACAGAGGTAGCACTAGCAAAGGGCACCTCAGTATCATGTTTTATATCGCCGCCTTCTTGACTGAAAGGTAATGGCGGCCACACGAATGTTCAAAGCTTAAATCAAATTACGATTCACCTAATCATCCGATCTCTACCAAATTTTGCAACTACATACCTTTATGGAGGGAGCATCCTTTGACCAATCTAATAGGTCATTCGCCTAACAGTTTGCGGATGGCGGCCATCTTTGTGTCAAAATCGATTCCCCCTATTTATTCAAAACACGGTGAAACCGAATGGAACGAAATTTGGTACAGAGATAGCACTAGCAAAGGGCATCTCAGCGTCATGATTTATATCGCCGCCATATTGACAGAAACGTAATGGCGGCCACACAAATGTTTAAAGCTTAAATCAAATTACGACTAACGTAACCATCCGATCTCTACCAAATTTTGCAACAACATCCCTTTATGGAGGGAGCATCCTTTGACCAATCTAATAGGCCATTAGCCTAATAGTTTGCGGATGGCGGCCATCTTTATGTCAAAATTGATTCCCCCTATTAATTCGAACACGGTGGAACCGAATGAACGAAATTTGGTACAGAGGTAGCACTAGCAAAGGGCACCTCAGTGTTATGTTTTATATTGCCGCCATCTTGACGGAAACGTAATGGTGGCCACCAATGTTCAAAGCTTAAATCAAATTACGATTAGCCTAATCATCCGATCTCTAGTAAATTTAGCAACAACATACCTTTATGGAGGGAGCATCCTTTGACCAAACTAATAGGTCATCAGCCTAATATTTTGCGGATGGCGGCCATATTTGTGTGAAAATCGATTCCCCTTATCAATTCGAACACGGTGAAACCGAATGGAACGAAATTTGGTACAGAGGTAGCACTAGCAAATGGCACCTCAGTGTCATGTTTTATATCACCGCTATCTTGACGGAAACGTAATCGCGGCCACCCAAATGTTAAAAGCTAAAATGTAATTACGACCAACCTAATAATCTAGTCTATACCAAATTTTGCAACACCATATCTTTATGTGGGAAACATATTCAGACCAAACTGCAAGAACATCAGCCCAATAGTTTGCAGATGGTGGCCAAGTATGTGTGCAAATCGATTCCCCCTATCAATTCAAACACGGTGAAACTGAATTGAACGAAATTTGGTACAGAGGTAGCACTAGCAACGGGCACCTCATATTCATGTTTAATATCCCTATAGCACGTTGTATTTCAACAAGCTACTACAACCAACATTCAATCTTACTCCTTGAAAAGGACAAAGAGTTATAACAATACCCATGCATTTAGGAGAAAGTAGGCTATATGTTCTTTACTGAACATCTTGGTTTTTTTATATCTCTCACCGTTTTTTTTTTTTTTTCTCTGAAGATGTACGTACGTGCAAGACGTTTATGCGTTTAGCACAGTACAGGTCGCACGTTTCAAGATATCGAGCTGAAATTTGGTACGGCGAAAGAGTTGCAGCCTGTGAGGAACCCAAAATTTGGGTGTTAAAATTCGTGCAGGTCCGGACCTTATTAAGGGGCCCTGAATTTCATCCTTATTTTTGGAATCAATATGCCTCAGAAACGGTTCATCGTATCAGAACTGGTCAAATATTCAGAAGTAAGAACTCAGTGATTAGAAACTTTTTACCCCTTATGAATTTTTTATATCTCTCACCGTTTTCATTTTCTGGGGCCCTGAATGTTATTCTTTTTTTTTTCGAATCGTTATATATGGGAATCGGTTGGCCGTATCGAACATAGTTACTCCTGCAAGTGTAAGATCTCAGTGATTAGCAACTGTTTTAACCCTTATGACTTTTCGACATCTCTCACCATTTTCTATTTTTGGAGCCCTGAATTTCATCCTTTTTTTCGAAGCGTTATATCTCAGAAAATATCGGTCCTATCGAAAAAGTTAAATCTACAGGGGTAATATCTCAGTGATTTGCAACATTTTACTCCTAATGGTTTTTTGATATCTTTCACCGTTTACTGTTTTTGGGGCTATGAATTTCATCCCATTTTTTCGAATCGTTATATCTCGGAAACAGTCCGTCCTATAGAAAAATTTAAATCTACAGGTGTAAGACCTCTGTAATTTGCAACTTTTCTACGCCTTATCATATTTTGATATCTCTCACCGTTTTGATGTTATTAAATGTTTTTGGTTTTTGAAAAAAAAAAAAGGGCCCAAAAATATATAACAATTGGTCAAAAAACAAATGATCACCTAATTGAATTCTACGGAAAATTATCTATAATAACCCGTTTTAACCATTTCAATAAATTAAATAATGTATTTACAGCTGTAAGATATTTTCCATTTCCGAGGACGTCCGGCTTTCATAACCAAGTGATGGTGTCAGCATTGCCTAGAATAACAGTTTATAATGTTCCCACATTTCCACGCAATCGGGTCGAAGGTCCGAAATGCAATTCCACAGGCTTTGCCTTCAACGAAGTTGTTGTTTGAGATTTTTACCCCTCTTGCTCGACGCTATGTTGCGCCACTGTTTCATCCAGCGCAGGACGTGCTGCGTGGACTCTTACTGTTATTAATACCGAAGACCATTCGAAGAATGGGTACTTCTGCTAGTTTTTATATACAGTACGGTATATAGAGATAAACTGCACCGCTTGGTGTTGACCGTGTTTTATTGCACAAATTTAGGTGTTACTCGCTAACCGTTGGAGATACACGAAAAATGATAAGGACCTTTCGGATACAAAATTAAATGTTAAAGCTCGTGTATGCCATCAAACGTTTGCTATTTCTTAGCGTTCTCTTTTTATTTGAAATGGAAATATGAAATTTTGAAACCAAAGGGTGTAGTGACGTCACAAATGTGGGTTTTACTCGGTAACCGTTGGAGATACACGAAAAGTGATAAGGACCTTTCGGATAGGAAATTAAATTTTAAAGCTCGCATGTCCCATCAAAAGTTTGCTATTTCTTAGCGTTCTCTTTTTATTTGAAATGTACTTAAGAAAATAGTCGCTATTTTTAAATAGTGAAAAATATGGAAATCAAAAGTATCCTATATGTAAACCTGGTAAATCAGCTACATCCATGCAAAATTTCATTTAAATCGGACCAGTGGTTCTTGCGTTATTGAGTAACAGACAGACAGACAGACAGACAAACACCATCTCATGTTTATATATTAGTACTAGCAGAAGTGCCCATTATTCGAACGGTCTTCGGTATTAATAACCAGACGTAATCAATTGAGCTACTGTTGCGGTGGTTAGGGGCTTGGAACCTGTTTGTCGACAAAGAAAAATTATTAATTGAAAAATGCTCTGAAACTAAATTTACCTAACGTGTACTTCCTGACGTGAAAATAAAATTGAAAACCACGTAGACGAAACGCAATACACGTCAAATACAACAGACCCTGACTGTTGTGTCAAGTCCGCATCCAGAGGAAGACCCATTTAATAAATTATAAAGACTTGTGGTGCATGAAAATTCAGGGATTTTAGCCTCCAATGGTCTACATTCCTAAAAGCCAAAAAAAAAAAAACTATATCAATTCAGGAATTTTTGTAAATAATGTTGCTGTTTGAAGATATAATAGACGTTCTGTACGACATATCGCACGTTTAAGTCTTGTGAAAAAATCTAGGGTAACCCTTGACCCCCTTAAGCGTATTGATGAATTTTAGAGTTTTGTTGGTTCCGTGATAACCTTATAGCCATTTGCAAACCTTCACCGAAATTTAATAAATAGAGTGGCATTACTTCTTTCAGAAATAGATGGAAAGTTGGATGTAGCTTTTTGAGACACTGTTGTCATGGTTACTGGCTTGCATTCCTACATTAGTTCATTAAATGAAATTAGTTTTCTGGGAATATCTCAGAAACTCTTGGTTTTAGAGCCTTAAAATGTAGTTTTCGGGGACCCTGTATGGCTGTTTAGGGGCCCTCGAGTTTTGTTTCTGTCACCAAGGGGCTGAAAATAAGCTTTGTCTCGTCGTTGTAGGCCGTAGTATAATAACAATAATTATAATAATATAACAATATAGACCTTCCGTACCACACCAGCACGTGTAAATCGCGTGAAAAAATTCTAGAGTACCCCTTCACCCCCCTTAAGCGCATTATATGTATTGATGAATTTTACAGCTTAATTTGGTTCCGTTATAATCTTATAGCCGTTTGCAAACTATCTCAGTAATGTAATAAATGGAATTATACAGCAATAGATGGACCTGTGAGTTTCTGTTGCCATGGTTACCGGCTTGCTTTCTTTAATTACTGTATTCAATTAAATTAATTTTCTGGAAATATTTCAATAACTGTTGGTTTAAGGGCCTTAAAATGCGGTTTTCGGGGTCCCTTTATTTCCCCCGAGTTTCCTTTCTCACATTGAGGGGCTGAAAATGAGCTTTGTCTCTTCCTTCTACGCCTATTTCAGCAAATTTTTAAGGGGGTAGGCCCCCTTTTATGAGAGGTACAGAGATGAGTTACATCAATGATTAGTGTCGTGCCTCTGAATTATATATGTACCAAATTTTACGTTTATCCACCCAGCCGTTCTCGAGTTATAGGGGAACAAAATTGTCCATAGACAGACAGATAAACAAACAGACATACAGACAGACGAAAAATTTATTTTCGCGCGCATCCGTCACAAAACAGTCTGAAACGTGCCAATAACGCAAATTTCGGTAGAAATTCAGAAAAAAGACAAACTTTCATTTATATATATATATATATATATATATATATATATATAGAGAGAGAGAGAGAGAGAGAGAGAGAGAGAGAGAGAGAGAGAGATGATGATAGAGATATAGCAATTCAAAATCTCGGTCGAGTTCGTTAATGGGCAAAATCGGACCAAGGGGTGGAAATGGGATTTTCAAAAACCTGAAGTATTGTTATAAGTCTCTTAGTATATGCATAATCTAATCATTTAAAAGTTATTCTTGGGATTAGGGCCAAAATCCTATCATAGCAAAGTTGTTTGATAGCGTCAACCATTCACCAAAGGGGTGGAAATATGGAGTTTTGAGAGAAAAAAAATCATACCTCCTTTAGGCTCAACATCAAAACCGTTTAAAATGGTCAGTAGACTTCCAAAAATTACCTAATCGTTTGTCTGAAAGAACGCCAATTGATGAGAAAAATGTTTTCGTAATTATAAGATGAGGTATGCTAAACATGTGAAACTTTTGTAGTTACCACAACAATTCACAAATTTAGTGAATTCGAAACATTTGTCTTTGTCCGGTGAAATCTACCTCCGCCTTCCGGCGTGCCGAGAGGAATTATTTAAACCTTTAAATACTCAAATTCGAATGTTAGTAACAGCTGCATGAACTGTTCCAGCTATACGGAGAAGGTTGATGCTACACCAGGATGATTATGGTATCGCAGTCATGGTATAGGGGTAAGTAGAGTAACTTCCAACCCCGACAGGCAGGGTTCAGTTCCAACTTTTGAATGACGTTTGCATGAAGTTTCACATAGGGCCACTAAGTCTAGTTAAGCTAATCGATAAAAATGGTGGGCAAGTATCTCAAGAAAAGGTCTTTCGTATTATCCATCTTCAGTTCCAGACACAGAATAGAGATACAGCTTAACCGTTGAGTGTACGGTATAAGCTGGGATTCCGAGGCCCGGGGTGTGATTTATTAATCATTTATGGTAAAAATGTTCGGACCTCTGGTGTGAAATTCCCAATATTAGTTGAAGAGAAAAGCTGTAATAGAACCAATCAACCATTATTGCTTTCTGTACAGTTGAATAACAATGTAGCTCTAATCCAATTTACCACACATTTACATGAGCCGGGCCTTTCCGTCTCATGTTTTAAAATCATTCAGTTACTTATTCATTTTATAATACATGATGTGAGGATGTTGACAGAAAACTTGGCAAAAAACATAGATTGTTAATTTAGTGATGCCTGCATGTGAGACGTCATCGTTTCGTGCTGTGTGATGGTGTTTTAAAATCTCACTTTCGTATATACTCTATATTTTTACATTTGATTCAATTATTTCCTGATTTCGATGTTAAATTTCCATTTGAGAACCTAAATGAACGTAGTGAAATATTCACACGTCATTGGTATTATTAATATTGACCTCACACCAGTATTTCTTCTATAGTCCATACCCGAGTCTCGCAGGCCGGGCTTGTGTAAATCTGTACAAAAACTGGCCTATGTACTCAAGGGTAAAGGAGCTGACAGCCGACTCATTGAAGTCAGCGCCGCCATATTGTCACTAAGCTACCCCATTAAAGTAATACACTCAAACTTTTGAAATGTATGGAATGAAAACAAAATATGCTGTTCAGTCCGTCAACACGATTGTACCAAAATGTTAATGGATGTTATTCCGTAAATCTGAAACAAGTTCCATGAGATTAATTGTTACACTTGGATGACCAGTTTCAATCGTTTGGCGATCATCATCAGATCTCTTAACACAGGCTATTAATCTTAGTCTACAAATATGTGGGTTAAGTTATATACACTATTTGCACTATTTAATTTACATAGGCTACATTTATTGTAAACTTGCGTAACTTGTGAGGATTGTTAGTACTGTATGTGTTATTTTAGTTGTGATATGTTAGTGGGCTGTTGATCTTGGCTTGTTGCTACTTTTCCTGCTTCAGTTACAGGGTCGTGATATTGTAATCGCCTATGTACGCAGCTGTGTACGGAATATGTCTGTCTGGAGACTGTGTGCTGTCTGTTATTGACATTTGCCGTGAGTTGAAGTCAGTTGCATAGCCAAGATTGAGCAATGGAAGGGATTATAGTAAATGGGTGAAAAACGTATTTCAGGGAATTGCAGGGCATAGTAATATGAAGCAACTCGGCTATCCACACTCAAGAAGCTAAAAACGATCCCCAAATTAGCGCTAATGCACACATTATTAAACCCTTATTAAATCACTTTATTTTTAATTGCATCTATATTAATTTATATAGAACTTCCCTCCTGCTAACAAAAGAAAAAGAACTAATTGTCCCGCTATGTAGGATTTAAAATTATTTGGAGCTAGGCTCAGTTTGAAACAGCTATATTTAGTGGGGAAAAGCTAATTTGGGGGGAGTTATTATGCGTTTTGTGTCACCTCAATGGGGAGCCGGACCGAAGGCAACAACAATACATCAGCAACCAGTGCTGCAGACACAAACCACATCCGTAGAGATTTCCCACAAAGTAAGAGTTATAGAATCATCTGCAAGTGTCATTATTTACATTAAGAAATGTTTAGTTAACTTATTAATTAACAGTTTGTTTTTTATTATTCCAAAGAATGGGGGTGGTTCTAACCCCCAGTTATTTATTTTTTATTTAGCGTATGGCTTTTAGTGCCGGGAGTGTCCGAGGACATGTTCGACTCGCCAGAGTTTGTAGCTGCATGTTCGACTAGCCAGAGTTTGTAGCTGCCTCTATGCGGACACCCATAGGGTGAGCTATATGTACCGTCGCGTGTGGATAAGATGAAATGAATGAAGATGAATGAGCAAGTTCAATTTCAGGTCCAGTAGTTTCAACTTTGGCTACCAGATCCCACTGACGGCTAACAACGAACGTTGGAACTTGATAGAGCGTTTCTAACCAAATATAACCTAAAAATTTGGCTACACACTACCAATTGAAGTGGTCGGTTCTTTTTCATGCCATAAATCTATGAAATGGGCCAGTCGGATTTACTTCCCCTCCGAAGGAAGGCATACTGAAGGATTTTATGGCTCTAAAAAAATCCGATGACTTCGGTCGGATTTGAACCCGCGATCTTGGACATAGCAGTTCAGCATGCTACCGACTACGCCCCCAAAGCCGCTTTAACCCCCAGTAACAGCCCCTAACTACGCCACTAGTTGAAGAGAGATGCCATTTATAGGATGGCCGTGACTGGGTCATGATTTTTTTTACCATGGATATTGCTATCTTGTCTCTTGAGGAGATAAGTCAGGGCAGACGTTCGCTAATTTTTTTTAAAGTAGTGATTAGCCTATCGGATTACGACATGGTCAAGGCGATATAAAAATTAATCATAAGTATAAATATGGAAGGAGAAATATAGATCATTGTAGTTCCTAGTTAGATACCCGCATTGTTCACGTCCAACAGAACTACAGGTACCGTATATGTCTAAGATTTTACTACTCTCTTTCCATTGTACCTTGATGAGTACCAAGCATTTAAATCTATTCAGATATTTTGGGATCAGGTGTAAATCCCGGCATTTTATCATAAAGTTAGAAATTTGTTTTATGAAATGAAGATCAATTCGAAAACCTACTTCTTCTCCTTCCTCTCGCCAAGCCGTCTTCAATCGAAACTTGCGGTCATCATAGCTATTCTAGTCTTGCAGTCTGCCACACGGAAAACAGTCATGGTGTTCATCTCAAACCAGTCCCTGAGGCTCTTCAGCCAAGAGATTCTCCTTCGGTCAGGTCTCCGTAGACCTGAGATCTTCCCCTGAATCACCAACTGTAGAATGCTGTATTTTTCATTAGGCATCACGTGTCCGAAATATTCGAGTTCCCGCTTCTCGATGGAAATGAGAAGTTCAGTCTTCTTGTTTAATCTTCCCATCACCATCTTTTATTGCATTTAACCGCCCTCTGAATCACGAGAGCTGCATAAAGACGCTTTGTAGACTCAGTGGCCAGTATGAGAGAAACAATACATTCAAATTTAAATTCATCTCCGTATTCCTCATCCCTTCTGTCCACGGGACACGTAACATCCATCGATACCACCACATTTCGAAGGTTTCTAGCTTCTTTCACAGATCACAGATCCATTCCATAAGATACTATGGGAAATACATATCCCCTGACCATTCGCAGCCTAATATCTAGACTTAAACAGCGGTTTCTGAGGAACTTCTTCATTTTAATAAACACTAGGGTGAACCCGTTGAAATTCATCGGAATACTACGTCCCTGGGTCGGTAAAGTACATTCTTCTGGCACCCTAAAACGAATGGTTTTCGAGATATTGCCAGAAGACTATCCCCGGTCTGCGAAATTGCAGCGGTTGCCATAGTAACGTTGATCTGTTTCTCAGAGGGCACTCAGTATTTTGGGAATATCTCCGAAAACTTCCATATTAGGACCTTAAAAAGTGTGTTTCGGGGTCCCTACAGGACGTCCGAGTATTATTTCTCGTATATAATGGCTTCAAAAGAGTTAAATCCGGTCTTTGTACCTTTTGTCCAAACTCAGTGTTAAAGGGCCGAAAACACTCAATTACAAATTGAATTTCCAAAAACCGTTTCTTAGTGAGCCTCTACAACATTGGATCAACCCACATGCAAACTTTCATCTTTCTAGGTCTAGTGGTTTGAGCCCAGCGTTGATGAGTCAATTTTGGATTATCAGTGTTAATGGGCCGTAAAAACTCACTTACAAATGGAATTTTCAAAAGCCGTTTCTTAGTGAGCCTCTACAATATCGGATCAACCAACATGCAAACTTTGATCTTTCTAGGTCTAGTGGTTAGAGCCCAACGTTGATGAGTCAATTTTGGATTATATATATTGGATGAGACTTTCCAAGTCGATTTGCTCGTAGAAATAAGGAATATATCTCATTTTACGCGTATCAATGCGAGGAGCAATGTTTGTGGTTAACCGAACCTTGCGTTTCAAGGCCCTAAAACGAACGGTTTTCGAGATATTGCCAGAAAATTATCCCCGGTCTGCGAAATTGCAGCGGTTGCCATAGTAACGTTGATCTGTTTCTCAGAGGGAACATAGTTTTTTGGGAATATCTCCGAAACCGTTCATTTTAGGACCTTAAAAAGTGTGTTTCGGGGTCCCTACAGGACCTCCGAGTATTGTTTCTCGTATATGGCGGCTTAAAATGAGCTTATTCCGGTCTTTGTACCCTTTGTCCAAGCTCAGTGTTAAAGGGCCGAAAACACTCAATTACAAATTTAATTTTCAAAAACCGTTTCTTAGCGGTGGAGTTTGCCCCAGAAAACTCCAACTCATAGAGGGAGAACAGCAACAAGCATTAGCTTGGATTAAATATCATTAGGGTGATGCAATAAGACTGAATTGTGCGTTAATGTAAGGGGCTGAAGGATTTCACAATTAAACATAATAGGTGACAAATATTCAATTTATTATTATACTGTTTAAGTAAACAAAATATCAATTAATAACCACTGAAGAAAATACTTGAGCTTCTTATTAAAAAGCTCATGGCAAAGATCAACTTTGTCTTCTTAAAATAGAAGAGGCGATAAAAATGTTCTATAAATGAGTGCTAAAAAACTTATTTCTTTGGCGATACTGTAGTGGAGGGTATGTCCGGAGTGAATCATCCCTCAAGCGAAGAAATGTATACCAACACAGTCACTTATGAACATTTGTCAGTCCCAGTAGGCAACCCGCTCCACACATTAGAGAGGTATCACTGCTGTTGTTGTGCACTGGAGCGATTGGAGTATGTTTACAAACTTGGTTGGTCCTGGCTGACCACGGCGCGTAGGAAGTACTGTTGACATTCCTTCCTCATGCCTTTCCTCACTGCGAGATAGTACACCATGAAGATTATTATTATTAGTCGTAGATGATGACTCTCACTGCGGTACTTGAAAAGTCTTGGCGAGAATATTTGAAGATTATTGGTCTCAGAGTGGTGACCAAAAAGCAGATTGCCACATGTTGACAGTAGAATGTTGGCCGTAGAGTAAGTCCGAAGATTAGCGGCCCAGAATGACCCGTAAAGTCGTGGCCGAAGAATGGATGAAGAGTGGCACGTCACCCAGAAGATGACTCGAGGTTTTATAGCGGTGAAAACCCGCCGAGGGAGGCAGCTGACCAAAAACACCGCTGCTATTGGTTGGCCAAGGAAAAGACGTAACGAGCTCGTGGCGACAACAGGTAAGCAGCAGACAGGCTCAGTGTAGTCGTTGTAGTGATGTGTTGCGGAAGCCTTAAACATAGGTGAGTAACTGTAATATCTATGAATTAGGTGATTAATAACAAGGTTATGCATATAGTTTAAGCAATTAATACATTTACAAAGGAATAATTACCATTCGGGGATCTCGGTAACAAGAAACAGGCTGGCTGCGTGGCTCAGGGGTAACGTTCTCGCTTGCTGGTCCCAAGGTTGCAGGTTCGTATCCTGGCGCAGTCAGCTGGCATTTGAGGGTGCGCAAATGCGAGGGAGCCGTGTCCGTAGATATACTGGCACGTTAAAGAGCCCCTACGGGGCAAAATTCCGACACCCCGGCGTCTCTAAAAGCCTGTGTAGTTAAAAGGGACGTAAAACCAATAACAATATTATTATTATTATTATTATTATTAACAAGAAACAAATTTGACCGACAAATGGGCCATGCTAAACATTGAAAGTATCACGAAAAGTGATCACTTAGTGAGCCTCTACAACATTGGATCAACCAACATACAAACGCTCAGCTTTCTAGGTCTAGTGGTTTGAACCCTGCGTTGATGAGTCAATTTTGGATTATCAGTGTTAAAAGGCCGAGAAAACTCACTTACAAATCGAATTTTCAAAAACCGTTTCTAAGTGCGCCTCTACAACCTCGGATCAACCAACATGCAAACTTTCAGCTTTCTAGGTCTAGTGGTTTGAGCCCTGCGTTGAGGAGTCAATTTTGGATTATCAGTGTTAAAGGGCCGTAAAAACTCACTTACAAATCGAATTTTCAAAAACCGTTTCTTAGTGAGCCTCTACAACCTCGGATCAACCAACGTGCAGAATTTCAGCTTTCTAGGTCTAGTGGTTTGAGCACTGCGTTGATGAGTCAATTTTGGATTATATATATTGGATGAGACTTTCCAAGTTGATTTGCTCGTAGAAATATGGAATATATCTCATTTTACGCGTATCAATGCGAGGGGCAATGTTCGTGGTTAACCGAACCCGGCGTTTTAAGGCCCTAAAACGAACGGTTTTCGAGATATTGCCAGAAAATTATCCCCGGTCTGCGAAATTGCAGCGGTTGCCATAGTAACGTTGATCTGTTTCTCAGAGGGAACACAGTTTTTTGGGAATATCTCCGAATCCGTTCATTTTAGGACCTTAAAAAGTGTGTTTCGGGGTCCCTACACGACCTCCGAGTATTGTTTCTCGTAAATGGCGGCTTAAAATGAGCTCTTATACCGGTCTTTGTACCCTTTGTCCAAGCTCATTGTTAAAGGGCCGAAAACACTCAATTACAGATTGAATTTTCAAAAACCGTTTCTTAGTGGTGGAGTTTGCCCCAGAAAACTCCAACTCATAGAGGGAGAACAGCAACAAGCATTAGCTTGGATTCAATATCATTAGGGTGATGCAATAAGACTGAATTATGCGTTAATGTAAGGGGCTGAAGGATTTCACAATTAAACATAATAGGTGACAAATATTCAATTTATTATTATACTGTTTAAGTAAACAAAATATCAATTAATAACCACTGAAGAAAATACTTGAGCTTCTTATTAAAAAGCTCATGGCAAAGATCAACTTTGTCTTCTTAAAATAGAAGAGGCAATAAAAATGTTCTATAAATGAGTGCTAAAAAACTTATCTTTTCTTTGGCGACACTGTAGTGGAGGGTATGTCCGGAGTGAATCATCCCTCAAGCGAAGAAATGTATACCAACACAGTCACTTATGAACATTTGTCAGTCCCAGTAGGCAACCCACTCCACACATTTGAGAGGTATCACTGCTGTTGTTGTGCACTGGAGCGATTGGAGTATGTTTACAAACTTGGTTGGTCCTGGCCGACCACGGCGCGTAGCAAGTACTGTTGACATTCCTTCCTTGTGCCTTTCCTCACTGCGAGATAGTGCACCATGAAGATTATTATTATTAGTAGTCGTAGATGATGACTCTCACTGCGGTACTTGAAAAGTCTTGGCGAGAATATTTGAAGATTATTGGTCTCAGAGTGGTGACCAAAAAGCAGATTGTCACATGTTGACAGTAGAATGTTGGCCGTAGAGTAAGTCCGAAGAATAGCGGCCCAGAGTGGCCCGTAAAGTCGTAGCCGAAGAATGGATGAAAAGTAGCACGTCATCCAGAAGTTGACTCGAGGTTTTATAGCGGCGAAAACCCGCCGAGGAAGGCAGCTGACCGAAAACACCGCTGCTATTGGTTGGCCAAGGAAAAGACGTCACGAGCTCGTGGCGACAACAGGTACGCAGCAGACAGGCTCAGTGTAGTCGTTGTAGTGATGTGTTGGGGAAGCCTTAACACTAGGTGAGTAACTATAATATCTATGAATTAGGTGATTAATAACAAGGTTATGCATATAGTTTAAGCAATTAATACATATACAAAGAAATAATTACCATTCGGGGATCTCGGTAACAAGAAACAAATTTGACCGACAAATGGGCCAAGCTAAACATTGAAAGTATCACGAAAAGTGATCATGCTCCGTGAACTCCGAATGAAAACAAACAATATAATCAGTCAAAACAAACATGGATAACAGACGAGGAGTAAACTAAGGCTCGAAAGGCAAAACAGGGATAGCAGAGATAGGTCTAGTGTAAAGACCTTTATTACTTAAAACATCAACAACTCTGACGCGTTTATCACGGCCAAAGTGGCAGTGAATAACTCTGCCTAGGTTCCACACTAGAGGCGAAGATGGGTCTCGAAGAAGAACTATGTCCCCCACTCGTACATCTGGTTGAGGAAGCCGCCACTTCTCACGCCTATTTAGCAAGCTGAGATACTCTAACTTCCATCGGCGCCAAAAAGAACAGCGCAAAGATTCTACTTTTCTCCAAAAGATAGGAAGGCTTGGATCACAGCGTCGAACCAGCAAAGGCGGAGTAGCAGCAAGCGAACAGCCAATCAGGAAGTGACTGGGTGTCAATGGTAAATGATCCTTAGGATCGTTAGAAAGAGGAGTCAGAGGTCTGGAATTTACGATACCTTTAACTTGATAATTAAAGAGTTGAATTCCTCATAAGAAAGTATGTTAGGACCAAGAGTTTTCTTAAGCTGTCTTTAAGTAAGTTTGATACAGGACTCCCATCGGCCCCATGTTGGGGAGCATAAGGCGGGGTGAAATGCCATTTGAACCCTTTAGAATAGGAAAACTTGGAAATTTTATCTTTAGCAGATGGGGAGCTTAGCACTTTTTTCCAGAGATCAGAAGCACTTACAAAACTTGTTGCATTATCTGAAAAGACTTCAGATGGAACACCCCTTCTAGCAGCAAATCTAGAAAAGGCGGCCAAAAAGTAAGATACAGAAGCGTTCGTAACCAACTCGAGGTGGATGGCTCCCGTCACCATACATACAAATAACGAGATGTAAAGTTTACCTAAGATTTTGCACTTAGATGAAGAGGGATTGGTCTGATATACGTAAGGACCGGCGTAATCAATCCCAGTAAGAGCGAAGGGCTTACTAGGTTCTGAACGAAATGGAGGTAAATTACCCATAATCTGCGTGGCGGGGCGTGGTTTAACCTTAAAGCAAGGTATACACTTTTTGACAACAGAAGAAACCTTATGAACGCCATTAATGATCCAGTAGAGTTCACGAATTAGACAGAGCAAGGTGCGAGTGCCAGCATGAAGGTGTTTATAATGAAACTTTTTTATTATAAGTGTAGTGATAGGATGCTTTGAAGGAAGGATGATGGGGTGTTTTTTCCCATCCTCACAACTATACATAGCTAATCTTCCACCCTCACGTATTATTCCGTCCTGGTCTAGAAAAGGAGTGAGTGGTGAAAGCCTGCTAGGCTTGGGTAAGTCTTTACCACTTATAAGAGCTTGCTTTTCAGGAGCAAATACTTCCTGCTGAACAAGCAACACAATCATGCGAGTATCAAATTCTAACTCTACTCTGGTGAGAAAGGGTTGAGGCTTCAATGGTTGATCAATTACGAAATATTTCCACCGGAATATGTAAGACACTACACGAATCAATTTATCAAATGAAGAGTATCTCTGAAATTGGCTAGTAGAAGTAGAAGTAAGATGCGACGTGACAGGGTCAGTGCCGGTATCACGTACTTCTTCTGCAAATTAATTAGCTAAGCGAGGCCAGCAAGATGATTCCTGACTTAGCCAAGGAGGACCATTCCAGTACAGGTCTGAAGAAATCAATTTTTTAGGCGTGCAACCACGTGATATTATATCCGCGGGGTTTTCACGGCTAGGAACATGTCTCCATTGTTCAGAATGAGAAACTTCATGAATCTTAGAAACGCGATTTGCCACAAAGGTATTCCAATGAGAAGAAGGCTTGGAAATCCAAGCTAGTAAAATAGAAGAATCGCTCCAAAAAATGTTTGGGAAAATTTTAACTTTAAACTGACATTTAGTTTAGCAGCTAATTCTGTTGCCATTAAAGCAGAGCATAATTCTAATCTCGGCAATGATACCGTTTTAAGTGAGGCAACTTTTGATATAGCGCACACTAAATTAGAAAATCCAGGGAAAGTGACTGAGGAACGTCCTACTATGTATGCACAACAGCCATAAGCCCGTTCTGAACTATCAGAAAATACATCCAGGTCATACTGCTGGCATAAGGGATTAGAAATTAAAAGGCGGGGTATAGAAACCTTGGAGAGATCCAGCAAACTACTGCGATACTCTAACCATTCTACTAAAAGAGGAAAGGGGAGCTTTTCATCCCAGTCAGATTTTAATGACCAAAGCTTTTGCAGAAACATTTTTGCAACAATAACTATAGGAGCAATATATTGCAAAGGGTCAAAGATCTTTGCGATTTCTGACAGAACTTGTCTCTTAGTTACAGGGGGAGATTCTGACAAATGTACCTGATAAGAGAAGGTATCAGAAGAAGGACACCAAAAAACACCCAGTGCTTTTATGGCTGCTTCATCAGTAGGAATAGCAACAAATTCATTAACTGGGACCTCTGATGAAAATTTTTATATAAATTCAGTAGAATTTGAAGTCCCTTTATGGAGCGGAAAACCACCTCCTAGGAGCAGGGATTTCAAATCTTCGCACACAAGGAGTGCTTCAGAAATATTAGGGAAAGAATACAAGAAATCGTCAACATAAAATGCCGTTTTTAATGCCTCAGAGGCCAAAGGACGATACAGATGACCATCTTGCTCGGCTAACATGTGGAGAGACCGAATCGCAAGAAAGGCTGAAGGCTCAGGCCATATGTCACAGTCTTCAATCTAAATATCTTTATGGGTTTGGAACTCTCATCGCGCCACAATATTCTTTGCAGATCTTGCTGCTCAAAATTTACGAGAATCTGCCGGTACATCTGCTTAATATCGGAGATTACAGCAATAGGAAACCGTCGAAACCTAAGCAAGACAGAGGTGAGATCTGTTTGAATTGGCAACTCCAGCTATCTGATATGACATCTAGCGGTAAAAATGAGAAACTTACCAAGTAGGGTACATTGGTCACGTGGTGACTGTTTGTATATGGTTTCTTGTATTGGTAAACAGATCGTGGTAAATTGTTCGTGTCTTTATACATAAGTAATAAGTTTTACTCGTTGATAAAGTGAAAAATGAGTAAAAGCAAAGTGTATTGCTCAGTTTACGGCTGTAAGTCGATGTATAAGAGGGCTGCGGACATACGTTTTCATCACTTTCCAAAAGATGCAAATAGCAATAGCCGAAATGTGATGGATGATACCTAATAATACCTAATATTTAATAATAATACCTTTCCACCCCGGGAAGGATCTAACACTTGTCGAGGTAGACAGTCAGAAGACCTGCGACGTAAAGCCAGCGAAGGTTATTCAGTTTAAAAACAGCTGTTACGATGGGCGCGCTGGTAAGATTGAAGTTACTTGAATAATTAATTATTGGCTGCTCGGCAGGGAGAAGAGATGAGTTTAACTTGTATTAAAACTCGGGGGGCGACAGGAATTGCTTGATTTGGATGGTTAAAAGGTGGGTTTGGTGTTGAATATTCGAATGGTAGCGGAATCACTCATTCTACAGTGCCCACAGGGAGGCAAATTAGGCCTATATGACTCGTAGTGGAATAGCTCGAATATCGAAGAACTTAGCGATTACGAGGTGTAGGCTTGGCGGAAAGGCTGGCGGATCATCAGTTTGACATCAATTCACGATATAAGTCGGAGCTTGGAACAGTGGCGTCTGGTTTGCGTGGATGCTAGTCTCGGAATGATAAAAGTAGCACAGCTTCGGTGTGTTATTTATTTGTTTATGTACCGTATTTCTCTATTTGAATGTCCTCGGCGTTGACTCAGGATCGACATTTACATTATATTGGCCATAATAGTACCGAAATAATGTCCGAAGTGTAGCCCTGTGTAAATTTGAATCAGCTGATCTACTTCACCCATAAAAACTGATGCTTGATAATATGCAAATGACACCAAAAATCCAGTGGAACACACAAATTAGATCACGTGTATCGCACAGTTATACATATATACAATTAAAAATAACACTGTCATTACTTTAGAGACCATATTTACTGATTATAACCGAAAAATAAAAAGTGTTCCATATCAAACGCGTGTTATTGAGTATTTTAAACCCTACTTATTCAGACCGACCGCAGCGCCCCAAGTGTTAGTTTGAGTTGCCAATAGCGGGACCACATTGCAAGGTATCATTCAAAGAGACTCCATTGGAATCTGGTGATGAGCCATTAAAAACTACTCTTATATTTTCTTGTGTAAAAGAATTTTCCCATACCGGGTGATGATTTAGATAAACTATTTCCTTAAAAGGATGGCCAATTTCTTTTGATTTAAAAAATACCTCCATGTGATTGGATGATTCGTATTCCTCCATAATGGAAGCATACTGAGTTTTAACAGAAGCATCTCGTTTGAACCGATTTTCAATAGAAAATAGCGCCCTGAGTGCTCTGGAATGCGAGCCCGTAATGGCGGGAGGATTAGGAATACGTGGAAGAGTTACTATAAATCTGCATTCAGCAGTAAGAACAGTGGTGTCCTTGTATAACTTTTCACAAGTTTCGTTAGAAGAAGAAGAAGTAGCCTGAACATTTTCAAGATCCCAGAACTTGGTCAGCTCTTGACTCAAATCGGCACCAACAAAATAACAATTCGATACAGTTTGAATAGGTTTACGGTATATTTGACCAGTAGCGATCCAACCAAAATCAGTTTCGCGGAAGAAAACATTAGGAGGAATTTTTACTTTATTGGAATGTAGACATTGCCAAAATACGCTTGAGCTGAAAAAAAGCTCTACGGGCGAAGCTCTGTTGAAATGAGGGTCAGCTAGCTGGACAAAATTCGGGATATTCCAACTTTGAATTGGATAAGAAGTGCCGGGAATATTGTTGCCTATAGACTTGATAATCAAGCAATCTAATTGCAACTGCGTACCAAGATTATTAGAGTCCTTCAGATCCACTTTAGCAAAGCTTAAGGATTGCGATTTAGGGCAGTTTATTCCTGTAACCTCCATTGAGGTAGGATGTTTAGGGAGGCCTAACTTTTGTACCAAAGGTTCACTAATAAAATTGTGACATATACCCATTTCCCGTAAGCATTTTTCAATAGAAACTGCACGGTAGATAATAAAGCCTGAACTTTGCCAAGCGAGGTAGAACTTTGAGCATACGACTGCGCACTATTTTGAGAAGTCTCAGAATTAGACTTGGTATTGGGACTGCTTGGTCCTGATAACCGTGATCTTTCATGTCTGTGCAAAAGGGAATGGTGTCTAGTCTTACAATGAAAGCATACACGGTGTGAACGGCAATTGTTTAACATATGCGTTCCTGACAAACAGTTTAAACAATGTTTTTTATTCGTAATTAACTTTCGTCTTTCATCTACTGATAAAGATTTAAATTCATCACAATTGTATAAATTATGCGATTGCTGACACAGACCGCACGTTTGCATTTGGTTAGGTGACCGAACATCAACAGGAAGAGCATGTGATCTTAAAATTCTTTGATTAGAACTGCTAACCTTGTCTTTTGAGAAGGCTTTTGAATCTGAAATACTAGTTTTTTGATTAGCTATGGCGGAAAAGGCTTGGCTCCTAGCTTTCAAAAACTTAATGATTGCCTCATAAGTGCATTGCAAATGCTGGGAAAGTTCTGTTTCCCAGGCTTCTAATGTACTTGCATCTAATCTTGCAGAAATGAGGTGAACTAGAAATAAATCCCAGTTATTTACAGGTTGGTTTAAATTGGATAATGCTCTGACGTGTAGTTCTGCAGTGTCAATCAACCTTCGAAGTGATAAGCTGTTGTCTGCTTGCACGTTAGCTATGGCGTTGAATAGATAAACGAATGTTCCCATATCTATCCTTAAGAAGATTCAGAGCAACTTCATAATTATCACTGGTCAAAGAAAGTGCTTGAATCAGGTTAAGTGCGTTGCCTTCAACTGCCAGACGCAAGTAGTGAAATTTTTGAATTACCGGGATAGAAGTATTCTCATGTACTAAATAATTAAGTAATTCAAAAAATGGCTCCCATTCTATGTCCTTACCAGTGAATTTGGGTACTTCTAATTTGGGTAATATTATGCGTGAAGAAGATGTAGAAGATGCTGCAGAAGTTTGATCTAAGCTGTTTAGCTTCAGCAAATACCTGATAGTATAATTTTTCAACTTCCAACCTATCACTTTGCCGGTCCGGGTGATGAGTTTCTATACTGCATTGTATCTCATCATATTTCTCAAAGGCTTGTTCATAATTCTTAAGCCTCTGTGAAATTATGTCAAGATTTCGCTCTTGGGGTTCAAGCTCCGTTATAAAAGTACGAAACCGTGTGAGCTTACCCTTACAAGAGGCTCTGACGTTGCTGAGTTTTTCATCAAGGTTAGGCATGTTAAAAGTCGTTTGTTACTCACGTCAATATTGTGACTTCGAGTACTGGAAGCCAGAGGATGACAGCTTGCTAGGTAGTAAGGTTTAGTCTGATGCGGAAGAAACCGGCTCAGCTTACGTTTCTCTCCTCCTCTGCTGAATATGCGCCTCAGGCTGAAACTTACAATTTGAATTAGTGTTGAAACACAATAAACAAAAATTGTTAATGTTTAATGTGAAATCCAAGATAAGAAACTTGTAACTTTCCCAGGGTGCAACAGATAAGTTTCCCGGGTTTCGGCACCATAAATATGGTGGATTTTGCCCCAGAAAACTCCAACTCATAGAGGGAGAACAGCAACAAGCATTAGCTTGTATTCAATATCATTAGGGTGATGCAATAAAACTGAATTATACGTTAATGTAAGGGGCTGAAGGATTTCACAATTAAACATAATAGGTGACAAATATTCAATTTATTATTATACTGTTTAAGTAAACAAAACATCAATTAATAACCACGGAAGAAAATACTTGACCTTCTTATTAAAAAGCTCATGGCTAAGATCAACTTTGTCTTCTTAAAATAGAAGAGGCAATAAAAATGTTCTATAAATGAGTGCTAAAAAACTTATCTTTTCTTTGGCGACACTTTAGTGGAAGGTATGTCCGGAGGGAATCATCCCTCAAGCGAAGAAATGTATACAAACAGAGTCACGTATGAAAGTTTGTCAGTCCCAGTAGGCAACCCACTCCACACATTTGAGAGGTATCACTGCTGTTGTTGTGCACTGGAGCGATTGGAGTATGTTTACAAACTTGGTTGGTCCTGGCTGACCACGGCGCGTAGCAAGTACTGTTGACATTCCTTCCTTGTGCCTTTCATCACTGCGAGATAGTGCACCATGAAGATTATTATTATTAGTCGTAGATGATGACTCTCACTGCGGTACTTGAAAAGTCTTGGCGAGAATATTTGAAGATTATTGGTCTCAGAGTGGTGACCAAAAAGCAGATTGTCACATGTTGACAGTAGAATGTTGGCCGTAGAGTAAGTCCGAAGAATAGCGGCCCAGAGTGGCCCGTAAAGTCATGGCCGAAGAATGGATGAAGAGTGGCACGTCACCCAGAAGATGACTCGAGGTTTTATAGCGGCGAAAACCCGCCGAGGAAGGCAGCTGACCAAAAACACCGCTGCTATTGGTTGGCCAAGGAAAAGACGTCACGAGCTCGTGGTAACAACAGGTAAGCAGCAGACAGGCTCAGTGTAGTCGTTGTAGTGATGTGTTGCGGAAGCCTTAAACACTAGGTGAGTAACTGTAATATCTATGAATTAGGTGATTAATAACAAGGTTATGCATATAGTTTAAGCAATTAATACACTTACAAAGAAATAATTACCATTCGGGGATCTCGGTAACAAGAAACAAATTTGACTGACAAGTGGGCCAAGCAAATCATTGAAAGTATCACGAAAACTGATCACTTAGTGAGCCTCTACAACCTCGGATCAACCAACATGCAAACTTTCAGCTTTCTAGGTTTAGTGGTTTGAGCCCTGCGTTGAGGAGTCAATTATGGATTATCAGTGTTAAAGGGCCGAAAAAACTCACTTACAAATCGAATTTTCAAAAACCGTTTCTTAGTGAGCCTCTACAACCTCGGATCAACCAACATGCAACATTTCAGCTTTCTAGGTCTAGTGGTTTGATCCCTGCGTTGATGAGTCAATTTTGGTTTATATATAATAGATGTGGAGAACTGAAGGACTGATGTAGCGAGTTCCCTGTATATAACCGCCTTGTTTTCCTGTATATTACCTCCTTGTAATATAAGAGTTTTGGAGAGTAAATAATAGAAGATTGTTAAACTGACATGTTGTCTTTGAATGGTCCACGTACTATATATATATATAAGACGTAACTTAAGACGTAACATTTTGGTGCCGAAAACCCTACCGATTTGTTCCAGGTACGCTAAATGCAATTGCAATTTAACAAGATCTTAAAACATTTCGGAAGAAAGTACGTAAGTAGTGTTTCATGACGTAATGGACAATGCCACTAGTTCACATAACCGAACGGCTTTAGGACAGTTCTCGACTCACGATAAGTACTACAGTTTTTCATTCTGTGATATGACTAACTAATTCAGTAGCATCCTATAAGCGAATATACATTACTATTGATTTGTTGAGGTTATTTATTCTGCTGCATAACTAATCCCACGAACGATTGTCTCACAAGTGGTGCCATCAACAGACCATTCACGTAACTCGGTGCTAAACTTTTCATTGAAAAGACATTTATCCCGTTCCCCAATAAGATAGTTTACTCATTCCTTCATAATGACTGAAAGGGAACAACTTAACGTTCTAAAATGTAAACGCACGACTCAACGCTCCAATGTCACACGCTTTGTTAATTTTATACAACAAAATGATAGTGCAACAGATCATGATGAAATAGAACCCATCCTAAAAAGACTCCAGACAATTTTAGAATCATTGCCCTCTGCTGACGATCTGATACATAGCCTGCTAGATGACACAGAATACGCCGTAGATGTCCGGTCTTGTGAAGAATACACTGACAGTGCAACACGCGCCATCCACAAAGCACAAAATATACTCGCAATGAAACGAGAAGAAACCAATATACCTACGGTCACTCTTAGCCCAAACCAACATATTCAGCTCACACGTATCCCAGACGTCAAACTACCGACAATACGTATAGAACAATTTTCAGGAGACAATTCCAGACATTAGCAAGCACGTACTCTTACGAGGGTTTTTACAAGGGGAACCAAAGCAACTTATTGACGGCATAGCAATTACCGCAGATACGTACGCCCAGACAAAGGCATTACTTACAGAACGCTACGGCGACTAGGATAAAATCATCCAGGCCCACCTTAACTACCTGGAGAACTTCTCAGAGAGACCTGACGATTTAAACACAACGTACTTTGAGTGCCATCGAAGAGTACAAGCACTCAAGGCACTCGGGGAAGATATTAATTTATACGGACGCGTGATAGCCCCAAACGTTCTGCGAGCATATCCAGCAGACATATGCACACGAAGGCAATATGATGTCTTTGATAGAATTCCTCCGTGAAGAGGTGGAAGGAGCACTTAACACTCAGAAAATCAGGGGAGATGCCTGTATCGCTATTACGCTCCATTCCACGCCAACAGCAGCTTCTTTCCAAGTTAGTACTAAGCCACGAGGGATTAATAGAGGGAATAAGGCAGCCATTCTGTATCTTCTGTGAAAACAAAGGTCATTGGGCACAAGAGTGCACAAAAGTAGTCGCACTTCAGGCCAGGATAGTGAAGTTAAAACACTCTCAAAGATGCTTCCTTTGCCTAAACAAAGGTCACACTATTATGAACTGCTATAAGAAGGACAAAGTATCCTGCGCTACATGTAAGGGACAACATCACATTTCTATCTGTAAAGAAAAAGTGGGAGTAACTGTAGGGAAAATACATGTTATTATGCCGAAGATAGACATAGGAACACGAGGGTTCACCCATCTTCAAACTGCCCGCGCTATCATTATCGGTCCCACTGGTGAGAGTAAACTGACGCGTTGCATACTAGATGCCGGTAGCCAATCAAGCTTTGTTAGCACAGATCTCGTGAAACAGCTTAAGCTGAAGATTATCGGAAAAAGAGATCTAGTTGTTTCAGGATTCGAATCGCCACACTCCAGGGCCAGAACTCGTAGACTAATTCAGTTTACAATTAGTACTGGAACAATCACTATACCAATATCAGCCATAGAAAGTACCAACAAGTACTTGCCACATCCCACACCAACATCCGACGTTCAATCGTTGTTGCGATTGCGAAAACTCAAGGTAGCAGATCATGCCGACGACGGACGTGATCTACCGACAGATATATTGATAGGTGGTGATCAATATTGGAAAATAGTTGAAGATGGTCCACTGATTCGACTCTCAGATACGCAGGTGCTTATCCCTTCAAAGTTGGGTTGGATACTCACAGGGAACAAATCTGGCATATCAGTCAATCATGTTTCTGTGAATCACATCCACGAATTTGAGGAATTGTCGCCTTTGAACGATGAAATGCGATGATTTTGGGACTTAGAGACGCTTGTCATTCGAGAGCATCAGGAACGAACTTTAACTGTCAAGGACACTGAAAATAATGAAGGAATTTCACGACTCACTCCGAATGGAAAATGGCAGAAGAGTGGTGTGTCTACCCAGAAGAGAGAGTGTTGTCATACTTTCAAATCGTATCAACGCAGAAAAACGCTTCAGTTCCTTACAGAAGAAATTTGAGAGAAATCATGAATTTCACGATATGTACCATTCCGAAATGATGAATTATATTAAGAATGGACCCGTCGAAACAATACCTTTTGAGGGATCAACTAATATCGTATTTTATCTGCCTCATCACGCCATCGAGAAAGAGAGAAATGGCACAGAGAAATGGAGGATCGTCTTTGACGCATCATCCCACGAGAGAAACGCACCGTTCCTCAATGATATTCTAGAAACAGGCCCTAATCTGTTACCAGAGATACTGTCCACATTGATCCGCTTCCGGACTTACCGCAAAGCCATAGTAGGAGATGGAACTCAAGCTTCCCTTCAATTATGCCTGGATACTGCAGACCGAGATTTAACAAGATTCTTCTGGTTCAATGTCGAGAAGGACGAACTTGGAAAATGGCAAGCAAGAGATGATATAGCCGTCTATAGATTCACTCGTCTACCATTCGGCCTTGCAAGCAGTCTCTTTCTTCTGTCTGCAACTCTCCGTGAACTAGCAACGAGATTCGAGGATCAGTTCCCGTCAACAGCAGCACTTATGGATCAAAGCACTTTCATGGATGACTTTGTTGCGGGAGCTGAAGATGACAACAGAGTTATCACCTTATATTACGAGGTGACAGGTCCACTACGACAGATACGGATGCCGATGGCAAAATGGGCAACAAATTCTGGACCATTGGAAGGTATATGGAGAGCCGAAGGACGTGAAACGAAAAGGAAAACCGGAGTACTAGGTGTACGATGGGACACAGAATCAGATTCACTACTCTTCGACCATACAGACATCACTGACAACCTTTCGCAGGGTCCAGGAACAAAAGGAAAATTATTGAAAACGACCGCAAAGTTCTACGACCCTCTTGGATTACTTTCACCGGTGTCCATAGTCGGAAAAGTTCTCTTCCAAGACACCTGGTGTAGGAGCATAGAATGGGACGAAATACTTCCACATGACATTGCATTGCGATGCCAACTGTGGATAACCAGCCTCACGGATCTGGCAAGTGTGGTCATTCCAAGATGGATTGGTTTATCAAGGTCAACAACGGAGACTTCACATGTCCACGTGTTCTGCGACGCGTCGGAGCGGGCTTATGGAGCTGCACTGTATGTTCGAACGTCTACCGACGTAAACACTTATATACACCTGGTCTGCACTAAAAATAGACTGTCTCCAGTCAAGAAGGTTACACTCCCACGACTAGAATTACTGGCCATCGTAGTGGGTTGCCGTCTTCTGAGGTATTTCTGCCAAGCAACAGACTTTAATGTCACCACATCTACTCTGTGGAGTGACTCCATGGTCGCTCTAGGTTGGATTAAAAGCGATGCAAACCGTTGGAAGACATTCATCTCCAACCGAGTGACGGAAATTCAAGGCATCCTGAATCCAGTTCAGTGCTGGTACTGCCCGAGCAAGGATAATCCAGCCGATCTCTTGTCACGAGGGATATCCTCTAAATCACTAGAGTCTTCCTCACTTTGGTGGCACGGGCCTGTATGGCTAGCCGATCATCCTAGCTCTTGGCCCCACAGCAGTGTGCCTAACGCCTCACTTCCAGAGACTCGCAAGACGCATCAACAAACACTTAATGTCGTTACAACGGAACCTCTCATCATTGCTCCAGATTCAGCAGTTATTGGAAAATACTGCACATCATGGGTTGGATTTTGCGCTTCTTGAACAACATCATACAGTCGGAAGCAAAAAATTATGGGAATCTCACTGCACGTGAATTAGAAGCTTCCCAATTGTGCTGGATACGCACAGTCCAACGTGAGTGCTTTTCCGAAGAGTACGATGCTCTGACAAAAGATAGAAACTTGTCTGGGAAGTCCAGGATTGCCCGCTACAACCCCTTCTTACAGGACGGCCTTATTCTACTTGTAGGGCGCCTACACCATGCAGACCTGCCAATTCAGCAGAAACATCCTCTACGATGGTGCACATCACTTCACTAAGTTGTTGATCCGCCAGACTCACATAAGGCTACACCACCTTGGAGTAAAAATAGTTCTCTCTGTATTACGCGAAGAATTTTGGATCCTCAAGGCACGCCAGGCTGTCAAGAAGGTCATCCACACGTGCTTACCGTGTAAGATCGCCAGAAGCCAACAAGGTAACGAGATCGAAGCTCCGTTGCCTCTAGAACGTGTGCGACATACTACGCCATTTGCAATTACTGGTGTGGATTTTGCAGGGCCACTACTCGTTAACGTGGGGAATCTTGTACAGAAATCTTATATTGTGCTTTTCACATGTGCGACTACAAGGGCCACACAAGGCAGCACACAAAGAAATTACACAACTCAGCCAAGTACTCACTGACCCACGAACGAGCCAGCACTACGCCCGCAACATAATCCAAGATGGCTCGGAGACACTGACTCCAAGTCATATTGGATTATGGGTCAGGAGTTAATGGCGGCTTCTACCTCCACCAACAGGGTTCGGAGTGCGTCCTCACTAATCAGAGTCTTTCCCAATACCTTTCTTAGACATCTTTTCGTCGTACCCAACATTCTCTCCCAACAGCCTCCCCACCAACCCGCCCGTGGGGCTATAAATTTCCACTGGACTCCGTTGTGGGCGAAGTGCTGGCTCGTTCGTGGGTCAGTGAGTACTTGGCTGAGTAGTGTCATTTCTTTGTGTGCTGCCTGGAACGTTCTAGCGTTGTCTGAGTAAATAGTGTTTGGAAGTCCTCTTCGTCCCGCAACGGAGTCCAGTGGAAATTTATAGCCCCACGGGCGGCTTGGTGGGGAGGCTGGTGGGAGAGAATGGTGGGTACGACGAAAAGATGCCTAAGAAAGGTATTGGGAAAAACTCTGATTAGTGAGGACGCACTCCGAATCCTGTTGGTGGAGGTAGAAGCCGCCATTAACTCCCGACCCATAATCCAAGATGGCTCGGAGACACTGACTCCAAGTCATTTCCTGACTGGTGCACGGCTGACTACCCTGCCCAACGTCTCCGAACCCACGACCCAAATAGACCTGAGGAAGACGAGGAGACTTGGAGAGAAAATGCAGGAGGACTTCCTCAAGAGATGTAGGAATGAGTATCTTGACGATCTGAGAAGCTATCACGAAGTACAAAAACTCAGCAATTCTTCTAGGTATGTGCCGTGTCTTGTGTGGGGTTTCGCCTAGGACACCAAGCTAGGCTCATCGGCGGGCTCTTGGTGTCCCTGCCCGGACCCCCACAGGAGTATCGAAGTACGCCACCCAAATGGACAGACGAAGGAGTGCCGAGTAGGAGACATAGTACTCTTGCAGGACGACCTGCGACCTAAACATATGTGGCAGAAGGTGCGAATAACTGAAGGCGACCAGGCAGGGACAGCAAGGTGCGAACCATCATCCTTCAGATGGCCAATGGGACCAAGATTAGTCGGCCCGTACAGCTGGTCTTCCCTCTCGAGATTGACCAGGTTGGGGAGGATGTGGAGAACTGAAGGACTGATGTAGCGAGTTCCCTGTATATAACCTCCTTGTTTTCCTGTATATAACCTCCTTGTTATATAAGAGTTTTGGGGAGTAAATAATAGAAGATTGTTAGACTGACATGTTGCCTTTGAATGGCCCACGAGTAGGGGAGCAGTGAGAGTTCTAACCAGGGTCATGGCCGCCGCGTGAGTCCAAGCCAATATCTCGTGAACCCAAGGTCGAATGTTGACAAATGAGGTGTCGATGGACTCTGGCTGACGTCCTCTTTCCTATGGACCACGTATTATATTTTTCCAAAAAAATTGAAAATTTTTGTTTTTGAATGTAGGCAATAGTTTGAAAACCAAACATGATAGAACGTTGTGCCATGGTTCAAACGAATGGTCTTTATGTCCTTTATTTTTAATAATAAAACTTTTTTAATTTTATGTTTCTTTTAAACACTCAAATTTTGAAATTCCTATATTTTGGAAACTAAAGAGTTTACAAAAAATTTTGTTTGACATAAATGAATGGCCCTGACCCCCAAACTGTGCAGTAGTGTGAATTGGAGAGTTCTACCCCCCCCCCCCTACTTTCATATAAACTTTGGGCGATATCTCCCGAACGCGTCGTCGGATTTTAACGAACGAGGTATTGTTGGCGTTGGGATGACGTTCTCTTGGCTAAGCATGTGTATTGGTATTTTTCTTTTAATTTTTGTTTTTTGGATTGGCACTATTTTGGAAACGGTGAATTGGAAAAAAGTTTGTTTGACGTTAATGAAAGGTGGGTATGCCCTCTAGGCGGACAGCAAGTTTCAAGGGTGTAGGAGGAAAAACAAAATGATAGCCTACTTTCTCGCGAACATTGGTGATCATTGGCGAACGGATGGTCGAATTTTCACAAATGAGGTGTCGTTGGACTCGAGCTGACGTCCTCTTTCCTATAGACCACTCGTTATTTAAAAAAATTGAAACTATTTGTTTTTAAAAGTAGGCGATAGTTTGAAAACCAAACATGATAGAATGTTGTGCCATAGTTCAAACCAATGGTCTCTATGACCTTTTTTGTTATAATAACACTTTTTTATTTTTTGAGATCTTTTGAAAACCCTTAAATTTTGAATTTTTACTATTTTGGAAACTAATACGTTGATAAATAAGTTTGTTTGACATAAATGAAATATCCCTACCCCCTCTACCATGAAAATAAATGTCAAGTCTCTAGGACAAAAAACTAGGCATTTTTTTAAATAAAAGCGTGTTTGTAGACAGAGAGCCGGTAGCGCTTGACGTATGTTACAACGAGGCTATGGCTGAGCATGGCGAATACTGGAAATGGCTATTTCGACGGGGGCGATGTATGGCAAAACGAGGGGTTGCTTTTCGATATTTTTTCCTATGACGAATGAATGAAGGCGAATATTTTGAAATGTGACAAGCATGCTAAGATTTGTACCCCTGAAGGGGATCTTTAACGTTTTAGTTAACGGTGATGAGATAGATCGCTCTCTGACACAACAGACGGTTGTAGGATATGACCAAGTGATTCTTAGACGTTAGCGATCTCGGTGACCGTGCCCGGAAGAAGTGAATTGCTATTTTGGTGGGATGGCGGGGGCAGCTTATGACGGTTGGTTTTGTGACATTTCCTATGACGGATAGAGGCGAATATTTGAAAATGTGTTAAGTGTGCTAGGAGTTTTTTCCCCCTGAAGGGGATCTTTAACATGCTAGTAAACGGTGGTAAGCGAGACTGATGTCAGGCTCAGTAAATGGTTTTAAAATATGGAAACCTATAACATTTGCTCGACCAAGTCATGTGCATGTACGCAAAGAGCCAAAACGGTAAGGTCATTGGCCTGAAATGTTATAAACTAAATATTGAACTCGGTAAAGTCATGTGTTTTAGGATGAAAGTATGTGGTTAAAATGATCATGTATTGATGATGTCTGCATGCTAGTAATTATTATTACAGTAAAATGTTTAATAATAATAATAAGACACACATGTTTTGAATGCTAACACGCACACAGTCCAGCTCACTGGTGACTGAATATTGTACCTAGCCAGAGGACTCGTGAGAGCTGTTGCTGATGCTCACGAGGCAGGAATGTCTACGTCAGCAGGAAGTGTGATATCAGCTCACTTGCCTCGTGGTGCCTAGCAGGTGTGCTTTTTAAGCAGAGACCGCCATTTGGTTCTGAGACAGTAGGACTACCGATGTATAAGAGGTAGCCATTTTGGTTCCTTATTAAAACATGAAACTAGTATAAGGTACACGAATCTTATTCAGATTGAGGAATGTGAAGAGGCGTGGGAACACGTGCGAGAGAGAGACAGAGAACCATTCAAGGTCAAAACGCTGAGAAAATACAACTTTTTCTGTTGCTAGGCTAACTGATAACGATTGCGTTAGTCATGCACTTGCCATTTTAGCACACGGACGTATACAGTAGAGCTGTGGAAGAAAAATCCTTTTATTTTTTGGTAAGTACCTATGAATGATTATTTTAATAATGTCATGCTAATGAACCTTAAATTTGTAGTTATTGATTAGGTAATTATTGATAACCGTTATACCTTACATGTCTGAGATACATGAAACCAGTTTACTTTTGAGCCCACTAGAAGGAAACAGCAACAAGCCATTGCAAGTGAAGGTGGGATATTTTAAACTAACTTGTTTCATTTTTGTTTCATATTGTATTTTATGAAATGCATGTACTAACCTAAATTTAGGTATTTATAACGGTTTATTTTATTTATTTTTAGAAACTTGGAAAGAAAAACCTTACCGCCGTAGCAGTCGCTGAAAACCCGAGACGCAGTAAAGTGCAACCATTGTTTCCAGGCAGTGAACTATTTAAAACTCAGGTAAGCCTAACATAAAATGCTATTCCATTTTACCACTTTTGAAAACTCGTATACAAAAAATTCATTACCTGTACATGAATAGGACGATGATTGCTTTCTTGATTAATGACTATGTATTGGCAACCGGTACAAGACCATATTGGTTGTTTACTGGGAAAGTACAAGGCCATATTGGATTTTGTAAAAAACAAAATTTTTAATTCAACTGACATGTCGTTCCCTATAATAATAATAATAATAATAATAATAATAATAATAATAATAATAATAATAATCCCGTGGGGGTTTCTGCCTGTTCCCTATCGGGCGCGTCCCAGGTGGCGGATAGGGAGGCTCGCCGGACCTGTCCGGAGGGTTTGAGGGAAATAAAATACCTCTCGCAGACCTTAAACAGGCACAGCTTGACAACATCTTCAGCAACCTCTGAAGCTCACTACTTCAGTTGTAACCATGACACCGACATAGATCGATGTCCCCACTACTTTCAACTTGTTATCATGATGGAAACAACCTACAATATAACTACCCCAGGCCTTAGTAGACATACTAGTTATTTTTCTCGGTCATCGGATTCTGGGGGACCGAGAACATCATGCGGGAATGTATCGGAGCTTCCCAAATCTTTTCGCCCAAAATGCAAAACTTTCATTGGTAGCTTAAACATCAACACACTTCGGAAAACTGTCAAGTTAAAACAATTAACAGACATGTTGGATAACTTCAACATCCAAATTTTAGCACTACAGGAAACCAGATACACGGATGAAAATCATTTTGAATCTGGAAATTATAGAATTTATAAAGGCAAGCCAGCAATCTCCCTCCATATGAAGCCACTACAATTTGGCACTGGATTCGCTGTCAGAAAAAACATTATAAACTCAGTGCTTAACTTTTCCTCGCCTTCTGAAAGAATTTCAACACTATCCGTTAAATCAGGAAACAAAGCTTATACGCTTATTAATGCGCATGGACCCACCAACAACTACAATCGTAAAGATCCACAAAAGGTGGAAGACTTCTGGGAACTGCTGGAAGAAACTACAGCGATCATTCCAAATCATCACATAAAAATCCTATTGGGAGATTTTAATGCCCAAATTGGTAGAGAAAGGAAATTCAGGACCATTGTAGGACTATATCCAGCACACAATAGAACTAATAAAAATGGAGAAAGATTACTTGATTTTTGCAAAACTTCTGATCTCAAACAAATGTCAACACATTTCCTGGCACTTCTACACAAGAAAAAGACCTGGAGATCCCCTAATTTTCACTTAGGAGAATTTCAAATAGATCATGTGGCTATTTCCAAATAGAATCAAAAAGAAATTATGAAAATTTCAACCAAACAGATCCAAACCAAAAATAACAAAAAAATCTGCGCGTCGATCCAGAATTTCTTAAACAGAACGCCAGTACTTTCCAAGAAAGTATCCCTACTCACGATTCTTCTGGCTGGTTAGAACTCAAAGATATACTTTCGAAAGCTTCTCAAAACATTGGCACACCGCCCAGGAAACGCAAGCATAGGTGGTGGAACGAAACCTGTGACAAGGCTATAAACTTCAGAATTAAAGCCTGGCAGAATTGGATTTCTCACAAAACGGAACAAAATTGGCACGAATTCACCAAAGTACAGAAACAAACCTCTAAAATCATCCGATCTGAAAAACGCAAGTACGATCACTACAGATTGGCTGAAATTGAACAAGATTTTACTAAAAACAATACACGAAACTTCTACAAAACCTTCAGAGAAGAATTATTAAATTATCAGGCACCCAGTCTTTGCTTCAAACGCCCGGATGGGACATTGGAAACAAATAATCAAGAAAATTGCAAACATCTAGCAGATTATTTCAAGGATCTTTTAAACTGTGAATCCCCTAAAGAACAACTCATCTTTGAAAAAAAAACATCCAACCAAGATTCAGAACCCCCAACATTGGAAGAAATTAAAGAAATAATCCATGGACTCAAAAATAATAAAGCCCCAGGGGAAGATGGTATAATTGCCGAAATGCTGAAGATAGGTGGTGAGAACGTAGCCCGGAAAATCCTCTCAATTCTTGAGAACATCTGGATCACCGAAGAAATATCTGAGGATTGGAAATGTGCGCTAATCCATCCACTGCACAAGAAAGGGGATAAAACCAACATCAATAATTATAGAGGAATTTCCTTGATACCAGTTATTTATAAAATTTTCTCCAAAGCCCTGCTCACTAGACTTGAGAAACAAACAGACCGTCTGATTGGAGAATACCAGGCAGGTTTCCGAAAAGGAAGATCATGTACGGAACAAATTCTTAATCTCAAAACTATCCTACAAATGCGCAAAACCAGACAGACAGTCATTACCTTCGTAGATTTAAGAAAAGCATATGACTCTATAGATCGTCGAACACTTTTCAATACTCTAGAAGAATTTCAAGTGGATAGAAAAACAAGAAAATTAGTCAGACAAACACTAACTGGCACTACGTCAAAAGTTAAATTCCTCGGCGAAATATCTGAGCCTTTTGCAATTAACACTGGGGTCCGCCAAGGAGACGGATTATCTCCGTTACTGTTCAACCTCGTACTTGAGAAGATAATCAGGACTTGGGAAAAGGAAACTAAGGGAATAACCCTTGGCAGACTACTCAAAGATAGAATTCATGTACATTGTTTGGCCTTTGCTGATGACATAGCAATCCTTTCTAATAACAGACAAGAAGCAATTCATTCCATTGAAAAATTACATGAAATTGCCATCAAAACGGGACTTCAAATTTCTTATGAGAAAACTCAGTACATGGAAGGAGCCTCGCGATACTTAGACGGACAACCTATGAGAACTAAATTCGGCAAAATCTTTCAAGTGAACGAATTCAAATATCTGGGAGAAATTATTCAGCCCTCTGGTTTAAACCGTGAAGCAAATAAAGAGAGAATTTCCAAATTACAGAAAGCTTACAGAATCACTTGGAATAGGTATAACAAAAAATCAATATCTCGGAAAGCAAAACTTAGACATTATAATACAGTAATCAAACCTGAGGCGTTATATGCACCAGAAACCTTAATCATTGGTGGCAAATCTTTAACCAAAGAGATTGAAAAACAAGAAAGGAAAATTTTACGAAAAATTTTTGACCCAGTTTTTATAGAGGGAATCTGGAGGAAAAAGTCATCCCAGGAAATATATCGCCAATGTGAAAAAATGTCTCATACTTTTCGGAAAAGACGATTGAAATTTTACGGGCACAATATCAGAATGAACAATGGCAGATTGACTAAAAGAATTCTCAACTTGGCCCTCTCACTAAAAACCAAGAACAGCTGGCTACGTGAAATTGAAACAGATCTCCAGGAAATCAACATTTCAGACAATATTATACAGGACAGATGCAAATTCAGAACCCTAATCGACAATCACCAATTTGAAGACAAACCCAACACCAGGGCCACCATAACTTGGACAGAAGACCGAAGAAAGGCGCTCAGCGAGAGGATGAAGAGATTTTGGAAGGAAAAGAAGGCCAACACATCTGCTAAACAGGTTCAACCGTGCTCCTGAGTCGGGCATAACGATGCAAGAATAATAATAATAATAATAATATAATATTGATAATAATATTAATATCGTATGGCCTCGGTTGCCGGGTGCAAGCTTTGTTATTTGACACACAGAGGGTAGCTTGCATGTCGAATTTAGTTGTTCCTTGACTATGAAAGTCAAGGAGGTTAGATGCTAGATACCTAATCACCTTAAACTCTATAGCGCTTTCTAGTAGAAAAATGAGGAACTTTGTACCCTATGAACTCATCAAATATTCACAGGTTTGAACATGATAATCTGAACAAAATGACATGACATTATTATTTTTTCTTTGTGTATTGGTTAAAGGGGAATGTAAATGATAGCAGCTTTATAAAAAGAAAATAAGTACATGGGTTACTGTTAGTGCCGACATACAGTTTATTATAATTTTTATGGTTTTTTGTTATATTAATGCCAATTAACGTTAAAGTTTTATTTACAAGTATTGATTGATTGAGTGATTAGTTATTTTGTTTGCTTTTAGGTGTCGTCATGCGCCATTAACGTAATGAACAGACAGTGAACAAGCATACATTGTGCTTTAAAGTACTCTGTGCAACGATAATAACTTACAATAAGAAAAAGTTTTATTATAACACATGGCGTTAGTACCAAATACAACAAGTGAGCAAGTTGGTTTACCACGTGGGTTAAATTTAAAATCAGAACATGATCGTTGGTTAACATTTGAATCCTGGCCTGTAGGCTTTTTGTCGACACATAAACTTTCAAAAGCCTTTTTTTTTACTTGAACCGAGAAGATGTGGTGCGCTGTGTGTTTTGTCGTATTGAACTTTCACACTGGGAAGAAGGGGATGATCCCTTTCGAGACCAATTGCGATGGTCTTCTTGTTGTCCTTACATGCTTGGAAAACAAGTGGGTAACATAACCGTGTATCCATTTTACCGAACCACAAGACCATTGGCCGCTACTTACGTTGCTGAATCACAAATAAATAATAATAATAATGATGTATTACCAGCCAACAACGGCAGTGTCGATATATGTGGTCCATATGCCATAGACAGTGTTGAATTGGCAGGTGCTTTTGAAACATTGGGAGTTTGCAAGACTAAAGCACTAGCACACCCAGAGTACAGCTCTGTTGAAAAACGTTTAGAATCTTATAAAAATGTTTGGCCATTAATATTAAACACCTTACCAAACAGCTAAGTGAAGCTGGATTTTTAGCCTACTTTCGATTTTTGCAAAAAATGAAAGTAGACTTATGAGATCAACACAGGGCGAAAAAAGTGTGTCTGTCTGTGTGTGTGTATGTGTGTGTGTGAGTCTGTGTGTGTGTCTGTGTGTGTGTGTGTCTGTGTGTGTGTGAGTGTGTGTACTCTGAATGTCTGTCCCCCCCTATCAATTCGAACACGGTGAATGCGAATTGAACGAAATTTGGTACAAAGGTAGCACTAGCAAAGGACACCTCAGTGTCATGTTTTATATCGCCGCCATCTTGACAGAAACGTAATGGCGGCCACACAAATGTTCAAAGCTTAAATCAAATTACGACTAACCTAATCATCCGATCTCTACCAAATTTTGCAACAACATACCTTTATGGGGGGAGCATCCTTTGACCAAACTAATAAGTCATCAGCGTAATAGTTTGCGGATGGCGGCCATCTTTGTGTGAAAATCGATTCCACCTATTAATTCGAACACGGTGCAACCGAATGGAACGAAATTTGGTACAGAGGTAGTACTAACAAAAGGCACCTCAGTGTCATGTTTTACATCGCCGCCATCTTGACGGAAACGTAATGGCGGCCACAAAAATGTTCAAAGCTTAAATAAAATTACGATTAACCTAATCATCCGACCTCTACCAAATTTTGCAACAACATACCTTTATAGAGGAAGCATCCTTTGACCAAATAACTAGGTCATTAGCTTAATAGTTTGCGGATGGCGGCCATCTTTGTGTGAAAATCAATTCCCCCTATTAATTCAAACACGGTGAAACCAAATGGAACGAAATTTGGTACAGAGGTAGCACTAGCAAAGGGCACCTCAGTGTCATGTTTTATATCGCCGCCATCTTGACAGAAACGTAATGGCGGCCACACGAATGTTCAAAGCTTAAATCAAATTACGATAAACCTAATCATCCGATCTCTACCAAATTTTGCAACTACATACCTTTATGGAGGGAGCATCCTTTGACCAATCTAATAGGTTATTAGCCTAATAGTTTGCGGGTGGCGACCATCTTTATGTCAAAATTGATTCCCCCTATTAATTCGAACACGGTGAAACCGAATGGAACGAAATTTGGTACAGAGGTAGCACTAGCAAAGGGCAACTCAGTGTCATGTTTTATATCGCCACCATCCTGACTGAAACGTAATGGCGGCCACACGAATGTTCAAAGTTTAAATCAAATTACGATTAACCTAATCATCCGATCTCTACCAAATTTTGCAACTACATACCTTTATGGAGGGAGCATCCTTTGACCAATCTAATAGGTCATTCGCCTAATAGTTTGCGGATGGCGGCCATCTTTGTGTCAAAATCGATTCTCCCTGTTAATTCAAACACGGTGAAACCGAATGGAACGAAATTAGGTACAGAGATAGCACTAGCAAAGGACATCTCAGTGTCATGATTTATATCGCCGCCATATTGACAGAAACGTAATGGCGGCCACACAAATGTTCAAATCTTAAATCAAATTACGATTAGCCTAATCATCCGATCTCTAGCAAATTTAGCAACAACATACCTTAATGGAGGGAGCATCCTTTGACCAAACTAATAGGTCATCAGCCTAATAATTTGCGGATGGCGGTCATCTTTGTGTGAAAATCGATTCCCCTTATCAATTCTAACACGGTGAAACCGAATGGAACGAAATTTGGTACAGAAGTAGCACTAGCAAAGGGCACCTCAGTGTCATGTTTTATATCACCGCTATCTTGACGGAAACGTAATCGCGGCCACCCAAATGTTAAAAGCTAAAATGTAATTACGACCAACCTAATAATCTAATCTCTACCAAATTTTTCAACACCATATCTTTATGTGGGAAACATATTCAGACCAAACTGCAAGAACATCAGCCCAATAGTTTGCAGATGGTGGCCAAGTATGTGTGCAAATCGATTCCCCCTATCAATTCAAACACGGTGAAACCGAATTGAACGAAATTTGGTACAGAGGTAGCACTAGCAAAGGGCACCTCATATTCATGTTTAATATCCCTATAGCACGTTGTATTTCAACAAGCTACTACAACCAACATTCAATCATACTCCTTGAAAAGGACAAAGAGTTATAACAATACCCATGCATTTAGGAGAAAGTAGGCTATATGTTCTTTACTGAACATCTTGTTTTATACTGGTGAAGGGGATAAAACAAAATGTTTTTCTTGCGGATTTGCTTTAAAGGATTGGCAAATGACTGATGACCCTTTTGTGCAACACGCTCGTCGGTTACCTAACTGTAAATACATGGTGTTGCTTAAAGGTCAGGAATTTGTGAAAACTATTCGTAAAGAAAACGTGATTGCAGCACCAAGACATAAAAGTGCCTTTAGAGTTAGAACACGCGGAGCAAATACAAGAGGCTGAAAAAAAAAAGACTTGTCTCACGAACAGATACAAAAGTGTGACCAACAATTATGTAATTTTTTTTATCAAGATGAACTAGGTGTTGTATTTTTGCCTTGTGGACACATGATAGGCTATGTCAAGTGTGCATTAGAACACAACACTTGTGCTATATGCAGAAAAGCAGTATCAGCTACAGTTTGGGCTTTTCTTGCATAAGTAGAATAATTTATTAGCCATGCATAGTGCAAAATCCCTAATTGCACAATATTATTAAAGCTGTTTTAGAGTGTAATAGATATGCTTTTCTTTTGTTTATTGACTACTGCAATGAATGTTTTGAATGCTGTGGGTCAAGCATGTGGCTTAGAGACAAAGAAGCTCAGCGAATTGCCAACGCATATTCCATTCCGCATTATCAAGATTCGGAAATTGAGAACAGCACATGGTGATCGTGTACTTTGTGTATGTGAAAACTTTGAGACATTTCTGCCTACACGGTTTAATGATATGTCGGAGAGTGTTTTTGATGAAGTCAATAATGCTGTGCAACCTGTACACTTAATTTATGAAGGTTTTAAAAACAATAGGTGCATGGTCCGTTTTAATTAAATGAAAAAAAAAACAAATGTGAAATAATAATGGAAAATATAAGTAATGACAATGGACTGAAAGAAAAAAAATATGTGTATAGAATAATAATGTTATCATGAAACAAAAAAAAGTATATAAAGTTTGTAAATAAATGCAAAATGATGTTACAATGTTGTTTTATTTTATACAAAGTTAGAATATTTAACATTGCAGAGTATACATGATTATGACAATAGATGCACACTTAATACAACTCTTTCTCTCTTTACAATAGTCTGTTATAGTTTTTAAACACAAGGCTTGTTGTAGATCTTTTTATAGCAATGTCCATTCACTGTTGTTTTCTGGGGAAGCCGCAATGGTTTTATAGGCATAAAAACCTTATTGTTATTACTATTTAGTCATTTTGATCCTCTTGCAATACTACGGTACCTTTTTGCATATCAAGAGCAGATGACCTAGTTGTTCCACTCCTTCAAACGACAAAACCAACACTACCTCTTGCATAGTTTGTGATGTTGATGGCTCTTGCGGTATGGAAGGCGGATTAAACATAACTTTTAGAACAGGGGTTAAACGTTGCTCATTAAACAATCCACTATTTTGAGTAGCAATATGATTTTCTTGATTTTTTGTCGACGGCAACTGTGTTTCATGCAGTACACTACATTGATGATCACTAACACTTAAAACCTCTCTATTTTTACTTTTTAGGTCACCACGACAATGCTTGGAACGGTAGCGGAAACATACTTTGTGTGTTGCATGTGACTCCTGTGAAGTTTGACCGCGTGCACGACGTGCTTGTATAAGTTCTATATATAAACTCAATATACAATAAACCAATAAATGTTCAGAACTAACATGTATAGCAGGGTTTAGGGTAGATAGGAGACCCTTAGCAAGAAAGGCTGTCTAACCCATTAGTCTACAGCCAGCCTCGTCATACGCATTAAGCACCCGTTGGCAGTAAATCCTATACCACGTTGTTCATAACATGGCACTTAAACAGGCTCTAGATCATGGAATAAAATTGGTAAACAAATCAACGTATGCCTTTAGCCAAGGTCTTTGTTTAAACTTCAACACACGATGATTTCATGTGTTGGCATTTGTGGATTTTGGTTTTTACCCTTGTGGTCTTGGGTTCCAACTCGACTATGCCCAGAATTTAATTATCATCTGAGAGTAGAAAGGTTAGGTTAGGTGAAGTTAGGTTAGGTTAGGTTAGGTTAGGTTAGGTGAAGTTAGGTTAGGTAAAGTTGGGTTAGGTTAGGTTAGGTTAGGTTAGTGAGCTGAGGTTAAGTCTTTAAATATTCCCTCGCTTTCAAATACTTTCCAACCCCAAGAAAAATCCACTAAATACATTGACAAAAATAACTTGTCAAATAAGTCAATACAAAAGCCAATACAAAAGCCAACACAAAAAGCCAACACAAAAAGCCAACACAAAAGCCAATATATAGCTTATGGTAGGTCACTCCATCAGCAAAACAGTTGTAACCTTTGTAGTGTGAACATCGTACTGACAGGTCAGTAACTACTATGGAACTTACTACAACCAACAAAGGTAGGCAACGTGCACTCTATCAAGACTACTCGTATAACTATAATCGTTAGAATGCGAAAGGAATAATATTCTGGCGCTTCTCAAAAGAGATGTCAACAAAATGTCGAGGCAATCTGAAAAGTAACAAGATGTTCGGGAAAGAACATATAGCCTACTTTCTCCAAAATGTATGGGTATAGTTATAACTCTCTGTCCTTATCATCTCCTAATTTCTTCCTATTTGAAGTGCAAATTGGCACACAGGATTTGAACAGTGGCGTTCAAACCATAGTTTATAATTTACCCCAGTATTTTGCAATTTCATCAGCAAACACTCCAAACACCGACTACTTACAATAATTGAAACTTCGTTGCTCTAATAAGGCCCATCTACAATGCGCAGTCGGCAGTCCGTAGTTGGTAGTCCTCGGTCGGCAGTCGCGATCGACTCCGTGTATACTATAGGTACCATACACAACATGAAGTTGCAGTTGGTAGCTGGCAGTTGGCAGTCGCGAATTTTATCCTTGACTGCCAACTACCCGACTGCAGCAATGTAATAGCCAATCAGAGCAGATCAGAAACTGACGTCACGTTGTTGTTCTGTGTCGTATACGAATGATATAGGACTAAGTGAAGTAACTTCACAACCCGTTAATTTATAGGCTAATCTTAAATACACGGTATAACAAAATAATCCATCTCCAAATCATCCATATTGCAAGTTTTGAGGTTATCAACAACGCCTCTGTGCACAAGGAATAAACGAATGTTACTGTATTATTACTCCTAGCAGTCGTTAAGACTGGGTTCACTAACTGGCCGGTATAGAGCGCTGCTCGAATCTATAGTTTCTGCATAGTACAACTGAAGGCTGGTAGATGTCACTCCGGTGGAGAATGTCGTTTTTTTTAATATATAATTTCCATTGCAAAAAGCACCATATAACGCTTTATTTTATAACGTCTCAGTACTCAAGAAACAATGAATATAAAAAAATCAAGCAAAAAAGTTCTACTCTGATAGGATTTGAACCCCGGCCAGCCACATGAGAGACGGGAGCTCTAACCACACAGCCAATCGTACACTCATAACTCACGCGTTATCGATCAAATACATATAACGTACTGTATTAGCAAATAATCACTTGGACTGAAGATTTCTTCACTGGAGTGTATTTCAAACCGAGTTCATTTCATATTAAGTTCATATAATTTTTATCAGTAGGTTATATTGCATGCAACATACTGAAATTAGTAAAATGTAGGTCAGAACGAGAGATCAGCTGCCATCTTGTCAAATAGCCGAGACGATTCAGATTTTTAAAGTCACTTCTAGATTATAATATTACAATATAAACTTTTAATTTCGAACGAACCACGTCGCTTAGAACAGATTAAACGATTCTTGGTTCGATGTGCACAAGGAATAAACGAATGTTACTGTATTATTACTCCTAGCAGTCGTTAAGACTGGGTTCACTAACTGGCCGGTATAGAGCGCTGCTCGAATCTATAGTTTCTGCATAGTACAACTGAAGGCTGGTAGATGTCACTCCGGTGGAGAATGTCGGTTTTTTTAATATATAATTTCCATTGCAAAACGCACCATATAACGCTTTATTTTATAACGTCTCAGTACTCAAGAAACAATAAATATAAAACAAGTAGTTCCGTGAAGAACTATACATCCTATTTTCATATATCCTACTTATATTAACTGCTACTATCAACAAACAAAATTTCAGTTTGATTGCTGTAATAGATTCGTAGATATTGAGTACCGACTAAATATTTCGGATGGTCGCCATGTTGGATTTTATATATGTAGGTCCTAGAGTTCTGTAATGCTACATGAAGATTATTGTGTACGTGTAGCATTCAAATTCAATCGCATGATTAGGACACAAGAAGTAACAAGGAGATTTTACAATTTCGCACAGCTGCCATCTTGTGGTTATGGAAACAATTGAAATAAATTAGATGCCAGTGGATTAACATTCGTAAAAGGATTTTCTGTACCAAGTTTCACTGCACGCGGTTGGTTAAATTGCGAGACACGTCCATGTGAATATTTATACTTCGCGTCGCCGCCATGTTGGATTTGTGATCACCAGGTTATTTAAAGTCCTATAGGTGAACTTAAGTTCACAGCTCCTATGAACATTAAAAAATCAGTTTGATTGCTATAATAGATTCGTAGATATTCAGAGTCGTCGGAATATTTCGGATGGTCGCCATGTTGGTTTTTAAATGTATAGGCCATAGAGTCATTTACCATTGAAGGAAAATTATTGCGTTGGTTCATTATTCAAACTTTCACTTCGATCGCTTGATTACGACACAAGAAGTAAAAACTGAATTTTAAAATTCGCACAGCCGCCATCTTGAGGTTATGTAAACAATTGAACTAAATTAGATACCTGTGCATTACAATGTGTATAAACATTTCCTGTACCAGATTTCATTGCGTTTGGATAATTAAATCGCGAGAAAGTTCTATTTAAAATGTTCAAATTCGCTTGGCCGCCATGTTCGTTTTGTAGTTAACCGCTTTTTGAAAGTCTTATAGATGAACTTCCAGTAGTGCCCTTTATCTCCGTGTAAAATTTCAGGGTGATACAGTTAATAGTTTCAGAGATATAGAATGCCGGTGAAATATTTCGCTCATCTGCCATCATGCGGTTATATAAACAATTGAACCAAGTTAAATGTCGGTGCATTACAATGTGTATAATCATATACTGTACCAAGTTTTATTGCCTTTGGTTGGTTAAATCGCGAGAAACGTCTATTTAAAAGTCGCAAATTCGCGTGGCGGCCATGTTGGTTTTGTAGTCACCAGTTTTTCAAATGTCACATAGGTGAACTTTTAGTAGTTTCCTTTATCACCGTAATAAATTCCAGGGTGATATCGGTAATAGTTTCGGAGATATTGAATGCTGGTGAAATATTTCGCACAGCCGCCATGTTGGATTGGTGAGACGTAACAAAATTTGAAGGGCACGGTCGAGGTCGCCAGGAATAGAACTACGAACTTACCGAGTTTCATTGAAATCGCTCCAGCCTTTTAAAGGTTATAAGGGGGACACACACACACACCTAACACACACACGCACACACACACGGACAAAAGGTGATCTCATAAGCCTATTTTTCAAAATTGAAAATAGGCTAAAAATCAAGCAAACAAGTTCTACTCTGATAGGATTTGAACCCCGGCCAGCCACATGAGAGACGGGAGCTCTAACCACACAGCCAATCGTACACTCGTAACTCACGCGTTATCGATTAAATACATATAACGTACTGTATTAGCAAATAATCACTTGGACTGAAGATTTCTTCACTGGAGTATATTTCAAACCGAGTTCATTTCATATTAAGTTCATATAATTTTTAGCCTATTTTCAATTTTGAAAAAAACAAGTAGTTCCGTGAAGAACTATACAGCCAATTTTCATATATCCTACTTATGTTAATTGCCTCTAGCAACATACACAATTTCAGTTTGATTGCTGTAATAGATTCGTAGATATTGAGAACCGACTAAAAATTTCGGATGGTCGCCATGTTGGATTTTATATATGTAGGTCCTAGAGTTATGTACTGTTACATGCAGATTATTGTGTACGTGTAGTATTCAAACTACAATCGCATAATTAGGATACAAGAAGTAACAAGGAGATTTTAAAATTTCGCACAGCTGCCATCTTGAAGTTATGGTAACAATTGAAATAAATTAGATGCCAGTGGATTACCATTCGTATAAGGATTTACTGTTCCAAGTTTCACTACACTCGGATGGTTAAATTGCGAGAAACGTCCATGTATATTTTTATATTTCGCGTCGCCTCCATGTTGGATTTGTGAACACCAAGTTATTTAAAGTCCTATAGGTGAACTTAAGTTCATAGCCCCTATGAACAATAAGAAATTCAGTCTGATTGCTATAATAGATTCGTAGATATTCAGAGTCGACTAAATATTTTGGATGGTCGCCATGTTGAATTGTTAAATGTATAGGCCATAGAGTCATGTACCATTAAAGGAAAATTATTGCGTAGGTTCAATATTCAAACTTTCAATTCGATCGCATGACTACATCACAAGAAATAAAAACTTAATTTTAAAATTCGCACATCCGCCATCTTGAGGTTATGTAAACAATTGAACTAAATTAGATACCAGTGCATTAGAATGTGTATAAATATTTCCTGTACCAGATTTCAGTGCGTTTGGAACATTAAATCGCGAGAAAGGTCTATTTAGAATTTTCAACTTCGCTTGGCTGCCATGTTCGTTTTGTAGTTAACCGGTTTCTGAAAGTCATATAGATGGACTTCCGTAGTGCCCTTTATCTCCGTAAAAGATTTCAGGGAGATACCGCTAGTAGTTTCATAGATATGGAATTCCGGTGAAATATTTCGCACATCCGCCATCTTGTGGTTATGTAAACAATTGAACGAAGTTAGATGTCGGTGCCTTACAATGTATATAAACATATACTGTACCAAGTTTCATTGCGTTTGGTTGGTTAAATCGCGAGAAACGTCTATTTAAAAGTCGCAAATTCGCTTGGCCGCCATGTTCGTTTTGTTGTTACCAGATTTTCAAAGGTCACATAAGTGAACTTATAGTTGTTCCCTTTATCACCATAAAAAATGTCAGGGTAATATCGGTAATAGTTTCGTAGATATTGAATGCTGGTGAAATATTTCGCACAGCTGCCATGTTGGATTGGTGAGTCGTAACAAAATTTGAAGGGCACGGTCGGGGTCGCAGGGAATAGTGCTATGAACTTTCCGAGTTTCATTGAAATCGCTCCTGCCGTTTAGATTTTATTAGGGGGGGACACACACACGAATCACACACACACACACATACACACACACACACACACACACACACACACGCACGCACACACACACGGACAAAAGGTGATCTCATAAGCCTATTTTTTCAAAATTGAAAATAGGCTAAAAATAGGCTTATGAGATCACCTTTTGTCCGTGTGTGTGTGCGTGTGTGTGTGTGAGAGAGAGGTGTGTGTGTGTGTGTGTCCCCTAATAAACTCTAAACGGCTGGAGCGATTTCAATGAAACTCGGTAAGTTCATAACGCTATTCCCAGCGACCTCGACCGTGCCCTTCAAATTTTGTTACGTCTCACCAATCCAACATGGCGGCTGTGAGAAATATTTCACTACTATTCAATATCTCCGAAACTATTACCGATATCGCCCTAAAATTGTGTACTGTGATAAAGGGCACTACTAGAAGTTCACCTATGAGACTTTCAAAAACCTGGTGACTACAAAACCAACATGGCGGCCAAGCGAAGTTGAGACTTTTAAATAGACTTTTCTCGCGATTTAACTATCCAAACGTAAGGAAACTTGGTACAGCAATTGTTTGTACACATTGTAATGCATTGAAGTCTAATTTAGTTCAATTGTTTACATAACCTCAAAATGGCGGCTGTGCGAAATATTTCACTGACATTCTATATCTCCGAAACTATTACAGATATCACCCTGCAATTTTGTACGGTGATAAAGGGTACTGATACAAGTTTACCTATGTATATTTCATAAACCTGTAAAGTACAAAACGAACATGGAGACCAAGCGAATTTGAAATATTTTAATAGACTTTTCTCGTGATTTAACTCTCTGAGCGCCGTGAAATGTGGTACAGTAAATGATGTTGCAGTTTGTAATGCACTGCTATCTAACTTAATTCAATTGTTTACATAACCTCAAGATGGCGGCTGTGCGAAATTTTAAAATTAAGTTTTTATTTCTTGTGTCGTAATCATGCGATCGAAGTGAAAGTTTGAATAATGAACCTAGGCAATAATTGTCCTTGAATGGTACATAACTCTATGGCCTATACATATAACAATCCTAAATGGCGAGCTTCCGAAATATTTTGACGGTTCTCAATATCTATGAATCTTTTACAGCAACCAAACAGATTTTTTAATGTTCATAGAGATTATGAACATATATTCACCTATAGGACTTTCAGTAACCTGGTGAGCACAAATCCAACATGGCGGCGACGCGAATTATAAATATTTAAATGGACGTCTCTCGCGAATTAACTACCCGAGTGCCGTGAAACGTCGCACGTTAAATGCTTATACAAATGTTGATCCACTGGCCTCTAATTTATTTCAATTGTTTGCATAATCACAAGATGGCTGCTGTGCATAATTTTAAAATCTCGTTTTTACTTCTTGTGTTCTAATCATGCGATTGAAGTTTGAATACCACACGTACACAATAATCTTAATGTAATAGTACAAAAATAAAAATCCAACCTGGCGACCATCTGAAATATTTAGACGGTTCTCAATATCTACGAATCTGTTACAGCAATTAAACTGAATTTGTATGTTGATAGAGGCAATTAACATGAGCAGGATATATGAAAATAGGCTGTATAGTTCTTCACGGAACTACTTGTTATCAGTAGGTTATATATTGCATGCAACATACTGAAATTAGTAAAATATAGGTCAGAACGAGAGATCAGCTGCCATCTTGTCAAATAGCGGAGACGATTCAGATTTTTAAAGTCACTTCTAGATTATAATATTACAATATAAACTTTCAATTTCTAACGAACCACGTCGCTTAGAACAGATTAAACGATTCTTGGTTCGATAATCGGAACTAGTGGGCCCCATGTTATGGATTATAAATTTTGCATAATTCACACGGCCGCCATCCTGAAATGGTACGTTTGATGACCTTGTAGTTTGGGCACAAGACGCGTCCTATATGAAGGTAGGTTGTTACCAAATTTGGTAAAGATCCGATGATTGGTTTGGTCGTTATGCATTATTAAGTTTTGACCATTCGATTGGCCGCCATTTGCTTTTGGTAAAGATGACGGCAATATAAAACATGACACTGAGGTGCCCTTTGCCAGTGCTACCTCTGTTCCAAATTTCGTTCAATTCGGTTTAACCGTGTTCGAATTGATAGGGGGGGACAGACATTCAGAGTACACACACTCACACACACACACACAGACTCACACACATACACACACACAGACAGACACACTTTTTTTCGCCCTGTAGTGATCTCATAAGTCTACTTTCATTTTTTGCAAAAATCGAAAGTAGGCTAAAAATGGAAAGGTTTAAATGTGAGTGTTCATCAATGTAGTGCTCCAAACGAACCACGGTTGCTGTTTACAAACAATTATCAAAATGCTAAAAAGCAAGTTCAAGAAAACGATATTGAGGCTAAAATTAGTGCAGTGTTTGTTCAAAAGGACTTATCATGTCCTCAAAAAGTCATGTTAAGACAGTTGTCAACGTCCAAGAAACCTTTAACACTATCAAAATCAACGCAGACTATAAATGAAGTGGTATTGCAAGAGGATCAAAAAGGACTATATAGTAATAGTGATAATGGTCATGATGATAATGATGATCATGATGATGATAATGATGATGATGATGATGATGATAATGGTAATGCATTGTTTACACCTAAAAATTCATTTGTAAAATTTTGTATACTGGAACAAACCCAGTTAGCTAATTCAACGGCTTCGACACTTGCATGCTTTACGACAAACTGGGCATACCGGTCACGATTGGGAAATCAAAGAAATTTAACAAGAGCTACGTCGTGCTAAAATTATTGTGTAATGGCTCTACCAATTTGCGACCACTTTTATCCCCACTCTTGGTTCTTATATTTGCTTATTTGCTTCCACTTTTACATGAGCTCTTTGGATCCAAATTTGCTCTCACATTAAACTATTTTTCTTATTACCAAGTTGACTTTACTAGAGCTTAGTCTTTGCTTGACAGTTGACATGGAAATATCAGTGACTAGGTATGGTAAGCCTTATGCATACTATAAAGGATATTCATATATTGTGAAACGAACCAATAAAAACGGAACTGTTATTTGGCGCTGTTCAAAACAACGTTCCAAGCATTTTCGTGGTGCCCTAAAAAGTAAAAATAGTGAGGTTTTAAGTGTCAGTGATCATCAATGTAGGGTACTGCATGAAACACAGTTGCCGTCGACAAAAATCAAGAAAACCATATTGCTACTCAAAATAGTGGATTGTTTAATGAGCAACGTTTAACCCCTGTTCTAAAAGTTATGTTTAATCCGTCTTCCACACCGCAAGAGTCATCAACATCACAAACTATGCAAGAGGTAGTGTTGTTTTTGTCGTTTGAAGGAGCGGAACAACTAGGTCATCTGCTCTTGATATGCAAAAAGGTACCGTAGTATTGCAAGAGGATCAAAATGACTAAACAGTAATAACAATAAGGTGTTTATGCCTATAAAACCATTGCGGCTTCCCCAGTTTTTGAAAACAACAGTGAATGGACATTGTTATAAAATGATCTACAACAAGCCTTGTGTTTAAAAACTATAACAGACTATTGTAAAGAGAGAAAGTGTTTTATTAAGTGTGCATCTATTGTCATAATCAGGTATACTCTGCAATGTTAAATATTCTAACTTTGTATAAAATAAAACAACATTGTAACATCATTTTGCATTTATTTACAAACTTTATATACATTTTTTTGTTTCATGATAATATTTATAAGACAATACTAAAAACTAAAACATTATTATCCTATACACATATTTTTTTTCTTTCAGTCCATTGTCATTACTTATATTTTCCATTATTATTTCACATTTGTTTTTGTTTTTCTTTTAATTAAAACGGACCATGCACCTATTGTTTTTAAAACCTTCATAAATTAAGTGTACAGGTTGCACAGCATTATTGACTTCATCAAAAACACTCTCCAACATATCATTAAACCGTGTAGGCAGAAATGTCTCAAAGTTTTCACATACGCAAAGTACACGATCACCATATGCTGTTTTCAATTTCCGAATCTTGATAATACGGAATGGAATATGCGTTGGCAATTCGCTGAGCTTGTTTGTCTCTAAGCCACATTCTTGACCCACAGCATTCAAAAGATTCATTGTAGTAGTCAATAAACAAAAAGAAAGCATATCTAATACACTCTATAACAGCTTTAATAATATTGTGCAATTAGGGATTTTGCACTATGCATGGCAAATAAATTATACTACTTATGCAAGAAATGCCCTAACTGTAGCTGATACTGCTTTTCTGCATATAGCCAAGTGTTGAGTTCTAATGCACACTTGACACTGCCTATCATGTGTCCACAAGGCAAAAACACAACACCTAGTTCATCTTGATAACAAATTTTACATAATTGTTGGTAACACTTTTGTATCTGTTCGTGAGACAAGTCTTTTTTTCAGCCTCATGTATTTGCTCCACGTGTTCTAAATCTAAAGGCACTTTTGTGTATTGTGCTGCAATTACGTTTTCTTTACGAATAGTGTTCACAAATTCCTGACCTTTAAGCAACACCATGTATTTACAGTTAGTTAACCAATGAGCCAATCCTTTAAAGCAAATCCACAATAAAAATATATTGTTTTATCCCCTTCACCAGTATAAAAAATCCAGCTTCACTTAGCTGTTTGGTAAGGTGTTTTAATATTAATGGCCAAACATTTTTATATGATTCTAAACGTTTTTCAACAGAGCTGTACTCTGGGTGTGCTAGTTCTTTAGTGTTGCAAACTCTCAATTTTTCAAAAGCACATGCCAATTCAACACTGTCTATGGCATATGGACCACATATATCGACACTACCGTTTTTGGCTGGTGATACATCATTATTATTATTATTGAAAATCCACAGCCTGCTTCCAGTCTCCGACCGGGTCAGGAATGGAATGAATGAAGCCCCCATCTAGCGGCGAGGATATGAAATGTGCCGGCGACCGAAGCCTGTCGCACTCCTCTGGGGCAATGATGAAATGAATGACAGATGAAATGAAATGTTAGTGGAGAGTGTTGCTGGAATGAAATTGTGACAGGGAAAACCGGAGTACCCGGAGAAAAACCTGTCTGCCTCCGTTTTGTCCAGCACAGATCTCACATGGAGTGACCGGGATTTGAACCACGGACCCAGCGGTGAGAGGCCAGCGTGCTGCCGCCTAAGCCACGGAGGCTCTATTATTATTATTATTATTATTTATTTGTGATTCAGCAAAGTAAGTTGCGGCCGATGGTCTTGTGGTTCGGTAAAATGGATACACGGGTATGTTAATCACTTGTTTTCCAAGCATGTAAGGACAACAAGTTGACCATCGCTAATGGTCTCTAAAGGGATCATCCCCTTCTTCCCAGTGTGAAAGTTCAATACGACAAAACAAACAGCGCACCACATCTTCTCGGTTCAAGTTTAAAAAAAAAACGGCTTTTGCAAGTTCATGTGTCAACAAAAAGCCTACAGGCCAGGATTCAAATCTTAACCAACGATCATGTTCTGATTTTAAATATAACCCACGTGGTAAACCAACTTGCTCACTTGTTGTATTTGGTACTAACGCCATGTGTTATAATAAAACTTTTTTTTATTGTAAGTTATTAACTTTGCACAGGGTACTTTAAAGCACAATGTATGCTTGTTCACTGTCTGTTCATTACGTTAATGGCGCATAACGACACCTAAAAGCAAACAAAATAACTAACCACTCACTCAATCAATCAATCAATACTTGTAAATAAAACTTTAACGTTAATTGGCATTAATATATCAAAACACCATAAAAATTATAATAAACTGTATGTCGGCACTAACAGTAATCCATGTACTTATTTTCTTTTTATAAAGCTGCAATCATTTACATTCCCCTTTAACCAATACATAATGAAAAAAAAAAATGTCATGTCATTTTGTTCAGATTATCATGTTCAAACCTGTGAATATTTGATGAGTTCATAGGGTACAAAGTTCCTCATTTTTCTACTAGAAAGCGCTATAGAGTTTAAGGAGATTAGATATCTAACATCTAACCTCCTTGACTTTCATAGTCAACAACAACTAAATTCGACATGCAAGCTAGGCCTACCCTCTGTGTGTCAAATAACAAAGTTTGCACCCGGCAGCCGAGGCCATACGATATTAATATTATTATTATTATTATTATTATTATTATTATTATTATTATTATAGGGAACGACATGTCAGTTGAATTAAAAAATTTGTTTTTTACAAAATCCAATATGGCCTTGTACTTTCCCGGTAAACAACCAATATGGTCTTGTACCGGTTGCCAAGGTATCAAGAAAGCAATCATCGTCCTATTCATGTACAGGTAATGAATTTTTAGCCTACTTTTCACATTTTGCAAAAATGAGAAAAAAGTAGACTTATGAGATCGATCCGGGAAAATGTGTGTCTGTCTGTCTGTCTGTCCTTCTGTCTATCTGTCTGGCTGTGTGTGTGTGTCCCCCCCTATCAACTCCTAAACGGCTGCAGCAATCAAAACCAAATGTAGTATGAGTAAAGATGTGCACCGGAATAGCTCACGTCCATATTTGAAAATGATGTCAGTGCTACCAGCTGCTGAAAAAACGCACTAGAAATTTGAGCTCCATGTTGGATATCTTGCAAGGTATGCATGGGAGCTATTCCAAAATTGGCACACATGTAGATAATACTATTTCAGTTTAATTTCCAGGAGGCCAACTATGACAGTGTTGCCAAAATAATTTTAAGCCTTCTGATAGGTCCAATGTTTAAATGCATGTAACTTCTACACTATCAATTGGATTTCAACCAAATTTTGTATGTAATATCTGTGCATAAACAGATATGACTGAGCGTATTCTTAAGAGCCACCAGGGCTGCCAACTGTTAATAATTGCTCTCTCTATTTTTTTAAAATCCAAATACAAATATATTAGAAAGTATGCAAGCCAACAGCTTTAAACTATGCACACGTATATTCTGACATTTTAGATTAATTTGAAGTAACTTATATACGTCAGTTCTACCAACATGATTATAAGCCTGCTGATAGTACCAATTTTTAATTACATGTACTTCTATACTATCAGTTGGATTTCAACCAAATTTCGTATGTGCAATGTTTACCGTAACAGATATGACTATACGTATTGTTAAGAGCAATCAGGGCTGCCAACTGTTAATAAATGCTGTCTATATTCTTTTTACCCTAATATCAATATATCAGAAAGTATGCAAGCCAACAGCTCCATACTTTGCACACGTATAGCACCTGACATTCTAGATAAATTTGGAGTAATTAATACAAGGCAGTGCTGCCAACATGATTCTATGCCTGCTGATATGTCCAATTTTAAAATACATGTAACTTCTATACTAACAAAAGGATTTCATCCAAAATTGGCACAACAAGATATCATAATAATTCAGATTATTTCTGACCAGCACACGCATGGTATTGCTGGCAACATGCTTTTACGCGTGCTGATAGATCCAGTGTCTAACTGCATGTAACGTCCATTGGACTTCAACCAAATTTTGTAATCTGTACCTTAAGAGGTGGAACTAAGAATATATTCAGTCACCAGGGCTTCCAACTGTAGTGCTCTATTAGGCTACATTATACCAGGTATATTTTGAACTAATTATATATTTCGATATTACCAACTTAATTTCGTCATTATTCTAGATAGGTTCATATACTGTAGAATAATCATTGGCATGAAAAGTAGGCTGTATAGTTCTTCACGGAACTTCTTGTTTGTCTACGAGTTTTCAGTAGTGGTAAAATGGAATGGCATTTTATGTTAGGCTTACCTGAGTTTTAAATAGTTCACTGCCTGGCAACAATGGTTGCACTTTACTGCTTCTCGGGTTTTCAGCGACTGCTACGGCGGTAAGGCTTTTCTTTCCAAGTTTCTGAAAATAAATAAAATAAACCGTTATAAATACCTAAATTCAGGTTAGTACATGCATTTCATAAACTAAAATATGAGAAAATAAATGAAACAAGTTAGTTTTAAAAAAATCCCACCTTCACTTGCAAAGGCTTGTTGCTGTTTCCTTCTAGTGGGCTCAAAAGTAAACTGGTTTCTTGTATCTCAGACATGTAAGGTATACCAGTTATCAATAATTACCTAATCAATAACTACAAATTTAAGGTTCATTAGCATGACATTATTAAAATAATCATTCATAGGTACTTACAAAAAATAAAAGGATTTTTCTTCCACAGCTCTACTGTATACGTCCGTGTGCTAAAATGGCAAGTGCATGACTAACGCAATCGTTATCAGTTAGCCTAGCAACAGCAAAAGTTGTATTTTCTCAGCGATTTGACCTTGAATGGTTCTCTGTCTCTCTCTCGCACGTGTTCCCACGCCTCTTCACATTCCTCAATCTGAATAAGATTCGTGTATCTTATACTAGTTCCATGTTTTTAATAAGGAACCAAAATGGCTACCTCTTATACATCGGTAGTCCTACTGTCTCAGAACCAAAATGGCGGTCTCTGCTTAAACAGCACACCTGCTAGCCACCACGAGGCAAGCTGACGTAGACATTCCTGCCTCGTCAGCACCAGCAACAGCTCTCACGAGTCCTCTGGCTAGGTACAATATTCAGTCACCAGTTAGCATTCAAAACATGTGTGTGTCTTATTATTATTATTATTATTATTATTATTATTATTATTATTATTATAATTAAACATTTTACTGTAATAATAATTACTAGCAAGCGGCCATCCTCAATACATGATCATGTTAACCACATACTTTCATCCTAAAACACATGACTTTACCCAGTTCAATATTTAGTTTATAACATTTCAGGCCAATGACCTTACCGTTTTGGCTCTTTGCGTACATGCACATGACTTGGTCGTGCAAATGTTATAGGTTTCCATATTCTAAAACCATTTACTGCCCCAGACAGCAGTCTCGCTTATCACCGTTTACTAGCATGTTAAAGATCCCCTTCAGGGGTAAAAAATATTCCTAGCACACTTAACACATTTTCAAATATTCGCCTCTATCCGTCATAGGAAATGTCACAAAACCAACCGTCATAAGCTGCCCCCGCCATCCCACCAAAATAGCAATTCATTTCTTCCGGGCACGGTCACCGAGATCGCCAACGTCTAAGAATCACTTGGTCATATCCTACAACCGTCTGTTGTGTCAGAGAGTGATCTCGCTCATCACCGTTAACTAAAACGTTAAAGATCCCCTTCAGGGGTACAAATCTTAGCATGCTTGTCACATTTCAAAATATTCGCCTTCATTCATTCGTCATAGGAAAAAATATCGAAAAGCAACCTCTCGTTTTGCCATGCATCGCCCCCGTCGAAGTAGCCATTTCCAGTATTCGCCATGCTCAGTCATAGCCTCGTTGAAACATACGTCAAGCGCTACCGGCTCTCTGTCTACAAACACGCTTTTATTTGAAAATAAAAAATTAAAAAGTTAAAATGCCTAGTATTTTTTGTTCTAGAGACTTGACATTTATTTTCATGGTAGAGGGGGTAGGGACCTTTCATTTAAGTCAAATAATAGTATATTATGCAACGAGCCTATAATGGCTATAATTAAGACACGAGTATTTTTTTATAAAACGAGCGTATGCGAGTTTTATAATTTCCATACGAGTGTCTTAATTACCATTATAGGCGAGTTGCATACGACTGTTTATGTTCGACGATAATTATAACTTTATTATATGTTTTAACATAAATATTCATAAATATCTGTTGAGAGTCAGCTACTGGAATTTTGTGATCGCAGAGCGAGCGTTGGGTGTTATATCTTTGTCTTTCAAGAGCTTTGAACGACCGACGCATGCGCTCTGTGGGCTTGCAATGCCATATGCAAACCATATGTTTACATCAGCCGTCCCTCAGTAATATTGTCACCGCAGTCATTTGAAGACAATGCGCTGTGTAGAAATTAGTGTTGGTGATTTTAAGGTACAGTGCTATTTCTTGTCTCATATTCGCCAGTTTATTTACGCGAACATATGGACGGTGGGTATTCCATGTCGGTAATTTATTATAGTTCGATGTTGTGTTTATGTCCGACATGTTGGATTTTGAGCGCATGCGCGAAGTTATCGTTACCTAATTGGTCAATGAACGAGCTCTGATTGGCTGGAGAAACTGTATCATAATGGAAAACAGTGTTATAATGACCATCATTATGATACAGTTATCTGACACATAATAGTGAGGGTCGAACATAAACTTATTTATCTACGTATTAGTTTCCAAAATAGTAAAAATTCAAAATTTAAGGGTTTTCAAAAGATCTCAAAAAATAAAAATGTTTTATTATAAAAAATAAAGGTCATAGAGACCATTGGTTTGAACTATGGCACAATATTCTATCATGTTTGGTTTTCAAACTATCGCCTACTTTTAAAAACAATTTTTTTTTTAAATAACCAGTGGTCTATAGGAAAGAGGACGTCAGCTCGAGTCCATCGACACCTCATTTGTTAAAATCCGACCATCCGTTCGCCAATGATCACCAATGTTCGCGAGAAAGTAGGCTATCATTTTGTTTTTCCTCCTACACCCTTGACACTTGCTGTCCGCCTAGAGGGCATACCCACCTTTCATTAACGTCAAACAAACTTTTTTCCAATTCACCGTTTCCAAAATAGTGCCAATCCAAAAAACATTTTTTTTTAAATTAATATACCAACACACATGCTTAGCCAAGAGAACGTCATCCCAACGCCAACAATACCTCGTTCGTTAAAATCCGACCACGCGTTCGGGAGATATCGCCCAAAGTTTATATGAAAGTAGGGGGGAGTAGAACTCTCCAATTCACACTACTGCACAGTTTTAGTCCTAGAGACGTGAAATTTAATGTAGGGTTAAAGGGGGTCAGGGCCATTCGTTTATGTCAAACAAAATTCTTTGTACACTCTTTAGTTTCCAAAATATTGGAATTTCAAAATTGGACTGTTTTCAAAAGAACATAAAAGAAAAATGTTTTATTATAAATAAAATAAAGGACATAAAGACCATTCGTTTGAACCATGGCACAACGTTCTATCATGTTTGGTTTTCAAACTATCGCCTACTTTCAAAAACAAAAAAAAAATCATTTTTTTTTTGAAAAATATAATACGTGGTCCATAGGAAAGAGGACGTCAGCCAGAGTCCAACGACACCTCATTTGTCAACATTCGACCTTGGGTTCACGAGATATTGGCTTGGACTCACGCGGCGGCCATGACACTGGTTAGAACTCTCACTGCTCCCCTACTCCCACGTACTATATATATAAGACGTAACGTAAGACGTAACAATAGATTAGGGTTAAACAAAGAGAGAGCATTTATTAACTGTTGCAGGCCTGGTGGCTCTTTAGAATACGCACATTAATATTGTTAAGGCGGCGCAGTTAGTTCGTCACCTCGCTGCGTGATTCACAGCCGCCTCGGGCAACCCCCTGCCTCTGTGTTAACCAGCGATTTGCGCAAACAAGAATACAGGCAGTAACAAAGAAACCGTCTTGAATGTTCGTGGCCAAACTAGTGTTGGAATTCTCGAGAAAGTGTGAACCCTGATCAACTCTAGAAACATCTGTGAGTCATCAGCCCCGGCTATATAACGCGACCTGGCCAGCGTGGGACTGAGTTTTGAGGGGTGTGTTCTTACCAGTGCGATAGAGGTGTTACGGTGTCGTGAAAATTACGAAACAGTGTGTATTCAAGAACAGTGAGTGACAGACTGTGCCTTGTGAACTTGAGGAAGAGTTGTTGTTACTTCTAGCCGAGGGCACCGGCCTCATTAGTGAGGGGATTAACTGCATGAGTAAGTGAAAGGGTGAGTGTGCTCCACAAAGGAGGAAGCTTCTGTAAGACAGCTAATTGTTCCTATTTGCTTATTGTGTGGTGTAACTTTCTGACCTGCAATAAAGCTAATATTTCTTTAAAGGACCATCGTGTTGTACTTTACCTAGTTTGATCCAATTAACGAACTTGCTACTAGGGGTAGCACGTATCAACTGGTGTCAGAACCCGGATTACGAACCACAGCACAACACCTGAAGGTCCTAGGTTCAAGCTCGTGCAGGTCATTTTACCAAAGTTTACTAACTCCCCTGTGAGTGCATGCCCATCACAAGACAAACAACTAAAATGGCTGCGCAATTACAACTACTGCTAGAAAAGTGATGTGGCAAGATAAAGGTCAGCCAGAAGAATTTAGCCGAGGACCTAATTTCCAAAGTAGAAGACTGCCAGAAGAATTTAGCCGAGGTCCTAACTTCCAAATTAGAGGACGACCAGCAGAAGATGGAAGACGGCCAGATTAAGTTAGCAGAGGGTTAGAACAGGGTCTGCGGGAGGAAGTCAACACAGTCTTCCAGGGCCTACGTGAGGAAGTCACGGCAGTGAAAAAGAAGTTCGACGCCTTACAAGAGGAAATTGCCGAGCTGCGCCGTCGCCCGTCCCCTGTTACACCGGGAACGTCAGGGACGGGACAGAGCAGAGTGATGCCCCCAACCTTCGACGGAAAGGTCCCGTGGAGCACTTACTTACGTCAGTTCGAGGCGGCCTGTTCCATAAACAACTGGAACAACACGGAAAAGGCTACAGCTCTCATTGTAGCTCTGAGAGAGGACGCCCTTAATGTCCTTCAGGCCATCCCGACTGAATCTCAGGACTACGCTTCAATAATCGCCCATATGGAGTCCCGATATGGAAATAGCCATCTTCAGCAGGCCCTCCAGATGCAGCTCCGGACCCGGGTACAAAAGAACGCGGAAACCCTGCAGGAGTTCGAGACGGACATCGCACGCCTCGTTAGGCTCTCCTATCCAACAGCGTCGACCGACTTTCTGGAACAGATTGCGACGCATACCTTCACCGACAGGCTACGCGACTCGGACACTCAACAGGCACTGCGACTCGCGCGCAATAAGACCCTGGCAGATGCGCTGAGCCATGCACTTGATCTGGCTTTGCTCACTCAACATAATAGTCTTGAAGCTGGAGAAGCGGTACTTTCTGCTGATTTAACAACAATGCATGAATACTTTAAAAAGTGGAGATTAACACCAAACCCATCGAAGACTGAAGTTAGCTGCTATCATCTTAATAATAGAATGGCTGATGCAAAGTTAAATGTCAACTATAATGGCCAGGCTCTTCATCATCACGTTTTTCCGAAATATTTGGGAGTGACTCTGGATAGAACTCTATCATACAGAAGTCATATACAAAACACCGCAGCAAAGCTGAGATCGCGAAATAGCATCACACAGAAGTTGTGCGGAACCTCATGGGGTGCAACAGCTACAACACGTCTACTCTGCTGCTGAATACTGTGCTCCAGTATGGCGAAACAGCCCACATGTGGGTAAAATTGATGTCCAGCTAAATGTGGCATTGTGAACAATAACAGGGTACATAAAGTCTACTCCTCTTCACTGGCTACCGCCTCTAAGTCACATAGCGCCACCAACTCTACGGAGACAGAACGCTCTTCTAAATGAATATAAAAAAATAATTATCAATCCTCACCTTCCAATCCACTCTGATGTACCTGTACTTAGAAAAAGCCGATTAAAATCCAGACGGCCACCCATCATACTGGCAGAATCGTTGCAAGCAATGAATTTCAACATGAACAGGAAATGGTCAGCAATGTGGATTAGTGCTGCACATGAGGACTACCAGGCTCTCGTTAGAACAGGTACACAGCCAGTTGACATGGAACTATCGCAACGTGTTTGGAAGACACTTACCAGGCTCCGTACAGGCCATGGCATTTGTGCAGAGAACCTCCACCGATGGGGATTGGCAGCATCTTCCAAATGTGACGGTGGCAGTGAACATCAAACCATCAATCACATTGTAAAATGCTGCAGCAGACGAGCTTATTCAGGAATACCAGAAGATTTCTTTGAAGTGACGGCTTCAGCCCTTCAATGGATTAAGGACTTATACATTAGTATGTTTAGTATTTGTTAATTATGTATATTAGTTGCTCTTCAGTTGACATACGCCAAATAAATATACGAACATGTGATCTTTATGTCTTGTTTAAGCTGATACACTCACTCTTGCTCTATTGCAGACAATGAAACTTCTTGTGGCAGTCTCCACACTTCTTGTTATCACAGAGACTTTCACTCCTCCAGATGATTTGAAACAAGAATGGATGTTATTCAAGGTAAGTTAACAATAACCTAAGACGGCTCTTTCAGTACTAACACTGTCTTCCTTTATACAGATATTGATACATGTTTGAACTCCCTAAATGCGATTTAATGAATACAGTCAATAACCATGCATTGCACGAATCGTTTGTGCAACAGAATCCATATAGCCTAACGTTCTGTGAGAGTAGTGTTTGATCGCAAAGCCTAAAACGATATAACAACAACATTTGCTTATCTCCAGGTGTAAAGCAAAATGCTAGAAACAGAAAGGTGTAGAACGCAAAGTGATACCAAACAACTCCTCCCAGAGCACTCATAGACGAGGCCATCGGCCATTCTGTGGTATCATGTTCCCCATTATCTTTTAAGATAGACTACGGCTGCTTTTTTCAATACATTGTCAAATTGGGCTGAGAATGAGACGTCTTTGTTTTAAATCCCGCGGACGGACGATAGAATCATACTAATATATAACAAGTAGTTCCGTGAAGAACTATACAGCCTATTTTCATATATCCTACTCATGTTAATTGCCTCTATCAACATACAAAATTTAAGTTTGAAAGTTGTGATAGATTCGTAGATATTGTGAACCGTCTAAATATTTCAGATGGTCGCCAGGTTGGATTTTATGTACTGTTACATGAAGATTATTGTGTACATGTGGTATTCAAACTTCAATCGCATGATTAGAACACAAGAAGTAAAAACGAGATTTAAAAATTTCAAATTTCTTGTGGTTAAGGAAACAATTGAAATAAAATAGATGCCAGTGGATTAACATTTGTATAAGCATATAACGTGCAAAATTTCACTGCACTCGGATGGTTAAATCGCGAGAATCGTCTATTTAAATATTTATACATCGCGTCGCCGCCATTTTTGATTTGTGCTCACCAGGTTACTGAAAGTCCTATAGGTGAACTTATGTTCATAGCTTCTATGAACATAAAAAAGTCAGCTAGATTGCTGTAAAAGATTCGTAGATATTGAGAATCGTCTAAATATTACCGATGCTCGCCATTTTGGATTGTTATACGTATAGGCCATAGAGTTATGTATCATTAAAGGAAAATTATTGCGTAGGTTCATTACTCAAACTTTCACTTCGATCGCATGATTACGACTCAAGAAATAAAAACTTAATTTTAAAATTTCGCACAGCCGCCATCTTGAGGTTATGTAAACAATTGGACTAAATTAGATGCCAGTGAATTACAATATTTATAATTATTTACTGTACCACATTTCTCTGCGCTCAGAGAGTTAAATCACAAGAAAAGTCTATTAAAATGTTTCAAATTCGCTTGCCCTCCATGTTCGTTTTTTACTTTGCAGGTTTATGAAAGTTACACAGATAAACGTGTACCTGTGCCCTTTATTAGCACACAAAATTTCAGGGTAATATCTGTAATAGTTTCGGAGATATGGAATGCCAGTGAAATAATTTGCACAGCCGCCATTTTGAGGTTATGTAAACAATTGAACTAAATTAGTCGCCAGTGTATTACAATGTGTATAAACATTTGCTGTTCCAAGTTTCATTACGTTTGGATGGTTAAATCACGAGAAACGTCTATTTAAATGTCCCAAATTCGCTTGGCCGCCATGTTGGTTTTGTAGTTACCAGGTTTTCAAAAGTCTCATAAGCAAACTTCTAGTAGTGCCCTTTATCACCGTACACAATTTCAGGGTGATATCGGTAATAGTTTCGGAGATACTGAATGATGGTGAGAAATTTCGCACAGCCGCCATGTTGGATTGGTGAGACGCAATAAAATTTTAAGGGCACGGTCGAGGTCACCCAGATTTGTGCTTTGAACTTACCGAGTTTCATTGAAATCGCTCCAGCCGTTTAGAACACACAAACACACACATCACACACACGCACACACAGACACACGGACAAAAGGTGATCTCATAAGCCTTTTTTTTTTTTTTTTTCAAAAATGAAAATAGGCTAAAAAATGAGATGGTGTTTGTCGTCCTGTCTGTCTGTTACTCAATCACGCAAGAACCACTGGTCCGATTGAAATAAAGTTTTGCATGGATGTAGCTGATTTACCAGGTTTACACATAGGCTACTTTTGATTTCGATATTTTGCACCATTTAAAAATGGCGACTATTTTCATATTTCTATTTCAAATAAAAAGAGAACGCTAAGAAATAGCAAACGTTTGATGGCACATACGAGATTAAAAATTTAATTTTCTATCCGAAAGGTCCACATCACTCTTCGTGTATCTCCAACGGTTAGCGAGTAAAACTCACATTTTTGACGTCACTACACCGTTTGGTTTCAAAATTTCATATTTCCATTTCAAATAAAAATGGTCCGATTGAAATGAAATTTTGCGTGGATGTAGCTGATTTACCAGGTTTACACATAGGCTACTTTTGATTTCGATAATTTGCACTTTTTAAAAATGGCGACTATTTTCATATTTCCATTTCTAACGAAAAGAGAACGCTAAGAAATAGCAAACGTTTGATGGCACATACGAGCTTTAAAATTTAATTTTCAATCCGAAGGGTCCTTATCACTTTTCGTGTATCTCCAGTGGTTAGCGAGTAAAACCCACATTTGTGACGTCACTACACCGTTTGGCTTCAAAATTTCATATTTCAATTTCAAATAAAAAAAAGAACGCTAAGGAATAGCAAAATTTTGATGGTGTATGTGAGCTTTACCATGTTTACACATAGGCCACTTTTGATTTCGATATTTTGCACTATTTAAACAAGTAGTTCCGTGAAGAACTATACAGCCTATTTTCATATATCCTACTTATGTTAATTGCCACTATCAACATACACAATTTCTGTTTGATTGCTGTAATAGATTCGTAGATATTGAGAACCGACTTAATATTTCAGATGGTCGCCATGTTGGATTTTATATATGTAGGTCCTAGAGTTATGTTCTGTTACATGCAGATTATTGTGAACGTGTAGTATTCAAACTTCAATCGCATAATTAGGACACAAGAAAAAACAAGGAGATTTTAAAATTTAGCACAGCTGCCATCTTGAGGTTATGGAAACAATTGAAATAAATTAGATGCCAGTGGATTAACATTCGTATAAGGATTTACTGTACAGTACCAAGTTTCACTGCACGCGGATGGTTAAATTGCGAGGAACGTCCGTGTGAGTATTTATAATTCGCGTCACCGCCATGTTGGATTTGTGATCACCAGGTTATTTAAAGTCCTATAGGTGAACTTAAGTTCATAGCCCCTATGAACATTAAAAAATGCAGATTGATTGCTAAAATAGATTCGTAGATACTCAGTATCGTCTAAATATTTCGGATGGTCGCCATGTTGGATTGTTAAATGTATAGGCCATAGTGTCATGTACCATTAAAGGAAAATTATTGCGTAGGTTCATTATTCAAACTTTCACTTCGATCGCATGACAACATCACAAGAAATAAAAACTTAATTTTAAAATTCGCACTGCCGCCATCTTGAGGTTATGTAAACAATTGAACTAAATTAGATACCAGTGGATTACAATGTGTATAAATATTTCCTGTACCAGGTTTCAGTGCGCTTGGAACATTACATCGCGAGAAAGGTCTATTTAAAATTTTCAAATTCGCTTGGCCGCCATGTTCGTTTTGTAGTTAACCGGGTTTTGAAAGTCTTATAGATGGACTTCCAGTAGTACCCTTTATCTCCGTACAAAATTTTAGGGAGATACCGCTAATAGTTTCAGAGATATAGAATGCCGGTGAAATATTTCGCACATCCGCCATCTTGTGATTATGTGAACAATTGAACGAAGTTAGATGTCGGTGCATTACAATGTATATAAACATATACTGTACCAAGTTTCATTGCGTTTAGTTGGTCAAATCGCGAGAAACGTCTATTTAAAAGTTGCAAATTCGCTTGGCCTCCATGTTGGTTTTGTAGTTACCAGGTTTTCAAAAGTCACATAAGTGAACTTATAGTAGTTCCCTCTATCACATTAGAAAATGTCAGGGTAATATCGGTAATAGTTTCGGAGATATTGAATGCTTGTGAAATATTTCGCACAGCCGCCATGTTGGATTGGTGAGTCTTAACAAAATTTGAAGGGCACGGTCGAGGTCGCCGGGAATAGTGCTATGAACTTCCCGAGTTTCATTGAAATCGCTCCTGCCGTTTAGATTTTATTAGGGGGGGACACACACACGAATCACACACACACACGCACACACACACGGACAAAAGGTGATCTCATAAGCCTATTTTTTTCAAAATTGAAAATAGGCTAAAAATGTGACTCTTTTCATATTTCCATTTCAAATAAAAAGAGAATGCTAAGAAATAGCAAACTTTTGATGGCACATACGAGCTTTAAAATTTAATTTACTATCCGAAACTTTTGATTTCGATAATTTGCACTGTTTAAAAATGGCGACTATTTTCATATTTCCATTTCAAATAAAAAGAGAACGCTAGGAAATAGCAAACTTCTTTTCGTGTATCTCCAACGGTTAGTGAGTAAAACCCACATTTGTGACGTCACTACGCCGTTTGGTTTCAAAACTTCATATTTCCATTTCAAATAAAACAAGTAGTTCCGTGAAGAACTATACAGCCTATTTTCATATATCCTACTTATGTTAATTGCCTCTATCAACATACACAATTTCAGTTTGATTGCTATAATAGATTCGTAGATATTGAGAACCGACTAAATATTTCGGATGGTCGCCATGTTGGATTTTATATATGTTGGTCCTAGAGTTATGTACTGTTACATGCAGATTATTGTGTACATGTAGCATTCAGACTTCAATCGCATAATTAGGACACAAGAAAAATCAAGGAGATTTAAAAATTTTCACAGCTGCCATCTTGAGGTTATGGAAACAATTGAAATAAATTAGATGCCAGTGGATTAACATTCGGGTAAAGATTTACTGTACCAAGTTTCACTGCACGCGGATGGTTAAATTGCGAGAAACGTCCATGTGAATATTTATAATTCGCGTCACCGCCATGTTGGATTTGTGATCACCAGGTTATTTAAAGTCCTATAGGTGAACTTAAGTTCATAGCCCCTATGAACATTAAAAAATGCAGTTTGATTGTTAAATAGATTCGTAGATATTCAGTATCGTCTAAATATTTCGTATGGTCGCCATGTTGGATTGTTAAATGTATAGGCCATAGTGTCATGTACCATTAAAGGAAAATTATTGCGTAGGTTCATTATTCAAACTTTCACTTCGATCGCATGACTACATCACAAGAAATAAAAACTTAATTTTAAAATTCGCACTGCAGCCATCTTGAGGTTATGTAAACAATTGAACTAAATTAGATACCAGTGGATTACAATGTGTATAAATATTTCCTGTACCAGGTTTCAGTGCGCTTGGAACATTAAATCGCGAGAAAGGTCTATTTAAAATGTTCAAATTCGCTTAGCCGCCATGTTCGTTTTGTAGTTAACCGGTTTTTGAATATCTTATAGATGGACTTCTAGTAGTGCCCTTTATCTCCGTACAAAATTTTAGGGAGATACCGCTAATAGTTTCAGAGATATAGAATGCCGGTGAAATATTTCGCACATCCGCCATCTTGTGATTATGTAAACAATTGAACGAAGTTAGATGTCGGTGCATTACAATGTATATAAACATATACTGTACCAAGTTTCATTGCGTTTGGTTTGTCAAATCGCGAGAAACGTCTATTTAAAAGTCGCAAATTCGCTTGGCCGCCATGTTGGTTTTGTAGTTACCATGTTTTCAAGAGTCACATAAGTGAACTTATAGTAGTCCCCACTATCACCATAGAAAATGTCAGGGTAATATCGATAATAGTTTCGGAGATATTGAATGCTGGTGAAATATTTCGCACAGCCGCCATGTTGGATTGGTGAGTCGTAACAAAATTTGAAGGGCACGGTCGAGGTCGCCGGGAATAGTGCTATGAACTTTCCGAGTTTCATTAAAATCGCTCCTGCCGTTTAGATTTTATTAGGGGGGGGACACACACACGAATCACACACACACACACACACACACACGCACACACACACACACGGACAAAAGGTGATCTCATAAGCCTATTTTTTCAAAATTGAAAATAGGCTAAAAAGAGCGCTAAGAAGTAGAAAAATTTTGATGGTATATGTGAGCCTTAAAATTTAATTTTCTCTCCGAAAGATCCTTATCACTTTTCGTGTATGTCCAACGGTTAGCGAGTAAAACTTAAATGTGTGCAATAAAACACGTCAACACCGAGCGTTGCAGTCTATCTCTCTATATATAAAAATGAAAGTTTGCCTGTTGTTTTTTTTTCTTCTGAATTTCTACGGAAATTTGAGTTATTTACGCGTTTCAGACTGTTTCATGATGGATGCGCGCAAAATATTTTTTGTCTGTCTGTTTGTTTGTCTGTGGACAAATTTGTTCCCTTATAACTCGAGAACGGCTGGGTATATCAACGTAAAATTTGGTACAGATATCCATCAGGGGCACTACACTAATCATTGATGTAACTCTTCTCCGTACCTTTGTGCCTACTCCCTTAAAAAACATGCTAAAATAGGCGTAGATGGACGTGACAAAGCTCATTTTCAACCCCTCAATGTGAAAGACAAAACTCGGGGGCCCTAAAGGGTCCACGAAAACCACATTTTAAGGCCCTAAAACGAACATTTTTTTAGATATTCCCAGAAAACTAATTTCATTTAATAAACTAACTAGATGAAACCCGTCAAAACATGACGGACAATGGAAAACAAAATTACTGAAGAAGCTTCTTATATAAGTTACATTCTTTGTACGATTACTTTTTAACACTATTGCAACTTTAAGGGCGTCAAAAGATAGCACTCTCAGCATTGCAATATATTGCTGGTCATGACTGAAAATGTGATGAGGTCATCATCATCTTGCACAGTTTCCAGCCACTGGCCGGGTCTGTTTGGAACACAAGTCTCTCCAACGTCTTCTGTCTTCCCACCATCTCTCAGCCTCCACCCTTGTCCAGTCTTCTCCTCTCTTCTTCACGATTTCTTCCTCCCCCTTCAGCCACCTGTCTCTCGGTCTCCCTCTTGGTCTCTTTCCTTCCCACTTCGTCTCGTGTATCCTCCTGGGTATCCTCTTCTCCTCCATTCGTTTTACATGTCCATACCATCTAAGTCTAGATTTCTCTATACCAGTCTGTAATGGTTCATCCTTCATTAATTCTCCGGTCCTCTCATTTCTTATTCTGTCCATCTTTGTAGCTCCAATACTGCTTCTCAAGAACCTCATCTCACTGGCCTGTATTTTGCTCTTCTCCCTTCCTTCCATAACCCAGGTCTCCGAGGCATACGTCAGGATAGGGACATAGTACGTCCGATATATGATCTTTTTGCTGTTCTGAGGGACATTCTTGCTCCATAACATGCTTCTCACACTCCTCCGGAATGCTTCTGCCTGTCTCCCCCACTCATTTATTTCTCTATCGTTTCTTCCATTCTCTTGTATCAGGCTTCCCAGATACTTGAAACTCTCCACTTTCTTCAGCTGTTCCCCACCAATTGTTATTCCTGTTGTGGTTCTGTCCTTCTTCCTTGTTGTGATCACCATCTCACTCTTATTTATGCTAAATTTCATCCCATAACCTTGTATTATTCCTTCCCACACGTCCAACTGTTCCTGTACCTCCTCCTCCTTGTTTCCCCAAATCATCAAATCATCTGCAAGCACCATTGCTTTCATCCTTCCTTCTCCAATTACTTGTGCCACTCGGGTCATTATGTCATCCATCACCACAATGAAAAGTAACGGTGACAGTGCACTTCCTTGTTTCAGGCCGTTTCTCTGTTCCAACCAGTCCAATCTCTCTCCTCGCACTTTCACACAGCTCCCGCTTCCCTTGTACATCTCATTTATCTTCCTTATAGTCCATTTTTATATTCCTCTATCCTCCAGGGACTTCCATACTTTGTTTCTGCATACAATGTCATATGCTTTCTCAATGTCCAGGAAGGCCATCAGCAGATCTGTTCCATACTCATAGTGCTGTTCTTGTAACTGCCTTACAGCAAAAATCAAATCCACTGTGGACCTTCCTGATCTGAAGCCATGTTGTTCTTCCCTCATCCCTCCTTCTATCCTTGTCCTAATTCTCCTTTCCAAAACTTTCTCAAACAACTTTGCACAATGACTCATCAGTGTTATTCCCCCGATAGTTTTTGCATTCTGTTCTACTACCTTTCTTGAAGATCGGGACAATTATTCCCTTTTTCCAGTCCTCTGGGGTCTTCCTTTCCTTCCATGCTGTCTTCATCACTCGGTACAACCATTGTATCCCCACCTCTCCTGCTGCTCTCACCATCTCCACACTCAACTCATCCACACCCGGTGCCTTCCCTCCTTTCATCTTCCTCACTGCATCTTCCACTTCTTTCCATGTTAAGTCCTTTTCTGTTTGCAGTTCATCTACTGTACCTCTTCCCCGATTTCTTCCTCCTCGCCGTGGTTTCCATTTGGGTTCAGGAGTTCTTCAAAATATTCTTTCCACATTTTCTTCAGTTCTTCCCTATTTTCTATCTCTTGTCCCCTTTTGTTCACCATTCTAACATAATCTGTAGGATCCTTCCGCCTCTTATTCTTTTCCATCCCAAACAGGACCTTTTTTGCACCTTCACTATCCTGCTGGTCATGACTGAAAACGTGATGAGGTAAATAGCCATACGTTCAAGAGTTTCTCCTTGAGCTTGATTGATTTTGATAAAGTAGGCCGAGCGAATAGGACATTGTTGCCTATTAAAAGAAAATGTACTGTACCTGTAAGTGTTTTATCGGAAGGTGTTAAATCAAGTCGTAGGATTTAAGCTCTCTGCCTAATATTACTGCACCTATTATATCCGAATCCAAGCGATTTCTTACAATTAATATATTACCATATATGAGTCCTTGGGAAACGTTCAGATTTCTAAGAAGCATATCTACGGCTCAAACGTTCGAAGTATGTGGAGGCGAATCTCTTAATTCCAAGGAATTGAAAAATTCAATAATAGGGAAATGAAGTAGCTGGCTTTCATCTTCAGTATCCAATCTGTTAACGCTGATGTATGTGTTTGAACTACTGGATATAAGTTCAATGACTTTTAAATTAATATCATTACATTGTTGCAGCTTGGCAAATATTTTATATTCCAGCAGATCAATTTTACCCTCACAACAGTAAAGACCAAAGTAACCACGCATAGATTTTACGCAAGAGAAATACAATGTAGAACAATGTTTACATTTTATCGTCAAGGACCTTACAGTACACTGTACTGCATAATATCTGGAATTGTTTCTGAAATGGCCTATTTATATTGGATTTTAAATGTGGCTTCGTATTATTCGATAACACTATAGTGTCCTGCAATAACGGAGCCGCTAAATATTAAATGTCAAATAATACTTCCATTGCCGAAATCAACTCCGTAGTTAGACTCAGTACTCTAAACAAATAATCATTAAACAATTGTCTTATACAATGAAGTTCAACATGACCGTCCAGAGACTTTCATACTCAAGTTGGTTGGTGAGGAGAATGCGATGAGACTGATCGCTTAAAATAAATTCCTTATAATTGTTCCTGCCAGCGAATTTTTTTGCAATAGCTGGAAAACGCAGCTCAGAATGACGTTCTTCATTTTGTTATAAACAGTACGAAACTGCTCTAAATAAGCAATTTCCATCACCTGTTATAAGTTATGGCAGTACATTTTGCAGGGGAACATAGAATCACTTCGCCAACTACTGGAATGACCATAGGCCTATACTCAATACTCACTTCGACAGTCACCCTAATGGAGGCAGTTTTTTAATTATATGTCCCGTGCATGTCAAAAATCGTATTAACACATGGAGGCCCACCTACTCTTGTCTATCGCCCCGGAGACCCGGGTTACATTTCCTGCTTTGCCAAGAAATTTAATTCTGGTCTCAGGGCAAAATCGGGGTACATTCAGTCTCTTGAGGTATAACTAAGAAGAGCAAGGTTTAATTCCCACCTCGACAATCTTGGATGTGGTTTTCCGTGGTTTCCCACTTCCACTTAAGGCAAATACCGGGATGGTTCCTAACTTAAGGCCTTGGCCGTCTCCTTGCCATTTACCACCTTAATTACAAATACACACAGTAATGCAGCCATCACAATAACACAGGTTATCAGAGAAAATTTCACACATACACACCCAAGTACACGGGGCTGAGTGACCAAGATGTCGGAGCCCTTCAAACGAATTATATTTGCCAAGTGTCTCTCATGGCGAAAGCAATTGTGGACACGCGCGAGTGCCTGGAAAACTACTTTTTTCTTTAATAATTTAAGAGTATATCGACGATGCATAATTATAACTTTTAGTCTAGGACGCTAATAACTTGACCACCGAAGCATTGGGAAGAAATTGCAATATTAAGGTACATAAACAACCTAGCCTACACATTCAACTGTCGGTTAATGTTCCTCAACATTTCCCTTCTTAAATATTCCCCTCCTTTATAATTTTCCATCACGTGAAAACATGCCATGTCTTGTGTTTTAAATATATCGAAGCAATGTTGTTGCCATCTGCTGTCAGTTAAAGGAACTATATGGGCGATGTACTGCCATCTGTTGTCAGTTATAGGAACTGATTGCAGATATTTAAACGGCGTACTGCGGACAACAGTTTGCTCTTTTGATCACATGCTGCAATGCAATGCAATGGTAAAACGAAAATAAAACGTATTTAGAGGGAATGTAGAAATAAGTATCTTTAACAGACATAAAACCTTACTAATACTCCTTGATTAAACAATATTTCAGTGGTAAAAAAAAAAAATACCAGCGAGGGCTAGGATCGAACCGGCGCTTCTTGGAACCACAGTCGGTCGCCTTAACCACATGGCTACTCTCGCACTCATGTTTAGCAGCAGACGCAGCCATTCATTATATTCAAAAGCCGCTGTTTGAAGGAAATAATCAATTTCATTATCCAAATAAATCAATGTTGCACATTCGTATACGTTCATACTGTTACTATATTTTATTGTCAGAACTTGGTTAATGTATGTTTTCAATTACATGGAAGCTTATTAAATAACTTACATTTTAATGGACTTCTCACCGCCATTTTGTCATGACCACAGGCGGATTGTGCGCATGCGTGAGGGGAAAGAATTCTGCTATTTTCTATATTAATTTAAAAATATACCGTAATATATTTGTTTGTTTTAGAGTCACTCTGCAAATCTAGAGGCCAAGAGCTTTCGTTAGAGTTCTCTACGAAGTAAATCGGTTCTGTCGTTTTCTCAATCTCGAGGTAACAAAAATCACCTTACTGTTTTAAATATATAGATAGATGAACGAATGCAAGCCGGTAACCATGGCAACTGATTCTCAGAGGTCCATCTATTGCAATTCCATTAATTACATTAGTGTGAAAGTTTCAAACGGCTAGAAGGTTATCACGGAACCAAATTAAGCTGTAAATTCATCAATACCTATAACGCGCTTAAGGGGGTCAAGGGGTATTCTAGAATTTTTTCGCGCGATTTACACCTGCGGGTGTGGTCTAGCAGGTCTATTATATTCCTATCCCTATAATGAAAAATGAAAAATCCACAGCCTGCTTCCAGTCTCCGACCGGGTCAGGAATGGAATGAATGAAGCCCCCATCTAGCGGCGAGGATATGAACTGTGCCGGCTGCCGAGGCCTGACGCACTCCTCTGGGGCAATGATTAAATGAATGACAGATGAAATGAAATGATAGTGGAGAGTGTTGCTGGAATGAAATTTTTGACAGGGAAAACCGGAGTACCCGGAGAAAAACCTGTCTGCCTCCGTTTTGTCCAGCACAGATCTCACATGGAGTGACCGGGATTTGAACCACGGATCCAGCGGTGAGAGGCCGGCGTGCTGCCGCCTGAGCCACGGAGGCTTTTCCTATCCCTATAATATATTATCATATTCTAGAAGGTTATCACGGAACCAAATTGAAAATCCACAGCCTGCTTCCAGTCACCGACCGGGTCAGGAATGGAATGAATGAAGCCCCCTTCTAGCGGCGAGGATATGAACTGTGCCGGCTGCCGAGGCCTGACGCACTCCTCTGGGGCAATGATTAAATGAATGACAGATGAAATGAAATGATAGTGGAGAGTGTTGCTGGAATGAAATTTTGACAGGGAAAACCGGAGTACCCGGAGAAAAACCTGTCTGCCTCCGTTTTGTCCAGCACAGATCTCACATGGAGTGACCGGGATTTGAACCACGGATCCAGCGGTGAGAGGCCGGCGTGCTGCCGCCTGAGCCACGGAGGCTTTTCCTATCCCTATAATATATTATCATATTCTAGAAGGTTATCACGGAACCAAATTAAGCTGTAAAATTCATCAATACGTATAATGCGCTTAAGGGGGTCAAGGGGTACTCTAGAATTTTTCGCGCGATTTACACCTGTGGGTGTGGTCTGGCAGGTATATTATATTCCTATCCCTATATTATATTATTATATTAGTATTATATTATGGCGTACAACGACGAGACAAAGCCCCTCGGTGCCAGAAACAAAACTCGGGGGCCCTAAAGGGTCCTCGAAAACTACATTATAAGTAGGGCCCGGATTTATATGCATTAAAAAACCTGAAAATATGCATGCAAATATGCACTAAAAGTTAGAATATATGCACGGAAAGTAATGAAATATGCACTTAAAACATGCAATTTTATTCACTTACCTGTTTACAGGTATCATTTGTTGCAAAAAGAAGCATCACAATAGATAACTAGTAGTCTTTCAATGTTTTCTGGAGACAAACTATGTCTATTGTCCGTCAAAATGAGTTTATAAGCTGAGAATGATCGTTCTACATCAACTGACGTGATTGGACAGTACTTATACACGGGCACCAAAGTCTCGGAGCATACATCTGGTAAAGATACCCTAGTTCCACTCAAGCATTGACTAATTAACTTAATCTTCTTCAGTCTTGGGTTCGAATTCAACACCTTTTCTAACTTGCATTTAATCTTCTCTCCAATTTCGCCTGGAGCGGAATTCAATGTAGATGCAACCTTCTCAACGAGATTAAGTGATTCATGGAGGGGGGGGGGGGGGGTACCAGAAGATTCTAAGCTCTCAATGACTTTTGGAAGTTTAGAAAAATGTCCATGAATGAAATTCACATCTTGATAAACAGTAGCGGTTTCAAACACAACTTTTCCATCACGGACACACGCAATATGTTCATCTTCAAGTTTTGTAACCACTTCTTTCACTTCATTAAAATTCTCCTGATAAAATGATACTGCAGATAACCATGTCCCCTACCTAGTCAGGATAGGTTCAGGTGGCAAAGGAACTTCAGGTAGACAATCTTTGTAGAACTGGACACGAGCTGCTGCTTTCAGAAACAGCTTCTTCCCACATCCAATTAAATTGTTAACAGCTGGAAACTGTGTGCGTATTTCTTCTGCAATGCGGTGTAATCCGTGCGCTAAATAGGTTACGTGTATGAGTTTCAGATAAAATACTTGGAGGGCCTTTGCTGCTTTCAACATATACGAAGCTGCATCTGTGAGCATTACAAGCACTTTACAACAATTATCCTCAATTTCAGATCGCCACAATAGTCGCAGAGAATCATTTACAAATCTTGCTATTGTTTGGTTTTCTCTTGTACTTTACAAGCAAGAAGATGCGGCATACCGTGTTCGTCTGGATGTAATTTACCAACCACGAAATTTGCTATGTAACGGCCACATGAATCCGTTGTCTCATCCACCGATATCCAGACATAGTTCCTTCCGATATCAGAACGGATCAATTCCAGGGTAGATTCATACAGCGGAGGTAGGTAATTTTTCCTAAGAGTTGATTCATCTGGTATTTTTTGATTTACACAATATTTCTCAAGACCTTTCCATGGAATGTTGCTGCATACGAAAGCCCTACAAAGATCATTTGAAAATGTATTAAGAATACCGGACTTAGACATTACCTGCGTAAGAAGTAGTTATTGTGGTGTGCTGTTCTTCTCCTCCTTTGCTATAATATGTGCAGTTTGTTTTTGAATGTTGTTCAAGCTGAAATTTCTTTTCACATTTTACTTCCTTTGAGCAAACTTGACAGTACACGATGACACCATCTGTTGAATAGTCCCTATTACCCGACACCCACTGATTTAGTAAATCTCTTCTCCTGCTCTTTTCCTTAGGCATTTTTAGAAACTAACACTTGAGATGCAGGGCATTAAACTGGAACGTAACTAGTGATCTGAAGATACTCCTGTCCTGACCAATTGCCCAAACCCCTGAGATTATTATCTACTGTGGTAGAGAAAGGAATTCCGGGAAGTCCAGCCAGCCTGCCTACCCATACCTAAGCTATCTGTTGCCATTGTCAGTTGTGAAAGTAACGTGCCGTTACACAGAGAGTCGAAAACACCAATTAGTGAGGGTGCACATAATATAGGCAACTAGCTAGGGATGCACAAAACAGAATTATTTTAGTAGTTCTTGTAATTGTCCTTAAATTCAGACATATATACCGGAATATGCTGTTACGTCTAGAATATGCACTAAACTTCAAAATATGTCAAAATATGCATATGCATATGCATATGCATATGCGCATATGCATTTTTAAAAATCTGGGCCCTAATTATATGGCTATAAAACCAACAGTTTCAGAAGTATTCCCAGAAAACTAATTTAAACTTAATTTAACAATCTAATGAAGGAATGCAAATCGGTAACCATGACAACATTCTCTTAAGAGGTGGCATCCAACTTTCCATCTATTTCTGTAAGAAGCAATGTCACTCCATTTATTACATTTCTGTGAAAGTTTGCAAATGGCTATTAGGTTATCACGGAACTAACGTAGACTGTATAATTCATCAATGCAATTAAGGGGGTCAAGGGGTAACCTAGAATTCTTCACGCAATTTTCACGTGCGACATATAGTACAGAAGGTCTATTATATCTCCAAACAGCAACATCATTTTCAAAAATTCCTGAATTGAATCAGCATATTATGCGGCTTTTAGGAATTTGGGCTAATTGAGGCTAAAGAACATGAATTTTCATGCACCACAAGCCTTTATAATTTAGGAAAGGGGTCTTTCTGTGTATGGGGACGTAACACAACGTAGAGGGTCAGTTTTTATGTGACGTGTATTGCGTTCCGTCTACAAGGCTTTAAATTCTATTTTACGTCACGAAGTACACGTTAGTTGAATTTAGATTGAGAACACATTTTAACTCATCATTTATTTTTATTTATTTTTTGTCGACATACGGGTTCATCGTAAGGATGATTGTGTTTGATACAGTGTGGTAGATATATCCAAATTTGGATATCTGGGTGATACGTTGTAGACAATAGAATTGTCTGTCTGTCTTTCTGTGTATCTTTATGTACGCCTATAACTCGTCTTCGGATGCTTGGTGCATCGTAAAATTAGGTATGGCATCCATGAGAGTCTATACATCAATCATTTATGAAATTCTTCACCGTACTTTTCATACGGTAGAAAGGTGGATATAGGGAAAACTTCTCAAAATACATGCTATAATAGGCGAAAGATAAAAATTATCCTAGAAGGACGACCAGAGCATATGTTGCGCTTCTCAATGTGAGACACAAAATTCGGGAGTCTATATAGGGTGTCCGAAAACCACATTTTAAGGCCCTTAAATTAACAGTGTGTGTGATATTCCCAGAAAACTAACTTCGTTTTGATAAATTTATGAAGGAATGACAAACCGCTAACCATTGCAACAGTGGCTCAATTGATAATGTCTGGTGTTAACACTGAACTCCGTTCGAAGAACGGGTACTTCTGCTAGTTTACAATAATAACGTTATTGGATTTACGTCCCTTTTAACTACACTGGCTTTTAGAGACGCCGGGGTGCCGGAATTTTGCCCCGAAGGGGATCTTTAACGTGCCAGTAAATGTACTGACACGGCTCCCTCGCATTTGCGCACCCTCAAATGCCAGCTGACTGCGCCAGGTTTCGAACCTGCAACCTTGGGCTCAGTAAGCGAGAACGTTACCCCTGAGCCACGCAGCCAGACTAGTTTACAATAATTGGGACTAAATGTCACGTTTCTCATGTAGAATTAAGCTCAGATGTTTGTATCTGTTTTCTACTTAATTGCTGATGAGAGGCACAGCAGTAGGATTACTTTTCACGAGAGTAGTGGCTACGCGGGCTAAAGCGCTGCGTTAGGTCAAGGGGCCAAGCTCTCTGCTGACTCGGTAGACGCGTGGGTTCGAGCCCCACCGTCGGCTGTCCTTGAAATGGTTTTCCTTGGTTTCCCATTTTCAACACCAGGCAAATGCTGGGACAGTACCTTCTGACAGGCCACGGCCGCTTCCTTCCACATCCTTGCCCAGTTTCATTCATCTTTATCCATTCCATCCCTCATCACGACGCGCAGGTCGCCCACGGGCGTCGACTAGAAAGACCTGCACTAGGTCTCTCAGGAGGCTACACGACAAAAAAAACTACACACTGTGATTTATGGTCGAATATATTGGGTACGTGGGCACCAGGGAACGCAAAATGGAACATACTGTAGGAGAGAAGCAATATATAGTAACGGTATACTGTTGCGTGCACACACTCACTCTAGTACAAGAGACTTATGACCATTATGTCCACACTCCACCACACGCCTGCAATAAACAACACAGTAGGCTGCACGGGACTGATGACCACGATCTCCCAAGCTCTTAAATGATGGAACAACTATTAGATCAAGTCTCCACTACAACCCCGCGGAGCAGCCGTGCGCGTAAAATCACTCACCACGACTGCGATGGGGAGCTGCAACTAGTCCGGAGATCGGAGATTCGAATCTCGGCGCTGACAACGGCTAGACTACAAGACTTCAGGACCTGACTTCCAATGGTGAGTGCGCCAGCTTTTCCCTTTTTCCTTCTCTGCCCCTTTGACAGCACTTTCCCCTGACTTTAATGCATTAAACCCCAGATAATAAACAAGAAATCTCTAGGCAAATGCCGGATTAGTACCTTAGTTAAGTTACTCGAATCCCTAGACAGGATTCCAGCAGAGTATAGCTTAACAATTGCTCGTGGCTAGCATGCTAAGCTAGGTCCTCACAGGTTCTCCACGAGTCTGAGTGATATCTATTTCAAATGAAGAGAAGAGTTCAATTTTGTTATTTATTGTTTCGACTAGTCACTAATACATTTGAAGTTATTTACAAATGCCGAGGCATGAAGCCCAACTGCCAACCAGTTCAGTTGGTTAGTCTTAAGATTACTGAGTTACAAGAGACTGGAGCTCTCTGAGTCCAGGGTTTTATTAGAATTAAAGAAGTCACATGTCAATCCCTCTGGGTGGGATACAGTACAGTCATACTGGCTAGTTACCAGGGTAGAGGGGGACACATGTGGAAGGGACTGCCGAAGGTCGGGAGTAGGGAAAATACGTCACGGAAACATTTGGCTGGACTCTGCCATGCACGAGGTTATGTCTCATCTGAACCCTGAGCTGTTATTGTAATTATTCATAGCTTGCCACGCACGAGGTTATGTGTCATTTGGGCCTCGAGTTGTTATTGAATATTATACTGAGAATTATTATATACGGATTGCCAGGCACGAGTTTATGTGTCATCTGGACTTTGAGTTGTTATTGAAGTATACTCAGCTCGAGTCACTAATATTGAGAAATTAACATACATACTGTCTGTTGAAACTTGGCTGACACTCAAGCAGTAAAGATGAAAATAATAATGTAGCTTTTAGAATCTGAATCCATTATTATTGGTATTCGAGGGTTCTATTCCCGACGAGGAATGTAACTCCTCCCTCCATTCTTTAACGTTACTGCCCTCAGTAACATATTCATTTACATTTTTCTTATTTCTAATTTTTACCGATTTACATAATTTATACAGTCTTTTCCTGAACATGATTATAACAATACCCGTTATTAATATCACAAGAATGACATTGGTAGATACGAATATTTTTGTACCAATAGAAGTTATAGGAATTGCTTTACGTCCAGATTCAATTTCATTACATTTAAATGGGAAATATGAAACTTAATTTCATTCTTTATTGCAGGTTCATTCTGAATATTTAAGGATGGGAAAGTATGAATGTAATTGTGTTGTAATGTTATTGCCGTACTGAAAATAGGACAAGATTCATTAGAATAAATTACCTGTGGTCCTGAAATCTGGATGGATTTCTGAGATTCTGGACACGTTTGTAGAATTACCTCTGGGTCTTTAGTAAGGAACAGAATGTGTTCCTTGTTTAGGGGTCTAAATAGTTTTACGTTATTCTTTACAGAAGCAAATTCACATCCTGCAGTGTTTGTTAAATTACAATTTGTGATTCTGGTGTTATAATATAAACACACATAAGTTTGAGTGTTCCTAATACATGGTACAGTGGACCATTTCAAAATTGGACCCTGTAGGTAATATTTTTCCGATGACACAAGTATAATATTATTAATGGTGGGTATAGGGGTTACATCATATAATTTATATTGGTTTCCATCCGTGATTGGCATGGGGAGAATTATAATTATTTCTTCGTCCAGCTTAAGGACTAGAGTCTTTGACAATTTCAGGATTTCATACTGATGATACTGATCAGTATGGATCATACTCCGTGAAGGGTAGATTGATAACAAATGTTTGACTATGTTAGTTAAGTCTTTTCTTGAGAACAATTTTACATTTGTCATTTCGTGGAATGAGAGACTAATGGTCTCCTGAACACCCGCATGATTTCTTGGAATTCGTTGATGCACAGTGACACGTATTGGATGTTTTCAAGTAGATTTATCTTGAAATCTTCTGTTAGAAGGATACCTTGAATTACTTTCGTATTGTCATTAACATGGTTCATTTCATCATCAAATATTTGAGCAATTGAATTTGTGAATGATACTAGTTTATTTATATGTTATATTTCATTAGTGCGACTTTGTTTTAGAGTGTCTAATTGACTTTGTAATATACCTAAATCATCCTGGTCAAGATTGCCAGAGATGAACTTCATTACTTTTCCTAATCTATTTACTACATCTTGTTTAGTTCTATTGGAAGTATTTGATTCCTATTTTTTTTAGTTATATCAGTTAGTTCATATATAAAGTGCGGAAAAGTATTATTACTTTTTAATAAAAGGCTCGAGACAGTATCATCAATATTTCCGTACGAATCTTTTAAAGTAGTAAGATTGAAGTGAAACATGAATTTATGGTAATTATTAATTACCAATACCGATCCCATGGGGTCGGCATAAAATCCTGACATTGTTATGGGTTCGGTATAGATGTTGGCATATCATGGTAGGAATCTGGGTAGAGAAGACATTTCCTTTTAGGTTTAATGTCACGGAAATTTCTGACATGGGTCATGCCATTTTTAGCCTATTTTCATTTATGAAAAAATAGGCTTATGAGATCACATTTTGTCCGTGTGTCTGTCTGTGTGTAAGTGTGTGTGAGGATTTTTGTGTGTCTCCCCCTAATAACATCTAAACGGCTAGAGCGATTTCAATGGAACTCGGTAAGTTTATAGCAATATTCCGCGCAACCGCGACCATGCCCTTCAAATTTTGTTACGTTTCACCAATCCAAAATGGCGGCTGTGCGAAATATTTCACCAGCATTCAATATCTCCGAAACTATTACCGATATCACCCTGGATTTTTGTATGGTGATAAAGGGAACTACAAAAAGTTCACCTATGTGACATTTGAGAACCCGGTAACTACAAAACCAACATGGCGGCCAAGCGAAGTTGTGACTTTTAAATAGACGTTTCTCGCGATTAATCAACCAAACGCAATGACACTTGGTACAGTATATGTTTATACACATTGTAATGCACCGACATCTAACTTTGTTCAATTGTTTACATAGCCTCAAGATGGTGGCTGTGCGAAATATTTCACCGGAATTCTATATCTCTGAAACTACTACAGGTATCACCCTGAAATTTCGAACGAAGATAAAGGGCACTACTGGAAGTTCATCTATGAGTATTTCAAAAACTGGTTAACTACGAAACGAACATGGCGGCCACGCGAAGTTGATCGTTTTAAATAGACTTTTCTCGCGATTAATGATCCAAACGCAATCAAGCTTTATACAGCAATTTTTTCTACATATTGTATTGCACTGGTATCTAACTTAGTTCAATTGTTTACATAAACTAAAGATGGCGGCTGTGCGAATTTTAAAATGAAGCTTTTATATCTTTTGTCGTAATCATGCGATCGAAGTGAAAGTTTGAATAATGAAGCTACGCAATAATTTTCCTTTAATGGTACATAAATCTATGGCCTATACATATAACATATAAATGGCGAGCATCCGAAATATTTTGACGGTTCTCAATATCTACGAATCTTTTACAGCAATCAGACTGAATTTTTTATGTTCATTGAGGCTATGAACATAAGTTCACCTATAGGACTTTCAGTTACCTGGTGAGCACAAATCAAACATGGCGGCGACGCGAACTATAAATATTTGAAAGGACGTTTCTCGCGATTTAACCATCCGAGTGCAGTGAAACTTTGCACGTTAAATGCTTATACAAATGTAAATCCACAGGCATCTAATTTATTTCAATTGTTTTCATAACCACAAGATGGCAGCAGTGCGAAATTTTAAAATCTCGTCTTTATTTCTTGTGTCCTAATCATGCGATTGAAGTTTGAATACTACACCTACACAATAATCTTCATGTAATAGTACATAACTCTATACCTACATAAATATAAAAATATAAAAATTTATACAAATCCGAAATATTTAGACGGCTCTCAATATCTACGAATCCATTACAGCAATCAAACAGAAAATTTATGTGTTGATAGTTCCATTTAACATAAAAAGGATAAATGAAAATAGGCTATACCGTTCTTCACGGAACTACTTGTTCATTTTGCAGTATGCTCGGTTTTCTTCAAGTTTGGTTATTGTGCCTTCCTTATATAGGTTTCTGGATTTCCGATTTCTCGCAAGAGGGTCTAGGGCATATGCAGTTTCATCTATTTGATAGGAGTGCTCGAAAATGGAATCATTTGTTTCCGGTTTACTTTCATTTAAGATTTTCAACTGGTTTCCTTGTCTCTCAATACATTCATTACTTTTTGGAGACGAGGAGACACATTGAGAAGTATCAATATGAATCTGAGCAAATGGGTAGTCGGCTGTTATAGGACCTTGGTGTGATACCTCGTTAGGGTGCCTTTCATATTTATTCCTCTGACATAAGTTACACTGATTTATTAGATTTGTAATTTGTTCTTTTAGGTGTGGCCAATAGTACTTGGTTCGAAAGTGTTCCAACGTTTCTATAATACCATTGTGATTTATCGAATGATATTGTAGAATTAACTGTTTCTGTGTTTCTGGGCAATCAGTGTCCTCTGGATATTTAATTTGATTTCGGTTTTGGTTCAAATTATTCTCTGATATTTTTAGTGTGGAGATAGGATATTTCTGATTTGAGTGTAAGGTTTCATTGACAATTTCGTCTTGAAATGCGGCATCTCCGAGGATGGCTACATTAGAGACTGTTTCGTCGTTCACGTTTACTTGTATTCTAGAAAGTGTATCTGCAACGTCCTTGGTCTTTCTTTTGTCAAAATCAGATTCTCCTACTTTTGTGCGGGGATATTCTTGAATTTCACCGTATGTGATGGAGTTCATTTCCTGTGGTTCAACTAAAGTCGGCTCTTTGAACTCTTGTTTTAGTTGTGTTTCTGTGGTGTATATGACCTGGTGGTTTTTGGCATCTAAGAGATACATTTCACCATATTTATAATTCAGAATATACTCATCTCCTTTCTCGATGTTGAGGGAATCGCAGTGTTACGTGAATCTATTGCGGGTTGAAAATGATTCACTTGCTTATTACTCGAGTGAAAATGGAATGGTATGGCTTTATTGGCTAGCGTAACTAGGTTCGATTCATAATCTATCTTCGCACATAATTTGACAAAATCAGCTGTGCCAATTAGCACATTGAAATACAGTAATTATGCCTTTGCATGACTCGAAAGTCTACGGGAGTGTCAATTTCATATTCTGAAAAGATAGGGAAGTGTATGTTTTCTTCACCCATCGTTTGCGAATGAACTGATTTTATATAGAACGGTTCTTGGAACAAATATTCTTCAAAGTGTTCGTGTGCGACTGTCGGATTCATTATAGAATTACAAGCACCACTGTCGATTAAATTTTAAAACCAAATAGAGTGATGAATAGTAATTTAGGAGCATTTCTTATATTATTTAAGTTTTCGCTTGAGATGACTGAGTCAAGTGAAAACCCTGACTTTGTTCGTGATTTTCATTGAATGAGTATGAGGATGGCTGAATTGTGTTGTATTCGAACTCGTGTTCGTGCGGTTGTGTTTCTTCAAAATATTCTGACGAGTGTGCCTCCTGAAAGTATTCTGGTGGTACATAGTTACAATCGTTGGTTTCTTCTGTGTGCGCATTTACAGTCCCTTGGATGGTGGATATACCAGACATAGGTTTTGGATAACTTTGATTATTAGGTGTGAAACGTCGGCCAATGTTATTTGGCGTAGGATAAGGTCGATTCATTGGTTTAAAGGGTTGTTGGTTCTGTGGTTCGAAAGTCGGTGGATTCGGACCTTGAAAGGGTCTGAAATTGGGTAGTTGCTAAGGATTCATGAATTGCTGGTTAGGTTGGTTGGAAAAAGGTCGTGGTTGAGGAAAGTAGTGGCTTTGTGGCCATGGATATGCAAACGGATTGTGGGCAGTATGGTTTAGTGGTTTTGACGCTTGACTGAATCTGTTAGGTGGTAACTGTATGAATGTTCTGTGACTGGAATGGTCATTTGGAGGATGTTTCGGTGACTTTCTCAATTGATCCATGTAATTCTCGTGTGCTCGGTCATTATCGTAAGTCCTGCAATGTCTCAGTGTGTGACTTAAATCTGTGACATGGGCATAGCGCAGATATGCTCAGTACGGCTCTACGATTCCGACTTTGAAAGTGTTTAAACTCAGATCGTCTAGCTCTCTTAGTTTGAGCTCTAAGATCTGATCCATGTAGTTTAATTTGCATAAACTTTTACATTGAAGGACTAGAGCGTCTTGTCTGTCATGATAATCTGTGTAAGCTTCACTTCTCTTTTGGAAGCAGTTAGAAATTTCTTGAACTAACAGTCTTTCATCTTTTACGTCACCAAATTTCCTGATTAGTTTTTCTTTAAATTTCTCATAAGTAGAGTTTGCATCCAGATCTAAAATACTACTAGCTTCTCCTTTTAGTTTCGATTTGAAAACATTAAATAGAATATCATTAATAATTTTAGCGTTGGGAACTGCATTGGCTCTCCTGAGAGTATTTATGAAACTATCACATCTCGCAGGAAAGTAGTCTAGACTGCGAGAAGTACTTCCATTATTTTCAGGTAGCAAGAGAATATGAGCATACTCGAATTTTGATAGCAATTCTATCTCAGGCATTGTGATTTATTATAATTAATTAATTAATTAATTGACTATTTGATTGAATAATTGAAAATTATTAACATATTTATTATCATTAATTCGAAACAACTATGATATGTGGGAATCTTGTTTAGATTTCCACAATATGAAGAAAGTGAAATGTGAATGATTTGTTTGCTAATAAAAAATATTTAAATTAATTATTAATTCTTATGAAGCCTCCGTGGCTTAGGCGGCAGCACGCCGGCCTCTCACCGCTGGATCCGTGGTTCAAATCCCGGTCACTCCATGTGAGATCTGTGCTGGACAAAACGGAGGCAGACAGGTTTTTCTCCGGGTACTCCGGTTTCCCTGTCAAACTTTCATTCCAGCAACACTCTCCACTATCATTTCATTGCATCTGTCATTCATTTCATCATTGCCCCAGAGGAGTGCCTCAGGCCTCGGCAGCCGGTACAGTTAATATCCTCGCCGCTAGATGGGGGCTTCATTCATTCCATTCCTGACCCGGTCGGAGACTGGAAGCAGGCTGTGGATTTTCATTTTCATTAATTCTTATAATAGTGGAAAGCGAAAGACCAGTATGGGCTGCACTAACTCACTTTTATTAGAAAACGATATTACTTTATTATTAATTTCTGTTTTAATTGTTTAGTTTCAATATTAATTCAAAAGGGTAATAAAAAGTGTAAGGTCCGCTAAATCAGAGAGCACTAGATTATTCCTTTGAAATGCACAGATATTTATTATTAAGTATTTATTTTTTGTTTTAATTTACTAGTTTAATTCAAACGAAATGACAAAGCAAACTCTGCTAGTCAAAGTTTACCGTAATTTGCTTCCGTTTGAAAGGCAAGAATTTATTATTAAAATTTGTATTTTACAAGTATTAGTTCAAATGAAATAGGAAAAGCCACGTATCTTTCGATCAAGCTAATCACTTTTCATCTGAAAGGCAAAATAAATTTATTATTATCTTAGTATCTATGTTTTAATTCAAAAGAAAATAGTGACATGCAAAAACCCCATTTAGATTTACACAAACTCAATCCTCTTTCGAAGGGCAAAAGGATTTTATTATTATTGCCCTTGTATCAGTTAAGAATGAACCATGCTGTTGGTAGCAATATTTAGGCAGTACAATAAGGTATTTCAAATGTAACTTACAGGCAGGAAATGATGATCAGCTTGGACTGCATCTTCATTGGTCTGTAGTTGTAGTCGGTTGGTTTTTCTTCTGCGATGTCAAGCGAGCGAGCCCCTTTTCGGAGCTGTCGGTGCGCACGTACAGCAGCAACGTGCGGCGATAGGCTGTAGTCGAATGGCGCTGCTTGGATCGTTGGATTCTTGGAGCGTTGTCGGCTTACTTCCTCTCGTTCCGTAGTCGGATGGTTCTCTTCGGCGTCGTCGAGCGATCGAAAGGCGCTTCTGGAGCGTTGTCGGTATACTCGAACGGCAATGGCGGTCGGTTGCTGTCGAAAAGCGCTTCTGGAGCGTTGTCGGCGAGCTTCCTTCCTTCCTTCCTTCAAGCTAGCGAAGTCGGTTATGGTCGAAAGGCCTCCAGTGAGGTTGTCAGTTCCACTCCTAACTTGCTGGCTGGTTCAAATGAAATAGATTATTTCAGTAGTTTTAGGGAAGAAAACTGGCTTTGCTAGACGAGTGACGAAAGGCGTTCGGGATTGTTGTCTGAACACTTCATCCAACTAGCACGTAGATCTAGTGGCGATCATTTATCTATCTCGGACGGCCAGGCCCCCAGTTAAGTTACTCGAAACACTAGACAGGATTCCAGCAGAGTATAGCTTAACACTTGCTCGTGGCTAGCATGGTAAGCTAGGTCCTCACAGGTTCTCCACGAGTCAGAGTGATATCTATTTCAAATGAAGCGAAGAGTTCAACTTTGTTAATTATTGTTTCGACTAGTCACTAATACATTTGAAGTTATTTACAAGCGCCGAGGCATGAAGCCCAACTGCCAACCAGTTCAGTTGGTTAGTCTTAAGATTATTGAGTTACAAGAGACTGGAGCTCTCTGAGTCCAGGGATTTATTAGAATTAAAGAAGTCACATGTCAATCCCTCTGAGTGGGATACAGTACAATCTTACTGGCTAGTTACCAGGGTAGAGGGGGACACATGTGGAAGGGACTGCCGAAGGTCGGGAGTAGGGAAAATACGTCACGGAAACATTTGGCTGGACTCTGCCATGCACGAGGTTATGTCTCATCTGAACCCTGAGCTGTTATTATAATTATTCATAGCTTGCCAGGCACGAGGTTATGTGTCATTTGGGCCTCGAGTTGTCATTGAATATTATACTGAGAATTATTATACACAGATTGCCAGGCACGAGTTTATGTGTCATCTGGACTTTGAGTTGTTATTGAAGTATACACAGCTCGAGTCACTAATATTGAGAAATTAACATACATACTGTCTGTTGAAACTTGGCTGACAGTCAAGCAGTAATGATGATAATAATAATGTAGCTTTTAGAAGCTGAATCCATTAATATTGGTAGTCGAGGGTTCTATTCCCGACGAGGAATATAACTCCTTAACCTTCATCCGGTCGCGCCCGCGTTAGATTACCGTCCTATTGAAAAGAACGCACGTAGAGCTCCTCTGATCGTTACAAAGTGCGCAAAAGACACAAGTATTCTCAAGGTACGATATCCTTCGCTAGATGACAGAGGAGTAGCGGTTCTTGATGGCGACGTTTTCGCTCAGTTGTTCATCAAAATGCCAAGGGCTCAGTCGAGGAGTAGACTAACGTCGCACGCGACCGGAAGTGCTTTTTTTTTTTTGCTGACCGCCCAAAACAAAATGTGAGTATTTATCATAGCATTTCCTCATTTCTAACACATTCCATTCACTATTGATAACCCAGTTGCTCATTCTCCCCCCAACATCCACACACACGCATGCACACAAACAATCTTTAATGCTGTCATACAGTGTTTTTTTTTTTTCATTTTTGCCACCACCGTTGTCGCTTCTATTATGGATTTTATTGAATAAATATTTCTATATTTACACCTCTGTATATCAATTACATGTTCGATCAACCTCAAAGCCAGTCATATTGCCATTGAAAGTGAAAAAAAACTCACAATTGAAAAAAACGAGAGGACGGTAGATTACCGTCGCACGACTTCGAGTGTTTCATGAAGGGGCACGACCGCAAGAAGGATAATTCATGTCCCGGGGTGCGTACCCCATCCTTAACCCCAACAATTACAGTTATACACTCTCCTACAGACATCATAGAAACACAGGTTATCAGACAATTAATAGCATATCATGGAGGTGATGACCATGATATCGCAAGCCCCTAAAAAGAAGTAACACACCATCTCCATGACAGATGATTTCACCTGTTGGTGGCGAATAACGGTATATTTCCTTGGTGTGCCCCTCCATGAAATATGCCCCGCGGCCATCAATGTGATCGTCTGATATTGGTTTGCAAAATCGAGTCCAACATTAACAACTTGGGATATTGACAATTAAATACTACTCTAGAAGTTTATAGGTTTGAAATGCAAAACTAATGTAACGTGCGTATTAACTGACCGACCAATGTATTTGGGTCTGTTAGTATACATGGAGCCGGCCCCGTGGTGTTGGGGAAGAGCGCCTGCCTCTCACCCGGAGGCCCCGGGTTCGATTCCCGGCTCCGTCGGGGATTTTAGAAACTGACGTGAGGGCAGGAACGGGGTGTACTCAGCCTCGGTGGACAATTGAGTAGCTGTCTCTCAGTGAGGCAGCGCCCCGATCACGAAAACCAAGATTAACGGACGAGGGGACCCGATGCGCTGACCAGGCGTCACCCCAATATCTGCAGGCCAAATGGCAGGGCAGCGGTCGCTTGGTAGGCCTAGGCCCTTCATGGGCTGTAGTGCTTGGGGTTATTTATTTATTATACATGGAACGGTAAACCCCCGCACCTCATCTCACCATCTGCGATCCACATTCCCCTCAATCACACGGAGCTTGGTCTCGAACAGTACTTTTCTGAATTATTCTATATTCCTCATATCCTCATTATCTTATGATACGTAGGCCTACTGTCGGATCTCCAGCTAATCAGTTGATACCGCTAATTTTTATGTTCCCTTTCTTCATAGAACCAGCATGGGAAAGATTACCTTAACAACACAGAAGACGAGTTTCGAATGTTGGTATTCCTGGAGAACAAGAACTTCGTTGCCGAACACAACAAACAATTTGAGAATGGACAAGTTCCATACAAGTTGGGACTCAATCAGTTTGGAGATCTGGTAAGAACAAATTCACGCAGAACTAGAGGCTTTTATTCTGCTTAAGGTTTCAATCCCATAAAATAGTTCAAACATTAATACATATTCGTTTACAGAACGCTGCTCTCAGGAGGGCGTGGTCCAGTTACTAGCCTCACGCCAAGCTCAACAAGTTCGATTCTGTGTCAATGAATGTGTAATTTTTGAGTTGAAAATTCACATTCAGTATTCCACCTAAATAGGAGGCTCTGTGGCGTATGCTCACAAGTTTAACACCCATGTAAAACTGCATGTTTTTATGTTTTTGTTTGTTTGTTTTTGTTTGTTTGTTTGTCTGTTTGTTTGTTACGCTGCTCTGTGAATTTTATAATGTTATACCATGCTACCTACAGTGGTTTGTAAATTATTAGACTGAAATAATTAATTTGAAACAGTCACAATTTCTTATTCAAAATGATTATATTGACTAACTGGTTACTAATTTTATTGGCCTACTTATTTATGTTTTCTCCCCCAGGCGCTTAAAATTTTCCCATAAGTAGTCTAATTGCGTCTGGGGCAGATGACCTCGTAGTTCCGCCCATTAAAACATCAATAATAACAACAACGAATTGCGTCTGTAAATTTTCGAAATTGGGTATTCAGAGGAAATGTTAAGCTGAGTCCACTTCCTCTCTTTTTATTGACTCTGAGATATACCGTACCCTCTAAATAAGGTGGCTTCAATCCATGGTCAAATTAAACATTAACCAACCATAATTTCAAATTACAAAGTTGCCCTTCGCTTCATGCGGACTAAAGAGAAGCTGTCATTCGACAGGTAGGCCTATTCATTGGCCTCCTCAATGCTTCTACTGGTGCGTCATGTTTCCAATTTGTCTATGAAGCAGTCGTAGGTGCGACACAAGGAAAGGAGCATCAAAGTCATACCACTTGGTAATGTTTAAAGAATTTAGTTAGTTAGTTAGTTAGTTAGTTAGTTATTTTTGTTTTAAGGGGCGGAACTACGAGGTCAACTGCCCCTTGTTTAAAGAAGTATATGTAAAACTGGGAGGAATACAATTACTGATTGGAAAATTATTATTATCAGCACCTCACGAGAGGGATTGAGGTTGATGTCCCGGGACTTAAAATGGACACTTCCCTGGAGAGAGAGGAGCAAGAAGCCCCAAGCATATACACTCCCAGCGCCAGGATCTGGACCTCAGATCTTCAGACGACAGTCAGCTATCTAATCTAATCGTGTACTGTACATTAGATCGTTCGTGGATGTTGCTCTGTTAGAAATTTGGAGTATCAGATCAGTTACAACTCACTCCTTAGATCAGATATTCTCAACCTGGTGCTCACGAGCACAACGGTGATCTTTAAATGGCATTTGGTGCTCACGTCATATGACCCCAAGGTGCTCGTGAGCACCAGCTCCCCTGATTTTCAATTCAAATTGTGTTGGACGAACCGCAATAATTGTGTTTTCTTTAACAAGTTTTGGCAGTCGGAAATTTATTTTCTTGTGAAATAGAATTTTTTAAACTACAGTCAAAAGATAATAATTGGACATCCCTGTTTTATGAGTAACACGAAATGTGCTGATTTGACTCGACTTTCCACACGTAAATGTATCTTATGTGCATGAGTCATGTAAGCAGTTGCAGCATGCCTGGTGAGTGATGAATCCCTAGCTATTGCACCACTTCTGAAGGAGAGCGAGATAGGAAAAGGAAACAGAGGAGCATGCTAGTTCCATTATGATTATTATTATTATTATTATATTGTTTTATTATAATATTATTATATTCAATCCCTGAGCAGAATTTCGACGTAGATATTGGAATTACTCTCTTCACTGAGGATGAGTTGAGTAGGGCAACTCAGTCTCTGCGAAACAAAAAGTCCCCTGGTCCTGACGACATCTCAAACGAAATACTCAAATTAATAATCGAGTTACATCCACAACTAATATTAAGAATTTTCAACGAGTGTCTAAAAAGTAGTGTTCAGCATCTGCTGGAAGGTCTGTCGTCTGGCGCTCATTAATAAGTGAAAGGCGACCCGGATTTATCATCATCATACCGCCCTCTGTGTATGCTCAAAACAACAGGTAAGCTCTTTGAGAAGCTTCTGAGAGTCAGGTTGCGCCAAGCGATCATGGCAGCCAGTGACCTGTCACCAAGACAATATGGATTTCGAACAGGGACATCGACCCTAGATGCGATACAAGAAATTGTTGCAGATGTCCAGAGAGCGGAGAATTACAATTACCCCTCTCGTCGTGTGGTTCTCTTTGTTACTCTTGACGTAAGAAATGCATTCAAATCTGTCAAGTGGAGTGACATGCTGAAAGCGTTGGAGAATACATTTCATGTTCCAAATTATCTTTCACGGATGATAAATTCCTACATGAAAGATCGTTCGTTGCTTTATAACACGTCAGAAGGACAACGCAGGGTACGGATCTCGACCGGAGCTGCACAGGGTTCGATTTTAGGACTAGATCTGTGGAATATCACATATGATAGCTTGCTGAGATCTGAAGTCACTGATTCAACTATCCTAGTACGTTAGTCAGATCCTAACAAGGAAGAGAATGCAGAAGAAACTCCCAATACAGGTAGGAGACATTCAAGCAGTGATGCGGCCAGCAGCAAAATATCTGGACATAATCGACAATAAAATTAATTTTGGAGAACAAATTAGATGGACTGCAGATAAGGCGGTTACAAGAGTAACGTCCTTCAGTCGGTTCATGGCCAATGTGTCTGTCTGTTTGGTAGTCAGCCCGAAGGCTGGTTGGACCCTCAAAAAGTACCGCCGTTACGTTATGTGAGTAGATACCCACAAAAACCCAAGGCAGCGCTATTTTGAGGCTTTCTAGGCAAGAAGAGGAGTGAGGTAGTTTGCCATTGCTTTCCTCAATGGCCAATGTAGGTGGGACAAACTCTAGCAAGAGGAGACTACTGATGACAGCCATCCATTCAGTTCTACTGTGTGGAGCGGAAATATAGGCGCATGCCCTGGATAAGGAAATGTATAAGAAGTCACTAGCGCAAATGCAGAGGCGGGGTGCTTTGCGCGTGGCATCTGCATATCGCACGGTCTCTGAAGAAGCAGATCTTGTTATTGCCGAGATAATTCCAAATTTTTTCTTGCGAAAGAACGCAAGTAGGCTACATTTTCTGGGGGAAATCAGGGGTAGGTTTAAGAAATGCAAGACGAACAGCAAGAGTGCAAACCTTTCGTAATTGGCAGATCAAATGGGAGCAAGGAGACCGAATCCAGTGGACTAAGAGAATGATCCCCCAGGTGAAGGTTTAGACACAGAGGAAACATGGTGAGGTTGGTTATTATATCACTCAGTTCTTGACTGAGCGTGGGTACTTCTGTTCTTATCTTAAGAAGATGGGAAAGGTGGATTCACCAGATTGTATCTACTGTGTCAATGAGCTAGATAATGCTAATCACATCTTCTTCTCTAGTGGATGGTGGGTCCAAAATAGACAGATTCTTCAAGAGCACATTGAGGTGGAGATATCACCTAACAATACTGGTTGCGGTGATAATACAAAATGAAGAAAGTTGGAAGCTGGTAGCAAGTTTTGTAGAAAATATCCTCTGAACAAAGGAGACAGATCTGGATCGTCATTGAAGATAATTCCCTACGGAAGAGTGCCCTACGGGCAAACATAAAATGACTCTAGCCTGAAGTAATGTGATAAACGAATCCAGGCTAGTGTTCAGAAGTAACGGGGGGAGTTTCACACAGTAGCCCTACACTAAGAGCGTAAATGCATTTCTCTTCCCTCTCCCCCCCCCCCCCCCCCCAAAGGAAATATATTCAATTTAATGGTACTCCGGTACTTGGTATGACATGAGGGTGGTGCTCACAGATGGAACATCCACTTTCAGGAAAACTAACCTCTAAGACTTCTCTCTACCATAAGCGCCTTCGCTTACAAACTCAGTCTCCAGTCTAAGTATCCTTGTGATTTCAGAACCACACGGAGTTCCTCGCATTGATGATGCTATATAACAGTTCGTCCCCGGTACTAAACAACAATGAGACTACTTACATCAGTCCAACAAACGTGATGGTCCCTGACTACATGGACTGGAGACAGGAGGGCATTGTCACTGAGGTGAAGAACCAGGGGCGCTGTGGATCCTGCTGGGCCTTCAGCACTGTAAGTACTGTACCCGGCTCATTTAAATTATACAGGCTGATTCTCTTGCTGGCCTTCAGAACAGGACTCTGTCGTCGGGGCATGAACGGTACACTAGCATGAATATGAAACAGTTCTGGATATTATAGGACGATCACAAGGGCTGAATAACATTCATCACACACAGATTCTGAATGAAAATAAACAAATTTAATGCACCAAACACCAGTACAACAAAAACAAATAAATGAAATAAAACCAAAATAGTAGAAATGAAGTTTAAAATAATAATAATAATAATAACTCAAAAGTAAAATAAATCAATTACAGAATCAATAAAATTAAGTCAGAATCAGAAATATAAGCAATAGACTAATTAATGTCCAATAACCACCAATTAAATGCTAATCAGCATCAATTAACACTTATCATAATAGTCATGATGTAAGATTACAATCAAATTAATTAACAAATAAAAACCAATCATATGTCAAAATAAAGAGAATGAATCGAAATGAAATCTGGTTAACACCAATTAACCTCAATTGCCATAATCAAATTAATTAATTAATTACGACGATAAAATTTCATCAGAAAGTTAAGTTATTAAGAGATGAGGGATCAAGAGGGTCCAGTCAACTGCAACAACAGTATGGATTAAGAAAAAGAAATACAATTATACGAAATTAATCAATCATTAATCTGAGTAAACATAATGATCATTGAGCCTGATATCATCCAATTACATTTCAGATACATGGTATGGTCAATATCAGAGACATCCATAGCCATTCCGAAGTATATATTATAGCCTAGCCATTGGCTCATTCAATTATTAATGGCGTTTAATTACCATTTACTGAAATCCCTCCGTTAAATAAAAGTTTACCCTCATATCAAATCTTAACTTTCATGGCATTAATTATGTATTTCTATGTGCAAACGCGAACAAGATTTATGCATCGTATTTACATACTCTTAAACATTAATTAAGGAAGCCTTCTCTGTACGAAGTCTTAATGTCCAATCCCGACATTACTTTGGACGTCTTTGCTTTAAAACAAATTAGCTGAATCAATGAAATCGTTTAATTTCCTTAACCTTGAAACACACTTACAAATTGTCACACATTACATTAGCATGTTAGCGATATAATAAGCTTGGCTTCATCCCTTGCTTTCGGCGTGACACACTCTCGAACCAAGCACTCGATGCCTTGTCAAATAATTCATGGATATTCACTAAACAAAATAAGAAAAGTGCCTTAAAAACAGACAAATATAACATCATAAAAAATGATGACTAATCATCTGCCTATCAAACTTGGGTTGGATAAACATGAAAAACAATTAATAAGTTCATCTGATGTGGGAATCAGAATATTAATTCCAATCAAACAGTATTAAATTAATCGTATCGTGTCAGAATCACGTTAGGCAACGGTGAATGTTCTTCAATCGAGCCGGAAACTTCCTGAAATAAAATAGGCATGACACAAAAGAATACCCTGAATGAGTGTTATGTTAAGCGACGGTGAATGTATTCGAATCCGCGACCCCTAGAAAAGATAGACATGACACAAATGTGTTCTAAGAAGCATACTCAATAGGGTCAAAATGTATTTATGGGTATTCGCTACCTATACACTTCTTACCTTGGGTGCCCCCTATCACGCAGAACGAGGTTACGATAGAACAAAGCATGGTCTGTTCAACAATTATCGAGAAAAAAAAAGAAATCTCAAGATTATTTTGAACCATTATTAACTATCAAAAAAAAACTAATAATAATTATTTTCCAGGACCGAAAATAATTATTCATGAACACAGGACTCTAAGGTCACTGTCTAGCTAGTACCCGTTTAAAAAGACTGATCGACCAGGCATAAACAAGAGGGTCTCGAACCCAGTGGTGCAAGGTTACTGCCTATCTAGTACCGTTTAAAATATTTTCTGGACCAGGCATAACAAGAGGATATCGAACCCGGGACTGCAACGTTACTGCCTATCTAGTACCCGTTTAAAATAGTTTCTGGCCAGGCATAACAAGAGGATATCGAACCCGGGACTGTATGGTCAACAGACATAACCGTCCCTTATATCAAAATGATCAGTGAAAAAAACATCGACTGGAGGCCTCAGGGTAGTGACCTAACGTACCCTTACGTAAATATTACACTTGGGACCAAAGAAAAAAATATAAGAATCGCTGCGACACAGCACTCGTGCCTGCAGCAATCTCCCCCTTAGTGAAGGTTGACAATGAATGGGCCGCATCTGCTAGCTAAACTTGACCACGAAAAGGTGGAGAGCAACTCTTCACTCACCAGGGCTAACATATGACTGAACTTTACCAGCTGTGCGGACCAGATCTTAGTATTCTAAATGTGGAGCAAAGCGCTCTCACTTGAATATAAATTAATTATTACAGTCACCTCATTTTCACTTATACCATTCTCTTGCCTGTGAAATATTATTGCAATGTGAATTCTTCACCTTTATTCCTCTGTACGATATGGTTTCAAGCAAATATAGATTAATTATAGCAATATTTTGCCTGCGTTGATTGGCCACTACCTTGCACGTACAATTCACTTATATCACTGTATCTTATCGTACTTACTTTCATCCGGCGTCTTCTCCTCAGGTCTTATTTACCTGGCATTATCATCTATTTTATCTTATTTCATCGTAGATTTCTCCTTATAACATCTTACCTGTATGGCCTTAGAAATCACACGCGCTTTATAATAACCAATATAACAAATAGTGAGGCTGGATCAGCCGTCACTTCTTAAATAATTCACGCCATTGTAAACTGTCCTCTAAACTCTATTAATTACTACACCATAATATCCCATCATTATCCATCACATACACCATGGTCCTCCAATCATCGTCCCAAAAAATATATAATCCTCTGGTATTAATTCATCCGGTATGTAAATATATAAATTACTATCTCTGGTCATTTACACGAAATAATGAGATTTTGCCTGGAAAGGACATCTATCGAAATACCATGCTTCGTTCGTCCTATTCGGGCGAAATACACAGGGGATAATTCTAACACACACTTATAAATAAAATAGGGAATTCTACCATGTACTTTTATGTACGAATACGATTACCTAGCAACATCCTTACGTTAATTTAGGCTCTATTAATTCATTAAGATAATTATTGTGATCATTCATCATTATGAGCGTACCCAGCTCCGTCAGATGCACAACTATGGTTGCCATTGACACAGTCATTGCACACACAAAATAAAACAAATCAAAAGGAAAAAAATAACATGCTAATATTACGGCGATGAAATCCATGAATTATTGACACTTTAAAATATAATCAAAAGATACTTATCATATCGAAGGCTTCTTTCATCGTCTGCATGAGCTGGACCAGAGGCCCGCACCAATATAACTTATCACATGACCTCCATGGTCAGTTCGAATCCCATCACGATGATGTTAAACCACTCTCTAATATCACTGCAATCTTCCATATCACTAGGTTACAGTAAGCCAGCACCCTTTTAAAATGCATACAAACACATATTTAATTAAATTATGCACCACTATAAAAATATACATTAGTGGGCTCCACACTTTTGTCATGAGTTGACGAATTCTCGCAATATTACCACACTTGTTGGGAACACATTTTTCTGTTATATTTATCACTTGAATTACATCTAATTTCACAGCTTTCCTTTCTTTTATAAACATTCACAACTCAGTATTCATGTTTAATATTATTTCGCATCAGCCGAACAATGGACTGTGCGTTTTGCGCGCTATTGCTAAGCGTGATGCCACATGGACCAGCAACCACTGACATCGGCTGAGTGATGAACAATGCGCTCTCACAGATTGCTACCCGCATATATGACAAAATGGTTGCCAATTCATAGTTGTGCACATACGACACCAAATGCTCCTTTCACAATCATATACTACAGTAATCAGGCACCTTACTTTATACATAAAAATAAGGCCTTGCTAATCATATGGCTCACGATGGAACTCGATCTTCGGCTAAATTAATATCATCAGCGCTTGGGTAGGACTAATTTCTTGCTGAAGGACGCTACTCTCTCTCTCTCTCTCTCACACACACTCCATGTTGTCAAATTTCCTTGCGCAGAGGACTACTTCTACTCGATGAACACAGAGATATTTAATTCGTTACCGCATTCCCAAAAATCTTGATAATAATTAGATTCATCATGGGCGTTTCAGATCATTCTTGTAATGTCTTGATCTCTCGTAATCAACTGAGACGTACTCTTTGAGGGCGGAGTCAAGCATCTTCTCCGTGTTAACTAGAGATGGTTACTGCGTTTTAGCGAGATTCTCAGAATTCGCTGGAGTGCTCCTCCCTTGAAACTCGCGTGCAAACAACTACTGGCGCACCTGCTCGGTCCTTTGTGCGAAAATCATAAATTTCTCCCTGTCGAAACTGCCAAGCCTTCTACAGTATACGTAGCTCTCAACATGGCAGAAAAATCCTAGTTATTATTATCATCATTGCACAATGATGATTTCATTCTCATGCCACAGTATTTAACATCATGGCATTGCCCTATATAAATACTCCAGTGACGTAATGTGTCCTTGGCCTAAGACGTAGGTCAAAGGGCACATCTCCCTCCTTCTTAGTTTGGAAAAACTGCTGAGGTTATGAAGAGTTTTACAATTCAAACAATACTGGGCAACATAATCCATTTTAACAATGTCATGTCTTCCTCATCGACCTTCTTTCGAAGTTGGCTTTCTGATGGACTCCAAATTAATTTGGATCATCAAATTCTTCTCGCAGCCTCTTATTCTCAGCTTTAAATTCCGCATTTATCTTCAGTTCACTCTCTCTTAGCATTATCAACTTTTCACGCAGCGTTATCCATGGACAGTCGTGATTATTTGTTGGCTGGATCTCTTCTTCTGCTTCCGATGGTTCTTCTACTTGGAATGGATCTCCTCCCTCTTCTTTCTTCTCCACTACGTTGACTCGATGTTGGACCTCATCTTCTTCGGCGGGATAGTATAGGTTTAGATTCTGTGCGTTATAGACAGACTCGACTCCAGTGCGTAGGTGTTTCACTTTATAAGCATTATTTCCAATTATCTTTATCACTCGGTACGGTCCATAGAATATCTCGCAAAATTTTGAGTATATTCGCTTCGCTGGATCGGACACTGCTGGTCGTTTCACCAAGTTTTGGAAAGGAGAATTAGGACAAGGATAGAAGGAGGGATGAGGGAAGAACAACATGGCTTCAGATCAGGAAGGTCCACAGTGGATTTGATTTTTGCTGTAAGGCAGTTACAAGAACAGCACTATGAGTATGGAACAGATCTGCTGATGGCCTTCCTGGACATTGAGAAAGCATATGACATTGTATGCAGAAACAAAGTATGGAAGTCCCTGGAGGATAGAGGAATATAAAAATGGACTATAAGGAAGATAAATGAGATGTACAAGGGAAGCGGGAGCTGTGTGAAAGTGCGAGGAGAGAGATTGGACTGGTTGGAACAGAGAAACGGCCTGAAACAAGGAAGTGCACTGTCACCGTTACTTTTCATTGTGGTGATGGATGACATAATGACCCGAGTGGCACAAGTAATTGGAGAAGGAAGGATGAAAGCAATGGTGCTTGCAGATGATTTGATGATTTGGGGAAACAAGGAGGAGGAGGTACAGGAACAGTTGGACGTGTGGGAAGGAATAATACAAGGTTATGGGATGAAATTTAGCATAAATAAGAGTGAGATGGTGATCACAACAAGGAAGAAGGACAGAACCACAACAGGAATAACAATTGGTGGGGAACAGCTGAAGAAAGTGGAGAGTTTCAAGTATCTGGGAAGCCTGATACAAGAGAATGGAAGAAACGATAGAGAAATAAATGAGTGGGGGAGACAGGCAGAAGCATTCCGGAGGAGTGTGAGAAGCATGTTATGGAGCAAGAATGTCCCTCAGAACAGCAAAAAGATCATATATCGGACGTACTATGTCCCTATCCTGACGTATGCCTCGGAGACCTGGGTTATGGAAGGAAGGGAGAAGAGCAAAATACAGGCCAGTGAGATGAGGTTCTTGAGAAGCAGTATTGGAGCTACAAAGATGGACAGAATAAGAAATGAGAGGACCGGAGAATTAATGAAGGATGAACCATTACAGACTGGTATAGAGAAATCTAGACTTAGATGGTATGGACATGTAAAACGAATGGAGGAGAAGAGGATACCCAGGAGGATACACGAGACGAAGTGGGAAGGAAAGAGACCAAGAGGGAGACCGAGAGACAGGTGGCTGAAGGGGGAGGAAGAAATCGTGAAGAAGAGAGGAGAAGACTGGACAAGGGTGGAGGCTGAGAGATGGTGGGAAGACAGAAGACGTTGGAGAGACTTGTGTTCCAAACAGACCCGGCCAGTGGCTGGAAACTGTGCAAGATGATGATGACCTCATCACATTTTCAGTCATGACCAGCAATATATTGCAATGCTGAGAGTGCTATCTTTTGACGCCCTTAAAGTTGCAATAGTGTTAAAAAGTAATCGTACAAAGAATGTAACTTATATAAGAAGCTTCTTCAGTAATTTTGTTTTCCATTGTCCGTCATGTTTTGACGGGTTTCATCTAGTTAGTTTATTAAATGAAATTAGTTTTCTGGGAATATCTAAAAAAATGTTCGTTTTAGGGCCTTAAAATGTGGTTTTCGTGGACCCTTTAGGGCCCCCGAGTTTTGTCTTTCACATTGAGGGGTTGAAAATGAGCTTTGTCACGTCCATCTACGCCTATTTTAGCATGTTTTTTAAGGGAGTAGGCACAAAGGTACGGAGAAGAGTTACATCAATGATTAGTGTAGTGCCCCTGATGGATATCTGTACCAAATTTTACGTTGATATACCCAGCCGTTCTCGAGTTATAAGGGAACAAATTTGTCCACAGACAAACAAACAGACAGACAAAAAATATTTTGCGCGCATCCATCATGAAACAGTCTGAAACGCGTAAATAACTCAAATTTCCGTAGAAATTCAGAAAAAAAAAAACAACAGGCAAACTTTCATTTTTATATATAGAGAGATAGACTGCAACGCTCGGTGTTGACGTGTTTTATTGCACACATTTAAGTTTTACTCGCTAACCGTTGGACATACACGAAAAGTGATAAGGATCTTTCGGATAGAAAATTAAATTTTAAGGCTCACATATACCATCAAAATTTTTCTACTTCTTAGCGCTCTTTTTAGCCTATTTTCAATTTTGAAAAAATAGGCTTATGAGATCACCTTTTGTCCGTGTGTGTGTGTGCGTGTGTGTGTGTGTGTGTGTGTGTGTGTGTGTGATTCGTGTGTGTGTCCCCCCCTAATAAAATCTAAACGGCAGGAGCGATTTTAATGAAACTCGGAAAGTTCATAGCACTATTCCCGGCGACCTCGACCGTGCCCTTCAAATTTTGTTACGACTCACCAATCCAACATGGCGGCTGTGCGAAATATTTCACCAGCATTCAATATCTCCGAAACTATTATCGATATTACCCTGACATTTTCTATGGTGATAGTGGGGACTACTATAAGTTCACTTATGTGACTCTTGAAAACATGGTAACTACAAAACCAACATGGCGGCCAAGCGAATTTGCGACTTTTAAATAGACGTTTCTCGCGATTTGACAAACCAAACGCAATGAAACTTGGTACAGTATATGTTTATATACATTGTAATGCACCGACATCTAACTTCGTTCAATTGTTTACATAATCACAAGATGGCGGATGTGCGAAATATTTCACCGGCATTCTATATCTCTGAAACTATTAGCGGTATCTCCCTAAAATTTTGTACTGAGATAAAGGGCACTACTAGAAGTCCATCTATAAGATATTCAAAAACCGGTTAACTACAAAACGAACATGGCGGCTAAGCGAATTTGAACATTTTAAATAGACCTTTCTCGCGATTTAATGTTCCAAGCGCACTGAAACCTGGTACAGGAAATATTTATACACATTGTAATCCACTGGTATCTAATTTAGTTCAATTGTTTACATAACCTCAAGATGGCTGCAGTGCGAATTTTAAAATTAAGTTTTTATTTCTTGTGATGTAGTCATGCGATCGAAGTGAAAGTTTGAATAATGAACCTACGCAATAATTTTCCTTTAATGGTACATGACACTATGGCCTATACATTTAACAATCCAACATGGCGACCATACGAAATATTTAGACGATACTGAATATCTACGAATCTATTTAACAATCAAACTGCATTTTTTAATGTTCATAGGGGCTATGAACTTAAGTTCACCTATAGGACTTTAAATAACCTGGTGATCACAAATCCAACATGGCGGTGACGCGAATTATAAATATTCACATGGACGTTTCTCGCAATTTAACCATCCGCGTGCAGTGAAACTTGGTACAGTAAATCTTTACCCGAATGTTAATCCACTGGCATCTAATTTATTTCAATTGTTTCCATAACCTCAAGATGGCAGCTGTGAAAATTTTTAAATCTCCTTGATTTTTCTTGTGTCCTAATTATGCGATTGAAGTCTGAATGCTACATGTACACAATAATCTGCATGTAACAGTACATAACTCTAGGACCAACATATATAAAATCCAACATGGCGACCATCCGAAATATTTAGTCGGTTCTCAATATCTACGAATCTATTATAGCAATCAAACTGAAATTGTGTATGTTGATTGAGGCAATTAACATAAGTAGGATATATGAAAATAGGCTGTATAGTTCTTCACGGAACTACTTGTTTTATTTGAAATGGAAATATGAAGTTTTGAAACCAAACGGCGTAGTGACGTCACAAATGTGGGTTTTACTCACTAACCGTTGGAGATACACGAAAAGAAGTTTGCTATTTCCTAGCGTTCTCTTTTTATTTGAAATGGAAATATGAAAATAGTCGCCATTTTTAAACAGTGCAAATTATCGAAATCAAAAGTTTCGGATAGTAAATTAAATTTTAAAGCTCGTATGTGCCATCAAAAGTTTGCTATTTCTTAGCGTTCTCTTTTTATTTGAAATGGAAATATGAAAAGAGTCACATTTTTAGCCTATTTTCAATTTTGAAAAAAATAGGCTTATGAGATCACCTTTTGTCCGTGTGTGTGTGCGTGTGTGTGTGTGATTCGTGTGTGTGTCCCCCCCTAATAAAATCTAAACGGCAGGAGCGATTTCAATGAAACTCGGGAAGTTCATAGCACTATTCCCGGCGACCTCGACCGTGCCCTTCAAATTTTGTTAAGACTCACCAATCCAACATGGCGGCTGTGCGAAATATTTCACAAGCATTCAATATCTCCGAAACTATTACCGATATTACCCTGACATTTTCTAATGTGATAGAGGGAACTACTATAAGTTCACTTATGTGACTTTTGAAAACCTGGTAACTACAAAACCAACATGGAGGCCAAGCGAATTTGCAACTTTTAAATAGACGTTTCTCGCGATTTGACCAACTAAACGCAATGAAACTTGGTACAGTATATGTTTATATACATTGTAATGCACCGACATCTAACTTCGATCAATTGTTCACATAATCACAAGATGGCGGATGTGCGAAATATTTCACCGGCATTCTATATCTCTGAAACTATTAGCGGTATCTCCCTAAAATTTTGTACGGAGATAAAGGGTACTACTGGAAGTCCATCTATAAGACTTTCAAAACCCGGTTAACTACAAAACGAACATGGCGGCCAAGCGAATTTGAAAATTTTAAATAGACCTTTCTCGCGATGTAATGTTCCAAGCGCACTGAAACCTGGTACAGGAAATATTTATACACATTGTAATCCACTGGTATCTAATTTAGTTCAATTGTTTACATAACCTCAAGATAGCGGCAGTGCGAATTTTAAAATTAAGTTTTTATTTCTTGTGATGTTGTCATGCGATCGAAGTGAAAGTTTGAATAATGAACCTACGCAATAATTTTCCTTTAATGGTACATGACACTATGGCCTATACATTTAACAATCCAACATGGCGACCATCCGAAATATTTAGACGATACTGAGTATCTACGAATCTATTTTAGCAATCAATCTGCATTTTTTAATGTTCATAGGGGCTATGAACTTAAGTTCACCTATAGGACTTTAAATAACCTGGTGATCACAAATCCAACATGGCGGTGACGCGAATTATAAATACTCACACGGACGTTCCTCGCAATTTAACCATCCGCGTGCAGTGAAACTTGGTACTGTACAGTAAATCCTTATACGAATGTTAATCCACTGGCATCTAATTTATTTCAATTGTTTCCATAACCTCAAGATGGCAGCTGTGCTAAATTTTAAAATCTCCTTGTTTTTTCTTGTGTCCTAATTATGCGATTGAAGTTTGAATACTACACGTTCACAATAATCTGCATGTAACAGAACATAACTCTAGGACCTACATATATAAAATCCAACATGGCGACCATCTGAAATATTAAGTCGGTTCTCAATATCTACGAATCTATTACAGCAATCAAACAGAAATTGTGTATGTTGATAGTGGCAATTAACATAAGTAGGATATATGAAAATAGGCTGTATAGTTCTTCACGGAACTACTTGTTTAAATAGTGCAAAATATCGAAATCAAAAGTGGCCTATGTGTAAACATGGTAAAGCTCACATACACCATCAAAATTTTGCTATTCCTTAGCGTTCTTTTTTTTATTTGAAATTGAAATATGAAATTTTGAAGCCAAACGGTGTAGTGACGTCACAAATGTGGGTTTTACTCGCTAACCACTGGAGATACACGAAAAGTGATAAGGACCCTTCGGATTGAAAATTAAATTTTAAAGCTCGTATGTGCCATCAAACGTTTGCTATTTCTTAGCGTTCTCTTTTCGTTAGAAATGGAAATATGAAAATAGTCGCCATTTTTAAAAAGTGCAAATTATCGAAATCAAAAGTAGCCTATGTGTAAACCTGGTAAATCAGCTACATCCACGCAAAATTTCATTTCAATCGGACCATTTTTATTTGAAATGGAAATATGAAATTTTGAAACCAAACGGTGTAGTGACGTCAAAAATGTGAGTTTTACTCGCTAACCGTTGGAGATACACGAAGAGTGATGTGGACCTTTCGGATAGAAAATTAAATTTTTAATCTCGTATGTGCCATCAAACGTTTGCTATTTCTTAGCGTTCTCTTTTTATTTGAAATAGAAATATGAAAATAGTCGCCATTTTTAAATGGTGCAAAATATCGAAATCAAAAGTAGCCTATGTGTAAACCTGGTAAATCAGCTACATCCATGCAAAACTTTATTTCAATCGGACCAGTGGTTCTTGCGTGATTGAGTAACAGACAGACAGGACGACAAACACCATCTCATTTTTTAGCCTATTTTCATTTTTGAAAAAAAAAAAAGGCTTATGAGATCACCTTTTGTCCGTGTGTCTGTGTGTGCGTGTGTGTGATGTGTGTGTTTGTGTGTTCTAAACGGCTGGAGCGATTTCAATGAAACTCGGTAAGTTCAAAGCACAAATCTGGGTGACCTCGACCGTGCCCTTAAAATTTTATTGCGTCTCACCAATCCAACATGGCGGCTGTGCGAAATTTCTCACCATCATTCAGTATCTCCGAAACTATTACCGATATCACCCTGAAATTGTGTACGGTGATAAAGGGCACTACTAGAAGTTTGCTTATGAGACTTTTGAAAACCTGGTAACTACAAAACCAACATGGCGGCCAAGCGAATTTGGGACATTTAAATAGACGTTTCTCGTGATTTAACCATCCAAACGTAATGAAACTTGGAACAGCAAATGTTTATACACATTGTAATACACTGGCGACTAATTTAGTTCAATTGTTTACATAACCTCAAAATGGCGGCTGTGCAAATTATTTCACTGGCATTCCATATCTCCGAAACTATTACAGATATTACCCTGAAATTTTGTGTGCTAATAAAGGGCACAGGTACACGTTTATCTGTGTAACTTTCATAAACCTGCAAAGTAAAAAACGAACATGGAGGGCAAGCGAATTTGAAACATTTTAATAGACTTTTCTTGTGATTTAACTCTCTGAGCGCAGAGAAATGTGGTACAGTAAATAATTATAAATATTGTAATTCACTGGCATCTAATTTAGTCCAATTGTTTACATAACCTCAAGATGGCGGCTGTGCGAAATTTTAAAATTAAGTTTTTATTTCTTGAGTCGTAATCATGCGATCGAAGTGAAAGTTTGAGTAATGAACCTACGCAATAATTTTCCTTTAATGATACATAACTCTATGGCCTATACATATAACAATCCAAAATGGCGAGCATCGGTAATATTTAGACGATTCTCAATATCTACGAATCTTTTACAGCAATCTAGCTGACTTTTTTATGTTCATAGAAGCTATGAACATAAGTTCACCTATAGGACTTTCAGTAACCTGGTGAGCACAAATCAAAAATGGCGGCGACGCGATGTATAAATATTTAAATAGACGATTCTCGCGATTTAACCATCCGAGTGCAGTGAAATTTTGCACGTTATATGCTTATACAAATGTTAATCCACTGGCATCTATTTTATTTCAATTGTTTCCTTAACCACAAGAAATTTGAAATTTTTAAATCTCGTTTTTACTTCTTGTGTTCTAATCATGCGATTGAAGTTTGAATACCACATGTACACAATAATCTTCATGTAACAGTACATAAAATCCAACCTGGCGACCATCTGAAATATTTAGACGGTTCACAATATCTACGAATCTATCACAACTTTCAAACTTAAATTTTGTATGTTGATAGAGGCAATTAACATGAGTAGGATATATGAAAATAGGCTGTATAGTTCTTCACGGAACTACTTGTTATATATTAGTATGATTCTATCGTCCGTCCGCGGGATTTAAAACAAAGACGTCTCATTCTCAGCCCAATTTGACAATGTATTGAAAAAAGCAGCCGTAGTCTATCTTAAAAGATAATGGGGAACATGATACCACAGAATGGCCGATGGCCTCGTCTATGAGTGCTCTGGGAGGAGTTGTTTGGTATCACTTTGCGTTCTACACCTTTCTGTTTCTAGCATTTTGCTTTACACCTGGAGATAAGCAAATGTTGTTGTTATATCGTTTTAGGCTTTGCGATCAAACACTACTCTCACAGAACGTTAGGCTATATGGATTCTGTTGCACAAACGATTCGTGCAATGCATGGTTATTGACTGTATTCATTAAATCGCATTTAGGGAGTTCAAACATGTATCAATATCTGTATAAAGGAAGACAGTGTTAGTACTGAAAGAGCCGTCTTAGGTTATTGTTAACTTACCTTGAATAATATCCATTCTTGTTTCAAATCATCTGGAGGAGTGAAAGTCTCTGTGATAACAAGAAGTGTGGAGACTGCCACAAGAAGTTTCATTGTCTGCAATAGAGCAAGAGTGAGTGTATCAGCTTAAACAAGACATAAAGATCACATGTTCGTATATTTATTTGGCGTATGTCAACTGAAGAGCAACTAATATACATAATTAACAAATACTAAACATACTAATGTATAAGTCCTTAATCCATTGAAGGGCTGAAGCCGTCACTTCAAAGAAATCTTCTGGTATTCCTGAATAAGCTCGTCTGCTGCAGCATTTTACAATGTGATTGATGGTTTGATGTTCACTGCCACCGTCACATTTGGAAGATGCTGCCAATCCCCATCGGTGGAGGTTCTCTGCACAAATGCCATGGCCTGTACGGAGCCTGGTAAGTGTCTTCCAAACACGTTGCGATAGTTCCATGTCAACTGGCTGTGTACCTGTTCTAACGAGAGCCTGGTAGTCCTCATGTGCAGCACTAATCCACATTGCTGACCATTTCCTGTTCATGTTGAAATTCATTGCTTGCAACGATTCTGCCAGTATGATGGGTGGCCGTCTGGATTTTAATCGGCTTTTTCTAAGTACAGGTACATCAGAGTGGATTGGAAGGTGAGGATTGATAATTATTTTTTTATATTCATTTAGAAGAGCGTTCTGTCTCCGTAGAGTTGGTGGCGCTATGTGACTTAGAGGCGGTAGCCAGTGAAGAGGAGTAGACTTTATGTACCCTGTTATTGTTCACAATGCCACATTTAGCTGGACATCAATTTTACCCACATGTGGGCTGTTTCGCCATACTGGAGCACAGTATTCAGCAGCAGAGTAGACGTGTTGTAGCTGTTGCACCCCATGAGGTTCCGCACAACTTCTGTGTGATGCTATTTCGCGATCTCAGCTTTGCTGCGGTGTTTTGTATATGACTTCTGTATGATAGAGTTCTATCCAGAGTCACTCCCAAATATTTCGGAAAAACGTGATGATGAAGAGCCTGGCCATTATAGTTGACATTTAACTTTGCATCAGCCATTCTATTATTAAGATGATAGCAGCTAACTTCAGTCTTCGATGGGTTTGGTGTTAATCTCCACTTTTTAAAGTATTCATGCATTGTTGTTAAATCAGCAGAAAGTACCGCTTCTCCAGCTTCAAGACTATTATGTTGAGTGAGCAAAGCCAGATCAAGTGCATGGCTCAGCGCATCTGCCAGGGTCTTATTGCGCGCGAGTCGCAGTGCCTGTTGAGTGTCCGAGTCGCGTAGCCTGTCGGTGAAGGTATGCGTCGCAATCTGTTCCAGAAAGTCGGTCGACGCTGTTGGATAGGAGAGCCTAACGAGGCGTGCGATGTCCGTCTCGAACTCCTGCAGGGTTTCCGCGTTCTTTTGTACCCGGGTCCGGAGCTGCATCTGGAGGGCCTGCTGAAGATGGCTATTTCCATATCGGGACTCCATATGGGCGATTATTGAAGCGTAGTCCTGAGATTCAGTCGGGATGGCCTGAAGGACATTAAGGGCGTCCTCTCTCAGAGCTACAATGAGAGCTGTAGCCTTTTCCGTGTTGTTCCAGTTGTTTATGGAACAGGCCGCCTCGAACTGACGTAAGTAAGTGCTCCACGGGACCTTTCCGTCGAAGGTTGGGGGCATCACTCTGCTCTGTCCCGTCCCTGACGTTCCCGGTGTAACAGGGGACGGGCGACGGCGCAGCTCGGCAATTTCCTCTTGTAAGGCGTCGAACTTCTTTTTCACTGCCGTGACTTCCTCACGTAGGCCCTGGAAGACTGTGTTGACTTCCTCCCGCAGACCCTGTTCTAACCCTCTGCTAACTTAATCTGGCCGTCTTCCATCTTCTGCTGGTCGTCCTCTAATTTGGAAGTTAGGACCTCGGCTAAATTCTTCTGGCAGTCTTCTACTTTGGAAATTAGGTCCTCGGCTAAATTCTTCTGGCTGACCTTTATCTTGCCACATCACTTTTCTAGCAGTAGTTGTAATTGCGCAGCCATTTTAGTTGTTTGTCTTGTGATGGGCATGCACTCACAGGGGAGTTAGTAAACTTTGGTAAAATGACCTGCACGAGCTTGAACCTAGGACCTTCAGGTGTTGTGCTGTGGTTCGTAATCCGGGTTCTGACACCAGTTGATACGTGCTACCCCTAGTAGCAAGTTCGTTAATTGGATCAAACTAGGTAAAGTACAACACGATGGTCCTTTAAAGAAATATTAGCTTTATTGCAGGTCAGAAAGTTACACCACACAATAAGCAAATAGGAACAATTAGCTGTCTTACAGAAGCTTCCTCCTTTGTGGAGCACACTCACCCTTTCACTTACTCATGCAGTTAATCCCCTCACTAATGAGGCCGGTGCCCTCGGCTAGAAGTAACAACAACTCTTCCTCAAGTTCACAAGGCACAGTCTGTCACTCACTGTTCTTGAATACACACTGTTTCGTAATTTTCACGACACCGTAACACCTCTATCGCACTGGTAAGAACACACCCCTCAAAACTCAGTCCCACGCTGGCCAGGTCGCGTTATATAGCCGGGGCTGATGACTCACAGATGTTTCTAGAGTTGATCAGGGTTCACACTTTCTCGAGAATTCCAACACTAGTTTGGCCACGAACATTCAAGACGGTTTCTTTGTTACTGCCTGTATTCTTGTTTGCGCAAATCGCTGGTTAACACAGAGGCAGGGGGTTGCCCGAGGCGGCTGTGAATCACGCAGCGAGGTGACGAACTAACTGCGCCGCCTTAACAATATTAATGTGCGTATTCTAAAGAGCCACCAGGCCTGCAACAGTTAATAAATGCTCTCTCTTTGTTTAACCCTAATCTATTGTTACGTCTTACGTTACGTCTTATATATATAGTACGTGGGAGTAGGGGAGCAGTGAGAGTTCTAACCAGTGTCATGGCCGCCGCGTGAGTCCAAGCCAATATCTCGTGAACCCAAGGTCGAATGTTGACAAATGAGGTGTCGTTGGACTCTGGCTGACGTCCTCTTTCCTATGGACCACGTATTATATTTTTCAAAAAAAAAATGATTTTTTTTTTGTTTTTGAAAGTAGGCGATAGTTTGAAAACCAAACATGATAGAACGTTGTGCCATGGTTCAAACGAATGGTCTTTATGTCCTTTATTTTATTTATAATAAAACATTTTTCTTTTATGTTCTTTTGAAAACAGTCCAATTTTGAAATTCCAATATTTTGGAAACTAAAGAGTGTACAAAGAATTTTGTTTGACATAAACGAATGGCCCTGACCCCCTTTAACCCTACATTAAATTTCACGTCTCTAGGACTAAAACTGTGCAGTAGTGTGAATTGGAGAGTTCTACTCCCCCCTACTTTCATATAAACTTTGGGCGATATCTCCCGAACGCGTGGTCGGATTTTAACGAACGAGGTATTGTTGGCGTTGGGATGACGTTCTCTTGGCTAAGCATGTGTGTTGGTATATTAATTTAAAAAAAAATGTTTTTTGGATTGGCACTATTTTGGAAACGGTGAATTGGAAAAAAGTTTGTTTGACGTTAATGAAAGGTGGGTATGCCCTCTAGGCGGACAGCAAGTGTCAAGGGTGTAGGAGGAAAAACAAAATGATAGCCTACTTTCTCGCGAACATTGGTGATCATTGGCGAACGGATGGTCGGATTTTAACAAATGAGGTGTCGATGGACTCGAGCTGACGTCCTCTTTCCTATAGACCACTGGTTATTTAAAAAAAAAATTGTTTTTAAAAGTAGGCGATAGTTTGAAAACCAAACATGATAGAATATTGTGCCATAGTTCAAACCAATGGTCTCTATGACCTTTATTTTTTATAATAAAACATTTTTATTTTTTGAGATCTTTTGAAAACCCTTAAATTTTGAATTTTTACTATTTTGGAAACTAATACGTAGATAAATAAGTTTATGTTCGACCCTCACTATTATGTGTCAGATAACTGTATCATAATGATGGTCATTATAACACTGTTTTCCATTATGATACAGTTTCTCCAGCCAATCAGAGCTCGTTCATTGACCAATTAGGTAACGATAACTTCGCGCATGCGCTCAAAATCCAACATGTCGGACATAAACACAACATCGAACTATAATAAATTACCGACATGGAATACCCACCGTCCATATGTTCGCGTAAATAAACTGGCGAATATGAGACAAGAAATAGCACTGTACCTTAAAATCACCAACACTAATTTCTACACAGCGCATTGTCTTCAAATGACTGCGGTGACAATATTACTGAGGGACGGCTGATGTAAACATATGGTTTGCATATGGCATTGCAAGCCCACAGAGCGCATGCGTCGGTCGTTCAAAGCTCTTGAAAGACAAAGATATAACACCCAACGCTCGCTCTGCGATCACAAAATTCCAGTAGCTGACTCTCAACAGATATTTATGAATATTTATGTTAAAACATATAATAAAGTTATAATTATCGTCGAACATAAACAGTCGTATGCAACTCGCCTATAATGGTAATTAAGACACTCGTATGGAAATTATAAAACTCGCATACGCTCGTTTTATAAAAAAATACTCGTGTCTTAATTATAGCCATTATAGGCTCGTTGCATAATATACTATTATTTGACTTAAATGAAAGGTCCCTACCCCCTCTACCATGAAAATAAATGTCAAGTCTCTAGAACAAAAAATACTAGGCATTTTAACTTTTTAATTTTTTATTTTCAAATAAAAGCGTGTTTGTAGACAGAGAGCCGGTAGCGCTTGACGTATGTTTCAACGAGGCTATGACTGAGCATGGCGAATACTGGAAATGGCTACTTCGACGGGGGCGATGCATGGCAAAACGAGAGGTTGCTTTTCGATATTTTTTCCTATGACGAATGAATGAAGGCGAATATTTTGAAATGTGACAAGCATGCTAAGATTTGTACCCCTGAAGGGGATCTTTAACGTTTTAGTTAACGGTGATGAGCGAGATCACTCTCTGACACAACAGACGGTTGTAGGATATGACCAAGTGATTCTTAGACGTTGGCGATCTCGGTGACCGTGCCCGGAAGAAATGAATTGCTATTTTGGTGGGATGGCGGGGGCAGCTTATGACGGTTGGTTTTGTGACATTTCCTATGACGGATAGAGGCGAATATTTGAAAATGTGTTAAGTGTGCTAGGAATATTTTTTACCCCTGAAGGGGATCTTTAACATGCTAGTAAACGGTGATAAGCGAGACTGCTGTCTGGGGCAGTAAATGGTTTTAGAATATGGAAACCTATAACATTTGCACGACCAAGTCATGTGCATGTACGCAAAGAGCCAAAACGGTAAGGTCATTGGCCTGAAATGTTATAAACTAAATATTGAACTGGGTAAAGTCATGTGTTTTAGGATGAAAGTATGTGGTTAACATGATCATGTATTGAGGATGGCCGCTTGCTAGTAATTATTATTACAGTAAAATGTTTAATTATAATAATAATAATAATAATAATAATAATAATAATAATAATAATAAGACACACACATGTTTTGAATGCTAACTGGTGACTGAATATTGTACCTAGCCAGAGGACTCGTGAGAGCTGTTGCTGGTGCTGACGAGGCAGGAATGTCTACGTCAGCTTGCCTCGTGGTGGCTAGCAGGTGTGCTGTTTAAGCAGAGACCGCCATTTTGGTTCTGAGACAGTAGGACTACCGATGTATAAGAGGTAGCCATTTTGGTTCCTTATTAAAAACATGGAACTAGTATAAGATACACGAATCTTATTCAGATTGAGGAATGTGAAGAGGCGTGGGAACACGTGCGAGAGAGAGACAGAGAACCATTCAAGGTCAAATCGCTGAGAAAATACAACTTTTGCTGTTGCTAGGCTAACTGATAACGATTGCGTTAGTCATGCACTTGCCATTTTAGCACACGGACGTATACAGTAGAGCTGTGGAAGAAAAATCCTTTTATTTTTTGTAAGTACCTATGAATGATTATTTTAATAATGTCATGCTAATGAACCTTAAATTTGTAGTTATTGATTAGGTAATTATTGATAACTGGTATACCTTACATGTCTGAGATACAAGAAACCAGTTTACTTTTGAGCCCACTAGAAGGAAACAGCAACAAGCCTTTGCAAGTGAAGGTGGGATTTTTTTAAAACTAACTTGTTTCATTTATTTTCTCATATTTTAGTTTATGAAATGCATGTACTAACCTGAATTTAGGTATTTATAACGGTTTATTTTATTTATTTTCAGAAACTTGGAAAGAAAAGCCTTACCGCCGTAGCAGTCGCTGAAAACCCGAGAAGCAGTAAAGTGCAACCATTGTTGCCAGGCAGTGAACTATTTAAAACTCAGGTAAGCCTAACATAAAATGCCATTCCATTTTACCACTACTGAAAACTCGTAGACAAACAAGAAGTTCCGTGAAGAACTATACAGCCTACTTTTCATGCCAATGATTATTCTACAGTATATGAACCTATCTAGAATAATGACGAAATTAAGTTGGTAATATCGAAATATATAATTAGTTCAAAATATACCTGGTATAATGTAGCCTAATAGAGCACTACAGTTGGAAGCCCTGGTGACTGAATATATTCTTAGTTCCACCTCTTAAGGTACAGATTACAAAATTTGGTTGAAGTCCAATGGACGTTACATGCAGTTAGACACTGGATCTATCAGCACGCGTAAAAGCATGTTGCCAGCAATACCATGCGTGTGCTGGTCAGAAATAATCTGAATTATTATGATATCTTGTTGTGCCAATTTTGGATGAAATCCTTTTGTTAGTATAGAAGTTACATGTATTTTAAAATTGGACATATCAGCAGGCATAGAATCATGTTGGCAGCACTGCCTTGTATTAATTACTCCAAATTTATCTAGAATGTCAGGTGCTATACGTGTGCAAAGTATGGAGCTGTTGGCTTGCATACTTTCTGATATATTGATATTAGGGTAAAAAGAATATAGACAGCATTTATTAACAGTTGGCAGCCCTGATTGCTCTTAACAATACGTATAGTCATATCTGTTACGGTAAACATTGCACATACGAAATTTGGTTGAAATCCAACTGATAGTATAGAAGTACATGTAATTAAAAATTGGTACTATCAGCAGGCTTATAATCATGTTGGTAGAACTGACGTATATAAGTTACTTCAAATTAATCTAAAATGTCAGAATATACGTGTGCATAGTTTAAAGCTGTTGGCTTGCATACTTTCTAATATATTTGTATTTGGATTTTAAAAAAATAGAGAGAGCAATTATTAACAGTTGGCAGCCCTGGTGGCTCTTAAGAATACGCTCAGTCATATCTGTTTATGCACAGATATTACATACAAAATTTGGTTGAAATCCAATTGATAGTGTAGAAGTTACATGCATTTAAACATTGGACCTATCAGAAGGCTTAAAATTATTTTGGCAACACTGTCATAGTTGGCCTCCTGGAAATTAAACTGAAATAGTATTATCTACATGTGTGCCAATTTTGGAATAGCTCCCATGCATACCTTGCAGGATATCCAACATGGAGCTCAAATTTCTAGTGCGTTTTTTCAGCAGCTGGTAGCACTGACATCATTTTCAAATATGGACGTGAGCTATTCCGGTGCACATCTTTACTCATACTACATTTGGTTTTGATTGCTGCAGCCGTTTAGGAGTTGATAGGGGGGGACACACACACACAGCCAGACAGATAGACAGAAGGACAGACAGACAGACAGACACACATTTTCCCGGATCGATCTCATAAGTCTACTTTTTTCTCATTTTTGCAAAATGTGAAAAGTAGGCTAAAAATTCATTACCTGTACATGAATAGGACGATGATTGCTTTCTTGATACCTTGGCAACCGGTACAAGACCATATTGGTTGTTTACCGGGAAAGTACAAGGCCATATTGGATTTTGTAAAAAACAAATTTTTTAATTCAACTGACATGTCGTTCCCTATAATAATAATAATAATAATAATAATAATAATAATATTAATATCGTATGGCCTCGGCTGCCGGGTGCAAACTTTGTTATTTGACACACAGAGGGTAGGCCTAGCTTGCATGTCGAATTTAGTTGTTGTTGACTATGAAAGTCAAGGAGGTTAGATGTTAGATATCTAATCTCCTTAAACTCTATAGCGCTTTCTAGTAGAAAAATGAGGAACTTTGTACCCTATGAACTCATCAAATATTCACAGGTTTGAACATGATAATCTGAACAAAATGACATGACATTTTTTTTTTTCATTATGTATTGGTTAAAGGGGAATGTAAATGATTGCAGCTTTATAAAAAGAAAATAAGTACATGGATTACTGTTAGTGCCGACATACAGTTTATTATAATTTTTATGGTATTTTGATATATTAATGCCAATTAACGTTAAAGTTTTATTTACAAGTATTGATTGATTGATTGAGTGAGTGGTTAGTTATTTTGTTTGCTTTTAGGTGTCGTTATGCGCCATTAACGTAATGAACAGACAGTGAACAAGCATACATTGTGCTTTAAAGTACCCTGTGCAAAGTTAATAACTTACAATAAAAAAAAGTTTTATTATAACACATGGCGTTAGTACCAAATACAACAAGTGAGCAAGTTGGTTTACCACGTGGGTTATATTTAAAATCAGAACATGATCGTTGGTTAAGATTTGAATCCTGGCCTGTAGGCTTTTTGTTGACACATGAACTTGCAAAAGCCGTTTTTTTTTTAAACTTGAACCGAGAAGATGTGGTGCGCTGTTTGTTTTGTCGTATTGAACTTTCACACTGGGAAGAAGGGGATGATCCCTTTAGAGACCATTAGCGATGGTCAACTTGTTGTCCTTACATGCTTGGAAAACAAGTGATTAACATACCCGTGTATCCATTTTACCGAACCACAAGACCATCGGCCGCAACTTACTTTGCTGAATCACAAATAAATAATAATAATAATAATAATAGAGCCTCCGTGGCTTAGGCGGCAGCACGCTGGCCTCTCACCGCTGGGTCCGTGGTTCAAATCCCGGTCACTCCATGTGAGATCTGTGCTGGACAAAACGGAGGCAGACAGGTTTTTCTCCGGGTACTCCGGTTTTCCCTGTCACAATTTCATTCCAGCAACACTCTCCACTAACATTTCATTTCATCTGTCATTCATTTCATCATTGCCCCAGAGGAGTGCGACAGGCTTCGGTCGCCGGCACATTTCATATCCTCGCCGCTAGATGGGGGCTTCATTCATTCCATTCCTGACCCGGTCGGAGACTGGAAGCAGGCTGTGGATTTTCAATAATAATAATAATGATGTATCACCAGCCAAAAACGGTAGTGTCGATATATGTGGTCCATATGCCATAGACAGTGTTGAATTGGCATGTGCTTTTGAAAAATTGAGAGTTTGCAACACTAAAGAACTAGCACACCCAGAGTACAGCTCTGTTGAAAAACGTTTAGAATCATATAAAAATGTTTGGCCATTAATATTAAAACACCTTACCAAACAGCTAAGTGAAGCTGGATTTTTTATACTGGTGAAGGGGATAAAACAATATATTTTTATTGTGGATTTGCTTTAAAGGATTGGCTCATTGGTTAACTAACTGTAAATACATGGTGTTGCTTAAAGGTCAGGAATTTGTGAACACTATTCGTAAAGAAAACGTAATTGCAGCACAATACACAAAAGTGCCTTTAGATTTAGAACACGTGGAGCAAATACATGAGGCTGAAAAAAAGACTTGTCTCACGAACAGATACAAAAGTGTTACCAACAATTATGTAAAATTTGTTATCAAGATGAACTAGGTGTTGTGTTTTTGCCTTGTGGACACATGATAGGCAGTGTCAAGTGTGCATTAGAACTCAACACTTGGCTATATGCAGAAAAGCAGTATCAGCTACAGTTAGGGCATTTCTTGCATAAGTAGTATAATTTATTTGCCATGCATAGTGCAAAATCCCTAATTGCACAATATTATTAAAGCTGTTATAGAGTGTATTAGATATGCTTTCTTTTTGTTTATTGACTACTACAATGAATCTTTTGAATGCTGTGGGTCAAGAATGTGGCTTAGAGACAAACAAGCTCAGCGAATTGCCAACGCATATTCCATTCCGTATTATCAAGATTCGGAAATTGAAAACAGCATATGGTGATCGTGTACTTTGCGTATGTGAAAACTTTGAGACATTTCTGCCTACACGGTTTAATGATATGTTGGAGAGTGTTTTTGATGAAGTCAATAATGCTGTGCAACCTGTACACTTAATTTATGAAGGTTTTAAAAACAATAGGTGCATGGTCCGTTTTAATTAAAAGAAAAACAAAAACAAATGTGAAATAATAATGGAAAATATAAGTAATGACAATGGACTGAAAGAAAAAAAATATGTGTATAGGATAATAATGTTTTAGTTTTTAGTATTGTCTTATAAATATTATCATGAAACAAAAAAATGTATATAAAGTTTGTAAATAAATGCAAAATGATGTTACAATGTTGTTTTATTTTATACAAAGTTAGAATATTTAACATTGCAGAGTATACCTGATTATGACAATAGATGCACACTTAATAAAACACTTTCTCTCTTTACAATAGTCTGTTATAGTTTTTAAACACAAGGCTTGTTGTAGATCATTTTATAACAATGTCCATTCACTGTTGTTTTCAAAAACTGGGGAAGCCGCAATGGTTTTATAGGCATAAACACCTTATTGTTATTACTGTTTAGTCATTTTGATCCTCTTGCAATACTACGGTACCTTTTTGCATATCAAGAGCAGATGACCTAGTTGTTCCGCTCCTTCAAACGACAAAAACAACACTACCTCTTGCATAGTTTGTGATGTTGATGACTCTTGCGGTGTGGAAGACGGATTAAACATAACTTTTAGAACAGGGGTTAAACGTTGCTCATTAAACAATCCACTATTTTGAGTAGCAATATGGTTTTCTTGATTTTTGTCGACGGCAACTGTGTTTCATGCAGTACCCTACATTGATGATCACTGACACTTAAAACCTCACTATTTTTACTTTTTAGGGCACCACGAAAATGCTTGGAACGTTGTTTTGAACAGCGCCAAATAACAGTTCCGTTTTTATTGGTTCGTTTCACAATATATGAATATCCTTTATAGTATGCATAAGGCTTACCATACCTAGTCACTGATATTTCCATGTCAACTGTCAAGCAAAGACTAAGCTCTAGTAAAGTCAACTTGGTAATAAGAAAAATAGTTTAATGTGAGAGCAAATTTGGATCCAAAGAGCTCATGTAAAAGTGGAAGCAAATAAGCAAATATAAGAACCAAGAGTGGGGATAAAAGTGGTCGCAAATTGGTAGAGCCATTACACAATAATTTTAGCACGACGTAGCTCTTGTTAAATTTCTTTGATTTCCCAATCGTGACCGGTATGCCCAGTTTGTCGTAAAGCATGCAAGTGTCGAAGCCGTTGAATTAGCTAACTGGGTTTGTTCCAGTATACAAAATTTTACAAATGAATTTTTAGGTGTAAACAATGCATTACCATTATCATCATCATCATCATCATCATTATCATCATCATGATCATCATTATCATCATGACCATTATCACTATTACTATATAGTCCTTTTTGATCCTCTTGCAATACCACTTCATTTATAGTCTGCGTTGATTTTGATAGTGTTAAAGGTTTCTTGGACGTTGACAACTGTCTTAACATGACTTTTTGAGGACATGATAAGTCCTTTTGAACAAACACTGCACTAATTTTAGCCTCAATATCGTTTTCTTGAACTTGCTTTTTAGCATTTTGATAATTGTTTGTAAACAGCAACCGTGGTTCGTTTGGAGCACTACATTGATGAACACTCACATTTAAACCTTTCCATTTTTAGCCTACTTTCGATTTTTGCAAAAAATGAAAGTAGACTTATGAGATCACTACAGGGCGAAAAAAAGTGTGTCTGTCTGTGTGTGTGTATGTGTGTGAGTCTGTGTGTGTGTGTGTGAGTGTGTGTACTCGGAATGTCTGTCCCCCCCTATCAATTCGAACACGGTTAAACCGAATTGAACGAAATTTGGAACAGAGGTAGCACTGGCAAAGGGCACCTCAGTGTCATGTTTTATATTGCCGTCATCTTTACCAAAAGCAAATGGCGGCCAATCGAATGGTCAAAATTTAATAATGCATTACGACCAAACCAATCATCGGATCTTTACCAAATTTGGTAACAACCTACCTTCATATAGGACGCGTCTTGTGCCCAAACTACAAGGTCATCAAACGTACCATTTCAGGATGGCGGCCGTGTGAATTATGCAAAATTTATAATCCATAACATGGGGCCCACTAGTTCCGATTATCGAACCAAGAATCGTTTAATCTGTTCTAAGCGACGTGGTTCGTTAGAAATTGAAAGTTTATATTGTAATATTATAATCTAGAAGTGACTTTAAAAATCTGAATCGTCTCCGCTATTTGACAAGATGGCAGCTGATCTCTCGTTCTGACCTATATTTTACTAATTTCAGTATGTTGCATGCAATATATAACCTACTGATAACAAGTAGTTCCGTGAAGAACTATACAGCCTATTTTCATATATCCTGCTCATGTTAATTGCCTCTATCAACATACAAATTCAGTTTAATTGCTGTAACAGATTCGTAGATATTGAGAACCGTCTAAATATTTCAGATGGTCGCCAGGTTGGATTTTTATTTTTGTACTATTACATTAAGATTATTGTGTACGTGTGGTATTCAAACTTCAATCGCATGATTAGAACACAAGAAGTAAAAACGAGATTTTAAAATTATGCACAGCAGCCATCTTGTGATTATGCAAACAATTGAAATAAATTAGAGGCCAGTGGATCAACATTTGTATAAGCATTTAACGTGCGACGTTTCACGGCACTCGGGTAGTTAATTCGCGAGAGACGTCCATTTAAATATTTATAATTCGCGTCGCCGCCATGTTGGATTTGTGCTCACCAGGTTACTGAAAGTCCTATAGGTGAATATATGTTCATAATCTCTATGAACATTAAAAAATCTGTTTGGTTGCTGTAAAAGATTCATAGATATTGAGAACCGTCAAAATATTTCGGAAGCTCGCCATTTAGGATTGTTATATGTATAGGCCATAGAGTTATGTACCATTCAAGGACAATTATTGCCTAGGTTCATTATTCAAACTTTCACTTCGATCGCATGATTACGACACAAGAAATAAAAACTTAATTTTAAAATTTCGCACAGCCGCCATCTTGAGGTTATGTAAACAATTGAATTAAGTTAGATAGCAGTGCATTACAAACTGCAACATCATTTACTGTACCACATTTCACGGCGCTCAGAGAGTTAAATCACGAGAAAAGTCTATTAAAATATTTCAAATTCGCTTGGTCTCCATGTTCGTTTTGTACTTTACAGGTTTATGAAATATACATAGGTAAACTTGTATCAGTACCCTTTATCACCGTACAAAATTGCAGGGTGATATCTGTAATAGTTTCGGAGATATAGAATGTCAGTGAAATATTTCGCACAGCCACCATTTTGAGGTTATGTAAACAATTGAACTAAATTAGACTTCAATGCATTACAATGTGTACAAACAATTGCTGTACCAAGTTTCCTTACGTTTGGATAGTTAAATCGCGAGAAAAGTCTATTTAAAAGTCTCAACTTCGCTTGGCCGCCATGTTGGTTTTGTAGTCACCAGGTTTTTGAAAGTCTCATAGGTGAACTTCTAGTAGTGCCCTTTATCACAGTACACAATTTTAGGGCGATATCGGTAATAGTTTCGGAGATATTGAATAGTAGTGAAATATTTCTCACAGCCGCCATGTTGGATTGGTGAGACGTAACAAAATTTGAAGGGCACGGTCGAGGTCGCTGGGAATAGCGTTATGAACTTACCGAGTTTCATTGAAATCGCTCCAGCCGTTTAGAGTTTATTAGGGGACACACACACACACACACCTCCCTCTCACACACACACACGCACACACACACGGACAAAAGGTGATCTCATAAGCCTATTTTTAGCCTATTTTCAATTTTGAAAAAATAGGCTTATGAGATCACCTTTTGTCCGTGTGTGTGTGCGTGCGTGTGTGTGTGTGTGTGTGTGTGTGTATGTGTGTGTGATTCGTGTGTGTGTCCCCCCCTAATAAAATCTAAACGGCAGGAGCGATTTCAATGAAACTCGGAAAGTTCATAGCACTATTCCCTGCGACCCCGACCGTGCCCTTCAAATTTTGTTACGACTCACCAATCCAACATGGCAGCTGTGCGAAATATTTCACCAGCATTCAATATCTACGAAACTATTACCGATATTACCCTGACATTTTTTATGGTGATAAAGGGAACAACTATAAGTTCACTTATGTGACCTTTGAAAATCTGGTAACAACAAAACGAACATGGCGGCCAAGCGAATTTGCGACTTTTAAATAGACGTTTCTCGCGATTTAACCAACCAAACGCAATGAAACTTGGTACAGTATATGTTTATATACATTGTAAGGCACCGACATCTAACTTCGTTCAATTGTTTACATAACCACAAGATGGCGGATGTGCGAAATATTTCACCGGCATTCCATATCTATGAAACTACTAGCGGTATCTCCCTGAAATCTTTTACGGAGATAAAGGGCACTACGGAAGTCCATCTATATGACTTTCAGAAACCGGTTAACTACAAAACGAACATGGCAGCCAAGCGAAGTTGAAAATTCTAAATAGACCTTTCTCGCGATTTAATGTTCCAAACGCACTGAAATCTGGTACAGGAAATATTTATACACATTCTAATGCACTGGTATCTAATTTAGTTCAATTGTTTACATAACCTCAAGATGGCGGATGTGCGAATTTTAAAATTAAGTTTTTATTTCTTGTGATGTAGTCATGCGATCGAATTGAAAGTTTGAATATTGAACCTACGCAATAATTTTCCTTTAATGGTACATGACTCTATGGCCTATACATTTAACAATTCAACATGGCGACCATCCAAAATATTTAGTCGACTCTGAATATCTACGAATCTATTATAGCAATCAGACTGAATTTCTTATTGTTCATAGGGGCTATGAACTTAAGTTCACCTATAGGACTTTAAATAACTTGGTGTTCACAAATCCAACATGGAGGCGACGCGAAATATAAAAATATACATGGACGTTTCTCGCAATTTAACCATCCGAGTGTAGTGAAACTTGGAACAGTAAATCCTTATACGAATGGTAATCCACTGGCATCTAATTTATTTCAATTGTTACCATAACTTCAAGATGGCAGCTGTGCGAAATTTTAAAATCTCCTTGTTACTTCTTGTATCCTAATTATGCGATTGTAGTTTGAATACTACACGTACACAATAATCTGCATGTAACAGTACATAACTCTAGGACCTACATATATAAAATCCAACATGGCGACCATCCGAAATTTTTAGTCGGTTCTCAATATCTACGAATCTATTACAGCAATCAAACTGAAATTGTGTATGTTGCTAGAGGCAATTAACATAAGTAGGATATATGAAAATAGGCTGTATAGTTCTTCACGGAACTACTTGTTTTTTTCAAAATTGAAAATAGGCTAAAAATTATATGAACTTAATATGAAATGAACTCGGTTTGAAATATACTCCAGTGAAGAAATCTTCAGTCCAAGTGATTATTTGCTAATACAGTACGTTATATGTATTTAATCGATAACGCGTGAGTTACGAGTGTACGATTGGCTGTGTGGTTAGAGCTCCCGTCTCTCATGTGGCTGGCCGGGGTTCAAATCCTATCAGAGTAGAACTTGTTTGCTTGATTTTTAGCCTATTTTCAATTTTGAAAAATAGGCTTATGAGATCACCTTTTGTCCGTGTGTGTGTGCGTGTGTGTGTGAGGTGTGTGTGTGTGTGTCCCTTATAACCTTTAAAAGGCTGGAGCGATTTCAATGAAACTCGGTAAGTTCGTAGTTCTATTCCTGGCGACCTCGACCGTGCCCTTCAAATTTTGTTACGTCTCACCAATCCAACATGGCGGCTGTGCGAAATATTTCACCAGCATTCAATATCTCCGAAACTATTACCGATATCACCCTGGAATTTATTACGGTGATAAAGGAAACTACTAAAAGTTCACCTATGTGACATTTGAAAAACTGGTGACTACAAAACCAACATGGCCGCCACGCGAATTTGCGACTTTTAAATAGACGTTTCTCGCGATTTAACCAACCAAAGGCAATAAAACTTGGTACAGTATATGATTATACACATTGTAATGCACCGACATTTAACTTGGTTCAATTGTTTATATAACCGCATGATGGCAGATGAGCGAAATATTTCACCGGCATTCTATATCTCTGAAACTATTAACTGTATCACCCTGAAATTTTACACGGAGATAAAGGGCACTACTGGAAGTTCATCTATAAGACTTTCAAAAAGCGGTTAACTACAAAACGAACATGGCGGCCAAGCGAATTTGAACATTTTAAATAGAACTTTCTCGCGATTTAATTATCCAAACGCAATGAAATCTGGTACAGGAAATGTTTATACACATTGTAATGCACAGGTATCTAATTTAGTTCAATTGTTTACATAACCTCAAGATGGCGGCTGTGCGAATTTTAAAATTCAGTTTTTACTTCTTGTGTCGTAATCAAGCGATCGAAGTGAAAGTTTGAATAATGAACCAACGCAATAATTTTCCTTCAATGGTAAATGACTCTATGGCCTATACATTTAAAAACCAACATGGCGACCATCCGAAATATTCCGACGACTCTGAATATCTACGAATCTATTATAGCAATCAAACTGATTTTTTAATGTTCATAGGAGCTGTGAACTTAAGTTCACCTATAGGACTTTAAATAACCTGGTGATCACAAATCCAACATGGCGGCGACGCGAAGTATAAATATTCACATGGACATGTCTCGCAATTTAACCAACCGCGTGCAGTGAAACTTGGTACAGAAAATCCTTTTACGAATGTTAATCCACTGGCATCTAATTTATTTCAATTGTTTCCATAACCACAAGATGGCAGCTGTGCGAAATTGTAAAATCTCCTTGTTACTTCTTGTGTCCTAATCATGCGATTGAATTTGAATGCTACACGTACACAATAATCTTCATGTAGCATTACAGAACTCTAGGACCTACATATATAAAATCCAACATGGCGACCATCCGAAATATTTAGTCGGTACTCAATATCTACGAATCTATTACAGCAATCAAACTGAAATTTTGTTTGTTGATAGTAGCAGTTAATATAAGTAGGATATATGAAAATAGGCTGTATAGTTCTTCACGGAACTACTTGTTTTATATTTATTGTTTCTTGAGTACTGAGACGTTATAAAATAAAGCGTTATATGGTGCGTTTTGCAATGGAAATTATATATTAAAAAAACCGACATTCTCCACCGGAGTGACATCTACCAGCCTTCAGTTGTACTATGCAGAAACTATAGATTCGAGCAGCGCTCTATACCGGCCAGTTAGTGAACCCAGTCTTAACGACTGCTAGGAGTAATAATACAGTAACATTCGTTTATTCCTTGTGCACATCGAACCAAGAATCGTTTAATCTGTTCTAAGCGACGTGGTTCGTTCGAAATTAAAAGTTTATATTGTAATATTATAATCTAGAAGTGACTTTAAAAATCTGAATCGTCTCGGCTATTTGACAAGATGGCAGCTGATCTCTCGTTCTGACCTACATTTTACTAATTTCAGTATGTTGCATGCAATATAACCTACTGATAAAAATTATATGAACTTAATATGAAATGAACTCGGTTTGAAATACACTCCAGTGAAGAAATCTTCAGTCCAAGTGATTATTTGCTAATACAGTACGTTATATGTATTTGATCGATAACGCGTGAGTTATGAGTGTACGATTGGCTGTGTGGTTAGAGCTCCCGTCTCTCATGTGGCTGGCCGGGGTTCAAATCCTATCAGAGTAGAACTTTTTTGCTTGATTTTTTTATATTCATTGTTTCTTGAGTACTGAGACGTTATAAAATAAAGCGTTATATGGTGCTTTTTGCAATGGAAATTATATATTAAAAAAAACGACATTCTCCACCGGAGTGACATCTACCAGCCTTCAGTTGTACTATGCAGAAACTATAGATTCGAGCAGCGCTCTATACCGGCCAGTTAGTGAACCCAGTCTTAACGACTGCTAGGAGTAATAATACAGTAACATTCGTTTATTCCTTGTGCACAGAGGCGTTGTTGATAACCTCAAAACTTGCAATATGGATGATTTGGAGATGGATTATTTTGTTATACCGTGTATTTAAGATTAGCCTATAAATTAACGGGTTGTGAAGTTACTTCACTTAGTCCTATATCATTCGTATACGACACAGAACAACAACGTGACGTCAGTTTCTGATCTGCTCTGATTGGCTATTACATTGCTGCAGTCGGGTAGTTGGCAGTCAAGGATAAAATTCGCGACTGCCAACTGCCAGCTACCAACTGCAACTTCATGTTGTGTATGGTGCCTATAGTATACACGGAGTCGATCGCGACTGCCGACCGAGGACTACCAACTACGGACTGCCGACTGCGCATTGTAGATGGGCCTTATTAGAGCAACGAAGTTTCAATTATTGTAAGTAGTCGGTGTTTGGAGTGTTTGCTGATGAAATTGCAAAATGCTGGGGTAAATTATAAACTATGGTTTGAACGCCACTGTTCAAATCCTGTGTGCCAATTTGCACTTCAAATAGGAAGAAATTAGGAGATGATAAGGACAGAGAGTTATAACTATACCCATACATTTTGGAGAAAGTAGGCTATATGTTCTTTCCCGAACATCTTGTTACTTTTCAGATTGCCTCGACATTTTGTTGACATCTCTTTTGAGAAGCGCCAGAATATTATTCCTTTCGCATTCTAACGATTATAGTTATACGAGTAGTCTTGATAGAGTGCACGTTGCCTACCTTTGTTGGTTGTAGTAAGTTCCATAGTAGTTACTGACCTGTCAGTACGATGTTCACACTACAAAGGTTACAACTGTTTTGCTGATGGAGTGACCTACCATAAGCTATATATTGGCTTTTGTGTTGGCTTTTTGTGTTGGCTTTTTGTGTTGGCTTTTGTATTGGCTTTTGTATTGACTTATTTGACAAGTTATTTTTGTCAATGTATTTAGTGGATTTTTCTTGGGGTTGGAAAGTATTTGAAAGCGAGGGAATATTTAAAGACTTAACCTCAGCTCACTAACCTAACCTAACCTAACCTAACCCAACTTTACCTAACCTAACTTCACCTAACCTAACCTAACCTAACCTAACCTAACCTAACTTCACCTAACCTAACCTTTCTACTCTCAGATGATAATTAAATTCTGGGCATAGTCGAGTTGGAACCCAAGACCACAAGGGTAAAAACCAAAATCCACAAATGCCAACACATGAAATCATCGTGTGTTGAAGTTTAAACAAAGACCTTGGCTAAAGGCATACGTTGATTTGTTTACCAATTTTATTCCATGATCTAGAGCCTGTTTAAGTGCCATGTTATGAACAACGTGGTATAGGATTTACTGCCAACGGGTGCTTAATGCGTATGACGAGGCTGGCTGTAGACTAATGGGTTAGACAGCCTTTCTTGCTAAGGGTCTCCTATCTACCCTAAACCTGGCTATACATGTTAGTTCTGAACATTTATTGGTTTATTGTATATTGAGTTTATATATAGAACTTATACAAGCACGTCGTGCACGCGGTCAAACTTCACAGGAGTCACATGCAACACACAAAGTATGTTTCCGCTACCGTTCCAAGCATTGTCGTGGTGACCTAAAAAGTAAAAATAGAGAGGTTTTAAGTGTTAGTGATCATCAATGTAGTGTACTGCATGAAACACAGTTGCCGTCGACAAAAAATCAAGAAAATCATATTGCTACTCAAAATAGTGGATTGTTTAATGAGCAACGTTTAACCCCTGTTCTAAAAGTTATGTTTAATCCGCCTTCCATACCGCAAGAGCCATCAACATCACAAACTATGCAAGAGGTAGTGTTGGTTTTGTCGTTTGAAGGAGTGGAACAACTAGGTCATCTGCTCTTGATATGCAAAAAGGTACCGTAGTATTGCAAGAGGATCAAAATGACTAAATAGTAATAACAATAAGGTTTTTATGCCTATAAAACCATTGCGGCTTCCCCAGAAAACAACAGTGAATGGACATTGCTATAAAAAGATCTACAACAAGCCTTGTGTTTAAAAACTATAACAGACTATTGTAAAGAGAGAAAGAGTTGTATTAAGTGTGCATCTATTGTCATAATCATGTATACTCTGCAATGTTAAATATTCTAACTTTGTATAAAATAAAACAACATTGTAACATCATTTTGCATTTATTTACAAACTTTATATACTTTTTTTTGTTTCATGATAACATTATTATTCTATACACATATTTTTTTTCTTTCAGTCCATTGTCATTACTTATATTTTCCATTATTATTTCACATTTGTTTTTTTTTTCATTTAATTAAAACGGACCATGCACCTATTGTTTTTAAAACCTTCATAAATTAAGTGTACAGGTTGCACAGCATTATTGACTTCATCAAAAACACTCTCCGACATATCATTAAACCGTGTAGGCAGAAATGTCTCAAAGTTTTCACATACACAAAGTACACGATCACCATGTGCTGTTTTCAATTTCCGAATCTTGATAATGCGGAATGGAATATGCGTTGGCAATTCGCTGAGCTTCTTTGTCTCTAAGCCACATGCTTGACCCACAGCATTCAGAACATTCATTGCAGTAGTCAATAAACAAAAGAAAAGCATATCTATTACACTCTAAAACAGCTTTAATAATATTGTGCAATTAGGGATTTTGCACTATGCATGGCTAATAAATTATTCTACTTATGCAAGAAAAGCCCAAACTGTAGCTGATACTGCTTTTCTGCATATAGCACAAGTGTTGTGTTCTAATGCACACTTGACATAGCCTATCATGTGTCCACAAGGCAAAAATACAACACCTAGTTCATCTTGATAAAAAAAATTACATAATTGTTGGTCACACTTTTGTATCTGTTCGTGAGACAAGTCTTTTTTTTTCAGCCTCTTGTATTTGCTCCGCGTGTTCTAACTCTAAAGGCACTTTTATGTCTTGGTGCTGCAATCACGTTTTCTTTACGAATAGTGTTCACAAATTCCTGACCTTTAAGCAACACCATGTATTTACAGTTAGGTAACCGACGAGCGTGTTGCACAAAAGGGTCATCAGTCATTTGCCAATCCTTTAAAGCAAATCCACAAGAAAAACATTTTGTTTTATCCCCTTCACCAGTATAAAACAAGATGTTCAGTAAAGAACATATAGCCTACTTTCTCCTAAATGCATGGGTATTGTTATAACTCTTTGTCCTTTTCAAGGAGTATGATTGAATGTTGGTTGTAGTAGCTTGTTGAAATACAACGTGCTATAGGGATATTAAACATGAATATGAGGTGCCCTTTGCTAGTGCTACCTCTGTACCAAATTTCGTTCAATTCGGTTTCACCGTGTTTGAATTGATAGGGGGAATCGATTTGCACACATACTTGGCCACCATCTGCAAACTATTGGGCTGATGTTCTTGCAGTTTGGTCTGAATATGTTTCCCACATAAAGATATGGTGTTGAAAAATTTGGTAGAGATTAGATTATTAGGTTGGTCGTAATTACATTTTAGCTTTTAACATTTGGGTGGCCGCGATTACGTTTCCGTCAAGATAGCGGTGATATAAAACATGACACTGAGGTGCCCTTTGCTAGTGCTACTTCTGTACCAAATTTCGTTCCATTCGGTTTCACCGTGTTAGAATTGATAAGGGGAATCGATTTTCACACAAAGATGACCGCCATCCGCAAATTATTAGGCTGATGACCTATTAGTTTGGTCAAAGGATGCTCCCTCCATTAAGGTATGTTGTTGCTAAATTTGCTAGAGATCGGATGATTAGGCTAATCGTAATTTGATTTAAGATTTGAACATTTGTGTGGCCGCCATTACGTTTCTGTCAATATGGCGGCGATATAAATCATGACACTGAGATGTCCTTTGCTAGTGCTATCTCTGTACCAAATTTCGTTCCATTCGGTTTCACCGTGTTTGAATTAACAGGGAGAATCGATTTTGACACAAAGATGGCCGCCATCCGCAAACTATTAGGCGAATGACCTATTAGATTGGTCAAAGGATGCTCCCTCCATAAAGGTATGTAGTTGCAAAATTTGGTAGAGATCGGATGATTAGGTTAATCGTAATTTGATTTAAACTTTGAACATTCGTGTGGCCGCCATTACGTTTCAGTCAGGATGGTGGCGATATAAAACATGACACTGAGTTGCCCTTTGCTAGTGCTACCTCTGTACCAAATTTCGTTCCATTCGGTTTCACCGTGTTCGAATTAATAGGGGGAATCAATTTTGACATAAAGATGGTCGCCACCCGCAAACTATTAGGCTAATAACCTATTAGATTGGTCAAAGGATGCTCCCTCCATAAAGGTATGTAGTTGCAAAATTTGGTAGAGATCGGATGATTAGGTTTATCGTAATTTGATTTAAGCTTTGAACATTCGTGTGGCCGCCATTACGTTTCTGTCAAGATGGCGGCGATATAAAACATGACACTGAGGTGCCCTTTGCTAGTGCTACCTCTGTACCAAATTTCGTTCCATTTGGTTTCACCGTGTTTGAATTAATAGGGGGAATTGATTTTCACACAAAGATGGCCGCCATCCGCAAACTATTAAGCTAATGACCTAGTTATTTGGTCAAAGGATGCTTCCTCTATAAAGGTATGTTGTTGCAAAATTTGGTAGAGGTCGGATGATTAGGTTAATCGTAATTTTATTTAAGCTTTGAACATTTTTGTGGCCGCCATTACGTTTCCGTCAAGATGGCGGCGATGTAAAACATGACACTGAGGTGCCTTTTGTTAGTACTACCTCTTTACCAAATTTCGTTCCATTCGGTTGCACCGTGTTCGAATTAATAGGGGGAATCGATTTTCACACAAAGATGGCCGCCATCCGCAAACTATTACGCTGATGACTTATTAGTTTGGTCAAAGGATGCTCCCCCATAAAGGTATGTTGTTGCAAAATTTGGTAGAGATCGGATGATTAGGTTAGTCGTAATTTGATTTAAGCTTTGAACATTTGTGTGGCCGCCATTACGTTTCTGTCAAGATGGCGGCGATATAAAACATGACACTGAGGTGTCCTTTGCTAGTGCTACCTTTGTACCAAATTTCGTTCAATTCGCATTCACCGTGTTCGAATTGATAGGGGGGACAGACATTCAGAGTACACACACTCACACACACACAGACACACACACACACAGACACACACACAGACTCACACACACACATACACACACACAGACAGACACACTTTTTTCGCCCTGTGTTGATCTCATAAGTCTACTTTCATTTTTTGCAAAAATCGAAAGTAGGCTAAAAATCCAGCTTCACTTAGCTGTTTGGTAAGGTGTTTAATATTAATGGCCAAACATTTTTATAAGATTCTAAACGTTTTTCAACAGAGCTGTACTCTGGGTGTGCTAGTGCTTTAGTCTTGCAAACTCCCAATGTTTCAAAAGCACCTGCCAATTCAACACTGTCTATGGCATATGGACCACATATATCGACACTGCCGTTGTTGGCTGGTAATACATCATTATTATTATTATTTATTTGTGATTCAGCAACGTAAGTAGCGGCCAATGGTCTTGTGGTTCGGTAAAATGGATACACGGTTATGTTACCCACTTGTTTTCCAAGCATGTAAGGACAACAAGAAGACCATCGCAATTGGTCTCGAAAGGGATCATCCCCTTCTTCCCAGTGTGAAAGTTCAATACGACAAAACACACAGCGCACCACATCTTCTCGGTTCAAGTAAAAAAAAAGGCTTTTGAAAGTTTATGTGTCGACAAAAAGCCTACAGGCCAGGATTCAAATGTTAACCAACGATCATGTTCTGATTTTAAATTTAACCCACGTGGTAAACCAACTTGCTCACTTGTTGTATTTGGTACTAACGCCATGTGTTATAATAAAACTTTTTCTTATTGTAAGTTATTATCGTTGCACAGAGTACTTTAAAGCACAATGTATGCTTGTTCACTGTCTGTTCATTACGTTAATGGCGCATGACGACACCTAAAAGCAAACAAAATAACTAATCACTCAATCAATCAATACTTGTAAATAAAACTTTAACGTTAATTGGCATTAATATAACAAAAAAACATAAAAATTATAATAAACTGTATGTCGGCACTAACAGTAACCCATGTACTTATTTTCTTTTTATAAAGCTGCTATCATTTACATTCCCCTTTAACCAATACACAAAGAAAAAATAATAATGTCATGTCATTTTGTTCAGATTATCATGTTCAAACCTGTGAATATTTGATGAGTTCATAGGGTACAAAGTTCCTCATTTTTCTACTAGAAAGCGCTATAGAGTTTAAGGTGATTAGGTATCTAGCATCTAACCTCCTTGACTTTCATAGTCAAGGAACAACTAAATTCGACATGCAAGCTACCCTCTGTGTGTCAAATAACAAAGCTTGCACCCGGCAACCGAGGCCATACGATATTAATATTATTATCAATATTATATTATTATTATTATTATTATTCTTGCATCGTTATGCCCGACTCAGGAGCACGGTTGAACCTGTTTAGCAGATGTGTTGGCCTTCTTTTCCTTCCAAAATCTCTTCATCCTCTCGCTGAGCGCCTTTCTTCGGTCTTCTGTCCAAGTTATGGTGGCCCTGGTGTTGGGTTTGTCTTCAAATTGGTGATTGTCGATTAGGGTTCTGAATTTGCATCTGTCCTGTATAATATTGTCTGAAATGTTGATTTCCTGGAGATCTGTTTCAATTTCACGTAGCCAGCTGTTCTTGGTTTTTAGTGAGAGGGCCAAGTTGAGAATTCTTTTAGTCAATCTGCCATTGTTCATTCTGATATTGTGCCCGTAAAATTTCAATCGTCTTTTCCGAAAAGTATGAGACATTTTTTCACATTGGCGATATATTTCCTGGGATGACTTTTTCCTCCAGATTCCCTCTATAAAAACTGGGTCAAAAATTTTTCGTAAAATTTTCCTTTCTTGTTTTTCAATCTCTTTGGTTAAAGATTTGCCACCAATGATTAAGGTTTCTGGTGCATATAACGCCTCAGGTTTGATTACTGTATTATAATGTCTAAGTTTTGCTTTCCGAGATATTGATTTTTTGTTATACCTATTCCAAGTGATTCTGTAAGCTTTCTGTAATTTGGAAATTCTCTCTTTATTTGCTTCACGGTTTAAACCAGAGGGCTGAATAATTTCTCCCAGATATTTGAATTCGTTCACTTGAAAGATTTTGCCGAATTTAGTTCTCATAGGTTGTCCGTCTAAGTATCGCGAGGCTCCTTCCATGTACTGAGTTTTCTCATAAGAAATTTGAAGTCCCGTTTTGATGGCAATTTCATGTAATTTTTCAATGGAATGAATTGCTTCTTGTCTGTTATTAGAAAGGATTGCTATGTCATCAGCAAAGGCCAAACAATGTACATGAATTCTATCTTTGAGTAGTCTGCCAAGGGTTATTCCCTTAGTTTCCTTTTCCCAAGTCCTGATTATCTTCTCAAGTACGAGGTTGAACAGTAACGGAGATAATCCGTCTCCTTGGCGGACCCCAGTGTTAATTGCAAAAGGCTCAGATATTTCGCCGAGGAATTTAACTTTTGACGTAGTGCCAGTTAGTGTTTGTCTGACTAATTTTCTTGTTTTTCTATCCACTTGAAATTCTTCTAGAGTATTGAAAAGTGTTCGACGATCTATAGAGTCATATGCTTTTCTTAAATCTACGAAGGTAATGACTGTCTGTCTGGTTTTGCGCATTTGTAGGATAGTTTTGAGATTAAGAATTTGTTCCGTACATGATCTTCCTTTTCGGAAACCTGCCTGGTATTCTCCAATCAGACGGTCTGTTTGTTTCTCAAGTCTAGTGAGCAGGGCTTTGGAGAAAATTTTATAAATAACTGGTATCAAGGAAATTCCTCTATAATTATTGATGTTGGTTTTATCCCCTTTCTTGTGCAGTGGATGGATTAGCGCACATTTCCAATCCTCAGATATTTCTTCGGTGATCCAGATGTTCTCAAGAATTGAGAGGATTTTCCGGGCTACGTTCTCACCACCTATCTTCAGCATTTCGGCAATTATACCATCTTCCCCTGGGGCTTTATTATTTTTGAGTCCATGGATTATTTCTTTAATTTCTTCCAATGTTGGGGGTTCTGAATCTTGGTTGGATGTTTTTTTTTTCAAAGATGAGTTGTTCTTTAGGGGATTCACAGTTTAAAAGATCCTTGAAATAATCTGCTAGATGTTTGCAATTTTCTTGATTATTTGTTTCCAATGTCCCATCCGGGCGTTTGAAGCAAAGACTGGGTGCCTGATAATTTAATAATTCTTCTCTGAAGGTTTTGTAGAAGTATCGTGTATTGTTTTTAGTAAAATCTTGTTCAATTTCAGCCAATCTGTAGTGATCGTACTTGCGTTTTTCAGATCGGATGATTTTAGAGGTTTGTTTCTGTACTTTGGTGAATTCGTGCCAATTTTGTTCCGTTTTGTGAGAAATCCAATTCTGCCAGGCTTTAATTCTGAAGTTTATAGCCTTGTCACAGGTTTCGTTCCACCACCTATGCTTGCGTTTCCTGGGCGGTGTGCCAATGTTTTGAGAAGCTTTCGAAAGTATATCTTTGAGTTCTAACCAGCCAGAAGAATCGTGAGTAGGGATACTTTCTTGGAAAGTACTGGCGTTCTGTTTAAGAAATTCTGGATCGACGCGCAGATTTTTTTGTTATTTTTGGTTTGGATCTGTTTGGTTGAAATTTTCATAATTTCTTTTTGATTCTATTTGGAAATAGCCACATGATCTATTTGAAATTCTCCTAAGTGAAAATTAGGGGATCTCCAGGTCTTTTTCTTGTGTAGAAGTGCCAGGAAATGTGTTGACATTTGTTTGAGATCAGAAGTTTTGCAAAAATCAAGTAATCTTTCTCCATTTTTATTAGTTCTATTGTGTGCTGGATATAGTCCTACAATGGTCCTGAATTTCCTTTCTCTACCAATTTGGGCATTAAAATCTCCCAATGGGATTTTTATGTGATGATTTGGAATGATCGCTGTAGTTTCTTCCAGCAGTTCCCAGAAGTCTTCCACCTTTTGTGGATCTTTACGATTGTAGTTGTTGGTGGGTCCATGCGCATTAATAAGCGTATAAGCTTTGTTTCCTGATTTAACGGATAGTGTTGAAATTCTTTCAGAAGGCGAGGAAAAGTTAAGCACTGAGTTTATAATGTTTTTTCTGACAGCGAATCCAGTGCCAAATTGTAGTGGCTTCATATGGAGGGAGATTGCTGGCTTGCCTTTATAAATTCTATAATTTCCAGATTCAAAATGATTTTCATCCGTGTATCTGGTTTCCTGTAGTGCTAAAATTTGGATGTTGAAGTTATCCAACATGTCTGTTAATTGTTTTAACTTGACAGTTTTCCGAAGTGTGTTGATGTTTAAGCTACCAATGAAAGTTTTGCATTTTGGGCGAAAAGATTTGGGAAGCTCCGATACATTCCCGCATGATGTTCTCGGTCCCCCAGAATCCGATGACCGAGAAAAATAACTAGTATGTCTACTAGGGCCTGGGGTAGTTATATTGTAGGTTGTTTCCATCATGATAACAAGTTGAAAGTAGTGGGGACATCGATCTATGTCGGTGTCATGGTTACAACTGAAGTAGTGAGCTTCAGAGGTTGCTGAAGATGTTGTCAAGCTGTGCCTGTTTAAGGTCTGCGAGAGGTATTTTATTTCCCTCAAACCCTCCGGACAGGTCCGGCGAGCCTCCCTATCCGCCACCTGGGACGCGCCCGATAGGGAACAGGCAGAAACCCCCACGGGATTATTATTATTATTATTATTATTATTATTATTATTATTATTATTATTATTATTATTATTATTATTATTATTATTATTATTATTATTATTATTATTATTATTATAGGGAACGACATGTCAGTTGAATTAAAAATTTTGTTTTTTACAAAATCCAATATGGCCTTGTACTTTCCCAGTAAACAACCAATATGGTCTTGTACCGGTTGCCAATACATAGTCATTAATCAAGAAAGCAATCATCGTCCTATTCATGTACAGGTAATGAATTTTTTGTATACGAGTTTTCAAAAGTGGTAAAATGGAATAGCATTTTATGTTAGGCTTACCTGAGTTTTAAATAGTTCACTGCCTGGAAACAATGGTTGCACTTTACTGCGTCTCGGGTTTTCAGCGACTGCTACGGCGGTAAGGTTTTTCTTTCCAAGTTTCTAAAAATAAATAAAATAAACCGTTATAAATACCTAAATTTAGGTTAGTACATGCATTTCATAAAATACAATATGAAACAAAAATGAAACAAGTTAGTTTAAAATATCCCACCTTCACTTGCAATGGCTTGTTGCTGTTTCCTTCTAGTGGGCTCAAAAGTAAACTGGTTTCATGTATCTCAGACATGTAAGGTATACCGGTTATCAATAATTACCTAATCAATAACTACAAATTTAAGGTTCATTAGCATGACATTATTAAAATAATCATTCATAGGTACTTACCAAAAAATAAAAGGATTTTTCTTCCACAGCTCTACTGTATACGTCCATGTGCTAAAATGGCAAGTGCATGACTAACGCAATCGTTATCAGTTAGCCTAGCAACAGAAAAAGTTGTATTTTCTCAGCGTTTTGACCTTGAATGGTTCTCTGTCTCTCTCTCGCACGTGTTCCCACGCCTCTTCACATTCCTCAATCTGAATAAGATTCGTGTACCTTATACTAGTTTCATGTTTTAATAAGGAACCAAAATGGCTACCTCTTATACATCGGTAGTCCTACTGTCTCAGAACCAAATGGCGGTCTCTGCTTAAAAAGCACACCTGCTAGGCACCACGAGGCAAGTGAGCTGATATCACACTTCCTGCTGACGTAGACATTCCTGCCTCGTGAGCATCAGCAACAGCTCTCACGAGTCCTCTGGCTAGGTACAATATTCAGTCACCAGTGAGCTGGACTGTGTGCGTGTTAGCATTCAAAACATGTGTGTCTTATTATTATTATTAAACATTTTACTGTAATAATAATTACTAGCATGCAGACATCATCAATACATGATCATTTTAACCACATACTTTCATCCTAAAACACATGACTTTACCGAGTTCAATATTTAGTTTATAACATTTCAGGCCAATGACCTTACCGTTTTGGCTCTTTGCGTACATGCACATGACTTGGTCGAGCAAATGTTATAGGTTTCCATATTTTAAAACCATTTACTGAGCCTGACATCAGTCTCGCTTACCACCGTTTACTAGCATGTTAAAGATCCCCTTCAGGGGGGAAAAAACTCCTAGCACACTTAACACATTTTCAAATATTCGCCTCTATCCGTCATAGGAAATGTCACAAAACCAACCGTCATAAGCTGCCCCCGCCATCCCACCAAAATAGCAATTCACTTCTTCCGGGCACGGTCACCGAGATCGCTAACGTCTAAGAATCACTTGGTCATATCCTACAACCGTCTGTTGTGTCAGAGAGCGATCTATCTCATCACCGTTAACTAAAACGTTAAAGATCCCCTTCAGGGGTACAAATCTTAGCATGCTTGTCACATTTCAAAATATTCGCCTTCATTCATTCGTCATAGGAAAAAATATCGAAAAGCAACCCCTCGTTTTGCCATACATCGCCCCCGTCGAAATAGCCATTTCCAGTATTCGCCATGCTCAGCCATAGCCTCGTTGTAACATACGTCAAGCGCTACCGGCTCTCTGTCTACAAACACGCTTTTATTTAAAAAAATGCCTAGTTTTTTGTCCTAGAGACTTGACATTTATTTTCATGGTAGAGGGGGTAGGGATATTTCATTTATGTCAAACAAACTTATTTATCAACGTATTAGTTTCCAAAATAGTAAAAATTCAAAATTTAAGGGTTTTCAAAAGATCTCAAAAAATAAAAAAGTGTTATTATAACAAAAAAAGGTCATAGAGACCATTGGTTTGAACTATGGCACAACATTCTATCATGTTTGGTTTTCAAACTATCGCCTACTTTTAAAAACAAATAGTTTCAATTTTTTTAAATAACGAGTGGTCTATAGGAAAGAGGACGTCAGCTCGAGTCCAACGACACCTCATTTGTGAAAATTCGACCATCCGTTCGCCAATGATCACCAATGTTCGCGAGAAAGTAGGCTATCATTTTGTTTTTCCTCCTACACCCTTGAAACTTGCTGTCCGCCTAGAGGGCATACCCACCTTTCATTAACGTCAAACAAACTTTTTTCCAATTCACCGTTTCCAAAATAGTGCCAATCCAAAAAACAAAAATTAAAAGAAAAATACCAACACACATGCTTAGCCAAGAGAACGTCATCCCAACGCCAACAATACCTCGTTCGTTAAAATCCGACGACGCGTTCGGGAGATATCGCCCAAAGTTTATATGAAAGTAGGGGGGGGGGGTAGAACTCTCCAATTCACACTACTGCACAGTTTGGGGGTCAGGGCCATTCATTTATGTCAAACAAAATTTTTTGTAAACTCTTTAGTTTCCAAAATATAGGAATTTCAAAATTTGAGTGTTTAAAAGAAACATAAAATTAAAAAAGTTTTATTATTAAAAATAAAGGACATAAAGACCATTCGTTTGAACCATGGCACAACGTTCTATCATGTTTGGTTTTCAAACTATTGCCTACATTCAAAAACAAAAATTTTCAATTTTTTTGGAAAAATATAATACGTGGTCCATAGGAAAGAGGACGTCAGCCAGAGTCCATCGACACCTCATTTGTCAACATTCGACCTTGGGTTCACGAGATATTGGCTTGGACTCACGCGGCGGCCATGACCCTGGTTAGAACTCTCACTGCTCCCCTACTCGTGGGCCATTCAAAGGCAACATGTCAGTCTAACAATCTTCTATTATTTACTCCCCAAAACTCTTATATAACAAGGAGGTTATATACAGGAAAACAAGGAGGTTATATACAGGGAACTCGCTACATCAGTCCTTCAGTTCTCCACATCCTCCCCAACCTGGTCAATCTCGAGAGGGAAGACCAGCTGTACGGGCCGACTAATCTTGGTCCCATTGGCCATCTGAAGGATGATGGTTCGCACCTTGCTGTCCCTGCCTGGTCGCCTTCAGTTATTCGCACCTTCTGCCACATATGTTTAGGTCGCAGGTCGTCCTGCAAGAGTACTATGTCTCCTACTCGGCACTCCTTCGTCTGTCCATTTGGGTGGCGTACTTCGTGATAGCTTCTCAGATCGTCAAGATACTCATTCCTACATCTCTTGAGGAAGTCCTCCTGCATTTTCTCTCCAAGTCTCCTCGCCTTCCTCAGGTCTATTTGGGTCGTGGGTTCGGAGACGTTGGGCAGGGTAGTCAGCCGTGCACCAGTCAGGAAATGACTTGGAGTCAGTGTCTCCGAGCCATCTTGGATTATGGGTCGGGAGTTAATGGCGGCTTCTACCTCCACCAACAGGATTCGGAGTGCGTCCTCACTAATCAGAGTTTTTCCCAATACCTTTCTTAGGCATCTTTTCGTCGTACCCACCATTCTCTCCCACCAGCCTCCCCACCAAGCCGCCCGTGGGGCTATAAATTTCCACTGGACTCCGTTGCGGGACGAAGAGGACTTCCAAACACTATTTACTCAGACAACGCTAGAACGTTCCAGGCAGCACACAAAGAAATGACACTACTCAGCCAAGTACTCACTGACCCACGAACGAGCCAGCACTTCGCCCACAACGGAGTCCAGTGGAAATTTATAGCCCCACGGGCGGGTTGGTGGGGAGGCTGTTGGGAGAGAATGTTGGGTACGACGAAAAGATGTCTAAGAAAGGTATTGGGAAAGACTCTGATTAGTGAGGACGCACTCCGAACCCTGTTGGTGGAGGTAGAAGCCGCCATTAACTCCTGACCCATAATCCAATATGACTTGGAGTCAGTGTCTCCGAGCCATCTTGGATTATGTTGCGGGCGTAGTGCTGGCTCGTTCGTGGGTCAGTGAGTACTTGGCTGAGTTGTGTAATTTCTTTGTGTGCTGCCTTGTGTGGCCCTTGTAGTCGCACATGTGAAAAGCACAATATAAGATTTCTGTACAAGATTCCCCACGTTAACGAGTAGTGGCCCTGCAAAATCCACACCAGTAATTGCAAATGGCGTAGTATGTCGCACACGTTCTAGAGGCAACGGGGCTTCGATCTCGTTACCTTGTTGGCTTCTGGCGATCTTACACGGTAAGCACGTGTGGATGACCTTCTTGACAGCCTGGCGTGCCTTGAGGATCCAAAATTCTTCGCGTAATACAGAGAGAACTATTTTTACTCCAAGGTGGTGTAGCCTTATGTGAGTCTGGCGGATCAACAACTTAGTGAAGTGATGTGCACCATCGTAGAGGATGTTTCTGCTGAATTGGCAGGTCTGCATGGTGTAGGCGCCCTACAAGTAGAATAAGGCCGTCCTGTAAGAAGGGGTTGTAGCGGGCAATCCTGGACTTCCCAGACAAGTTTCTATCTTTTGTCAGAGCATCGTACTCTTCGGAAAAGCACTCACGTTGGACTGTGCGTATCCAGCACAATTGGGAAGCTTCTAATTCACGTGCAGTGAGATTCCCATAATTTTTTGCTTCCGACTGTCTGATGTTGTTCAAGAAGCGCAAAATCCAACCCATGATGTGCAGTATTTTCCAATAACTGCTGAATCTGGAGCAATGATGAGAGGTTCCGTTGTAACGACATTAAGTGTTTGTTGATGCGTCTTGCGAGTCTCTGGAAGTGAGGCGTTAGGCACACTGCTGTGGGGCCAAGAGCTAGGATGATCGGCTAGCCATACAGGCCCGTGCCACCAAAGTGAGGAAGACTCTAGTGATTTAGAGGATATCCCTCGTGATAAGAGATCGGCTGGATTATCCTTGCTCGGGCAGTACCGGCACTGAACTGGATTCAGGATGCCTTGAATTTCCGTCACTCGGTTGGAGATGAATGTCTTCCAACGGTTTGCATCGCTTTTAATCCAACCTAGAGCGACCATGGAGTCACTCCACAGAGTAGATGTGGTGACATTAAAGTCTGTTGCTTGGCAGAAATACCTCAGAAGACGGCAACCCACTACGATGGCCAGTAATTCTAGTCGTGGGAGTGTAACCTTCTTGACTGGAGACAGTCTATTTTTAGTGCAGACCAGGTGTATATAAGTGTTTACGTCGGTAGACGTTCGAACATACAGTGCAGCTCCGTAAGCCCGCTCCGACGCGTCGCAGAACACGTGGACATGTGAAGTCTCCGTTGTTGACCTTGTTAGGATTACAATTTCTGTCTTACTTAGTGATAAAGGCAAACCATGTTCCTCCATCGATCTATTGATTCTGCGCATTACCATATTGAGTGGCAAGTGTGCCTGCTTGACACTTCTTCCTCCTACAAGAGCAGCAACATCATCTGACTAACCTACTAGGATAGTTGAATCAGTGACTTCAGATCTCAGCAAGCTATCATATGTGATATTCCACAGATCTAGTCCTAAAATCGAACCCTGTGCAACTCCGGTCGAGATCCGTACCCTGCGTTGTCCTTCTGACGTGTTATAAAGCAACGAACGATCTTTCATGTAGGAATTTATCATCCGTGAAAGATAATTTGGAACATGAAATGTATTCTCCAACGCTTTCAGCATGTCACTCCACTTGACAGATTTGAATGCATTTCTTACGTCAAGAGTAACAAAGAGAACCACACGACGAGAGGGGTAATTGTAATTCTCCGCTCTCTGGACATCTGCAACAATTTCTTGTATCGCATCTAGGGTCGATGTCCCTGTTCGAAATCCATATTGTCTTGGTGACAGGTCACTGGCTGCCATGATCGCTTGGCGCAACCTGACTCTCAGAAGCTTCTCAAAGAGCTTACCTGTTGTTTTGAGCATACACAGAGGGCGGTATGATGATGATAAATCCGGGTCGCCTTTCACTTATTAATGAGCGCCAGACGACAGACCTTCCAGCAGATGCTGAACACTACTTTTTAGACACTCGTTGAAAATTCTTAATATTAGTTGTGGATGTAACTCGATTATTAATTTGAGTATTTCGTTTGAGATGTCGTCAGGACCAGGGGACTTTTTGTTTCGCAGAGACTGAGTTGCCCTACTCAACTCATCCTCAGTGAAGAGAGTAATTCCAATATCTACGTCGAAATTCTGCTCAGGGATTGAATATAATAATATTATAATAAAACAATATAATAATAATAATAATAATCATAATGGAACTAGCATGCTCCTCTGTTTCCTTTTCCTATCTCGCTCTCCTTCAGAAGTGGTGCAATAGCTAGGGATTCATCACTCACCAGGCATGCTGCAACTGCTTACATGACTCATGCACATAAGATACATTTACGTGTGGAAAGTCGAGTCAAATCAGCACATTTCGTGTTACTCATAAAACAGGGATGTCCAATTATTATCTTTTGACTGTAGTTTAAAAAATTCTATTTCACAAGAAAATAAATTTCCGACTGCCAAAACTTGTTAAAGAAAACACAATTATTGCGGTTCGTCCAACACAATTTGAATTGAAAATCAGGGGAGCTGGTGCTCACGAGCACCTTGGGGTCATATGACGTGAGCACCAAATGCCATTTAAAGATCACCGTTGTGCTCGTGAGCACCAGGTTGAGAATATCTGATCTAAGGAGTGAGTTGTAACTGATCTGATACTCCAAATTTCTAACACAACAACATCCACGAACGATCTAATGTACAGTACACGATTAGATTAGATAGCTGACTGTCGTCTGAAGATCTGAGGTCCAGATCCTGGCGCTGGGAGTGTATATGCTTGGGGCTTCTTGCTCCTCTCTCTCCAGGGAAGTGTCCATTTTAAGTCCCGGGACATCAACCTCAATCCCTCTCGTGAGGTGCTGATAATAATAATTTTCCAATCAGTAATTGTATTCCTCCCAGTTTTACATATACTTCTTTAAACAAGGGGCAGTTGACCTCGTAGTTCCGCCCCTTAAAACAAAAATAACTAACTAACTAACTAACTAACTAACTAAATTCTTTAAACATTACCAAGTGGTATGACTTTGATGCTCCTTTCCTTGTGTCGCACCTACGACTGCTTCATAGACAAATTGGAAACATGACGCACCAGTAGAAGCATTGAGGAGGCCAATGAATAGGCCTACCTGTCGAATGACAGCTTCTCTTTAGTCCGCATGAAGCGAAGGGCAACTTTGTAATTTGAAATTATGGTTGGTTAATGTTTAATTTGACCATGGATTGAAGCCACCTTATTTAGAGGGTACGGTATATCTCAGAGTCAATAAAAAGAGAGGAAGTGGACTCAGCTTAACATTTCCTCTGAATACCCAATTTCGAAAATTTACAGACGCAATTCGTTGTTGTTATTATTGATGTTTTAATTGGCGGAACTACGAGGTCATCTGCCCCAGACGCAATTAGACTACTTATGGGAAAATTTTAAGCGCCTGGGGGAGAAAACATAAATAAGTAGGCCAATAAAATTAGTAACCAGTTAGTCAATATAATCATTTTGAATAAGAAATTGTGACTGTTTCAAATTAATTATTTCAGTCTAATAATTTACAAACCACTGTAGGTAGCATGGTATAACATTATAAAATTCACAGAGCAGCGTAACAAACAAACAGACAAACAAACAAACAAACAAACAAAAACAAACAAACAAAAACATACAAACATGCAGTTTTACATGGGTGTTAAACTTGTGAGCATACGCCACAGAGCCTCCTATTTAGGTGGAATACTGAATGTGAATTTTCAACTCAAAAATTACACATTCATTGACACAGAATCGAACTTGTTGAGCTTGGCGTGAGGCTAGTAACTGGACCACGCCCTCCTGAGAGCAGCGTTCTGTAAACGAATATGTATTAATGTTTGAACTATTTTATGGGATTGAAACCTTAAGCAGAATAAAAGCCTCTAGTTCTGCGTGAATTTGTTCTTACCAGATCTCCAAACTGATTGAGTCCCAACTTGTATGGAACTTGTCCATTCTCAAATTGTTTGTTGTGTTCGGCAACGAAGTTCTTGTTCTCCAGGAATACCAACATTCGAAACTCGTCTTCTGTGTTGTTAAGGTAATCTTTCCCATGCTGGTTCTATGAAGAAAGGGAACATAAAAATTAGCGGTATCAACTGATTAGCTGGAGATCCGACAGTAGGCCTACGTATCATAAGATAATGAGGATATGAGGAATATAGAATAATTCAGAAAAGTACTGTTCGAGACCAAGCTCCGTGTGATTGAGGGGAATGTGGATCGCAGATGGTGAGATGAGGTGCGGGGGTTTACCGTTCCATGTATAATAAATAAATAACCCCAAGCACTACAGCCCATGAAGGGCCTAGGCCTACCAAGCGACCGCTGCCCTGCCATTTGGCCTGCAGATATTGGGGTGACGCCTGGTCAGCGCATCGGGTCCCCTCGTCCGTTAATCTTGGTTTTCGTGATCGGGGCGCTGCCTCACTGAGAGACAGCTACTCAATTGTCCACCGAGGCTGAGTACACCCCGTTCCTGCCCTCACGTCAGTTTCTAAAATCCCCGACGGAGCCGGGAATCGAACCCGGGGCCTCCGGGTGAGAGGCAGGCGCTCTTCCCCAACACCACGGGGCCGGCTCCATGTATACTAACAGACCCAAATACATTGGTCGGTCAGTTAATACGCACGTTACATTAGTTTTGCATTTCAAACCTATAAACTTCTAGAGTAGTATTTAATTGTCAATATCCCAAGTTGTTAATGTTGGACTCGATTTTGCAAACCAATATCAGACGATCACATTGATGGCCGCGGGGCATATTTCATGGAGGGGCACACCAAGGAAATATACCGTTATTCGCCACCAACAGGTGAAATCATCTGTCATGGAGATGGTGTGTTACTTCTTTTTAGGGGCTTGCGATATCATGGTCATCACCTCCATGATATGCTATTAATTGTCTGATAACCTGTGTTTCTATGATGTCTGTAGGAGAGTGTATAACTGTAATTGTTGGGGTTAAGGATGGGGTACGCACCCCGGGACATGAATTATCCTTCTTGCGGTCGTGCCCCTTCATGAAACACTCGAAGTCGTGCGACGGTAATCTACCGTCCTCTCGTTTTTTTCAATTGTGAGTTTTTTTTCACTTTCAATGGCAATATGACTGGCTTTGAGGTTGATCGAACATGTAATTGATATACAGAGGTGTAAATATAGAAATATTTATTCAATAAAATCCATAATAGAAGCGACAACGGTGGTGGCAAAAATGAAAAAAAAAAACACTGTATGACAGCATTAAAGATTGTTTGTGTGCATGCGTGTGTGTGGATGTTGGGGGGAGAATGAGCAACTGGGTTATCAATAGTGAATGGAATGTGTTAGAAATGAGGAAATGCTATGATAAATACTCACATTTTGTTTTGGGCGGTCAGCAAAAAAAAAAAGCACTTCCGGTCGCGTGCGACGTTAGTCTACTCCTCGACTGAGCCCTTGGCATTTTGATGAACAACTGAGCGAAAACGTCGCCATCAAGAACCGCTACTCCTCTGTCATCTAGCGAAGGATATCGTACCTTGAGAATACTTGTGTCTTTTGCGCACTTTGTAACGATCAGAGGAGCTCTACGTGCGTTCTTTTCAATAGGACGGTAATCTAACGCGGGCGCGACCGGATGAAGGTTAAGGAGTTATATTCCTCGTCGGGAATAGAACCCTCGACTACCAATATTAATGGATTCAGCTTCTAAAAGCTACATTATTATTATCATCATTACTGCTTGACTGTCAGCCAAGTTTCAACAGACAGTATGTATGTTAATTTCTCAATATTAGTGACTCGAGCTGTGTATACTTCAATAACAACTCAAAGTCCAGATGACACATAAACTCGTGCCTGGCAATCTGTGTATAATAATTCTCAGTATAATATTCAATGACAACTCGAGGCCCAAATGACACATAACCTCGTGCCTGGCAAGCTATGAATAATTATAATAACAGCTCAGGGTTCAGATGAGACATAACCTCGTGCATGGCAGAGTCCAGCCAAATGTTTCCGTGACGTATTTTCCCTACTCCCGACCTTCGGCAGTCCCTTCCACATGTGTCCCCCTCTACCCTGGTAACTAGCCAGTAAGATTGTACTGTATCCCACTCAGAGGGATTGACATGTGACTTCTTTAATTCTAATAAATCCCTGGACTCAGAGAGCTCCAGTCTCTTGTAACTCAATAATCTTAAGACTAACCAACTGAACTGGTTGGCAGTTGGGCTTCATGCCTCGGCGCTTGTAAATAACTTCAAATGTATTAGTGACTAGTCGAAACAATAATTAACAAAGTTGAACTCTTCGCTTCATTTGAAATAGATATCACTCTGACTCGTGGAGAACCTGTGAGGACCTAGCTTACCATGCTAGCCACGAGCAAGTGTTAAGCTATACTCTGCTGGAATCCTGTCTAGTGTTTCGAGTAACTTAACTGGGGGCCTGGCCGTCCGAGATAGATAAATGATCGCCACTAGATCTACGTGCTAGTTGGATGAAGTGTTCAGACAACAATCCCGAACGCCTTTCGTCACTCGTCTAGCAAAGCCAGTTTTCTTCCCTAAAACTACTGAAATAATCTATTTCATTTGAACCAGCCAGCAAGTTAGGAGTGGAACTGACAACCTCACTGGAGGCCTTTCGACCATAACCGACTTCGCTAGCTTGAAGGAAGGAAGGAAGGAAGCTCGCCGACAACGCTCCAGAAGCGCTTTTCGACAGCAACCGACCGCCATTGCCGTTCGAGTATACCGACAACGCTCCAGAAGCGCCTTTCGATCGCTCGACGACGCCGAAGAGAACCATCCGACTACGGAACGAGAGGAAGTAAGCCGACAACGCTCCAAGAATCCAACGATCCAAGCAGCGCCATTCGACTACAGCCTATCGCCGCACGTTGCTGCTGTACGTGCGCACCGACAGCTCCGAAAAGGGGCTCGCTCGCTTGACATCGCAGAAGAAAAACCAACCGACTACAACTACAGACCAATGAAGATGCAGTCCAAGCTGATCATCATTTCCTGCCTGTAAGTTACATTTGAAATACCTTATTGTACTGCCTAAATATTGCTACCAACAGCATGGTTCATTCTTAACTGATACAAGGGCAATAATAATAAAATCCTTTTGCCCTTCGAAAGAGGATTGAGTTTGTGTAAATCTAAATGGGGTTTTTGCATGTCACTATTTTCTTTTGAATTAAAACATAGATACTAAGATAATAATAAATTTATTTTGCCTTTCAGATGAAAAGTGATTAGCTTGATCGAAAGATACGTGGCTTTTCCTATTTCATTTGAACTAATACTTGTAAAATACAAATTTTAATAATAAATTCTTGCCTTTCAAACGGAAGCAAATTACGGTAAACTTTGACTAGCAGAGTTTGCTTTGTCATTTCGTTTGAATTAAACTAGTAAATTAAAACAAAAAATAAATACTTAATAAAAAATATCTGTGCATTTCAAAGGAATAATCTAGTGCTCTCTGATTTAGCGGACCTTACACTTTTTATTACCCTTTTGAATTAATATTGAAACTAAACAATTAAAACAGAAATTAATAATAAAGTAATATCGTTTTCTAATAAAAGTGAGTTAGTGCAGCCCATACTGGTCTTTCGCTTTCCACTATTATAAGAATTAATGAAAATGAAAATCCACAGCCTGCTTCCAGTCTCCGACCGGGTCAGGAATGGAATGAATGAAGCCCCCATCTAGCGGCGAGGATATTAACTGTACCGGCTGCCGAGGCCTGAGGCACTCCTCTGGGGCAATGATGAAATGAATGACAGATGAAATGAAATGATAGTGGAGAGTGTTGCTGGAATGAAAGTTTGACAGGGAAACCGGAGTACCCGGAGAAAAACCTGTCTGCCTCCGTTTTGTCCAGCACAGATCTCACATGGAGTGACCGGGATTTGAACCACGGATCCAGCGGTGAGAGGCCGGCGTGCTGCCGCCTAAGCCACGGAGGCTTCATAAGAATTAATAATTAATTTAAATATTTTTTTATTAGCAAACAAATCATTCACATTTCACTTTCTTCATATTGTGGAAATCTAAACAAGATTCCCACATATCATAGTTGTTTCGAATTAATGATAATAAATATGTTAATAATTTTCAATTATTCAATCAAATAGTCAATTAATTAATTAATTAATTATAATAAATCACAATGCCTGAGATAGAATTGCTATCAAAATTCGAGTATGCTCATATTCTCTTGCTACCTGAAAATAATGGAAGTACTTCTCGCAGTCTAGACTACTTTCCTGCGAGATGTGATAGTTTCATAAATACTCTCAGGAGAGCCAATGCAGTTCCCAACGCTAAAATTATTAATGATATTCTATTTAATGTTTTCAAATCGAAACTAAAAGGAGAAGCTAGTAGTATTTTAGATCTGGATGCAAACTCTACTTATGAGAAATTTAAAGAAAAACTAATCAGGAAATTTGGTGACGTAAAAGATGAAAGACTGTTAGTTCAAGAAATTTCTAACTGCTTCCAAAAGAGAAGTGAAGCTTACACAGATTATCATGACAGACAAGACGCTCTAGTCCTTCAATGTAAAAGTTTATGCAAATTAAACTACATGGATCAGATCTTAGAGCTCAAACTAAGAGAGCTAGACGATCTGAGTTTAAACACTTTCAAAGTCGGAATCGTAGAGCCGTACTGAGCATATCTGCGCTATGCCCATGTCACAGATTTAAGTCACACACTGAGACATTGCAGGACTTACGATAATGACCGAGCACACGAGAATTACATGGATCAATTGAGAAAGTCACCGAAACATCCTCCAAATGACCATTCCAGTCACAGAACATTCATACAGTTACCACCTAACAGATTCAGTCAAGCGTCAAAACCACTAAACCATACTGCCCACAATCCGTTTGCATATCCATGGCCACAAAGAAACTACTTTCCTCAACCACGACCTTTTTCCAACCAACCTAACCAGCAATTCATGAATCCTTAGCAACTACCCAATTTCAGACCCTTTCAAGGTCCGAATCCACCGACTTTCGAACCACAGAACCAACAACCCTTTAAACCAATGAATCGACCTTATCCTACGCCAAATAACATTGGCCGACGTTTCACACCTAATAATCAAAGTTATCCAAAACCTATGTCTGGTATATCCACCATCCAAGGGACTGTAAATGCGCACACAGAAGAAACCAACGATTGTAACTATGTACCACCAGAATACTTTCAGGAGGCACACTCGTCAGAATATTTTGAAGAAACACAACCGCACGAACACGAGTTCGAATACAACACAATTCAGCCATCCTCATACTCATTCAATGAAAATCACGAACAAAGTCAGGGTTTTCACTTGACTCAGTCATCTCAAGCGAAAACTTAAATAATATAAGAAATGCTCCTAAATTACTATTCATCACTCTATTTGGTTTTAAAATTTAATCGACAGTGGTGCTTGTAATTCTATAATGAATCCGACAGTCGCACACGAACACTTTGAAGAATATTTGTTCCAAGAACCGTTCTATATAAAATCAGTTCATTCGCAAACGATGGGTGAAGAAAACATACACTTCCCTATCTTTTCAGAATATGAAATTGACACTCCCGTAGACTTTCGAGTCATGCAAAGGCATAATTACTGTATTTCAATGTGCTAATTGGCACAGCTGATTTTGTCAAATTATGTGCGAAGATAGATTATGAATCGAACCTAGTTACGCTAGCCAATAAAGCCATACCATTCCATTTTCACTCGAGTAATAAGCAAGTGAATCATTTTCAACCCGCAATAGATTCACGTAACACTGCGATTCCCTCAACATCGAGAAAGGAGATGAGTATATTCTGAATTATAAATATGGTGAAATGTATCTCTTAGATGCCAAAAACCACCAGGTCATATACACCACAGAAACACAACTAAAACAAGAGTTCAAAGAGCCGACTTTAGTTGAACCACAGGAAATGAACTCCATCACATACGGTGAAATTCAAGAATATCCCCGCACAAAAGTAGGAGAATCTGATTTTGACAAAAGAAAGACCAAGGACGTTGCAGATACACTTTCTAGAATACAAGTAAACGTGAACGACGAAACAGTCTCTAATGTAGCCATCCACGGAGATGCCGCATTTCAAGACGAAATTGTCAATGAAACCTTACACTCAAATCAGAAATATCCTATCTCCACACTAAAAATATCAGAGAATAATTTGAACCAAAACCGAAATCAAATTAAATATCCAGAGGACACTGATTGCCCAGAAACACAGAAACAGTTAATTCTACAATATCATTCGATAAATCACAATGGTATTATAGAAACGTTGGAACACTTTCGAACCAAGTACTATTGGCCACACCTAAAAGAACAAATTACAAATCTAATAAATCAGTGTAACTTATGTCAGAGGAATAAATATGAAAGGCACCCTAACGAGGTATCACACCAAGGTCCTATAACAGCCGACTACCCATTTGCTCAGATTCATATTGATACTTCTCAATGTGTCTCCTCGTCTCCAAAAAAGTAATGAATGTATTGAGAGACAAGGAAACCAGTTGAAAATCTTAAATGAAAGTAAACCGGAAACAAATGATTCCATTTTCGAGCACTCCTATCAAATAGATGAAACTGCATATGCCCTAGACCCTCTTGCGAGAAATCGGAAATCCAGAAACCTATATAAGGAAGGCACAATAACCAAACTTGAAGAAAACCGAGCATACTGCAAAATGAACAAGTAGTTCCGTGAAGAACGGTATAGCCTATTTTCATTTATCCTTTTTATGTTAAATGGAACTATCAACACATAAATTTTCTGTTTGATTGCTGTAATGGATTCGTAGATATTGAGAGCCGTCTAAATATTTCGGATTTGTATAAATTTTTATATTTTTTATTTATGTAGGTATAGAGTTATGTACTATTACATGAAGATTATTGTGTAGGTGTAGTATTCAAACTTCAATCGCATGATTAGGACACAAGAAATAAAGACGAGATTTTAAAATTTCGCACTGCTGCCATCTTGTGGTTATGAAAACAATTGAAATAAATTAGATGCCTGTGGATTTACATTTGTATAAGCATTTAACGTGCAAAGTTTCACTGCACTCGGATGGTTAAATCGCGAGAAACGTCCTTTCAAATATTTATAGTTCGCGTCGCCGCCATGTTTGATTTGTGCTCACCAGGTAACTGAAAGTCCTATAGGTGAACTTATGTTCATAGCCTCAATGAACATAAAAAATTCAGTCTGATTGCTGTAAAAGATTCGTAGATATTGAGAACCGTCAAAATATTTCGGATGCTCGCCATTTATATGTTATATGTATAGGCCATAGATTTATGTACCATTAAAGGAAAATTATTGCGTAGCTTCATTATTCAAACTTTCACTTCGATCGCATGATTACGACAAAAGAAATAAAAGCTTCATTTTAAAATTCGCACAGCCGCCATCTTTAGTTTATGTAAACAATTGAACTAAGTTAGATACCAGTGCAATACAATATGTAGAAAAAATTGCTGTATAAAGCTTGATTGCGTTTGGATCATTAATCGCGAGAAAAGTCTATTTAAAACGATCAACTTCGCGTGGCCGCCATGTTCGTTTCGTAGTTAACCAGTTTTTGAAATACTCATAGATGAACTTCCAGTAGTGCCCTTTATCTTCGTTCGAAATTTCAGGGTGATACCTGTAGTAGTTTCAGAGATATAGAATTCCGGTGAAATATTTCGCACAGCCACCATCTTGAGGCTATGTAAACAATTGAACAAAGTTAGATGTCGGTGCATTACAATGTGTATAAACATATACTGTACCAAGTGTCATTGCGTTTGGTTGATTAATCGCGAGAAACGTCTATTTAAAAGTCACAACTTCGCTTGGCCGCCATGTTGGTTTTGTAGTTACCGGGTTCTCAAATGTCACATAGGTGAACTTTTTGTAGTTCCCTTTATCACCATACAAAAATCCAGGGTGATATCGGTAATAGTTTCGGAGATATTGAATGCTGGTGAAATATTTCGCACAGCCGCCATTTTGGATTGGTGAAACGTAACAAAATTTGAAGGGCATGGTCGCGGTTGCGCGGAATATTGCTATAAACTTACCGAGTTCCATTGAAATCGCTCTAGCCGTTTAGATGTTATTAGGGGGAGACACACAAAAATCCTCACACACACTTACACACAGACAGACACACGGACAAAATGTGATCTCATAAGCCTATTTTTTCATAAATGAAAATAGGCTAAAAATGGCATGACCCATGTCAGAAATTTCCGTGACATTAAACCTAAAAGGAAATGTCTTCTCTACCCAGATTCCTACCATGATATGCCAACATCTATACCGAACCCATAACAAAGTCAGGATTTTATGCCGACCCCATGGGATCGGTATTTGTAATTAATAATTACCATAAATTCATGTTTCACTTCAATCTTACTACTTTAAAAGATTCGTACGGAAATATTGATGATACTGTCTCGAGCCTTTTATTAAAAAGTAATAATACTTTTCCGCACTTTATATATGAACTAACTGATATAACTAAAAAAAATAGGAATCAAATACTTCCAATAGAACTAAACAAGATGTAGTAAATAGATTAGGAAAAGTAATGAAGTTCATCTCTGGCAATCTTGACCAGGATGATTTAGGTATATTACAAAGTCAATTAGACACTCTAAAACAAAGTCGCACTAATGAAATATAACATATAAATAAACTAGTATCATTCACAAATTCAATTGCTCAAATATTTGATGATGAAATGAACCATGTTAATGACAATACGAAAGTAATTCAAGGTATCCTTCTAACAGAAGATTTCAAGATAAATCTACTTGAAAACATCCAATACGTGTCACTGTGCATCAACGAATTCCAAGAAATCATGCGGGTGTTCAGGAGACCATTAGTCTCTCATTCCACGAAATGACAAATGTAAAATTGTTCTCAAGAAAAGACTTAACTAACATAGTCAAACATTTGTTATCAATCTACCCTTCACGGAGTATGATCCATACTGATCAGTATCATCAGTATGAAATCCTGAAATTGTCAAAGACTCTAGTCCTTAAGCTGGACGAAGAAATAATTATAATTCTCCCCATGCCAATCACGGATGGAAACCAATATAAATTATATGATGTAACCCCTATACCCACCATTAATAATATTATACTTGTGTCATCGGAAAAATATTACCTACAGGGTCCAATTTTGAAATGGTCCACTGTACCATGTATTAGCAACACTCAAACTTATGTGTGTTTATATTATAACACCAGAATCACAAATTGTAATTTAACAAACACTGCAGGATGTGAATTTGCTTCTGTAAAGAATAACGTAAAACTATTTAGACCCCTAAACAAGGAACACATTCTGTTCCTTACTAAAGACCCAGAGGTAATTCTACAAACGTGTCCAGAATCTCAGAAATCCATCCAGATTTCAGGACCACAGGTAATTTATTCTAATGAATCTTGTCCTATTTTCAGTACGGCAATAACATTACAACACAATTACATTCATACTTTCCCATCCTTAAATATTCAGAATGAACCTGCAATAAAGAATGAAATTAAGTTTCATATTTCCCATTTAAATGTAATGAAATTGAATCTGGACGTAAAGCAATTCCTATAACTTCTATTGGTACAAAAATATTCGTATCTACCAATGTCATTCTTGTGATATTAATAACGGGTATTGTTATAATCATGTTCAGGAAAAGACTGTATAAATTATGTAAATCGGTAAAAATTAGAAATAAGAAAAATGTAAATGAATATGTTACTGAGGGCAGTAACGTTAAAGAATGGAGGGAGGAGTTACATTCCTCGTCGGGAATAGAACCCTCGAATACCAATAATAATGGATTCAGATTCTAAAAGCTACATTATTATTTTCATCTTTACTGCTTGAGTGTCAGCCAAGTTTCAACAGACAGTATGTATGTTAATTTCTCAATATTAGTGACTCGAGCTGAGTATACTTCAATAACAACTCAAAGTCCAGATGACACATAAACTCGTGCCTGGCAATCTGTATATAATAATTCTCAGTATAATATTCAATAACAACTCGAGGCCCAAATGACACATAACCTCGTGCGTGGCAAGCTATGAATAATTACAATAACAGCTCAGGGTTCAGATGAGACATAACCTCGTGCATGGCAGAGTCCAGCCAAATGTTTCCGTGACGTATTTTCCCTGCTCCCGACCTTCGGCAGTCCCTTCCACATGTGTCCCCCTCTACCCTGGTAACTAGCCAGTATGACTGTACTGTATCCCACCCAGAGGGATTGACATGTGACTTCTTTAATTCTAATAAAACCCTGGACTCAGAGAGCTCCAGTCTCTTGTAACTCAGTAATCTTAAGACTAACCAACTGAACTGGTTGGCAGTTGGGCTTCATGCCTCGGCATTTGTAAATAACTTCAAATGTATTAGTGACTAGTCGAAACAATAAATAACAAAATTGAACTCTTCTCTTCATTTGAAATAGATATCACTCAGACTCGTGGAGAACCTGTGAGGACCTAGCTTAGCATGCTAGCCACGAGCAATTGTTAAGCTATACTCTGCTGGAATCCTGTCTAGGGATTCGAGTAACTTAACTAAGGTACTAATCCGGCATTTGCCTAGAGATTTCTTGTTTATTATCTGGGGTTTAATGCATTAAAGTCAGGGGAAAGTGCTGTCAAAGGGGCAGAGAAGGAAAAAGGGAAAAGCTGGCGCACTCACCATTGGAAGTCAGGTCCTGAAGTCTTGTAGTCTAGCCGTTGTCAGCGCCGAGATTCGAATCTCCGATCTCCGGACTAGTTGCAGCTCCCCATCGCAGTCGTGGTGAGTGATTTTACGCGCACGGCTGCTCCGCGGGGTTGTAGTGGAGACTTGATCTAATAGTTGTTCCATCATTTAAGAGCTTGGGAGATCGTGGTCATCAGTCCCGTGCAGCCTACTGTGTTGTTTATTGCAGGCGTGTGGTGGAGTGTGGACATAATGGTCATAAGTCTCTTGTACTAGAGTGAGTGTGTGCACGCAACAGTATACCGTTACTATATATTGCTTCTCTCCTACAGTATGTTCCATTTTGCGTTCCCTGGTGCCCACGTACCCAATATATTCGACCATAAATCACAGTGTGTAGTTTTTTTTGTCGTGTAGCCTCCTGAGAGACCTAGTGCAGGTCTTTCTAGTAGACGCCCGTGGGCGACCTGCGCGTCGTGATGAGGGATGGAATGGATAAAGATGAATGAAACTGGGCAAGGATGTGGAAGGAAGCGGCCGTGGCCTGTCAGAAGGTACTGTCCCAGCATTTGCCTGGTGTTGAAAATGGGAAACCAAGGAAAACCATTTCAAGGACAGCCGACGGTGGGGCTCGAACCCACGCGTCTACCGAGTCAGCAGAGAGCTTGGCCCCTTGACCTAACGCAGCGCTTTAGCCCGCGTAGCCACTACTCTCGTGAAAAGTAATCCTACTGCTGTGCCTCTCATCAGCAATTAAGTAGAAAACAGATACAAACATCTGAGCTTAATTCTACATGAGAAACGTGACATTTAGTCCCAATTATTGTAAACTAGTCTGGCTGCGTGGCTCAGGGGTAACGTTCTCGCTTACTGAGCCCAAGGTTGCAGGTTCGAAACCTGGCGCAGTCAGCTGGCATTTGAGGGTGCGCAAATGCGAGGGAGCCGTGTCAGTACATTTACTGGCACGTTAAAGATCCCCTTCGGGGCAAAATTCCGGCACCCCGGCGTCTCTAAAAGCCAGTGTAGTTAAAAGGGACGTAAATCCAATAACGTTATTATTGTAAACTAGCAGAAGTACCCGTTCTTCGAACGGAGTTCAGTGTTAACACCAGACATTATCAATTGAGCCACTGTTGCAATGGTTAGCGGTTTGTCATTCCTTCATAAATTTATCAAAACGAAGTTAGTTTTCTGGGAATATCACACACACTGTTAATTTAAGGGCCTTAAAATGTGGTTTTCGGACACCCTATATAGACTCCCGAATTTTGTGTCTCACATTGAGAAGCGCAACATATGCTCTGGTCGTCCTTCTAGGATAATTTTTATCTTTCGCCTATTATAGCATGTATTTTGAGAAGTTTTCCCTATATCCACCTTTCTACCGTATGAAAAGTACGGTGAAGAATTTCATAAATGATTGATGTATAGACTCTCATGGATGCCATACCTAATTTTACGATGCACCAAGCATCCGAAGACGAGTTATAGGCGTACATAAAGATACACAGAAAGACAGACAGACAATTCTATTGTCTACAACGTATCACCCAGATATCCAAATTTGGATATATCTACCACACTGTATCAAACACAATCATCCTTACGATGAACCCGTATGTCGACAAAAAATAAATAAAAATAAATGATGAGTTAAAATGTGTTCTCAATCTAAATTCAACTAACGTGTACTTCGTGACGTAAAATAGAATTTAAAGCCTTGTAGACGGAACGCAATACACGTCACATAAAAACTGACCCTCTACGTTGTGTTACGTCCCCATACACAGAAAGACCCCTTTCCTAAATTATAAAGGCTTGTGGTGCATGAAAATTCATGTTCTTTAGCCTCAATTAGCCCAAATTCCTAAAAGCCGCATAATATGCTGATTCAATTCAGGAATTTTTGAAAATGATGTTGCTGTTTGGAGATATAATAGACCTTCTGTACTATATGTCGCACGTGAAAATTGCGTGAAGAATTCTAGGTTACCCCTTGACCCCCTTAATTGCATTGATGAATTATACAGTCTACGTTAGTTCCGTGATAACCTAATAGCCATTTGCAAACTTTCACAGAAATGTAATAAATGGAGTGACATTGCTTCTTACAGAAATAGATGGAAAGTTGGATGCCACCTCTTAAGAGAATGTTGTCATGGTTACCGATTTGCATTCCTTCATTAGATTGTTAAATTAAGTTTAAATTAGTTTTCTGGGAATACTTCTGAAACTGTTGGTTTTATAGCCATATAATTAGGGCCCAGATTTTTAAAAATGCATATGCGCATATGCATATGCATATGCATATGCATATTTTGACATATTTTGAAGTTTAGTGCATATTCTAGACGTAACAGCATATTCCGGTATATATGTCTGAATTTAAGGACAATTACAAGAACTACTAAAATAATTCTGTTTTGTGCATCCCTAGCTAGTTGCCTATATTATGTGCACCCTCACTAATTGGTGTTTTCGACTCTCTGTGTAACGGCACGTTACTTTCACAACTGACAATGGCAACAGATAGCTTAGGTATGGGTAGGCAGGCTGGCTGGACTTCCCGGAATTCCTTTCTCTACCACAGTAGATAATAATCTCAGGGGTTTGGGCAATTGGTCAGGACAGGAGTATCTTCAGATCACTAGTTACGTTCCAGTTTAATGCCCTGCATCTCAAGTGTTAGTTTCTAAAAATGCCTAAGGAAAAGAGCAGGAGAAGAGATTTACTAAATCAGTGGGTGTCGGGTAATAGGGACTATTCAACAGATGGTGTCATCGTGTACTGTCAAGTTTGCTCAAAGGAAGTAAAATGTGAAAAGAAATTTCAGCTTGAACAACATTCAAAAACAAACTGCACATATTATAGCAAAGGAGGAGAAGAACAGCACACCACAATAACTACTTCTTACGCAGGTAATGTCTAAGTCCGGTATTCTTAATACATTTTCAAATGATCTTTGTAGGGCTTTCGTATGCAGCAACATTCCATGGAAAGGTCTTGAGAAATATTGTGTAAATCAAAAAATACCAGATGAATCAACTCTTAGGAAAAATTACCTACCTCCGCTGTATGAATCTACCCTGGAATTGATCCGTTCTGATATCGGAAGGAACTATGTCTGGATATCGGTGGATGAGACAACGGATTCATGTGGCCGTTACATAGCAAATTTCGTGGTTGGTAAATTACATCCAGACGAACACGGTATGCCGCATCTTCTTGCTTGTAAAGTACAAGAGAAAACCAAACAATAGCAAGATTTGTAAATGATTCTCTGCGACTATTGTGGCGATCTGAAATTGAGGATAATTGTTGTAAAGTGCTTGTAATGCTCACAGATGCAGCTTCGTATATGTTGAAAGCAGCAAAGGCCCTCCAAGTATTTTATCTGAAACTCATACACGTAACCTATTTAGCGCACGGATTACACCGCATTGCAGAAGAAATACGCACACAGTTTCCAGCTGTTAACAATTTAATTGGATGTGGGAAGAAGCTGTTTCTGAAAGCAGCAGCTCGTGTCCAGTTCTACAAAGATTGTCTACCTGAAGTTCCTTTGCCACCTGAACCTATCCTGACTAGGTAGGGGACATGGTTATCTGCAGTATCATTTTATCAGGAGAATTTTAATGAAGTGAAAGAAGTGGTTACAAAACTTGAAGATGAACATATTGCGTGTGTCCGTGATGGAAAAGTTGTGTTTGAAACCGCTACTGTTTATCAAGATGTGAATTTCATTCATGGACATTTTTCTAAACTTCCAAAAGTCATTGAGAGCTTAGAATCTTCTGGTACCCCCCCCCCCCCCCCCCCCCCTCCATGAATCACTTAATCTCGTTGAGAAGGTTGCATCTACATTGAATTCCGCTCCAGGCGAAATTGGAGAGAAGATTAAATGCAAGTTAGAAAAGGTGTTGAATTCGAACCCAAGACTGAAGAAGATTAAGTTAATTAGTCAATGCTTGAGTGGAACTAGGGTATCCTTACCAGATGTATGCTCCGAGACTTTGGTGCCCGTGTATAAGTACTGTCCAATCACGTCAGTTGATGTAGAACGATCATTCTCAGCTTATAAACTCATTTTGACGGACAATAGACATAGTTTGTCTCCAGAAAACATTGAAAGACTACTAGTTATCTATTGTGATGCTTCTTTTTGCAACAAATGATACCTGTAAACAGGTAAGTGAATAAAATTGCATGTTTTAAGTGCATATTTCATTACTTTCCGTGCATATATTCTAACTTTTAGTGCATATTTGCATGCATATTTTCAGGTTTTTAATGCATATAAATCCGGGCCCTACTTATAATGTAGTTTTCGAGGACCCTTTAGGGCCCCCGAGTTTTGTTTCTGGCACCGAGGGGCTTTGTCTCGTCGTTGTACGCCATAATATAATACTAATATAATAATATAATATAGGGATAGGAATATAATATACCTGCCAGACCACACCCACAGGTGTAAATCGCGCGAAAAATTCTAGAGTACCCCTTGACCCCCTTAAGCGCATTATACGTATTGATGAATTTTACAGCTTAATTTGGTTCCGTGATAACCTTCTAGAATATGATAATATATTATAGGGATAGGAAAAGCCTCCGTGGCTCAGGCGGCAGCACGCCGGCCTCTCACCGCTGGATCCGTGGTTCAAATCCCGGTCACTCCATGTGAGATCTGTGCTGGACAGAACGGAGGCAGACAGGTTTTTCTCCGGGTACTCCGGTTTTCCCTGTCAAAAATTTCATTCCAGCAACACTCTCCACTATCATTTCATTTCATCTGTCATTCATTTAATCATTGCCCCAGAGGAGTGCGTCAGGCCTCGGCAGCCGGCACAGTTCATATCCTCGCCGCTAGATGGGGGCTTCATTCATTCCATTCCTGACCCGGTCGGAGACTGGAAGCAGGCTGTGGATTTTTCATTTTTCATTATAGGGATAGGAATATAATAGACCTGCTAGACCACACCCGCAGGTGTAAATCGCGCGAAAAAATTCTAGAATACCCCTTGACCCCCTTAAGCGCGTTATAGGTATTGATGAATTTACAGCTTAATTTGGTTCCGTGATAACCTTCTAGCCGTTTGAAACTTTCACATTAATGTAATTAATGGAATTGCAATAGATGGACCTCTGAGAATCAGTTGCCATGGTTACCGGCTTGCATTCGTTCATCTATCTATATATTTAAAACAGTAAGGTGATTTTTGTTACCTCGAGATTGAGAAAACGACAGAACCGATTTACTTCGTAGAGAACTCTAACGAAAGCTCTTGGCCTCTAGATTTGCAGAGTGACTCTAAAACAAACAAATATATTACGGTATATTTTTAAATTAATATAGAAAATAGCAGAATTCTTTCCCCTCACGCATGCGCACAATCCAAAAAAAAGGAAAGGAAGCTTGTAGTTTAACGTGACCGTTAATCTTGAGATCATGAGCCACGGGACCTCCTTTTTACGTGGAATCCGAACCACAGGACATGGCATTTCACTTCGAAAATCTCACATGCATTGACCGGGAATCGAACCCGGACCGCCTTGGTGAGAGGCATACAGCTAGACCGCTGAGCCACCACGCCCCCTTGCGCACAATCCGCCTGTGGTCATGACAAAATGGCGGTGAGAAGTCCATTAAAATGTAAGTTATTTAATAAGCTTCCATGTAATTGAAAACATACATTAACCAAGTTCTGACAATAAAATATAGTAACAGTATGAACGTATACGAATGTGCAACATTGATTTATTTGGATAATGAAATTGATTATTTCCTTCAAACAGCGGCTTTTGAATATAATGAATGGCTGCGTCTGCTGCTAAACATGAGTGCGAGAGTAGCCATGTGGTTAAGGCGACCGACTGTGGTTCCAAGAAGCGCCGGTTCGATCCTAGCCCTCGCTGGTATTTTTTTTTTACCACTGAAATATTGTTTAATCAAGGAGTATTAGTAAGGTTTTATGTCTGTTAAAGATACTTATTTCTACATTCCCTCTAAATACGTTTTATTTTCGTTTTACCATTGCATTGCATTGCAGCATGTGATCAAAAGAGCAAACTGTTGTCCGCAGTACGCCGTTTAAATATCTGCAATCAGTTCCTATAACTGACAACAGATGGCAGTACATCGCCCATATAGTTCCTTTAACTGACAGCAGATGGCAACAACATTGCATCGATATATTTAAAACACAAGACATGGCATGTTTTCACGTGATGGAAAATTATAAAGGAGGGGAATATTTAAGAAGGGAAATGTTGAGGAACATTAACCGACAGTTGAATGTGTAGGCTAGGTTGTTTATGTACCTTAATATTGCAATTTCTTCCCAATGCTTCGGTGGTCAAGTTATTAGCGTCCTAGACTAAAAGTTATAATTATGCATCGTCGATATACTCTTAAATTATTAAAGAAAAAAGTAGTTTTCCAGGCACTCGCGCGTGTCCACAATTGCTTTCGCCATGAGAGACACTTGGCAAATATAATTCGTTTGAAGGGCTCCGACATCTTGGTCACTCAGCCCCGTGTACTTGGGTGTGTATGTGTGAAATTTTCTCTGATAACCTGTGTTATTGTGATGGCTGCATTACTGTGTGTATTTGTAATTAAGGTGGTAAATGGCAAGGAGACGGCCAAGGCCTTAAGTTAGGAACCATCCCGGTATTTGCCTTAAGTGGAAGTGGGAAACCACGGAAAACCACATCCAAGATTGTCGAGGTGGGAATTAAACCTTGCTCTTCTTAGTTATACCTCAAGAGACTGAATGTACCCCGATTTTGCCCTGAGACCAGAATTAAATTTCTTGGCAAAGCAGGAAATGTAACCCGGGTCTCCGGGGCGATAGACAAGAGTAGGTGGGCCTCCATGTGTTAATACGATTTTTGACATGCACGGGACATATAATTCAAAAACTGCCTCCATTAGGGTGACTGTCGAAGTGAGTATTGAGTATAGGCCTATGGTCATTCCAGTAGTTGGCGAAGTGATTCTATGTTCCCCTGCAAAATGTACTGCCATAACTTATAACAGGTGATGGAAATTGCTTATTTAGAGCAGTTTCGTACTGTTTATAACAAAATGAAGAACGTCATTCTGAGCTGCGTTTTCCAGCTATTGCAAAAAAATTCGCTGGCAGGAACAATTATAAGGAATTTATTTTAAGCGATCAGTCTCATCGCATTCTCCTCACCAACCAACTTGAGTATGAAAGTCTCTGGACGGTCATGTTGAACTTCATTGTATAAGACAATTGTTTAATGATTATTTGTTTAGAGTACTGAGTCTAACTACGGAGTTGATTTCGGCAATGGAAGTATTATTTGACATTTAATATTTAGCGGCTCCGTTATTGCAGGACACTATAGTGTTATCGAATAATACGAAGCCACATTTAAAATCCAATATAAATAGGCCATTTCAGAAACAATTCCAGATATTATGCAGTACAGTGTACTGTAAGGTCCTTGACGATAAAATGTAAACATTGTTCTACATTGTATTTCTCTTGCGTAAAATCTATGCGTGGTTACTTTGGTCTTTACTGTTGTGAGGGTAAAATTGATCTGCTGGAATATAAAATATTTGCCAAGCTGCAACAATGTAATGATATTAATTTAAAAGTCATTGAACTTATATCCAGTAGTTCAAACACATACATCAGCGTTAACAGATTGGATACTGAAGATGAAAGCCAGCTACTTCATTTCCCTATTATTGAATTTTTCAATTCCTTGGAATTAAGAGATTCGCCTCCACATACTTCGAACGTTTGAGCCGTAGATATGCTTCTTAGAAATCTGAACGTTTCCCAAGGACTCATATATGGTAATATATTAATTGTAAGAAATCGCTTGGATTCGGATATAATAGGTGCAGTAATATTAGGCAGAGAGCTTAAATCCTACGACTTGATTTAACACCTTCCGATAAAACACTTACAGGTACAGTACATTTTCTTTTAATAGGCAACAATGTCCTATTCGCTCGGCCTACTTTATCAAAATCAATCAAGCTCAAGGAGAAACTCTTGAACGTATGGCTATTTACCTCATCACGTTTTCAGTCATGACCAGCAGGATAGTGAAGGTGCAAAAAAGGTCCTGTTTGGGATGGAAAAGAATAAGAGGCGGAAGGATCCTACAGATTATGTTAGAATGGTGAACAAAAGGGGACAAGAGATAGAAAATAGGGAAGAACTGAAGAAAATGTGGAAAGAATATTTTGAAGAACTCCTGAACCCAAATGGAAACCACGGCGAGGAGGAAGAAATCGGGGAAAAGGTACAGTAGATGAACTGCAAACAGAAAAGGACTTAACATGGAAAGAAGTGGAAGATGCAGTGAGGAAGATGAAAGGAGGGAAGGCACCGGGTGTGGATGAGTTGAGTGTGGAGATGGTGAGAGCAGCAGGAGAGGTGGGGATACAATGGTTGTACCGAGTGATGAAGACAGCATGGAAGGAAAGGAAGACCCCAGAGGACTGGAAAAAGGGAATAATTGTCCCGATCTTCAAGAAAGGTAGTAGAACAGAATGCAAAAACTATCGGGGGAATAACACTGATGAGTCATTGTGCAAAGTTGTTTGAGAAAGTTTTGGAAAGGAGAATTAGGACAAGGATAGAAGGAGGGATGAGGGAAGAACAACATGGCTTCAGATCAGGAAGGTCCACAGTGGATTTGATTTTTGCTGTAAGGCAGTTACAAGAACAGCACTATGAGTATGGAACAGATCTGCTGATGGCCTTCCTGGACATTGAGAAAGCATATGACATTGTATGCAGAAACAAAGTATGGAAGTCCCTGGAGGATAGAGGAATATAAAAATGGACTATAAGGAAGATAAATGAGATGTACAAGGGAAGCGGGAGCTGTGTGAAAGTGCGAGGAGAGAGATTGGACTGGTTGGAACAGAGAAACGGCCTGAAACAAGGAAGTGCACTGTCACCGTTACTTTTCATTGTGGTGATGGATGACATAATGACCCGAGTGGCACAAGTAATTGGAGAAGGAAGGATGAAAGCAATGGTGCTTGCAGATGATTTGATGATTTGGGGAAACAAGGAGGAGGAGGTACAGGAACAGTTGGACGTGTGGGAAGGAATAATACAAGGTTATGGGATGAAATTTAGCATAAATAAGAGTGAGATGGTGATCACAACAAGGAAGAAGGACAGAACCACAACAGGAATAACAATTGGTGGGGAACAGCTGAAGAAAGTGGAGAGTTTCAAGTATCTGGGAAGCCTGATACAAGAGAATGGAAGAAACGATAGAGAAATAAATGAGTGGGGGAGACAGGCAGAAGCATTCCGGAGGAGTGTGAGAAGCATGTTATGGAGCAAGAATGTCCCTCAGAACAGCAAAAAGATCATATATCGGACGTACTATGTCCCTATCCTGACGTATGCCTCGGAGACCTGGGTTATGGAAGGAAGGGAGAAGAGCAAAATACAGGCCAGTGAGATGAGGTTCTTGAGAAGCAGTATTGGAGCTACAAAGATGGACAGAATAAGAAATGAGAGGACCGGAGAATTAATGAAGGATGAACCATTACAGACTGGTATAGAGAAATCTAGACTTAGATGGTATGGACATGTAAAACGAATGGAGGAGAAGAGGATACCCAGGAGGATACACGAGACGAAGTGGGAAGGAAAGAGACCAAGAGGGAGACCGAGAGACAGGTGGCTGAAGGGGGAGGAAGAAATCGTGAAGAAGAGAGGAGAAGACTGGACAAGGGTGGAGGCTGAGAGATGGTGGGAAGACAGAAGACGTTGGAGAGACTTGTGTTCCAAACAGACCCGGCCAGTGGCTGGAAACTTACAATTACCCCTCTCGTCGTGTGGTTCTCTTTGTTACTCTTGACGTAAGAAATGCATTCAAATCTGTCAAGTGGAGTGACATGCTGAAAGCGTTGGAGAATACATTTCATGTTCCAAATTATCTTTCACGGATGATAAATTCCTACATGAAAGATCGTTCGTTGCTTTATAACACGTCAGAAGGACAACGCAGGGTACGGATCTCGACCGGAGCTGCACAGGGTTCGATTTTAGGACTAGATCTGTGGAATATCACATATGATAGCTTGCTGAGATCTGAAGTCACTGATTCAACTATCCTAGTAGGTTAGTCAGATGATGTTGCTGCTCTTGTAGGAGGAAGAAGTGTCAAGCAGGCACACTTGCCACTCAATATGGTAATGCGCAGAATCAATAGATCGATGGAGGAACATGGTTTGCCTTTATCACTAAGTAAGACAGAAATTGTAATCCTAACTAGGAAGAGAATGCAGAAGAAACTCCCAATACAGGTAGGAGACATTCAAGCAGTGATGCGGCCAGCAGCAAAATATCTGGACATAATCGACAATAAAATTAATTTTGGAGAACAAATTAGATGGACTGCAGATAAGGCGGTTACAAGAGTAACGTCCTTCAGTCGGTTCATGGCCAATGTGTCTGTCTGTTTGGTAGTCAGCCCGAAGGCTGGTTGGACCCTCAAAAAGTACCGCCGTTACGTTATGTGAGTAGATACCCACAAAAACCCAAGGCAGCGCTATTTTGAGGCTTTCTAGGCAAGAAGAGGAGTGAGGTAGTTTGCCATTGCTTTCCTCAATGGCCAATGTAGGTGGGACAAACTCTAGCAAGAGGAGACTACTGATGACAGCCATCCATTCAGTTCTACTGTGTGGAGCGGAAATATAGGCGCATGCCCTGGATAAGGAAATGTATAAGAAGTCACTAGCGCAAATGCAGAGGCGGGGTGCTTTGCGCGTGGCATCTGCATATCGCACGGTCTCTGAAGAAGCAGATCTTGTTATTGCCGAGATAATTCCAAATTTTTTCTTGCGAAAGAACGCAAGTAGGCTACATTTTCTGGGGGAAATCAGGGGTAGGTTTAAGAAATGCAAGACGAACAGCAAGAGTGCAAACCTTTCGTAATTGGCAGATCAAATGTGAGCAAGGAGACCGAATCCAGTGGACTAAGAGAATGATCCCCCAGGTGAAGGTTTAGACACAGAGGAAACATGGTGAGGTTGGTTATTATATCACTCAGTTCTTGACTGAGCGTGGGTACTTCTGTTCTTATCTTAAGAAGATGGGAAAGGTGGATTCACCAGATTGTATCTACTGTGTCAATGAGCTAGATAATGCTAATCACATCTTCTTCTCTAGTGGATGGTGGGTCCAAAATAGACAGATTCTTCAAGAGCACATTGAGGTGGAGATATCACCTAACAATACTGGTTGCGGTGATAATACAAAATGAAGAAAGTTGGAAGCTGGTAGCAAGTTTTGTAGAAAATATCCTCTGAACAAAGGAGACAGATCTGGATCGTCATTGAAGATAATTCCCTACGGAAGAGTGCCCTACGGGCAAACATAAAATGACTCTAGCCTGAAGTAATGTGATAAACGAATCCAGGCTAGTGTTCAGAAGTAACTGGGGGAGTTTCACACAGTAGCCCTACACTAAGAGCGTAAATGCATTTCTCTTCCCTCTCCCCCCCCCCCCCCCAAAGGAAATATATTCAATTTAATGGTACTCCGGTACTTGGTATGACATGAGGGTGGTGCTCACAGATGGAACATCCACTTTCAGGAAAACTAACCTCTAAGACTTCTCTCTACCATAAGCGCCTTCGCTTACAAACTCAGTCTCCAGTCTAAGTATCCTTGTGATTTCAGAACCACACGGAGTTCCTCGCATTGATGATGCTATATAACAGTTCGTCCCCGGTACTAAACAACAATGAGACTACTTACATCAGTCCAACAAACTTGATGGTCCCTGACTACATGGACTGGAGACAGGAGGGCATTGTCACTGAGGTGAAGAACCAGGGGCGCTGTGGATCCTGCTGGGCCTTCAGCACTGTAAGTACTGTACCCGGCTCATTTAAATTATACAGGCTGATTCTCTTGCTGGCCTTCAGAACAGGACTCTGTCGTCGGGGCATGAACGGTACACTAGCATGAATATGAAACAGTTCTGGATATTATAGGACGATCACAAGGGCTGAATAACATTCATCACACACAGATTCTGAATGAAAATAAACACATTTAATGCACCAAACACCAGTACAACAAAAACAAATAAATGAAATAAAACCAAAATAGTAGAAATGAAGTTTAAAATAATAATAATAATAATAACTCAAAAGTAAAATAAATCAATTACAGAATCAATAAAATTAAGTCAGAATCAGAAATATAAACAATAGACTAATTAATGTCCAATAACCACCAATTAAATGCTAATCAGCATCAATTAACACTTATCATAATAGTCATGATGTAAGATTACAATCAAATTAATTAACAAATAAAAACCAATCATATGTCAAAATAAAGAGAATGAATCGAAATGAAATCTGGTTAACACCAATTAACCTCAATTGCCATAATCAAATTAATTAATTAATTACGACGATAAAATTTCATCAGAAAGTTAAGTTATTAAGAGATGAGGGATCAAGAGGGTCCAGTCAACTGCAACAACAGTATGGATTAAGAAAAAGAAATACAATTATACGAAATTAATCAATCATTAATCTGAGTAAACATAATGATCATTGAGCCTGATATCATCCAATTACATTTCAGATACATGGTATGGTCAATATCAGAGACATCCATAGCCATTCCGAAGTATATATTATAGCCTAGCCATTGGCTCATTCAATTATTAATGGCGTTTAATTACCATTTACTGAAATCCCTCCGTTAAATAAAAGTTTACCCTCATATCAAATCTTAACTTTCATGGCATTAATTATGTATTTCTATGTGCAAACGCGAACAAGATTTATGCATCGTATTTACATACTCTTAAACATTAATTAAGGAAGCCTTCTCTGTACGAAGTCTTAATGTCCAATCCCGACATTACTTTGGACGTCTTTGCTTTAAAACAAATTAGCTGAATCAATGAAATCGTTTAATTTCCTTAACCTTGAAACACACTTACAAATTGTCACACATTACATTAGCATGTTAGCGATATAATAAGCTTGGCTTCATCCCTTGCTTTCGGCGTGACACACTCTCGAACCAAGCACTCGATGCCTTGTCAAATAATTCATGGATATTCACTAAACAAAATAAGAAAAGTGCCTTAAAAACAGACAAATATAACATCATAAAAAATGATGACTAATCATCTGCCTATCAAACTTGGGTTGGATAAACATGAAAAACAATTAATAAGTTCATCTGATGTGGGAATCAGAATATTAATTCCAATCAAACAGTATTAAATTAATCGTATCGTGTCAGAATCACGTTAGGCAACGGTGAATGTTCTTCAATCGAGCCGGAAACTTCCTGAAATAAAATAGGCATGACACAAAAGAATACCCTGAATGAGTGTTATGTTAAGCGACGGTGAATGTATTCGAATCCGCGACCCCTAGAAAAGATAGACATGACACAAATGTGTTCTAAGAAGCATACTCAATAGGGTCAAAATGTATTTATGGGTATTCGCTACCTATACACTTCTTACCTTGGGTGCCCCTATCACGCAGAACGAGGTTACGATAGAACAAAGCATGGTCTGTTCAACAATTATCGAGAAAAAAAAAGAAATCTCAAGATTATTTTGAACCATTATTAACTATCAAAAAAAAACTAATAATAATTATTTTCCAGGACCGAAAATAATTATTCATGAACACAGGACTCTAAGGTCACTGTCTAGCTAGTACCCGTTTAAAAAGACTGATCGACCAGGCATAAACAAGAGGGTCTCGAACCCAGTGGTGCAAGGTTACTGCCTATCTAGTACCGTTTAAAATATTTTCTGGACCAGGCATAACAAGAGGATATCGAACCCGGGACTGCAACGTTACTGCCTATCTAGTACCCGTTTAAAATAGTTTCTGGCCAGGCATAACAAGAGGATATCGAACCCGGGACTGTATGGTCAACAGACATAACCGTCCCTTATATCAAAATGATCAGTGAAAAAAACATCGACTGGAGGCCTCAGGGTAGTGACCTAACGTACCCTTACGTAAATATTACACTTGGGACCAAAGAAAAAAATATAAGAATCGCTGCGACACATCACTCGTGCCTGCAGCAATCTCCCCCTTAGTGAAGGTTGACAATGAATGGGCCGCATCTGCTAGCTAAACTTGACCACGAAAAGGTGGAGAGCAACTCTTCACTCACCAGGGCTAACATATGACTGAACTTTACCAGCTGTGCGGACCAGATCTTAGTATTCTAAATGTGGAGCAAAGCGCTCTCACTTGAATATAAATTAATTATTACAGTCACCTCATTTTCACTTATACCATTCTCTTGCCTGTGAAATATTATTGCAATGTGAATTCTTCACCTTTATTCCTCTGTACGATATGGTTTCAAGCAAATATAGATTAATTATAGCAATATTTTGCCTGCGTTGATTGGCCACTACCTTGCACGTACAATTCACTTATATCACTGTATCTTATCGTACTTACTTTCATCCGGCGTCTTCTCCTCAGGTCTTATTTACCTGGCATTATCATCTATTTTATCTTATTTCATCGTAGATTTCTCCTTATAACATCTTACCTGTATGGCCTTAGAAATCACACGCGCTTTATAATAACCAATATAACAAATAGTGAGGCTGGATCAGCCGTCACTTCTTAAATAATTCACGCCATTGTAAACTGTCCTCTAAACTCTATTAATTACTACACCATAATATCCCATCATTATCCATCACATACACCATGGTCCTCCAATCATCGTCCCAAAAAATATATAATCCTCTGGTATTAATTCATCCGGTATGTAAATATATAAATTACTATCTCTGGTCATTTACACGAAATAATGAGATTTTGCCTGGAAAGGACATCTATCGAAATACCATGCTTCGTTCGTCCTATTCGGGCGAAATACACAGGGGATAATTCTAACACACACTTATAAATAAAATAGGGAATTCTACCATGTACTTTTATGTACGAATACGATTACCTAGCAACATCCTTACGTTAATTTAGGCTCTATTAATTCATTAAGATAATTATTGTGATCATTCATCATTATGAGCGTACCCAGCTCCGTCAGATGCACAACTATGGTTGCCATTGACACAGTCATTGCACACACAAAATAAAACAAATCAAAAGGAAAAAAATAACATGCTAATATTACGGCGATGAAATCCATGAATTATTGACACTTTAAAATATAATCAAAAGATACTTATCATATCGAAGGCTTCTTTCATCGTCTGCATGAGCTGGACCAGAGGCCCGCACCAATATAACTTATCACATGACCTCCATGGTCAGTTCGAATCCCATCACGATGATGTTAAACCACTCTCTAATATCACTGCAATCTTCCATATCACTAGGTTACAGTAAGCCAGCACCCTTTTAAAATGCATACAAACACATATTTAATTAAATTATGCACCACTATAAAAATATACATTAGTGGGCTCCACACTTTTGTCATGAGTTGACGAATTCTCGCAATATTACCACACTTGTTGGGAACACATTTTTCTGTTATATTTATCACTTGAATTACATATAATTTCACAGCTTTCCTTTCTTTTATAAACATTCACAACTCAGTATTCATGTTTAATATTATTTCGCATCAGCCGAACAATGGACTGTGCGTTTTGCGCGCTATTGCTAAGCGTGATGCCACATGGACCAGCAACCACTGACATCGGCTGAGTGATGAACAATGCGCTCTCACAGATTGCTACCCGCATATATGACAAAATGGTTGCCAATTCATAGTTGTGCACATACGACACCAAATGCTCCTTTCACAATCATATACTACAGTAATCAGGCACCTTACTTTATACATAAAAATAAGGCCTTGCTAATCATATGGCTCACGATGGAACTCGATCTTCGGCTAAATTAATATCATCTGCGCTTGGGTAGGACTAATTTCTTGCTGAAGGACGCTACTCTCTCTCTCTCTCTCTCTCTCACACTCCATGTTGTCAAATTTCCTTGCGCAGAGGACTACTTCTACTCGATGAACACAGAGATATTTAATTCGTTACCGCATTCCCAAAAATCTTGATAATAATTAGATTCATCATGGGCGTTTCAGATCATTCTTGTAATGTCTTGATCTCTCGTAATCAACTGAGACGTACTCTTTGAGGGCGGAGTCAAGCATCTTCTCCGTGTTAACTAGAGATGGTTACTGCGTTTTAGCGAGATTCTCAGAATTCGCTGGAGTGCTCCTCCCTTGAAACTCGCGTGCAAACAACTACTGGCGCACCTGCTCGGTCCTTTGTGCGAAAATCATAAATTTCTCCCTGTCGAAACTGCCAAGCCTTCTACAGTATATGTAGCTCTCAACATGGCAGAAAAATCCTAGTTATTATTAATATCATTGCACAATGATGATTTCATTCTCATGCCACAGTATTTAACATCATGGCATTGCCCTATATAAATACTCCAGTGACGTAATGTGTCCTTGGCCTAAGACGTAGGACAAAGGGCACATCTCCCTCCTTCTTAGTTTGGAAAAACTGCTGAGGTTATGAAGAGTTTTACAATTCAAACAATACTGGGCAACATAATCCATTTTAACAATGTCATGTCTTCCTCATCGACCTTCTTTCGAAGTTGGCTTTCTGATGGACTCCAAATTAATTTGGATCATCAAATTCTTCTCGCAGCCTCTTATTCTCAGCTTTAAATTCCGCATTTATCTTCAGTTCACTCTCTCTTAGCATTATCAACTTTTCACGCAGCGTTATCCATGGACAGTCGTGATTATTTGTTCGCTGGATCTCTTCTTCTGCTTCCGATGGTTCTTCTACTTGGAATGGATCTCCTCCCTCTTCTTTCTTCTCCACTACGTTGACTCGATGTTGGACCTCATCTTCTTCGGCGGGATAGTATAGGTTTAGATTCTGTGCGTTATAGACAGACTCGACTCCAGTGCGTAGGTGTTTCACTTTATAAGCATTATTTCCAATTATCTTTATCACTCGGTACGGTCCATAGAATATCTCGCAAAATTTTGAGTATATTCGCTTCGCTGGATCGGACACTGCTGGTCGTTTCACCAAGACCAATTCTTCCAATTCCAAAGGACGGTGAAATCTTTTATTACGCACTCTACGTAATCGACGATCAGCTTGTTTCTTCAAATAAGCTGCCGTGGCCTGTATGGTTAATTCATGGCTTGGTTGTGCGTCCAATGGACACGGCAAGATATTCTTCCACGGTCGATTCGGACATCGATTAAAATGAAGGACCGTGGGGATCTGTCCTGTGCTCTCATGGATCGTGTTGTTTATACAGAATTCCATTATGGGTAATACGTCGACCCACTTCCAATGCTGATCAGAACAGTAAATTCGGCAATATTTTGCGATCTCTCGCATTATTCTTTCCGATGGATTTCCCTCAGGATGGCGCACTGAACTCTTCACGTGCCGGACATCTAACCTCACCATCTCACTCCTAAGCTCGGCACTAGTGAAATAACTGCCATGGTCCGTAAGACAGAATTCCATCTTGCCTAAAGTTGGAATTACTCTCGCCTTAATTCTGTTCAGTACCTGTTTTGTGTTTAGCTTCTGAACTGGACATAACACCACGTATTTTTTAAATACATCGATGCTGACGAGAATGAATTTACATCCTCTTCTGCCATTTGGTAATGGACCATAACCGTCCATGGCGACCAGTTCGCACGGCCTCTGTGGCAGTAGAGGTTTGGGATATTGCTTCATTAGGAATGTGTTTGGCTTAACCCTTTTACATTAATCACAGGTTTTCAAAACACTGCGAATGGTTTCCCTTAATTTGGGTCATACAAATGCCTCTTGAATAAGAGCACTTGTCTTATCGATTCCTCCATGTCCAGATATGCTGTGTGCGTGCCAGACTAGACCTCTCTGTATAGAAGGTGGCACCACAATCCTTGATTTCATGTGATCAGGATCCGCGTACTTGTGCAGCACGTTATTATACCAAATATAACTTGTCGAAATTTTCTCCGCTTCCAAATACCCGGGCGTTCCTCGTTGCAATCTTCCTCTTAAATAATTGATGATCATATTCATCCACGGATCCTTAACTTGCTCAGCCTGAATTTCTCCCAGTTTAACCAAAAATTCCTGATCTGACTGAGTGAGCTCGACTTGATGTACAGATACTACACCTTCTCCTTGTTCTGGGTTTCGACTTAATGCGGCGGGTATCACATTGAATCTTCCTGGGCAGTGTTCAATGTCAATATTGAACTGTTGAACATACAACGACCATCTGTTCACTCGCTCGCTAGCCATGGGAGTTTTCAATAGGAAAATAAGGCTCTTGTGGTCGGTTCTTATGAATATCTCGAAACCATAGACATTCTTTCTCCATTGTTGTAAAGCGAAAATGATGGATAGAAGTTCCAATTCCGTTACTGTGTAATTTCGCTCGTGTGTCTTTAGCTTACGGCTAGATAATGCCAAGTAAGATCGTTCTCGAGGGTTGTTTGGATCTTCTTGGTGCAGCATGCATCCAATTCCAATCCGTGAGGCGTCGGTTTGAATTATACATTTTCTTGAGAAATCCGGGTAACCCAATTTAATACTATTGGTTAGTAATTCCTTCGTTTTCCGAAAAGCCGCGTCGCATTTTTCCTTCCATGCTCATTTGCTCTTCTTACGAAGCATATCCTCTAGTGACGCTACAGCCTCAGTATACCCGGGACAATGATTTGCAAAGAAATTGCAAATGCCCAGAAATTGGCGGACGTGTTTTACCCTCTTTGGTTTAGGAAAGTTCCGAATAGCCTCTAGTTTCGCAGGATTTGGCTGTACTCCTTCGCCATCGATGATGTGGCCTAGATAGAAATTGGCCTTCTCCAAATTGTCTAGTAATTTCTCCAATTCGTGAGGTGATCATCCAAATTGTCAGAAGCCAAGAGTATGTCATCGACAAATCTTACAGTGGCATCCTTGACTTCCGATGTCAGGTTCCGGTCTAACGCTCGTATGAGTGCCGAACCTGCTGTTTTGATACCGAAAGGTAATCATTGAAATGCATAAGTTTGCTGATTAAATAGGAATCCAGTCAATATCCTTGACTTGTCATCCAGTTCCAAATGATGATAGGTACTAGTCAAGTCTATTGATGAAAAATATATCTTGTTCTGTTGATCGCTGGAGCTTGGTCATATTCGGGAATCAATCGTTCATTAATTGTCCTGGCGTACAGACATATTCGGAGAGAGCCATTGGTTTTCTTGACTACAACCAACGGACTCACGAATGGGGTAGCCATCTTAACTATGACTCCAGCATCCTCCATTTGCTTGATGATTTCTTTCACCTCATTCATATGTTTTTCGGCTATCGGATAAGGCTTTTTCCTAAACGGTGACCAATCGTTGACCTGAATTTGGTATTTAAAATGTTCTATTTTACTGGGTTTAGAATTAAAAACGGGTTCGTGTCACTTTAACATGTCCATCGACTCGATCCTGTTCTCCTCATTTATCTTTGATTCACAAGCCTTTTCCTCAAATGCGTCAGTAAATCTGTTTTCCAATTCTTCTAACGCCATGACCCAGGATTCAGGTTCCATTAAATCATCCTCGATATCCCTTAACCTTTCGTCGATTTTCTCATATGCTTCCATCTCTTCAGCGGTGCACAATGTCCATATCTCTTCGCCATCTCTTGGAATATCCGTATTTAATTGCATGTCCAAATGATTTCCCTCTCCAATATCTTTAAAACAAATGGTGTTTTCATATAGGTTGATGACTGCTTTATATTCTTGAATGAAGTCCGCTCCCAAGATAATGTTATAATTTATCTTGTTCATTATGATGAACGAATGTGGCATAGTATGTCCTTGCAGTGTAATGTCCAACAATGCTTGGAACTTACAGACTGCGGACTTTTCTGGGATAATGCCCTTGACTGTGATGTTAGAAATTGACATCACGGGAACTTTCCCCAATCTCTCCAACTCTTAAACTTATGCTTGGGAAGCTATACTGATGCTGGCACCCGTATCTACGATACAGAATACCGTTAGATCTCCCACTCGGGCGTAAATTTTGGGTAATTCTCTAATTGTATTAATCTTCGGCCCTCTTGTGTCCTCCGTCAAGTCCTCTTCTTTGATGACCCAGTCACTGATCTGCGCTACTACCATATACTTTGCATTGTGATTATTCTCTGCACTAGCAACGTTCCCATCTTCTAAAATTGGTGTTTTTATCATTGTTGCCATTCCTAACCCGTGTCCCTCCGGATGATTGATTGTTGTTCCTCCAGGCATTCTGGAGTTCAAGGCTCTCAGCTCCCTGTTCGACGACATCTGGATCCCTTCGATCATTCATTCCCCTGTTCCATTTATCTTTCTTCATTTGTTCGGCCGATTCTTTGGCACGTAATTCTGCCAATTACCACTCCGAATCGCTGTGCCACCTTTCCATTTCCTCTCTGTGGCCATCTGGCAAGTCCCATCTCACTTCAGGCTCTCTGTTTTGGCCCCACGGCGGTCTTCCACGTTGAAAACGCCCACCTCTCCTGTTATACGGCCTGTATGATCCACGATGTCCTCTCCATGGTCCATTTTGTCTTTGAGGCGACCTCGGTTACCATACCACGGGGGCCTCAACTCTTGACCTTGGTATTCCCGACGTTCCCAGTTCTGCCTCATGTTCATGGCGTCTGTACTTTATTCCTTCATGCGTCGTCTATGTGCTTCTTCTAGGCCGACCATGTTTACATTTTCAGTCGTTCGATCTGCTCTTTCCGGACTGTGGATCGTCGTTTCATCGAGGTTTCCTAATATTTCCTCGGCATGGACCACTGTCCGTACGTTCGTTGCCGCCATGATCTGTTGAACCACGACTGGTAATTGCTCCTCAATGGCGGTGATCATCTCCTCTTCTGATGGAGGCATATCCAACTTTTTCATTCGGTGTAGCTGTGTGATGAAATATTCTGAATATTTTGTGGGTGATGTGGTACTATAGCGGTGCGCGTATAGTTCTATCCTCAGGTTCTGTTGCGAGGCAAGTCTCCAATACTTCTTCAGAAATGCTTCACGGAACTCTCCCATATTGTCAATGGTATACCTGGAGCTACGGAACCATTGTAACGCGTGTCCAGTCAACAGTTTCTCCACGTCCTTAACTGTCGGTCTTCTGAAATCTTGCTTTCCTTGATGTATTCCATCAATTCTCTGAGGAAACTCTTAGGAGTAAAGTTATTGTACCCTGAAAATTTGTTCGGGCGGTCATCACTCATTTTTATAACGTGAATGACCTGAGCAGCAGTGTTAGACTCAACGGGTGTCGAAGTACGACCCCTGAATTCCTGACTGTGAGGTTCCATCCCCTCATCTATGGCCGTATGCTCCTGAAAACCTACTTTCCCTTCCATACGGGATTCTGTAATGGACTTGGCCAATCCTTTTGTAAGTCGGCGATGACCTCTTCTTGGATCAGAATCTTGAGGTCGCTTTTGACTCGTTTATTTTCTTGTCGTTCCATCCTTGACAAAAGCTCCATCTCGACCTTATTCATCTTTAATTTGCTCTCTTCTTATTTGCGGAGTACAGCTTTCCTTTCTTCCTTAGCCTCCTGGCTCATATCCTCGTAAGCTAATTCGACATCTCTCTTCAATCCTTCCTTATCCTTTTCCCATGATTTCTTACATTCGTCATGTTGGCCATTCATATCATCTCTTATGAGCTGCAAAGAATCCTTAACCTCGCCCTTAAATATAGAAATGTCGGTCTCGAACACTCCTACCTTGGCTTGCGTTGACTTATTCTCATCTTTCAGCTTGTCGATATCTGCCTGCGTTGCTGCGATTCCCACTTCACATTTCGCTACCTGCGCTTGGACTCGAATTTCTATACTAGCCATTCTCTCAGAAAAGTCCTTGATCTCGTACACGATCGTGACCATATGAGTTTCTATTTTCTCAGTACTCTGATTGCAAATGCGGCCTACATGTTCTATATTTCTCTGCATCTGTGACAATTGCTGTTCGGTACTAACTCTATGTTCCTGATTACTGTCTTTTAATTCCTGCAACTGCTTATAACTACTGTCCTGTAATTCTTGCAATACGACCATCAGGTCCTCCGTCGACGACATAATTATCAATAAGAGAATACGCTGGCTTGTACCAACTCATGCAAATACACAAATCAACACACCATGTAATGTAAGTGTATTTCAAAGCTTTCAAGGCTTCCTTCCCCTATCCTTCGAATTTGAAATCACCTAAAGTGATATTTCAACAGTAAAACTATTCAAAATTTTATTGTAATCCATTGGTGTCATTAAATATTTGACTTAACACTAAACGAAAAATGAATTAATTGATTTAATCAAACATTAATTAAAGTAATTAATGTATCTCATCAGGCCACTAATGAGACTTCATTAACTATCTGATGGATGCTAACTGCTATAACAATTGCAAGGGACTCCCTGAGATTACTGCATGATACAATAAACATATATATATATATATATATATATATATATATATATATGAGAATTCAATTACAGTAAATCTCAATCAATTAATTGAGCTCCATTTGGACCTTATGTTGGGCTGCTATTGTCTGAAGCTTAAGTCACCACGTTGGGCGCCATTTTGCATGAACTGGCGGAGGGGGGAACGGGATTTGGTATTAAATGAATGTGGCAAACGGAAAAAGGGGCAAGGTTGATCTTTGCAGAAAAATAACGGGTGTGAAATGAATGGAGTATGGTTTGGATTCGGGTTTGAATGGATAAGTGACTTGTGGATATCATCCAGCGTTTACCCGCTCAGTATAACGTCAAGAAAAAAAATTAACATGCCAAACAAGCAGGCAAGCCAAACTTAAACAAACAAGCACAAAACCCGAGTGCATCTGTGTATATTAACCGCTAGGATCTTCCAGAATAGATAAATCGAAGAAGAATAGAGAATAATCTATCCTTTGGCATGTAAAGGCCTTCAGAACAGGACTCTGTCGTCGGGGCATGAACGGTACACTAGCTTGAATATGAAACTCTTCTGGATATTATGGGAAGATCACTAGGGCTGAATAAAATTCATCACACACAGATTCTGAATGAAAATAAACAAATTTAATGCACTAAACACCAGCACAACAAAAACAAACAAATAAATGAAATAAAACCAAAATAGTAGAAATGAAATTTAAAATAATAATAATAATTGCTACACCTGAAAATGGAATGGGTGGGCCAACTTACCTTTTTTTTAGAGGTCCGCATCGCTAACTGCACAATCACCGCCAGATGACATGCCCCAACAGAAGAACACCTAAAAGGGTGGAAGAAGGTGGAGAAGGGGAAACGCACAGGCTCGTCCACAGACACAGTCTGATCACTCATAGAACTGCCACCGACGAAATGATGCCACAACAGTTGCTTAATATTTAAAAGAATATTTACTCAGCAAACAAAGGGGCAAGAATAAAATAATTTAACAAAATCATAAAAAGGAAACTCTATTGCCACAACAACCTCTCTCCGGTGATGCACGTGGCTTAAAGCCAACATAATTAAATTACATAAGTAGGCAAGAGACGGCTTAACATGCTTGCTTGCTAAGCAAAAACGAAAAGATTTAATTTAAAATTAAAATAATAAAGCGCAAAAGATAGAAAACCAGAATACAGGTATTACCAAATGAGAAAGGGCTTGATAATTTACTAAGGTACGCAATACCGACCCGACATGCAGACATCAAGGCCACGAGGATAAACGAAAAGTTAAACAAAATTTAATAAAATAAAATTAATTCACCAAAACTAAAACTTTCATGACGAAAGAAAACTCAGGAACACTCACAAAAACACAAAGATAAATCAACAAGATTAACCAAAAACCATATTAAGCTACCACAACACGTTTGAGTGTCCCGCTCGACGCCTAGAGAATTACACTCCCAGACCAGAATGCACTCGGGGGAAAAAAGAAACATGGCCACCAAAAGATGCTTACATGTCCAGCCGAAACACGGCAAACAATTACATCTTAAAATAGAACGTCACAAGAGAGAACAGAAAGAGAGGAAAGAATTACGCCTTAACACTATTGACACGAGGCAATTTAGGCTGCAACGGATCGTAAATGAAATTAATAATAGAGCTATCCCTAAGATTACAAAAAAAATACCAGGTACGATAACTAGGTACGTGTCTCCGGAGGGCACAAAAAAATATTTACATATCAGGTAACATTAACAAACAGAAATATTAGGCCTGGAACACAAAATAAAATACAGAATAAAAACATTAATATATGGCCAATAACGGAGCTCCCATAACAATATATATTAAATAATAACTTACCTTAAAATCCTTCCTCAATGGAGACACAAGGAAACAAAAAATTAACACATTTTAAATAATGTAAAAGATATGAACTGCCCCAACATGGCTGCGTTAACACACACATCCCGCTTGGAACACCCAAGAGGCTTTTCTTCTTGTAGCCAGTAAAATAAACAGATCACACGTAATCTTCGAGGCAAGTTATGAAATTATATCCTAGGAGCATAGGCATTTCCTTTGCTTTTGAATATATCCATATTTCGTAGAGGCTAGGGGCCGAGCCCCCAGCAGCGGAGAGACACTCTTTCACCACCAACTAGCCTGTTCCTTTCTTGACGACAGACTGTGAAGATGCCAAGATGGCGGAGACTCCAAAGTCAAATGCCGCAGTGCATTAATGTTAATTGTAATTGTCCAATCACAGATTGACACATCAAGTAACAATATGCAGATTATACAATTAGTTTGGCGGCATGATGTATATAGTGTTTTGTTTAATGACGTATTGAACAACATCCGTCAAATATGTTTCGATTAGACGAGATCAGAAAACACCACCCACACACTCTAGTGGTCGAAGATACAACCCCGGCTAGAGACCGATAGATGCTGCCACCTCGAGTTCATAAGCGAAACCAAACCATCAAGGCAGGCGCTTTATAGGAAGAGAATACATACATATAGGGGTGATGCATTTTAAAAACGTTGGGACGGGCTTTGCACGTAACAGTCTCCCTCCCTTAAGCGTGAACACCGTTCACGAATATGCCTAGGCATAGGTAGTACTCCATAACTAGTCGATTCACCAAGCATGTTTCCAGAAGAATAATGTTCACCAGTTAACTCGAATTGATGGATCAAACCACATCGTTTTGGTTAGGAAGAGTGCAGGGTCAGATTATCAGTGAAGAGATAGTTGATCACCTCGCAAACCACTTAGGTAACAGCTTCACTGTGTCCATAAGTTCTCCGAAACGCATTAAACCAGCACCTGCAGTGCTTTCTGAGTCCGAGACGCGTTAGGTACATTTTCAAAAGGTCCAATGTAGTTCGCTTTAGACGAAGTAGATGGATGCAATGTGCCAGATATCACGCGACGAGTGGGCAGCCATTCACAAAACAGAAGTTAATCTTATTTCAAAGATAAAAGTTTACAGAAATTACTAATTCGTAATACATTTTACAAATGAGAAACAATGTTGAATTTAAATGAAGGAAGAAAATCCTGACCATCCCTAGATCCGTGCTTACAATATTCCATTAACAAGGTTACCTTTTTACAGACTAGTAGTACTTTTCCATAATACACGCGTTGAACAACTATACATTTAAAAGGAACTACGGTAGAGGAATGACCACTCAAATTCCCAAGGAAACAGGTATACAAGACCACCATGAGTTAGGTCTCCCACCGAGTCCTACTTACATGCTAGCATCTTCTACGAGAACATCAAAATTAGTGCCAATTTCACAAAGGTAGGCTATTACATGATGTTAACATTTTACCATTAAACGGGAATTACCCAACAGTTACAAGCTGTATCCCAGTAGAGTTTGCAAAACCAATTCAAAATTCCAGAAGGAACAGATGCCTGAAGGCCTCAATGAAGGTTAGGGATACTCTACATTATACAAAAATCGGTTTACAATTTTATGGTAGCATTTCCTCATTACAATTCTCTCCACCTCGTTTTATGTGCGACAGATGCACTCTGGATATTTTGTTGGCCTTAGGGTTTCGAATAAGAAGAGTAACGGGAGTCAAGAATGCCTCTACATAACAGGGGCTTTGAAGCGAGGGGTCAACTTGCTAGAAACCAGATTACTGACGCCCTTGGGCTCGAAATTGCGGACGTATACAACATCCCCAATTTCCAAATCAGTTGGCTTGCGACAGGCATTGTATCGCTTGGCAAGTTGGTCATGTGATACCTTAATACACTCTATAGCCTTGTCGAATTTCGCCCTCATATCCTCGGGCGTGAAACTCTCTGGAAGGAGATCGTGCAGGTTCCACAGATTAGACTACGGAGAATTAGCCATAAACGAAAACATTAACGAAAAGAGGGTGGCTTGCGTGCTCTCATGCACGGCGGTGTTGAAAGCAAAATTGAGCCAATGCAAATTAGAATCCCACTTGGAATGGTCGTCGTGGTGGAAAGCAATCAGAGCAGAACGGAGATTACGATTGACTCGCTCAGCCAGAGACGGGTTAGGAAAATAGGGAGTGGTGGTTACATGCGAAATAGCATAATCAAATAAGAATTGACGGAACTGATGTGATACAAAGCACTTTGCATTATCTGACACCAGGAACTGACATGGCCCAAAAGATGAAAAGATGGAATTAAGACACTTTATGACGGAACTGGTCGTAGCCTGTCTGGTGGGGAATATCCAACTAAACCGGGTGACACCGTCAGTGCAAACAAGCGCAAATTGGTTTCCCCGACCAGAACGAGGGAACGGGCCAACATGGTAGAAAAAAGCCTCTCCATGGGTCTAGATGCCGGTTCAGATGACAACAGGCCAACCTTGGTAGAAACCGGAGGTTTGCTAATATTACATGAAGCGCAATTTCTAATGAGCCCCCTGATATCGCCATCCATACTTTGCCAAATGAAGAACTGTCTGATCTTATCTCGGGTCTTGAATAATTCTAGGTGGCCACCAATAGGAGATTCGTGATAGTAACGAAAGATTTCCGGAATGAGGACAGACGGGAGCACAATTTTAGGCAGACCGTCATGACGACACGAACAGCACAATACACCATCCTTTAGAGAGTAGGGCTTGATCACTTCCCCAGAATTGATTCGGTCAATTAGGCTAGATAAGGAAAGATCTTCTTTCTGGAATCTCCTCACATCTTCAAAAAGCACAGGGGAATTGCTGAGAACGACATTTACATAATTTACAGGTGATACAAGGTTTACGGGTTCACATTTTTGAATTTCCTCTTCGGATGTTTCCTCATACATGCGGCTTAATGAATCAGCTACCGCATTATCAGACCCACGAATATGGTGGACGGTGAACTGGAATGACAGGATCCTAGTTGCCCATCTGGCAATCCTACCAGTTTTACGGGGTTTCCCCAACACCCAGCTCAAGGCCTGGTTATCGGTCTCGAGGAGAAACTTAGTGTGCTCAAGATACATTTGGAATTTTTCCAGGGCGAACAATAATGCTAAACCCTCAAGTTCATATATGGAATACTTCCTCTCTGCGTTCGTTAAGGTACGGGAAGCGTATGCAATGGGTTGCCTACCCAGATCAGACTCTTGCAGTAGGACACAACCAACACCACGACCAGACGCATCAGTCTGCACAATGAACTGCTTCCCAAAATCCGGAATGGCTAACACAGGGGCGTTAGAGAGCGCAAGCTTAAGATCTTCGAAGGCTGCCTGCTGAGAGGGACTTCACAGCCTTTTGGCGTAATTGATTTAGAGGAGCAGCACGGTCGGCAAAGTTACTGATGAACTTACGAAAGAAGTTCACCATACCAATATAACGAGCAACATCCTTGGCGTTCTTGGGCGGTTTAAAATCTCTGATGGCCTGAGTACGAGACTGGTCCACGGAGATACCAGATTCGGAAACAATATGTCCCAAGAAGGAAATTTTGGGCTTGGCAAAGGAAACCTTGGACAATTTGACGGTAAGGCCAGCGTCACGCAACCGATCAAGTACAACCTTCAGATGATCAACGTGTTCCTCGAAGGACTCAGAATAGATCACCACATCGTCAAGATAGTGGTACACAAATTTGAATTTAATTTCTGAAAACACCTTGTCCAGAAGTCTGCTCAACACAGCGGCTCCGGTGGATAGTCCAAACGGGACATGGGCATACTCAAACAGGTACCAGTCAGTGGAAAAAGCAGTAACATGCCTGGATTCCGGAGAGAGGGGAATTTGGAAGTAAGAAGAATTCAAATCGAGGATCGTGAACACCTTCGCGTTGCGAAACCAACTAAAGAATATATGAAGATCCGGCAAAGGGATGGATTTAAAACAACTTTTTGAATAAGAGCCCTATAGTCGACCACCGGCCGAAAACCACCGTTAGGTTTTGGCACAAGGAATACAGGGGATGAGTAGGCAGAGATAGAAGGTTGGATTACACCTTCTTCCAACATCTTGTCAATAATCTTCCGAAGTTCAGCCATCTTGGGCGGGGCAAGGCGATACGGGCTGGAACGCACCGGCACAGAATCGGTTAGCTCAATCTTGTATTCCATCAAATGGGTTACACCCAACTTGTCAGTAAATACATCACCATACTCCTGACATAACCTCTTAATGGCATCCTTTTGAGGACTCGTTAAATTTTCCAGATCGAGATCCTCAATAGTCACAGGTTCACTAACTGAATTGACAGCAGGAGAAGATAAAACCGGGTTAAACGATAATTTAATTTGCGGATTAAACTTAAACCATAAGTTGCGAGCACCAAAATCAAGAAGCATACCAACGTGGGACATGAAATTAGCTCCAATGACCACAGAACAAGAAAGATTTCTGGCAACAAAAAATTTAAACTTCCAAGAAAAATTTAGAATATGAATTTTGACTGTCATACTACCCAAAATATTTAAGTTTGAACAATTTGCCGAAATAAAAGATTCATTGTTAGGCTCTAACTCAGGTAGATTGCAAACACTCTTCATAGATAAAAACCAGACCTCGCTTATAAAGGATGCAACACTACCAGAATCAAGCAATGCAGAAACCGGCTCGTCATTAACACAAATTTCAATAAACGGGGATATTCCTTTAGCCACAGGAGAAATTCCAAAATCATTATTCACTCTAAAACTATTACAATTAGATGACGAGGACACCAGCACCTCAGGTTTCACATTATGTTTAGAATTAGGCTGACTTGCCACGACATTGCTCACCGACAGGTTAGGTAGGTCAGAGACATAAGCAGAATTAGCACGTGATGAATTAGTTTTTAAAGAGTTATCAAGATTTTCATTAGTAGGGCGACCAGAAACTTCACACGGTTTTCCCAAATTCTCATGCACAGAAATATCCTTAGAAGCAACATCTGAATTGGTCTCCAAAATATCCCGTCATTGGCGATACACAACTTGGTTATTCGGACACACCTTCTTAACATGTCCCACGCCACCGCACGTGTAGCACTTAACATTGGGTCTAGGATGAAACATAACCTTAGGAGGGGGACGAGACATCAAGGAAGGAGGGGGACGAGACATCAAGGAAGGAGGAGGAATATTAGCTACACGAAGGGAATCTGCATGTTTCACAGCCATAGCCTCTATAACGACCTGTTTCAGCTCGACAAATGACGAAGGCCTGGTACACTTAGTCAGGTATGACCTATATAGAGGCGAAAACCCATTTACAATAGACAACACCAATTGTCGTTCAGTTAAAGGGGATGCAAATACCTGGGCATATACCTTAATGTCACTGACATAGTCGCTAAGTGACTCGTCCAACCTTTGGACACGATATAAGAACTTTTGCTCGAGAGTACTAAGGGCACTTGCAGGGACAAAAAACCACAACACTTCCCTAATGAACATGGCTAAGGACATGCGGAGGTGGATAGCTTCAATCAGCTTGTCGCGCAGCATACCGGATGCAACAGGATACAACAGTTGGAAAATCTGATTTTCCGCCATTCCAAAAATCGAGGCATGGTTACCCAATTCGACCACTTGCTTTAAAAATAGGACCATCTGGGTAGCATCATCTAGGTTGAAAATCTTCAACTTTGTTAAGAAACTAGAAATAGGGTGAGGAATCGACCCATCATTAACGGTAGGTGAGTACGTAGCATTTGGAAAAGAGACATTATTACCAGGGTAGCTCGCTCGCACACCCTCTACAGGAGACAAAACATTTACATTGCCAGAGAAAAAACTGGGAAGCAATGGGTCGGCAGGACCCAGGAAATCATTAGGTGACCTAACATGAGAAGAATGACCGTATCCAGGGGTAAGTGGTCTGGATGAGCCAGAACCAGGCAATAGAGGGGCAGGCAAACCAGTAATCGATCCCAACACCTCAGACCTAGTAAACAGAGCTGACTCACGATCAACCCCAGAAGAACGCTCCAAATTCACAAGGTTATCTCTTAACTCAATCAAATCAAAAGCACTATTATTGTCGGCCATTTTGAAAAACACAGAAAGCAGGCAGACAATACAGAAAGAAACAAATTTTAGGAATTACGAGGACAGATTACAATTTCACAACAATACCATAAACTACCAATTAACAACACCATATATTAGGTTGACACTCGAACACTGCCACAATACTATACAAAATCATGCACAATGCTGCCCAGAACTGCAGACGCCATCGCTTGCTAGGCTCCAGAAGAGGAAGCTAAATTACAATAAATTGCTACAAACCACATGGCGAACAGCTTCAGACAGGGCTCCTCGATGCCTTCGCTCGCAGCATGTAGGCTATCAGAAAATGAACTAACCCCACATTTCCCATGCCAAGAACACATGCCAATCACTCACCAAGCCTCTTTTTCACTGGGAATGCTGCATCACAAACAGGATATAATTCAGCACAGAAACCACGCTTGGATCAGGTCACTTCACATATCACAACATGGATATTCAGAGGCATACATGAAACCAAACAAACGACAAGGATTAGCATAAAATAACCTTAAGTGCACTGACATGACACATCCCATCAGCAACCGCTCCATCAGCATCAGAAGGGTCCACAAAACGAGCCTGCGGGTATGGGGGTGGGGATAGCTGCAGAAGCGATACACGAGCTCGGTCTGCTACCACTGCTACACCTGAAAATGGAATGGGTGGGCCAAATTACCTTTTTCTTTTTTTTTTAAGGTCCGCATCGCTAACTGCTCAATCACCGCCAGATGACATGCCCCAACAGAAGAACACCTAAAAGGGTGGAAGAAGGTGGAGAAGGGGAAACGCACAGGCTCGTCCACAGACACAGTCCGATCACTCATAGAACTGCCACCGACGAAATGATGCCACAACAGTTGCTTAGTATTTAAAAGAATATTTACTCAGCAAACAAAGGGGAAAGAAAAAAATAATTTAACAAAATCATAAAAAGGAAACTTTATTGCCACAACAACCTCTCTCTGGTAATGCACATGGCTTAAAAGCCAACATAATTAAATTACATAAGTAGGCAAGAGACGGCTTAACATGCTTGCCTGCTAAGCAAAAACGATAAGATTTAATTTAAAATTAAAATAATAAAGCCCAAAAGATAGAAAACCAGAATACAGGTATTACCAAATGAGAAAGGGCTTGATAATTTACTAAGGTACGCAATACCGACCCGACATGCAGACATCAAGGCCACGAGGATAAACGAAAAGTTAAACAAAATTTAATAAAATAAAATGAATTCACCAAAACTAAAACTTTCATGACGAATGAAAACTCAGGAACACTCACAAAAACACAAAGTTAAATCAACAAGATTAACCAAAAAACATATTAAGCTACCACAACACGTTTGAGTGTCCCGCTCGACGCCTAGAGAATTACACTCCCAGACCAGAATGCACTCGGGGGAAAAAAAGAAACATGGCCACCTAAAGATGCTTACATGTCCAGCCGAAACACGGCAAACAATTACATCTTAAAATAGAACGTCACCAAAGAGAACAGAAAGGGAGGAAAGAATTACGCCTTAACACTATTGACACGAGGCAATTTAGGCTGCAACGGATCGTAAATGAAATTAATAATAGAGCAATCCCTAACATTACCAAAAAAAAATACCAGGTACCATAACTAGGTACGTGTCTCCGGAAGGCACAAGAAAAACAAAATATTTACATATCAGGTAATATTAACAAACAGAAATATTAGGCCTGGATCACGAAATAAAATACAGAATAAAAACATTAATATATGGCCAATAACGGAGCTCCCATAATAATATATTAAATAATAACGTACCTTAAAATCCGTCCTCAATGGAGACACAAGGAAACAAAAAAACTAACACATTTTAAGTAATGTAAAAGATATGAACTGCTCCAACATGGCTGCGTTAGCACACACATCCCGCTTGGAACTCCCACGAGGCTTTTCTTCTTGTAGCCAGTAAAATAAACAGATCACACGTCATCTTCAAGGCAAGTTATGAAATTATAGCCTAGGAGCATAGGCATTTCTTTGCTTTTGAATATATCCATATTTCATAGAGGCTAGGGGCCAAGCCCCCAGCAGCGGAGAGACAATCTTTCACCACCAACTAGCTTGTTCCTTTCTTGACGACAGACTGTGAAGATGCCAAGATGGCGGAGACTCCAAAGTCAAAGGCCGCAGTGCATTAATGTTAATTGTAATTGTCCAATCACAGATTGACACATCAAGTAACAATGTGCAGATTATACAATTATTTTGGCGGCATGATGTATATATATTCTTTTGTTTAATGACGTATTGAACAACATCCTTCAAATATGTTTCGATTAGACGAGATCAGAAGACACAACTCACACACACTAGCGGTCGAAGATACAACCCCGGCTAGAGGCCGATAGATGCTGCCACCTCGAGTTCATAAGCGAAACCAAACCATCAAGGCGGGCGCTTTAAAGGAAGAGAATACATACATATAGGGGAGATGCATCTTAAAAACGTTGGGACGGGCTTTGCACGTAACAATAATAATAATAATAATAATAATAATAATAATATTAATAATAATAATAATAATAATCACTCAAAAGTAAAATAAATCATTTACGGGTTCAATAAAATTAAGTCAGAATCAGAAATATAAACAATGGACTAATTAATGTCCAATAACCAGCAATGAAATGCTAATCAGCATCAATTAACACTTATCATAATAGTCATGATGTAAGATTACAATCAAATTAATTAACAAATAAAAACCAATCATATGTCAAAATAAAGAAAATGAATCGAAATGAAATCTGGTTAACACCAATTAACCTTAATTGCCATAATCAAATTAATTAATTAATTACGGCGATAAAATATCATCAGAAAGTTAAGTTATTAAGAGATGAGGGATCAAGAGGGTCCAGTCAACTGCAACAACAGTATGGATTAAGAAAAAGAAATCCAATTATACGAAATTAATCAATCATTAATCTGAGTAAACATAATGATCATTGAGCCTAATACCATCCAATTACATTTCAGATACATGGTATGGTCAATATCAGAGGCATCCATAGCCATTCCGAAATATACATTATAGCCTAGCCATTGGTTCATTCAATTATTAATGGCGTTTAATTACCATTTACTGAAATCCCTCCGTTAAATAAAAGTTTACCCTCATATCAAATCTTAACTTTCATGGCATTAATTATGTATTTCTATGTGCGAACGCGAACATGATTTATGCATCTTATTTACATACTCTTGCAAATTAATTATGGAAGCCTTCTCTGTACGAAGTCTTAATGTCCTATCCCGACATTACTTTGGACGTCTTAGTTTTAAAACAAATTAGCTGAATCAATGAAATCGTTTAGATTCCTTAGCCTTGAAACACACTTACAAATTGTCACACATTACATTGGCATATTAGCGATATGATAAGCTTGGCTTCGGCCCTTGCGTTCGACGTGACACACTCTCGAACCAAGCACTCGATGCCTTGTCAAATAATTCATGGATATTCAATAAACAAACTAAGAAAAGTGGCTTAAAAACAACCAAAAATAACATCATAAAAATGATGACTAATCATCTGCCTATCAAACTTGGGTTGGATAAACATGAAAAACAATAAGTTCATCTGATGTGGGAATCAGAATATTAATTCCAACCAAACATTATTAAAGTAATCGTATCGTGTCAGAGTCATGTTAGACAACGGTGAATGTTCTTCAATCGAGCCGGAAACTTCCTGAAATAAAATAGGCATGACACAAAAGAATACCCTGTATCATTGTTATGTTAAGCGACGGTGAATGTATTTGAAGCCGCGACCCCTAGAAAAAATAGACATGACACAAATGTGTTGTAAGCAGCATACTCAATAGGGTCAATATGTATTTATGGGTATTCGCTACCTTCTTACCTTGGGTGCCCCTATCTTGCAGAACGAGGTTACGATAGAGCAAAGCATGGTCTGTTCAACAATTATCGAGAAAAAAAAAAAAAAAATCTCAGGACAATTTTGAACCATTATTAACTATCAAACAAAAAATAATAAGAATTACTTTCCAGGACAGAAAATAATTATTCATGAACACAGGACTCTAAGGTCACTGTCTAGCTAGTACCCGTTTAAAAAGACTGATCGACCAGGCATAAACAAGAGGGTTTCCAACCCGGGACTGCAGGGTTAATGCCTATCTAGTACCGTTTAAAATATTTTCTGGACCAGGCATAACAAGGGGATATCGAACCCGGGACTGCAAGGTTACTGCCTATCTAGTACCCGTTACAAATAGTTTCTGGACCAGGCATAACAAGAGGATATCGAACCCGGGACTGTATGGTCAACAGACAAAACCGCACTTTTTTTTATCAAAATGATCAGTGAAAAAAACACTATCGACTGGAGGCCTCAGGGTAGTGACCTAACGTACCCTTACGTAAGTATTAAACTTGGGACCAAACAAAAAAATATAAGAATCTTTGCGACACAGCACTCGTGCCTGCAGCGAGCTCCCCCCTTAGTGAAGGGTGACAATGAGTGGGCCGCACCTGCTAGCTAACCTTGACCGCGAAAGGGTGGAGAGCAACTCTTCACTCCCCCGGGTTAACATATGACTGTACTTTACCAGCTGTGCGGACCAGATCTTAGTATTCTAAATGTGGAGCAAAGCGCTCTCACTTGAATATAAATTAATTCTTACAGTCACCTCATTTTCACTTATACCATTCTTTTGCCTGTGAAATATTATTTTATTATTACATACAATGCGCACAAATGTGCATACATAAAGACTTATATCCTATGTACAATGTTTGATATATTTAGCTCTAGTCTTTGCTATAGTCAATGATTGACTTTGTCTTCTTACGCCATTTAGTTAGGTGGTATTTTTCACAATGTTCGTTGCATAGTACGCATACACATGCATTGTTTGGTTCGTGAAATTTGTCATTTCTACATATCTTGTGGTGATAGCCGTGCACTGGAATTCAGGTTAGCACCGATCGCAGTTCTTGGTTCGCTTTTGCCCATCTCCTGTCAATCATGGCATCTGTAGCGTAAAAGTCTTCGGGTATTTCTTTTGTTTTTTCTTTCCTTAGCTCTATTAATTGAGATACTTGCTTGGTGTGAGGTAGGAGCAGCTTGAGTTTCAGGTCCTCTATGTAGAACGGTTCCCTTGCCAGTTCATATACCAGACTGGACTTGCAATGTGAATTCTTCACCTTTATTCCTCTGTACGATATGATTTCAATCAAATATAGATTAATGATAGCATTATTTTACCTGCGTTGATTGGCCGCTACATTGCACGTACAATTCACTTATATCACTGTAAACTTATCATACTTACTTTCATCCGACGTCTTCTCCTCAGGTCTTATTTACCTGGCATTATCATCTATTTTATCTTATTTCATCGTAGATTTCTCCTTATAACATCTTACCTGTATGGCCTTAAATATCATACGCGCTTTATAATAACCAATATAACAAATAGTGAGGCTGGATCAGCCGTCACTTCTTAAATAATTCACGCCATTGTAAACTGTCCTCTAAACTCTACTAATTACTACACCATAATATCCCATCATTATCCATCACATACACCATGGTCCTCCAAACATCGTCCCAAAAATATATAACCCTCGGGTATTAATTCATCCGGTATGGAAATACATAAATACTATCCCTGGTCATTTACACGAAATAATGAGATTTTGCCTGGAAAGGACATCTATCGAAATACCATGCTTCGTTCGTCCTATTCGGGCGAAAAACACAGGGGATAATTCTAACACACACTTATAAATAAAATGGGGAATTCTACCATGTGTTTTTATGTACGGATACGATTACCTAGCAACATCCTTACGTTAATTTAGGCACTTTTAATTCATTAAAATAATTACTGTGATCATTAATCATTATGAGCGTACCCAGCTCCGTCAGATGCACAACTATGGACGCCATTGACACAGTCATTGCACACACAAAATAAAACAAATCAAAAGGAAACAAGAGGTTCCGTGACGAACTAAAGAGCCTACTTTTCTTAAAATGTAAGATTCATGCCAATGATTAATCTATATGGATCTATCTAGAATAATGACGAAATTAAGTTGGTAATATCGAAATTTCGAATTAGTTCGAAATACTGTATAGGTGGCATAATGTAGCCTAATAGAGAACTACAGTTGGCGGCCCTGGCGAGTGAATATATTCTTAGTTCCTTCTCTTAAGGTACAGAATACAAAATTTGGTTGAAGTCCAATGGATAGCATGGACGTTACATGCAGTTAAACATTGGATGTAGCAGCGCGCGTAAAATCATGTTGGCAACAATGACATACATGTATTGGTCAAAAATAATCTGAAATAATATGATCTATTGTTGTGTCAATTTTGAATGAAATCCATTTGTTAGCATAGAAGTTACATGCATTTTAAAATTGGACTTATCTGCAGACTTAGAATCATGTTGGCAGCACTGACGTATTATAGTTACTCCAAATTAATCTGGAATGCCAGGTACTATACGTGTGCAAAGTTTAGAGCTATTGGCTTGCATACTTTCTGATATATTGATATTAGGGTAACAAAAATAGAGACAGTATTTATTAACAGTTGGCAGCCCTGGTTACTCTTAACAATCGGCATAGACATATCTGTTATAGTACACATTGAACACACGAAATTTGGTTGAAATCCAAATGATAGTATAGAAGTTACATGTACTTAAATTTGGACGTCTCAGCAGGCTTAGAATCATGTTGGTATCACTGAGGTATATAAGTTACTCCAAATTAATATAGAATGTCAGGTACTATACGTGTGCATAGTTTAAAGCTGTCGGCTTGCAGACTTTCTGACATATTGGTATTTGGATAAAATAAATTGAGAGCATTTATTAACAGTTGGCAGTCCTGGTGGATCTTAAGAATACTTTCAGTCATATCTGTTTATGTACACATAGCACATACGAAATTTGGTTTAAATCCAATTGATAGTGTAGAAGTTATATGCATTTGAAATTTGGACCTATCAGCAGGCTTATAATCATTTTGGCAACACTGCGATGTATGGCCTCCTGGAAATTAATCTGCACTATTATTATCTATACGTGTGCCAATTTTGAAATAGCTCCCATTCATACCTTCCAAGATATCCAACATGGAGCTCAAATTTCAATTGCGTATATTCAGCAGTTGGTAGCACTGACATCATTTTAAAATATGGCCGTGAGATACTCAGGTATAGATCTTTACTCCTACCAAATTTTGTTTCGATTGCTGCAGCCGTTTAGGAGTTCATAGGGGGGACACACACACAGCCAGACAGACAGACAGAAGGACAGACAGACAGACAGACAGAAGGACAGACAGACACACATTTGCCTGATCTCATAAGTCTACTTTTTCTTCATTTTTGATAATGTGAAAAGTAGGCTAAAAATAACATGCTAACATTACGGCGATGAAATCCGTGAATTATTGACACTTTAAAATATAATAACAAGTAGTTCCGTGAAGAACTATACAGCCTATTTTCATATATCCTGCTAATGTTAATTGCCTCTATCAACATACAAAATTTCAGTTTAATTGCTGTTACAGATTCGTAGATATTGAGAACCGTCTAAATATTTCAGATGGTCGCCAGGTTGGATTTTTATTTTTTTACTATTACATTAAGATTATTGTGTACGTGTGGTATTCAAACTTCAATCGCATGATTAGAACACAAGAAGTAAAAACGAGATTTTAAAATTACGCACAGCAGCCATCTTGTGATTATGCAAACAATTGAAATAAATTAGATGCCAGTGGATCAACATTTGTATAAGCATTTAACGCGCAACGTTTCACGGCACTCGGATAGTTAATTCGCGAGAAACGTCCATTTAAATATTTATACTTCGCGTCGCCGCCATGTTGGATTTGTGCTCACCAGGTTACTGAAATTCCTTTAGGTGAACATATGTTCATAGTCTCTATGAACATTTTAAAAAAACAGGTAGGTTGCTGTAAAAGATTCATAGATATTGACAACTGTCTAAATATTTCGGAAGCTCGCCATTTAGGATTGTTATATGTATAGGCCATTGAGTTATGTACCAATCAAGGACAATTATTGCCTAGGTTCATTATTCAAAGTTTCACCTCGATCGCATGATTACGACACAAGAAATAAAAACTTAATATTAAAATTTTTCACAGCCACCATCTTGAGGTTATGTAAACAATTGAATTAAATTAGACGGCATTGCATTAAAATCTGCAAAATCATTTACTGTACCTCACTTCACTGCGCTCAGAGAGTTAAATCACGATAAAAGTCTATTAAAACATTTCAAATTCGCTTGGTCGCCATGTTCGTTTTGTACTTTACAGGTTTTTGAAATATACCTAGGTAAACTTGTATCAGTACCCTTTATCACCGTACAAAATTGCAGGGTGATATCTGTAATAGTTTCAAAGATATAGAATATCAGTGAAATATTTCGCACAACCGCCATTTTGAGGTTATATAAACAATTGAACTTAATTAGACTCCAGTGCATTACAATGGGTATAAACATTTGCTGTACCAAGTTTCATTACGTTTGGATAGTTAAATCACGAGAAAAGTCTATTTAAATGTCTCAAATTCGCTTGACCGCCATGTCGGTTTTGTAGTCACCAGGTTTTTGAAAGTCCCATAGTTGAACTTCTAGTAGTGCCTTTTATCACCGTACACAATTTCAGGGCGATATCGTTAACAGCTTCGGAGATATTGAATGCTAGTGAAATATTTCGCACAGCCGCCATGTTGGATTGGTGAGACGTAACAAAATTTGAAGGGCACGGCCGAGGTCGCCGAAAATAGTGCTATGAACTTACCGAGTTTCATTGAAATCGCTCCAGCCGTTTAGATTTTATTAGGGGGACACACACACACACCTCACACACACATACACACACACACACACGGTCAAAAGGTGATCTCATAAGCCTATTTTTTCAAAATTGAAAATAGGCTAAAAATGTACAGTACTTATCATATCGAAGGCTTCTTTCATCGTCTGCATGAGCTGGACCAGAGGCCCGCACCAATATAACTTAGCACATGGCCTCCATGGACAGTTCGAATCCCATCACGAAGATGTTAAACCACTCTCTAATATCACTGCAATCTTCCATATCACTAGGTTACTGTAAGCCAGCACCCTTTTAAAATGCATACACACACATATTTAATTAAATTATGCACTACTATAAAAATATACATTAGTGGACTCCACACTTTTGTCGTGAATTGACAAATTCTCGCAATATTACCACACTTGATGCGAACACATTTTTCTGTTATATTTATCACTTGAATTACATATAATTTCACAGCATTCCTTTCTGTTATATACATTCACAGCTCAGCATTCATGTTTAATATTATTTCGCATCAGCCGAACATGGACTGTGCGTTTTGCGCGCTAATGCTAAGCGTGGTGCCACATGGACCAGCAACCACTGACATCGGCTGAGTGATGAACAATGCGCGCTGTCACAGATTGCTACCCGCATATATGACAAAATGGTTGCCAATTCACAGTTTTGCACATACGACACAAAATGTTCCTTTCACAATCATATACTACAGTAATCAGGCACCTACTTTATACATAAAAACAAGATGTTCAGTAAAGAACATATAGCCTACTTTCTCCTAAATGCATGGGTATTGTTATAACTCTTTGTCCTTCTCAAGGAGTATAATTGAATGTTGGTTGTAGTAGCTTGTTGAAATGCAACGTGCTACAGGGATATTATACATGAATATGAGGTGCCCTTTGCTAGTGCTACCTCTGTAAAAAAAATCATTCAATTCGGTTTCACCGTGTTTGAATTGATATGGGGAATGGATTTCCACACATACATGGCCGCTATTTGCAAACTATTGGGCTGATGACCTTGTAGTCAGTCATAAGATGCTTTCACAAAAAGGCATGTTGTTGCAAAATCTGGTCGAGATCAAATTATTAGTATGATCGTAATTTGATTTAAGCTTTTAACATTTGGGTGGCCGTCAATCCGTTTCCGTCAAGATGGCGGCGATATAAAACATGACACTGAGGTGCCCTTTGATAGTGCTACCACTGTACCAAATTTCGTTCAATTCGGTTTCACCGTGTTTGAATTGATAGGGGGAATCGATTTGCACACATACTTGGCCACCATCTGCAAACTATTGGGCGGATGATCTTGAGTTTGGTCAGAACATGCTTCCCACATAAAGATATGTTGTTGCAAAATTTGGTAGAGACTAGATTATTAGGTTGGTCGTAATTACATTTCAGCTTTTAACATTTGGGTGGCCGCGATTACGTTTCTGTCCAGATGGCGCTCATATAAAACATGACACTGAGGTGCCCTTTGTTAGTGCTACGTCTGTGCCAAATTTCGTTCCATTCGGTTTCACCGTGTTCGAATTGATAGGGGGAATCGATTTTCACACAACGATGGCCGCCATCCACAAAATATTAGGCTAATGAACTATTAGTTTGGTCAATGGATATTCCCTCCTTAAAAGTTTGTTGTTGCAAAATTTGGTAGAGATCGGATGATTAGGTTAATCGTAATTTGATTTAAGCTTTGAACATTTGTGTGGCCGCCATTACGTTTCCGTCAAGATGGTGGCGATATAAAACATGACACTGAGGTGCCCTTTGCTAGTGCTACCTCTTTACCAAATTTCGTTCCATTCGGTTTCAACTTGTTCGAATTAATAGGGGGAATCGATTTTGACACAAAGATGGCCGCCATCCACAAACTATTAGGCTAATGACCTATCAGATTGGTCAAAGGATACTCCCTCCATAAAGGTATGTTGTTGCAAAATTTGGTAAAGATCGGATGATTATGTTAGTCGTAATTTGATTTAAGCTTTGAACATTTGTGTGGCCGCCATTACGTTTCTGTCAAGATGGCGGCGATATAAAATATGACACTGAGGTGCCCTTTGCTAGTGCTACGTCTGTACCAAATTTCGTTCCATTCGGTTTCACCGTGTTTGAATTAAATGGGGGGATCGATTTTGACACAAAGATGGCCGCCATCCGCAAACTATTAGGCTAATGACCTATTAATTTGGGCAAAGGATGCTTCCTCTATAAAGGTATGTTGTTGCAAAATTTGGTAGGGATCGGATGATTAGGTTAGTCGTAATTTGATTTAAGCTTTGAACATTTGTGTGGCCGCCATTACGTTTCCGTCAAGATGGCGGCAATATAAAACATGACACTGAGGTGTCCTTTGCTAGTGCTACCTTTGTACCAAATTTCGTTCAATTCGCGTTCACCGTGTTCGAATTGATAGGGGGGGAAAGACATTCAGAGTACACACACTCACACATGCACACACACACAGACTCACACACACACATACACACACACACAGACAGACACACCTTTTTTCGCCCTGTGTTGATCTCATAAGTCTACTTTCATTTTTTGCAAAAATCGAAAGTAGGCTAATATGGCCTTGCTAATCATATGGCTCACGATGGAACTCGATCATAGGCTAAATTAATATCATCAGCGCTTGGGTAGGACTAATTTCTTGCTGAAGGACGCTATGCCCTCTCTCTCTCACACACTCGATGTTGTCAAATTTCCTTGCGCAGAGGACTACTTCTACTCGATGAACACAGAGACATTTAATTCGTTTCCGCATTCCCAAAAATCTTGATAATAATTAGATGCATCATGGGCGTTTCAGATCATTCTTGTAATGTCTTGATCTCTCGTAATCAACTGAGACGTACTCTTTGAGGGCGGAGTCAAGCCTCTTCTACGTGTTAACTAGAGATTGTTACTGCGTTTTAGCGAGATTCTCAGAATTCGCTGGAGTACTCCTGCCTTGAAACTCGCGTGCAAGCGACTTCTGGCGCACCTGCTCGGTCCTTTGTGCGAAAATCATAAATTTCTCCCTGTCGAAACTGCCAAGCCTTCTACAGTATATGTAGCTCTCAACACGGCAGAAAAATCCTAGTTATTATTATCATCATTGCACAATGATGATTTCATTCTCATGCCACAGTATTTAACATCATGGCATTGCCCTATATAAATACTCCAGTGACGTAATGTGTCCTTGGCCTAAGACGTAGGTCAATGGGCACACTATGTGCACCCCGATAAACTCGGCAAGCTAAGCTGGCTTTGACTAGCGCAGATCGCGGGAGCGCGTACACGGTTCAGCCGGTGGTTCACGCGCACTTTTACAATTTTACCAATCATGTTCAATAATGTGTACTTACAGTGCTCATAGTCGATGCTGAGAATGTCCTCCCTTTCTTGTAACGCACGCCTGACATCTTCTGATGAAAGAATGGGCAACGATCCCATCTAATTTTTGTCGTCTGTTAAATCTTTTATTATTTATGGAGCCAGTCTTCTTGAATCGTTTAGTGAGCCTCCTAGTTGTATTGGCATTAGCCATAAGTCATCCTGGAAACATGATTCGAAATTTTCGTCTTGTTTCGGATAACTCACTAAACGATAAGAGTCAGTGGAGTGAGGTATTGGGAGGTCCACACCTGGCCAGCCAAATGACGCAAGAGTTCCCCGCGGTCCATTTATTTGGCTGGCCAAGTGCGCAGCGAGTGGACCTCGGAATACTCCGCTCTGCTGACTCATATCGTCAGTTCACACGTGTTTTGTCATTCATGTGGACGTGTATCTGCCAAGCATAGACGTTAGTATTGCATGGTTAGTGAGTATTGTGATTACTGTGAACTGAACTTAAACAGTACATAAGAGATGAAATCGAAGCCATCACGTCTGAGGAACTTCAGAATATTATCCATTCTTTCACCAGAAGATGTCAGGTGTGTGTTACAAGATAGGGATGACATTTTCAGCATCGGCTATGAGCACCGTGAGTACACATTATTGAACATGTTTGGTAAAAGTGTAAAAAGTGCGCGCCCACCACCAAATGGACCGTGTACGCGCGCCCGCGATCTGCGCCAGTCAAATCCGGCTTAGCTTGCCGTGTTTATCGGGGCACACAAAGATAATGACCCTGTACAAACTACGCCTTGTTCTTTACAATTGACATTATTAAGATCCGACCACAACTATGCCTTTCAAACTTCAATAAGAGTCTCCAATCCAACATGGTGACTGCGTGAAATATTTCATGGTCTTCAATATCAAAGAAACTATTGCCGCAATCAACCTGAAATGTTGTATGGTGATAGAGGCCAGTATGTGACTTTAAACAAGTCGTTGCGCTTTGAGTTGAGGCATGTCTGGCTGTCCGTGGCTTTCACCACCTTAATTGTATTAACACATCTTATCATGACACTACAGTGACGCGTGAATGCCACTTATGAGGAAAATAATTTGAACGCCACCACTTAGAGCTCTATAGTAAAAGAAAACAATCAACGCAATTCAAATCGCCAGAGCGCAATTTTAGTGTACATGTTCATTCTTTATTTCCGATTGCTATTTGGCTGCAATAAAAATATTAATTAATATCCTGAACTAGCACAAACAGCTAGAGTACAGGAACTATATGGGATCGCTTTGTTTTCTAGTTCAATTAACATTTTCAAATAACACACAATAGGCCGTTACAAACGCTTTAAAATAAGAAATTATCGTATTATCAACTTCTCATTCTTCAAATTCGATGCGTGTAGAATCCCAGCGGAAGACAAACCAATGGAGTCCCGCATAGACCAGTCATGACATCTGGCGGAAAGGTTTCCCATACGATAATCCAAATAGGGCGAGTGCATACTAGCGGCTATAATAGGTAACATTTCATTTACAGCTGTTCCAACGTCCAGGCCGGTGCGCAGCTCACATCCAGTTGGCCGTGTTTGTCACCCTCATAGTTCATCTGGTTGCTGTTAGATGTATCACGTGCGTGCAGATCCGGTGGTGAATGATGTTCTAATTTGAAATATATTTTCCATTGTAATGGACTTAATGCTTAATTTTTTTACATCTCAGTAATTACAAAACAATAAATATTAAAAAAATCCTCTCGGCACGCCGGAAGGCGGAGGTAGATTTCACCGGGCAAACTAGGGGATAGGCTATAATAGGCAAAATATGCAGGTTTTCGTAGGAGGATAAGACCTCATTTATTGCGAGAAAGTATTTTACAATTGGAGGTTAGTTAACATTTTTTCGTCTTTCTATGCATACTTTTAACATTTTACTGTCTTATGGGGATGGTAACCTTCTTGTCATTTGGGGTTAATTTTTAGCCTATTTTCAATTTTGAAAAAATAGGCTTATGAGATCACCTTTTGTCCGTGTGTGTGTGCGTGTGTGTGTGTGTGTGTGTGTGTGTGTCTGATTCGTGTGTGTGTCCCCCCCTAATAAAATCTAAACGGCTGGAGCGATTTCAATGAAACTCGGTATGTTCATAGCACTATTCCCGGCGACCTCGACCGTGCCCTTCAAATTTTGTTACGTCTCACCAATGCAAAATGGCGGCTGTGCGAAATATTTCACTAGCATTCAATATCTACGAAACTATTACCGATATCGCCCTGAAATTGTGTACGGTGATAAAGGGTACTACTAGAAGTTCATCTATGAGACTTTCAAAAACCTGGTGACTACAAAACCAACATGGCGGTCAAGCGAATTTGAGACTTTTAAATAGACTTTTCTCGCGATTTAACTATCCACACGTAATGAAACTTGGTACAAAAAATGTTTATACACATTGTAATGCACTGGAGTCTAATTTAGTTCAATTGTTTACATAGCCTCAAAATGGCGGCTGTGCGAAATATTTCACTGACATTCTATATCTCCGAAACTATTACAGATATTACCCTGCAATTTTGTACGGTGATAAAGGGTACTAATACAAGTTTATCTATGTAACTTTCATAAACCTGTAAAGTACAAAACTAGCATGGCGGCCAAGCGAAGTTGAAACATTTTAATAGTCTTTTCTCGTGATTTAACCATCTGAGCGCAGTGAAATGAGGTACAGTAAATGATTTTGCAGATTGTAATGCACTGCCATCTAATTTAAATCAATTGTTTACATAACCTCAATATGGCGGCTGTGCGAAATTTTAAAATTAAGTTTTTATTTCTTGTGTCGTAATCATGCGATCGAAGTGAAAGTTTGAATAATGAACCTAGGCAATAATTGTCCTTGAATGGTGCATAATTCTATGGCCTATACATATAACAATCCTAAATGGCGAGCTTCCGAAATATTTAGACAGTTCTCAATATCTATGAATCTTTTACAGCAACCAAACTGATTTTTTTTTATGTTCATAGAGACTATGAACATATGTTCACCTATAGGACTTTCATTAACCTGGTGAGCACAAATCCAACATGGCGGCGACGCGAAGTATAAATATTTAAATGGACGATTCTCGCGAATTAACTATCCGAGTGCTGTGAAACGTTGCACGTTAAATGCTTATACAAATGTTGATCCACTGGCATCTAATTTATTTCAATTGTTTGCATAATCACAAGATGGCTGCTGTGCGTAATTTTAAAATCTCGTTTTTACTTCTTGTGTTCTAATCATGCGATTGAAGTTTGAATACCACACGTACACAATAATCTTAATGTAATAGTACAAAAATAAAAATCTAACCTGGCGACAATCTGAAATATTTAGACGGTGCTCAATATCTATGAATCTGTTACAGCAATTAAACTGAAATTTTGTATGTTGTTAGAAGAAATTAACATGAGCAGGATATATGAAAATAGGCTGTATAGTTCTTTTCGGAACTACTTGTTATACTTGTGATCACACTGTCCTTATGCAAGGTTTGGAACTAATGTGTAACTATCTAACAGTCTGTTACTTCTTCACGCAAAATTTTATCTCCCGCAGAGATGTTGGTTGGTTCCTCAGTTTAGGGGCTGCGACAAGGTGGTCATGTAACCCCGTGTACATTGGGTGTGTGTAGAATCTGTCTGATAAACGGTGTTATTTTTGATGACTGTATTAGTCTGTAATTCAGGTAAGGTCTGCAGACGGTCAATTTTAAGTAGTAGTACCTAATTTTGTACCAAATACTAACGTCAACGACACCTAGCTGTGAACTTGGCTGCTAGATGCCACCGCAACCAGCAACTAGCAACGAACGTTGTAACTTCCCCTCCGAAGGAAAGCATGCTGACGGATTTTTAGCGCTCTTAGAAAATCCGGCGACTTTGGCCGGCTTTGAACCAGCACCTTGGGCATAGAAGTTCAGCATGCTACCAGTTAGCCGCTTCCCTCATAGTCAGCTGGAACAAGAAGTACCGTGACGAACTAAGGAGCCTACTTATCTTAAAATTAAGATTCATGCCATAGATTAATCTACAGTATATGAACCTATCTAGAATGATGACGAAATTAAGTGGGTAATATCGAAATGTCTTAATTAGTTCGAAATAAGGTATACCAGGCATAATGTAGCCTAATAGAGCAATACGGTTGGCAGCTCTGGTGACTGAATATATTCTTACTTCTATCTCCTAAGGTACAGAATACAAAATGTGGTTGAAGTCCAAAGGACGTTACATGGATTTAGACATTGGATCTATTAGTACACGTAAAAGCATGTTGGCAACAATGTCATGCGAGTGTTGGTCAGAAATAATCTGAAATATTATATATTTTTGTGTCAATTTTGAATGAAATCCATTTGTTGGTATAGAAGTTACATGTATTTAAAAATTGGTCCTATCAGCAGGCTTAGAATCATGTTGGTAGAACAGACGTATATAAGTTACTCCAAATTAATGTAAAATGTCGGGTAATTTACGTGCGCATAGTTTAAAACTGTCGGCTTGCATACTTTCTGATATATTTGGATACAAAATAGAGAGCAGTTATTAACAGTTGGCAGCCCTGGTGGCTCTTAAGAATACACTCAGTCATATATGTTTATGTACAAATATTACATACAAAATTTGGTTGAAATCCAATTGATAGTGTAGAAGTTATATGCATTTAAAAATTGGACTTATCAGAAGGCTTAAAATTATTTTGGCAACGCTGTCATGTATGGCCACCTGGAAATTAAACTGAAATAGTATTATCTACATGTGTGCCAATTTTAGAATAGCTCCCATGTATACCTTCCAAGATATCCAACATGGAGCTCAAATTTCTAGTGCGTTTTTTTAGCAGTTGGTAGCAGAGGCATCTTTTTCAAATATGGGCCTGAGATATTCCGGTATACATCTTTACTCATGCTAAATTTGGTTTCGATTGCTGCAGCCATTTAGGAGTTGATAGGGGGGGGGGACGCACACAAAGCCAGACAGACAGAAGGACAGACAGACAGACAGAAGGACAGACACATTTTCCCGGATATATCTTATAAGTCTACTTTTACCTCATTTTTGAAGAGTGTGAAAAGTAGGCTAAAAATGAATGTGATCTCGTCAATGGCGTTGTCTTGGCAACCTCTGATATATCATCCCTTATCAATTTAAAAGCATTGTTATGGTAACCTCTGATGGCACTTGGCATTTTTTTAAATTCCGAAATCATTTTTCTCATCCCTTGGCGTAATGGTGGGTCATATCAAAAATTCTTTCAGACAAAAGTTTTAGGTAATTATTAGGGGAATATTTTCCATTTGGTACGGTTTTGATATTGTGCCTATTAAGAGAGATATGATTAATGTTTCCCGAAAAACCCACTTTTTTCCACCCCTTTGGTCAATGGTTGGTGCTATCAAAAAACTTATTTGACATAAATTTTTGGCACTTATCCGACACATATTATGAACTTTGAATGGATTCGATATTTCACGTATTAAGAGAGTTATAGCGAAATTTCACTTTTTCGAAAAAAAGCCCCCCATTTTCACCCCCTTCGACCGATTTTGCCCATTAACGAACTCGACCGAGATTTTATAGGGATACATGTTATGTAAAAAATTCAAAGTGATTGGTGCAAAATTACGGCAGTTATCGTGTCCACAAGAAACTGATATATATCTTTATATATATAATTCTTCGACACGCGTGTATGTGACTGAACTCCTCCTAAACGACTGAACCGATTTTGATGAAAATTGGTATGTATATTAGGGTGGTTCCATGTATGGTTTAGATTCACAATCTGACCCGGTAGGTGGAATAAACACAATTTTAGAACCACAATTTACACACAATTTTAGAACCACAATTAACAGTCAAAAACAGTCGTCATGGATTCCACTAGCCTTGGCCTTCCTGAAAGCTGATGTCTTTGTACGGTTTGCCTCTGCACGTTAGAGCCACCTGGTCGCAACCTGTGCAACTACCGCCATTGTGTTTTATACCAAAGTTGGCAGTGATGTCGAATTCTACTGTTTGTCTCTGCACGTTAGAGCGTTTCAAAGTCCCGTATACGTTCATATCACATTCATCCGATTGCCATGAAACTTGGGTGATATGTTGAGTGAGCTCCAGGGAAGCTGTTTGGCTTAGTAAATCCATTTTACAATAGATAGCGCACGAATAGATTCAACAAATGAGCGACGACGCGCGAAGCGTTTCAAAAAGGTCCCGTATGCGTTCAAATACCATTCGTCCGATAGCGATGAAACTTGGGTGAGATGTTGTGTACACTCCAGGGAAGGCTTCTGGCTTAGTAAATCAATTTCACATTAGGTAGCGCACGACTAGATTCAACAAATGAGTGACGATGCGCGAAGCGTTTCAACAAAATCCCGTATAAGTTTATATTCCATTCATAGATTGAGATGAAACTTTGATGAGTTGTTTTGTACACTTAAGTGAAGGCTTCTAACTTAGTAATCCATTCCACAGGAGGTTGCGCACGAGTAGATTCAACAAATGAGCGGCGACGTGCGAAGCGTTTCAACAAAGTCCCGTATGCGTTCAAATACCATTCGTCCGATAGCGATGAAACTTGGGTGAGATGTTGTGTACACTTACGTGAGGGTTTCTAACTTAGTAAATCCATTTTACAATAGGTAGCTCACGAGTAGATACAACAAATGAGCAACGACGCGCGAACTTTTAATCAAAGTCCCGTATGCGTTCATATACCATTCATCCGATTGCAATGAAACTTGGGTGAGATGTTGTGTACACTTACGTGAGGGTTTCTAACTTAGTAAATACATTTCACAGGAGGTTTCGCACGAGTAGATTCAACAAATGAGCGACGACGCACGAAGCGTTTCAATAAGGTCCCGTATGCGTTCAAATACCATTCGTCCGATTACGATGAAACTTGGGAGAGATGTTGTGTACACCCTACGGAAGGTTTCTGGCTTAATAAATCCATTTTACAATAGGTAGCGCACGAGTAGATTCAACAAATGTGTGACGGCACGCGAATCATTTCAACAAAGTACCGTATGCGTCCATATACCATTTATCAGATTGCGATGAAACTTTGGGGAATTGTTCTGTACACTTCAGGAAATGTTTCTGTGTTAGTAAATCCAGATTTTAATAAGTAGCGCACGAGTAGATTCAACAAATGAGCGACGGCGCGCGAATCGTTTCCACAATGTCCCGTATGCGGTCATATATCATTCATCCGATTGCGATCAAACCTTGGTGAATCATTGAGTACACGCCAGAGAAGGTTTCAGGCTTAGTAAATCTATTTTACAATAGGTAGCGTATGAGTAGATTCAACAAATGAGTGACGGCACGCGAATCGTTTAAAGAAAATTACTTATGCGTTCATATGTCATTCATCCGATTCCGATGAAACTTTGATGAATTGTTGTGCACACGCCAGGGAAGGTGTTCAACTTGATAAATCCACTTTACAATATTGGAAACGCACGAGTAGATGTAACAAATGAGTGACGAGGCGCGAAGCGTTCCAACAAAATCCTGTATGCGTTCATATACTATTCATCGATTGCGATGAAACTTTGATGAATTGTTGTGCACACTTACGTGAAGCTTTCTAACTTAGTAAATCCATTTCACAGTTGGTAGAGCACGAGTAGATTCAACAAATGAGTGACAGCGCACGAATCATTTAAACCAAATCCCGTATGCGTTAAATGCCATTTATCCGTTTGCGATGAAATTTTGGAGAGTTGTTGTGCACGCTCCAACGCATGTTTCTAAATTAGTTAATTCAATTCACGATAGTTTAGAGGCAGTAAACAGAAATTGAAAAAAATATTGTGTATCCAAAAGCAATTCAAAAATCAAAGTTACAACACTTTCTTTGATTGGCAGGACAACGTCTGCCGGGTCAGCTTGTCTTTATATATATAATTCTTCGACACGTGTGTATGTGACTGAACTCCTCCTAAACGACTGAACCGATTTTGATGGAATTTGGTATGTATATTAGGGTGGGTCCATGTATGGTTTAGATTCACAATCTGACCCGGTAGGTGGAATGAATACAATTTTAGAACCTCAATTTACACACCATTTTAGAACCACAATATACAGTCAAAAAATCCTCTCGGCACGCCGGAAGGCGGAGGTAGATTTCACCGGGCAAACTAGGGGATTGGCTATAATAGGCAAAATATGCAGGTTTTCGTAGGAGGATCAGACCTCATTGATTGCAAGAAAGTATTTTACATTTGGAGGTTAAAAATCAACTTTTTTTCGTTTTTGTATGCATATTTTTATCATTTTTATTGTCTATGGGGATGGTAACCTTCTTGTCATTCGGGGTTCATTTTTATACTTCTGATCACACTGTCCTTATGCAAGGTTTGGAACTGATGTGTAACTATCTGACAGTCTGTTACTTCTTCTCGCAAAATTTTATCTCCCGCAGAGATTTTTGTTGGTTCCTCAGTTTAGGGGCTGCGACAACGTGGTCATGTAACCCCGGGTGTGTAGAATCTGATAAACGGTGTTAATTTTGATGACTGTTTTAGTGTGTAATTCAGGTAAGGTCTGCAGACGGTCAATTTTAAGTAGTAGTTCCTAATTTCGTACCATATCCTAACGTGAACGACACCTAGCTGTGAACTTGGCTACTAGATGCCACCGCAACCAGCAACTTGCAACGAACGTTGGAACTTCTCCTCCAAAGGAAAGAATGCTGAGGGTTTTTTAGCGCTCTTAGAAAATCCGACGACTTTGGCCGGCTTTGAACCAGCGACCTTGGGCATATAAGTTCAGCATGCTACCAGTTAGCCACTTCCCACAGTCAGATGGAAAAATGAATGTGATCTCGTGCAATGGCGTTGTCTTGGCAACCTCTGATAGCTCATCCCTCATCAATTTAGAAGCGTTGTCACGGTAACCTCTGATGGCACTTGGCATGTTCTTTAATTCCGAAATCATTTTTCTCATCCCTTGGCGTAATGGTAGGTCAGATCAAAAATTATTTCAGACAAAGTTTTAGGTAATTATTAGGGGAATATTTTCCATTATGTACGGGTTTGATATTGTGCCTATTAAGAGAGATATGATTAATGTTTCCCGAAAAAAACACTTTTTTCCACCCCTTTGGTCAATGGTTGGTGCTATCAAAAAACCTATTTGACATAAATTTTTGGCACTTATCCGACAAATATTATGAACTTTGAATTGATTCGATATTTCACGTATTAAGAGAGTTATAGCGACATTTCACTTTTTCGAAAAAAAAAAAGCTCCCCCCCATTTTCACCCCCTTTAACCGATTTTGCCCATTAACGAACTCGACCGATTTTTTAAGGGGTTACATATTATGTAAAACATTAAAGTGATTGGTGCAAAATTACGGCAGTTATCGTGTCCACAACAAACTGATATACAGTGTGGTCCACCAGCCCCTTATTATTTAGTTTTATGAAACCCAACTCACATAGCATTTCTCCCGATGGTCGATATTGCTCTGCGCTCTGACTGTGTGACAGCAATGTAATTGGGTCATGGGTCTAGCAAAGGAAAACCGACCTTAAACTTTTCCCCGCCAAATACTACGGCCCATTCTACTAACATATGACTTTCTGCTCCTTGAAATAACACACATACACGTAATACGATCGAAATAATAGCTTACGCCACGTGATCTCTAATAGTAGAAAGTTAAATCAACATCACAAACCGTGATTGAAGACTTTGAGATGGACTTAAACGTTTGAGGTGGGACGGCTACAGTAACTAAAGCACGTTTATCGTGCGGTATTTACCATCTCTTGGTGGCTGCGAGGTTTAAGGCCTGACCGTACTTGATGGGCGCGAGCGGGTAGAATGCTGCTTCGAATCCAGTAGTAGGCATACTTTTTTTGAACGAAAGCCCACATTCCATTTTAGTCGGGATGTAACTACATTGCCACATTTATTGCCTTACGACGAATTTTTGTGAAGAGTTCGTTGAATTTTGATGATTTATAAAGAGAACACGATCGAATTGGTACATTATGCCACGTGACCTGTTATGGCAGAAAATTTAAAAACTGGCATGAATATTAACATAACATCTCGAAGTGTTGCTCCGGAAGTCCGGGTTCGATTCCCAGCCCTGCCAAGAAATGTAATACTTGTCTGAGGGCTGAAATTGGGCACACGTAGCCTCGTGGAGCAAATATGAGAAGAAGTGGGTTCGATTCCCACCTCAGCCACCCTGGAAATGGTTTTCCGTGGTTTCCAAATTCCGGGACGGATTCTATCTTAAGGCCACGGCCGCCTCCTTCCCAATCCTTAATTGCAAATACACACATCATTACAAGCCCGCAATAACTCAGGTTATCAGACAAATTCCACACACACACACACACACCCAAGTAAACATGGCTAAATGTTCTAGGCCCTCAAATGAAACAAAACAACAACATATCGAAGGATATTCTGATCGCCAGTGCTTGCATCGAAGTATACGTATTCCGTAGAAATTCCCAATGTATTATTAGCAAAAAATCGTGTGTCTATCTGTGTGTGTGTAACGTTGTGTGTGTGAGTGTGTGTGTGTGAGTGAGTGTGTGTACTCTGAATGTCTGCCCCTCCCTCCCCCCCCCCTATCAATTCGAACACGGTGAAACCGAATTGAACGAAATTTGGTACAGAGGTAGAGCTAGCAAAGGGCACCTCAGTGTCATGTTTTATATCGCAGCCATCTTGACGGAAACGTAATGGCGGCCACCCAAATGTTCAAAGCTTAAATCAAATTACGAATAACCTAATCATACGATCTCTACCAAATTTTGCAACAACATATATTTATAAGGCGAGCGTCTTTTGACTACACTACAAGGTAATCAGACCAATAGTTTGCAGATGGCGGCCATGTATGTGCGCAAATCGATTCCCCCTATCAATTCAAACACGGTGATACCGAATTGAACGATATTTGGTACAGAGGTAGCAGTAGTAAAGGACACCTCAGTGTAATGTTTTATATCGCCGCCTTCTTGACGAAAACGTAATGGCGGCCATCCTATTGTTAAGAGCTTGAATCAAATTACGACCAACCTAATAATTTGATCTCTACCAAATCTTGCAACAACATACCTTTATGTAGGAAGCATATTTTGACCAAACTACAAGATCATCAGCCCAACAGTTTGCATATGGCGGCCAAGTATGTATGCAAATGTATGCAAAATTGAATGAATTTTTTTACAGAGGTAGCACTAGCAAAGGGCACATCATATTCATGTATAATATCCGTAAAGCACGTTGTATTTCAAGAAGCTACTACAACCAACATTCAATTATACTCCTTGAAAAGGACAAAGGGTTATAACCATACCCATGTATTTAGGAGAAAGTAGGCTATACGTTCTTTACCGAACATCTTGTTTTGTTATTAAATTTTAACAAAAAGTCTTAGCATATCTTTAGGCCCGTATCACACGACACTCGCTGGCAAGGAAGCTGGTGTGATCGCTGGTACAAAATCCTGTATAATTCTGTTCTCTTCGTCAGTACACCTGCTTGTATGACCGAAGTGTATCACACGCTAGCATTTTGGACGCTAAGTTGTATGAAATAAAACCGAAGGGCTGTCGTTTGAGGGCATTAGTTGCTGTTCTTTCGCCTTATTAACGCAAAGCGGTCGCGAAAATTGCTTTAAGTAAATTAGAAAACCTGCCAGGTACTGAACGAATGCATTCCAATCAATATTTAAGATCTAACTGTAATAATTGAATATTTTACCATACGCGTTAATAAGAAGCGCAACAAAAACCACTAGAGTGTGTTGGAAATGTGTGCAAGTGTTATTGCGCCCGCTCGCTCTTTCGAAGATCCCGGGTTCAAGACCATCCAACGGCAGATTTTTTAAATTCTTTTTAACTATTTTATTATACCCTCCCTACCTCGTACAGCAAGATTTCAACTTGGTTTTGTTCACATTATCTACGAAGACGATAGGGAAAGTTATTTTCTTATCTCATTTAAATGGTTATTTTCCCTAAATACTGTTCTAAACCATGTCGCCTCCGTAGCGTAGCGGTCAGCATGGTAGGCTGCCGCCCCGGAGGTCCTGGGTTCGATTCCCGGCTCTGCCACGAAATTTGAAAAGCGATATGAGGACTGGAACGGGGTCTACTCAGCCTCGGGTGGCCCAAATGAGTAGAGGGGGTTCGATTCCCACCTCTGCCATCCTCGAAGTAGTTTTCCGTGGTTTCCCACTTCGTCTTCGGGCAAATGCCGGGATGGTACTGTACCCTTTTACCTACCAATACCTGTTGAATCCCTGGATAGCAGCTGGATCGTAGAACCTGAAAATGCCCCGGCTCTAAAGACCCCCAAGTTCTACCAACAGACACAGGGATAATAGGGTCACTCGAATACCTAACAGGATGTATTAAGACTGACCAAAGCTCAGAAAAAGAAAAGACTAGCTCAAAACACAAGAATTCTTCAAGAGGAAGAAAGAATCTCAAAGGTGTGGAAAACCCTAAAATACCTAGCGATGGCCCCCTTAATACACCCTTCCATCACCTCTATAAAGCATCACGCAATAATTAAAACCAAGTAATAAAGAAGTTTATTGTAAGAATAAACAAGACAGAAAAACAATCAATTTTGTCGATACCACGACCAATCAAAAAAACTCTCATTGATAATACTGGATTGTCTTTCAAAAAAAAAAAATTACCCATTATCTCAACTAACTTTCAATTGATTAAAATATAAGGCATATTAATAATAATAATAATAATAATAATAATAATAATAATCAATCCCATAGGATAAGCATTTACAAAAGAAAAATATTATAAGACTTGAATACATTAAATTCATTTCGGTTCCTTAACTGAAATAACATCTTATACAAAAATATCCTGATTATAATTAATAATCCTACACGACATCTTCAGTAACATTATATGTTCTTGTTATTAAATGAAGAAATTCATATGGCCTATTTACATAATATAATTTACACAAAATTCCAGAATAATTTCAATTATTCTCTTCCCACTGACTTAATGTCACGACATTCATTTCTGCTTAATATTGTTTCATTTCTAGTTTTAGAGTAATTCTGCCGAACAGTTAAGCTAAGCAAAAATTAATCATAAATTCAGCATTAAATAGTTATCGGTTTCCTTGTTAAACATACATCCTATGGCAAAATCGTTATATTAATTTTACTGGAAATATTGAACCGGATATCCACTCAAGATTCTCAATAATACTGCTCAGAAAAATATTAGTCTTCACACAGGCATTTTCACGATAACAGCGATAAAGTCGACTATGACCAAATATTAACCATACTAGGTTAAAAGCAACACCTCTCTGGGTTAAAACCCCAATCAATCTAATCCTGATTGGCACACCTGGCTCAATCCTCAACAAGAAAAATATGCTTTACAAAGCACTGCATCAATATACTTAAACACAAAGACATTATCATAGTACATGCCTCTCTAAAGTCGAACATGCACCTATAATAGGAGCCTTACTGTTTTAAATCCACAATTATGAAAATCAGCTGTTTATAGAAAAATCCTGAACTCGAGTGCGAAAGAATAATATGATTCTGTAACAGATTACCAACAAAGCCCAGTGGATTTCAGAAATATTCCACCTATCTTTAAAAACTTGCCTTACATTGATGTATTACATGATCCATAATTCTTAAACGTATGACTTATAGTAAGTCGTCCCTGGGATTATCCTCGCAAATTTGGATGTCGCTCAAATACCCTCTTAATAGAGAAAAGCTATTGCACCAAAGGCAATGATATCAATTTAATCCAGTGTTAACTTCATAAGAAAAGAAAAGTATAACACTCCCCAAACACACAAACTGAGGTTGTAAAAGCGATCTATAAAGATAAATTCAATCTCAAAATAAGATCTTCCCTGAATTTCCCGAACGCGAAAATGTCGATAGATTAGTCCTACAGCATGGGTCTAGGTTAGCAACAAAGGCTAAGCGACTAATGACCCATTAGGCAATCCATTTCGAAAATCACGCTCAGAAAATACAAGTAAAATCAGTTAATAAACTGCAGAAAAAAATAGTCAAAGGACTCGAAGTAACATTCAGAATAACAGGATCCGAAAACTTCCTAATATCGTAATAAGAATACGAAAAGGAAAATTCTCCTCAAAGAATACGATGATCCAAGCGAAAGTGCTTAAAGAACAATACACTAGAATATGAAAAACTCAATCGGAGTTCCCTAAAGAAAATTGTGTTACTAAAATGTTCTTACACAAGAAAAACTGTAGATCTTCTTCCTACATTTGTTTCTCGACAAATAAGAATGAGCATATTAGTTTAAATACTGTAAAATACTACTGAAAATTTTTAATTTATCCATCAAAATTACACAAAGGATGCACTCATTTTTATGAGTCAAAATCCTGGCATCATAGAAGGTCAGTTTCGAAATAAACATCGAACCTGCACTTTCTACTCAACCATTTAATCTACAAAATCAAATATGGCAATATGTGGTAGTTCAAAATGTCCACGCTACGCTACTGTAACAAGTTGAAGTGATCTGTACCTTTGGCGAATCTAGATGAGGAAAAAAGGATATCGTTGGCCATACTAAGCTCCAGACCAACAGAACGCATGCTGGACTCCAACTGGGTTTCCAGAGAACGAACCAAAGTCCTCCTAGGCTCGCACAACACCCGGTCGGTCGAAATAGTTCCAACATATCCTGGCGATATCTTCCCATACATATTCGAATACCGACGGACGGACCGCACACAGTTTATCAACTCGTCACGAAGCGAGGGTGAACTCGAACAGTCGCTAAATAGTTCCACTGTATGAACGCGAATGCTAGCAAGTTCACAAGGGTCAACGCGGCCCCTTGCATCACGAGAGTCGCTTGCACACTTCATGCTAAATGAAAGTTGCTGCCAACATGTCCCCGCTACACCCTGCTAATGCAGTATTCTTATATTAATCTAGCCTACCATCGTAATGGATATAAGCTTCATAGTGTTCCTTCCCTCTGACACCTTGCTTGAGAATGTGCTCTTTTCAAAAAGTATAATCACTGTGAAGAGTGAATCAAGTCTAGGCTGCATTTCCACGACGGTTTATGTGCAGAGTTTTGTGACACATTACAGCTGAGCTCGCGGTCGGGATTATGAAAGTATTCATCCGCATGGCCCGTTAGTTGTTGTAGATACACGGTCGCAAAGATAAACTATTACATGTTTAAGACCATGTCTGAGCCCTATTAAACACGTGTATACATCACGTAGAATGCTGAACGAACTAGCGTATACACTCCAGCGCGGTCACACGTTTTTAAAACTCCCGTTAGCTGGCGACTTCACTTTCACTGTTTTCAGGCTCAAACCTCTACGCTGTCGGTTTCTCTACTCATTGCTCTCTCCACGAGGTCGCCTTGGTCTCACATCCGCTCCCCCACTCCTTCACACGTCACGACTCGATACGAAATATATCGCAGTCGAAACGTAATCAGCAGTGAGTTAACAGATCATCTTCTGTTCTTCATACTTTCTTAATAATAGCTTTCTGCCATGGAAATATACATACAGACGTATGTAGCTGCTTACATATAGCGCTAAATATACTTTAATTTGTATTAATCACTCTCAGGTGAATCGATCGATATAGTGTTAGACACAGTCAACATGGTTATTATCGATGACCTTCGGGTTTCTCGTCGGAAACACGAGCTCTGCCGATCTCTTTCTTGATAGCATGACTTTTGCTCGCTGTAGACCAGCTGTAATTATAGACTTCAGAGGCTAGTTAGGAAGTTACAGGGTGTTCCCAAAATTCTGTAACCATGTCTGTACTTAAGACCTTTATGAATAATGGTGCATTTTCCCTTTGATACCTTAAATAAAAGTCTCCTCAACTTTTATTTACACCATTCCAGGTAATCTCGGCATATGTAGCATTATTCAGTCAACACTCAGACTATCTTCTGCACATATCTTTTCAGGTTTTTTTTTTTTTTGCATTGAAACGACCTATCATTTCTCTTCCATTTAGGCTTACTACCTCATAACAATTATTTCCTTTTATTATAGTGACTTCTCTGTCATGGTAATCTCTTTCTTGATAGTCGTGAACAGGTAGAATGCGTGACATCTCAGTGCTTAATTTCTTTTTGAAAATGTTTTTCCTTTATCCCGGTCAGGCGTTCTTTCTGACTCCGACCTTCTCTGCTAGTGCTGGGTTGTGACTTATCTGGATTTTCATCCTTTCTTTCCTTCGATTTTCTTCGTCCAACCTCCATGGACTTATCTCGCCCTCTCTTGAGCCTCTCCTGTTGCACTTTCTTATCGGATGCCTCCGTCCGATAATTGTTGTATCTTGAGTGCCCTTGATTTTGTCTCTTATCTCTGTTTTCATGGGTATCCCTATCATTCCTATTATATCTGTTATCTCGATTATTTTGATCATATCTGTAATTCCTGTTATAAGGTGTTTCTCGATGATCATTCCGGTTTCGATCATTATCTCTTCGATAGAAATTTCTTTCCTCGTAGCGACGTTGCCATGGCCTCTCCTGGGCGTCCCTGCGTTGGTTTTCCCATCTCGTCTCTTCCTGATGGGTATTTCTAATAGGACCCATTCTATCATCTCTTCTTTGCCCAAAACGATCCGTCTGCTGTGTACGGTTCATCATTACCGCGTTTACAACTTTCGATTCCTGCCTGGCATTTTTGACTATGGTAGGTTGCGTCATCATACTCATATGATCTAATCGACGTAACAAGTCATCTAACGACGTTAAAGACGATACTCCGAAAGAAATAATTGATCTCCTTACTTCCGCAGGCAATTGACGTGAGATAGCTTCAAGGAGTTCTTCCTGGGTTAACGGCGGCTGAAGAAAACGGAGTTTTGCTAACTGACACGCAAAGTATTCAGCATAGCTGGTTGGTCCTGTACTGGAGTACTTGCGTGAATAGACTTCCGATCTCACATTTTGTTGGACCTCGATTGACCAAAATCTTTGTATGAAGGCTTCCGAAAACTGTTCAAAATTGTCAAATGTGTAACGAAAAGCCCGGAACCATTGTAACGGAGCATCGGTAAGAAACCTTTCCACCATACGTAGCTCACGCTCACGTGGCACATGTGACTCCAAAAAGTAATCTCTTAATGCCCTGACAAATTCGATTGGTGTCATTCCATCCAAGTTGCTAAACTTCCTAGGTTTTTATTTATTTATTTATTTATTTATTTATTGCCACAACAGGGCAGTGCCCCAATTACAGTAGCAAACAATTAAACAATTGTTTACACACAGATAATACATGAAAATACATTAAGATACAAGATAAAAAAATACATTAGAATACAAAATAAAAAATGAAAATTAAAAATTGAAGATTAAAAATTAAAACTTAAATTAAAAAAAAAGAAATTGTTAACAAGGAATATACACAAGTTCAACTCGCAATAACAGTAAATGAAGCATGATTTTTAATATTTGGTCACATAAATTAAAACTAGATACATATCTTAAGGTACTAATACAATAGCAATGGAAGATGGTAAGAAAGTGAAACCTAAATTTAATATCTACGTTATAATGAATCATTTGACATCTAAAACTACGTGTAATTGCCTTCTATAATTTAGCAAGGACATTCCAAAATCTAAATTGTTGTCAGCTGAGAGCCTGTTGTAAGTACAGCACATATTCAATATCGGTGAATTTTTATGGAAATTTGTATTATTAGCCTATTTTCAATTTTGAAAAAATAGGCTTATGAGATCACCTTTTGTCCGTGTGTGTGTGCGCGTGTGTGTGTGTGTGTGTGTGTGTGTGATTCGTGTGTGTGTCCCCCCCTAATAAAATCTAAACGACAGGAGCGATGTCAATGAAACTCGGAAAGTTCATAGCACTATTCCCGGCGACCTCGACCGTGCCCTTCAAATTTTGTTACGTCTCACCAATCCAACATGGCGGCTGTGCGAAATATTTCACTAGCATTCAATATCTCCGAAACTATTACCGATATTACCCTGACATTTTCTACGGTGATAGAGGGAATAACTATAAGTTCACTTATGTGACTTTTGAAAACCTGGTAACTACAAAACCAACATGGAGGCCAAGCGAATTTGCGACTTTTAAATAGAGGTTTCTCGTGATTTAACCAACCAAACGCAATGAAACTTGGTACAGTATATGTTTATATACATTGTAATGCACCGACATCAAACTTCGTTCAATTGTTTACATAATCACAAGATGGCGGATGTGCGAAATATTTCACCGGTATTCTATATCTCTGAAACTATTAGCGGTATCTCCCTAAAATTTTGTACGAATATAAAGGGCACTACTGGAAGTCCATCTATAAGACTTTCAAAAACCGGTTAACTACAAAACGAACATGGCGGCCAAGCGAATTTGAAAATTTTAAATATACCTTTCTCGCGATTTAATGTTCCAAGCGCACTGAAACCTGGTACAGGAAATATTTATACACATTGTAATCCACTGGTATCTAATTTAGTTCAATTGTTTACATAACCTCAAGATGGCGGCAGTGCGAATTTTAAAATTAAGTTTTTATTTCTTGTGATGTAGTCATGCGATCGAAGTGAAAGTTTGAATAATGAACCTACGCAATAATTTTCCTTTAATGCTACATGACTCTATGGCCTATACATTTAACAATCCAAGATGGCGACCATCCGAAATATTTAGACGATACTGAATATCTACGAATCTATTTTAGCAATCAAACTGCATTTTTTAATGTTCATAGGGGCTATGAACTTAAGTTCACCTATATGACTTTAAATAACCTGGTGATCACAAATCCAACATGGCGGTGACGCGAATTATAAATATTCACATGGACGTTTCTCGCAATTTAACCATCCGAGTGCAGTGAAACTTGGTACAGTAAATCCTTATACGAATGTTAATCCACTGGCATCTAATTTATTTCAGTTGTTTCCATTACCTCAAGATGGTCCACTGGCATCTAATTTATTTCAGTTGTTTCCATTACCTCAAGATGGCAGCTGTGAAAAATTTTAAAATCTCCTAGTTTTTTCTTGTGTCCTAATTATGCGATTGAAGTTTGAATACTACACGTTCACAATAATCTGCATGTAACAGTACATAACTCGAGGACCTACATATATAAAATCCAACATGGCGACCATCCGAAATATTTAGTCGGTTCTTAATATCTACGAATCTATTACAGCAATCAAACAGAAATTGTGTATGTTGATAGTGGCAATTAACATAAGTAGGATATATGAAAATAGGCTGTATAGTTCTTCACGGATCTACTTGTTTAACTATTAAGAGTTCTCGTTTTCGGAGACATTTCTTTCTCACATTGAAATTTATTTGCTCTAAAGTTTCACTCGTGTCTGAGATACCATTGATAATTTTATATAAATATATCTGCTGAGCAATAAGCCTGCGTGTTGAAAGTTTAGTCATTTGGAATTCTGACAACAAGTTAGAGTAAGGAATTCTACAACGGATGGCTGATACAGAGTACTTCTTGTAATATAGGAAGCGTAACAGTTTCTTTTGCAGCCTTTCTATGTTTTTTATATGTGACTCGTACATTGGAGACCAGACTACCGCATTAAACTCCAGCTTACTTCTCACATATGCATTGAAGAGCGTAATGATTGTCTTTGCATTCGTCAACTCCTTGGAATTTCTAAAAATAAATCCCAGACTTCTAAGTGCATCATTCACTACCTTATCAATATGATATTTGAAACTCAAATCATGATTTATATACAACCCTAGATCCTTGACCGTATTCAGTCTAGTTAAAAGATTTCCATCCATTCTGTAGCTAGATTCCAAGCATTGTCTTTTCCGACTGAAGATGATGAAATTACATTTTTTATATTAAACAATAAGTAATTGTCTAGGCTCCATTTGTGAAGGTTATCTACACACATCAAAAAAAGTTTTGCATCACCTCGGTTCCAAGAGTTCCGGAACCGTTAAATACAAAGGGAATAGAGATCAACACAAACAACATTTCAGCTCGTTTTATTGCTCATGAGACCCACACATTGCATGTTGTACCATCATACAGCTAGACTTTCAGCATTTGTGGTCCAGATTGCAGTACACACCACTACCTCTAATACCCAGTAGCACGTCCTCTTGCATTGATGCATGCCTGTATTCGTCGTGGCATACTATCCACAAGTTCATCAAGACACTGTTGGTCCAAATTGTCCCACTCCTCAACGACAATTCGGCGTAAATCTCTCAGAGTGGTTGGTGGGTCAAGACGTCCATAAACAGCCCTTTTCAACATATCCCAGGCATGTTCGATAGGGTTCATGTCTGGCGAACATGCTGGCCACTGTAGTCGAGCGATGTCGTTATCTTGAAGGAACGCATTCACAAGATGTGCACGATGAGGTCGAGAATTGTCGTCCATGAAGACAAATGCCTCTCCAATATTCTGCCGATATGGGTGCACTATGGGTCGGAGGATGTCATTCAGGTATCGTAAAGCCGTTTCGGAGCCTTCCATGACCACCAGTGGCGTACGTCGGCCCCACATAATGCCACCCCAAAACATCAGGGAACCACCACCTTGCTGCACTCGCTGGACAGTGTGTCTAAGACGTTCAGCCTGACCAGGGTGCCTCCAAACACGTCTCCGACGATTGTCTGGTTGAAGGCATATGCGACACTCATCGGTGAAGAGAACGTGATGCCAATTCTGTGGGGTCCATTCAGCATGTTGTTGGGCCCATCTGTACCGCGCTGCATGGTGTCGGGGTTGCAAAGCTGGACCTCGCCATGGACGTCGGGAGTGAAGTTGCGCATCATGCAGCCTATTGCGCACAGTTTGAGTTGAAACACGACGTCCTGTGGCTGAACGAAACGCATTATTCAACATGGTGGCATTGCTGTCAGGGTTCCTCCGAGCGGCAATCCGTAAGTAGCGGTCATCCACTACAGTAGTAGCCCTTGGGCGGCCTGAGCGAGGCCTGTCATCGACAGTTCCTGTATCTCTGTACCTCCTCCATGTCCGAACAACATCGCTTTGGTTCACTCTGAGACGCCTGGAAACTTCCCTTGTTGAGAGCCCTTCTTGACACAAAGTAACAATGCGGACGCGATCGAACTGCGGTATTGACCTTCTAGGCATGGTAGAACTACAGACAACATGAGCAGCGTACCTTCGTCCTGGTGGAATGACTGGAACTGATCGGCTGTCGTACCCCCTCCGTCTAATAGGCCCTGCTCATGCATGGTTGTTTACATCTTTGAGCAGTTTTAGTGACATCTATGAACAGTCAAAGGGACTGTATCTTTGATACAATATACACAGTCAACGTCTATATGCCAGAGATCTGGGAACCGAGGTGATGCAAAACTTTTTTTGATGTGTGTATATCATTTTGCAATTTCTGGACATCCTGCTCATTTTTAATAACTCTGTACACTTTTAGATCATCAGCATATAGGATACATTTTGATTCTTTAATAGAAATGGGAAGATCATTTATAAAAATCACAAAAAGTAACGGACCCAAATTTGAGCCTTGTGGCACGCCAGACTTAGCAATGTAGGTGTAGGAATTAGCTTCACTATAGGACACATACTGTTTTCTGTTTGATAAGTAAGATGCCACTAATTCTAACATTTGATTCGAGAATCCTAAGGCTGATAATTTCCGTAATAATATACCATGATTAATATTGTCAAAGGCTTTTGAAAAATCGGTGTAGATGGCATCAACTTGATATCGAGAATCTAATGCATTCGAGACAAACTGTACAAAGTTACACAGATTTGTAGTTGTAGATCGGTTTGGAACGAAGCCATGTTGAAAATTACTTATATATGGCTTTACATGATTGAGAATTCTACAATAAATAATTTGTTCGAAAACCTTGGCAGGTACAGAGATGATCGTTATTTGTCTGTAATTCTCAATTTGAGAGGAGTCACCGGATTTGAAGATGGGACATACTCTGGATAATTTCCATATTGCTGGAAATGTGCTATGTCTTAGAATGAGATTGAACAAGAGAAACAGTGGATATTTTATGACATCAACACAGGCCTTTATAATATATTGAGGTATATTATCCGGACCACTGCACTTTTTATGCTTCAATTTCTTGATGGCAGTTTCAACTTCTTTTATGGTTATGGCTTTTATGAATAATGAATGAGAGGTGATAGTTGGGATCATTGTTGTATGTTCATCGAGTGCATAAGATGTTGTTTTACCTTCATATACTGCTTTAAAAAAATCTGCAAATCCATCTGAAATTTCCTTATTCGTTTTTAACAAGTTTTGGCCAAGTTTCATCTGTTGATAATTCGCCCTAGTTTTTACCTTTCTATTTTTAATATAATTCCAGAATTGTTTGGGATCTTCCTGCATTAAATTTTCAGAGTCATTTATATATTTCTTATATTCAGTGTCAATCAAAGCCTTGGTTATCTTTCTTAATCTGATAAAATTTTCCTTGTGGAATGAAGATGATTTCATTTTCTTTCTATGATATTCCTTCAATTTCAAATTTTTGATAATATCTAAATTAAACCAACTAGGGTATGAACGTTTTCTATGCGTTTTTATGAAAGGTACAGTGTCATTAAATACTGCATAAATTTTGTCATAGAAATACTCAACTGCCCTATCAATGTCATGAAATGTATCAAGATATTCCCAGTTAGTTTCATTCAATAACCTATACATTTTATTGAAATCTGCTCGTTTAAAATTATAAATCATAGTAGAAGTGGCCTTACTAGAACCAATGCGTACATTAGTTAGACTTAGCTCAATAGACAATGCGGGATGGTGGTTATCCTCTCCTACTAAGGGGATGCATCCCCTACTGACCGACACGATCTTGGGTAAGTTAGTGAGTATCAAGTCTAGAGTTCTGGAATTTATGTTCTGGATATCATTTAGAGAAAGTAGGTTATGTAGTGACATAAAATTGAATAAGGCTCTTTCTTGGGAATCACCATTCAGAAGATCTTGATTAGCACCTTTCACTGTGGGAATATTAAAGTCACCTGCGATTATAATATTGCTACCAATAACATTGTAATGTTCCCCTAGATTAATATAAAATTTATTATAAGTATCAAGACAAGAATTTGGTGGAAAATAAACATTAAAAATATAATAAGCCTTATTATTCATCAGCACTCTAATACCTAACGCTTCATAATTTCCATGCTCAGAGTAAATTTCATTATAATTTATGTCATGTCTCACTGCAATTAAAACTCCACCGCCTCTTTTCCCTACTCTGTCTTGCCTAATGACATTGTAGTAGTCGTCAAACAGCTCCGCGTTGTATACTGATTCCGAAAGCCAAGTCTCTGTCACGAGCACGACATCATGCCTATTACTCAATATGCTCGTATAGAAATTATGAGTTTTTGTGTTCAATCCCCTAACATTTTGGTAATAAATTGAAAGAAACTGATTAGAATTATTCATTTTTACATTAGGCCTAAGTTGTTCACGTCTTCAATGCATTTCAGTTCATGTACAAATCTATCTCCTTCTCTTTTCCTCAGTTTAATGGCACCAGAGTTATCTATCCACAGGAACGCATAGCCTCTTTCACGTTTGACTTTTCTAGCTAGGCTAAACACCTGCCTTCTGAGTGGTGTCAAACTCTGGTTAACATAAATGGGGTTGTTAACAGTATAACCTAGATGTGTTGTATTTAGGTTGCGTTTTACTTTCCTTTTCTGGATGAATGTTTCCTTATCTGCTCGCCTGACGAATTTCACAACTACGCCCGCCGGGGTGTCTTGTTGATTTTCTGGGGATTTCTTCAAGCGGTGGAAGATATCAATCTTGTCAACATCAATTGCGACATCTAGTGCTTGTCCAACTCTCCTAACTAGTTCGTAGGTATCCTCGTTAGGTGTCTCTGGGAGTCCAAAAATCTCGACCGTATTTCTTCTTCCGTACTGATTGAGATCTTCGACTTCCCGCTGCGTGTCTTTCAGTTGCCTTCTCAGTGCTGACGTTTCTTCCTTCAAAGCGTCCATTTGGTTCATACAAGCCCTGATTTGCTCACTCTGATCCTTAATCAGTCTACTATTTTCATCCAATTTTTCATGGGTCAGGTCTAAAGACTTTCCCATGTCCTTTTCGGTCTGGTAATTTCTTTCCTTCATGTTGGCAATATCTCCTTTCATTTCCACAATGTCAGATTTGATGCTCATTATCAGTTCATACAGTTCCCGCATGGACGGCAGTGCTCTTTTACCTGTTAGTTGCCGCTCCACACCGTCAGGTGTCAGCACCACACAGTCACCACATCGCCAGTCACGCACATTGACTTTCGAATGTTTAACATCACTTTCATTTAATTTCACACACTTCACATGAAACCAAAACTGACATTCACTACATTGGATTTTTGATGCATCCTGCTTCGTAACTGGTTTATTGCATGCCTTGCAAACACCCATTATTGCGAATATCGAGAGGTGAAGGTCAGAGAGTATGATGCACTCCTTCAAGTTCTTAAGTTGGCAGTACTACAATAAGCCCAAACAGTTCTTTATTTTCTGCAATCTAATCTCATATAAAAACGTTCAGTTTCTTTTACCAGTTCAATTTAACAACAAAACAATATTGAACTTGAAATTGCTATTACTTACTGCGCACGTCGATCGAATCTGTATTCATTCAACGTATTATTTCACTTTAATAGCATAATTTTCACGGAGCACACCTACACACGACCTCACTGACCCGCCATCAAAGTTTCGTATTATGGTTACATTCGGTGTCCTTTCCAATGATTTCGAAGTATAATCATCCACGCCTACGTTGGGGTTCGGAGAACTAAAAGTTTCCCTGCTTGTTCGAATGGGACTCGAATGTTCCATTTGACTGAACCGCACGTTGGGTTCGTTGTTGGGAGATTCCTGCATCATCCTTTCCCTACCATCAGGTACTATCACTTCAGGTTGTTCAACTACAACTCTAAAATCGGACTGTAAAAGTGATCGCAATTGATATTTTAGCGTATCTAAATTGATATGCCCCTCTAGATTAATTTGCTCGAGACCCTTTCTAATTTCATTAATCTCGGAAGTTTTCTTCTCCCTGACCTCATTTAACTCTATCTTACTTTGGTCGACTTTAGTTTCAACACTGTTAATACGTTTCTCTAAATCGGATATGTTATTAACCTGTGTATTTTGAATTCCATCCATTCTTTTGCTTAGAACTTCCCTAACATTTATTATGTCTTTGCTATTAGTTGCAAGACCAGTGGCAAGTTTAGATTCTAACTTAGATTTCTCAACTTTAAAACATTCCTCATTAATTTTCATGATATCTTTACGAAATGTTACAATATTATCACTTATGATCCCTTTCAAATCGATGTCAAAATCATCCCTGAGAAGTTTCGTATGATCAGTGACTTGAGCTCGGAGTGTCCCCATTTCACATTTCAACTGCTCCAGGCTATTCTGGGTCTGATTAGTGTCATGGGAAAACTGTAGCTGAAGTGCTTCTAATTTTTTTTTACTGAGCTTCACACTTTTTTCAAAGTCTAGTCTAATCTCAACTTGAAACTCTTTATTAGATTTTTCTAGCTCCATTAACTTAATCTCCGTCTGATTTTGACTAGATTCGATTTTTCGGACCTCTAGCTCCATTTTATTTTGACTGGATTCTATTAATCCCACATCTGTTCTTAAATCATTGATTTGAGATTGCATAATCCTTACATTAGAGTTTACATCCTTTACTGTTTCCTCAATTCCCCTTTGACTAGTCTGAACATTGTTAAGATCTGTTTGCATTGAAGTTTGACTATTTTGCATTGATGTTTGACTAGTTTGGATATTGTTAAGATCTGTTTGCATTGAAGTTTGACTAGTTTGGATTGATGTTTGACTATTTTGCATTGATGTTTGACTGACTATTTTGCATTGATGTTTGACTAGTTTGGATTCTTTCTTGGGCAACCTGTACCAAGCCAACATTAGCCCGTAGTGTACTGATATCTAGTTGTGTTTTTCTATTATCGTCCTGGATATCTTCGATATTAGATTCTACACTGGTAACCTTCTTTTCTACCCTTTTAGAACTGTCATTGATAGCCTTCAATGAGGATTGCATAGTATCAATTTCCCCCCTGATACCTTCAGCAACTGCACCCTGATTTTGAATAACAGTTTCAGACATATGGTCTAATGCAGATTTAGTTTGGACCTTAATATTTTCTATGTCCTGATTCAAATTGTCCATTTTATGTTGAATAATTTCAAACATCTTCTTAACGTCACCAACAGTCACCATATTACTTTCAGACATGCTTCACTACACTTCACAAGAAATAAGAATACCACACCAACAAAGCACAGCGAGAACATCTACAAACAACCACCATTTACCATACATGCTCATTCTTATTGTCTGGCGTTACCTTAAAATAAGCTTATGTCTAAACACAAAGTGCCCCATTTGATTTGGGATCGACCATATACAAGTGCGTGTTGGTTTATATCGGTGAAGGTCTATGATTCTACCATTACTTAAATTTTAAATTTACTACAAATACTTCTATTTTAATGATGTCAGCAATGATCATCAGCCGGAAACAAGTGGAACAAATTATTAACAAAGCGTGTGGCACCACTCCAATACATAAAATAAAATAAAAATTAATAATGGTTGCAATACCACTTGTAAGTCAAGTAGCTCGAGTATCCTCGTAATTGCTTTGTTCCATAGGAATTCCAATAGTTCGTGCCAAAATATTGGTTCACCATTATTTTATCGCCTTGATTCATCGTCACACAAGAAACACGGTGTTCCAATTCGCGATCTGTGTTACATGATCATAAAACTAATTTCCACTTTGTACTTTCAGTTTCAATTTTGGCGGAATTATGGCATTCAACTCCCTGGTATTCGCTCTGGTATTCCAGTTTTTCGAAGCCCCTGAGCTGGGCGCCACCTAATGTACCCTTTTACCTACCAATACCTGTTGAATCCCTGGATAGCAGCTGGATCGTAGAACCTGAAAATGCCCCGGCTCTAAAGACCCCCAAGTTCTACCAACAGACACAGGGATAATAGGGCCACTCGAATACCTAACAGGATGTATTAAGACTGACCAAAGCTCAGAAAAAGAAAAGACTAGCTCAAAACACAAGAATTCTTCAAGAGGAAGAAAGAATCTCAAAGGTGTGGAAAACCCTAAAATACCTAGCGATGGCCCCCTTAATACACCCTTCCATCACCTCTATAAAGCATCACGCAATAATTAAAACCAAGTAATAAAGAAGTTTATTGTAAGAATAAACAAGACAGAAAAACAATCAATTTTGTCGATACCACGACCAATCAAAAAAACTCTCATTGATAGTACTGGATTGTCTTTCAAAAAAATAAAATTACCCATTATCTCAACTAACTTTCAATTGATTAAAATATAAGGCATATTAATAATAATAATAATAATAATAATAATCAATCCCATAGGATAAGCATTTACAAAAGAAAAATATTATAAGACTTGAATACATTAAATTCATTTCGGTTCCTTAACTGAAATAACATCTTATACAAAAATATCCTGATTATAATTAATAATCCTACACGACATCTTCAGTAACATTATATGTTCTTCTTATTAAATGAAGAAATTCATATGGCCTATTTACATAATATAATTTACACAAAATTCCAGAATAATTTCAATTATTCTCTTCCCACTGACTTAATGTCACGACATTCATTTCTGCTTAATATTGTTTCATTTCTAGTTTTAGGGTAATTCTGCCGAACAGTTAAGCTAAGCAAAAATTAATCATAAATTCAGCATTAAATAGTTATCGGTTTCCTTGTTAAACATACATCCTATGGCAAAATCGTTATATTAATTTTACTGGAAATATTGAACCGGATATCCACTCAAGATTCTCAATAATACTGCTCAGAAAAATATTAATCTTCACACAGGCATTTTCACGATAACAGCGATAAAGTCGACTATGACCAAATATTAACCATACTAGGTTAAAAGCAACACCTCTCTGGGTTAAAACCCCAATCAATCTAATCCTGATTGGCACACCTGGCTCAATCCTCAACAAGAAAAATATGCTTTACAAAGCACTGCATCAATATACTTAAACACAAAGACATTACTCATAGTACATGCCTCTCTAAAGTCGAACATGCACCTATAATAGGAGCCTTACTGTTATAAATCCACAATTATGAAAATCAGCTGTTTATAGAAAAATCCTGAACTCGAGTGCGAAAGAATAATATGATTCTGTAACAGATTACCAACAAAGCCCAGTGGATTTCAGAAATATTCCACCTATCTTTAAAAACTTGCCTTACATTGATGTATTACATGATCCATAATTCTTAAACGTATGACTTATAGTAAGTCGTCCCTGGGATTATCCTCGCAAATTTGGATGTCGCTCAAATACCCTCTTAATAGAGAAAAGCTATTGCACCAAAGGCAATGATATCAATTTAATCCAGTGTTAACTTCATAAGAAAAGAAAAGTATAACACTCCCCAAACACACAAACTGAGGTTGTAAAAGCGATCTATAAAGATAAATTCAATCTCAAAATAAGATCTTCCCTGAATTTCCCGAACGCGAAAATGTCGATAGATTAGTCCTACAGCATGGGTCTAGGTTAGCAACAAAGGCTAAGCGACTAATGACCCATTAGGCAATCCATTTCGAAAATCACGCTCAGAAAATACAAGTAAAATCAGTTAATAAACTGCAGAAAAAAATAGTCAAAGGACTCGAAGTAACATTCAGAATAACAGGATCCGAAAACTTCCTAATATCGTAATAAGAATACGAAAAGGAAAATTCTCCTCAAAGAATACGATGATCCAAGCGAAAGTGCTTAAAGAACAATACACTAGAATATGAAAAACTCAATCGGAGTTCCCTAAAGAAAATTGTGTTACTAAAATGTTCTTACACAAGAAAAACTGTAGATCTTCTTCCTGCATTTGTTTCTCGACAAATAAGAATGAGCATATTAGTTTAAATACTGTAAAATACTACTGAAAATTTTTAATTTATCCATCAAAATTACACAAAGGATGCACTCATTTTTATGAGTCAAAATCCTGGCATCATAGAAGGTCAGTCTCGAAATAAACATCGAACCTGCACTTTCTACTCAACCATTTAATCTACAAAATCAAATATGGCAATATGTGGTAGTTCAAAATGTCCACGCTACGCTACTGTAACAAGTTGAAGTGATCTGTACCTTTGGCGAATCTAGATGAGGAAAAAAGGATATCGTTGGCCATACTAAGCTCCAGACCAACAGAATACATGCTGGACTCCAACTGGGTTTCCAGAGAACGAACCAAAGTCCTCCTAGGCTCGCACAACACCCGGTCGGTCGAAATAGTTCCAACATATCCTGGCGATATCTTCCCATACATATTCGAATACCGACGGACGGACCGCACACAGTTTATCAACTCGTCACGAAGCGAGGGTGAACTCGAACAGTCGCTAAATAGTTCCACTGTATGAACGCGAATGCTAGCAAGTTCACAAGGGTCGACGCGGCCCCTTGCATCACGAGAGTCGCTTGCACACTTCATGCTAAATGAAAGTTGCTGCCAACATGTCCCCGCTACACCCTGCTAATGCAGTATTCTTATATTAATCTAGCCTACCATCGTAATGGATATAAGCTTCATAGTGTTCCTTCCCTCTGACACCTTGCTTGAGAATGTGCTCTTTTCAAAAAGTATAATCACTGTGAAGAGTGAATCAAGTCTAGGCTGCATTTCCACGACGGTTTATGTGCAGAGTTTTGTGACACATTACAGCTGAGCTCGCGGTCGGGATTATGAAAGTATTCATCCGCATGGCCCGTTAGTTGCTGTAGATACACGGTCGCAAAGATAAACTATTACATGTTTAAGACCATGTCTGAGCCCTATTAAACACGTGTATACTTCACGTAGAATGCTGAACGAACTAGCGTATACACTCCAGCGCGGTCACACGTTTTTAAAACTCCCGTTAGCTGGCGACTTCACTTTCACTGTTTTCAGGCTCAAACCTCTACGCTGTCGGTTTCTCTACTCATTGCTCTCTCCACGAGGTCGCCTTGGTCTCACATCCGCTCCCCCACTCCTTCACACGTCACGACTCGATACGAAATATATCGCAGTCGAAACGTAATCAGCAGTGAGTTAACAGATCATCTTCTGTTCTTCATACTATCTTAATAATAGCTTTCTGCCATGGAAATATACATACAGACGTATGTAGCTGCTTACATATAGCGCTAAATATACTTTAATTTGTATTAATCACTCTCAGGTGAATCGATCGATATAGTGTTAGACACAGTCAACATGGTTATTATCGATGACCTTCGGGTTTCTCGTCGGAAACACGAGCTCTGCCGATCTCTTTCTTGATTGCATGACTTTTGCTCGCTGTAGACCAGCTGTAATTATAGACTTCAGAGGCTAGTTAGGAAGTTACAGGGTGTTCCCAAAATACTGTAACCATGTCTGTACTTAAGACCTTTATGAATAATGGTGCAGTACCTACTGTAAGGCCACGGCCGCCTCCTTCCCTCTTCCTAGCCTATCCATACCAATCTTCCATCCCTTCCAATCCCTCATGAGACCCCTGTTCGCTTTGCAGGTGAGGCCGCCTGGGCGAAGTGCTAATCACACCTCCCCAGATGTATCCCTCCCGACCAGATGTTCCAAGCTCCAGGACACTGCCCATAGAGGCAGTAGTGGTGAGTTCCCTCGCTGATTCCGTGTGGGAACCACCGACCTAGAGGGTAAATTGACTAAATAAAATAAAAACTGTTCTAAACCATGTCGCCACCGTAGCGTAGCGGTCAGCATGGTTAGCTGTCACCCAGGAGGTCCTGGGTTCGATTCCCGGCTCTGCCACGAAATTTGAAAAGTGGTATGAGGACTGGAACGGGTTCTACTCAGCCTCGGGTGGCCCAAATGAGTAGAGGGGGTTCGATTCCCACCTCAGCCATCCTCGAATTGTTTTTCCGTGGTTTCCCACTTCGTCTTCGGGAAATTGCCGGGATGGTACCTACTGTAAGGCCACGGCCACCTCCTTCCCTCTTCCTAGCCTATCCATCCCAATCTTCCATCCCTTCCCATCCCTCATGAGGCCTCTGTTCGCTTTGCAGGTGAGGCCGCCTGGGCGAAGTGCTGATCACACCTCCCCGGTTGTATCCCACACGACCAGATGTTCCAAGCTCCAGGACACTGCCCATCGAGGCGGTAGTGCTGAGTTCCCTCGCTGAGTCCGTGAGAACCACCAACCTAGAGGGTAAATTGACTAAATAAAATTAAAAAAAAAACCTGTTCTAAACCATGGATGGATACTATTCGTTATAATTAATATTTTTTAGTCGATTTTACCCTCCAGGTTAGGTTTTCCCACGGACTCAGCGAGGGTCCCATCATTACCGCCTCTACGGGCAGTGACCTGGAGCTTGAAACATCTCGACTGGGGATACAACTGGGGAGGTGGGATCAGCACCTCGCCCAGGTGGCCTCACCTGCAAAGCGAACAGGGACATCTTGAGGGATGGGAAAGGTGGGGAGGATAGGGAGGGATAGGCAAGGAAGAGGTAATGAGGCAGCCGTGGCCGTACGGTAGGTAACATCCCGGCATTTGCCCGAAGGCGAAGTGGGAAACCACGGAAAACCACTTTGAGGATGGCTGAGGTAGGAATCGAACCCCCTCTATTTATTTGGACCACCCGAGACTGAGTAGACCCCGTCCCAGTCCTCATACCACTTTTCAAATTTCATGGCAAAGCCGGAAATCGAACCCAGGACGACCGGGGTGGCAGCTAATCACGCTGACTACTACGCAACGGAGGCGACTCTATTCGTGATAATTAGAATTTTAATAGTTCAATATTTATCATAATATGACACGTTCTGTAATTACTGGCTTGCTGCGAGGCTCAGCTGGCTGTGCTTAAGGTTGCAGGTTCGTATCCTGGTGCAGTCAGCTGGCATTTGAGGGTGCACAAATGCGAGGGAGCCGTGTCAGTAGATTTACTGGCACGTTGAAGATCCCCTTCCGAGGCGAAGTGGGAAACCACGGAAAACCACGGAAAACCACTTTGAGGATGGCTGAGGTGGGAATCGAACCCCCTCTATTTATTTGGACCACCCGAGACTGAGTAGACCCCGTCCCAGTCCTCATACCACTTTTCAAATTTCATGGCATAGCTGGGAATCGAACCCAGGACGTCCGGGGTGGCAGCTAATCACGCTGACTACTACGCAACGGAACCGACTCTATTCGTGATAATTAGAATTTTAATAGTTCAATATTTATAATAATATGACACGTTCTGTAATTACTGGCTTGCTGCGAGGCTCAGCTGGCTGTGCCTAAGGTTGCAGGTTCGTATCCTGGTGCAGTCAGCTGGTATTTGAGGGTGCGCAAATGCGAGGGAGCCGTGTCAGTAGATTTACTGGCACGTTGAAGATCCCCTTCCGATGCGAAGTGGGAAACCACGGAAAACCACGGAAAACCACTTTGAGGATGGCTGAGGTGGGAATCGAACCCCCTCTATTTATTTGGACCACCCGAGACTGAGTAGACCCCGTCCCAGTCCTCATACCACTTTTCAAATTTCATGGCATAGCTGGGAATCGAACCCAGGACGTCCGGGGTGGCAGCTAATCACGCTGACTACTACGCAACGGAAGCGACTCTATTCGTGATAATTAGAATTTTAATAGTTCAATATTCATAATAATATGACACGTTCTGTAATTACTGGCTTGCTGCGAGGCTCAGCTGGCTGTGCCTAAGGTTGCAGGTTCGTATCCTGGTGCAGTCAGCTGGCATTTGAGGGTGCGCAAATGCGAGGGAGCCGTGTCAGTAGATTTACTGGCACGTTGAAGATCCCCTTCCGAGGCGAAGTGGGAATCCACGGAAAACCACGGAAAACCACTTTGAGGATGGCTGAGGTGGGAATCGAACCCCCTCTATTTATTTGGACCACCCGAGACTGAGTAGACCCCGTCCCAGTCCTCATACCACTTTTCAAATTTCATGGCATAGCTGGGAATCGAACCCAGGACGTCCGGGGTGGCAGCTAATCACGCTGACTACTACGCAACGGAAGCGACTCTATTCGTGATAATTAGAATTTTAATAGTTCAATATTTATAATAATATGACACGTTCTGTAATTACTGGCTTGCTGCGAGGCTCAGCTGGCTGTGCCTAAGGTTGCAGGTTCGTATCCTGGTGCAGTCAGCAGGCATTTGAGGGTGCGCAAATGCGAGGGAGCCATGTCAGTAGATATACTGGCACGTTGAAGATCCCCTTCCGAGCGAAATTCCAGCACCCCGGCGTATCTAAAAGCCAGAGCAGTTAAAAGGGACGTAAAACCAATAATGTCATAATTATCTGTATTTACTTTAGGTTTGGGGCAGATGACCTCGTAGTTCCGCCCCTTAAAACCTCACTAACTAACTAACTAACTAACTAACTAACTAACTATTACTGTAAGTGTATAGCAAGCGCTTTTCGCACAGACGCCGTTGAAAGGAATTATAGTTTCGGTCTGATGTATTTATTTATTTGTTATGTGGGTCGTCTGAGTGAGTCGGAGTTTTCCTTTAAACAAAGGTGGTAAAAATTTCGAACACTTGCTACCTTGAATATACAGGATACCTTGCTTTAGTTCTACAGATCATTATGTCGTCGTCCAATCTGGCTGCGTACCATCGGATAAGTACGGTCCTTTTGAGGACCAAATAAAAAATCACTCGTTGGAACAGATAGATATGCGTCCATAATACATCCACAATAAACGACATTAAGCAAAAAAAAAACTACTAGTTCAAGATTCGAACCTACTACAATGCGACTTCGTTGACGCTACTCTTGATTTAGCCACCATAGCTACCGAGAACCGTGGTATATTGCTGGCACGCATTGAATCTATTCGTAGACACTTCCTGTCAAAACGTAAGCATGTGTTATTCGGAGCTCTAATCGTTTCAATCATGCATTATATTTGAGGTCATTGAAAGAAAACTGCCACTATTAATTTCTACTATATTCGCGAGGATGTACTCAACGGTAAAGTTGTACAATGGACGTAAAGGAACAGGTACTAATGTTTTTAGGATGACTGTGATATATGCGTTAGTTGGGTTGCCTTCCTCCAAAAAAATAAGGGGCTGGCGGACCACACTGTATATGCATATATATACACACACATATATATAAACTTTTGAACTGACGGTGGTTTGGGGGATGTGAAACACGAAGATATGTCGAAATTTTCCAGAAGTCGAAACATGGCACCCATTGCAATAGTTAGCTTTCTGATGAAATCTACCTAAAATAGGCTACATAATTTAAAATACTACCATCAACGACACCTAGCTGTGAACTTGGCTTCTAGATGCCACCGGAACCATCAACTCGCAACGAACGTTGGAACTTCCCCTCCGAAGGAAAGCATACTCAGGGGTTTTTGGCGCTCTTAGTAAATCCGACGACTTCAGCCGGGTTTGAACCCGTGACCTTGGGCATGCTACCAGTTCCGATACCGAAGTCGCTTCCCACAGACATATGAAAACAGAATGTGATCTCGTGCAGTGGCGTTGTCATAGCAACTGCTGATGGCTCAACCCGTATCAATTAAAAGTAAAGTTGTCATGGCAACCACTCTTGGCACTTGGAATTTTCTTATAATTTAAATCATTTTGCTCACTCCGTGGCGTAATGGTGGGTCATATCGAAAATTCTTTCAGACAAAGGTTTTAGGTAATTATTGGAGGAATATTGTCCATTTTGTACGGTTTTGATATTGTGCCTATTAAGAGAGATATGATTAATGTTTCCCGAAAAAACCACTTTTTTCCACCCCTTTGGTCAATGGTTGGTGCTATCAAAAAACTTATTTGACATAAATTTTTGGCACTTATACGACACATATTATGAACTTTGAATGGATTCGATATTTTACGTATTAAGAGAGTTATAGCGAAATTTCACTTTTTCGAGAAAAGCCCCCCATTTTCACCCCCTTCGACCGATTTTGCCCATTAACGAACTCGACCGAGATTTTATAGGGATACATGTTATGTAAAAAATTCAAAGTGATTGGTGCACAATTACGGCAGTTATCGTGTCCACAAGAAACTGATATATATAGATACATATATACATAAATTATGTATAAACATTTGAACTGACGGTGGTTTTGGGGTCTGGGGGATGTGAAACGCGAAGATATGTCAAAATTTTCCGGAAGTCGAAACATGGTACCCATTGCAATAGTTAGCTTTCTAATGAAATCTACCTAAAACAGTCGTCATGGAAACCACTAGCCTTGGCCTTCGTGAAAGCTGATGTCTTTGGATGGTTTGTCTCTGCACGATAGAGCCACCTGGTCGCAACCTGTGCAACTACCGCCATTACATACACTCCGCCCGTGGCGAAAAGTTGTGTTTTATACCAAAGGTGGCAGTGATGTCGAATTCTACTGTTTGTCTCTGCACGTTAGAGCGTTTCAAAGTCCCGTATGCGTTCATATACCAATCATCCGATTGCCATGAAACTTGGGTGATATGTTGAGTGAGCCCCAGGGAAGGTGTTTGGCTTAGTAAATCCATTTTACAATAGATAGCGCACGAATAGATTCAACAAATGAGCGACGACGCGCGAAGCGTTTCAAAAAAGTCCCGTATGCGTTCAAATACCATTCGTCCGATAGCGATGAAACTTGGGTGAGATGTTGTGTACACTCCAGGGAAGGCTTCTGGCTTAGTAAATCAATTTCACATTAGGTAGCGCTTCTAGATTCAACAAATGAGTGACGACGCGCGAAGCGTTTCAACAAAATCCCGTATAAGTTTATATATCATTCATAGATTGAGAAGAAACTTTGAAGAGTTGTTGTGTACACTTAAGTGAAGGCTTCTAACTTATTAATCCATTTTACAGGAGGTTGCGCACGAGTAGATTCAACAAATGAACGGCGACGTGCGAAGCGTTTCAACAAAGTCCCGTATGCGTTCAAATACCATTCGTCCGATAGCGATGAAACTTGGGTGAGATGTTGTGTACACTTACGTGAGGGTTTCTCACTTAGTAAATCCATTTTACAATAGGTAGCTCACGAGTAGATTCAACAAATGAGCAACGACGCGCGAACTTTTAATCAAAGTCCCGTATGCGTTCATATACCATTCATCCGATTGCAATGGAACTTGGGTGAGATGTTGTGTACACTTACGTGAGGGTTTCTAACTTAGTAAATCCATTTCACAGGAGGTTTCGCACGAGTAGATTCAACAAATGAGCGACGACGCGCGATGCGTTTCAATAAGGTCCCGTATGCGTTCAAATATCATTCGTCCGATTACGATGAAACTTGGGTGAGATGTTGTGTATACCCTACGGAAGGTTTCTGGCTTAATAAATCCATTTACGATAGGTAGCGCACGAGTAGATTCAACAAATGTGTGACGGCACGCGAATCATTTCAACAAAGTACCGTCTGCGTCCATATAGGCTACCATTTATCCGATTGCGATGAAACTTTGGTGAATTGTTTTGTACACTCCAGGAAATGTTTCTGTCTTAGTAAATCCAGTTTTTAATAAGTAGCGCACGAGTAGATTCAACAAATGAGTGTCGGTGCGCGAATCGTTTCCACAATGTCCCGTATGTGGTCATATATCATTCATCCGATTGCGATCAAACCTTGGTGAATCATTGAGTACACGCCAGAGAAGGTTTCAGGCTTAGTAAATCTATTTTACAATAGGTAGCGCATGAGTAGATTCAACAAATGAGTGACGGCACGCGAATCGTTAAAAGAAAATCACTTATGCGTTCATATGTCATTCATCCGATTCCGATGAAACTTTGATGAGTTGTTGTGTACACGCCAGGGAAGGTGTTCAACTTGGTAAATCCATTTTACAATATTGGTAGCGCACGAGTAGATGTAACAAATGAGTGATGACGCGCGAAGCGTTCCAACAAAATCCTGTATGCGTTCATATAATATTCATCGATTGCGATGGAACTTTGATGAGTTGTTGTGTACACTTATTTGAAGCTTTCTAACTTAGTAAATCCATTTCACAGTTGGTAGAGCACAAGTAGATTCAACAAATGAGTGACAGCGCACGAATCATTTAAACCAAATCCCGTATGCGTTAAATGCCATTTATCCCTTTGCGATGAAATTTTGGAGAGTTGTTGTGCACGCTCCAACGAATGTTTCTAAATTAGTTAATTCAATTCACGATAGTTTAGAGGCAGTTAACAGAAATTGAAAAAAAAAATATTGTGTATCCAAAAGCACTTCAAGAAATAAAGTTACAACACTTTCTTTGATTGGCAGGACAACGTCTGCCGGGTCAGCTTGTATATATATAGATAGATAGATAGATAGATAGATAGATAGATAGATAGATAGATAGATAGATAGATAGATAGATACATATATACATAAATTATATATAAACTTTTGAACTGACGGTGGTTTTGGGGTTTGGGGGATGTGAAACGCGAAGATATGTCGAAATTTTCCGGAAGTCGAAACATGGTACCCATTGCAATAGTTAGCTTTCTAATGAAATCTACCTAAAATCAAGCTAAAAACCCAATTCTGATAGGCTTTGAACCAGGGAGGGAAGTGAGATGGTATGCGCCGGTATGCAATACCGGCACTGCTTTCAAAGGCCCAATGGCATACCGTCACTGCCTTCAATGTCAAATAGCATACCGCCACGGAAAACCAGTGGATCTTAAACTTGTTTGCGCCGTAGGAATTAATATAATTACTTTTCATGATCATTCATCCACTGGTGCCAAGCTACCTTCACCGATAAACATTCCCCTGTAGACATCGCCAATATAGAACCGTGCGTTCCTTTTTAAAGCCAACCCGTCAAACGCTTTAGCATCGCTACAGCAAACTAGAGTGGAAAAAAGGAACGGCCATGGCCGTCCAAGCAGAAAAACTCATAAAGCGAGATCTCTTCACCACCGCTGCAGCAGAGCGCTTAAAAAAAAAAAAAAAAAAAAAACATGGCTTCGCCCGGTAACTTGTGATGACCATAGTCGCCACCTTAAGAATATACCGCCACATCTGATGTTTTTAAACATATTTCTCAGTAAGATAATATCATAGCTATTACATTGTTTAAATAGATCTTTACTTTTAAAATATCTTTAAAATATATAATGGCAATCGACAAGACATAATATTCTTGAATTTTGAGCTCCTGCTTGGCGAAAATCTATAAAGCAAGGCTGGTTACTCGTGGAGAAAATTAATTAAAAAGACGATACTCTCCCGCCTCGTTGTCGGGTTAAAAACTAGTGTTGTGGTGTATGGTCAGTACGATTGTGTATCAAGTAGATTTATTGAAACTAAAGTATTCTTATCAGCATCGGCTTCAGAGTTGATATCATGGATGAATTTGCCGTAAGAGGACAAAAGGGAAATTTCAGCGAAACTGGTGATTGTGTTGAAGATTATCGGTCTGGGAAAAATTTGACGAAATCGGCTTTGTCTCTCACCTCTCACAGACAACAAAGCACAAGTGAAATAGAAACCAACAATGTAGGCCTAGATAATGCAGATTTTGAATGTTTGCCAACATTTCTGAGTCCTGCTCAGTGGAAAACTAAATTCAAAGAACACGAATGGTTATCCTACAAAACTGAAACAAAAGGATTCGGCTGCAAAGTATGCGTCAGAGCACGTGGAACTTTGGGTGCTTTTAAAACAGAACGAACTCGGTTATCAAATGAGTGGTGTTCTTATTCTGTAAAGGCTTTTGGTGATAGTGATGTGAAAATGCGTCAGGCAATAAGAAAAACAAGGTGCTCAGTAAAGAACATATAGCCTACTTTCTCCTAAATGCATGCGTATTGTTATTACTCTTTGTCCTTTTCAACGAGTATAATTGAATGTTGGTTGTAGTAGCTTGTTGAAATACAACGTGCTACGATTATGAAGTGCCCTTTGCTAGTGCTACCTCTGTACCAAATTTCATTCAATTCGGTTTCACCTTGTTTGAATTGATATGGGGAATGGATTTGCACACATACATGGCTGCTATTTGCAAACTATTGGGCTGATGACCTTGTAGTCAGTCATAAGATGTTTTTCAGAAAAAGGCATGTTGTTGCAAAATCTGGTAGAGATCAAATTATTAGGATGGACGTAATTCGATTTAAGCTTTTAACATTTGGGTGGCGGTTATTCCATTTCCTTCAAGATGGCGGCGATATAAAACGACACTGAGGTGCCCTTTGCTAGTGCTACCTCTGTACCAAATTTCGTTCAATTCGGTTTCACCGTGTTTGAATTGATAGGGGGAATCGATTTGCACACATACTTGGCCACCATCTGCAAACTATTGGGCTGATGATCTTGCAGTTTGGTCAGAATATGCTTCCCACATAAAGATATGTTGTTGCAAAATTTGTTAGAGATCGGATGATTAGGTTAATCGTAATTTGATTTAAGCTTTGAACATTTGTGTGGCAGCCATTACATTTTCGTCAAGATGGCGGCGATATAACACATGCCACTGAGGTGCCCTTTGCTAGTGCTCCCTCTGTACCAAATGTCGTTCCATTCGGTTTCACCGTGTTTGAATTAATAGGGGAAATCGATTTTGACACAAAGATGGCCGCCATCCGCAAACTATTAGGCTAATGACCTATTAATTTGGTCAAAGGATGCTTCCTTCATAAAGATATGTTGTTACAAAATTTGGTAGAGATCGGATGATTAGGTTAGTCGTAATTTGATTTAAGCTTTGAACATTTGTGTGGCCGCCATTACGTTTCCGTCAAGATGGCGGCGATATAAAACATGACACTGAGGTGTGCTTTGCTAGTGCTACCTTTGTACCAAATTTTGTTCAATTCGCGTTCACCGTGTTCGAATTGATAGGGGGGGGGGGACAGACATTCAGAGTACAGTACACACACTCTCACACACACAGACTCACACACACACACATACACACACACAGACAAACACACTTTTTTCACCCTGTGTTGATCTCATAAGTCTACTTTCATTTTTTGCAAAAATCGAAAGTAGGCTAAAAATCTTTGATCACAAGAATTCCCATGCCCATGGTCAGTGTGTTAAAATTCTTGAGGAGACCAAGAAACGAGTTCTTCAAAACACAACTGCAAAACAAGAAGGGGTTTACCACGAGAGTACATGCAGAGTTTTTCGCACAGTGTAAAATCTTGCAAAGCTAGGAAGGCCATTTTCTGATCTACCATCCTGGATTGATGCACAAAGAGCAAATGGTTTAGATATGGGACAGATTTTGCATTCCAAACATTCCTGTGCTGACATTACCAATCTGATTGGTGAAGAAATTAGGAAAACTGTTGTTAAAAAATTGTTGAAAACGATCTGACATTACCAATCTGATTGGTGAAGAAATTAGGAAAACTGTTGTTAAAAAATTGTTGAAAACGATCTGAAGATTGGTGTGATGGTGGACGAGTCAACTTCAGTGGGTCAAAATTCAGTTCTTTGTATTTATCTTCGGGTGAATTTTAATAATTCTGAAGAAACCAGCAGCATATTAGGTCGATTTCATTAGAAAGCTAACTATTGCAATGGGTACCATGTTTCGACTTCCGGAAAATTTCGACATATCTTCGCGTTTCACATCCCCCAGACCCCAAAACCACCGTCAGTTCAAAAGTTTATATACAGGGTGTATTTGATATGATGGAAGTCCGTTACACTGGTGATAGAAGAGACTATTCTAAGCTTCCTAGGTAAAAAATTTGTCACCTATCTTGAAATTGATAATTAATCATTAAAAAGTCAATGTTTTTAGTTATTTCAGAAACTAATCAGGCAGAAAGTGGTGCGGCAGGCTGGGGAAACGAGGCGGAGCCCGATGTGACGACGCGCGAAGGGGAAGTTGTTACGTAATCGGAGCATTGACCTTACCGGTTGACTTGAGGGGTGGTAGGCTATCAGCTGTTATGAGGATGAGCTCTACCGTCTCGTAAGAAAATGTGCATTGCCGTTGTTCTTGTTGTTGTTGTTGACAACGCACGCAATGGCTTGGGACGTCAGGACCGGTAGTATTGTGTAGCCTACTTTGTAAGTGTGGAATTCATTGATTGATGTTCATGTATAAAATAATTTCGATACTCAGCCCTGATGTATCATTGGCGTCCGTGTCGGACCTTCTGTTGACTAGTTTCTGAAAATACTAAAAACATTCTCTTAATGAAATGCAGTGTGACAAAATTCCGACATCCCGCAGTCTGTTCAGAACTAGGCATTTAGGACGGAAGTAAAAAACTTGATGTTTTGTTTGAGAGGCTTGGCGATTTTGGTCATTTAGCCCCATGTAGCTGGGTGTGGGTAGAATTTGTGTGATAACCAGTGTTTTGTGGTTTCTGTAGTAATGTGGGTATTTGTAATTTAGGTGAGGATTCGGAAGAAGGCGCCGGCCCTGTGGTGTTGGGGCAGTGCAACTGCCTCTCACCTGGAGGCCCTGGGTTCGATTCCTGGCTCCATCAGGGATATTAGAAACTGACGTGAGGGCTGTAACGCAGTGCACTAAGCCTCGTGAGGGCAATTAAGTAGCTGTCTAACAGTGAGGCAGTGCCCGAGTCAGGAAAATCAAGATTAATGGCCAAGGGGACCCGATGCACTGACCACGCGTCACCCTAATATCTGCAGGCCAAATGGCTGGACAGCGGTCGCTTGGTAGGCCTAGGCCCTTCATGGGCTGCACTGCCAGCGGTTATGATTATTGAGAAGAAGGCGGTCGTGGCCTGAAGTTAGGAACAATCCCGACATTTGCCTGGGGTAGAAGTGGGAACCCATGGAAACCTACTTCCAAGATTTAATACTAGTATGGTACCACATGTTCATATTGTGAATTGTCCCATCCCATCTCCAGCCCTCGGGTGGCCATTAACTGGAGAGGGGGGGGGGGAGGAGGATTGATTTATTGGTCCATCAACAATGTAAATACATATGAAAATACACGAAAATGAAAATAAAATACAAATAAATTGTTATAATACAGTGTTATAATAATAATAATAATAGTCTAATAATAATAATAATAATAATAATAATAGTCTAATAATAATAAGAGTCAGCATGTGTAGTTCTGGTGGTAGAGTGCTAACCTTCCCGAGGGTGCGATCTACGTTCAGTCATGTAGTAAATGAATGGGATCTAATAAGATCATCTCCATGGATTTCATGGCACATACAAGAAATCCTACGTACATTAAAGTCTGGCAACTCGACATACCAAAAAGAAACATAAAAGAAGTTAGTGTGTCTAAAAGCCTACTATTACTATTATTAGTATTATTAATAAGTTTATTACAGTTGTTGCACTATCTTCACACAAAGATAGACCAACAGTTCCTTAAATTAATTTACTAAATCTTTAGGATTTCTATTTTCTATGCATAGTTCATGAAGCTGGAAAAATCCTAGACAGATCCACCATCACTAGTCATGTAGCCACTCCCCATGAAGGTGTGAATCAGCTGTTCATAGGCTCGGTTTGTGTATTTCAATGTCATTGGCAGACAAGGCGAGGAGGTCACTCAACTGCAGACTCTGGTCAACATTCCTCAGCGTAGGAGGGGAGGGAGTCGGGGAGAAGTCAGCTCTGCTGCTGAGGGGAACGAAGTGAAAGCCCGTTTCCAAGATATTGACCGACGATTTTTGTGATTTAATTCCACCTACACTAATTAAGATCCGACTTAATTTCATGAAGATATTTGCTTAGAATACCATCTTCTATCACCAGTGTAAAGGACTTCCATCATATCAAATACACCTTGTATATATATATATATATATATATATATATATATATATATATATATATATATATAGTCCGTTACACTGGTGATAGAAGAGACTATTCTAAGCTTCCTAGGTAAAAAATTTGTCACCTATCTTGAAATTGATAATTAATCATTAAAAAGTCAATGTTTTTAGTTATTTCAGAAACTAATCAGGCAGAAAGTGGTGCGGCAGGCTGGGGTAAACGAGATAGTCCGTTACACTGGTGATAGAAGAGACTATTCTAAGCTTCCTAGGTAAAAAATTTGTCACCTATCTTGAAATTGATAATTAATCATTAAAAAGTCAATGTTTTTAGTTATTTCAGAAACTAATCAGGCAGAAAGTGGTGCGGCAGGCTGGGGTAAACGAGGCGGAGCCAGGAGAGACGACGCGCGAAGGGGAAGTTGTTACGTAATCGGAGCATTGACCTTACCGGTTGACTTGAGGGGTGGTAGGCTATCAGCTGTTATGAGGATGAGCTCTACCGTCTCGTAAGAAAATGTGCATTGCCGTTGTTGTTGTTGTTGTTGTTGTTGTTGTTGTTGTTGTTGTTGTTGTTGTTGACAACGCACGCAATGGCTTGGGACGTTAGGACCGGTAGTATTGTGTAGCCTACTTTGTAAGTGTGGAATTCATTGATTGATGTTCATGTATAATATAATTTCGATACTCAGCCCTGATGTATCATTAGCGTCCGTGTCGGACCTTCTGCTGACTAGTTTCTGAAAATACTAAAAACATTCACTTAATGAAATGCAGTGTGACAAAATTCCGACATCCCGTAGTCTGTTCAGAACTAGGCATTTAGGACGGAAGTAAAATACTTGATGTTTTGTTTGAGAGGCTTGGCGATTTTGGTCATTTAGCCCCATGTAGCTGGGTGTGGGTAGAATTTGTGAGATAACCTGTGTGTTGTGTGGTTTCTGTAGTAATGTGGGTATTTGTAATTCAGGTGAGGATTCGGAAGAAGGCGCCGGCCCTGTGGTGTTGGGGCAGTGCAACTGCCTCTCACCTGGAGGCCCAGGGTTCGATACTGGCTCCATCAGGGATATTAGAAACTGACGTGAGGGCTGGAACGCAGTGCACTAAGCCTTGTGGGGGCAATTGAGTAGCTGTCTGACAGTGAGGCAGTGCCCGAGTCAGGAAAATCAAGATTAATGGCCGAGGGGACCCGATGCACTGACCACGCGTCACCCTAATATCTGCAGGCCAAATGGCTGGACAGCGGTCGCTTGGTAGGCCTAGGCTCTTCATGGGCTGCACTGCCAGCGGTTATGATTATTGAGAAGAAGGCGGCCGTGGCCTTAAGTTAGGAACAATCCCGACATTTGCCTGGGGTAGAAGTGGGAACCCATGGAAAACTACTTCCAAGATTTAATACTAGTTCGGTACCACATGCTCATATTGTGAATTGTCCCATCCCATCTCCAGCCCTCGGGTGGCCATTAACTGGAGAGGGGGGGGGGGAGGGTTGATTTATTGGTCCATCAACAATGTAAATACATATGAAAATACACGAAAATGAAAATAAAATACAAATACATTGTTATAATACAGTGTTATAATAATAATAATAATAGTCTAATAATAATAATAATAATAATAATAATAGTCTAATAATAATAATAGTCAGCATGTGTAGTTCTGGTGGTAGAGTGCTAACCTTCCCGAGGGTGCGATCTACGTTCAGTCATGTAGTAAATGAATGGGATCTAATACGATCATCTCCATGGATTTATGGCACATGCAAGAAATCCTACGTACATTAAAGTCTGGCAACTCGACATACCAAAAAGAAACATAAAAGAAGTTAGTGTGTCTAATAATAATGTTATTGGTTTTACGTCCCTTTTAACTACTGTGGCTTTTAGAGACGCCGGGGTGCCGGAATTTTGCCCCGAAGGGGATTTTTAACGTGCCAGTAAATGTACTGACACGGCTCCCTCGCATTTGCGCACCCTCAAATGCCAGCTGACTGCGCCAGGATACGAACCTGCAACCTAGGGCCCAGCAAGCGAGAACGTTACCGCTGAGCCACGCAGCCAGTCTGTTAGTGTGTCTAAAAGCCTATTATTACTATTATTAGTATTATTAATATGTTTATTAGAGTTGTTGCACTATCTTCACACAAAGATAGACCAACAGTTCCTTAAATTAATTTACCAAATCTTTAGGATTTCTATTTTCTATGCATAGTCCATGAAGCTGGCAAAATCCTAGACAGATCCACCATCACTAGTCATGTAGCCACTCCCCATGAAGGTGTGAATCACCTGTTCTTAGGCTCGGTTTGTGTATTTCAATGTCATTGGCAGACAAGGCGAGGAGGTCACTCAACTGCAGACTCTGGTCAACATTCCTCAGCGTAGGAGGGGAGGGTGACGGGGAGAAGTCAGCTCTGCTGCTGAGGGGAACGAAGTGAAAGCCCGTTTCCAAGACATTGACCGACGATTTTTGTGATTTAATTCCACCTACACTAATTAAGATCCGACTTAATTTCATGAAGATATTTGCTTAGAATACCATCTTCTATCACCAGTGTAAAGGACTTCCATCATATCAAATACACCCTGTATATATATATATATATATATATATATATATATATATATATATATATATCAGTTTCTTGTGGACACGATAACTGCCGTAATTGTGCACCAATCACTTTGAATTTTTTACATAACATGTATCCCTATAAAATCTCGGTCGAGTTCGTTAATGGGCAAAATCGGTCGAAGGGGGTGAAAATGGGGGGCTTTTTTCGAAAAAGTGAAATTTCGCTATAACTCTCTTAATGCGTGAAATATCGAATCCATTCAAAGTTCATAATATGTGTCGTATAAGTGCCAAAAATTTATGTCAAATAAGTTTTTTGATAGCACCAACCATTGACCAAAGGGGTGGAAAAAAAGTGGGTTTTTCGGGAAACATTAATCATATCTCTCTTAATAGGCACAATATCAAAACCGTACAAAATGGACAATATTCCTCCAATAATTACCTAAAACTTTTGTCTAAAAGAATTTTCGATATGACCCACCATTACGCCACGGAGTGAGCAAAATGATTTAAATTATAAGAAAATTCCAAGTGCCAAGAGTGGTTGCCATGACAACTTTACTTTTAATTGATACGGGTTGAGCCATCAGCAGTTGCTATGACAACGCCACTGCACGAGATCACATTCTGTTTTCATATGTCTGTGGGAAGCGACTTCGGTATCGGAACTGGTAGCATGCCCAAGGTCGCGGGTTCAAACCCGGCTGAAGTCGTCGGATTTAGTAAGAGCGCCAAAAACCCCTGAGTATGCTTTCCTTCGGAGGGGAAGTTCCAACGTTCGTTGCGAGTTGATGGTTCCGGTGGCATCTAGAAGCCAAGTTCACAGCTAGGTGTCGTTGATGGTAGTATTTTAAATTATGTAGCCTATTTTAGGTGGATTTCATCAGAAAGCTAACTATTGCAATGGGTGCCATGTTTCGACTTCTGGAAAATTTCGACATATCTTCGTGTTTCACATCCCCCAAACCACCGTCAGTTCAAAAGTTTATATATATGTGTGTGTATATATATGCATATATATCAGTTTGTTGTGGACACGATAACTGCCGTAATTTTGCACCAATCACTTTAATGTTTTACATAATATGTAACCCCTTAAAAAATCGGTCGAGTTCGTTAATGGGCAAAATCGGTTAAAGGGGGTGAAAATGGGGGGGGGGGCTTTTTTTTCGAAAAAGTGAAATGTCGCTATAACTCTCTTAATACGTGAAATATCGAATCAATTCAAAGTTCATAATATTTGTCGGATAAGTGCCAAAAATTTATGTCAAATAGGTTTTTTGATAGCACCAACCATTGACCAAAGGGGTGGAAAAAAGTGGTTTTTTTTTCGGGAAACATTAATCATATCTCTCTTAATAGGCACAATATCAAACCCGTACATAATGGAAATTATTCCCCTAATAATTACCTAAAACTTTGTCTGAAAGAATTTTTGATCTGACCTACCATTACGCCAAGGGATGAGAAAAATGATTTCGGAATTAAAGAACATGCCAAGTGACATCAGAGGTTACCGTGACAACGCTTCTAAATTGATGAGGGATGAGCTATCAGAGGTTGCCAAGACAACGCCATTGCATGAGATCACATTCATTTTGCCATCTGACTGTGGGAAGTGGCTAACTGGTAGCATGCTGAACTTATATGCCCAAGGTCGCTGGTTCAAAGCCGGCCAAAGTCGTCGGATTTTCTAAGAGCGCTAAAAAACCCTCAGCATTCTTTCCTTTGGAGGAGAAGTTCCAACGTTCGTTGCAAGTTGCTGGTTGCGGTGGCATCTAGTAGCCAAGTTCACAGCTAGGTGTCGTTCACGTTAGGATATGGTACGAAATTAGGAACTACTACTTAAAATTGACCGTCTGCAGACCTTACCTGAATTACACACTAAAACAGTCATCAAAATTAACACCGTTTATCAGATTCTACACACCCGGGGTTACATGACCACGTTGTCGCGGCCCCTAAACAGAGGAACCAACAAAAATCTCTGCGGGAGATAAAATTTTGCGAGAAGAAGTAACAGACTGTCAAATAGTTACACATCAGTTCCAAACCTTGCATAAGGACCGTGTGATCAGAAGTATAAAAATGAACCCCGAATGACAAGAAGGTTACCATCCCCATAGACAATAAAATGATAAAAATATGCATACAAAAACGAAAAAAAAGTTGATTTTTAACCTCCAAATGTAAAATACTTTCTTGCAATCAATGAGGTCTAATCCTCCTACGAAAACCTGCATATTTTGCCTATTATAGCCAATCCCCTAGTTTGCCCGGTGAAATCTACCTCCGCCTTCCGGCGTGCCGAGAGGATTTTTTTTCAATCTAGTTGAACTTCCAAACATCTCAGCTCAATGTATATATGATTCCTTAAGGTCTAATCTTCTTCAGCATTTTTCACAAGAGTTTCTAGCCAGCAATTTTATATAATTTGCTTGTGATGGTGCATCTAATATGCTAGGGAGTGTATCAGGATTGGCAGTAAGACTCCAGCAAGAATTCCCTCAGCTTTTTATATGTCACTGTGCTAACCACCGTCTCGAGTTAACAGTTGGTGATGTTGTTTCCAAGCTGACAGCTATCAACCACATGAGGAACTTTTTTGATAAATTGTATTCCCTGTACCATGCATCACCAAAGAACAAAAACCAATTGCAGCATTGTGCATCAAATCTGAGTACTAAAATTCAGGTTATAGGAAGAATTTTAGGAGGAGTTGGATGGGTTTCGTCAAGTGCTAGATCAGTTAGGGCCATTTGGAAAGATTTTGCAGCACTCTCCCTCCATTTTAAAAGCGCCATGGAGGATCAAACAAGAGACTCTAAAGAAAGGGCCCAGCACAAAGGACTGCTGGATCGTCTAACTGATATAAACTTTATCCTGAATATGGGTTTGATGATAGATGCTCTGAATGAATTAGAGGATCTGTCGCTTCAATTGCAGAAGAGGGAGATGTCTGTTATTCAGGCTCATAAGCTAGTACTCCAAAAACTTCAAGTTTTCCACTCTTTACAAACCCGACCTGGGGAGTATACAGAATTAGCAAGACGTGCAGCCGAGTGTAAGGAACTAAATGGCGTGAACTTGGATGAACCTGGAAGAATGCACAGAATTGATGAACAAGCCTTCTACTTGTGGAAGAAATGGAAAAACGAATGCTAAACAGCCAGACTTCGAGATCTTCTGCTTCTACTGCACAATCTCTTGCAGCAAAGTATCAAGAACTTCTAAGTAATTTAGAAGTATTTGATGAAACAAATTGGCCAGAAGATGTGGCCAGTGATATTTGTTTTGGAGACAGTAAAATAAAATATCTGCGTGAGAAAGTGTAACTGGTTTCAGGCTGTATGCATCAGAAAAAACAGTATATGATGATCTGGAACCACTACCTTGGGCTGTGAAAACCATAATCATATCCACAGCAGAATGTGAACGATCTTTTAGTGCCATGAACGTAATATATTCACCTGAAAGGAATCAGTTTCAGGTAAAAACTGCTGGAAACTTGATCTATTTGAAGTTGGTTGTTACCCCAATTCACAAGTTCAAGCCTGAGAAATATGTTAAGGCATGGCTAGATAAGGGACGTCGCAGTGCTGATGACATCAACTCCTTGAAGCGAAACATGTCAGATGTCTCTCCTCCAGGGTTAAAAGTAGTCTGGGAGTTTCTACAGGAATAAAATGGTAGGCTACAAGTAAAATGAACATTTCTGCAAAAGCACAAATTTCGAAACACTATTTTTCGTTAAGTTAATGATAAGTGCATTTAATAAATTTTTCCTATTTAAGTTAGGCCTATCAGTCTTAATTTTATGTATTTTTTACAATATAGACTTTACTGTTTATATTGCTGTACTGTATTTTCAGATGCTATCTTTGTGTGATTTTCAGACCAATCTATTGTGACTTATGACACATTTACTGTTAATGTTTCCTCTTATACGGATGCTAATTATATGTCAGTAACAAACAAACAAAAATTAATTTAGTTTCCCACTTCGCTCTTTTAATTTTATTTATCTATATAGCGTAAATAATAATTCACACATATATTTTTAAGTGAAAAATAAAATTTATTACTTGAGCATGATGCAATTCTGAGTGAGTAGATGCATTTTCTGCATATCATGTTACGTTGTAAGGGAGGGGTATGCTTTTTTGAAGTTGAGGTATGACAGGGAAATATCTTCGGATAGCATACCACCTCTGGTTTTTTCCCACTTCCTTCACTGCTTTGAACCACAGCCAAACGGGTAATAGATTAACGCTTCACCACACAGCCAAAGATGTCCACAGAAAGTCATCGTTATCAATTGACTTACATACAACGTCTTAGCAAATAATGATTTGGACTAAATGATTTCTTCAGTGGTGTATATATTTATTTTAAAGTATTTCATACAAAAATATGGTATATTGGCTTTCACGGTCAGTGAATTAATACTCAGCAATTTTTCTAGGCCGCTGACGAGCCAGCTTGGTCTCCTAGGCGAAACCCCACACAAGACACGGCACAAACCTAGAAAAATTGCTGAGTTTCATTTCATACAAAATTTTTATTATTTCTATCAGTAGGCTATATTGCATGCAATACTCAAACTAGTGAAATATGGGTCAGGCACAATATATCAGCTGCCATCTTGTCTTGTAACTAAGACGGCTTTGCTTCTTAAAGTCCCTACTACCGTGTAATATTATAATATGAACTTATTATACCTAACGGGCCACATCCTTTAGAACAGTTTAAACAATTCTCGGTTCGATAATCGGAACTGGTGGGTTCAAAGTTATGAATTATAATGTTTGCACAATTCACACGGCCGCTATTTTGAAATGGTATGGCTGATGGCCTTGTAGTTTGGGTGCAAGACTAGGCCATGCGAAGGTATGTTGTTACCAAATTTGGTAGAGATCGGATGATTAGTTTAAACCTAATTTGATTTTTCGTTTTGAACGATTGAGTGGCCGCCATTCAGTTTCGGTAAAGATGGTGGCGATATAAAACATGACACTGAGGTGCCCTTTGCTAGTGCTACCTCTGTACCAAATTTCGTTCAATTCGGTTTTGGCGTGTTTGAATTGATAGGGATGGACAGATATACACACTCACACACAGACAGACTGACAAATTTTGGCCCGTGTAGATCTCTTAAGTATACTTTTATTTTTTGAAAAAAAATCGATAATAGTCAAATAAATATGATTAAGTTCATATCACACGAATCGCCATTATTTGTAATTCACCTATTACCATGCAACCTGAGAGGGCTAAATATCCCATTGTAGGCTACGTCTCCCTCCAATTCCTCATACATTCCTTGACGTAAGAAGACTACTTGAAGAGAACTAATTTCTACTGATAATACTTAGGCTCTTTAAGCCTATATACAGAAGATATAAAGGAAAATTTGATAAATTGTCTGTGAATATTGTTTTCAGGAGCGGTACATTGAGGTCATCTGCTCCAGTTTGATACATTGCAATCTTTGTTCTGTTACAATTGATGTTCACCCCATGCAAAATCAACAAGTCTGATTTACTGAATGGTGAAGAGTTTGTTCTTGTGTTTGGCAGACGGGAGCAATAGAAGGTCATCATGCCCTGAAGACTGGAGAACTGGTATCGCTCAGTGAACAGAATCTTATTGACTGTTCCAAACCGTACGGTACAAATGGTTGTCATGGAGGCTGGATGGCAGATGCCTTTGCATACGTAAGAGAAAACAACGGAATTGATAGCGAAGAATCATATGCTTACGAAGCAGAGGTTGGTATTAACTTATTGTGATGACTAGGGTTCGGAACTTTAAGACTTAAAGAAATACAAAATATGCAAGCAAATATGCCCTAAAAACTAGCTAAATATGACATAAAAACTATAAAATATGTCCTAAAAACTATGAAATATGACATGATTTTTTGGGATAGGTAGAGTATCACTAACTTACAGTAAACGTCTTAAGTGCCAAAACGTGATCATCGATAATACACCAGTCACATTTAATCATACAAACTGACAGAGATCTACAGTACATTAAAATGTTCAACATTCATTCGGTATCATAGCCTTGACTTGCAGTTCTTGCTCGATTTATTTACTACACTATTCGTAAATCCTGCGTTTGAAACTCGACGCAGATAACACGTACCTTATAACGACGCCTCAATTTAAACAAAAATGCTGAAATTATAACCAAATATGACCTTATATTACTGAAGTATGACCTAATATGACCAAAACAATAAAAATGGCCGAAATATGCATTTATAGGCAACATCAAATTGCTTTAAACGTGGTCAGGGACCCGTCAATAAAACTTATTTTTCAGATTTCGGTTAAAATGAGCTCAGGAAAAAAATATGACTTTTCCGTAACATCCGAACCTTAGTGATGACTGATGACTCAGGTATTGAACTGTCCTTCTTGCTTAGCAGTGATTAAAACAGCAGTATTATGTCAGCACTCTTGCAATAGGATACCAGAGCTCCCTCCAAAACAGATAAGCAGATGGTTCAAGATCGATAGGCTATTCACTTTGTAAAAAATTTAACACACAAGAGATGAAAGCACGTCAAACAAGTAGACTCGTTCCGTAAAGAACTATTCAGCCTATTTCCATATATCCTACTTATGTTAATTGCCTCTATCAACATACAAAATTTCAGTTTGATTGCTGTAATAGATTCGTAGATATTGAGAACCGACTAAATATTGCGGATGGTCGCCATTTTGGATTTTTATATATGCAGGTCTAAGAGTTATGTACTGTTACAAGAAGATTCTTGTGTAAGTGAAGTATTCAAACTTCAATCGCATGATTAGGAAACAAGAGGCAAAAACGAGATTTTAAAATTTCGCACAGCTGCCATCTTGTGGTTATGGAAACAATTGAAAAATTAGATGCCAGTATACTATCATTTGTATAAGGGTTTACTGTACCAAGTGTCACTGCACTCGGATGGTTAAATTGCGAGAAACGACCATGTGAATATTTATAATTCGCGTCGCCTCCATGTTGCATTTGTGATCACCAGGTTATTGAAAGTCCTATAGGTGAACCTATGTTCATAGCCCATATGAACATTTAAAAAATCAGTTTGATTGCTGTAATAGATTCGTAGATTTTGAGATCCATCTAAATATTTCGGATGGTTGCCATGTTGGATTGTTATATGTAAAGGCCATAGAGTCATGTACCATTAAAGGAGAATTATTGCGTAGGTTCATTATTCAAACTTTCACATCGATCGCATCATTACAACACAAGAAATTAATACTTAATTTTAAAATTCGCACAGCCGCCATCTTGAGGTTATGTAAACAATTGAACTAAATTAGATAGAAGTGCATTACAATGTGTATAAACATTTCCTGTACCAAGTTTCATTGCGTTTGGATCATTAAATCGCGAGACCCTACTGCAGGGGTTCTTAACATTTTATTGTCATGATCCAAAGTGAAGTAGGCGGGCAATATGCGTGACCCCAGTGTTTGTCTTAAAAGTTACAGTAAATTAAGAATTGAAGAATGTCTTTATTTAAAAATTTTGAAATGTAATTGTTATTATTCATGTATTATTATTATTGTTATTATTATTATTATTATTAGTTATTTTATACAAGCGAATTGACCAATTAGGATCACACTACAACTTCATTTTCTTTTCCTCGTGTGGAGTTTTCTCTGTGCCCAAAGGTTCTTCATGCGTTCGCTGGCGTGCTTTCGTTGCTCTTCTGTACAGACTCTTCAAGTCTTACTGTTGTTGCTTCGGTTGGAACCCCTTTCAAATATTCAAATATGTTCCTAAATGTAATTCTATTTAACAATTGGACCTTTACGATGTTGAACCTTTCCATATCCTTCCGTTTCTCCTTAATCCATGCTGTAATTGTCTTTCTTCTCCAGAAGTAAATAAATATCTATTTGGTAAGTCTTTTGTCACTAATTCTGTACACATGTCCCAGGAAAGCCAGTCTACTTTTCTTCATGGTCTCCGAGATTATTACCACCTTCTGGTAGAATTCCTTGTTGCTCTCTGGTAGGCCTTTTCATCCACATGCCATCTCTGTGTATTGCTCCAAATGTATTTCTGAGAATTTTGCGTTCTATTATTGTTAATTCTATTTTATTTATTAATTTATTTATTTATTTGTTTATTGATCTATTGATTTATGTTTGGAGTTGTTTCATCAACTAATTCCAGTAAAATGCCGGGGTAGTAGCCTATGTTTGTACCCTACAATGTTATGCTTAACTATGTGTCGAAATTTTCATCATTTGGCGTTTCGGAAACGACTAGTTATTTAATGGGCATTTGTGGCAATGGGCCGTTTATTGTGAACGCCATATAGTTGGATTGGTTGAGAACATTATGCGGTGAACACTTTATCAGCTCGCCACAGTCTGAGCGAGATGTGTTTTTCTTTTAGATGTCTACACCGAGCCTTCCTGCAAGAGAGATAACCCAAGTCACGCAGTGCTGATTGGTTGAGGTACAGGGAAGGATCTTTGGTTATTTCAGGTGTCTACAGTACTACGAGCCTTCCTGCAGGAGAGAGAACCCAAGTCATGCAGTGCTGATAGTAGACTACGGTACAGAGGGTGACCATCACTATTGGACCTTTACGATGTTGAACCTTTCCATATCCTTCCGTTTCTCCTTAATCCATGCTGTAGTGGTCTTTCTTCTCCAGAAGTAAATAAATATCTATTTGGTAAGTCTTTTGTCACTAATTCTGTACAGATGTCCCAGGAAAGCCAGTCTACTTTTCTTCATGGTCTCCGAGATTATTACCACCTTCTGGTAGAATTCCTTGTTGCTCCTAAGTTTCCATCCGCTTCCAGCTAGTGTGAACAGCTTCCATATTCTTTTTTCTGAGGATTCTTCTTTCTCCAGTTTGTAGTTCATGGACAGGCATTGACTGGCATACAGTCATTCTGTTTTACTACTGTGTTATTATTATTATTATTATTATTATTATTAGAGAGGAACGTGATTAGTTCCATTGTTAGCCTGCCTTCGTTGTTTGCAAAAAGTGAAAGTAAACTTATGAGATCTACACGGGTCAAAGGTTGTCAGTCTGTCTATCTGTGTGTGTGTGTGTGTGTGTGTGAGTGTATATATCTGTCACCCCCTCCCCAATTTCAAACATGACGAAACTACTGAATTGAACCAAATTTGGTATAGAGGTACCACTAAGAAAGGACGCCTCAATGTCATGTTTTATATCGCCACCATCTTGACGGAAACGGAATGGCGGACACTCAAATGATCTAAGCTTAAGTCAAATTATGACTAACCGAATGTTAGGTTGGTTGGATTGGTTGAGGACATTATGCGGTGAACATTTTATCAGCTCGCTACAGTCTGAGCGAGATGTGTTTTTCTTTTAGATGTCTACACCGAGCCTTCCTGCAAGAGGCATTGGCATTGGCTCATTGCCACAAATAATAAATGTTTCAACAATATACCTTAATGTGGGGAGCGTCCATTGCCCAAACTACAGGGTCATCACCTAATTACTGTAGTTTCAAGATGGTGGATATAAGTATCATGCAATTATTATAGCCTAAGAGTAACTTACGATTCAACAAGGCTTGGCCTCGCTAAATCCGCTTATGGTTTACAGGGTGGTTTAAACTGTCCTCAAGGAGGTGACCTGTCGGATATTAGCATTTTATAATAGAATATTCTTCCGTAGTAGTGACTAACAGCTCAAGCTGACCGTGCCGTATCATGCTGGGCCGTGCCGCTCCGTTAGATCAAAATAGAGGAGCAATATAATACAAATTTAGTAGCAAATGGTTTTTAAAAACGGCAGAAAACGCTAATTAAATCGTTCTTTCCGAGACAAGATATGCTATATAGTTATACTAAACCAGTTTTTTAACGTAATTCTAGCATTCTTCGTGTGTAGCAGCTGGCTAGGGTGTTTAACTTTTAACCTGGAGGTTCATAGTTGAAAACCAAACGGGCTCATTCCTTTTTACTTCTTTCATTTTGTATTTATTGATTTATAACTACTTTATTCGTTGCCCTTGATCCGTGGTACAGACAGTTATTGATAATTCTTCAGGGGCTTTGCGGTATTATGGTCATGTGGCCCCGTGTACTTGGGTGTGTGTAGAAGTTGTGTGATGAAATGTGTCACTGTGATGTCTGTACTACTGTGTGTACTAGTAAATGAGAAAGGATTTGTGTAGGAAGCTGTCCTTCTTCCGCGGTAGAGTCTGTTGTTGTTGTTGTTGATTCTTTAGGGGCTTTGTGGCATTGTGTTCATGTATCTCCGTGTACTTGGGTGTGTATAGAAGTTGTGTGATCACCTGTGTCACTGTGATGTCTGTACTAGTTTGTGTACTAGTAAATGAGAAAGGATTTGTGTAGGAAGCTGTTCTTCTTCCACGGTAGAATCTGTTGTTGTTGATGATTCTTTAGGGGCTTTGTGGCATTGTGGTCATGTATCTCCGTGTACTTGGGTGTGTGTAGAAGTTGTGTGATGAAATGTGTCACTGTGATGTCTCTACTAGTGTGTGTACTAGTAAATGAGAAAGGATTTGTGTAGGAAGCTGTCCTTCTTCCGCGGTAGAGTATGTTGTTGTTGTTGATCCTTTAGGGGCTTTGTAGCATTGTGGTCATGTATCTCCGTGTACTTGGGTGTGTGTAGAAATTGTCTGATGAAATGTGTCACTGTGATGTCTGTACTACTGTGTGTACTGTTATACGAGGAAGGATTTGGGTAGGAAGCTGTTGTTATTGTTTTATTTGAGAGTCTTGGACATCATGGTAATTTAGAATCATGTACGTGGGTGAGTGTTGAATTTTGTCTGAAAATCTGTGTTATTTTGATGGCTATATTAGTGTGTGTATTTATAATTCTGGTGGGGATTCAATCAACGCAAAATATAGCATGTTATATTTCAACAAGCTACTACAACCAACATTCAATTATATTCCTTGAAAACGACAGAGAGTTATAACTATACCCATGCAAGAGTTTAGTGCTTTTCAGTCGGTCAACACGAATGTACCCAAAAGAGATGGGTTATACCCTAATCCTGAAATAAATTACATGAGATTAATAAAACACTAAGATGACCAGTTTCGATCGTCAAGCGATCATCATCAGATCCATTACACTTAGGCTACAAAATCTATGTTAGAAATACAGGTGAAAATATTTACAATATGTACAATTATTTAGTTGCAGTATTGGTACTGCAACTGTCAGTGTATGCTAAATGCAGTATATATGTTAGGTGAAATGCTAAATGGTGATAGCTATCCGGAGATTGTACTTTAGAGAGATTATATGGTTGTAAACTATGGTTAAACTATAAAATTTTAGGCTAACTACTTATCTGATTGTCTTCCGTACTACAGCTACTCGCAGTTTTCGTGCTCACTGGAACTCACTGTGCGGTCGACTGAGGTGGTTATCTTAACGACTGGTTTTCCCTGCCTTCTCCCCCCTGCCCCTACGTGCTGTGGGGAGTGATAGCGATGTGTTTATGTGAGGTGTTGCCAACCTAGATAAGATGTATGTTATTGAATGAGGTGGGTCTACAACTATTAAAGACCGTGGATTAGCCCTCGCCACGCGTGGAGCATAACCCATTCGATCTAAGCGTTGACGGTCTTATGAGGACGTCCCGGAACCTTTAATACTTTAATACTTTAATACTGCCGCGAATATGGGCCTTGGTTTATTGTAGAAGAAAAGTACATCGTACACCTGATCCAGATAACATTTACCTATTAAAAACCCCTAATTTCCCCCCCCCCTTTTTTTATCTAGCTTGTCTGTGTCGCTAAATTGTGTTTTGTTTCCAACGGATAGCTATCACCATTTAGCATTTCACCTAACATATATACTGCATTTAGCATACACTGACAGATGCAGTACCAATACTGCAACTAAATAATTGTACATATTGTAAATATTTTCACCTGTATTTCAAACATAGATTTTGTAGCCTAAGTGTAATGGATCTGATGATGATCGCTTGACGATCGAAACTGGTCATCCTAGTGTTTTATTAATCTCATGTAATTTATTTCAGGATTAGGGTATAACCCATCTCTTTTGGGTACATTCGTGTTGACCGACTGAAAAGCACTAAACTCTTGTTTACTAAGACAACACTGAAAATATGGCTTCAAACACCACAATATACCCATGCATTTAGGAGAAAGCAGACTATATGTTCTATACTGAACATCTTGTTTTCAATTCGAAGTCGTGTATAATTCAAACTTTTCGTGTGGTACTTTGACATTCCTATTCATGCAAATAAAACTTCGTTGATTCTAAATCTTGAATGATTCATTTCTTGTCTGTACCTTCTACTTCAAATTAACTGATTTCGATTGCATATATTATTATTATTGTTATTATTATTAGTGTTATTATTATTATTATTTTATTTGCGAATTGACCACTTCGGATCACGCTACAATTTCATTTTTTCTTTGCCTGAAGTTTCCTCTTCCTCCAGTACTCCTTCATATGGGCGCTATGCTGTTTCCTCTGCTCATCTGTCCAGGCTCTTCCCTTCTTTGTGGTTCTTGTGACGTGAAACCATTCCAAATTTTGAATTATGGACCAAAATGTTTCCCTGTTTGACATCTGAACTTCCTGGATGTTGGAATTTTCGAGATCTTTTTGACCTTCCTTAATCCATGTCGTTGTTGTCTTCTTGTTCCACAGGTAGTCGAATAACTGTTTGGTTAGTCTAGTTTTGTCCATTCTGTACAAGTGTCCGAGAAACGATAACCTCCTCTTCTTCATGGTCTCTGAGATTCTCTCCACATTTTTATAGACTTCATTGTTGCTCCGAAGTTTCCAGCCGGTTTCAGTCTGGACTGGGCCCATGATTTTCCGTAGTATTCTTCTTTCTAGGATCTCTAGCTTCTCCAACTTGTAATTCATCGAGAGGCATTCGCTGGCATACAGGCATTCTGTTTTTACTACCGTGTTGTAATGTTTTAGTTTGGCATTCCATGAGATGCATTTCTTGTTGTAGATGTTTTTAGTTAGCCCATAAGCTCTTTCCATTTTTGAGATACGATCTTCTACAGCAGCTTTCTCTAGGCCGTTCTCTTGTATGGTTTCACCGAGGTATTTGAACTTTTTCACCCTCTGAATCCGTCCAATTATTATTATTATTATTATTATATCCCAGCATGGGAACTTCTGGTCTTGTCTTAAAAGGATGGGGAAGGTGGATTCACCAGATTGCATCTACCGGTAATGAATTAATGAACTAGATAATGCTAATCACATCTTCTTCTCTTGTGGACGGTGGGTCCTAAATACACAGTCTCTTCAAGACCACATTGAGGTAGAGATATCTCCTGGCAATATTGTTGCGGTGATGGTACAAAATGAAGACATTTGGAAGCTGGTAGCAAGTTTTGTTGAAAATATTCTCCCTACGGGCAAATAGAAAATGGATCCATCCTGAAGTAATGTGATAACCGGTTCCAGGCTAGTGTTCAGGAATAACGGGGGAAGTTTTAGTCGGTAGTCTGCTACTCAGAAGCCCAACACTATGCAAGTAAATGCATTTCTTCTCTCCAAAAATAATAATAATAATAAATCCTGGTGAGCACTCATAAAAGGTCGTCGTCGTTGAAGCGGTCAAGCTGTTTGACTCTCACCAAGGTAGATCTGGTGCGATTCCCGGTCAATACAAGTGAGATCTTCGAAGTGAAATGCCATGTCCTGTTGTTCGGATTCTACGTGAAATGGAGGTCCCGTAGAGTAGCTCTTGATCGTGAGATTAACGGTCACGTAAATCTACAAGCTTCCTTCCTTCCATTAAAATATGTTTACGGGTAGCCTGTTTCACGTCAAGTATAAGTAATACGATGAAGGCTTGTAGGCGCCAATGCACAGTTAGTGGTTGACAACTCAAGAGTTTGACAAAACAAGAGGTAAGTCCAGGTGTCTGCATTTATTCATGCTCCACTAACACCCAAGTTCCCGTGCGACAACTTCGATATAATAATGAACGAATTGCTGTCCAATGAGATCTCTTAAATTTGGGTCATCACCTGACGTCATAGAAGGGGAGGGTGAGTTCCTCTCTCTCACTCAGGCCGAATCTTCCTATCTCGCTCTTAGCTTGGGCTACTGGCCATGTTAGAAACGATATATAATCACGGCAGTAAAACCAATATTTCCTCTGGTTAGTCATACAGTTGCACAATAAACAAAGAAAGTTATTGAATGTTTGTCCTAACTCGCTAAACCCTTAAGATTATTGAATTTAAATTAATTAATATTGTCCTTGCAGCCCGTAGAGCACTGAATACATCAGGTTCGGTTGCATTTGTTGTACTTTAAGCAGTTTGTTCCACAGACAAACAGTATCAATATTACAAGTAGGTGGAATGCTCAGGACGGGTGATAAATTACATCAAATTCTTCTAGGTGTCAACCAGATGTACCGACTGGGCTTGGCACACCCATTCTGGTCCCCCTCTTGAATAACAACTACTTGCTACGTTCCATTTATTATTAAGCGCTTATTTTATTTATCCCGTATGGCAAAATTAGGATACATAGCAGCAAAGAATTATAAACAGACAGATAACAAAAATGGTTAAAATACAGTATTATACAATATTTATAAAGTAGATTGTAAATACCGTAACAGTTTAGTCATTTACAGCACAATGTCCAGGGTATTCAGACAGTTGACAGCATCATTGGTGTCACTGTGTTGGTCTAGGATAGTTCCTTCAAATCTCCTCCTTAGACACTCGAGGGCAACATGCTGAATGGTCTGAGGTACATTGGCAGAGTCGCAGAATGGGCTTTGAGTTTTTCACCACTTGTGCATCCACAAATTGCATCGTCTGTGATTTGTGTAGACCCTGTTCAATGATGTCCATACCTTTCACGGTAAATTGAAACCAGGTGGTTCTCTGTAGGGATCGGTTATTAAATCCAGATGGTCAGGTTTTGAAGCAACCCATTCTTCATGCCAGGTCTTGTCAGTAGCGAAATATGATGAAATTAGCTTCTCTCCCAGCTTCCGTGGAGGATTTCTGGATTTCAATCTCACCTTTTAGGTAGATTTCATTAGAAAGCTAACTATTGCAATGGGTACCATGTTTCGACTTCCGGAAAATTTCGACATATCTTCGCGTTTCACATCCCCCAGACCTCAAAACCACCGTCAGCTCAAAAGTTTATATATAATGTATGTATATATGTATCTATCTATCTATATATATATATCAGTTCCTTGTGGACACGATAACTGCCGTAATTTTGCACCAATCATTCTGAATTTTTTACATAATATGTACCCCTATAAAATCTCGGTCGAGTTCGTTAATGGGCAAAATCGGTTGAAGGGGGTGAAAATGGGGGGCTTTTTCGAAAAAGTGAAATTTCGCTATAACTCTCTTAATACGTGAAATATCGAATCCATTCAAAGTTCATAATATGTGTCGGATAAGTGCCAAAAATTTATGTCAAATAAGTTTTTTGATAGCACCAACCATTGACCAAAGGGGTGGAAAAATTGGGTTTTTCGGGAAACATTAATCATATCTCCCTTAATAGGCACAATATCAAAACCGTACAAAATGGAAAATATTCCCCTAATAATTACCTAAAACTTTTGTCTGAAAGAATTTTTGATATGACCCACCATTACGCCAAGGGAAGAGAAAAATGATTTCGGAATTTTAAAAAATGTCAAGTGCCATCAGAGGTTACCATAACAACGCTTTTAAATTGATGAGGGATGGTCTATCAGAGGTTGCCAAGACAACGCCATTGACGAGATCACATTCATTTTTAGCCTACTTTTCACACTTTTCAAAAATGAGGAAAAAGTAGACTTATGAGATATATCCGAGAAAATGTGTCTGTCCTTCTGTCTGTCTGTCTGTCTGTCTGTCTGTCTGTCCTTCTGTCTGTCTGGCTGTGTGTGTGTGTCCCCCCATATCAACTCCTAAACGGCTGCAGCAATCGAAACCAAATTTAGTATGAGTAAAGATGTATACCGCAATATCTCAGGCCCATATTTGAAAAAGATGCCAGTGCTACCAACTGCTAAAAAAAACACTAGAAATTTGAGCTCCATGTTGGATATCCTGGAAGGTATACATGGGAGCTATTCTAAAATTGGCACACATGTAGATAATACTATTTCAGTTTAATTTCCAGGTGGCCATACATGACAGCGTTGCCAAAATAATTTTAAGCCTTCTGATAAGTCCAATTTTTAAATGCATATAACTTCTACACTATCAATTGGATTTCAACCAAATTTTGAATGTAATATGTGTACATAAACAGATATGACTGAGTGTATTCTTAAGAGCCACCAGGGCTGCCAATAATTGCTCTCTATTTTGTATCCAAATATATCAGAAAGTATGCAAGCCGACAGCGTTTAACTATGCACACGTAAATTACCTGACATTTTACATTAATTTGGAGTAACTTATATACGTCAGTTCTACCAACATGATTCTAAGCCTGCTGATAGGACCAATTTTTAAATACATGTAACTTCTATACCAACAAATGGATTTCATCCAAAATTGGCACAAAAAGATATAATATTTCAGATTTTTTCTGACCAGCACTCGCATGACATTGTTGCCAACATGCTTTTTACGTGTACTATTAGATCTAATGTCTAAATCCATGTAACGTCCTTTGGACTTCAACCACATTTTGTATTCTGTACCTTAGGAGATGGAAGTAAGAATATATTCAGTCACCAGAGCTGCCAACTGTATTGCTCTATTAGGCTACATTATGCCTAGTATACCTTATTTCGAACTAATTAAGACATTTCGATGTTACCCACTTAATTTCGTCATTATTCTAGATAGGTTCATATACTGTAGATTAATCTATGGCATGAATCTTAATTTTAAGAAAAGTAGGCTCTTTAGTTCGTCACGGAACTTCTTGTTCCATCTGACTATGAGGGAAGCGGCTAACTGGTAGCATGCTGAAATTCTATGCCCAAAGTCGCTGTTTCAAAGCCGGCCAAAGTCGACGGATTTTCTAAGAGCGCTAAAAATCCGTCAGCATGCTTTCCTTCGGAGGGGAAGTTACAACGTTCATTGCAAGTTGCTGGTTGCGGTGGCATCTAGCAGCCAAGTTCACAGCTAGGTGTCGTTGACGTTAGTATTTGGTACAAAATTAGGTACTACTACTTAAATTTGACCTTCTGCAGACCTTACCTGAATTACAGACTAATACAGTCATCACAAATAACACCGTTTATCAGACAGATTCTACACACACCCATTGTACACGGGGTTACATGACCACCTTGTCGCAGCCCCTAAACTGAGGAAGCAACCAACATCTCTGCGGGAGATAAAATTTTGCGTGAAGAAGTAACAGACTGTTAGATAGTTACACATTAGTTCCAAACCTTGCATAAGGACAGTGTGATCACAAGTATAAAAATTAACCCCAAATGACAAGAAGGTTACCATCCCCATAAGACAGTAAAATGTTAAAAGTATGCATAGAAAGACGAAAAAATGTTAACTAACCTCCAATTGTAAAATACTTTCTCGCAATAAATGAGGTCTGATCTTCCTACGAAAACCTGCATATTTTGCCTATTATAGCCTATCCTCTAGTTTGCCCGGTGAAATCTACCTCCGCCTTCCGGCCTGCCGAGAGGAATTTTTTCTGCAAATTACAGTCCTCGTGTACGGGAAGTTAAGGATTCCTGTGACATTTCAGCCATACGTTTTGCAGGGCTGCTTTTCTTCGTACATGAGATGGGTGGATGTTGGATGTCACTGGCAACCACTTCATAGGTGTTGAGAGCTTACCCTACACGTGTCCCAGGGTGGTGCTAAGCAAGCAACAGAGTAGGCTGCTGGACCTAAAGCTCAGCTTAAGGATATCCGAACAATTAGTGGGTCAAGGAACATAATCCAAGCAGTTCTTTTCAGAACCAATTATCAGCGAAGAATATTATAAAGCGCTGTGCTTACCAGATACCTCCATAGACACGGCATAATACCTAGAAGAATTTACTGCAGTTTATTACAAGTAGTTTGAATAAGTCCTTACCACCATCTTACGTCTTGTTCCAGGAAAACTCTTGTCGGTATAACGCTGACCATAGACGAGCCTCAGTTACGGGGTATGTGGACATTCCGTCTGGCAACGAGCAGTTGCTCAAGGAGGCTGTAGGGACTGTGGGCCCCGTAACAGTTGCCTTTGATGCCACACATCCCGGGTTCCAGTTCTACTCGCAAGGTAGCATCCCACATGGTCTTTCATTTATTCATTTATTTATTTATTTATTTATTTACTTATTTATTTATTTATTTATTTATTTATTTATTTATACTTATTATTATTATTATTATTACATCATTTTTGCCCATATAGACAGTGTTTGAACTTAAATATCTCATGATGACACAATTTTCACTTCTCTCCCTTCTTCCTCTTCCCTTCCCAAAATCTCTTCATCCTCTGACTGTGTTCCTGTTTTCTTTGTTCTGTCCACAATGTTCTTGTCTTCATCTTTGCATTTGCTTTAAATTTGGTATTCTTAATTCTGTTTCTGATTGCTCCTCTGTCTCCCATCATTTGCCTGTCGATTCCCACCTTCCTTAAGTCTTCCTCTATTTCATGATACCAAATAGATTTCTTGATTGAACTGTTTACTACATCCAAGAACTTCTTTGTAAGTCTGTTCTTCATTCTCTGTATGTGCCCGTAAAAAGTTAGTCTGGGTTTTCTGATCATATCGGCTAGTCTGTCTGTGCACTCGTATAGCTCTCTGGTAGGCCTTTTCATCCACATGCCATCTCTGTGTATTGCTCCTAATGCATTTCTGAGAATTTTGCGTTCTATTATTGTTAATTCTATTTATTTATTCATTTATTTATGTATATGTTTATTCATCTATTGATTTATGTTTGGAGTTGTTTCATCAACTAACTCCAGTAAAATGCCGAGGTAGTAGCCTATGTTTGTACTGTACCCAATCGTCATCATATGGAACATGTTTTTTTTTTTTTAGAAGAAAAAACACAAATTATCTTTAAATGACATTAAATCTGCAATTATTAAAAATGTATCCGTTTTATAGCTTCACCATACAACGATTTTCTGGATCTGGTCAAAACATTATCGTTACAAACGTGTCATGTCATTGAAATTACGCTACCCGTATGAATAAATTAGAGTGAACTGGGCAAATATACTTTACAAAGATGCCTATATTTATTTGGTGCAGTATTCCTCCTCAGAGAATAATTGGGCCAAATATTATCCGATCACAAAGTTCCAATATGGTATGTGTGTGCAAATAAAGCATTTAATTCAATTGGCATCATCACATCAACCATATCTTAATTACTTTTCGAAATATCGAGATTTTCAGTGTCCCACTATACTTTTAAAATAAAAGGATCAGGTCAATAGGCTTCCTTTCCAAGCGGACAATAAATTAGTCTCGGCTGGCTCAGAAAAAGATGGCTGCCGGTCTAATGGTCTCCCTGCCACCCCATCTGGCTTCTCACAAGGTCAAGTTTATTTACTGGTGCAGTTACACTGGAGGTACCCTGAGTGGGTTGTGTCCCTAGTAATTGAGTCAATCTAATTATTTAACACCTACATTCAGAGTATAATGGGCTCATCTCGGCTCCTAATTAATATTCATGGCAGGGGATGGATCACGGTATAGCTTTGCCGTTCTGTGGGCGACATTAGTGGCTCTGGCTTGGCGCATCTCAAGTGAGTATCAAAGTTCTCTCACCGGTGCAGCTGCCTATAACAAGAGGAAATCAACGTTTCCTATACGAAGAACCATTAGTCTTACCTCTAAGGGCAGATCAATTAATATATGGGCTCACACAAGGTCTCTAATAGTTATTCTTGGTGGCAACAATTCTGCAAACGGTGGATACAGACAGCCTCTGTCCCACTTCGTTGCGAATAATACAAGTATGCTCCAAGGCGATACTATCTCGTAGATTTCGAAGATTAGCCGACTGGATTCGCCTAACGCGCAAGCTATGTTTGGATGATCCCCGCAACTTATTGACGTAAATCTCTTGGTTCTACGTTACATGCTCGCTAAACGCGGCTCAAACAACACTTCTTATAGATGACTCAATTATTAAAGCACTCACGTCCTCTCTATAATCTATATATATAAAGCACAAAGTTTGTCTGTCTGTCTGTCTGTCTGTCTGTTATGTATACAAATCTACACCGTTTCACCGATCTGAACCAAAATTTGTATACTTACCCTTTGGAACCCTGCGGGTAACCCTGTCAACATTAAATTTCGGACAGACCACCCCATGCCCTGCATTTAGGCCCTTTTGCACAAATCTACACCGTTTCACCGATCTGAACCAAAAGTTGCATATTTAACCTTTGGAACCCTGCGAGTAACACTGTCCACTTGAAATTTCGGACAGACCACCCCATTCCCTGCATTTAGGCCCTTTGGTCCAAATCCACACCGTTTCACCGATCTCAACCAAAATTTGTATATTTACCCTTTGGAACCCTGCGAGTAACACTGACCACTTAAAATTTCGGACAGACCGCCCAATTCCCTGCATTTAGGCCCTTTGGTCCAAATCTACACCGTTTCACCGATCAGAACCAAAATTCGTATTCTTACCCTTTGGTGCCCTGCGAGTAACACTGTCTGCTTGAAATTTCGGACAGACCACGCCATTCCCTGCATTTAGGCCCTTTTTGCACAAATCTACACCGTTTCACCGCTCTGAACCAAAATGTGTATACTTACCCTTTGGAACCCTGCGAGTAACACTGTCTGCTTGAAATTGCGGACAGACCACTCCATTCCCTGCATTTAGGCCCTTTGGCCCAAATCTACACCGTTCCACCGATCTCAACCAAAATTTGTATATTTACCCTTTGGAACACTGCGACTAACACTGTCTGCTTGAAATTGCGGAGAGGCTACTCCATCCCCTGCATTTAGGCCCTTTGGCACAAATCTACACCGTTTCACCGATCTCAACCAAACTTTGTATACTTACCCTTTGGAACCCTGCGAGTAACACTGTCCACTTAAAATTTCGGACAGACCACCCCATTCCCTGCATTTAGGCACTTTGGCACAAATCTACACCGTTTCACCGATAAGAACCAATATTCGGAAACTTACCCTTTGGTACCCAGCGAGTAACACTGTCTGCTTGAAATTGCGGACAGACCACTCCATTCCCTGCATTTAGGCCCTTTGTCCCAAATCTACACCGTTTCACCGATCTCAACCAAAATTTGTATATTTACCCTTTGGAACACTGCGACTAACACTGTCTGCTTGAAATTGTGGCGAGGCCACTCCATCCCTTGCATTTAGGCTGTTTGGCACAAATCTACACCGTTTCACCGATCTGACCCCAATTTTATATACTTACCCGTAGAACCCGACAAGTAACACTGTTCACTTTAAATTTCGGACAGACCACACTATTCCCTGCTTTTTGGCCCTTTGGCAGAAAACTACACCGTTTCACCGATCTCAACCAGATTTTACATAATTACCCTTTGGAACTCGACGAGTAACACTGTCCACTCGAAATTTCGGACAGACCACTCCATTTCACGCATTTAGGCCCTTTGGCACAAATCTACATCGTTCACCGATCGAAAACAAAATGTGTATACTTACCCTTTGGAACCCGATGAGGGGGCGTGGTGGCGCAGCGGTCAAGCTGTATGCCTCTCACCAAGGCGGACCGGGTTCGATTCCCGGTCAATGCATGTGAGATTTTCGATGTGAAATGCCATGTCCTGTGGTTCGGATTCCACGTAAAACGGAGGTCCCGTGGCTTATGATCGCGAGATTAACGGTCACGTTAAACTACAAGCTTCCTTTCCTTTTTTTCGAACCCGATGAGTAACCCGATGTTCCAAACAGACCCAGCCTGGGGCTGGAAACTGTACAAGATTATGATGATGATGAGTAACACTGCCCACTTTAAAATTTGGACAGGCCACTCCATTCCCTGCATTTTGGCCCTTGGCACAAAACTACACAGTTTCACCGATCTCAACCAGATTTTACATAATTACCGTTTGGAACTCGACGAGTAACACTGTTCACTCAAAATTTCGGATAGACCACTCCATTTCCCGCATTAAGGCCCTTTGGTACAAATCTACATCGTTCACCGATCGAAAACAAAGTGTGTATACTTACTTACCCTTTGGAACCCGATGCGTAACACTGTCCACTTGAAATTTCTGACATAGGCCTACCACTCCATTCCCTGCATGTAGCTCAGGAATTCCTCGGGGTTGCCAGCTTCCTAACTCACCAGTCATGAGCCCTTGAGGGTGTACCAGAAGTGGTGGGTCTACACACACCCTGCCTCTTTGAGGGCCTTGAGCAGAAGACAGGAGATATTATGAAAAGGAAAAGAAGGCAGACCCCTCGAAGAATGAGGGTATCAGGAAAGATGAGACAAAGCCAATTAAGGCGGAAAATTGAAAGACTCCCTAGCCCTCGGATACCCTAATACAGTCTGGGTCGGAAGAGAACAAGAGTTGACCAAGGGAGGCCGACAGGAAAGAGAACTGAAATGAGCCTGGCACCAGGAAGTAGAAGCGATGCCAGACTCAGCTGGGGTTCCGTGGTCGCCAACCCACGTCCCACAAGTTGTGAGACCCTGGGGGGGGGGTCAGTTGTGAGAATAGCTTGCTGATTCATACTTTCCAGAGCTCGCCGTGTTATCTCCTGCTGTCTATGCTGATGCCAGCACAGGGCCGTTGCGAAACAGTGAGTGATTCCCGGTCAATCTGTATAGGACGGGGAACCCCGAACGTGTGTCATCATATTTCGTCATCATCTGCGATCATCTCAGGTTCGTGCAGCTTGGACCTATATTCTTTGTCTTTGCCGAGCAGTACGCTCTTTCACTAGACGCATCCAGTACAGGCCTAAGCCAGAAAATAAGATTGAGACTTTGGAAGACATCGAAGCTAGACACCTGAATTACCTATATCAGTTTTAAAATAACACCATGTTCGTTTAGTAGTCATTTTTTCATTACCTTATTATTATCATCATAAGTGCAAATGACCTAGATGTTACGCGCATCATACCAGTAATCACCGCTGCATAAAGTCTTTCTCGACCGTGATTTTTAAAATATTTATTTTTGGTTGGTTGGTTCTTAAGTTTAGGGGCTGCGACAATGCGGTCATGTAGCCCCGTGTAGTTTGGGTGTGTGTAGAATCTGTCTGATAACCGGTGTTAATTGTGATGACTGTATTAGTGTGTGTTATCTGTTTTTTAATTTAAGTACAAACTGCAACTTAGAATTCTTCAAATAGTTCGTACTTTTGCCGCCAAGCGCCACCGTCAACGACTACTAGGCCAAGTTCGGAACCTAGCTACTAAACGCCACTGCAGTCGGCTCTTGGCAACGGACGTAGACATCTATGCGCGTTGTTTACCTATCCAATTTAGCTTCACACAGGTGTAATTAGTGGAAGGTTCTTTAACATGCCATAAATCTGACATGGGACCGCCGGCTTTACTTCCCCTCCGAAGAAAGGCATACTGACGGATTTTTAACGCTCTTAAAATATCCGACGGCTTCGGCCGGGTTTGAACCCGCTATCTTGGGCATAGAAGCTCAGCATGCTACCAAATACGCCACCGAAGCCGCCATATAGTTATTTTTATTACAGTACATTGTGTACATTATACGTTGAAGTGTCAATTCAATACCGGTAGTAGTTATCATCCTCATCATAAGAGCAAATGACCTACAGTAGATGTTACGCCCATTACACCATTAATCACCACACACAATAAGTCTTCCTCGCCTGTGAATTTTGAAATATTTATTTCTATTACGGTAGTTTGTAAGTTTGACGTGTCAATTCAACAGTAGTTTTTATTATCATCCTTATCAAAAGGGCAAATGACCTAGATATTACTCCCTCATTGTCTTTGGGGGCAAATGACTTAGATTTTAAGTCCATTATATTTCTAAGGAGACCTTAAAACATTATCATCATTCCACCGGGCGAAGCCGGGTACTACTGCTAGTTATTCATAAGTCAAAGCTCTACGTAGCTCCCAAAACAAGTATAAATTTACTGGCTTACATTAACTACCTTAATGGCTCTCAAATACAACCCTGTATAATATACCATAATAAACATTCATTCAACAATTCAATGACACTGAAAAACTCTCATTATCTCGATATTTTACGTTTCTTTCTTACTGTATACAATAACACAGTATTCTTACGTTAGACATGACACACTTTGCACGTACTATAGGCCTGACATGCCCATTTATTTATTCATTATTGTTACCGACCCCAGATTATTATTATTATTATTCAACGTTACCGTTGCTTTCTTCAATATCTTAGGCCTAAATGGCCGTAAACAAATCACCCTCCAAGCCATATTTTACCAAAATACGGGGGGTGTAATCTCGTACATAAATGACTGTTAATTCTTAGTCTTAGAGTGATGCTTCGTTGTATGGTGAGCTATTTAATCATATCAACATATTAAATTTGTACTCACTTTCATTTTTACTGGGTTAGTCCAGCACGCCAGCCACGAGCCTACCATGATGCTTGGCTTAAGCCATCATGATATCTATCACACGACACATTGTATACACTTTACACATGGCAATCATATTTTTCATCACTGGCTTTTCTCACTTTTCACAATACATATTATTATACCATATACACATAAACACTTTTAAAATCACTGTAATTTAACTTTATACACAATTCTCGCACTATTTCACACGTGGATCCTTGATTGGACTCCAACTATCGCCTGACCTCAGAGAAGCGATGCAGCTACCTCCTGACAACCGCTAGTCTCCTCGAAAGTCTATCTTGCGTGTGTGTGTGTGTTCGACTCCTGTCACCTACAGTTTATATCTCCTCTACTGCAAATCTGTTCAATCCTATGTCACGACTATTTGTGACGCCTTCCAGGCTCCCGTAACTGTAGTGATCCTGACAATAATGGGTCATTTTAACTATGACAACACCTCCTGGTATGTTCATTGTCTATAAACATCCTCAATTTTCTCTACGCTATACTGAATCTATACTCGCGTATGTTATTGGTTAAACCTCTGCTGTAGACTAAATCTTACACGATGCATAATTACTGTTGTGAAGCTGCATGATGCGCTTTTCATTGTTCTCCAAATACATTTGAGCGTCGATACTTTATAAATTCGCGTACTTTCTTGCGTGATCTGGCAGCGTGTTAGTTCACGTGTTGAGTCAAGACGAACTGAAGACGAACTAACTTCCCTGCGAAGCTTCCCCTATATAAGGCTTCCTTGTGAAACATTGTCCACTGGACGCTCAGGGCCGACTCCTTTCTTGAAATAATGCATTTCCAGACAAAGTGAAGTATAATCCTCGTTTGTCTAAGTGTGGAGGTCCCAAAATCACTCGCGTGCAAGCGATCGCTTCGGCCAATTAATTATAATTAATTGCCTTCTTCCATGGCGTCATAACGCTATCCTGGTAATTCCCCTCCGGCTCATCTCCAAAACCTTCCTCCGAAGCGGAAGAAGACTGTGCAGAGGTTCGTTTACAGATGCAGGCTTTAATTTAGGCGTGAGAACACCCCTAAATTACCTTTCCTAGAATATATTCATCTGGGTGTAAGTTTCATTTCAATTCATTGCTCCAATTGGCTGTAATCAATCAATTTCTGTGGGCGACTGCCCCCTCTCCACGTCCATACCTTGTGAGACAGTGAATCCCAGAGCCATTAATCTTGAGCTGTTCCTGCGGTCCAGACGAAAATTAGTTCCTTGGCGTCACCAAAAAACGCCCCTTCGCTAACTAAGATTTGTCAACTGTCAAGCTGGTTTGCTTTCATGCATTCAGGCTTCTAAAACGTACATGGGCTTGCATTTTCTTGCAATGATCCACCTTAAAAAACTATGATATTCCCGTTCTAGCCGTGAAATCCTGCTATTATGATTATATGCAGATATAACTCATTGCTCCTCGGGTTCCCTGTAGCTGTTCCCCCTCAGAGATCAATGATTCGATTCTGGGCAGAATCATGGGTCTGGTCTTCTTTGATAAGACCCGAGTTCGATGCCAGTCTGCCATGTCTAATTGGGCACATCTTCCCCTCGCTAAGCTCGGAAAATTCATTTTACAAGTGAATTCTTCCGGGCCTCTAGATGGCATCGACTCCGTTGACATTGTTTACTTTAAGCGGTCAGTGCTCCCGGGCCGTGGGTTGTCTTGTTCCCCCACTCCACTACGTCTGCCGTCTCGTATTTCCTTGTTCTGCGCCCTTAGTTGTTCATTCATTGCTTGGAGCTCTACCGCTGCTTCACACAACTGGTTGTAAAGCTCTTTCAACTGCTCTCTGGGTCTGAACTTGCTCGTTTTTTCAATAAGACGTACTCTCCCACGAGTAGTGGCCTGTGGTAGCGTTTCCTTCTATTCCTTCGCTGCCGTCTGTCCGCTTGTTTCTTGAGATACTCGAATGTTCTCTGGATCCTCAACTCGCGTCCAGGCTGTGCGTCTACAGGTGTCCGAATGACGTTGTTCCATGGCCTCTCCGGTCTTCTATCAAGATGTAGGCTCACGGGCACTTCTCCTGTCGCTTCATGCACTGTATTGTTAATACAATACTCAATAATTTCTAGTACATCTATCCACTTCCAGTTTTCTGTAGAGCAGTATATTTTCATGTATTTCTGCAGTTCTCTCATCACTCTTTCAGCGCTGTTAGCCTCCGGGTGTCGAACTGTGGTCAAAATCTGTCTTATTCCCAGATTTTCCAGCTCCCTGCGAAATTCTACGCTGGTAAAACAGCTCCCATGATCAGACAATATGTTCTCCGGCTGCCCTAGTATAGGAATGACTCTTTCCTTCAGTCTATTAAGTACCTGTTTCGTACTGGTCTTCTGAATTGGACATAGGACTACCATTTTAGAAAACACGTCTAGTGCAACTAGGATGTGTCTATTTCCCCTTCTAGCTCTCGGAAACGGGCCGAAATTATCCAGTGCCAGAAGCTGACATGGCTTCTCTGGCAGGAGTGGTATCGGTTTTTGCCTCATTAAATACGAGTTAGGGTTTACTCGTTGGCAAATATCGCATGTCCTGATTGTATTTCTGACTGTATCTCTAAGTTTTGGCCAAATAAATGCTTCTTTCAGCAGGGCAACAGTCTTGTCTACGCCAGGATGGCCAAAAGCTCTGTGTGCCAACCATACTAGTCTTCTCTGTAATGCTGGCGGTATAACAATCCTGGGTCGAGTGTGATCTGCATCGCCCCATTTGTGTAGCATCTGGTTAAACCAGAAATATTCCGTTGATAGTGCCTCGGCTTCTACATACATCGGGGTTCCTCTGACAAACTTTCCCTCGAAGTAATTAATCATTAACCGTATCCAGGGATCTTCACGTTGAAAAACGGTGATGTTCCTTAGGTCATCTGAGGTCTTCTGGTCTCTACCTTCTATGTCGATAGCTAGAGCTTCCTCTTCATCAGTTGTCGGGTATCTGCTTAGCAAGTCAGGTATAATATTGTCCTTCCCCGGGCAATACTCGATTTCCACTTGAAATTGCTGTATATACAAGGACCACCTCGTCAGTCTTTGACTTGACAAGTCAGTTTTCAACAGGAATGTTAGGGCTTCATGGTCCGTTCTCAATACGATTCTGAACCCATAAATCACTTTTCGCCAATACTGTAAGGCATATAGTATTGCGAGTAATTCAATCTCCGTGACCGTACAATTCTTTTCATTAGGTTTCAATCTTCTGCTTATGAATGCAATATAAGTTTTATCTTCTGGCCTGTCCTTATTTTCCTGGTAGAGCATCGCCCCAATGCCTATAAGTGATGCGTCAGTCTGAATAATAAATTTCTGGGTGTAGTCTGGATATCCTAATTTAACATAATCTAAAAGCATCTGTTTAGATTTCACTAAGGCTTCCTCGCATTTTTCCGTCCATCGCCACTTTCCTCTTTCTTCAGTAAATCTTGGAGTGGTGCCACGGTCTCGGTATACTTCGGGCAATGGCTCGAAAAGAATCCAATAACGCCTAGATATTGCCTGACATTCTTCACCTTCGTTGGTCTCGGGAAATGTTTAATGACCTCCAATTTTCCCGGATTTGGCCTAACTCCTTGCGCATCTATTACATGGCCTAGGAACAAGAGTTTAGTGCTTTTCAGTCGGTCAACACGAATGTACCCAAAAGAGATGGGTTATGCCCTAATCCTGAAATAAATTACATGAGATTAATAAACACTAGGATGACCAGTTTCGATCGGCAAGCGATCATCATCAGATCCATTACACTTAGGCTACAAAATCTATGTTTGAAATACAGGTGAAAATATTTACAATATGTACAATTATTTAGTTGCAGTATTGGTACTGCAACTGACAGTGTATGCTAAATGCAGTATATATGTTAGGTGAAATGCTAAATGGTGATAGCTATCCGGAGATTGTACTTTAGAGAGATTATATGGTTGTAAACTATGGTTAAACTATAAAATTTTTGGCTAACTACTTATCTGATTGTCTTCCGTATTACAGCTACTCGCAGTTTTCGTGCTCACTGGAACTCGCTGTGCGGTCGATTGCGGTGATTATCTTAACGACTGGTTTTTCCCCTGCCTCCTCCCCCCTGTCCCTACGTGCTGTGGGGAGTGATAGCGATGTGTTTATGTGAGGTGTTGCCAACCTAGATAAGATGTATGTTATTGAATGAGGTGGGTCCACAACTATTAAAGACCGTGGATTGGCCCTCGCCACGCGTGGAGCATAACCCGTGGCCGACGAGAAAGACAGGCCATGGCGCGGATCTGTGACGTCAGAGGAGTGGTGTCGCTCGCTCGCCTCGCCGCATTGATTGCACCAAGGTATTCTCATCTATAGAAGCCTACCAATAGCCGAGTAATTTGTTAGTGTGAATTTAAGAATACTCAAAAATAAAGTTAAAAGCTGTGGAAGAAATCCACCCCTATCACTAGCTCAAAACCTTAGAGCAGTAGTATATTAAGCAGTGTAATACAAACGTTGAATGGATGTTCCAGTTTATGCAGATATACAAAACTGTACATATTATCCTCTTATCTTCGTTCATCAATAAGTTGTTTCCATACCAGTTTACATGTAAGTTTAACTTTAAAAGCAGCTGGAATTTTAAAAAAAAGAAGAAACAACCAAGCATTGCATTAGGAGAAAGTATCCAGTGCTTCATTTATTGCAAGGGAAGGGTCATTCATGCCCCAAAATAATAAAAATGAATATAAGAAATTTGAGCCTACGCTCGTGGTTTTTAGCATTTTGCTTTTTTGAGTAGGCCTACCATAAGACAATCATTTTCAACAACAAAAATTTAATGCATAGGACTACTTCAGATACATATATGAATTGCTGAGATTATACTTACCTCCTTTAGCAGAGAGCCTTTTATCTGACACCAATCCCCTACAGTGCCAGGTTTACTTCTTGTGGCAACTACTATCATGATGGACATGTTTAACGGTTCTCTCCCGTTCCCAGTTAGGCTTAGGTCAAATTTATGGTTTTATGGGCTCAAGATTTTTATAACGCGAAGTATATTACTACAAGTGAAGGACCTTGGAAACTTATTCATTGTGAGTTAATTCAGTGGATTGAAATGTCGTGGATATCAGCCCCATGCACTTATGTGTGTACTGTACTTGTATTAGAAAAGGATGTGGTAGTCGTTTTCAGTTAGCTTTTATTTACAGTTGAGTTGGGAAGACACTTCCAGGATGCAAGGAGTGGGATTCAAATCATATTGTCAAGAGCCTTTGTGCGAAGCTTTGAAGAATAAATCCTATATCAGGTTTCAAATAATCCTTCGCAAAGCAGGTCACCTGGACAAGAAGCCACTTTACTTACCCCTACTCCATATAGGTGGAACTGTTCCATTTATTAAAATTAAAGAAAGACCATACTTGCCATTGTAATTTGGATCTATGCTGGCTACACGGACATGGTATCTCCCTCCCAATAAGATGTCCAAGATCTCCACCAAACGTCAAACGAGACCCTTCAAATTATTCAAATGAAAGCATTCCTCAACTTTTAATTATTTTTTCTTATTTTTTGTTTCACCCTGGTGGTCTGGGGATGAAGAATTTTATAACATACCCAGTCCCCCCTACCCCTTCTTCCCATAAAATATCGTATACTCCTCACCACATCCATTCCCCCTGAAAAAGAACATGGGCATCCTTGCAGGCCACATGGAAAATAAGCAGTTAACAGTACTACACACTGGGTAAATCGGTTTGAAATGGGTAAATCTAGAGCTTTAACAGAGAATTCTGGATGTGGTGATTGGTAGGGCCCTGGAGTACAAAATTATAGCCTACTTGTATCTTCAAGAACACTAGCAAATTGCAAGTAATCTTCATCCAATGACACAGTAATGTTTACACTTAATTATAATAAGCACACACAAAATGTATTACAGACATTATTTTATTTAGGACATTGGTTATAAATATAAGCATCTCAAGCACATTAACACATTGTCTGGAAGAATCTTAGAATGTAGAAAATGAAGTTTGCAGGTTTCACCAAGTAGACTATAAAGGTGATATCTTGCTGATCTTGGATATATTACTGGCGATTATTAGGATCTAATATCCTCCAGCTATTAATATTCTCAAAAAATCCTGCACTGCACATAGGGCCTACAGCCATTATACCCTGCTGATGATTCATGATCTCTTCAGGATTTTAAATTTTTCTGACACCATTTCCCAATCTCACTGGAGCTTAGTGGGTTACAAATTCATCGTTACAAAGATGCATGAACACAATTTGAGGACTGGACATGTCTAACTTGCTTCCAGCTGCCTTGCTACTGTTTCCTTATGCAGTACAAAATCACTATCAATTACATTGGTATCTTGCAGCCTTGGCAACGATAGAGTCTTCTATTAACTCTTGTACTATTTTCATCTCTAATTTATCTCAACAAAACAAGCCTGCCAACTTGTGTCAATAGCTTTAATGTGGACATGGAATGGAATTTACACTTACAAAATTCCCCTAGACACAAAATGGCATCATCCATGACAACGTGGACAACACTTAGGGTTTAAACGCTGCATACATGTTAAATTCTATGTGTTATACTCTGATTTACAAAAGATGAACGGTGCAAGCTGCCATCCGCTTGAATGGTGAGGTGAGGAGTGGAGACAAGAGGGGTAACGGTGTCCATAGCAACAGCGAGCAGTGTTGCAATGAATGCCGACACAGCAGTGAGCACATGGTTTGACGCAGTGTTCTACTGTGAACTAACTCGTCACTGCCATTAGTAATATCCCGAGTATATATTGAAGTGCATTTGCTTATTCTTTCATAGGCTACAGTAAGCGTTATCGTTCTGTTTTTGTTGGAAGCGTGTGTATATACAGATTTTGAGTTTATTTCTTTTATTTGCATCATCGTGTCTATTTTCGTTGTGTAAAAATGGCATCGGTACATGCTCGCGGAAGGCCCAGGATCCATTCTCTGCGACAGAACAACTTCAGGCCGTAGTGTGACTCTCCATAGCCAAGTAAAGGAGATGGTATGTGCGGTGAGGAATTTTATGGAGGAAGAAGAGGAAAGTATGCGCTTACGGGAGGAACCTCTGATTCCATTTGTTCAGGTGCGGAAAAGAACTGCCAAGACTCTTGGTGTGAGTGAAATCACTGCATACCGAGTGACGGAAGGGAAGTTCCTGTCTGATGATGCTGGCCCGTCTAAACTATCAACTCCAGGGAAGAAGAGGCATAGAGAAGGGGTGGTCACTAATTTAGATGGCTTTCAACAAGATGCTGTTAGACGGCATATTTATAGCTATTATTTTAGGAAAGAAATTCCAACATGTCGCAAACTTCTTGTTTTTGCTCAGAGAGGCACAATTATTTCAAGGAAGCCTTTCTTCACTGAAAGTGTTGCACGATCTGGGATTTAAATATAAGAAAATTAATGGGGGGAAGGTGATCATGGAGAGGCCAGATATTGTGGCTTTGAGGTGTCAGTTCCTACATGAAATGGGGAGACCCTACTGAGTTGTAGGCCAAAAATTACAAACAAAAAACCAAAATCTGGTTTCATGCCCTAGAAGTTACCTATCACTTGGGGCACTTAAATATACATTTGTTTTTTATGTACGGCCATTTTTAAATACCTTACGGGGGCTTTTAAAGAACACGTGCTTAGGTCTTGAAATGGGCAACGCCTACTTCCTAGAACCAAAAACCCCTCAATTTTGTTGTAATTTCATACTCTTGGCCAATATTATCATGCCAATCATCTGAATACAAGCTTATGGTGCCATCTGTTGGTAAATTTATCAGTTATGAGTAGCCTAGGCAATGTTTGTCAAGTGTGAAACTTTTCTTAGAGCATTATTCTTACTTTTCTTACCGTACATGTTATTTTCTTATCCCATATAATTTTTAACTGTATGGCATTCACTAAAAGAATATCACATATTTAACATCGAACAGAAGTATTTTGGTTTGTAGTAAAGTATAGGCCATTTTGGATACATGGTGGAACCATGCGTCTTTGTTTATTTTGATGGTCAGTGGCTTTAGTGAAGTTTATTCGCAAGAATTATATTTTTATTGGTTTACTGTGAGTGGTGGAACTTGTGTAAGTTAATGGTATTTTAGAGATTTGTGTGCAGTTTATTAGATGTATTCTGTATCTAGTCGATGGCGTAAACCGAAAGTCCGTGAAACAAAGAAATGGAATAGTGCTATTTAGAATGTTGACAAACAGTGGGGTGATATTACATGTGAAGTTAAGTAATGCAAGTTCAACAGCTGCAACTACTTCTTCTGCCAGTGTCAGAAAACTGGAATAGGCCTATTTTAGTGAGGAGAATACTGTTTGACCTAGTGTTAATGACAAGCACATTCTCATTCATATATGGGTGCCCTCCAAAATTTGTTTACAGACCTGTGTGGTGAATGTGGCAGTAAATCTTCGTGTCAACATCAGGGAGAAAGATGGGTTTAGTAATAAGTTACCTCTGAAGTGTGGGAAAAGTGATTTGTAAACTCAGGGAAGTCTTGATGCAGGAAATTCCACTAAAATACTGTATTTTTTAATAAAGTTAGCTTTTTCTCAATACCATATTTTTCAGCATTTTAAATGTTCCAGTTGCCTGCGTTTTGATCCCATTACCTTCAAACTTGGTTTTCACATACAGCTTTGTGGTCTTAATAATGTGTGGAATCCATTTTGAAAAATATTAATAACTTTCAGAAATATTCAGGTTCAAATTTGAAAAAAATGACATATTTTAACAGAACAACAGGTCATTCTAAAAAAAAAAACCATATTAATAATAAACCATTTGCACTGATTTTAAAAGTAATACCAATTTTTATTTGTAGACCATTGATGATCATTCCATACAAGTTTTAGATTGATAACTTTAAATTTGATGTACCTGGGACATTTTCAAAATTTGCATATTTATTACATAAAATGTTATAATTTCTAAATGACTGAACCAAATAGCTCCAAAGTTTAGAATTCCCTTAATTATGCTCACTTTAAAGAACCTACAAAATTTGGTGAAAATTGGGTGAAAATAGGCTACTGGAAAATTCAAAACTTAAGTTAATAGGGCAAAAATGTTATGGATATTGTGTGGTTAGGTGAAATGTGGGTCAATGCTGGTCACACAGTGTCTAAGGGTTGGAGTGACAACTCAGTTCAGGGGACAAGGAAGGGCCGTCAGGCAGAGGGGGTCGATTTATTATTCTACATGCCGGGCAATCACACGGCTTTGTTAATAATACACTTTTGCTCTTTAGGTCGAAAAGAACTGGTGATTTCCATGAAGACATGGACTACAAGATGGCGGCAAGTGTGACGGTTGAGTGAAGTTGCTCTTGCTACACCCTGCTTAAATAGAAAGTTAAGTTGCAGAAAGTGCTGATTCGTGTGAACTAAGTCATATTATTAGGCATCCTCTTCACTAAAAAGTAAACGCGATGTCTCTAAAGGAAGTAGCTAGGAAAATATCGGCTTTCGAAGATTCCTTGAAAGAATATCAAGCTCGCCTGGATTCAGCTGTCAGTGCCGCCAACCCACCAAACGTGCTCCAAGCTCTTGGCGATGAGTTCCAGGCGTTCAAGAAACAGGCCAGTGATGACATCTCCAGACTTAAAGGGGAGTTGAAGGAATTGGAAAACCGGCTTCACAAACAAGACGAGGTATTGGATGAGGCTGAACAGTACAGTCGCCGAAACTGCCTCTTGTTGCATGGGGTCCCTGAGCAGCCGTCTGAGGACGTCTACAAAATAGCACTCGAGACACTGAAAAATAAACTTTCAGTGGATATCTCACTGCTTGATGTGGATCGCTGCCACAGGCTGGGCCGCCGATATCGAACGTCTGCTGAGGTGGTCTCGCAAGGAAATCGACCGATTATCATCAAGTTTCTTCGGTATCATGATCGAGATCGTGTGTGGCGTGCGAAGCGAGCTTTTAAGGGCAGTGGGCTCATGCTAACTGAGTCACTCACAAGTGTGAGAAAAACTATCTTAAATCAGGCACGGGATATATGGGGATTGCAGAAATGCTGGACTCAAGATGGACGTATTTGTGTTTTAAGGGAGGATGGAATCAAAATTCAAATATGCACGATGATGCAGTTAAACAATATGGCAGGGAGTAGGATGAACAAGTGAACCTAGGATAGAAATTATGTGTATAGTAATTAGCTTATATTTGTGTGTGTGTGTGTATGTGTGTGGTTGTGAAAGTCAGTGGATCTGCTCACCAGGTTGCTCAGGTAAGCTCATTTTACTACTTACTTAAATTTATTTCCCACTGCATACTTTCAGATGTTTGTTGACCAGGACAACGGCAATACCATTGACCTGCATTCCTCTCCCCTAACTTCGCCCACCCCTTCTCTCCCGTCCCTACCAGCTTCAACGGGACTTGTGTTGCAAGAGCAGCTTAAGAGCCACCCGCGGTCGTTACAGTGTTGTCACCTAAATGTTCAGTCATTAATAGCGCATCTGGAGGAGGTAGAGGCTATTTTTGAAGTAAACAATGTACATATTATTGGAATCAGTGAAAGTTGGATGCGTAAAGACATGCCGTCATCTGCAGCTAACCTTGATGGATACTCTATATTACGCCATGACCGTATTGACAAAATAGGTGGCGGGCTTCTACTTTATTACAGAAACGACCTAAAATGTAAGATAATTTCCACTTCTGACCCAACACTTATACTGCGACCAGAATTTATGTTTGTAGAATTAGACTGCCATAAAAAGATATTAATAGGGATTGTATACAAGCCACCTAAAATAAGACCGACTGCTGATTTTGAAGATACATTAGCAAGTCTTGCCTCGGCATACGACGACATTATAATCGTGGGTGATTTTAACACTGACCTTTTAAAGCAGACTGGTGAAGTTAACAGCCTACTGAATTTATTTCTCGCCACAAACATGACGGTTTTACCCCTGAACGCTACTAATCATGTTCATTACACTGACCATACGAGCCATACCTTAATTGATCTTCTTGTGACAAATCAACCTCAGAAAGTAATTAAACACGGACAGATCCCTGCTCCTGGCATCTCTTCACATGATCTATTGTACGTATGTTATTCTATTCGAATACCTAAGTATAAACCACGCTACATTACAATACGAGACTTACGACATATTGACCAGAATAAACTACGCTATGATGCATATAACTTGCCTTGGGATAATATACGTAATTCTCAGAACATAAACTCTAAAGTAAATACATTCAATTTAATGGTACTAGAAATATTTGACAAACATGCACCAAAGAAACGGGTAAGAATTACCCGCTCTTCATCTGCGTGGCTAACGGCCGAGGTAAGATCTGCTATGGCCAGTCGTGACAAACTATACAGACAATACAGACTGACACATGATGCAGTTGATTTTGAGAGATATAGAATTCTGAGAAACAGAACCAAGCAGCTAATTAGAAATTCTAAATATAAATACTTTCAGGAACTGATGAAAACCAACAGCCCTAGACAAAAATGGAGTAAATTACGTGCGGTAGGGATAGGTAAGACAGTTGAACAACATGTACCAAGCATATCGCTAGAGGCTCTAAATGATCACTTCGCACGGCCAAAAGTAGCCTCTACCTCCTTCACTAAAAGTTCACTACCGGTACCCTTGTTACAACAGCAGACTGTTTTTGAGCAATTCTCTTTTAGAAATGTCAGCTCGAATGAAGTTAAAGGTGTGATATACTCTATTTCATCCAATGCCACAGGTAATGATGACATTCCTATATCACTGATTAAGGATGTCTTGGGAGCTGTTCTGCCAATATTAACTCATATATTCAACTACTGCCTGACAAACGGAGTGTTCCCAGATGTTTGGAAAGATGCACTAATTAGACCTATCCCGAAGAGCTCCAAGTTTGATTCTCCTTCAGATTATCGTCCAGTATCCATCCTACCACCATTATCCAAGGTACTTGAACGTCTAGTTCATACACAAGTTACTGAATACCTTACAAAGCATTCCCTACTCAACCCCTTCCAATCCGGCTTCAGAAAGGGGCATAGCACTGCGACAGCCTTACTACGAGTGACAGATGATATCAGATGTGCAATGGACCAACGGGACGTGACTGTACTGACATTATTAGATCTCAGTAGTGCCTTTGACACCGTCAACCCTCAGTTGCTACTGCAGAAACTTCGAGAACTAAATTTTAATAGTGTGTCACTCCGGTTCTTTTCCTCTTATCTCGAAAATCGCCGGCAACGTGTGATAGTGGGAAATGCGAGTTCGGGATGGCAAAGTAAGACCCTCGGTGTCCCTCAGGGTTCGGTTCTTGGGCCACTGTTATTTATCATCCAAATAAATGACATATCAAAAGCCCTTAATTTCTGCAAATTGCAAGTGTATGCAGATGATGTACAGATCTACTATCATTCAAAACCGAGTGATATCAATAATGCAATTATTAAAATAAATTCTGACCTACAACAGCTTAGTGACTATGCTTATAAAAACAGTTTATTAATAAACCCAAATAAAACTCAAGTGATTATTATCGGTACCAGTAAAAACTTATATTATCTCAAGCAACGTGACATCTCGCCAATAATATTAAATAATAAAATCATACCCTACTCTACTTCAGTGACAAACTTAGGAATTATTATGACTGAGACCTTAAATTGGACTAAACAGGTGATAAACACATGTAATAAAGTACATAAATGCTTATATCCTCTGAAACGGTTCGGTAATGTATTCTCTGTTCGACTTAAAGTACAACTAATTCGCTCTCTGATACTACCTATATTTGACTACTGTGACACTGTGTTGACTGAAATAACCTGCGACAGTAACAAGAAACTGGACCGGTGCCTCAACAACTGTGTAAGATATATCTTTGGCCTGCGATATGATGTTCATATATCACCCTATTATAAGAAGCTGTCGTGGCTTCGAGTGCACCAGCGTCGTGAACTCCACATGTTATCACTACTGCACAAAATACTTTCCACTAATACCCCTAACTATCTTGTTTTACCGTTTTCTTACCTCTCGTCCTATCATGACCACAATACGAGATCTGGCTCCTCTCTTGCCATACCTATAAACCGTACTGCTGTTTACAACCGCTCGTTCATAATCTCTGCGTCCAGGTCATGGAATTTGCTACCTGTGAACATTAGAGACAATCCCTCTCATCGCAAGTTTAAAGTGGCTTGCTGCGAGTATTTGCTGGGTGGAGCCCGCTGACTTCCTGGATAAATGTTGAATGAACGAATGAATGACTGAGATGAATGATCGGATTACTGTAGTTACGTCATTTAAGGGTACCGTACTTTACTTTGTGTATTTTTTGAAATCAATGATTCTACCATTATCCATATTATCACTATTCTTCAGTGGCGGCCGGTGGCATATAAAGCTGGGTGTTGCACCAACATTTCTGATGTCGCAATTTTATATGGGAAATTTACACATGTAACAAAAATCAATTAACGTTAGATAAACTACATTTCTATAAAACTAAAATACATGGGTTTTCCAAACTAACTGTACGTTCGACAAATAGACAAATTTTAATGGCTCTTTTGGGCTTCTTCCTATAAGAATTCATAAAAAATCATATGTATGTATTTACGCCCTATGCCTGAGTTCATTGGAAGAATTTAAAACACAGCAGGTTGTCTAAGGTTGGGTCTCTATCTCCAGGATAATAAACATTCTCAACATAAAAACATGGCAACCGAAAAGTTTGTACGTTACGAAAAATGATATTACTAACAAAGACGGGCACATATTCTGCATAAGGATAGGATTTTTTTTTACTATAGCTTGAACCCCATCAGAGGAACCAGCCATGAAATGCGCTCTGTCATACGTCTGCGCAATTCATTTTTGCGGAGTTTCGTTCAATTTCTGCTTCTTTAATTAATCCAGTAAACACGCTGCTAATGTGTGTGCATCATGTTTTGTTTGCCTCTTACTACGTAACTTATCGGTACACAACAGCCATCTGAAATATGTTTGAAATATCACAAGTTTCATCTGCTATAATGGCTAAAATTTCCGATTCCTTTATTTGCTTTGATACTTCTTCTTGGCAAACCACCAACATAATCTGTAAAATTTAATTTTGAATTGTTTTGGACGTTCCTTTTAAAACAGTTGCTCTTACCAAAAAGACCTTTAACACAGCATCCAACTCAACGCTAAAATTAATTAGTTCTCTCAAAACACCTGGATTTGTTGATGTTACACTTTCATCATGATCACGCAAGGCCAGTTCGAAAGAGACACAGAAACGAATACAGTTTATTACAATATTTAACACATACCTATTGTGCCTAACTTCTTCGTTATATTCCGCAATTTACCTTCTATAGACACTGTCCAATTGTGCAGCTTCGTTAACAGTTCCAAAAAGTGTCAATTTCAAACAGCTGAAGATTGGTTGGTTCCTCAGTTTAGGAGCTGCGACAACGCGGTCATATCCTGTACTTTGGGTGTGTGGAGAATCTGTCTGATAACCGGTGTTAATTGTGATGGCTGTATTAGTGAGTGTCATCTGTTTTTAATTCAAGTGAGGACTGCAGACATTGAATTTCAAGCAGTTCCTACTTTTGGCGCCAAAGGCCACCGTAAACGACTACTAGTTCAGAACTTGGTTACTACACGCCACCGCAGTCGGCTCCTGGCGACGAACGTTGGAACCTAAGAGCGTTGTTCAAATTTTAACCTATAATTTAGCTTCACACAGGTATAATTAGTGGAAGATTCTTTAACATGCCATAAATCTATGACATGGGACCGCCGGCTTTACTTCCCCTCCGAAGGAATGCATACTGAGGGATTTTTAACGCTCTTAAAAATCCGACGACTTCGGCCGGGTTTGAACCCGCGATCTTGGACATAGAGGCTCAGCATGCTACCAACCACGGCACCAAAGCCACTCAGCTGAAGATTCATGTTTCTTTATTTTAGGGATTAATTTCCGTAACTCCTATTTTGGTACACGCGGATTCTCCACCAACAAACATGGAAAACAGAATAAAGTTTTTTTAAATGTCGCATTCACATAACCAATTCTTCTTCTTCCTTCGATTTTGGCCTACTGTGGACCACGGAAAACAACTGATTTGTTGGTTAGTCTTTTTTTCTTCTCCCAAAATTTCTTCATCCTTTCGCTGTGGTTTCTCCTCCTCTCATTATTATTGCCTTAAATATATCCTTTAAACGCCCTCGTAGCCTATACTTATATTTTGGACAATACTTATCTGGTAATGGTCAACCGAGTGTTTTTACTGTGAGTTTATCGTCATCAGGGAGCTGGGAAAGCTGTCTAACTAGTAAATTACTTGCTCTATTAATTTTCACTTACACTCCACAAATTAATGTTTCAAACTAAACATTCCGTTTAAATAAAATACTAACTTACAAGATGCACAGATGATACATCTGGGTGCTATATCAGAAAGTGGCGCGAAAGGCAAACTAACAAAACACTGAATTTTTCTAGCCTGAAATTTCGTAGTGAATGCATAGTAGTGAATCAACCAAACAATAATAATAATAATGCACGGTTATGTATCTGCCTGGAACCAAAATACTCAATCAACTAAATACAGAACTAATCGCAACCCAAATCCCGCAAGAACAAGAGTGGTAAAAGCAAACATAAACCGCTACAGTACACCAACAATACGTCGCAAAATAGTTCAGCCAATTATCTACTGTACTTATAGCAATGGTGGCGTTCTTAGGCTCGCTTCACAGAACAATTGACAAACATATTAAATGAAGTTATGATGAGAAAACATCTAAAAATAATTGGGTGTGAACCAACTAATGTCTCCCTATGAAATTCCGATATTTGTACTGTTGCGGGTGGTGTAGCATTCCCTAGTGGTGTGGGAAAGAAACTACCCTTCAGGGGTGGATGACCTCGTAGTTCCGCCCCTTAAAACAACAGTAACTAACTAAACTACCCTTCGCGGGATAAGAGAAATCGAGGGTGTTGTTATTTCCAATGAGTGGTGCAATCTAACGGGGCCATTTGGAACTGAGTATTGCCAGGGGGCTGGCAGCTCGTCTGCAACTCCCTACAACCCATGCTGGCCAGCAAGCATGTACAAGCTTGGCCTCGTCCCTGCCGGCCGCGCTGTCTACTTGGGAGTCGCAACAAGAGAGCTAACCCCCTGGAGTTTGATTTGAAGGCGGCAGCTTTTATAGGTACAGTGTGAAGCATTACGATAAGTAATAACGAAATATCGATGATTTAAACACATTTTTGAGTGCATTAGATCTATAAAACTAAAACATTAAAGAAAAAAAAACGACGAATTAGTTGTAAAATTATTGGGAGTTGTGCAACGCTGCAACAATATCACCAGCCGCCCTTGCTATTCTTATTGCTATTAATATTATTTGTGCTATTTGTAATTATAAGTCATGTAGATGTATACTCTTCTAGTGGTTAAGTGTAAGAGAGGGCCTTGAGCCCTAACTTCGCCACCAATAAAGGCATTATCTATCTATCTATCTATCTACAACTAGTTTTTAAAATGGTTCCAGGAACAATTGTTACCCAACATCCCTGAACACAGTGTTATTGTAATGGACAATGCTTCGTACCACATAGTACAGATAGAATAAGCTCCAACAACTTCAAGTACGAAGCCGCGAATGTTGGAATGGCTCGACCGCAATCATGTAGCCTACCATGCGACAGCTCTCGGACAAAAGGAATCCTTCTCGGTAGTGCTGAATGAACATAGAACGAGCGATAACATTCTATATAATACATGAATTAGCCAAAATACCTTATAAAAGGATGAGAAATAAATCAGGAAGCAATGTTTTATTAGATGTTTCCTCCTCCGCCGTCTGTGACCCACCCAGCCATTCCAAATATAGCGAAAATTACAGCAGTGAGCGGCATTGTTCAAATCAATCATCAAAAAAAGTACCATAACAGTACTGCCAACCTAGCCCTTACGGTACTATGTGAAACAAAAAAGTGCCCAATTCAGTCTCTAGTGGGCATCATTTGTTCGCAACACTCAGTTCACGACTCTAATTATGCTAGTGTGTGCAATATTTCGCATCTCTGTACGGCTGAAATGAGTGTTTTTTGTTATCTGCTCAGTAATAACTATGCAGTATATCGGTCTCCTGTAATATGTATGTCTATTTTTTTCCGCACAACTGTGGTTTTGACAAAGGTTACAGCCTAACGTGCCCAGATCAATGGTTTTGTGTCAACCATGCCCCGCTAGCAGCGCGCGGCCAAGGCTGCACCTACACCTGACCATTCTTACCTTCACTTTGTCCAATCCAATGGTTTTTGACAATGGTTACAGCCTAACGCACCCAGATCAATGAGTTTTGGCAATGACTACTGCCTAACGTGTCCCGATGATTCTTTTTTTATCAACAGTGATTTTGCATCCCACTTCTTTTTATCAACAGTGATTTTGTATCTCACATGTGTGCCTCGGTGCGTGCTGCTAGAGTGAGCCTTGATGACGGTTAAAAGAGATCAAGTGCTATCGAAGCATGGCAGCTGTTTTTAAAATAGCAAAAAATAAAAACACATATTTACGTACTTTAGCACATATATGAGGTTCAGTAGTAAGTTTTAATTAGGGTTCCTAATTTCAATACGTAATATCGCCCAAAAAATGAAACAAGGACACAAGGTATGTAAAAGTACATTCATGTCTGCTACAAGTGTATAAGCCGCCTTCCACTTTCATTCAGAATTAATATCCTTCTCAACCTTATACAGCAGCGCAAGCCTAAATCCATGTAGGCTGCCACGTGGATGAACTGGCGAGAAAGCATGGCCATGAGATCATCACGCTGCCCCATATCATTGCCACTTCAATCCTATAGAAATTATATGGGGTCAAATGAAGGGTTATCTAGCACGGCATAATAAGTATTTCACACTCCGTGAGGTTGAGAAGCTTACCGTTTAGGCTATTAGGGAAGTGACTTCATAAAACTGGAAGTGTTTTGTGTTAATAGTGCAACGAGAACTGGATGAGGCTACGAAACGTGAATGTATACTCGATGATGGGGTAGATTGGTTCATCGTTTCCCTGGAAAGCAATTCCAGATCCAATTCAGACACAAGTGACGAAGAGGGGGCTATGAAAGGAATAGACCCATAATTAAGTTAGTAGCAGCTAGAGCGATTAGGCAACTAAAAATTCCCCTAAACTCGCGTGCATCGCAATGTTTAAGTGACCCTTCACACGAATATGGCTGACACACCACAGATCCCAGTATTTGTGTCTTCCTGGAAGCTTCTTGGAATGTTATGAGTCATGATCTGCCTCAGTGGCAACGCAGCATTTCCTCACGTGTTAGCTTTGACAGCTGCCAGCGCTCATTATTGGTACCGGCAATACAGAGTATTCTTTGCGTACAAACACAAACCTAACCCCAGACCTCCTTGCTTGTACTACTGACAATAATTTTGGTCCAGATAGTCGCCTAACCAAGTAGCGACCAATGGCTTTGTCTCGCCATGGCTTTAGAAGAGTACAGTTCAACTTTTCCATTAAAATGAACTACGGTAAAAGTAATTTATGAACATTCATGATCTTTCAAGAAATTATTCTTCTTTAGACTGAGATAGGCTACTCAATACTCCCAATAATGTCAAAAGTACTCAAATCAAACTTACCAAGCAACTTTTGAAGATTTGATGGATGAGGCAGATAAATATGACCACTCCGATGTAACTTTTTGTACACTGATGACAAGTGAACATATTATATGGAAGCTGCCAAGAGTAACGTGTCTCCACTGTACCTACGATTGTTTGCCTAACATCTAAAAAATTAATTTGCTCTATTAAAGACTATAATGGTGTGCAATCATCACTCGAAAAACTTCTCTGTAGGATGTTCACAGGAGCATTCACTGCTGACAACTTTCTTCCCTTTTCATAGCACTCAGAATTTTCAATGAACTGAAGTAGGCTAGTTCATCAAATGAATTTTTATCAGTAATGCAAAGAAAGTTTTGTGGAACTTAATGTTTGGGAATCTGCAACCCATTGACAGCCAGCTCAATGCTGAGGTTATTTAGAATACACACAGAACCTGTAATTATGGGCACTGCATCACTCAAATTCTTCAAGCACTTTACCAACTTGTCTTCTGTCTTGATATGTGTCCATTCCTGCTTAAATTTATTCCTGTTGGAGGAGAAGTGTTCAGCTATATCCGATAGACTGTGCACAGAATTCTCTTCTTCGTAGTGGCTGAAGTCTTCCAAGCTCGCTTCTATGGCTTTATCCGAGATTTTCTACCTCTGCATCACACAGTCTTCTAGAAGAAGGCCCAGGAGTGGATAGCTATCCTGGGAAATTCGAAAATATTGAAGATACTGCATCAGGTTTCAACTTCGGATAACTCCTAGCAAATGTCTTTATTTCCCCATCAACTTGCTCTGTCCTGATAACAGAGCTATCAGGAAAATGTTTTATACAAATTATAGGCTTGCTCACTTTAGAGAAGTCAGTGGGAATTTTTCTAGGCCATATATTTCCTAATTTTTCGTCCTTTGGGAGAGAAAATGTAGAAACATTTTCATGCTGAGATCTGTAATTGTTCTTACAGCCAGCCACATTACAGCATCTCGGCATTTTGATTTCCTGTAAAGAGACACATTCATTAAATATCTAACTTTAACTCAGATAATTAACTTAGCATGCATTCTAATAGTCCTTAACATCCACAATATTAGGCTAACGTAAGTTCGTACATAACCTGCACCACACGTGCGTTTGATTAACCTGTATCATTAATGAGAAATAAAGTGTTAACACTTACCCTGTAGGCTACGTGATTATTGCAGCTACATGATGCACCACAACACAAGTTGGATGTAAAGTTGGACATTACACTTTATAAAACACTAACTATTCTCACACTGCTATTCACAAGAAATTCACAAGTCGACTCAACCAGGGTCACTACATCGCTTACGTCACAGACAAGATGGCTGTTTGCACTGGGGCCAGTATCTTTCGTCGGCCACGAGCATAACCCATTCGAACTAAGCGTTGACGGTCTTATGAGGACGTCCCGGCATCTTTAATACTGCCGCCAATATGGGCCTTGGTTTATTGCAGAAGCAAAGTACATCGTACACCTGATCCAGATAACATTTACCTATTAAAAAAACCCTAATTTCCCCCCTTTTTTATCTAGCTTGACTGTGTCGCTAAATTGTGTTTTGTTTCCGACAGGGTGTGTTTTTTAGTAGCGTGAAGAGGAGTGAGCTCTCCATGAACGTGTCTTCATTTAGATTGTTGGGATTGTTTCGTTTGGCTAGGTGTATCTCGATTGCTTCCTTTATGTCAAGAGCTCTGCCTTTCGATTCGTGATGGATTATTTTAAGGTCCGACTCTATGTTGGTAAAGCTGTGCCCTGCGTCACACATATGTTCGCACACGGCTGAATGTGTTCCGTATCTTATCGCATTCCTATGTTCATTATAACGTGTGTCTACTCGCCTTCCACTCTGCCCGATGTAATTAGCTTGACAATCGGTGTCTTGGCACGTTATAGAATATACCCCTGACCTTGAATACGGGTCACGTTTATTTAGATTACTATTTAGGAGGTGCCTAGCGGTTGTGTTTTTCGTCGTGAAAGCTATCTTTATGCCTTGTTTTTTGAATAGGTTATTGATTTTATATGTATTCGCATTCACATAGTTGAAACGCGCAAATTTTTTCTCATTACTGTCCGGTTTGGGAATCGTTTTATCTTTATTTTTATGTTTGGCTATAATTTGATTTATTTTGCTTGGCGAGAAGTTGTTTTCCTTTGCTATTTGCATAATAGTTCTTATTTCCTTATTATAGTTGTCTTTTGACATGGGTATGTTTAAAGCTCTGTGCACCATTGAATTGAAACCCGCTAGTTTGTGCGTACTGGAGTGATTAGACTGATTGTCGATTGCATGCGAGGTTTGTGTTGCTTTCCGGAATATGGAATATGAAAGGTCGTTGTCTTTACGTTCAATAGTTATATCGAGATAATTTATTTTCCGGTCTATTTCGGATTCCTTAGTGAATTTTATAGAGTGGTGAAGGCTATTAATGGATTGGAGAATTGTTTCTTCGCTTGTTAGTTCAGTATCGTAGATGCAAATTACATCATCTACGTATCTTTTCCATATTACTATTCCCTTTGTTGAAGTCTTTTCTAAGAACGAATTTTCTAGTGCATTGATGAAGATGTCAGCGATTAACCCACTTAGTGGCGATCCCATTGCTAGGCCTTCTCTCTGTGTGTATATTTTATTGTCGAATTGAAACACGTTTTGGGTGAGAACGACCCTCAGTAATCTCACAATCTCTTCAATTTCTTTTACCGAATTGTTGGATTTTAAGTTGTTTTCGATAGTGTTGATTGCTTCAATAATCGGAATATTGGTGTACATGTTAGTTACGTCGAAGGATACTAGCCTGAAGCTAGGTTTCATTTGTAGGGTGTTCAATGCTGTTACTAGTTCTGTTGTGTTCTTTACAGAGCTGTTTTTGTCGTTGGAAAGACGGCAGGGGCAGGGGAAAAACCAGTCGTTAAGATAACCACCGCAGTCGACCGCACAGCGAGTTCCAGTGAGCACGAAAACTGCGAGTAGCTGTAATACGGAAGACAATCAGATAAGTAGTTAGCCAAAAATTTTATAGTTTAACCATAGTTTACAACCATATAATCTCTCTAAAGTACAATCTCCGGATAGCTATCACCATTTAGCATTTCACCTAACATATATACTGCATTTAGCATACACTGACAGTTGCAGTACCAATACTGCAACTAAATAATTGTTGTTGTTGTTGTTTGAGTCTTCAGTCTTTTGACTGGTTTGATGCAGCTCTCCATGCCTCCCTGTCCTGAGCTAATCGTTTCATATCTACATAGCTCCGACACCCTACATCGGAGGCAATCTGTTTAACATATTCTAACCTTGGTCTACCCCTACAGTTTTTGTCCTCGACCCTTCCTTCCATAACTAAGCTTGCTATTCCTGGGTGTCTTAGTAGGTGTCCTACCAACCTATCTCTTCTCTTCATTAGCAGTCGCCAGAAACATCTCTCCTCTCCCACTCGTCTTAATACCTCTTTGTTTGTAACCCTATCTACCCATCTGATCTTCATCATTCTCCTGTAACACCACATTTCAAATGCTTCAATTCTCCTCTTTTCTGCTGCACCAATAGTCCAAGTTTCACTTCCATAGAGCGCCACGCTCCAGACAAAGGCTTTCAAAAATGACTTCCTAATACCTAAATCTATATTCGATGTCAGCAGATTCCTTTTTTGTAGAAATGCTTTCTTTGCCTGAGCCAACCTACTTTTAATATCCTCTTTGCTTCGTCCATCACTGGTTATTCTGCTTCCTAAGTAACAGAAGTCTCCTACTTCCTTCAGCTTTTCACCTGCCAATTTGATCTCCATAGAGGTTTCTGATTTATTTCGGCTGCATTCCAGTATTTTTGTTTTACCTTTATTTATTTTCATCATGAATTCTTTCCGTAAGACGGAGTCCATACCATTCAAAAACTCATTCAAATCCTCAGGCTTGTCGGCCAAGATGACGATGTCATCAGCAAATCTCAGAGTTGAAATTATTTCTCCTTGAATCTTCACTCCCACTTTAAATTTTTCTCTAATTTCCTTCATTGCTTGTTCAATGTAAAGATTGAAAAGTATGGGTGATAAGTTGCAGCCTTGCCTTACACCTTTCTGAGTACCAGCTTCTCTCTCATGTCCTTCAACTCGAATGACTGCTGTCTGGTTTCTGTATAGATTGTATATCACCCTCCTATCCCTGTACTTTATTCCAATCGATTTCAAAATGTCAAACAATTTAGTCCAATCAACGTTATCAGAAGCCTTTTCTAAGTCTACAAAAGCCATGAACGTTCTCTTATCTTTCCTTATTCTACCTTCCAAAATCAGCCTAAGACTTAGTACAGCTTCCCTTGTTCCTACATTTCTCCTGAAACCAAACTGGTCTTCACCCAACTCCGTTTCTATTTGGCTTTCAATTCTCTTGTAAATTATTCTAGACAGGATCTTTGAAGCATGAGTAATCAAGCTGATTGTACGGTAATCTTCACATCTGTCAGCTCCCACTTTCTTTGGTATAGGGATGATTACATTCTTCTTGAAGTCAGGGGGTACCTCACCTGTCTCATAAATCCTACACACCAAGTGAAATAACCTGATCAGACCTTCATCTCCTATGCAGCGTAGCAACTCAATCGGTATATCATCTATGCCTGGTGCTTTGTTCCTGCTTAAGTCTTCTAAAGCTCTATCAAATTCTGATCTCAATATTAAATCTCCTTTCGCATCCTCATCAATTTCCTCCTCCCTTTCCATTACATGATTCTCAATCTCCTTTCCCTTATACAAACTCTCTATGTAAGCTTTCCATCTCTCAACCTTTTCTTCCCTATCTGCTAGAGGCTTTCCATTTGTGTCCTTAATATTACAGCACTTAGTCTTCTTTTCCCCAAAAGTATTCTTAATCCTTCGATAAGCTGTGTCTAATTTTCCTAATTTCAGACAATTTTCTATACCTGCACATTTCTCTTTCAACCATTCTTCTTTCGCTTCCTTGCACTTCTTGTTAACCTCATTTCTCAGACGTCTGTATTCTGCTTTCCCCTTTTCATCTCTTAGATTCTTGTGTTTCCGCCTTTCATCCATCAATTCTAGTATATCCTGAGTGATCCACGGTTTTCTACCTATTCTTTCTTTCCTACCAATGTTTTCTTCTGCGGATTTTGTTATTTCATTCTTCAAAAGTGCCCATTCGTCTGCAATTGAAGTTTGTTTAGGGTTTTTCATTAGTCCTTCCTTTATACTCTTCTTGAATCTTTCGTTTACATCCTTCTCTTTCAGTCTGTCTATTGCCCACCTTTTTGGCTTTTGAATTTTCTTCAGTTTCTTCAACTTTAATCTGCATTTCATTACAACCAGATTGTGATCAGAATTTATGTCAGCACCAGGATATGTTTTACAATCCAAAATCTGGTTTCGAAACCTCTGCTTGACCATAATGAAGTCGATTTGGTAACGCCCTGTATCTCCTGGTCTCATCCATGTGTATATTCTTCTATTGTGGTTATTGAATAAGGTGTTAGCTATGACCAATTCATGCTCGGTGCAGAATTCTACCAGCCTGCTTCCTCGATCATTCCTCTCACCTAATCCGAAATCTCCTACTATCTTCCCTTCTCTCCCTTTTCCTACCACAGCATTCCAATCTCCCATTACTATAACATTCTCATCACCCTTGATATACCTCAGAATTTCGTCTATTTCTTCGTAGACCTTTTCAACATCCTCATCATCAGCTTGACTGGTAGGCATATAGTCTTGTACCACTGTAGTGCAGGTAGGTTTTGTATTGATTTTTGCTACAATAATCCGTTCACTATATTGCTCATAATATTCCACCCGCTGTCCAAGTTTCCTACTCAATAGGAGGCCAACCCCTGCTTGGCCATTGTTTGATTTAGTGCTAATGACCCTATAGTCTCCTGACCAAAAGTCCTGTTCTTCCTGCCAGCGCATTTCACTAATCCCAACCAAATCCAACCTCAACCTATCCATTTCCCTTTCTAAGTTTTCTAACCTTCCACTTCCTAGCAGACTTCTAACATTCCACGCTCCGATCCGTAGAATGTCAGATTTCCTCTTTGTCACTTCTGTGATGTTAACCCCCTCTCGAGTAGTCCCCACCCGGAGATCCGAACGGGGGACTAGTTTACCTCCGGATTGAAATTTTACAAGGGAGGAGGCCATCATCACATGTAATTATGCATAGAGAGGTGCATATCCTCGGGAATAGCATACGGCTGTAGTTTCCCGTTGCTTTCAGCCGTGCAGCAGGACGCAGTGTAGCCATTATTGGTTTATATTATCAATATCTTAACCGTCTATAAGACTAGTAAAGAATTGATTTATTCTGAAAGGCTGCTACTCCCTTTCAGAATAAGTAAAGAGCAATTCTACTAACAAAAATACTAACCTTCTACCGTACTAACAATTAAATACCAAAACTCTACTAACAAATAACTTAAGTTCCACCAACAACAAATACTACCTCTAAAACAGTCTGTCAACAGGCACACTCACATGCACCCTCACACATCACAGTCTACTGAAACAATGAACTATAACTAATAAACAATGCAACTGCTACCAGACACACTCACACACCACAGTCTAATAGAACAATGACATATCTAATAGACAAACTAACTACCTACTTACAACTAAAACTAACTACATACTTACTGTACATTTATTTGAATTGACAATATTTACAAAATGCAATTTAGATAGAAAATACTTACAAAATGTAATTTAGATTCAAAATTGTCACAAAGTGCAATTTAAGGGGGACGTATGCAAAATTGCACTAAGTGAGAAATGGTTCTACACACACCCAAAGTACACGGGGCTACATGACCGCTTTGTCGCAGCCCCTAAACTTAAGAACCAACCAACCAACCAACCACATCCAGTTGGGGTCGTGCCTCACAGCCGACAAAATAAAACTTCTCCAAACCACGTAGAAACCTTCGCAACGCCATTACAGTATGAATGAAGGAGATTCGCATAAATACCAAACGAGGGTCATTTTAGACTCCGAATACCAATTGAAACTAACATATTTTCAGGAAAATAACTTGATCAATTACGAGAATATTATCTAACAAGGATATAAATCGTGATTTAATTTAAATTGCAAAAAAAAAAAATTAGCAAATATTATTTACATTGAGCATTCGACATTAGTGTGGAATCATCATCATCATCATCATCATCTTGCACAGCTTCCAGCCACTGGCCAGGTCTGTTTGGAACACAAGCCTCTCCAACGTCTTCTGTCTTCCCACCATCTCTCAGCCTCCACCCTTGTCCAGTCTTCTCCTCTCTTCGTCACGCTTTCTTCCACCCCCTTCAGCCACCTGTCTCTCGGTCTTCCTCTCGGTCTCTTTCCTTCCCACTTCGTCTCGTGTACTCTCCTGGGTATCCTCCTCTCCTCCATTCGTTTTACATGTCCATACCATCTAAGTCTAGATTTCTCTATACCATCCTGTAATGGTTCCTCCTTCATTAATTCTCTGGTCCTCTCATTTCTTATTCTGTCCATCTTTGTAGCTCCAATACTGCTTCTCAGGAACCTCATCTCACTGGCCTGTATTTTGCTCTTCTCCCTTCCTTTCATAACCCAGGTCTCCGAGGCATACGTCAGGATAGGGACATAGTACGTCCGATATATGATCTTTTTGCTGTTCTGGGGGATATCCTTGCTCCATAACATGCTTCTCACACTCCTCCGAAATGCTTCTGCCTGCCTCCCCCGCTCATTTATTTCTCTATCGTTTCTTCCATTATCTTGTATCAGGCTTCCCAGATACTTGAAACTCTCCACTTTCTTCAGCTGTTCCCCACCAATTGTTATTCCCGTTGTGGTTCTTTCCTTCTTCCTTGTTGTGATCACCATCTCACTCTTATTTATGCTAAATTTCATCCCATATCCTTGTATTATTCCTTCCCACACGTCCAACTGTTCCTGTACCTCCTCCTCCTTGTTTCCCCAAATCATCAAATCATCTGCAAACACCATTGCTTTCATCTTTCCTTCCCCAATTACTTGTGCCACTCGGGTCATTATGTCATCCATCACCACAATGAAAAGTAACGGTGACAGTGCACTTCCTTGTTTCAGGCCGTTTCTCTGTTCCAACCAGTCTGATCTCTCTCCTCCCTCTTTCACACAGCTCACGCTTCCCTTGTACATCTCCTTTATCCTCTTTATAGTCCATTTCTCTACTCCTCTATCCTCCAGGGACTTCCATACTTTGTTTCTGCATACACTGTCATATGCTTTCTCAATGTCCAGGAAGGCCATCAGTAGATCTGTTCCATACTCATAGTGCTGTTCTTGTAACTGCCTTACAGCAAAAATCAAATCCACTGTGGACCTTCCTGCTCTGAAGCCATGTTGTTCTTCCCTCATCCCTCCTTCTATCCTTGTCCTAATTCTCTTTTCCAAAACTTTCTCGAAGATCTTTGCACAATGACTCATCAGTGTTATTCCCCGATAGTTTCTGCAATCTGTTCTACTACCTTTCCTGAAGATCGAGACGATTATTCCTTTTTTCCAGTCCTCTGGGGTCTTCCTTTCCTTCCATGCTGTCCTCATCACTCGGTACAACCACTATTATTATTAGCGTATGGTACAACACAAAACAAACAACATAAACAATATACATACATACAATAAGTAACACATTACAACTATTACAATCATGCAAGGGAAAGGGTGTTCAAAGATTAATGTCTAAATTTTCTAGCCATCTTATGGCTTCAGTAGAGGCTATTACAAAGTCCTGTGTTGATCCAGTGAATGCCCTACTAATACACTCAGTGACAATATGGTTCATAGTCTGTCTAACTGCACCACAATCACAGGTTGGGGAAGATCGCATGCCCCATTTAAACATCATTGATCCGCATCTCCCGTAGTTAGTGCGGACTCTGTTGAGAGTTACCCATGTCTTGCGGGGCAAATCAAATCCGGCTGGCATATTTTGAATGTTGAACAATGCCTGCCATTGCATTGGAGCTATGCTGTTCCACTCTTTTTGCCAATCAGCTTTTGGATCATAAACCTGCCTAACCAGTTCCTGAGCTGTTTGAATAGGTGGAGATCTTGACTTGAGACGGCTATATCTGGTGCTAGCATCTTCATGAATGGGGAGTTCAGGATTGGCCAATATCTTGTTGTATTCCCTGACCAAGTTGTTCAGTCTTCTAATTCTAGGCGGTTCTATGTGACTAAGCACAGGCAACCAGAAAAGAGGTGTAGATTTTATTGTGCCACTAATAATACGCATTGTCTCATTCAGGACTGTGTCCACCTTTTTAACATGAGAGCTGTTGACCCAAACTGAGGAACAGTACTCAGCTGTTGAAAGTACCAGTGCCATCGCTTGAAGTACGCAATGTAGTTGCAAACGCTCCCCATGTGGAGCCAGCAAGTTTGTGGATGATATTGTTACGTGTCCTTAATTTGGCTGCTAGGTTGGTGAGATGCTTCCTGTACGATAACGTTCGGTCAAGAGTAACTCCAAGATATTTGGGGTTGGCATTATGAGGGAGAGGGCCTCCATTAAGAGACACTTTCAGGGTAGAGTTCGCTTGCCGATTGTTTAAATGGAAGAAGCAGGTTTCCGTTTTACTAGAGCTGGGCTTCAAGCACCACATTTCGAAGTATTTGCATAGGACATCCAGGTCTGGATTTAAAGTTCTCTCTATCACATTAGCATCAGCATGTTGAGTAACTATTGCTAGATCATCAGCATAAGCAAACTGACGAGAGCTGGTAGTAGGTATGTCCGCAATATATAGATTAAACAATAATGGAGAAAGAACAGATCCTTGTGGAAGACCATTATTGAGTACCCTTGTTTTGCTGTGGTTTTTATGCATAACTACCTGGATTATTCTATTTGAAAGCATATTGTTAATCAAACGTGACATTTGACTGCACTTTGTCAGTTTAAAGAACTTGTACACAATACCTTCTCTCCACACTGTGTCGTAGGCAGCTGTTAGATCAATAAACACTGCCCCACTCTTCAATCGCTTTTCAAAACCTGTCTCAATATGCGTTGTCAAGGCAAGCACCTGATCTTCACAATTACGCTGAGGTCTGAAACCAGCCTGCTCGATAGGAATGCTTTTACAAATTAGGGGGCTTATTCTATTGTAAATAAGTCGTTCCAGGAGCTTAAAACAAACGCTCATTAAGGCGATTGGTCTGTAGCTTTCAACAGAATTCGGAGGTTTGCCAGGTTTTACGATAGCTAGAATCTTAGTTCGTTTGAACTCGGAAGGAAGTTTACTTGTTTGAAGGATGTTTGAAAAGAACTGCACTAACCAATTCCTTACATTCTTTCCAAAGTGCTTCAGAAATTCTGGGTGTATACCGTCAAAACCCGGGGCTTTTCCATTTTTCAATACTTTTAGGGCAAGAAGTAGCTCTTGTTCAGTAAAAGGATCAGAAATGTTGGAGGAGGTAGTATAAAGCTTTCTCAACTGAGACAGTTCATCTTTTATAATCCTTTTATGACACTTTTCAGGCTTGACTTTAGACAAGCTGGCAATGCGACTGGCAACATGATTGGGTGAAATCTCTGGCTTCAGCTGGGGACTATGTGGTATTCTTCCTAGCTTACTTAGGAGGCTCCAAGCTTTTCTATTCGAGTGTCTGAAGTCTACTGTTTCCACAGTTTCCGTCCATCGGTTTCGTCTAGCTTCATCTAGGTTATGAAGGAGATCATCAGCTACATCCTTTTCGCTATTTCTCTGGTAATCTTCGTATAGTGCTTCACAAGCCTCATCCCAACCTGGGATAAATTCCTTTCTCATTCCGCGAGGAATATGCCTTTTAGCACATGCCAGAACTGCTTTCATAAACCTAGAGTAGTTATCTACCTCTGGAGGAATCCATCTAATGGTTCTGTCGAGATCGGCTGAGAAACTCTCCCAATTAGCTTTACTGAAGTTCCATCGAGGAAGTGGGGACGATCTTATAATGGGAATCTGCATTCCAATTTCCAGGAAGACAGGCCGATGTTGACTATGTGGGAAGTTCATAAGAACTTTACGAAACACAGGTACATTAGAACCCTGATGATCATTTGATACAAAGCACAAGTCAGGATTAGTTTCTGATCCCCATCGTCCTGACTTAAATGTACATCTGTCTTTTGGATTGAAGATCAGTTGCATGTTACAAAGCTCTGACCACTCTATAAGTTTCTCTCCACACTGATCGTTGTTCCTATAGCCCCACTGAGTATGATGACTATTGAAATCACCCACATAGATGGACGGAAGAGAGATTGCTGGAAAAACACTGTCAGGCCATTTAGTTCCTGGAGGTTTATAGATGTTTATGATAGTCACCTCATTAACTTTTGTTGTTATGTTGAAAATGTCTGCATCAGAATTAGCCGAGATTAACTGAGAGCAGGCGATGGAATTTTGAACAAAGGTAGCAGTTCCATAAGATTGGTGATAAGTAGCTCCCACTAACTTGTATCCAGGGATATTTCCTCTTGAACGAAGCTGAGATTGATCAGAGGCATGCGTTTCTTGAATACAGATTACATCAACATTATTTTCCAATGCCAACTTGGAAAGATAGTCACTTTTAGATCTACTGATTCCTTCGATGTTGATTTGAAGGACTCTCAGAACAGTACCCAAGGGCTTTGCAGATTGGCTCTGAAAAGAGCTAGTATCTTTAGTTTTGTGTATCATTAGCCAGGAGATCACTAGTGATAGTCTGGCCACCGAATGCTGACGTTCAGTTCAGTACTGGAAAATCGAATCCTAGTACCTATGCAGGGGCACCACGAGCAGGAATCAGCTTCACCCCCGGTACAACCACTGTATCCCCACCTCTCCTGCTGCTCTCACCATCTCCACACTCAACTCATCTACACCCGGTGCCTTCCCTCCTTTCATCTTGTTCACTGCATCTTCCACTTCTTTCCATGTTAAGTCCTTTTCTGTTTGCAGTTCATCTTCCTCTTCCCCGATTTCTTCCTCCTCACCATCTTTACCATTTGGGTTCAGAAGTTCTTCAAAATATTCTTTCCACATTTTCTTCAGTTCTTCCCTATTTTCTATCTCTTGTCCCCTTTTGTTCACCATTCTAACATAATCCGTAGGATCCTTCCGCCTCTTATTCTTTACCATCCCATACAGGACCTTTTTTGTACCTTCACTATCCTCCTTCATCATCTTTGTCCACTCTTCCATCCACTTTCTTCTCTCCTCAGCCACTACTCTCTTCGCCTCCTTCTTTCTTTCCTGGTACTCTTCCCTTGTCTCTACCGTCCTATTTTGATACCACCTCCTAAAGGCTCTATTCTTTTCCCTTACTATATCTTTTGTCTTCTCATTCCACCATGGTGTTTCCTTCCACCTCTTCTTACAACTTGTCCTCCCACATACTGCTTCTGCTGCACCTACTAGTGTCTTCTTAAATCTAGCCCATTCCTCTTCCACCCCTCTTTCTTCATCCGTTGGAATTCCTTCCTTTACCATTTTGAGGTACTCGACCTTTCTATCCCCTTCTTTCAGTTTCCATATCCTTATACGTCTTTCCTGGTTCTCAGTCCCTTTCTTCTCCTTACTCCCTCTAAGGTTCATTACCAGCAATCGATGGTCGCTATCCAAGTTCTCCGATGGTATAACCTTGATGTCCGTGATGTTCTTATTTAGTTCTTTCTCATACAGTATATAGTCGACCACCGACTTCCTGGTCAAGTCATCACTGTACCATGTGATTGTGTGGCTCTCTCTTTTCTTAAACCAGGAGTTCCCAACTAGCAGGCTGTTCCTCTGGCAGATGTCCAACAGTCTCTTTCCTTCCTCATTTCTTCCGCCCCAACCCTCTGGTCCTAGAACACTCTCATAACCTTGTCTTTCTCTTCCTACATGGGCATTGAGATCCCCCATGACAATCATATTTCTTCCTACCAGCTGCTTCTGCAATTCCTCTTCAAACGCCTCCTTCTCTTCAGAGGCGCAGCCTACTTGTGGAGCATACACTTGCACTATTTCTACGGTCTCTCCCCTCAGTGCTACTTTCACTTTCATCATCCTATCACTTATTCTCCTCACTTCTTTTAAACCATCTCGTACTACTACTCCCACTCCATTCCTCTTTCCCTCTTCGTTCCCACATTAGTGTGGAATACTGTTCAAAAATGTCCAGTATCTTCCAAGTAGTAACTAATGTTCATTAATAATAATTGTACATTTTGTAAATATTTTCACCTGTATTTCAAACATAGATTTTGTAGCCTAAGTGTAATGGATCTGATGATGATCGCTTGCCGATCGAAAATGGTCATCCTAGTGTTTATTAATCTCATGTAATTTATTTCAGGATTAGGGTATAACCCATCTCTTTTGGGTACATTCCTGTTGACCGACTGAAAAGCACTAAACTCTTGTTTACTAAGGCAACACTGAAAATATGGCTTCAAACACCACAATGTTCACGGCTAGTCAGGCAAATCGTGAAGCCAAGAAATTCAAATCACTCAGGCTTAAACTCATGAATTTAGACAAGTCAATTTGGTTCAACAAAAAATGTATAGAACTAAACCTCACCCCTAAATACGTACCAATTAAAACCGTACCGAACACACCAGCCACGATCATTTCAACCAAACAAGCCAAAGCGCTTTGGATAAAAAACGAAATAAGATTTGCATACATAAGAAAGCAAAAAAATTAACCAACAATTATACGACATTCAATTGCAACTAAGTAATTTCTGGCACGCGGCCCAATGGGACAGCTTCACCGAGCACCTACATGACAACATCAAAATCAGAGCAACGAGGAAGCATGAAACGCTAGAAAATAAATTAAAAAAACTAGGAGAAACACAGAACCATCAATCTAACGAACAACACATGAATAACAATGAATTCAATTTCCACAGCAGAGTAAACAACAGAACGAACGTAACCTTTTTGTCAAGTGAAATGAATATGTTAGACAAAGGTTTGAAATACAACTGCACAGACGCACACACGAACCACAATATAAAACAGTTAATCACAGATATTGAGATAGCCAGTCACAAGCTCCCTGCAGAAGACAGGGAATTAACCAAAAATCTCGCCACCAACGAAGCCAAAAAAATCCTCAAACGAGAGGGCGATAGCAATAACATTCAAAACAACAAACAGCTCAAAGAAATAAAGTCGTTGAAACAAAAAATAAAAGAACATGACTTAATCATCACAAAAGCAGATAAGGGAATCACTACAGTAATTTTGAACAAAACAGAATACATTGAAAAAACAGTCGAATTCCTAAACAACAACGAAATCAAGGAATTAACAAAAGACCCCACCAACAAATTCCAAAAACAAATAAAAAGTGCGCTAAAAGAAACAGAATACATACTGACCAAAGCCGAAAAATCAAAACTAATAAACATGAACCCGAAAATACCGTCATTGAGGGGACAACCAAAAATACACAAAAAGGAATGCCCAATGAGACCAATAGTCAATTGTAGGAATGCCCCTAATTACAAAATCAGCAAAGAGTTACTAAAAATCTTAAAATGCCGTCTTTCCAACGACAAAAACAACTCTGTAAAGAACACAACAGAACTAGTAACAGCATTGAACACCCTACAAATGAAACCTAGCTTCAGGCTAGTATCCTTCGACGTAACTAACATGTACACCAATATTCCGATTATTGAAGCAATCAACACTATCGAAAACAACTTAAAATCCAACAATTCGGTAAAAGAAATTGAAGAGATTGTGAGATTACTGAGGGTCGTTCTCACCCAAAACGTGTTTCAATTCGACAATAAAATATACACACAGAGAGAAGGCCTAGCAATGGGATCGCCACTAAGTGGGTTAATCGCTGACATCTTCATCAATGCACTAGAAAATTCGTTCTCAGAAAAGACTTCAACAAAGGGAATAGTAATATGGAAAAGATACGTAGATGATGTAATTTGCATCTACGATACTGAACTAACAAGCGAAGAAACAATTCTCCAATCCATTAATAGCCTTCACCACTCTATAAAATTCACTAAGGAATCCGAAATAGACCGGAAAATAAATTATCTCGATATAACTATTGAACGTAAAGACAACGACCTTTCATATTCCATATTCCGGAAAGCAACACAAACCTCGCATGCAATCGACAATCAGTCTAATCACCCCAGTACGCACAAACTAGCGGGTTTCAATTCAATGGTGCACAGAGCTTTAAACATACCCATGTCAAAAGACAACTATAATAAGGAAATAAGAACTATTATGCAAATAGCAAAGGAAAACAACTTCTCGCCAAGCAAAATAAATCAAATTATAGCCAAACATAAAAATAAAGATAAAACGATTCCCAAACCGGACAGTAATGAGAAAAAATTTGCGCGTTTCAACTATGTGAATGCGAATACATATAAAATCACTACCCTATTCAAAAAACAAGGCATAAAGATAGCTTTCACGACGAAAAACACAACCGCTAGGCACCTCCTAAATAGTAATCTAAATAAACGTGACCCGTATTCAAGGTCAGGGGTATATTCTATAACGTGCCAAGACACCGATTGTCAAGCTAATTACATCGGGCAGAGTGGAAGGCGAGTAGACACACGTTATAATGAACATAGGAATGCGATAAGATACGGAACACATTCAGCCGTGTGCGAACATATGTGTGACGCAGGGCACAGTTTTACCAACATAGAGTCGGACCTTAAAATAATCCATCACGAATCGAAAGGCAGAGCTCTTGACATAAAGGAAGCAATCGAGATACACCTAGCCAAACGAAATAATCCCAACAATCTAAATGAAGACACGTTCATGGAGAGCTCACCCCTCTTCACGCTACTAAAAAACACACCCTGTCGGAAACAAAACACAATTTAGCGACACAGCCAAGCTAGATAAAAAAGGGGGGAAATTAGAGGGTTTTTAATAGGTAAATGTTATCTGGATCAGGTGTACGATGTACTTTGCTTCTGTAATAAACCAAAGCCCATATTCGCGGCAGTATTAAAGATGCCGGGACGTCCTCATAAGACCGTCAACGCTCAGTTCGAATGGGTTATGCTCCACGCGTGGCGAGGGCCAATCCACGGTCTTTAATAGTTGTGGACCCACCTCATTCAATAACATACATCTTATCTAGGTTGGCAACACCTCACATAAACACATCGCTATCACTCCCCACAGCACGTAGGGGCAGGGGGGAGGAGGCAGGGGAAAACCAGTCGTTAAGATAACCACCGCAGTCGACCGCACAGCGAGTTCCAGTGAGCACGAAAACTGCGAGTAGCTGTAATACGGAAGACAATCAGATAAGTAGTTAGCCAAAAATTTTATAGTTTAACCATAGTTTTCAACCATATAATCTCTCTAAAGTACAATCTCCGGATAGCTATCACCATTTAGCATTTCACCTAACATATATACTGCATTTAGCATACACTGACAGTTGCAGTACCAATACTGCAACTAAATAATTGTACATATTGTAAATATTTTCACCTGTATTTCAAACATAGATTTTGTAGCCTAAGTGTAATGGATCTGATGATGATCGCTTGACGATCGAAACTGGTCATCCTAGTGTTTATTAATCTCATGTAATTTATTTCAGGATTAGGGCATAACCCATCTCTTTTGGGTACATTCGTGTTGACCGACTGAAAAGCACTAAACTCTTGTTTACTAAGGCAACACTGAAAATATGGCTTCAAACACCACAATGGCCTAGGAATTTAACTTCTCTCTGACCAAAGTTCGATTTCTTTAGATTGACCTTAAAGTTAGCCTGACTTAGGTCATCCAACAGCTTGCGTAGATCTCTGATGTGTTCTTCGACTATTTCAGATGTCAGCAGTATATCATCTACATAGCTTATGGTTGTGGCTTTTACTTCTTCAGACAGGTTTCGATCAAGCGCTCGTATCAACACTGAACCCGCTGTTTTCAGACCGAATGGGAGACGCACGAATGAGTATGTATGCTGATCGAATAAAAACCCAGTTAATAAGCTTGTTTTCTCCTCCAGTGCAAGATGGTGAAAACCTGCAGTGATGTCAAGATTTGAGAATACATTTTTTCCTTTGAATCTTCTGAGGATCTCCTTTATGGGTGGCACTTGGTCTAACTCTGGTATGACCTTGGAATTCAAATTCCGCAGGTCCAGGCATATCCTTAAACTTTCGTCCTGTTTAGGTACAACTACCAGTGGGCTGACATAAGGTGTGGCCGTCTTTACAATGACGCCGGCCTCCAGCATCACCTGTATTGCTTCCTTGACCTTTAAATAATGTTTCTCGGCTACAGGATAAGGCTTTTGTCTGAATGGTGTCCAGTCACTAACTTGGAACGCATATTGGAAATTCTTGATCCGGCCAGGTCTCGAATCGAAGACTCCTTTGTATTCAAATAGCAGTTCCCTTAACATTTGCTTATGCTCTGGACCAATTTTAGCTTCCTCTATCTTTTCTCCCAGGCATTCTTTGAATTGTGGTTCGAGGTCCTTTTCAATGTCTGCGGCCAGTGTTGCCAACTCTCCCTCAATGTATTCTGTTGTCAATACTGCATCCCCAGTCATATCTCCGTATGTATGCCATACGTACTCTTCTGGTCTCGTTTCACTAGTTTTAGTGAGATCTCTAAATTTTCCTTTTCCTCACTTGCGCGAAACATAACAATGTCTTGCGAGAGATCTATTATGACCTTATATTCTCTTATGAAATCCATGCCAAAAATAATGTTAAAAGGCAGCTTATTCGCAAGTAGGAAGCTCTGTGAAAATGTAGAGTTCCCTATCTGTAAATCTAAAAATACTTGGTATCTGCATATCATTACTTTATCTGGTATCACGCCTTTTATCTTCACGCTTGAAATTGGTATTTTCAATACGTGGATTTTTCTTTGGATTTCATTATATAACGCCTGGGTAATTAAACATACCGTCGAGCCCGTGTCTAGAAGACTCCTTATCTTCATGCCTGCGATGTTTACAATTATAATGGGTAGTTCCCTTCTTACATTGATCGGCCCTTCATCTCGGTCTTCAATGAGTTCCTCAGGTTTAGCAATCCAGTTAACTACATTCACTGTATTCCACCCTGCATTTATCTCTCCTATTTGCTCATTTAATTTTGGTGTTTTTTTTCTATTGCTCCATTCTTTGTGGAGTTCTTCTGTCTGTCTTCGTACTGCTCAAGTTCTAGACTCTTGGCTCCGTCATCATTCTTATAGATGTCGGGTGATCTTCTATTCTTAATCGCTTCATCCTAATGCACTTGCGATTTTCTGTTGTCGTCTCCACGCTCCTCCATATATCTTAGTGATGCGTGATAACGTTTTTCTGCTTCTTCGTCCAACCCGCGACTCTGTTCTTGGGATCTCCATTCTCGGTTATTCCCATTTCGGCCGTATTTTCTCCTGTTATCAGGCTGTTGGATTCTTGTATCGCGCTGATTCCAGGTTTTTCTTCCTCGGTATCCGCGGTTCGATCTTGCTCTGTATGCTGGCCTCTAATTCTGGTTTTCCCTTTCTTCTCGTTGCCAGTCTGACTTCTCAGTTTCTGAGCTAGTAGACTTACTTTTAGTCTGCACCCTAGTCGGTCCAGTTGGTGTACTAGTCATGTGTACTTGTTCCGTGTTCCGACTCTGCCTTGTGTGCTACATTGTGGTGAGATCGAGCTGTCTCAGCACTTCCTCCATTTCAATCGCTGTCTTGGCGTTTGCCGAGATTAATAGTCGTTGTACTTCGTATGGTAATTGCTTGGCTATCGCTATACACAGATCTGACTCTCTAGGGGCCTCGTCAAGCTCTTTAAAACGGCATAATTGTGCTATGAAGAATTCAGCGTATTTCGTTGGATTATTTGTACTATAGCGTCTGGAGTACAAGTCCAATCTGAGATTCTGTTGTATATTTGCATTCCAGTACCTGCTTAAAAACGCCTGGCGACATTCTTCAACGGTGTCAAACGTGTAACGAAAACTTCTGAACCATAAGGCGCATTCACCCTCAGTCAGTTTTTCGATAGCTCTTAATCTTCGCTCTGACGGTACCTTCGCGTCATTTAAGTACTCGGAAACCTCTTTGAGCCAGTATTTGGGTGTCATATTTGAGTTACTCCCAGAATACTTTCTCGGTTTCTCGTCACTAGCCCTCACAACAGTGACTATCTGATTTTGTACAGCATTTTCATGCGGTGTGGACATAGCAATAGGTATACCAGGCGTGGTATACGGGCCTGTCACTTGGCATTGCTGTATTCTTCGGAGTGGGCTGTACCTCTATATCTGCCCATCTATTTCTCCTATTTTCATCTATGCTTCCTTCATTAGATCTCGGATTTCGCAATATGGACTCCTCATGTGCGATCATTCTAGTTTCCATTTGGCTGTGCCTGTTTTCCGCTCTTTCTAAACGAGCTAATACCTCTCGTTCTACTTTTTCCAAGCGATCCCGGTTTTTCTCTGCCATAGAGAAGACTTTCTCCTTGTCATCTTTAAGGCTCTCTTTCATATGGGAAATTTCCCCCGCTAGACTTTGCATTACCTCGGCAAGCGTTTTATCGCTGGCTTCATTTTTCAAGCCCTCTCAAAGTTCCAATTCTTCTCGTAAGCCTGTAACCTCTTTCTGGATGTGACCGTGCATATTGGAGATTTCGGTCCTTATTTTGGTAATTTCTCCCTGGTCCTCATCTCGCCTTTTATGAATGACTGCTAGATCGTTTTGAGTTTGTTCTAACTCTTTTTGAACCTTTCCATCCTGCGTTTTCATGTTTGAGATTATTCCCTTATTTTCTTTAGCGGAAGTTTTTATTTCACTGATCTCCTTGCATTGGTCAAGGATATTCTGATCCTGCTTCCTTAATGCTTCGTCTACAGCTTTTGCGTAGCCTGCCATAAGATTACTCCATCTTTCGTCGCTGTCTTCAAGCCTTTGATCCACGGTCTGAGTACGTATTAAATTGCTCTTGTTGTCGCTTAGTATTCGCTTCGTTCTGATTTTGAATATCTTTAAGCTCTACGGACATATTGTTTAATCTATCATTAATCTCACGTTGTGATTCTCTGCACGCTTGCAGACTATTCTCGAGTTTTACCTCTATTGACCCAAAGCTTTTGTCGTTATTTGCTTGCATCTCTGAAACCACGCTAACAATATTTTTAGTTACCTCTTCCTTAATAGATTCTTTAACATCATCAATTTTTTATTGACCTCTAATAAGTTTGAATCTAATCTTTGACTAACCTCTAACTGGTTATTTTCTAACTGAGTGTTTACTGTAGCCAACATCTGGCTTACCTCGATTTGATTAGCCTCTAATCTAGTGTTCATTTCAGTTTGAAATGCTTTAGCATCTTCCCTACTCTTGGCATGAGTAGCATCAAAATGTTCCTTTAACTCCGCAATACACTTAAGTACCCCCTCAGTATCAGCCATCCTATATTTCTTATCTTGAGATTTAGGCAGGCCGTAGCTGAGCATGCTGGCGCGTTATATTGGGAAAAGAATTCCGATGTCGCGAAAACAACAACATTCATTTTAGCACAGTGCTGTAACCACCTATGGAATGGGTTTAGACCCTCGTACCCGTCTGTATATTCACTCGTCTGACAACAGCGTCTAATGTTTGAGTATCACCTAAAAGACTCGCAATCGCTCAAACACAGTTTGAGGAAAAGAATACTATTATGGTTTTCTCCCATGGAAACCATACTATTATTATGGTGTTTTCTGAATCCCATAAGCCATCACGTCTCTGGGCGCCATTATTATTATTTATTTATCGTATGGCTTTTGGTGCCGGGAGTGTCCGAGGACATGTTCGGCTCGCCTGAGTCTGTAGCTGCTTCCAGCGGACACCCTAAAGGGTGAGCTACAAGTTCCGTTCAATTTCAACTAGTTCCAACTTTCGCCACCAGATATCAATGATACCTAGTGGTGAACGTTGGAACTTTGATAGAGCGTTCTGACGAAATCTAACCTAACAATTTTGCTTTACACAAGTTTAGTCTGTGAAAGGATCTTTTACATGCCATAAATCTATGACATGGGACCGCCGGCTTTACTTCCCCTCCGAAGGAAGGCATACTGAAGGATTTTTAACGCTCTTAAAAAATCCGACGACTTTGGCCGGGTTTGAACCCGCTATCTTGGGCATAGCAGTTCAGCATGCTACCGACTACGCCATGATAAATATATACGGTGGACTGCTCAATGCTAACAGGTTACAGTTAAGCATGTCTTATGGAGGATTATCAACATTTATTTTAGCGTGAAGGCTTATTAACTATGGGACGCGGCCTTTTCCTAATATATCCTAGCTTTCCTGCTATACTTGCCTCTACCATTAATATCTTGTCCGACTTTTAGTAGTACCTGTGACTCAATCCTAGTACAATAACATGTCCTCCATGTACCCAATCGTCATCATATGGAACATGTGTTCGTATCCCAGCTAACTCACGGTCTTTCGAGGTATGGGGCGTTCCTTCCCACCATACGACCACATGCTCAGGATTTGAGTCTGTCAGGTAACTACTCTACTTGAAAGAAACAACATATTCCTAAGTATAACATTTAATGATAGAAAATCATGGCAATACAACACAAAACACAAAAAAGAATACTTTACATTTACTTCCCACAACGAAAATCAAAGTTATCTGTGAGTCTCTCCTTAAAATTAGTGCTTCACCGCACTCAAGTCTATTCAAAACATCCTATTATTGATACTCTCTGACATTTGCGAGTGTCCATAGTGTTCTTCACGTGGCACAATTTAACACAAACTGGAATATCACAACACAATAAACACAAATTATCATTAAATGACATTAAATCTGCAATTATTAAACATTTATCCGTTTTACACGGGGCATTTACTTTCAGTAACATTAATTCATTATCTTATGCCTTCATTAATAAGTGTTGTGTCGTGCGAATCGTATTCTTTTTCCCATCAATTTGAAACGCTGAAGTGGTACGCTTTCCCTTCCGAAATACACATGGATAGAGATGTTTTATAGCTTCACCATACAACGATTTTCTGGATCTGGTCAAAACATTATCGTTACAAACGTGTCATGTCATTGAAATTACGCTACCCGTATGAATAAATTAGAGTGAACTGGGCAAATATACTTTACAAAGATGCCTATATTTATTTGGTGCAGTATTCCTCCTCAGAGAATAACTGGGCCAAATATCATCCGATCACAACGTTCCAACATGGTATGTGTGTGCAAATAAAGCATTTAATTCAATTGGCATCATCACATCAACCATATCTTAATTACTTTTCGAAATATTGAGATTCTTCAGTGTCCCACTATACTTTTAAAATAAAAGGATCAGGTCAATAGGCTTCCTTTCCAAGCGGACAATAAATTAGTCTCGGCTGGCTCAGAAAAAGATGGCCGCCGGTCTAGTGGTCTCCCTGCCACCCCATCTGGCTTCTCACAAGGTCAAGTTTATTTACTGGTGCAGTTACACTGGAGGTACCCTGAGTGGGTTGTGTCCCTAGTAATTGAGTCAATCTAATTATTTAACACCTACACTTAGAGTATAATGGGCTCATCTCGGCTCCTAATTAATATTCATGGCAGGGGATGGATCACGGTATAGCTTTGCCGTTCTGTGGGCGACATTAGTGGCTCTGGCTCGGCGCATCTCAAGTGAGTATCAAAGTTCTCTCACCGGTGCAGCTGCCTATAACAAGAGGAAATCAACGTTTCCTATACGAAGAACCATTAGTCTTACCTCTAAGGGCAGATCAATTAATATATGGGCTCACACAAGGTCTCTAATAGTTATTCCTGGTGGCAACAATTCTGCAAACGGTGGATACAGACAGCCTCTGTCCCACTTCGTTGCGAATAATACAAGTATGCTCCAAGGCGATACTATCTCGTAGATTTCGAAGATTAGCCGACTGGATTCGCCTAACGCGCAAGCTATGTTTGGATGATCCCCGCAACTTATTGACGTAAATCTCTTGATTCTACGTTACATGCTCGCTAAACGCGGCTCAAACAACACTTCTTATAGATGACTCAATTATTAAAGCACTCACGTCCCCTCTATAATTATTCATATGCAAAAGCTCTACGTAGCTCCCAAAACAAGTATAAATTTACTGGCTTACATTAACTACCTTAATGGCTCTCAAATACAACCCTGTATAATATACCATAATAAACATTCATTCTACAATTCAATGACACTGAAAAACTCTCATTATCTCGATATTTTACGTTTCTTTCTTACTGTATACAATAACACAGTATTCTTACGTTAGACATGACACACTTTGCACGTACTATAGGCCTCACATTCATTATTGTTACCGACCCCAGATTATTATTATTATTATTATTATTATTATTATTATTATTATTATTATTATTATTATTCAACGTTACCGTTACTTTCATCAATATCTCAGGCCTAATTGGCCGTAAACAAATCACCCTCCAAGCCATATTTTACCAAAATACGAGAGGTGTAATCTCGTACATAAATTACTGTTAATTCTTGGTCTTAGAGTGATGCTTCGTTGTATGGTGAGCTATTTAATCGTATCAACATATTAAATTTGTACTCACTTTCATTTTTACTGGGTTAGTCCAGCACGCCAGCCACGAGCCTACCATGATGCTTGGCTTAAGCCATCATGATATCTATCACACGACACATTGTATACACTTTACACATGGCAATCATATTTTTCATCACTGGCTTTTCTCACTTTTCACAATACATATTATTATACCATATACACATAAACACTTTTAAAATCACTGTAATTTAACTTTATACACAATTCTCGCACTATTTCACACGTGGATCCTTGATTGGACTCCAACTATCGCCTGACCTCAGAGAAGCGATGCAGCTACCTCCTGACAACCGCTAGTCTCCTCGAAAGTCTATCTTGCGTGTGTGTGTGTGTTCGACTCCTGTCACCTACAGTTTATATCTCCTCTACTGCAAATCTGTTCAATCCTATGTCACGACTATTTGTGACGCCTTCCAGGCTCCCGTAACTGTAGTGAAACTGACAATAATGGGTCATTTTAATTATAACAACACCTCCTGGTATGTTCATTGTCTATAAACATCCTCAGTTCTCTCTACGCTATACTGAATCTATACTCGCGTATGTTATTGGTTAAACCTCTGCTGTAGACTAAATCTTAAACGATGCATAATTACTGTTGTGAAGCTGCATGATGCGCTTTTCATTGTTCTCCAAATACATTTGAGCGTCGATACTTTATAAATTCGCGCACTTTCTTGCGTGATCTGGCAGCGTGTTAGTTCACGTGTTGAGTCAAGATGAACTGAAGACGAACTAACTTCCCTGCAAAGCTTCCCCTATATAAGGCTTCCTTGTGAAACTTAGTCCACTGGACGCTCAGGACAGACTCCTTTCTAGAAATAGTGCATTTCCAGACAAAGTGAAGTATAATCCTCGTTTGTCTATGTGTGGAGGTCCCAAAATCACTCGCGTGCAAGCGATCGCTTCGGCGAATTAATTATAATTAATTGCCTTCTTCCATGGCGTCATAACACTATCCTGGTAATTCCCCTCCGGCTCATCTCCAAAACCTTCCGTAGCGGAAGAAGACTGTTCAGAGGTTCGTTTACAGATTCAGGCTTTAATTTAGGCGTGAGAACACTCCTAAATTATCTTTCCTAGAATATATTCATCTGGGTGTAAGTTTCATTTCAATTCATTGCTCCAATTGGCTGTAGTCAATTAATTTCTGTGGGCGACTGCCCCCTCTCCACGTCCATACCTTGTGAGACGGTGAATTCCAGAGCCATTAATCTTGAGCTGTTCCTGCGGTCCAGACGAAAATTAGTTCCTTGGCGTCACCTAAAAACGCCCCTTCGCTAACTAAGATTTGTCAACTGTCAAGCTGGTTTGCTTTCATGCATTCAGGCTTCTAAAACGTACATGGGCTTGCATTTTCTTGCAATGATCCACCTTAAAAAGCTATGATATTCCCGTTCTAGCCGTGAAATCCTGCTATTATGATTATATGCAGATATAACTCATTGCTCCTCGGGCTCCCTGTAGCTGTTCCCCCCTCAGAGATCAATGATTCGATTCTGGGCAGAATCATGGGCCTGGTCTTCTTTGATAAGACCCGAGTTCGATGCCAGTCTGCCGTGTCTAATTGGGCACAGTACCCTATATTGTTATGCTTAACTATGTGTCGAAATTTCCATCATTTGGCGTTTTGGAAACGACTAGTTATTTAATGGGCATTTGTGGCAATGGGCCTTTAATTGTGAACGCCATATAGTTGGATTGGTTGAGGACATTATGCGGTGAACATTGTATCAGCTCGCCACAATCTGAGCGGATGTAGTTTATCTTTTAGATGTCTACTACGAGCCTTCCTGCAGGAGAGGTAACCTAAGTCACGCAGTGCTGATTGGTTGAGATACAGGGAAGGATCTTTGGGTGTTTCAGGTGTCTACTACGAGCCTTCCTGCAGGAGAGAGAACCCAAGTCATGCAGTGCTGATAGTAGGCTACGGTACAGAGGGTGACCATCACTATTGGCTGATCAAGAATTGCTGGGGCCCGAACTGGGGAGATGGTGGCTACTTCAAGATAGCTCGTAATGTCAATAATCACTGTGGTATCGCTTCGTGGCCATGTTATCCCATAGTGTGATCAGCACACACTGGCATCGCTTAATACTGTAGATTCATAAATACCAATGTAGTGCTTGTTGCAATTTTTGAAGTTTTGATTTTAATTTCTAGGAATACATGTTATCACTGCATACAAATAATGTTGAAAACACCTCTTGAAATGACCTCAACTTAAGGGCCACGTCATCTTTTCCTTGCATGAATTAATTTTCTTTCTTCCAACATTCCTGCTACTGATAAATGATTTGTGATCGGCCTCGGTGGCCGAGAGCGTTGACGCGCTACCTCGTGTCTCGCTGGTAACGGGAGAGCGTGGGTTCGAATCCCACCTCGGCCGTCCTGAAAATGGTTATCATGGTTTACCATTTTCACTACCCGGCAAATGCTGGGACGGCTCCTTTCAATAGGTCCACGGCCGATTTCCTTTCACAATCCCCACCCTTATCCGTCCTGAAAATAAAATGCTTGGCCATTGTCTGCATTAATGAAATTAATAGTTTTCGTATCACCTATTACCAGCAGTTGCAATCAATGATACCATAACGATCAGAAATAATTATTTAATGGCCCATACTTAGTATCTATAAGCGCTGCTTAAAATGTTGTTACCTCGTTCAACACAAAACGTGACGAAAGCAAGGTATAACGTGCTTACTATGACAAAAATAAATATATATCATTCTACATAGATGTTAATGTTTCCAAATTATACTAAAATAGCCATTCAAATCTCCGCACTCTTGGGGACACGTTCTATTTCACGTGTATGAAGTACTGTATTTCCGCCTCGCAATGCTATGCCTCCAGTCACCTGAAGACCTAAGCAGTCCCATTGATGTTCTGGTCTGTGATGAAGCCAACACGCCAGGAATTAGTTCCCACATTTCTTCTTGTTTTTGTCGTACAAGATTTGCCAGCACATGTTGCTGTTTCCATAAGCTGGCTAGATTACTTTTCAGAATTCCCTTTGAAAAATCTATGAATCGTTTTTCATTTTCACGTTAATTGAGAGCATTGCCAACTTTACTTTTCATGTGGTGAATTGTGTGTGTAGTATTTGGAACGATAGCCAGAGTAATTTAGGACGAGTTTGGTATTACAGTTGTTGCATTTTGTTGTGTATAAATCTTGTTTGGACGGCAAAAGATCACCCGAGTATTTCGATTTTACTCCGAATCAGGCTCAAAAGGTGACAACACTCTGACGATTGCAGAAGGTTCAATATGGTTTCCGAACGTATGCAACGTGTTCAAAATGCACCTGTCAAGCTTGCATCGCCAATAAAATACTTCGAAGATAATAAAAGTGGAGTGAAGTTGAGTGAAAGGTGCAAACAAATGGGGGATGAAAATCTAGAGTTTCCATGCCGGAAACACAAGAAGGGACAGAGAAAGGAGATGCACGGAGTGATATTTTCCTCAGGACTTGACCCGACGTTTGGTTTTATAGATCAGGCGTTCTTTACCCGATTCTCGCAAGCACTATAGTCCTCTTTAAGTGAAAATTGGTTCTCTTGTCATACGAGCCCTCAATCACAGACTCCCCTGAAATCCATTCTGTTGCAATTTCTAATTATGTTGAATTTTGTTGCACGAACCGGAATAATAGTGTTTTAATTACTAGTTCTGATAGTCAGAAAATTTATTATTTTGTGATATAGTATTTTTAATCTACGTTAGAGGAAAAATAAAATGGACATCCCTGTTTCGTGAGTAACACGAAACATGCTGATCGACTCTACTGTTCGCACGTAAATGTGTCTCATCTGCATGAGTCAATCAAGCAGTTGCAGCGTGCCTGGTGAGTAGTGAATCCGTAGCTATTTCAGCACTCCAGAGAGAGAGAGGAAAAGGAAAGAGAGGTGTGTGCTATTGGCATATTATTATTATTATTATTATTATTATTATTATTATTATTATTGTTATCACATTCATTTCACCACATAATTGGACATCTCAACATATTACACGGGCCTTGAAGGGCTTCTACAATGTGTATAGGGGTAGTTTGGAGTGTTGTATGGATCGGGGCTGTAAGTGTGGGTGTTTTGGGGTGAGATTGTGTGGGGAGCGTCTATGTAGCTAAGACGAGCTTAGAGGACAGCCTCCAGTTGTACGAGGTATCTGGAGAGCTAGGGGGTGAGGTACTAGTGAAGGGTTGTTTGGTTATTAACAACCTGTTGAGGTATAGTCACTACTTAGCGCTTGTGAAAGGCGCGCGCAAGCAAGTACTATGTGTAGCAGCAGTGCTGACCGATGCTCTTAACATGAGCCGTCATGTAGACTGCTTAGCTAATGCCTTTAAACTATTAAATACTACTGGACCCTACTGGGATTAGAGGGGGCAGGTAGGGAATTATCGTACAATTAAATAACCAGAAATACCAGTGTAGTGGAAACCAATCGGTTTAATGAATACTTCTTGTGAAGTGTTAGTAATGTTCCATAGAACAGCTTTAGTGCTATGGATTCCTGAACAATGCAAGTACAAAGTGTAAGGGGTTGGATAGTGGACGTGAATGAAAAAGGTGTAATCTTGCAATCTCACTTACACAGATGGTAGCTGGCGTGAAGTCGTCCTTCAGAAGTTTCACAGTGCACAGAGCCACAGTCAGATAGACAGACCCCCAAGGTGTTGGAGCATGCCCGCTTTATAGTTGCGGTAATGCAAGGTGTGCGTAATTGGCACATTCCAAGCTGGTCGGTATTAGTGTAGGGGTCGTACGAGTTCAAAAGAGTTCAAAGGAGTGCAAGTAGGTTCGTCCGAGTTCATATGAGTGTGATAGTTATAATGTAATTGACGTAGGGGCAGAAGATGGGTAGACGTATAAGGGAGATATTGCATAATTTGTAATGCGGGGGATGTATCCCTCTAGGGATATAACAACTCCTCCTTTTCGGGTAGTCGGCGACCTCGTCAACTGGAATTATACATAGGGGTAGTGTGTAAACATCCTTCTGCTTCTCTCTTCAAAACCTTCACTCTTCTTTTCTTCTCTTCTTTTCTTGTTCTTCTTCTTCTTTAGGGATGGTGGTGTCGATGGGGGTGTGTGGAGCGTCTTGATAGGCGAGTCGTAGATTTGGGGTTGAATAGAGATATGGTGTAAATTGGGATTTAAAAAGTGTTGAATCGTGTGAATTATAGAACGATGTAGGTCCATAATTGGGGACTGTGTATTTGGGTGATAGAAAATGTTGGGCTCCGTGTGTTGCGAGATTTTGTGAAATAGGAAAGTGGGGAACAATATTTCTTTACATATAGGTCGTTTGCAATGAGAATATAATTGATGGTTACAATTACCAGACATAAGTGAATAACATGAGTAAACATGGTGAGTTATACTTCATAAACCAAAATCATCAGTCATAACAAATCATCAATCGTAACTCAAAATCAACAATCATGAAAAACATCAATCATAAATCCTATCGTACGCTGAGAGGAAAAAACAACGCTGGGGTTCATCCTACCCTCTCGCTGTCACCGCAGCGGGATGATAAATTGCTCTCGCGTGTGCAACGTGTAAAATATAAAATATGTTAGTGGATGGAGTAGAGAGAAAGAAAAAAAGATGCCTCAAGGTGCATTTAATGGGAATATTATAATGTGTTTATTGTGAGGGGAGAAAATAAAGCATCTTTACAATATGTGCTTTAGAAGAATGGAAATGAAAAAAAAATGTGTTAACATGTAAATGTATAAGTGTAAATATGACAACAATGGTGCATATAAATGATAAAAATACAGTAGTGAGCGTGATAACAGTGTACTGAACATTAGTTGCTTCATAAGAATGAGCGTATTCGCATAGTAGTATAGTATTGGATAATAATAATAATAATTATTATTATTATTATTATTATTATTAATTAATAGTAATAATAATACTAATAAATAATAATCGTAAACAGAATAAGAGCATAAATAACAATTATAAATTTGGTACAGTACGTAGTAGAGTTCTTTCAAATAACCTTACGCGCGCTATTAATTATCATCTAGCTTAAGAATATACGGCCGTACTTACTATACCTTATTATTATGTAGTCGATTTAACTGTTAAAAGACTACCCTCAGTGGGCGAGCGTCTATCCTGGTGACGAAGATCGGACCTTACAAACTTTCGGGTACGACCCTTGTCGCCGTATTTTACACTTCATCTTAGGTGTCATCGTTGGTCCGACTGAGGTGATAAATACCCCACAGGCATCTCGGACTTGGGTACGGATGTGCTAAATAGTATTTATGTGTTGGTGTGTGTCACGTAATGAAGAAATATAAGTGTAATGTGGGTGGTAATGGGAAGGCGTGTTCTGGGCGTTGGCAAATTATTTACAAAGGTCATATATACAACTATCGCCACCTGTGGAGAGAGAAAGAGTGTGTATGTATTAATGTGGATGCCGGCTGGTCTGCGGACCTGAAAATGTAATACATGGTGATTATTATCATTATATATATATATGCCTTCTTCAATTGACAAGCTGAATGCCTCTCACCAAGGCGGTCCGGGTTCGATTCCCGGTCAATGCATGTGAGATTTTCGAAGTGAAATGCCATGTCCTGTGGTTCGGATTCCACGTAAAAAAAAGGAGGTCCCGTGGCTCATGATCTCAAGATTAACGGTCACGTTAAACTACAAGCTTCCTTCCTTTTCAATTGACAAGTAACTCGCATTCACTCTGGCGCCTTATGTTCTATGCGCTTAAAACTAAGAATGTTGTGTAATTATAAATGTGTAGTGTGTGTGTAGAGTTGTGTCACAGTAAAAAAAATGTGTGGCATGTCGCATGGATATTACCTGTACCATGGTAGGTTCTCGTGGAAGTCATTGGAGCTCGTGCTGAAAGTACATAAAATATATAGGTGTTAGTATATATGTATTATTCAGGAAGGCGCCCTTTGCGCCCTTGATTATTGTCGGCGCAAGGCATCGGTGAGCGTATCGGCGCGTCGCAATCGGTATATTGCATGTATGATCACATTGTCGGAATTACTCGGTCAGAACGGTGGACTTATGGTGCCGATTGATCATCTATCAATCGCTTATCGCATTGGAATCGCATTTATATATCCATAATCGCATTTTCGGGCGTTCCCGGTATGAATTTATCATATATATATATATATTGTACCCTTCAGTGTTCTTCTAGGATGCCGACTCTAGCTCGGGGAGTGGTCTGTTCGGTGTGGCTCTAACTTATTCTAAACATCCTAGGAATATCGTCGAGTATCACAGGAGGCTTAACTTAAAATCAGTATGTCAGAGAACTCTTAATATAAAATAATTTTATTCACAAAAACATCATCTCCCATTTCTCCCATCCATAGACAATAAACAACAAAATAAACTCCCTTAAATTACTCTAATCATCAACATCAAAAAATGCAAAAATAAATTTATCACACTGGCTGAAACCAGGAAAAGAAAAATAATCTATTTCATTGCAGTCCACTGCTTCAAGTTCAAAAATTAACGTCAACAGACTTAGTTCATCAAAACTATGGCCTAAATAACCCAGCCATTCTATCACAACAAATATGCACACTCATGTTTATAACTTGCAAAATTGGTTTCTGGGAGCTCGGACACGTTTTCTCGTACAATCATCATCCTTCCTCACGAGAGTCAGACAATGAAGGCAATAGATTTATTCTAGGTCACAGGCATGTGTGCACTTCTGACTTAAAAACAATTAATTCTCTCAGAGCTATGACTCTGTTAATGATGGTAAAACGAACAAGTCAACATACATGAAGCATCAAATAAATACTTCGGCGGCCGGTGCCCCGCGACTATGAATAAACAAACAACTATAATGAATGCACTCAAAATAATGACAATACAAGACGTCGCTTCCTAAAGCGGCACAAAAGAAGAAACCCAGGGAAGCCGGACTACCTTCCCTCATAGAATAACAATACCATCCTCGACCTTGTGACAGACACTCTCACCACACTAACCAGCTGGGCAGGCAATAACCTTCACCGCTACTTTTAGAATTCAGACGGCTGGCCGCCCTCCTATACCTGCTTCCTAAGACTCTCTTTTGACTACCTGGGGTTCGAGCTGTACAATTACTTTTCCGACGGAGCTAAAGCGCACTCTCATCAGACAATGAACTCAATCATTTCACTTACCATTTATATCATCGTAGAACACGGGAATACCACCTCCGTTATTAATTTCACTTACCATTTATATCATCGTAGAACACGGGAATACCACCTCCGTTATTAATTTCACTTACCATTTATATCATCGTAGAACACGGGAATACCACGTCCGTTATTAATTTCTGCTCAACCCAGGATCAACTCTCAACCTTTTCTGAATATTACATTATCATCCAGCCATTTTGTCTTACCTTCCTTTACCTTAGTGTGATTATCAATTACCATACTTATTATTCACATAATTTCAGTGTCATTACTAGTCTCGTCACAATATCGAGCTGTCTTCCCCATATTAGCTTTTACGTTAATATCGTGCATAAGCACTATCAAACCAATTATTCCCTTAACTGTGCATTCAGCAAGATTACTGACACTCTCAAACAAAACATATTTAAACAAAATTTTGATGCTCATATACTATTTACGTTATAAAACACACAAAAATAATCCTTACTGATAAATACACAAATCTACACAAAACATGCCTGCTATGCCTAAAATATCTATTTTATCATAATTGCTTATGATCGAGATAAACTTATCCGATCCCCATGATGGGATACGCTATGGCAAACATGCCCCATACAATATTTACTTATCTCTCATACATCCTGATGCTGCTCTGGTCCTTGATATCAGTCTTCTGGATCAGTTGGATCATCGTGCAAGGAGAATAATTTACACACGGTTTCCAAAATTCACCAAAGCAAAGGTCCACTGTGAATTATTATTATTATCACAATGCACGGTTCTCGCATATGAAGCTCTGACCTCCTACAGCTATCATCAACCTACTTAGTTCAGCTGATAGTTCCATAGCTTCCTAGATCACTGATTTAGCTACTAATAGCTCGTACGGCTATCCCTATCATTATAACTGCGTACTGTCATGATATGCACTGTTCTAATTCGCACTCGCGAATACTTAGCGATATTCAAATTCCAAAGGTATAACTGCTTCTACTTATAAAGACTTGTAAAATTATCACTTTTCTGACGGCTACGGGGTTAGGCTTCCGCCTCCACAGCGCCCCGAGTAAGAAACGGTAAAAACTTGTAAAATTTATTAATATCCTTATTGCCTCAAGCGCGGGCTTCCGCCTCCACAGCGCCCGGGTAAGAAACTGTTTTCGCTGCGTCCCCAACCATTATTTATATGATTTCTCTTAAGGGGACTTGGAGTGGGGAGTTTTTAGAATTTATTTCCATAATAACACTCACATGAATATGCAAACTAGCTCCTTTGAACGTCCTCATTTCTAATGTCTCAATGACTTCTTTTTATCCAAAATCCAATCGTTGGATCTTTATATAATGAGCTCCGTAATTACCTTCATTGTTCCTTAATTTCGGCGGGATTTGGTCGCGTCTCGCGTCCCTCGCTGCTATTGGTAGCTTTAAATCCACCCCCTGATTTCATTTTAATTCTGGCAAAAATCACAGAATGATCCAATTTAAATTTTGACGATACTTCTGAGAGGCTGGGATTGTCCCCTATACGATGGTATAATTCCTGTTTCTGTATTTTAATTACTGCTCCAATTCCTCTCAAATGGGCGGGGTTTATTTGGTGAGTGATCGTTGAAATTTTTCGCATTTGCCCGCTTAGTTGAAGGACTTCCGCGCGTTGTCTGAGCGCATGTGGTATCCAGGTGTCAGCTTTCTCTCCCTACCGTCTTTGTTTGCGCTGGGTGAAAGTTACTCTAAGGCACGTACGAACTTCCCTTTGTTATTCCCTGTTCAACAAGCAACATCTATTCTCACACCGGCTTTGAAACATGAATAAAATCTTGTTGGAATAAATATGTAAAATTTATGCAATCACAGATGCATAAAGGTTACAATATATATATATATATATATAATCGCATTCTCGGGCGTCCCCGGTATTCATTTATTAATTATCAATTCATATAACATACATATTCATAAAATTCGACGAGTGGGATTTGCATGGCGATTTTCTTGGCGGAACGCGTCCCATAATATTGATAATTATTGCAATCATTATCTCACTTTTCCTATATCCTTATCTCGACGCAAAAATATACTTTCTTCGCCTGTGTACGCAAACAGGTCTTACCACCCTCGCAATGGGGGCTAGGACTTAACCTTATAACTAACTAACTTATAACTAATTAGTCGATGTCAGGCGTCGTGAACCTCCCATGCTGCTAGTTGGACAGTAGTGTCGTCATAACTCAGCGAGCTGGGCGTTCTGGCCTTGTCAGTGGCATCGTCGTTTCGGAAACGGGGGAGCTATTTCCTCTCCGAAACTAGGTATTGACTGACATGTCTGGTCTCGTGGTTTGTCGTGTCGAAATTTGCAATTACAATATATATATTGATTTATTATATTGGTTGGAAAATGTCTGCTTTTAATTTAAGATCTGTGCCAGTTTTAAATTTTATGGATTTTGGACTTACCATGTAGGTCAAGTGCGCTTGCGAAAATGTATTTGTGTATATAGGTTAGAGTGTAAACACCCTGGTATTAGGCAGTGCCTTGGGGAATGTCGTGACTAGTGGTTAGTGTTGTGTAATAATAGATGTTGAAGGGAATAATGGATACTGGTGCTAACAGTGAATAAAGAATAGTGTGTAGTGTTTCTAATAGTGTAATGAATATTGTGTATGGTTGTGTAGATTGGATAGTGTAGGGCATAATGGATATTGTTTCCAACAGTGAATAGTGCAAATAATAATGTGTAGTGTTTCCAATAGGGTAATGAATAGTGTGTATTGATGTGCATATTGGTTAGTGTCGTTGAGTATGTGAGGAATGGTGTAACTCGCGCTGCGTTGTGCACTTTGAGCCTAGGCGGACTTCTACGCTGGTACTACTTACGTAAGGCCTAGAGAGATTAGTAGGTTGGGTGACATGCATAGGTTAATTATTAGGAATATTGGTATGTTAGTAGGGGATTATTCCCGTCGGCATGCAAGGGTTGAAGGGGAAGGATTTGCATGCAGGCGAGGAAGGTAGTATATTGAGATATTTTTCTCTTATTTTCTGGCTATTTAGACCTGTATACTTAGGATTTTCATTATGGGGATCGCATGCAGAGGTATGTGAATCGAGCGAGTGTGATTTGATGCTCTAGGGGAGGATATAGGTGAGTTAGTGAGGTACATGCAGGTTATCTTCATGCGGGTAAATTAAAATATTTTGTTAGCATTATTTTTGTACTATGCCAATGGAGACTATCAAGCGTTTGTTAATTTCCGCACGTCCCTTGTATTCAGACGTCGGCTCTGAGCGTTTTGGGGCTGGGATGCAGCTATCCCTGTGTGCGGAAGAAAAAGGAGTATTAAAGGGTGTGTCATGTTCATATCCGTGCATATAGTGGATCAGGGAGATCCGGATATGGGTTTATGTGGCGTATAAGTGGGTTGTTGTTCCCATTATAGGGCATGGCATCGTGTAGTTATAAGGGTGGCTGATTGGAGGTGTATACGTAGTTGTTAATAGGTAGCACTCTGGGGAATCCGTTTGGTGCAGGGTGATAAATCCCGCACTGTTTCTCCCCCTGTCTTAGCATGGGGGTGTCGGGCAAATTCTCCTTGAGAATCCTCAATCCTTGGGCTGGTTAGAAACGGGTCTGCATTCTTCCTTGTCCTGAAGTAATCGATTCATCGCTGTGCATTTATGGCATTCTATGTCTAACGTAATGTTTTTAATCTGTGTTAATATTGGTCTATCTCTATAGTGTTGATCGTCAATTCTGACATCCATAGTAAAACTTTCTATTCTTGGGTGTGTTAGTACTGCCCCCGTAAATTGAATTATTTAGGGACAAAATGAGAGTATTTTCCGTCCCCATGATAAAATTTAACTAGCAAATATAATTTCTGGAAGTGTGACACGAGAGTGTAGTGTTACAAGCTCGAGACTGTGGGAGAGCCCGATCACGTGATATGTTGCACAATGGACGCTTCTAGAAGGCTATATTTAGCATAGCAACAGCGAGTTTGGAAATTATTATTATAAATATTGTTATAAATTATGCTATTGGATCCCAGTCCAGAGCCAATGAGAACAGGTCTTATTGAAGACGGGATCAACTTTAATTACACAATATGATGAAATTATGCATTTAGGCCCTTAGAAGAAGATTTTCTTATTTGGTAATGAAGAGAATATTAAGAGAAATTATGTCTGATACTTTAAAAACCACAGATCGGTTAATCTACGCAGTAATAAGCATTGGTAATCTACGCGCTAAAATTATGGTGGGAGATTGATATGGCCGCCAAAAATTCGAATTGGAGAGGGAGATCCAAGGATGGAGGTTCTTATTCCAGCAGATTTTGAAGAGTGAGGAAGTGTTTTTACTGGGTTAACGGAGATCCCAAGGCTTAGTCCGAGTGCGACGACTGTCGACTTGTGGAGACGCGAGGATAGCTAGGTGGAGCGTTAGAGATCACCGCACTTCCATTCTACGTGAAGTTGCGAGGAACATTGTATTGATTATATGTCATATATAATTGAGATCTGAAGTTAAATAAGCGAATATAAATTAAGAACAGGTCGCATAATATATATTGCGAAAAGTCTAGCGTTTTAATATTCACCGGTTCAACAATATCAGCCTGTCAAGTTAGATTTCCAAATGTGTTGGAAACAAAGCTCAATATCATTATAAATTGCAACGTGAAGTTGGCGAACGCAGTTCAAGTGAACAGTGGCGGTGGACTTTTAATATTGGCGCAACACATAAACGTTAATAGAATGACTATAATTATTCTTCAAACAGTATCAGTCAGCATAATTAACATTGTTGATATGATGAACTAGAAAGTCATGCGCCAGAGACATATTCGATAACAGGAGTTAAGATACAACGATGGAGCTTCGTTAGACAACGTATTCTTGAATACAGACGTAGTGTACGGTCCATCTTGTGCATTTTTGTCAGTCTACGAACACTAATATAACATCAATTAGCAATGGAAACATTTCATTCACCATTTATATGAATATTTCCATAATTATATTCCAACTAGCAGAAGTACCCATTCTTCGAACGGTCGTCGGTATTAATAACGAGACGTAATCAATTGAGCTACTGTTGCAATGGTTAGGGGCTTGGAACCTGTTTGTCGACAAAGATAAATGATTAGTTGAAATATGCTCTGAAACTAATTTACCTAACCTGTACTTCCTGACGTGAAAATAAAATTGAAAACCTCGTAGAAGAAATGCAATTCACGTCACATAAAAACTGACCCACACTGTTGTGTCAAGTGCGCATCCAGAGGAAGACCCCTTTAATAAATTATAAAGGCATGTGGTGCATGAAAATTCAGGTTTTTTAGCCTCCAATGGCCCAAATTCCTAAATGCAAAAAAAAAAAAAAAAAAAAAAAACTATTTCAATTCAGGAATTTTTGAAAATAATGTTGCTGTTTGAAGATATAATAGACCTTCTGTACGACACATCGCACGTTTAAGTCTTGTGAAAAAATCCAGGGTACCTCTTGACCCCCTTAAGCGCATTGATGAATTTTACAGTTTTTGTTGGTTCCGTGATAACCTTATAGCCATTTGCAAACTTTCACAGAAATTTAATAAATGGAGTGGCATTACTTCTTGCAGAAATAGATCGAAAGTTGGATGTACCTTTTTGAGGCACTGTTGTCATTGTTACTGGCTTGCATTCCTACATTAGTTTATTAAATGAAATTAGTTTTCTGGGAATATCTCAGAAACTCTTGGTTTTAGAGCATTAAAATGTAGTTTCCGGGGACCCTTTACGACTGTTTAGGGGCCCCGAGGTTTTTTTTCTGACACCAGGGTGCTAAAAATGAGCTTTGTCTCGTCGTTGTAGGCGGTAGTATCATCATCATCATCCTCTTGCACAGTTTCCAGCCGTTGGCCGGGTCTGTTTGGAACACAGGCCACTCCAACGACTTCTGTCTTCCCACCATCTCTCAGCTTCCACCCCTGTCCAGTCTTCTCCTCTCTTCTTCACGCTTTCTTCCATCCCTTTCAGCCACCTGTCTCTCGGTCTTCCTCTCGGTCTCTTTCCTTCCCACTTCGTCTCGTGTATCCTCCTGGGTATCCTCTTATCCTCCATTCGTTTTACATACCCATGCCATCTAAGTCTAGATTTCTCTATACCATCCCGTAATGGTTCCTCCTTTATTAATTCTCTGGTCCTCTCATTTCTTATTCTGTCCATCTTTGTAGCTCCAAGACTGCTTCTCAAGAACCTCATCTCACTGGCCTGTATTTTGCTCTTCTCCCTTCTTTCATAACCCAGGTCTCCGAGGCATACGTCAGGATAGGGGCATAGAACGTCCGATATATGATCTTTTTCTGTTCTGAGGGACATCCTTGCTCCATAACATGCTTCTCACACTCCTCCGGAATGCTTCTGCCTGTCTCCCCCGCTCATTTTTTCTCTATAGTTTCTTCCATTATCTTGTATCAGGCTTCCCAGATACTTGAAACTCTCCACTTTCTTCAGCTGTTTCCCACCAACTGTTATTCCCGTTGTGCTTCTTTCCTTCTTCTTTGTTGTGATCACTATCTCACTCTTATTTATGCTAAATTTCATCCCATATCCTTGTATTATTCCTTCCCACACGTCTAACAGTTCCTGTACCTCCTCCTCCTTGTTTCCCCAAATCATCAAATCATCCGCTAACACCATTGCTTTCATCTTTCCTTCCCCAATTACTTGTGCCACTCGGGTCATTATGTCATTCATCACCACAATGAAAAGTAACGGTGCCAGTGCACTTCCTTGTTTCAGGCCGTTTCTCTGTTCCAACCAGTCCGATCTCTCTCCTCCCACTTTCACACAGCTCACGCTTCCCTTGTACATCTCCATTATCCTCCTTATAGTCCATTTTTCTACTCCTCTATCCTTCAGGGACTTCCATACTTTGTTTCTGCATACACTGTCATATGCTTTCTCAATGTCCAGGAAGGCCATCAGTAGATCTGTTCCATACTCACAGTGCTGTTCTTGTAACTGCCTTACAGCAAAAATCAAGTCCACTGTGGACCTTCCTGCTCTGAAGCCATGTTGTTCTTCCCTCATCCCTCCTTCTATCCTTGTCCTAATTCTCCTTTCCAAAACTTTCTCAAACATCTTTGCACAATGACTCATCAGTTTTATTCCCCGATAGTTTCTGCATTCTGTTCTACTACCTTTCTTGAAGATCGGGACAATTATTCCCTTTTTCCAGTCCTCTGGGGTCTTCCTTTCCGTAGTGTAATAATAATATTAATTATAATAATAATGTAACAATATAGGGATAGGGATATAATAGACCTTCCGTAGCACACCAGCACGTGTAAATCGCGTGAAAAAATTCTAGAATACCCCTTGACCCCCTTAAGCGCATTATATGTATTGATGAATTTTACAGCTTAGTTTGGTTCCGTTATAACCTTCTAGCCGTTTGCAAACTACCTCAGTAAAGTAATAAATGGAATTGTATTGCGTCTTATATTACAGCAATAGATGGACCTGTGAATTTCTGTTGCCATGGTTACCGGCTAGCTTCCTTTCATTATTGTATTAAATGAAATTAATTTTCTGGGAATATCTTAAAAACTATTGGTTTTAGGGCCTTAAAATGTGGTTTTCTGGGTCCCTTTAGGGCACCCGAGTTTCGTTTCTCACATTGAGGGGCTGAAAATGAGCTTTGTCTCGCCCTTCTACGCCTATTTCAGCATGTATTTTAAGGGGGTAGGCCCCCTTTTATGAGAGGTACAGAGAAAGGTTACATCAATGATTGGTGTCTTGCCTCTGAAGGATATTTGTACCAAATTGTACGTTGATCCACTCAGCCGTTCTCGAGTTATAAGGACACAAAAAATTGTCCACAGACAAACAAACAGACAGACAGACAAAAATTTCATTTTCGCGCGCATCCGTCATAAAACAGTCTAAAACGCGTAAATAACGCAAATTTCCGTAGAAATTCAGAAAAAACAGACAAACTTTCATTCTTATATATATATATAGAGATGATGAAGCTGACCCATATTTACGACGGAGAATGAAGACTATACTGAAGAGATTTGTCAGGATGCTAGGGTAGCCCAGCAACACAGAAGAATTTGCCAGAAGGATGTCGTTCGAGCCCAGGCGAATGTTGGTGAATTCCAGAGAGAGACCTTTCTTATCTCTGAGGTCGCAGATCCGAGGTTCGAATGCAGATCCATCTCTGTGTCTTGTACTGAGGAAACATCTAAAGTATTGTGGCAATACTTACATTGATCTTCAAGTTTTCGTCCAAATAAGGTATTAGTGTATCTCAATTGTTATATAGTGCTTGATTAGTAACATTTTGAGCCAGCGACCTTATTCCATATTTTCAGCGATCATATTCCATATTTTCAGCGATCTTATTTCATATTTATATATTTTCACATTTCATGTATTTCAGTGCTTTTATGTATTTTACACTCAGATGTGTATTGAGATTTTTATACTTCAAGATTATTTAGAAGATGATTGCATTTCATCTATTTTTCAATTTTATTCTACGGATCAGTTGTGGAACTGACATTAAACATTTTGTTTGAGAAATCATATTGCCTCATAAGAGACTAGTCGTTTCGACTCTCGAATTTTAATAATTTCATTTAAACCAAGTATTCTGACATTGTGTCATAGCTTTAAATTAAATTCTTATTAAATTTAATTTGAGCACTTTAATGTAACAACATATAACTTCAGGAAAAGAAGAAACATCGAATGATATTTTTATATCATTATTGTACATAAACTATCGACGATCAAAGAAATACTAGTCGTTTGATAAGACCGAAGTCTTTATCCCCATGAACATTCTTTGTGTAGAGTGGAAAAACATTACGACAGTGACAAACCTTTCTTATTATCTGTAAAGCTAAGAGCTTTGTTCATTTAATATGTTAGAGGAAATACCTTTTGATAGAAGATTATCCCGGTAAATATTGAATTCTATTTGACACTATAAATAACATGTATGATATTTTATCCTATTTGTGTAACATCACGTCATTTGTGGACATGATATTACAACGATAAACAATTTAAAGCTTGACAAGTGAGATGAGACAGTATTATTTTTATTACATGTATTTGCGACAGACGAGTCAACAGTTAATTATCTTGTTGTGGAGTAAACTTTAGGAGGTTAATCACGACTGACTAATATCGTTCATTACAATTGGAAGTTTCGTTTGAAGAACTTATGCATGTATAATTGTAGTCCAGTAGTCATGTGCAACGATACTGAGGGTCATGCCATTATTTGGGAGAAGTTCCTACATAAGATATGTTAATAACAATTAATCCCTTTTTGGTTATTGTTTAACATAGTAGATGATAGTTGTTTTGCCATATATATTGTTATATGAGGATTTGTAGAGCTATGGAGTGCTCGTGCGAGGGAATTACGCATTTTAAGGAAGTCAAAGTATTGTTGTTCTTTGATGAAAGGCATATATCATGATAAGAGCCGTTTTATACAAGTAGTTCAGTTCTTGTGAATTAACGATTTAGCTGTATTAACAGGAGGGTTTCAGCGGAAAAGCAACTTGAGAAAGATTGTCTACTCACGTCTATAATACTATTATTTAATTTTTTTAAACCCGAATTTATGTAATTGCGTACAGTTTACCTTAATTAGTCGACTGTATTATACCGATAATGTAATGAAACCTATATAAGACGATGTGTATGCAGTATATTAAAACTACAGAACGTTAGAGAAGGATGGTTATGTGAAAAACAGGTGTATATATTTAGTTAAGAATTATATTGTAACCGAGAAGTTAGGATCTCGAAAGTGTCGCGTTAGCAACACTAGTTAATGGATATTATTATAAACATATTACTTGTAAATAAATTTTTGTGGAATTTATTAATCAATTGTTTTGGAAGAGTGTGTGTTTATGAGCGGATGTTTTGGGAATGAATGTTTTTTCATTGTTAAGAGCAGATGTGGAACCGAATTGGTCTAGACCAATTGCGAAGTGCGAATGAAAGTGTGTATAAAATTTTGAGTATGATTGTTTGAGAAATAAAGTAGTTATGTGAACTTTTGTAAGATCTAAATGTTAATTTTTACGTGTTTTATAAATGCACACACAAGCAGTCTCTGTGGGCTAGCGAGAATGATTCACCGTTAGCATTGGAGAGCGATGATATAATATGAACAGGTGTAGACTCACAGCCTTGTATTTATTGTATAAACCAGTTTCGAGTACGGCGTGGTGAAGGGATTTCATTGATGAAACATAGATTCTGCACGTGCGTTCTACAACGCAGGCTTGTGAATGAAACCATGTGTCTGGAATGCCATTGAGAGGCTTCAATAAACGTTTTTATTTTTACGCTGTGTAGGCCTAGAACAAGCCAAGATTTCATACTCATATTTTTAATACAGCATTGTAGTAAGATGTAGAGTTGAAAGGAGGTGTGAATGTTTGCGTGTTTTTAATTTTAATGTTAATTGTTAAATTCGTTTATTGTTATTTATTTATAGTAGATTAGTTTACCCTTTTGTTAATAAATTTGTTCCGATTGTTTTCCATTGTTGTTGGAGTGTGATTCATTTTAAATGTAAGGAGCAGAGTATTGTGGATGGAGTGTAGGTGAAGCTGAATTCCCAGTCCCCGAGAGGTAAGTAAAGGTGAGTGCCCCGTGTAGTTGGTTGTTGATCCACAATATTCTGGTAACTACTGTCTGTAAATCCCTAAAGACCATGTTGGAAGTGATTTCTAATGTAGTATTTGCTGGAGCGGTTATAAATAGGCAATCCAGCGGGGGCAATGTATATTCCAACAGGATCCTTTCCGGATTATCGGGTACAGTACGTGTCCTACCAACCTATCATTTCGCTTCATGAGTAATTGTGGGAAGCACTTCTCTCCTTCTTCTTACTAGTGTGAATATCTTTACGTCTGTAAGGCTATTTATTCATATACTATTCATTGTTTACCTGTGGGACTATCCGTCAACTACTGAATGTTCTCTGTACTTCGTCCATCACTGATTATTCAATTTCCTAATTAACGTAAATATGTTTGATTTGACGTATTTCTGCTATTTCTAGCTAAATGGTAATTCCCTGTCGTTGATCCCTTGTAGGTAGCTAATCGTTTTGCAGTAGTGATCCTTTGTCACTAGTGGGGGGGGGGGGGGGGTTGGGGTGGATATAGGGTGGTTGTGCTAGTTAATGCTTGTCTTGTTCCAATAACCAATATTTGTGTGCGATAGCGCTACTAACTCATTATAATATCCCTGCGTTTGCTTACCTCTGTGCTTCTTCCATCACCGATTAATTTTTTCATCAATTCCTACTCTCTGTAATGTATTGCATATCGAGTTGATGTTCCTAAAAGTGTCCAATGTGTTGCGGCCATTATGCCTGTCAATTAATGGTATTACTCATTTATTATATACTAGCTGAAGTACCCGTTCTTCGAATGGATTTTAGCAATTGCTGGCCTAAACCATTAATGTATATAATCACACATTCCTAATATTGTTACATTATTTACATGTTACCAACTACATGAGTAGACTACATGCATTTCAACTCACCAAATTATTGATCAGAGGTAGGAAAGTGAAAATCCTTAGCCTGCTTTCAGTCGACCGACCGGGTCAGGGAATGGAATGAATGAAATCCCCATCTAACAGCAAGGATATGAACTGTGCCGGCGGCCGAAGCCTGTCGCACTCCCCTGGGGCAATGATTAAATGAATGACGGATGAAATGAAATGATAGTGGAGATTGTTGCTGGAATAAAATCGAGTCGGGGAAAACCGGAGTACCCGGAGAAAAGCCTGTCTGTCTCCGATTTGTAGGTGGGAAAGTGCGTTTATATACTAGAAATAAATATCAGCTTCTATGTAGTAAAAGTTAAATAACCTGTCTTAAATATTGAACACCTATCGTTTAACGTTTTCATACTATATTTAAACATATAATCATTATGCTAAAAATACATCAAAAATGATAGCAATTATCATATCCGCAATAAGTAATATTGCGGAAACTACGTGCCATGTCATGATAAAGAGTGACAGTAACGGAACAAACTTCAATCATCCCAAGTAATAATAACAAAAACAAATGAATCACAGAAATATTTTCTATGTTAATGCCGTGACTTGTGCAAGATTACGCCTTGTAACTCCGAGATGGTTCATCAGCGGGCTCTTGTGGATTATTTGCGGACTACCAAAGGATTAGCAAACTGTGCGATACCTCAATTCTTATTTTGAACACCTCAGCTATTTTACTACGAGTGCTAAAGGCTAAAACAGTCTTTCACCTCCCTATAAAGGCTTCCAAAATGATTGTATATTGAATCTCAGGGCCAAGCAATTAAAACTCAGCATCTTTACTAGATCTACGCCGTGTTTTGTGCGGTTTTCTTCATTGGCCGTGAAAGTCAAAATACCTACTTTATGGAAATAAATTTGCCCAGTTCTGCAGTAAGATTAATGTGAACACTAAATAAACTAATGTGACAGTCGTTAGTCTCCGACACATTCGTCTGTGAATTTGGGTTTCTGATCATGGTAAAAAACGACAAAAAGCAGATAAATATTGGCCAACTGAAATATTCATTTAACGAAAAATAAATCGATAAAAAGGATAAAAGCATACCGTGCAAAGTAGAAAGCACTATAACATTGTGAAACAGCGTAAAGATCCTAAAACTCACATACAATAACCGGCACAAAGAGTATAAAATTAGACTCAAAATCACGTGTAGTTTCGGACCCCTCATACTACCTCTATAAATACAACAGTTCATGTAGATACTAACATAGACTAACATCGCTCGGCGATGACCGTGTTTTAAAATACATATTTACGTTTTACTCGCTATCCGTTGGAGAAAAGTGATAAGGACCTTTCGGATAGAAAATTAAATTCTAAAGCTCGTAGTGCCATCAGAAGTTTGCTATTTCTTAGCGTTCTCTTTTTATTAGGAATGGAAATATGAAAATAGTCGCCATTTTTAAATAGTGCAAAATATCGAAATCAAAAGTAGCCTATATGTAGGCCTGGTAAATCAGCTACATCCATGCAAAATTACATTTAAATCGGACCAGTGGTTCTTGCGTGATTGAGTATCAGACAGACACACAGACAGACACACAGGCACACACCATCTCATTTTTATATATTAGTATGATATATAAGCGGTTATCTTTCATAGGCAACCTATCGGCTGTGGTGATTGCCCTTATTTCGGCTCTAAATGTCGCTATTTCACAATGTAATGGAAATGGAATATGAAATGGAAAAAAATATGTTTACATTGGTGTGATATGTCAGTGGTGCTCTTGCATTAATAATCACAATGTCGCTATTATCGTGTTGAAATATCACTGTATTCACTGACCCTGTTCAGTCCCTATTTGATTATAACAATAATAATATTTGCGCGCCGATCCTACTAGTATATTTGAAATGTGTAAACAGATGTAGCGTTCCGTATGGAGTTTGAAATTGGCGCGCTGGTCTATGAATGCTATTAGCAAAAATTATGGCTCTCGGCTCTTGATCACGTGGTAATCAGCTTGCCTTGAGTGTCGGTAATCGGATCCCGTGGGTGTACCTACATATGTGTATGTTATAGCTCCGCTCACTTGGTGAACGGTGGTACGCTGTTCCTTATCATGCGAGGCGGAACAAGGCGATCGTCTTGCTCGCTTTGTGATAGCAATGTCGTATTTTAAAATAATGTATGGACGGTATTTGTTTACATGTATACCCACGTGCTAATTGGGTGTCTCGAGTAAATATTGTACCTTATTTCACTGTGTATAACCCTGGTGCTAGATGTGTTGATGCATTGGGTTGAGCGTGTCCGCGGCAGTGGTGGTATGTAAATGGGATGTCCGCGGTTTCCGCCCTGTGCTGCAGGAAAATATTAATATGTTCTGACGGCACTCGTGAATGTATGTTATCTGTTTTTCTTGTGTTTGTTAAGCTATGTTATTATGTCATATGTTTCTGGAATATTGTTTCTCTCTCCTGTGGTAAATATTATCTCTCGCTTTCAATTGTCGGCTGGAATCTCTTTCTCCGGAGTATGTCACCTTTTATGTACCAAAGTGTGTGTAGTCTGTAGTGTATGTATAGGATTTCATCGGTTTTCCCAGTGTAATTCATATAAATTCTCTATGTTTTCCCGTGTAATCTAGTCTGTCCGTGGTTTAACTCTGCTACTCCAGGGAAATATTAAAAATGAATGGGAGTGTCAGTGGTTGCTCCCTTCGTCCATGTATATTAACGAAATGTCTGTAGTTATGTTGTGTTCCTGCTCGGGTTTGTATATGTCGTCAAATTTACGTTGTAGCTTAGTGGTCCGTAGGTTTATTTCTCTATTTGTTTATGATATAGGGTACAATGCGTGCGTGTGTTCTTTGCCGAATTCTCAAAGTTTGTGGGAGTGTCGGGTGTTTGCTCCTTTATACGACGGAAAATTGTAACTGTGGGGATCTGTGTTTGTGTAAGACGGAGAAAAATTTGCGTAATTGTGTTCAATGATATTGCATCTGTGTGTCTCTTATTGTACTTCAAATGGTTCGCGTCTGAGGGTAATGAAGTGGCCGTGCGGATTGGTATATCTAGTTTATTGCCACTAGAAAAATGTCTATCTTTAATGAAAAATATGTTAATGTGGGACCGTAAATGATCGTTAAAAGGGGAATATGTTTTCTAATTGTGTAATTTGTTTGCGTTTGCAAGTGTTTTTGGGACGTGTAATTTTAATAGAATCAATTTGCCTTTAATTATTGTTGCCTCATGAATATACTATAGGAAAGGCTGTGGAGTGTCCTGGATTATGGATTCAAGCATGGCTACTTAGTGTGCTACTCGCACAAACAGTCTTGCTAAAATGTAGGAAACTCTACGTCCTTCCTTACATGGCGGTATTTCTTCTTCATTGTGTTTGTAGGCGTGATTATTTAACGTGTGAAACACGAGCAGTCCTACGAAAACGAAGAATAATTACGTGCCCGATCGGTCTGTCTAATATCTAGTCTAATATATGTTTCCTTATGTTATTATGGAGGCCAATAAATGATTCTTGAGACAAATGTAATGCTAGTGAGTGACTGGATCTTGTCTTGGAATAACCCTGTGGTTTAAATTAAATATATTTTCGTTAAATTTTATTTGTACTTTTAATGACCTGTGATCTTTCCCGTAAATTGTCGAACTGATCGCATTGGGTGATGAGAATGGTTCCATAGGGCGAGTTACGGATATTGTCCGATAATGGCTGCCTCAAGCAACCCACCTCGCTGTCGTAGACTAAAATGAATGATGGTTATAATAGATAAGAATGAGTGCCCTATGTATGTTAAATGGAAAATGCGTTAGTTACTTCCAATTATATGGGAGTTCACAGGCTGTATATAATGGTCAAGTTAACCTTTAAAACAAAGAAAAATAGATCCAGCGTTGGGAAGAAACTAAAATGTAAATGTTGTGTGAAAGAGAAAACAAAAACCTGTGTCTACAACACGTAGTGTGTCAGATGTGGCCGCTCCATCTTGGAGTCCCTGACTGGTTACGTGTTCGAGCAGTTGTGCGCTATTGAGCAATTTTGCCGATGTCGGCGCCCTGACTTCCGTATGTTTATCTGTAGCGTGTATCCGTGTAAGATCATGGAAACTATGTGTATGTCTGAGCGTTAGCAGGTAGTGTAATATGGTGTGTGAATATCTCGGTGTTGATTATGTGATTGTTTGCTACAGAATGTTTAACTACTCTTCATGTGGATTTTCTGCACATGTACGTATTAATTATTGGATTTAATTACCGTACTAGAATATGATAATTCGTGTTTGCATTCCTTCAAGCATTACCCGTGTCATTTTAATGGCTATTCTGGACTGTGCCTTTCCTAGCTTGAGTCATTGTAGTGTCCATTCGAAATTTTCTCTAACCAGTGTTAATGCTAGTGTCTGTGTATCTGTACCGGATGTTCATTCCGCAGTGTGTCTTCCCTAACCAGTGTTATTGTGGTGACTAAACCGAACTGTGTCTTGACTAACGAGTGTTATTGTCGTGTCTGTTCTGAGTAGTGTTTCTAACTAGTGTTGTTGTGGTGACTAAACCGAACTGCGTCTGTAAACTTGTGTTATTGTCGTGTCTGTTCTGAGTAGTGTTTCTAACTTATGAAGTGTCGATGCCGAGCTGTGTCGTCCCATCTCGTGTTATCGCAAGTAGCTATATTCATGAAATTATGTTCTCGAAACTGTGTGGTTGTGATGTTATCTAGCGTTTTCGCTTTTTGGCCTCGTGAGCCCGGGGTTTAGGATTCGGTTCCCGTGTGTGGTAGGGTTCCATTCGACGCATGTTAACTGTATCTTTAATAATTTTGTGGTTATGGCGGATATATACAATGTAATTAAGGTCTGACAGCTTTCTGTGTACTTTGAATTGGCCGGTCCATTTCGGAATGAGGAACTCCGACACTTTCTTTATACGCGTAGGGGCCCAAATCATAACTAACTGTCCGGCTTTATATTCGTGATGTTTGTGCTTCCGATCGTAAGTGTGTTTTTGTTTCTTTTGTGTCACCCGAATGTTCCGTCGCGCTGTGCCCTCGCTGTCTGTAAATATTGTAATCGCTCAGCTTTACTGGGGAGGGTGTCTTGCGGAATGTATAGATTGTCGACGGGACAGCGCGGATGATATCCGTGTAGAAGAAAGTGCGGGGTGTATTTGGTGGCTCGCGACACTGACGTATTATAACTGAAAGTTACGGCCTGCATGTAATGATCCCAATCGTCGCCACTGTTATTGGTGAATTTGGCCAATGCTTCGCCAATAATCCTGTTCATGGCTTTCGTCAGGCCATTGGTCTGGGGGCTGAAACTTGTTGTTGTGTACGCCCGTATTTTGAGCAGTGTAAGTAGCTGTTGTATGACCCGATAGGTGAAAACTGTCCCCCTGTCCGATAATAATGTGCGGAATATGCCATACCGGGTGATAATTTCAAGAAGAAATTCCGCAATCTGCTGAGCAGTTACTTTAGGCACGGCCTTAGTGATTATGTATCGTGTGAGATACTCTGTTGCTACGAGTATGAATTTATTACCCCTGTCTGATACGGTAATTGGATCCTTAACGCCAATTCCGACCCCGTGAAATAGCTCTCCCACTGGCACTGGGTGGAGTAGTCTGTGCGGTTTACCGGGATTGTTTTTGTGTCGATGGCACGTGTGACATGTTTTTATAAACTCCTCTATATCCTTTTTCATATTCTCGCAGAAATATTTCGTCCTAATCTTCTGATATGTGTGCCGTCTGGCCTTTCGCAAGATGTAGTTCGCAGTAGAAGTGTGTACCGATTAGCCTGGCACTGGGCCCATTAAACCGGACTAAGGTTATGAAGGTATCAGAGGCGATGGATTGAACGTACATTCACTGCCATGTGAATGCAAGTTCTATTCGAATGCGCTATACATTATGGGCCTAGTTTAGCTTAGCCTAAAGAAATAAAGACTAAATAAGGTACACATACTCAACACATAGGCAAAGAAGAGGTAATGTATTGACCAAAGAGATAACATAAAGGAATGACGAGGAAGCATTACATGCTATCAATGAGGTTAAGTGGACGACAAACATGTGATACTCGGTAAAATAACGGGCGAAAGGATCGAAACGTAAATGTCATGATCGGTAGGAGATAACGGTAAAGGGGGGAACACATCTGGGAAAGTATACTCGTAAAGAGTAAAATTACACTGGGAAAAAATAAAGATTAAAAGGGCTAGACAAAGATTCGGGGAACGTGAGTCTACCGTCAAAGGAGCGAACGGTAGCTCAAATAGCCCTGAAGGAGATGAGGGAGTGCGAGAGGGACGGAGTATTAATAAAAGCGTGCGTAGATATGACGTAAAAGAATAAACACAAAAAGGGGCAAGTAACCGATATTAAAAATAATTACGAGAAAGGTATTGCAACACAAAATAAAAGATACCCATCAAAATAAGTCACGTCAGAAAGGGATTAAGCCAAACTCATGGACTTGCATATGAAAACGCAATCCTAAGATAAGAGGCAAACAAAAAGATAAGAGATATGGCATAGGTCTTACTGTTGAACACACGTTACTCAGTAAACCAGACCAAATACCTACACAAAAATATACGACGAAATGGGGACAAAGAATAACGTGAACGAAACAGATACTCCATGGACATACTAGAATAGTCGAAACGCCCTAGTATTCCATACAATGAGCAAAGACAAAAATACGTAACCTACCTTGATGGTATCAGCATTAATCCGGCATCACGGAATTACATTAAATGAACTAGATTCACACCTCTACGCGCACCTTTATAAAAAAAGACACAAACGAACGGGAAAAAACGGATAGAAAAGAAAGGCATCTCGAAAATGAGAGCGGGTGCATAAACAAAAAGGTCCTACCAGGATAGAAAAAACAGAAGACTCCCAAGAGGGTAACAAGGGATTGTCACGGGAGACGGAAAAAGAAGGTAAAAAGGTAAGAGGTGCCACTAATCACGATTCGGCATAGCAAGATATCACTATAACGAACCTTGATCAGCAGTTATAGAAATGTCCACTGATTCTCGGCTATTCTGGCCAGTAATAACCAAGAAGAAAAGAGAACAATTCCGATAATTGACACTCCGAAGAAAAGAGGAAAAAGGGAAGACTACAGGGGGAAAAGAAATACGGTTCATATGTTTTGTGTACTCCTAAGTGTGCGCCACTGAGAGGCGGATTATGATATTCTGTCATAATATGATTTTTCTGTGTTTTTGGAAGTTCAATCGGTGCGACGTCATGTGTGGCTGTGGGTTTGCATCTGAGTATGTCGGTATTATCTATAAAAATCGCCTAGATAATCGAGCAGTTTTATTATCTACCTTATCTAGGTTTTCAAATCCTATCCTTATTTGCCCTAAGAATGGATGGTCTAGTTGCTCTTGTCTCATATCTACTTGTGTAATAGCATACGTTGGCAATGTATTCCAATCCTGGTCTATATTCTCGTCAGGGGGTTCGAGTACTGGCAATCTGGATAGCCCGTCCGCGTCGATATGGGTACTACCTTTCTTGTGTTTGACATCAAATGTGTAATCGTACAGCCTGAAAATGAATCGGTTAAGCCGGGAATTGGGGTTCTTGAATTGGTCCCAAAAATGAGACTCGCGTGGTCTGTAACTATCATAAAGTGAATGCCCTATAGGTATGTTCTGAAATAATTTACGGCCCAGGAAAATGCTAACATTTCCCTTTCAGTAGCAGAATATCTACTTTCAGCTGGTGTCAGTTTTCGGCTCACGTAAGCTATCGGATGTTGTTGTTTATTGTCATCTTCCTGTAATAGCGCGGTGCCTATTCCGAATTGACTTGCGTCTACATGCATAAACGTGGGTTTATCGTCCTGGAAGTAGTGAAGGAGTGGCGGTGTGGTTAATAAGTGTTTGGGGGTCTCAAAAGCTTCCCTATGTTTTTCTTTTACAACGAATGGTGTTTTCTCGTGTGTTAGGTCCGTTAATGGACTGGCAATGTGTGCAAATCGAAATATAAATCGATGATAATAGCTTGCAAGACCCATGAAGCTTCTATGCTGCTTAACGTTTACTGGCATTGGAATATCGGTTATGGGAACGGTTTTTGCTGGGTCGGGTATAATGCCTTCCTTGCTGACAATATGTCCTAGAACATGTACCATTTGTTGTACGAACTGACATTTGGCTGGCTTTAGTTTTAGCTTCGCGTATCTAATTCTGTCAAAGACCTCCTGTAAGTGTTTGATATGTTCATCAAATATCTGAGAGAATATCGTAATACCGTCAATGTATGTAAGTACTAATCGAAATTTAAGCCCTGCAAATGCTTTATCTACCAGCTTCTGAAACGTCTGGCTAGCATTCTTCAATCCCATGGGCAACATCAAATAGGTGTACAGACCGTTTTCTGTAACAAATGCGAGTTTGTGCCTGTCCGGCTCATAGATGGGTATCGTATAAAATCTAGAATAACAGTCGACGGTAGTAAAATACTTAGCACCACTGAGCGTTTCGAGATATGTGTCTGTATTGTGACAGATTATGGATCTGCACAGACACTCCTCATCTTTGTTCATTGTTATACATAGCTGTAATTTATATTAATTCAATCGGAAAGTGCCCAGATATAGAGTAGAAGTTTGTACCCAGGCTGTGTTATACAAAATTAAACTGACAAAGAAGCGACACGGCATAACGTAGAACTAATGATTTGTTTGAAACTAATAAGGATCCAGGTGGCGGTGTAATGAGATATACATACTTTGGTAAAATTTGTTAGATGATTGTTTGGTATCGAATGGATGCATTCTGTTATATAATACGACGAGCTGCTTCAAGTCTTGGTGAATGTACTTGTATTCTAGAAAAGATTCACATTCTTATATATAACGGAGAAGTATCCGTAAATGATTCTTCATAAAAGGAACCAGGGATATCATATGTTGATGAAAATAAAGAACACCTACATGAACGTTATGCCCCAAATGTCAAGTAAGCCAAGGTTATAATTAAGTACAAGCCCGAAAAACTTGTACTTAATTATGAACGCCGGCCGTGAAAGCCTAAGCTGTTATATAAGCCAAGGTTAGCTAAATGGAAATGCAATGTACGGCGCTTTCCGGTTAGTAAAATATAGATTGATTCATGACATATTATAACTTACCTTGCAATTACAAAGTGATGAGATTATTTAAATAGTTACTCTTTATACATATTATTTCTAGGAAGGGGGGAAGAGTGATTTGCCATAAAGCAAGCGTATTGTCCTGCTATCCGGGAGTAGAGACTTATGTATTTTATATTTTATTCTCATTATAGTAATGTGTGGCGCCCAATAAAATTTATTTACGGGTCTGAGCTATTACAAAGTGGCACCCAACGTGGGGTACGATTTATGGCAATTCACCAAAATAGGATCTCGAAAATGCACATGATAGGTAATGTAATTAAGATAGATAGTGATATTAAGAGTGAATTTTGGGGGAATGTCAGAGATTGTACTAAGATCACGTACTATTCAGCGTGAGGTTAAAATGGAATATGGAGACAAAATAGTGCCTGTACGTGACGAGGGGAAGATGACGGAAAGGTCTAATAGCGAAGAGAATTTGATCTCATATGAAAGTATAGAGGGGGTTAACCTTGGCTGGCTCCAATTACTGATGAACAAAATGGAGGAAATAAGTAAGAATACTAATACTAAAATGGAGGAAATGAGTAAGAATACTAACACTAAAATTGAGAAAATGTTGTTGTTGTTGTTTGAGTCTTCAGTCTTTTGACTGGTTTGATGCAGCTCTCCATGCCTCCCTGTCCTGAGCTAATCGTTTCATCTCTACATAGCTACCACACCCTACATCCGAGGCAATCTGTTTAACATATTCTAACCTTGGTCTACCCCTACAGTTCTTGTCCTCGACCCTTCCTTCCATAACTAAGCTTGCTATTCCTGGGTGTCTTAGTATGTGCCCTACCAACCTATCTCTTCTCTTCATTAGCAGTCGCCAGAAACATCTCTCCTCTCCCACTCGTCTTAATACCTCTTTGTTTGTAACCCTATCTACCCATCTGATCTTCATCATTCTCCTGTAACACCACATTTCAAATGCTTCAATTCTCCTCTTTTCTGCTGCACCAATAGTCCAAGTTTCACTTCCATAGAGCGCCACGCTCCAGACAAAGGCTTTCAAAAATGACTTCCTAATACCTAAATCTATATTCGATGTCAGCAGATTCCTTTTTTGTAGAAATGCTTTTCTTGCCTGAGCCAACCTACTTTTTATATCCTCTTTGCTTCGTCCATCACTGGTTATTCTGCTTCCTAAGTAACAGAAGTCTCCTACTTCCTTCAGCTTTTCACCTGCCAATTTGATCTCCATAAAGGTTTCTGATTTATTTCGGCTGCATTCCAGTATTTTTGTTTTACATTTATTAATTTTCATCATGAATTCTTTCCGTAAGGCGGAGTCCATACCATGAAAATGAATAATAGTAATAACACTAGAATTGAGGAAAAGAATAATAGAATTAACACTAGAATTGAGGAAAAGAATAATAGAATTAACACTAGAATTGAGGAGATGAATAAGAAGATTAACTGTAGAATTGACGAAATAGATCACAGTATTAGGAAAGTGGTCGCGAGAAACAACAGCCACTGCATATCGCCTTTCTTGATCTTGAAAAGGCTTTCGACCGTGTTCCACATCGTGTGATCTGGTATGCACTTCGTAACCATGGTGTACCAGAAATGCTTATCAGCTGGATCAAGATGCTATACACAAACACCACAAGTTGTGTACGTTGTGCTGTTGGCACCTCGGAGAGCTTCCCAGTGAAAGTCGGTGTACACCAAGGATCTGCACTGTCCCCATTGCTCTTTGTCCTAGTCATGGACACAGTCACACGGGATCTGCAAAGGAATGTCCCTTGGACACTCTTATATGCTGATGATGTCGCACTTGCTGATACCACCAGGATAGGATTGCAGCGTCAAGTTGAAAATTGGAACAGCCGTCTCTCACAATACGGTCTTCGACTGAACAAAAAGAAGACCGAATACCTTGAAACTGTCCCAACCAACGGATCCATCCAAGTTGATGGAGAGACATTGACGAAGACCTTAAGCTTCAGGTATCTAGGATCTCGCCTACAAGCTGATGGTGAGATAGGTGATGAAGTGCGAAGTAGGATAAAGGCTGCATGGATGAGATGGAGGGAAGTTACAGGCGTACTCTGCGACAGAAGGATGCCACTATACCTTAAGTCCAAAATATACCGCATGATAGTACGTCCTGTTGCTTTGTACAGTGCTGAATGTCGACCAGCTGACAAAGCTACGGAGCGCCAATTACATAGCATGGAAATGCGTATGCTCCGTTGGTCGATGGGCATCACACTCCTAGATCATATAAAGAATGACTCTGTTCGCCAGCAAATAGGAGTTGCACCCATCACTGAGAAGGCACGGGAAAAACGGCTTCGATGGTATGGCCACGTCTTGCGTGCTGCACCTGGAACTGTTGCCAATTCCGCTCTCTCCTTTGAAGTTAATGGGCACCGTCCACGTGGGCGCCCAAAACAGCGCTGGCATGATACAGCAAATGCGGATATGAAGGCTCTCAATCTAAGACCTCATGATGCCCAAGATCGTGCAAAATGGCGAGCCAAGACCAAAACAGCGGACCCTGCAGCAGCGGGAAAACGCTAGGAAGAAGAAGAAGAAGAAGAAGATTAGGAAAGTGGAAAACAAGGTAGATGGGTTGAATGATAAACTAGGGAAATTGGAGGAGAAATTAGAGTCGGAGTTTGAGAAGATAAGAGTGGAAATGGAAGTAAATAAGACTACATTACAGACGCAGGAAGATGAGATTCAGAAAGAGTATGGTGATAACAGTTACAAGATTGAGATTTTGGAAAGGATGATAGGTACACAATGTGAAGTGATAGAAGTTACAATAAAGGAGAGGATGGATAGGGTGGATAACGTGGTAGAGAAGAATACTAAGGAATGCTTTAGTAGAATAGAGGGAATGGAAGGAAGATTTAATCAAGTAACAGAACTGAAGAAGAAACAATATACTGTATTACATAAAATGGACGAAAATAAGAAAGAAATAAACGAAGAATTCGGGAGGATAGAGAAGAAAATGGAAGTAATAGTAAAAAAGAAAGTTTTGAATGGCCAGAGAAACCCTGATAATAGGCATGGAAATGATTCAAGAAATGGGGGGCGTGAGAAAGCAGATGATATTGGAGAAACTGATGAAGAGGAAGGAGCAGCAGATGAGGTTGGTCATGAGGAGGACAGTAGCAGTCAAGAAAGAGAGGCTAAAGTTGTTGAATAGTATGAGACTGACAAGAAAGAAGAGGAGAAAATTGAGGAAGGGAAGGAGAGAGGAACGGTGGAGATGGAAGATGAGGAGTACAAAATACGGAATGACATGGCAGATGAAGAAAAAGAGGAGATGGAAGGCAGGAGAAGGAGGAGGGAGACTATGAGAAGAACAGAAGAAAACAAAGAAGCTGATAAAGAAAAATAAGATAAAAGGGACAAAGAGAAAGAGGAAAGAAAAGAACAGAAGAAAAAACTATTGAGTAAGATAAGGCAAGTGAAGAAAATAAGGAAGAAAACGAATTTGGAAAAGGCAGGAGCGAGGAGAATTCGCTAACACAAGAATGGTATTCCTGATGAATTCAGCGTGGGTGATAAAGTTTTGCTTGAAATTCTAGTTCCGTCATTCGCTGAAGATAAACACATATCTAAATTTTTCTTGCTTTATTATGGCCCGTTCTCAATTGAGAGACGTGTTGGTAAATGTGCATATTCTTTAATGAAATCAGATGGCACTATATTGGGTACATATAATATTTTTAATTTGAGGAAATATATATCGTAGGACCGCTGCATTACATGTTCTATAATGGTACATTGCCGAGCATACCTTGTCACAGATGATAAACTGTTATATAATGAACACATTGTGCTGCTAGACTGTGAAGTTCTAATTTGGGCATATTGAATCACGTGTACAAATGTGTGGAACAGTGTATCTGGACACAATACACTTGTTTATGTTGAAAACTTTGTCAACAGCAATGCTTTTCGCTTCTTGGAGATGTATCGCAATAGGTATTGTACCTTCTATTATATTCAAGAAAATGCTTTTGTCGCAGTTGATGGAGTTTTGGAATTTCTTCGCATCACTAGAATGTGTGTTTTGACTATGCCATATTCCTCCAAGGAGTTAATGAGTCATCCTTGGGTGTTACGGGACTGGGTGTTATGGCCATGATGAATGAGGTGATCTCAGAAGAGTACGCTTAAGAGAAGATTTGGATGGTGGAGTCCAAGGGTATTCTTGTGAATGACAGATATGTAGAAGATGTGACGGGATATCAAATTCACTAGGCTAAAAATTATGCAATTATTCAGGAACTTAAGGAAACTGTCAGAACAATCATGCCCTGTGTAATTATTGGTGCTATCGCAATTGGAGGTGTGGTCGAACCAGACGTTATTGGTGGTTAGATACCAAGTATAAAAGGCATATTGTGTTTATCCTAAATAACTATAATGACAACGCTGAGTGCTGCATGGACTCTTTACAAGAAGAAAGTGATATGATGTATTTGTATATTGTTATTGTGTTTAGTTTGTATATATATGCTGTAACGTCTTGGATGAGGAGTGTCCTCGTATGTGACAGATTATGGATCTGCACAGACTCCTCATCATTGTTCATTGTTATATATAGCTGTAGTTTATATTAATTCAATCGGAAAGTGCCCAGATATAGAGTAGAAGTTTGTACCCAGGCTGTGGCCTGATGGCCTCGTGTTATACAAAATGAAACTGACTAAGAAGAGACACGGCATAACGTAGAACTAATGATTTGATTGAAACTAATAAGGATCTAGGTGGCGGTGTAATGAGATATGCATACTTGGGTAAGATTTGTTCGATGATTGTTTGTTTGGTATCGAATGGATGCATTCTGTTATATAATACGACGAGCTGCTACAAGTCTTTGTGAATGTAATTGTATTCAAGAAAAGATTCACATTCTTGTATATAACGGATAAGTATCCGTAAATGGATTCTTCATAAAAGGAACCAGAGATATCATATGTTGATGAAAATAAAGAACACCTATATGAACGTTATGCCCCAAATGTCAAGTAAGCCAAGGTTAGCTAAATGAAAATGTAATGTACGGCGCTTTCCGGTTAGTAAAACAAAGTTTGATTCATGAAATATTATAACTTACCTTGCAATTACAAAGTGATGAGATTATTTCAATACTTATGATTTTTAGGAAGGGAGGAAGAGTGATTTTCCATAAAGCAAGCGTATTGTCCTGCTACCCGGGAGTAGAGTCTTATGCATTTTATATTTCATTCTCATTATATTAATGAGTGGCGCCCAATAGAATTTATTTACGGGTCTGAGCTATTACAGTACGTGGAAGCGGGTAATTGTCGCTTTTAATTAATCTGTTCAGTCTCCGATAATCTGTGCAAAATCGATGCGAACCATCCATCTTATTAGTGAGGATCACTGGGGCACTATAGTTGGATACGACCGGCATAATAATTTTAGCAGCCAACATCTCCTGTATTTGGATTTCAATAGCTTGTTTTTCTGTCCGGCTAACTCGATAGGGTGGCTGGTGTACGGGATTATCGCTAATTAGGTCTACGTGATGTTGGATTAAATCCGTTTCCTCCAAATCCGCTAATGCGTGTGCGAATATATCTTTATATTCCTCTAGCAGGTCCGTGAGCTTCCTGTCCTGTGCCGATGTCAACGTTTGTGTAGATGTGTCTTTACCTGCCTTCGTGTTGGTGTCTGTGCCGGTTAGTGTATGTATTGTGGCCAATGGGGAGACCTGGTGCTCGTGTGTCTCGCTGCGCTCGCGTACTGTCTGTGATTCTAGTGTATGCTGTCGAATGTGTAGTTATATGGTTCCCGTTCACTAAGTGTATTTCATTGTTGGTGAAACTTACGTCCACGTTATATTTCGCGAGGAAATCCGTACCGATTATGCCCGGAACTGATAAATCGCCTATAACAAACATGGGATGGGTTACCTTAAATTCGCCCATCTTGATCCGTATATCTGCTATCCCTAAATAACTAAGGCTCTGTGAATTGGCTGCTAAAAGTTGGGTATTGGCGTTCCCCCTGTATATATTCCTGTCGGAAATATATTAACTGCTTACGCAGGACATGGCAGCTCCAGTATCAATTAATATGTGTACTCTGAGTTCATTTATATTACCGGGTATTGTTAAAGCCGCAATAGTGTTCCCATCGTGTGCAATATGCATATTTTTGAGCGTATATGTTGTCGTAGTTGCTGTTGCGTCTGGGGGCTGTAAAGTGTGTGTGCCAATGTTTACGCCCGAATGAACTGCCGTGTGTGCTGTTTGCCCAGTATTTTTGCTTATGCATCGCTGCGCGGCCTGTGGCTGACTGCATTTGACACGCTTGGCTGAACCCGTGTCTCTGGCTCGCCTAGTGAAATGCCTGTATGAAGTTCTCTGTACGTTCTTTTCGACTTCCGCCCTAATGAAACACCTTCCCTATTGCCCCGCGTGGGTGCGGGATAGAATACACCCACGGTATGCCCTGCCTGTCGTAGGAGGCGACTAATAGGGCCAACATGGCCGAATAACTTGCCAGTTTTTGATTTGTTCAGACCCCCTGTGGATGGGGAGGGCAGAATTCATCCACGGTATCCCCTGCCTGTCGTAAAAGACCTTATAAAGGTCGACTTTGGTTTCTGGTCCCAGCTCTGGTTGGACCAATAGAAATAAACATGTATGCTGTTAGGGGAAGGGCCACCAGCTTGGCCATCTGGCCAGAAAGCCTAGACGGTATGCCCCATCCCGTCAGGTGGGTGCGCCATGTACCCTACAGTAGTATCTGCCTTACAACGAAGGTCCCTGCATGGCCGAATACTGGAGCTGCATAAATCCTGTGCATGCCGAATGGGAAGTGCCTGTTCGAGGCGCTGGGACCCCGGGCAATATCTGCTTTGCCAGGTAGGTATTGCCTTGGCTGGGTGGCACCCACAGTGATAGCCCCCGATCGGAGTGGGCAGTATTCGGGAACGATTTCGTCCAGGATGACAAGTAAGCGATCACGGACACCTGTACAGGGTGGCACCCTCAAAAGGCCGTCTCTGGAGTGTAGACCGAATCCCAAGGTGTATACGCCTTGGGATGAGGCATTTAATATGAAGTTCCCTGTTGACAGGTCTCCTCGCTACCTGGTAGCTACCAGGACAGACGGGGGAGATTTTAAACAGGTAAAATCGATCCTATTTTCAGAGGAAATCGAGGGGAAATATCGCAACCTTAACGGGATTTCCAAGCTCCGGAACGGGCAGCTCCTGCTGCATACCGTTGACCGGCAGCAAACCGAAGCGTTGCTGGAATGCACGCATTTCGGCAAAATTCCCGTTAAGGTTGAGAAGCACGATACGCTGAATGAGGTCCGTGGAGTTATATTCCATCGCGACCTCATTTTAAACAGCGACGCGGAATTGATGCGGGATCTGGGGAAGCGAGGCGTCACCAGGATTAGGCGCATCACCCGGAAAATTGGAAGTGATAGCGTCGATACTGGCGCTATCATTCTCCATTTTGAGGGTGATGTAGTGCCTAGGCAGGTGAAGGTCACGTCGTACCATTGTGACGTTAGACCGTACATCCCTCCACCTATGCGCTGCTACAATTGCCAGAAATTCGGTCATGTTTCTGCCAGGTGCACTGCCAAGGCGGTGTGTAGAGAGTGTGGCAAGGGGACACATGACGGTGTGGGGTGTACGCCTCCCCCGACGTGTCCTAACTGCCAAGGAAGTCACTCTCCGCGGTCGAAGCAGTGCCCTGAGTTCTGCAAGGAAGCAAAGATCCAAGAAATCAGAACATTGGATCGGCTTTCATATCACGACGCTCGAAAGAGATACCGTGATATGACTGCACCCGAATTTCCGGTATCTTTCGCGGCTAAGGTGACTCCACCTATCACCCCTACCACTTTCGTTCCTCGTGCTGTACCCTCGACGACGAACTACTCTGAGATCGTAAAGTCTCCCCTCGCTGTCCAAGCAAGACCTGTCAGCCCGAAGAAGGTCAAAAAACCTTCTTCGGCCATTGTGAAAAAGGCGCCGGTTATACCATCTAAACCAGCGCAATCAGAGAAGAAGTCATCTTCCTCTCCGAAACGGTCGGAGAAGAAGTCTTCCCCTGCCAACGAGGCAAAGAAGACTTCTGCGACCGGGGCTGAATCGTCATCCAGCCCACCTGATAAGACAAAGATAGTGGAGAAGAGGGAGACGGTTCGTCGCCGTCTCTCTCGCCCTCCTGCTGACGGGGTGGCTACTGTCTCTGCTGGCCTTTCCGCTCCCACGACCACCAAGGGAGCGAAGCCTGCTGAAGCCAAGCCCGTCCGTATGGAGGGACTCCCCTATAGAAAAGAAAATAGATCCGCGGAGGAGAGGGGAACGGTTCAGCGTCGTTTCTCTTCCTCTCCTAAAGGCAGGGCTGCTCACGTATCTGCTGTCCATCCCGCTCCCACCACTACCAGTGGAGCGGTGCCAGCAGGAGCGACCTTGTTTTATAAGGACCCGGCGTCTGTGGGGAAGGGACCATCTACTTCCCCAAACACACGTCGGCGCCGATCCAAGAAGAAATCTCTTCGGGACGTGTCGGGGACAGACACCCAGTCTTCGTACCGGGAGATAGTCCCTCGACACCGCTCTCGCTCTTCCCCAAGAGCGAGACTCTTGAGGTCCGACGACGACCGCGCGCAACCCAAGAGAGCGCCCGCTCCATTTTCTGCGTCTTCGGACGGAGATGCGGAGATTGAGGTGTGCTCTCCTGCCCCATCATCTCCAACTAGAGATGGGGAAGGGTGGCAAGCGGTCAAGCATAAGTAGAAGACCCACTTCTACTTAAGTCCACACCATGGCACTATTACAATGGAACTGTAATAGCTATTCTGTTCATCTCGCTGAGTTACGTCAATTAATATCTTCGTTATCGGCAACCATTGTCTGTCTTCAGGAATCCAGGCTTCGTCCTGGACATGAGACAACAATGCGTCACTACAAACTCTTCTCTAAAGACCGGGTGGACGGAGCTGTGGCCGCTGGTGGCGTCTGCACTCTCGTCCACTCTAGCCTCTTTAGTGAAGAGGTGCCGTTGCGTACTCAGCCAGAGGCAGTTGCAGTTCGTACTTCGTCACCAGTAATGGCAACAGTATGTAACGTGTACATCCCACCTGATTCTCAACCGGATTACAACCAGCTGGTGGATCTAGTCTCTCAGCTCCCCCCTCCTTTTCTCCTTCTAGGAGATGTTAATGCCCACAACACAATCTGGGGCTCCGCTACCACTAGCGGTAAAGGGAGAGATTTTGAGGGGCTGATCAGGCGGCTGGACCTGTGTTTGTTGAACACAGGGGAACCTACGCACTTCTCTATTGCACACGGTACTTATTCAAGTATCGATATTACCTTTTGCAGTCGTGCGCTGGTTCCCCTGCTACAGTGGGGTGTACACGATGACCTTTGTAATAGTGACCATTTTCCAATTATCGTTACTCTTCCGAACAAGAGAGCCATCGTGTTACCAAGTCGATGGCTTCTCCGTCGGGCTGATTGGCCAAATTTCACGGCACGTGCGGTGTTTGCCGAAGATACCTTTGAGAGTGTCGATGATCATACCATTCATATAACGAATGGTTTTTGGCTGCTGCTGAGGAAACAATACCTTCCTCATCCGGCAACTCACGCCGGAAGCTTGTCCCTTGGTGGACAGCCGAGATTGCAGCAGCCATTAAAGATCGTCGACGTGCTTTCAAATCCTATCGAAGGCAAAACCCTATGGCCAACCTTATTACCTTCAGAAGGATGCGTGCTAGAGCCCGATATCTGATTCGGGAGAGTAAGAAAACGACGTGGGAAAATTATGTGTCGTCTATGACGGCGCATACTCCTTCATCTCAAGTGTGGACTAAGCTTCGTCGGATCTCCGGACTCCCGACATCACTGTCGATACCCGGAGTGTCTATCAATGGAGACATCATCACGGACCATCTTGACATTGCCAACAGTATTGGCCCGCTCTTCTCCGATGTATCCTGCTCCGGGAGTTACGATCCTACATTTCTGACTCTGAAGCGGGAGGCAGAGACTCACCCCTTGTCCTTTGCCACTGCTGCTTCGGAGTCCTGTAATGTACCATTCTCTGAATGGGAACTGGGCAGTGCGCTTGCACTGTGCAGGGATACGGCTCCTGGACGGGATAACATACATAATCAAATGTTAAAACATCTGTGCGAATCCAGTATAAAACAACTGTTGATCCTCTTCAATCGTATATGGATTGAAGGGGAGTTTCCATCTCAATGGCGAGAGGGGATCGTGATACCGATTCCCAAGGCTGGAAAGGATCCCAAATTTGTAAGCAGCTATAGGCCCATTTGTCTGACAAATGGCCTACGTAAGCTGATCGAAAAGATGGTGAACCGTCGACTGGAGTGGTTCTTGGAGGAGAAAGGTCTCCTGTCTGAGTACCAGTGTGGATTTCGCTCTCATAGGTCCACCACTGACCATCTGGTGCGACTTGAGAGCGCCATACAGGGGGCATTTTTCCGAAAGCAGCACCTAGTCCCGGTTTTCTTTTACCTCGAGAAAGCCTACGACACCACATGGCGCTACGGGATCCTTTCCACCCTTCACAAGTGGGGACTCCGTGGTAATCTACCGACTTTCATTGCGAATTTCATGTCCGTGCGACTCTTCCGTGTAAGGGTCGGTAGGACATTATCGCAATACTATATTCAAGAAAATGGAGTTCCTCAGGGTTCAGTGCCGAGTGTCACCTTGTTCGCGATTGCCATGAATGGCATTGTTGCCGCCGCCGGGTCCGCGGTAGTTCCATCGCTGTATGTAGACGATTTAGCTCTACATTACAGCTCTGGAAATATGGCAGTCGTGGAACGGCAATTGCAGCTAGCTATCAACCGGGTCGACAGGTGGGCTCACGACCGGGGTTTTCGTTTTTCAGCAGCGAATACCTCCGTCGTCCATTTTTGTCGGCTCCGGAGGCTACATTTTCACCCTGAACTACATCTCAGGGATGCTGCGTTGCCGTTGGATGACACTTACCGCTTCCTGGGGCTCCATTTTGATAGCAAATTAACGTGGCAGCACCATATACGGCAATTGAAAATGACGTGTCTCAGGAAACTGAACATGCTCAAGTTTCTTAGTGGCACTACGTGGGGGGCTGACCGTGCGGTGCTGCTACGGTTCTACCAAGCCCTCGTCCTGTCCCGGCTAGACTATGGTTCTGCGGCATACGGTTCAGCAAGGCCGGCAACCTTGAAAATGCTGGACAGTATCCACCTTAGTGGCGTTGGGCTGGCTACCGGTGCCTTCCGGACCAGCCCGATACCCAGCCTACTCGCCAAATCGGGTGTTCCACCTTTAAATTATAGGCGCCAACATATGCTTTTACCGTATGCTGCCAATGTGCGTCAAATGCCGCAACATCCGACCTATCAAGCTCTCTTCGGTACCCAAAACCACCAGGGGTACGCCATCCTGCCTCGTGCCACTCGGCCGGTTGGTATTAGACTTGATAGCTAGTGTACTGAAATAGGAGTGGCTGAAGGTCCCTGTATGATCCGGGCACCTAGCGAGGTGCCTCCGTGGCAAGTCCCGCGTCCGGAAATTCCGTTAGATCTGCACCGAGGTCCTAAGGTGAACACGGATGCCTCCGTTTACCGGAGGCAGTTCCACAGCATAGTTCACCAATTTCCGGACGCTGGCATTCTCTACACGGATGGTTCGAAGGTGGACGAGAAGGTGGGTTGTGCTTATGTTATTGATGGTGCAAATACCAAGATCTCTTTGCCTGAGGCCTGTAGTGTGTTTACTGCGGAGCTCGTTGCCATCTATGAAGCTCTGCAGTTTGCACTACAGGATGCACGAATCCACTTTCTCGTGTGTACCGATTCTTTGAGTTCGTTGCAGTCAATTGCTACATGTTTCCCGCAGCACCCCCTAGTGCAGCGAATCCACGACCTACTAGCCGGGCTGTGCCACGCTAACACTCGAATCACTTTTCTGTGGCTTCGAAGCCACATGGGAATTGCGGGAAATGAGTTAGCTGATCATGCTGCAAAAGAGGCGGTATCACTACCACCTCGACCAATGGAGATACCCGCTAGAGATATTCGCTCTCAGTTACGCCTACAAGTTCTGTCTTTTTGGGAGAGTCAGTGGCTAGCTGACCCACTGCCCAAAAAGTGAGAGCGATCAAGGGAACTACTCGCGTGTGGCGGAGCTCCTTCCGGGCCCGGAGAAAGTCCGTCATATTGTGTAGGCTAAGGATAGGTCATACAAGATCCACCCACTCGTACCTAATGAGAAGGGAAGACCCCCGACTTTGTACCTGCGGAGCCGTTTTCACCATGGCCCACATTTTCACCGAGTGTGTGGATCTTGCTGACTTACGAAGAAACCTTGGTTTGCAGATAACACTCAAACTTATATTAGCCGATGACGCGGTGGCTGCTGATCGCGTTATCCGCTTTATAAGTGAGAGTGGGTTAGGGCCAGCAATCTAAATTTTCCAGTGAACATTGACTCAACGACTTGTTCGTTTTTGAATGATAATGTTTTGTTTTTTCAGTAATTTTTGTTTATTTTTATAATTTTTATTTTTATTTAATTGTTTGTTTTGTTTTATTAATTTGTTGTCTTTTTAAATTTAGATGTCCACCTCAAAATTTTAAATTCAATTCAAAATTTGTATTCTTTAATCTGTGTTAAGAGGGGCAGATGACCTCGTAGTTCCGCCCCTTAAAACAACAATAACTAACTAACTTCCCTATTGTTTCGACAGTGTAAGGGTTCGAATCCTAGCTTCAGTTTTGGCGTCTTAGTGATTTTATTCTTTCGGGCGGGTATGGGTTCGACTCTCTGTTTCTGTGCATGCGCACCAATCATTCTGGAGGTCCCGGAAGGTATGGATTCACATACCGTCCCTCGTGTAGGTGTTAAATCTGTTTTCATGTTCTGGTGGAACGCTGGTTCGAGTATTGCGAGTTGTATCAATGCGGTGGCTATCAGAGAATATTTCGAGGCTATGGGTTTGTATCCCCTCTCTTGTAATATCGTGTTAGCCGCTTTAGTGTCTTGGCACGGTATCGGCTTGCCCGAGGTTAATTTAGTGGGCGCTGCGCTTGTACTCGCGGATTGAGCTAGCGTGAGTTCGATTCTTGCGCGTGGCATTAATGCGGCGGGCCTGTCAATGTCCCTAGAGGATGTGAGTAGTGTGTTTTGGACAGTTCAGATGCCACCTCCACCTCCCCACTTTACAAGATGGCGGCGGCGCGATATCTCTCGAACGCATGGTCGGATTTTGACGAATGAGGTGTCATTGAACTCGGGTTAACACCCCCTTTCCAATGGAAAACATATTTCAACCCCAAAATAAAAACCTACCCCTACTAGGGGGCGAAATTGTAATTATTTTTAGAAAATCTCTCTTTCCAACTGCAACATGTGAGAGTTTGAATGTCAATATGAAATGAAACGTTGTTCTACATAAAGTGCATGTGTTCGGTGGATAGCCACTATGAATTAACATGCTTGTTTTTGTTTTTTTTACGCATGCCCACTCATGGCTTTGAAGAGGGTGGGGGAGTGGTTCCCTGTGGACGAGTCCTTGTTGACAGGTCAATGTTGACAAGTCATTGTTGACAAGTCATTGTTGACGGGTCCCTGTGGACTGGTCATTGTTGACGAGTCCTTGTGGATGAGTCCCTTTGGACTGATCCCTTTGGACCGGTCCCTTTGGCCTGGTCCCTATGGACTGGCTCATGAATTTATTTAAATTATGTCAAAGGTCTAACTACATTTTGCGTGTAAAGCAGTGTGTTGAACTGACGTTGTTCACCAACCCCCACTAGTATAATGTGATAACGATATGAAAGTAAAGTGACGAAATACATGTGAACACGTGTGAGATGACCTTATTACTGTCCTCCTTGTGAAACAAGTCACATCCTGTTTTGGTTCATATGTGAGAAAATGCGAGTTCATGTGTAATATGATCTAACACACAGGTGTTCACCAGTACACGCGCACGATAAGAGCTAACAAGTCACAACCTGTTTTGACAGTGGTGGGAGGTGAAGGGGGGGGAGTTGGTGTAAGAGAGAACACAGGTGAAGAGAGAAAGAAATATGTATTGCTCATAATACATGTATAGCTGAGGACTGTACATAGGACTGTAGGTTAAGTACAACATGAGTGAATAAATAAATACAAGATACACAGGTTCACACAACATGTAATTTATTAATCCAAGAATTAAAGGCTGAGCTAAATCCCAACCATTTTACATATAGTTTATTTCCTTTTTGTTTCAACACTTTTTCCACAAGGTAATGTTTAGGAAACGCTGTCTTTTGAAGTTCTTGAAGATAAAACCTGCCTTTTATGGGTTGATGGTTGAGGTCCTCGAGTAAATAGGTGACTGGACTGTTCAGGTTGACTTGACGAATTCGAAATAGTTCAGTCCCCCAATTTGGTGTGTAGCCCTTGTCGAAGACGGACTTGAATTTGCTCACACGAATATGGTCCCCAATGTTAAGTCGATGACGTTTAGGGTCTGCTGTTTTTATGGAGTTAAACAGTTTATCCAATCGCTGAATATTTTTGGTCACGAGACGTGGCTTGGTCCCAATGGTTGTGTGTTTGGTGTCATTGTAACGTGACACTAGCTCAGGTAACAAGTCCAACCAGCGATAAGTGCCCTGAGCGGTAAATGCTTTCCACATATGGGTTTTCAATGTTCGGTTGAACCGCTCAACCACGCTGGCTTTGAGATTGCTGTACGTGGTGTAATGGTGAATATCCTTAGATTTGAGAAAACTGGATAAATCCTTGTTGAAAAATTCTTTCCCTAGATCAGTTCGTAGCAGCTGAGGTTGACGTTTGGATTGTTGAATAATATGTTGAAAGGCCTTGGTAACTTGTGGACTAGACTTGCGACGCACAGGCTCAACAAACGCCATTTTGGAATAAACATCAATGACCGTCAACATATAGCGTACACCATCGTTAACGCTAGCATAGGGAATCATTTCAACCAAGTCTGCTTGCCAAAGTTCATCCACACCCTGTGAAACCACCTTGAGTCGCTGATAGTGACGTCTAGCTGGACGATGCAACTCGTGAGCAATACCCATTTTAATGGGTGAGGGCTTAAACAATAATTTTGGCATTTCGAGTTCTTCCTCAATTTCTTGAATTTCCCAATCGTGACCAGTATGGCCGGCTTGACGTGAAGCATGCAACAGCTGTAGTCGCTGGACGAGTTTATTTGGATTGTGCCAATAGGTAACATCCACAGGGGGTTTTAATGGTTTAAATGTCACCCCTGAAGCGGACACTTTACGACGACCACTTTGACAAGTGGGGAACATTTTTGCAATGATGGTTTTATATTTTTGAGATATATTGGCATTCACTTGTTGAGTGGGATCATACTGTCATTTGTGGGCATGGGTGTCCAATAAAATGGATTTATATTTACCAAGGTCCTCTGGCGTATAATCTTGGGATGAGGGAGTCCGAGAGAATAGTAGCATTAACAGTCCTGGTGTTAATTTATAGTTGATCTTTTTAATGACAGCTTTAGTACGACTAAATTTAATCGATGAATCACCAATTTTAAAACTATCATCCTCATAGCGAACACCATACGTGGTATCTGTGTTTCCAATAAATAAATTGGTGAAATAGGGTTCCAGTGTTGATCCATAATATGTTATTGAAATGTTTTTCAGTTGAGATTTATGTTGAGGGGTGGCCAAGAGTTGTGAAAATGGAGACGATCTGGAAGGGCAAGGTGTTTCGACCATGGCCAAGGATTTCCTTTTTCTTAAAAACTCTGCAAGGGGTGATGCCTTTTTTTGAGGCGTAAACACTTGTTCCTCATTATCCTCAACTTCGCTAACACTAGTTAAATCTTCCTGTTCCTCTCCATCTTCCTCTTTCTCTTCCTCAGAGTCCTCGTGGTGCGTCTGACTGGCTTGTGAAACGGTAGGTAGCGTTTCAGATGGCTTGAAAGAGGGTTTCAACATAGCTTTTAGCGGAGGTGGTAAATGTTGTTGAATAAACAAAGCATGATCCGCACGCGATCGTTTCAATTGACGAAACATTTGGCGAATAGTATTTTTTGCTCTAATAATATGCTTTTTCAATTGACTCTCTGCTAACGCCATGGTGTCGTGACAAATGACTTGAGAGGGAATTATACAGTGCCTTAAATAGCAATAAAATGATCAAACCCTAAGCGATACCGCCCTTGGTTGTGTTCACTTTGTTTGTCAATCACTAAACAGGCATGACGTTGTGTGTTCCAGCACTTGCCACACAATTCTGTAAACATTTGAAAGGTCATATCCGGATTCACATGTTCATTATAAATGTAACGACTGTTCCTCTCGTCCTGGCGAAATAAAACAATGACATTGGCATTGTCACGAATCAACTGTTTGGACATTTTAGAATACGTTTGTCCAAGATAGAAGCAATCGATATGTTTGTGTCGACCCATGCTGAAATAGCTTTGAATGACACCTTGTCGTTCAGTGGATACATCATCGAAAATCATGAGTGAATCAGGCTTTACCTCATCCGGTGAAATAACATTTCTTGCGTGGAAAATGTAAAATACCCCATATTCTCATTTTGTAATCCAGACATGACTTGATGCAGAAACACGTAGAGGGGTTGGTAGAGAGATTTTGCGAAAATATAAATATTTTGAAAAACAGACCATTGGGCGCTGTAATAAGTGTCAGCAAAAGATTGGTCTTTCCACAGCCGGAAGTTCCCACAATGATGCAGCGAATGGAAGATGGATACAGTGAACCATGACGTTGTTCACGTGATGTAGGGCAGAGATGGGAAACCAAGTCCCTAACGGGGAATGACTCTTGCTGCTTAATTATCTGCATTTCAACTAAGGCTTAGAGAGGCTAGCAGGCTGTCTATATACATCGCACCGAGCCTTGTCATAGAAACAGTAGACTAGTACTACAGGTTGACGATGGATGTCTCTTTGGACGTGCGTTGATGGTCAAAGCTAGGTCTGTTCCCATACATGATCCTTAACAAGAAACAGATCCTGCTAATAAACACTATGTGGATAGGTCTGTAGTGCCACGCACAAAACAGGGAAATTATGACTTTAAAGGAAAGCGGTTAACCCATGTAAAACATCCTCAAGTGTCTACAGACGTTACTACAAAAAATATGTGGATAACAAGGTGTTTGAGTTTTATGATAAAGTGCCTCAGCTTACAGTGGATGGCTATAGCGCTAATCATCACCGCATTATTCACGTGGAAGACCCACAAGAAGATGATGATGTCTGTACCAAGCGAGACGTGACCTATGAAATGAAAAGGCTTTATAAATTTATCCCATCTGTATTTTAGTGTATCTGACAAATGTAAAACCTGTGAATGAGAGAAACCATATACCGCTAGTTCATGACCAGCTCTTGACCTATGTGCTTGCTTCGGGTTTAAGCCACTATCGATTACACTAAGATGGAACCATTCACATCAAATACGCCATACCTGATGATAACCATTTAGAAATAGAGATAAATGGTCATAGGATGTTGGTCCATAACCATGAAATGGTCAATGCAGGAGACGAATTATCCTTTCATCTCATGTTGACACTTTATGTAGAATTGGAATATACAACCATGAAATAACAATCTGACGTTAGTTGTGACTTAAACTTTCTTGTGAAAGGTTGTTGGTCATTATCATCATGGTGAAACAAAGATATGTGGTGAGAAAGACTAAAAATATGACCCTGTCCTTGGAAAAGCCTGGGCTTAAGACATTCGTTGACAAGCCCTTGCGAAAGAAAAAAAAGAAAAAATAATGTGTTGACCATAAGGAAAGCTCTTCGAGTAGCACAAAGACATGTTATTCCAAAACATCAACGACAGAGTTCAAAACAAGGGCGAGTGATTCCCGTTCCCAAACGAGCGGGATTTTTACCTGCATTATTCGCTGGTCTGGCTGCTCTAGGTTCAATTTTAGGTGGCGCCAGTGCAGTGGCAAAAACTATTAAAGCCGTGCAATAGGGCAAGCAACAACTCATAGAAAGTCAGCGACACAATGAAACAATGGAGGCCATTGCTATGTGGGCTAGAAATGTCAATTTGAAGCCGGCCTTTTATCAACAAGGATTTGGATTTTCACATTTTCAAAATATAAAAAAACATCTTTAACCTCAGCCATAGCAAGACATGCCCTGACGCAACAGCAAGTGGAAAGCTATGCTAAACAACTGAAGCTTTCTCATTTTCGAGGTGTGTTTATGCGAAACCAATTACCCTCACAACCCTGGAAACATGAATGTGTTGTTGTCAATTTGGATGTTCACCGAGGACCTGGAACACATTATGTAGCTTATGCCAAAGAGGGATCCACTGTATGGTACTTTGACAGTTTTGGGAATTTGCCCCCGCCCATGGAACTAGTGGCCAATTTTATAAACAGGATCAAGATATATTATAATGAGAAACGTGAGCAAACGTTTAACAGCCAACAATGTGGACGTTTGTGTTTAATTATTTTATATAAGACGCAACATAAGCAAAAACGTCAACAGTATGTCGGTGGAAAGTAAGACGTTTACACTGCATGGACGTGGACCTGAAGTGAGCCTAGACTTTTACTCACCTATCGAATTGAGTGAAAAACCCTATGGTTTAGGACTTGTTTCTCTTGAAACGTACAATCGAATATACAACATACGTGAAAATGTGAACAACAAGTTTTACTTTGATGATTCTGTGCTCACTCTGAACTCTGGTGGATACACGATAGATGACATTTATGAACACATTTATGTGGTGTTGATCAATGAATATGGTTTAAAGTCATTTCTCGATGGAACGCGCAAGTTTGAACTTGTAGGAAATACCAACACTCATCGCTGCAGTATTTTTTCTACATTCAAAATTGACTTTCAAACACACCCCGATTCCATTGGTCCATTACTAGGATTTAAACCACGCGTGTTAGAGCCCAACAAAAAACATGAATCAGACCATGAAGTGAAATTCACTGAGGACCATCATGTGTCGGTGACGTGTAATATTATTAGTCAAGTGTACACCATTCAAGAACCGTCGCATTCGCTTTATGACTTTATTGTAACATCGCCCAATGGCTATATTATTCGTGAAAACCCTCCAGTGGTGCTTTTTCATTCTGTGGCTACCGATGTTATTAGTAATATAACATTAAGACTGATCAATAGAGAGCAACAACTCATTGATCTAGATACTACCACACCAGTGACTTACAAGTTGGTGCTAAAACCACTATGAAGTTTGAATATAAAGCAACAGCACCGTCTAGGAATGGTGTTAGTTGTTTACCACGTGAATACACGTTAACATCTCAGAACAAGCAGATTTTACAGCATTTGAGTTACCACATCAATCCCCGCGATGAATTCCATCCTAGAGGTAGCGAACCACATCGAGGAGCAACCAGGAGTGGTATGAATTGATCTCCATTCTTATCAAGCTCAAACACCTGGACTCAATAACAATGATGAAATTCAATTTGTTATCAACAACCAAGATATTTACACTCTACCACATGAAAGTGTTATTCAGATTGAAGGTCGGCTCATCAAAGCCGGTGGCTCTACACCCACCACATCCAAGTTAGCCAACCATGCTTTCGCCTTCCTGTTTTCTGAAGTGCGTTATGTGATTAACGATAACATGGTGGATAGCACTCGAAATGTGGGTATTTCCAGTGTCATGAAACTATATCCCTCTTATAGTGAGGAAGAAGCTAAAACACTTTGCATGGCGGGTTGGTGCCCTGACTCGATCAATGACTGGATGGTACACACCGATGGCACCTTTACTGGATATTTACCTCTTAAAATGATTTTAGGCTTTGCTGAAGATCACCAGCGCATTGTGGTCAACGCAAGGCAAGTGCTTTATCTGGTGAGAGACAGAAGTGATAATAATGCACTCAAGGGAGCCGGCAATGCCCCCATTGATTCAAAAATTCAACTACAACGCTTGCTATGGAAAGTGCCTCATGTGACCCTTAACGATAGCAAAAAACTGGACATACTCAAAATGGTAAAGAGAGATATACCTCTTCCCATGGAATTTAGAAGATGGGCACTCCATGAGTACCCGTTATTGCCCACCACCAACACACACAGTTGGTCTATAAAAACAGCCCGCTATACAGAGAGACCTCTCTACATGAGTGTGGGTTTTCAAACGAATCGCAAGTATCAACAAACCAAAGATGCCACGCAATTTGATCACCTGCAATTGAGAAATGCACGTCTTTTCCTCAACGGTGCTGTGTTTCCCTATGAAGGGTTGGATTTAGATTTTTCAAAAAATAAGTTTGGCCCCCTGTACGACTTGTTTTCTAAATTTAGATGGTCGTATTATCAAAAAGAGAATTTTAAGACAAGGGCGCCACTGATTGTCTTTGACTGTTCCTACTTGGAAGAGTCTGTCAAACCATCCAATATTGACATTCGACTAGATTTTGAAACGCATGACAATGTTCCAGCCAATACAACGGCCTACTGTTTGATTATTCATCACAAACAAGTCAACTATTATCCACTGTCCAACCAAGTGACAAGTGTATAAATAGCAGGTCAACACACATCTAACCGCTCAGTCATGTCTTGCTTTCAAGCCTCAAGAGAAGTTACATCCATGAATTTAAATTCGGAGGAACAACGCTTCAAGACCTTTTCAACGTGGCCGGTGCCTTTTATAAACCCTCAAGCCTTAGCGGCCGCTGGATTCTACTATTTAAAAAGAAGAGATGAAGTGAAATGTGTGTTTTGTCCCATCATCTTAGACCAATGGCAAGAGAGCGATGAACCCATGCAGGAACATCAGCGCTGGTCACCTGCCTGCCCCTACCTATGCAGAATGGAGGTGGGTAATAGCAGGTCAACACACATCAAACCGCTCAGTCATGTCTTGCTTTCAAGCCTCAAGAGAAGTTACATCCATGAATTTAAAATCTGAGGAACAACGTTTCAAGACCTTTGCAAAGTGGCCGGTCATTCAAGTTACCCCTCACTCGTGCCTCTAAGTGATGAAAAAGGTTATGATACGTGTGGACTTTATGGTGTCAACAGTGCTTCAGTGAGCAGCTCACAGTTAAAAACATCCAGTTTAGAGACATTGGGATATCATCGGTGTTATGGACACTATAAACATAAAAGACTTTTTTGTTGTATGAGATGGTACCGCCTCTATCCTAGAATGAAAAAGGAATGTAAAACTTGTTATGCTAATAAAATAATGTAATACAAAATTGGTTGTTGTTGTTATATTGTTTCTTATGCCCCCCTGTCATATCCTAACCTCTATAGTGACTACTCGATGTTTTTATTTTCTTTTACTAGAATGGTATGTAAGTAAATGACATGGGTACACCTTACTGAACAATTGTCAGTCTGTGGTCAGTTGGACTTGATCCAGACAAGAGTTAACATGTTGCGTACACTGATTGTCACCTGTCAAGGGTTTAAAATTGGAGATAACAAATTTATATTTAAAGAAGTGGCTATTATTGATTGTTCCACTTTTTGGATATCGCAAGCTACTCTTTTGGTGTTTAAACCACCTTATGCGTTTGATTGGTTGTGTGATAAAGACCGTAAACAAACCCAGTGGATTGAAACTCATATGCAACTAGACTGGAAGCAAGGAACCATTTCATATAAGCACCTAGACATGGTCATGAAAGCCCACTTGTCTTCCGCTCATGTAGTATTTGTGAAAGGTAGTGAAAAACGTCAATGGCTACAACCCTTTTTGGCGTCTTACTGTCAATGTATTGATTTAATGGACATGGGCTGTCCCTCGCTGCAAACACTCATGGACCGCTGCCCCTGTGACAATATTACCCATAAAGCTCTGGCACAGGTGTGGCAATTGTTTCATTGGCTAACCACCAATGCCTGCTGGGAGTTGTTAAATAAAATTAAAACTAAAGGTTTACCTGTGAATGCCACCAGTGAGATTTCTACAAGTGACGTGTAAACATCAACGTGATACCATGGAGAAAGGGGATGCTACCGATAAATCGATTGGAAAATTCTTCGTGTGCAAAAAGAAACTAGACAGTTTTACTAAAGAATTATTGGCTCTTCCAAAATCATTCATTTATTACGTCGCAGCAAATGCAGTGAAAGAAATCTGGCAACATGTACCAAAATCATGGACTCAAGACCCTGTGTTAAGTGAATTGCAACCATGTACGGATTATGATCACCATAAGCAAGTGGCTATGGCAAACATACCCTCTATGCGACAGTGTGCTACTTGCCAGCTGGTCAAACTGTATCATGGTCATAAAAGTCAGTGTAAGGACTTTGTTTCCTCATACCACGGGTGTAATAAAAAAAGCAGCAACAACAAACATCATCCACAGAGGAGGAGGAAGATCAAACCTTTTTACCATCGATGGAAAAGGATATGCCAGACCTGTACTGGCAATGGCGTCATTGACAAAGTAATTCAATACTTGACTTTCGAAATCTACCTACCTGGTTATTATTTGTGTGGTCCTGGAACTTATCTTGAAGAACCTTTGCAGCGTGGTGATATACCTATTAATCCTTTGGATCGAGCATGCACCTTTCTTATCACCACAGTCATCCTGCATTAAGATGTGTAGCGGATAAAGTATCGTTGAAAAGCTAAACAATGTTTGACATCCTGTGATGTCTCAGTGGGAGAGAGGTCGGCAGCCCCCATTGTGATTTGTGCTATATAAGGAAAGTTAATGATGAGTGGACATGAACATTGAAAAGGATTGAGGAATTGGTATTTCTTTGTATTCTATTTTTGTAAAGCTCTATTTGTTGTGAAATTAAAAACAAGGTTTACAAGATCACAATGTTTTTTAATTTTAAAAATGGTGATAGCCATTTCTTCTTTTTCATTATTTCTTACATGAATATTTACATTTTCCACTTTCCCTTTTTTACATTCCCCTTGTTTAGTTCACACATTCTGTACAGTTTTTTTGTTGTGAAATAAAAATAAGGTTCACTATATCACTATATCTTTTAATTCTAAAAATAGTGATAGCCATTTCTTCATTTTCATTTTTTCACACATGAATATTTACAATTTCCACTTTACATTTTTTACATTCCCCTTGTTTAGTTCACACATTCTGTACATTTTTTTGTGAAATATAAATAAGGTTCACCAAATCACTATATCTTTTAATTTTTAAAAATGGTGATAGCCATTTCATTTTTTCACACATGAATATTTACAATTTCCACTTTTCATTTTTTACATTCCCTTGTTTAGTTTACACATTCCGTACATTTTTGTTGTTGTGAATTAAAAAACAAGGTTTACCAGATCACAATGTCTTTTTAATTTTAAAATGGTGATAGCCATTTCACGTTTTCACACAAGGATATTTACAATTTCCACTTTACATTTTTACATTCCCCTTGTTTAGTTCACACATTCTGTAATTTTTTTAAAATCTTTTTCGTAATATACAAAAGCAAACATTTTACACTAAAATGTATTACTTATCTTATTTTTACTAAACTACTGTAGCCTAACATTATACATTCTACTTACAGTTTTTACAAAAAATATTACAATATAAAACACACTACAAATATTACAATATAGTGATCATTAGACTTAAGTAAAGTAATAGTCGTCAATGCGACTGTTTCCCCAAGCAAGAGTATCAAATGTGTTGGGTATAATGAATCGTTTGTTGTCTTCATTTTTACTTCTAAATACACACATTTTCTTATATAATACAGGTGGGTTACTAACTATACAGTTTTTATAATCACTTATATCTAACTCTTTACTAACAACATTCTTTTTCACTCCTTTTAATTTTTTTACTACTACATCATCAATTGTCATATAGCTGTATGATTTAGATTTTGTGCCTACAAAGGTGTCTATAATAACACCAGCACATTCAACCTTAAATTTCCCAAGAACCTTTTTGTTTACTAGAGGTAAATGGTAAATATTATCCTTGGGGTAGTCACTTGTATCAAACCTATTTAGCTCAGTTTTGATATCCTCGTAAAAATCATCAGTTTTAAACTCATAAATAAAAGAATTTGTGTCTGTGTAGAGTAATTTAGCATTATCAAGATAGTTTTTCTTTACATAATCATAGTGAAATTCATACATAAGTGTTTTTGATAATTCCAGAATGGTGTAACCCACATATATGGGTTTGTTGTAAATTACTTTAAGACGATTCATTTGTATTACAACTAAATCCTCATGAATAATTGAACAGCTATGAAAGTTCGGCTTGCTTATTAAGTTGCTCGCACCACGCCTTTTACCATCATTCTCCCACTTTGTTATCAGCTTTATATCAACTCGTTTATCAACATTCTCCATAGTCTATCCAAAAGCACTATTATTCATGAGTTTATAAAAATCTTTTTCAAACGCGTTTGTTGACTGTTCTTAAATTATTGTTTAGATCAATATACGGTTTGAGCCATGCTGACTGATGAAATTGCAATACGCGATGAATTTTAGTTTTTTCAATCCATGCTGTAGACACTGTTTCAAGTTTTGATAATGTATTACATATTTACATTTATCATTTACATTAGCAATTAACATTTTTGTTCGTGATGTGATGTATGGAGATTTCATATTCTCAGGACAAAATGGTAAATCATTATGATCATCATGTAACTCTTTAGGGTACTCAAGATTTACCTCTAAAATATATCCTATATCATCGTTATCATTAAGACTGTCAACATGTAAGACATCAATTTCAGGTTGTGTCATCCAGCGAAAATCTTTTAGTGGTAGATATTGACTCATAGCCCAACCATATTGGTTATTTGCATCTAGGTAGACAATATACTTTGACTCTTCACAAGGGTTGTAGCTAGGCATGTATTTATTATTCGCTTTAGAGTACCGTCCACTACATTGGCTTAATCCACCTCGAATTGATGATTTTATAAAATTGATCATGTCTATATCAGTCATTAGTTCTAAATTTACTTTCGTTTTTTTTTCAACATTGAACTGAAACTTAACCCAGGAGCAGTGAAATACTGACAAGGATCAAGGTCATAAGTTTTCACACAAACATTCCGAAAATTTTCAAAAACATCTGCTAATAACAACACATCTTTCTTCAAATATATGTCTGAAAATTCTTCTAAAGTTTGAATGTCGAACTGTGTCCATACACGTTGTGCATGTAAATATTCCTGATCACGGATATGACTTGTGTTTAAGGAACTGTAAAATGCATCTTTCGGTGGTAAAGAACACTCCTCAAGACGTTCCACACAGTTAATATATTCATAAGGGAATATACCCTTTTGACGAATCAAATTAAAATCATCTTCTTTAGGAAAGACACGTTGAATTTCATGAAACTGATCTGATTTTAAATTACTAGCCAGCTTATCAAGACTACTCGGCATAAAGCGGATTGAATCTAAAAATCGCAGTTTAATGTTTTTTTATTGCTAGTTTTGATGTATTTTGTGAACGATAAGTATTGTTCCTTATTATTTGCAATCACATCAATTTTCACATCTGAAGCTCCAAATTCTTTAACGATAAAGTGGTTATCGTATTTGCTACCGTTATGTAAAATGACCGGAATGAATTTACTTACTCTATAATTTAAATTACATTCTTGGTGAGCAGCACCACGATATTTTCCTGTTAAATGGTCATGATCGCGAACCCTATCTGTATATAAACATTCACCACATATAAAACAATTAGTTTCAGTTTTAAAATTCATTTGCTCTGATGAAGTTAGTGGCTCCATTGGAATGATCGTATTTAAAATAGAGGATATACGGATGGCATCTTTCTCAAGCCTTTCCATAAAAACTTTAAGTGCATCAGGTCCTGTATAGAGCTCAAACTTATTCAAAGAGTCATCATAACTACATTTAATATAAAATGCAAAGCTAAAAGGTTCATGAATGTGAGTAGTGTTGGTGAAAGCTTGGGCTGGATTCGATGAACATGTATTAAATGGTTTTAGTAAAGCCTCGAAGTCAGCATATATAACAAATGGTACTCGAAGCTGTTTCTCATAATCCTTAAATTTTAGAATGTTATTTTTAGGAGTCGGCAATACCGTACGCACATGATTACACCCCCATTTTTGATGTTGAGTTAGTTGATCCTCTTTTCTGAAATGTAGCAAACAACCATCACAAAACCACTTTTTACCATCGCGTTTTGTTATCTGACTACTGACAAGTCTACTTAAATGTTTTATCCAACAATAGTGGGCGTTTTCACCTTTAGTTATGTACAGTAAATTTACATGAATATCCTTTTTTTCCTGAGTGTAATATAGAGGACCTACTATTCTCTGATTTTCAATTCCATAAACATTAATACTTACATTGTTCAGCTCCTCAAAACGTTTAATGTCTTTTATCGCCATAGGAAATTCCATTTCTTCTAAATCTAACACTGAAGAATAGTGAGGATATGATGATGTTCTCATCGTGTCCCTCACTGCTGGATGGAGAGCTGAGGTTACAGCCCATGCAAAGCATGCGTCATCATTATTCATAACGTTTACACAAGCGTGCTTACGTTTGATTCATCCTGGCAAATCAACGTATGATGATGCTCGAAGGGGGTTGTATTTATTCATGTTGGTTTATAATAAAGTACTTCAACTAACGCCCAGCCTGACTCCCTTTCCTGGAACTCTTCACTCTTCACAATGATAGCACTTGAAATATTTTGGTATATATCACTAATATTAGTTGATTCGCTAACAATTATGTTTTTTGTATTAAAAGATTTGATATCCGTAATTTCACCTTCGCTCCCAGTTTTTACATAGAGTCCAAAAAGTTCAAAATTAATTTTAAATGTTTTATGCTCTAATAAAACATTTTCTACTAAGCCAAACACAGTAGGTTGAACATTTTTTAAAAATGATTCAATACTTTGAGTTTTTTCTTTACTATAAAGTCTATAACTAGCAATTCGACTTTTAAATGCACTACCAATTTGTTGAACATTTCCAGAATTTCTTTCATGGCAAGCGTTATTTTTATGATGAATACTGCGTAAATGTCCATGAATGAATGAAGAAGGTATATCAATATTACATACATCACAATGTGTTATCGAAGGTTCACCATTCTTCTTTCTTTTTGTTGCACAACTATTTTCACATTCTTGAGAACGTTTACGCTTTTGAGCATCACATTCATTTAAAGGTTCCATGCTAGTTGTTGGTTTTACAGTTTTTAATTCTTGTTATTCACCATGCACTTCAACCATGTGGGATTGATATCGCTTTACAGCAGAAAAACTAAGTTCACAAACTGAACATGAAAATGGTGCTGAACTAACATGCATTAAATTTACATGACGTGCAAGATTATCTTGTCTGTTAAATGTGGTAGCACAATGACTGCACACAAACATTTTAATGTCATGTTTAACATTTGCGTGTTGTTGAAGGCTGTCAGGTCTTGAGAACTGTTTCTTACAGTCACCACACTTGAACATAATGATCCCTTTCGAAATTACCTATAAAAGAAAGAAATCATAAATGTTAATAAATGATAAACAAAAGTACAATATAAATAGTTTAATTACATTCCAGTCAATGGTTATAGCAGGGTATTTAAATCGATCATCTGTGAACTCCTAGCAAGTCTAACTTCATGTAGTTCTAACTGACACCTAGCGGTGAACATTGGAACTTGATAGAGTGGGAGAAACCAGTGATCGCCAGTTAAATGAGCTAAGTGTGACGTCATAACCAATCTTAAAGCAAGTCTAAACTTGTAGAACATGTCACGTGATAGAAACCAGCGATCGCCAGTTAAGTGAGCTAAGTGTGACGTCATAGCCAGTCTTAAAACAAGTCTAAACTTGTAGAACATGTCACATATTGGAAACCAGCGATCGCCAGTTAAGTGACCTAAGTGTGACGTCATAGTCAGTCTTAAAACAAGTTTAAACTTGTAAAACATGTCACATGACAAGGTAAAGTTAAGTAAAGTTAAGTGAACTGAGGTTAAGACTTTAAATATTCCCTCTGTCACTGACACCTAGCAATGAACATTCGGACTTAATAGAGTGGTAATCAAAATCTAACCTACAAATTTAGCTTTACACATCATGGTCAAGTAGGTCCAACTTTTGACTGCTTAATATACAATTTTCACTGACATGTAGTGGTGAACATTGGAAAATAATACTCTATCTGTTTAAAAGTTATTAGAGGGGCACTTACCTTTTTATAATTGATCAACTGCTGCCACTGAATGAACAGATTGTAGGAATCTGGTAACCTACAGGTACCCAATTATCTGTAAACAAATTAATCAATCAATCAATCAATAAATACATTCCAATCAATAACTTCAACATCAATTAGTAATAAAAGACTACAATCCATTAATAATAAGTACTTACCTTGCAAAATAATTTAATGATTTTCTACCAAAACGGCTTTTTTTACAACTCTTGAGCAGTAATAGAGCACTGTTCACTCAAAGCGAGTAATAAAGACTGACAGTAGGGAGATATATGACACCCCTCTTATATAAACTCTCATCGCTCGTGTCAGCAGTTTTTTTCAGATCATTGCAATTCCTTTCCCAGTACAGCTGAGAGTCCAAAGCACACTAGGAACACCTGTGTGGTATCCAATGACTGCTGACTTTGCATAATCATCACCCATTGTCTTTATCAACACCTGAGGTTTCAAATTACTGCAGCGTCAGTCATAGCAACAGCAGTGTGCGCTCTCTGTCATGTCAGCAACATGACACCGCAAGGAACACCTGTATAATATCCAATAACTGCTAACTTTGCATGATCATCACCCATTGTCTTAATGAACACTTGCGGTTTCAAATTACTGCAGCGTTAGTAATAGCAACAGATCTGTGCGCTCTCTGACATGTCTGTAATATGACACAGGAAATATAACAAGACGTCTTACTGCACATACCATCTCCTCAGTTCTAACATCTTAAGAACATGTATTATTCTCTTTCAACTACAAATGACTCGTTAGAACACATCCATCCACCAAGTTAGATCCCTTGTATGTTCACATGTATTTCGTCACTTTACTTTCATATCGTTATCACATTATACTAGTGGGGGTTGGTGAACAACGTCAGTTCAACACACAACTTTACACGCAAAATGTAGTTAGACCCTTTGACATAATTTAAATAAATTCATGAGCCAGTCCATAGGGACCAGGCCAAAGGGACCGGTCCAAAGGGATCAGTCCAAAGGGACTCATCCACAAGGACTCGTCCAAAAGGACTCGTCAACAATGACCAGTCCACAGGGACCCGTCAACAATGACTTGTCAACAATGACTTGTCAACAAGGACTCGTCCACAGGGAACCACTCCCCCACCCTCTTCAAAAGCCATGAGTGGGCATGCGTAAAATACAAAAACAAGCATGTTAATTCATAGTGGCTATCCACCGAACACATGCACTTTATGTAGAACAACGTTTCATTTCATATTGACATTCAAACTCTCACATGTTGCAGTTGGAAAGAGAGATTTTCTAAAAAAAATACAATTTCGCCCCCTAGTAGGGGTAGGTTTTTATTTTGGGGGTTGAAATATGTTGTCCATTGAAAAGGGGGTGTCAGCCCGAGTTCAATGACACCTCATTCGTCAAAATCCGACCATGCGTTCGAGAGATATCGCGCCGCCGCCATCTTGTAAAGTGGGGAGGTGGAGGTGGCATCTGAACTGTCCAAAACACACTACTGATGTGTGTTCGAACCTCGGTTCCTGTTTGGAAGTAGTAGTCACTTTCTCGCTCTGGGGAGTTGTGGGTTTGATTTTGTGTTTTGCTTTGGGTGTGAGAGGGCTGTAATGTCCTGAATTGGGACTTCCCGTAAATAAAAAATGGATGTTCTTTTGAAATCCTGTCGAGGAGAGTGTGGGACTCATTTTGTCCACCGTGTAAACATGTATATTGTGTTTTGTTACCTTCGCCAAAGCGGTGACCTCTGTTGCTCCCTCATATACTCCATCTTTGTACATGAGTAGTCCAGTTACAAACATGGCCACCTCCGTTTCTTAAAATTTTTCAGGAGAGGCAAAAAACTGTCTAATACACTTCCTACTTGCCTTCTAAGTTAATATTTTGAATTTAGATTCTCAGCATAATCAGAATCATATTTGCATTAATATTTTCATATGTTATTCCATAGTTAAGCCGAAAATCACTGTTGAAATATGGAGTTGGCCACTTTTGTAACTTAACTCCATGATAATGCACTGTTTTAACATAGTAAATTGGTCAGTTATGCTAAAATTTATGACAGATGTGTACAGTAAGAAAGTAAAACTGTCAGGTTTAATGATGAAAATGTGATTATTTTTTTAATGAGACAATATAAGAAAGTGGAACTTTCATACATTATACGATAGTTTTCAATTTTTGAAACTACACAATCACTTCAACAACATCAAAATCTCTCTCAGTATTCTGAATGAGACATTCACAACAATTAGCGTCTGCAGGTACTTCTGGCTTGGTGTCATTTTCGTCAATAATCTTTTGGAACCATTTCAGTTTCTCATTTTTGTTCCACTCCTCTCCATAGTGTTTCTGAAGCAAATTTCTGATATCTTGTATCTTCAATGGCTTTACTCTGATGCCAGGAATTAGTTCAGTAGGATTTACATCTTTTGGTCGTTTACCTTTTTTCATAACTGACAACGATTGCACAATCTCAAAATTGTAGTTGAGTTCCCCACTGACAGTGACTGAGTTTGACTTCCTTGTAAGCACAAGCCTTTTAATTTGTGAAATTTTAAAGTGAAGTGCTCCAGGATCTTTCACACATGTTTTAGCTTCAGCTTTCCAATCAACATTATTCCAATGGGTTTTCAGGAGCTTTACCATTCCATGTTTCCTATACACTTCGTGGTAGTCTTCTAGTTGAACAAATGTCTCCACTTTCTTTAAATCTCTTTCAATTGTTCCAAAAACTCTATCACTCGGCTAGTAAGAATGGCCAGTGATAGGGAAAACAATTTCCATCTTCCGAATGTTTGGCAAGGTTCGAGATAACCATGAAAGGCACATTGTCAACATTGTAGTGTTTTTATTTTGTCCTGGACAGCCATCCGCGACAAGACGTGCGGTGTGTACATTATTGACAGCACCCGAAGCTGCTTTACTCTGCAGTTCATTAAACATGACGGAAGCCACTTCATTAGATGACTTTCTCATTTCGTTCTCCGCCCAAGTGCATATCGCAACGTGCTCTTTACTTAACAATTGATACAAAATTCTAGTACAGCAATCGTTCATATCACACAATATCAACAACCACAGCCACTGTTTACTACCAGTTCCCACAAACGCCTGTGCCAGTCCCGTGATTAAATCGAAACTTGTGATTGGTCGACGTGGAGTTGGTCGATTTTGTTACCAATGTCTTAAGGAGTTGGACGTTTCTGTAACTTAGGTTGATTTCTAATGCTAATTTAACACTGTTATGGCCGTTTTAGATACTAACTAATCTCATAATAAGGTGCCCTATATTCTTTACTATAAGAGTCAGCCACAAACTCGATTTTAAAAAATGGAGTTGGCCATGTTTGTAACTGGACTACTCACATATATTCCCCGTAAGCATATTTATTAGGGAAAAGTTTATCGTTCCCGTCCGCGACAAAGTACTGGTATTCGTCCTAATGGGACATAATGTGCGTAACTGTTTCTGTTCGAAGGTCCTTGTGCTTGTCCTCTCTCTGGTGTATTAGGAAGCTGATTGCCCTAAATAAACAGTTTCCGTCCCCTTGGACCGTGTGCGGCTGTCGACCTCATCGGGGTAAAATATTTTCATGTGTGTCCTCGGGCGTGGGGGTGAGTTTAACGGGGCGTTTGTGAGTTTTTTTCTGGGTGGGCAGATTATCGTGTGGTATATTCTCCTGTGCCTGAATAAGGGGGGTTTCTCTTTGGGGTAGTTCGTTGTGTTTTGATAACTGTGGGGAAGGGGTTTCAACCGTTTTTACTGTCGGTTCCCCTTCCCTCCCTAGTAGTTTTTTGGATAGGTATTTCCCCGCCTTTCTATATACCGTGGTTGCCCTCTGGGCGCATTGCTCCGCCAATTGTTGGTCTGGGGGTGTAGGTAGCAAAACCCTTCTATCTTGTTGGGATGCGTACTGGCCGGATCCCCGCGTATAGTTATCGGGAAGCGGGTATTGCTCCGGTCCCTGCCTGCGTTGGATAGGGGCACTATGTGCGCGCGGCGGGGTTGGTCTACCGTAGCTAGGGCCATTTTGATTGTATTGTGGCGAGCTATTCTGCCTGCGATGTGGAGGGGTATATGATTGGTTTCTTGGGGGTGAGTTGCAATTGTGGAACTCGTTTCGTCCATACCGTGGGGAATCGTAATCCTGTCGAAGTGGAGGTGAGCTGCTCCGCCGAGGTATATCCTCCCAGTATTGCGGGGGGGAGGGCTCACTCGCCGACATGGGGGTGGGCTGTCCTGTTGAGGTATGTCCTCCCTGTATTGCAAGGGACGGTACGTTTGTCTAAGTGGAGGTGGACTGTCCCGCTGAGGCATATACTCCCTGTATTGCGAGTGACAATAAGCTTGTCTCTCTGGGGGTGAGTTGTGCCAAGTAGAGTTGCTTTGTCTGCGCTGCTTGCGATTGTTGATGTCCCTATAACCTTCTTGCCTGTCACTATATGGTGACCGGCTGACCGCCACCGGTCTTTTGGATCAGCCCTTCGTTCTTTTCCTCCTGTTTGAGTATGAAGGGCAGTGATCTGCATCTCCTGCATTTGCTGTGTAAGGTCCTGGAATTTTTTGATGCAGGTCATTATTATCTGTCCGGATGTGTTGATCTACCGCTTTCTGTGTGATTTTGTTACCTGCCTCTATGAACTTAATAATCTCCTGCAGGTCTTTCACCGTCTGGTTTCGTACAGAGCACAACTTATCTACTGGTTATAGCTTAAGGCCTTGCATGATGAGGCGAATTTTCTGTCTATCTGGCATTGCTCTATTATATTTGTCGCACATTAAGAGCTTGGCATTAATATATGCCTGTGCACTTTCCGCGGGACCCTGTGTTCGTTCCCTGTTGCGATCGTATAAATCGTCCTCATCTGGGGTGAGTTTAAACTCGTGTATCAGTGATACGCACAGCTCTTCCCATGTAGCGTCACTCAAAGGGGCCTCATGGAGTTAGTACTATGTTAGTGCGGATCCTGAAAGGTATGCCGGTAAGAGGCGTCTCTTATCGTCACCTGACCACCTGTTAATTTTTGCTGTTCTATTGAACACCTTGAGGTATTCTTCGGGATCCTGCTTATACCCTGAATACTTTGTAGGCTGAATCATAGGGTATTTAGCTGGCATCGCCATGTCTTCTCCGTATGATCCCTAAGCTCTCCCACAAAGTCGCCGCAAGAAACAACATATTGCATAAGCTCAGTGGTACATCCTGGGGAGCCTCTGCTGACTGTTTACGCTTATCTGCCATCAGTCTTGTCTACTCGGCTGCTGAGTACTGTGCACCCGTCTGGTTGGAAATCGTACATGTGAAGAAGGTAGACACAAAATTGAATGATATAATGCGTTGCATTACTGGTTACATCAAATCAACTCCATGTCACTGGTTACCCATGCTGAGTCACATCCCTCCACCTCACTTAAGGAGGAAGCAAGCTCTACTAAGGGAGGCTAAGAAAATCTTTGCATCACCCTCGTTGCCATTGTACCAAGAATTCTGCCATCCATCACAGCAATGACTGCAATCTAGAAGACCAGTAGTTGTCACTGCGGGGCAACTCATTGCTGCTGGATTTGATCTAAATGAAAGCTGGAGGCATGAGTGGTCAACTAAAATATTGGGAACAAGTGCCCACCATCTTGATCCCACAAAGAAACCAAACGGCATTGACTTACCGAAGAACCTCTGGTGCCGCATCAACAGGCTGAGGACTGGGCATGGTTGCTGCAATTATTTCAGGTACAAGTGGGGATGGATCAGCTCACCAATGTGTGAGTGTAACCTGGAAGAACAGACGATCGATCATCTGGTCCAACGCTGTCCTCTTTATTCGTACCCTGGCATTCCTGACGATTTGTTCGCTCTCACACCCGGTTTAACCGAATGGTTGAAAAGGATGGACTTTAAAGTTTGAATATTACCTTGTTATGTATAATTGTATATTGTACAAATTACCATACGATTAAATAAATAAATCCCTCATGGCCACTTGATGGGGTGTGATCGCTTACGCTGCCTTAACTACTGTCGTGTGATGAAGTGTTTGATCTCTCGTAATTGTGTGACAGATTGTTGGTTTCTGATCGCGTGAAATATGTATCTCCGTTCTGAGAGGTACCCGGTTCGATTGGTGTAGATTGCAGAGCGTATTGTGTGGTAAGTGGCTCAAATTCCCCAATATTATCTAGTGATAAATTGTGGTCAATTTGCGCTGCTTGGACTGTGGAAAGTGCTTTATTGATATTCTGTTCTAGTGTTGCCGTTGCGGCCTGAATTTCTGTAATCAGTGTCGTACTTTCTACGTCACGTGCGGCTTCTTCCAATTGTTGAATGAGTGCGTACAAGCTATTATATGCCTGCTGCGTATCGATTATCTGCTGTACTACGCTATGGGGTAATGTGGGGGTTAGTTCCTCGCTAGTGTGACTATCTGAGGATGATTGTTGTGCGTTCTTGCTTTGTGCTTGTGCCCTAGTAAGGAGAGAGGCGTGTATTATCGTGTCAGGGTATTTCAATCTGAGTTCTAAAGCTCCGGCTTCAAGTTCGGCAATCAGTCGACCTGCGTTATGTTTGTTTATTAGGTCGGCATTCCTAACTCGGATTTTAGGGCGCAGTAGTTTTGCACTAGCGGCAAGGTAATGGGGCTACGTCCCTAGCTGTGCGTCGCACGTTGCCCCGGCTATTAAGCATAAATGTATCTAACCTGTTCCTGTAAAGTATTCAACGGGAGGGGAAACATGCTGTGCTGAAATGGGTTGTTCTCTGGAGTGTTATCACGCGAGGATCGGACTGTGGTATGCGAAGGGTAGTCGGGATTTCCGGTGTTTGTGTGTGCGTACGGGACCTAGTAACTTGTGGTTTATAGCCCTAGTGATAGCTGCGTTGTTAGTTATTGGTGGATTGGAAGTGAATCCAGGCCTGTTACTCCAAATGTGAATCGGGCAAATGATCCAGTGGAAGCTTTAAAGTGTTCGACGTGTAGCAAAACATTGAAGAACGGTGTTCAGTGTGGACTATGTGAGAAATGGTTTCACTTCGGGTGTATTAAGGTCAAGAAGAGGGATTGTGATGTCGGGAATTGGTTTTGTAAAGTATGTGATACGCCGGACTGTTTGAGAGTGCAAATCAAAGCAAGGGATCAAATAATACAGGAACTCAGAATAAAGCTTCGTGTATCAGAGGAAACGGTGAAGGATGTGACTGAACGGCTTTCTACTGGGATCAGTGTGGAAGAGGGCGTGCAGGAGCAAACTGAGGATGACGTCATCATAATGGGTGATTCTATGATACGATGGAGTGCGAATATCTCGAGGAAATCAGGTGCGAAAGTGCGGTGTTATCCGGGGATTAAAATTGACCAGCTTGCCCAACAAGTGGAAGAAGCAAATGTAGAGGACTGTGACAAAGTTAAAGTGTTATTGCTCCATGTTGGGACGAACGATTTGAAGAAGAGGGCTACAGCTGATTACATCATGGGGGAGCTCTACGAACTAGGCAGAAAAGCTAAAAGCAAGTTTAGAAATGCGAAAATTATAATGAGTGGCATTGTTCGGCGGGGAGATGTTCCGTTAAGGAGAGTTAAGACTGTAAATGACCGCATGGACTGGGTTTGTGCACAACTGGGATTAGTGTACGTAGATGCTGACTGCTGGATTGGTGGCCGTGATTTCACCCGAGACGGGCTGCATTTAAACCGACGGGGCGCATTCAACCTAGGGAGCCTACATGACAGGGTGATCGGTTCGTGCCGGCCATTGTGATGAGAAGCAGGTCCAGAGGTTGCCAGCCGACGGGAACAGAAGGAGCTACTTTGGGATATTTGCTGCGGAGGCAAGACTCTAAGATTACTGCAGGTTAATTGTCAGAGTTTAGGAAATAAATTAATTGAATTTTGGAATCTTGTAGAGACGTATTCTCCGGACATTGTCATTGCTACTGAATCTTGGTTATATGAGGATATAAAGGGTAATTAAATAATTCAAGGGACCTACGAAATGTACAGAAGGGATCGGGGGAAGCGAGGTGGTGGGCTATTTATTTGTGTGCGCAAAAATATAGCTAGTTTCTTAAAGTGGGCTGATATGGATCATGAAATGTTATGTGTGCAAATTTCGGATAAAGGAATAAATTCCCTCTACAGGTGATAGGGGCGTATAGAGCACCGAAAGATAACTTTTCGCTTCTCGACACACTGTATGATAAAACTTGTACGGGTAATGCTATGAAAAAGAGCATAATAATTGCCGGAGATTTAAACCTCCCCAAAGTAGACTGGTCTGATGAGTCAACTAGCTGTGGTGAAGCTCAGAGCGCTGCAAACAAATTCTTAAGGGAGGGGGGATTTTCCCAAGTAGTTGACTTCCCAACTAGAGGCAATAATACCTTAGATGTTTATCTCGTAAGGCCTGTAGAGCTATATATTAACTGTCTGAAAGTACCAGGAATTAGTGACAATTCTGGGGTTGAATTAAATATTAGATACGGTGACATTACTAAATTCGACTCTGATGTAGCAAATAAGATCATATTCCAGTATCGCAGGGTGGATCAGGGCAAATTTCATGGGTATTTGAATGAGCTATTTGTAGGAAGGGCATCGGAAGGAAATCACATTAATATCCTGTGGACTAACATTTTGAAAATTTAAATAGCGCTATTGATAAATTTGCCCCATTTAAATTATTGAAACAAAACCCAGATCCTGAGTATTACACACGAGAAATCAGGAGTCTAAAACGGAAAATTAGGAAATTATACAATAAAAGACATGATAGTGACAAGTATATGATGAAATTTAAGTCCTTATCAAGAGAGCTCGTCTTAAAAAAGAGGGCTGCTCATGACAAATATATGCAAGGTTTAATTGGTTCTGGAGGCGATGGGTGGAAAAAAAATTACAGTTATGTTGGGAGAAGAAAGGGAAATTCAAATAATTTGTCGATGATAATGTCCGGTGACGGTAAATTAATTACTGAGAAACAGGCCATTGCTAATGAATTAAATGTATTTTACGGTAGTGTGTTCAATAAATTCAATAGCTGTGTGTTGGACCTTAACGGTGAATCAGGGGCCCCCTTTTCCAAATAAACCAGTCAGCAATTGTAAAGCTAATACAAAAATTACGTTACAATATATCGAAGGGTCCTGATAATATTGTTAGTGAAGTACTTAAACTAGGAGGTAGGGCCGTGGCACGATACTTAGAGGTGATGTTTAATGTGTCCATAAACAATGCGCAAATCCCGGATGACTGGAAAAGAGCTACGGTAGTCCCAATATTTAAGGGAGGGAGCAGACTTGAATTGGGCAACTACAGGCCGGTTAGTCTTACGTCCATCGTTTGTAATAAGATGGGCATCTCATTTGCGACTACTTGAGGGAACAGTGGGAAACATTATCATGGTTTAATGATATGCAACATGGATTTCGGAAAGGTTACTCATGCGAGAGTCAGATGCTATCACCTTTTCAAGATATTAGCGAATCGTTAGACGATGGAGTTTCAGTCGACGCCGTAGTTATAGATTTTGCGAAGGCATTTGATGTCGTGCCGCATGACATGCTACTCCATAAATTAGCTTCGACGAAGATTGATAGAAGAGTAATTTTATGGATCCAAGAATTTTTGACGGGTCGTTCCCAGAAAGTGAAAGTTGAAGGCCGATTCTCGGATGAAATTACCGTAACGTCGGGTATCCCTCAGGGCAGCGCAATCGGAACTTTGTTATTTTTGGCGTTTATAAATGACTTACCAAATGGGATTCGCAGTGACTGTCGATTTTTTGCGGATGATTGTGTAATATATCGAAAGATACATGACTCACAAGACAATGCAGTACTTCAAGATGACCTGAACCTGGTCTATAAGTGGGCGATTGAAAATAAAATGAAAATAAACACAAGAAAATGTAGTCTAATAAAAATAGGGAAAGTGCGAAGGCAAGATTTTCAATATAACATTGGCTCGGAAATACTTGTAGAAGAAGATTCTTGCAAATATTTGGGCGTTCACGTAAGAAATGATATGAAATGGAGTAGTCATATAGGATGCTAAAGAATTAGGATATTTGCCACTTGTAAGACCTATTCTGGAATACGCCTCGGCGGTTTGGGATCCTTATCAAGTAGGGCTTATAAATGAGTTGGAAATGGTACAAAGAAAGGCCGCTAGATTTGTGCTCAGTGACTTTAATCCCAGGAGCAGTGTGAGCCGTATATTAAAGAAACTTGGGTGGGAATCACTTGAGGCTAGGAGGATGAAATCTAGACTCTGCGCTATGTACAACACGTATAAAAATCAACCAGCATGGGGTGAGCTTAGCAAACGTATGGAAAAGCCTACTTACATGGGTAGGAGCGATCATCCTTTCAAAGTTAAAGGCCGACCTCAGCGAACAAATTATGGTAAATATTCTTTCGTAAACCGAGCCATTGATAATTGGAACTCTACCTGCCGCAGTCTTAGAGCCTTTTCCCAAACATATAGGTGTGTTTAAGAAACGACTGACTATTTGTGTAAATACTCCAGTTTAATTCTTAGTGAATTGTTATGTACCTTGTATTTGTTATGTATATCTAATTTGCCACCGGGGGACATACCCCCAATTGCAAATAAACGAATGAATGAATGAATAAATGAATGAATCTCTTGCTCTCGCAAATACTGTATTTGGGTATTAATCGCTTGCCTCTTATTAGCAACCGCAATAGTGTACTCTGAAAAAAAAAACTAAATTCTAGGGGCTTGGCTTTGCTTGTTGAAAGGGGTGCTTCGGGATCTTGACCACGGAGTTACGTTGTTTGTAATCCCTCAAAACGTGGTACCCTGCGTCCTCCACCAATTGTATGGGCCTTGAAGGACTTCTACAATGTGTATAGGGGCAATTTGGAGTGTTGTATGGATCGAGGCTGTAAGTGTAGGTGTTTTGGGGTGAGATTGTGTGGGGAGCGTCTATGTAGCTTAGACGTGCTTAGAGGACAGCTTCCAGTTGTACGAGGTATCTGGAGAGCTAGGGGGTGAGGTACTAGTGAAGGGTTGTTTGGTTATTAACAACCTGCTGAGGTATAGTCACTACTTAGCGCTTGTGAAAGGCGCGCGCAAGCAAGTACTATGTGTAGCAGCAATGCTGACTGATGCTCTTAATATGAGCCGTCAAGTGGACTGCTTAGCTAATGCCTTTAAATAATTAAATACTACCGGACCCTACTGGGATTAGTGGGGATAGGTAGGGGCTTATCGTACAATTAAATAACCAGAAATACCAGTGTAGTGGAAACCAATCGGTTTAGTGAATACTTCTTGTGAAGTGTTAGTAATGTTCCATAGAACAGCTTTAGTGCTATGGATTCCTGAACAATGCAAGTACAAAGTGTAAGGGGTTGGATAGCGGATGTGAATGTAAAAGGTGTAATCTTGCAATCACACTAACCCAGATGGTAGCCGGCGTGAAGTCGTCCTTCAGAAGTTTCACAGTGCACAGAGCAACAGTCGGATAGACAGACCCCCAAGGTGTGGGAGCATGCCCGCGTTATAGTTGCGGTAATGCAAGGTGTGCGTAATTGGCACATTCCAAGCTGGTCGGTATTAGTGTAGGGGTCGTAGGAGTTCAAAAGAGTTCAAAGGAGTTCAAGTAGGTTCATCCGAGTTCATATGAGTGTGTTAATTATAATGTAATTGACGGAGGGGCAGAAGATGTGTAGACGTATTGGGGCGATAATGCATAATTTGTAATGCGGGGGATGTATTCCTCTAGGGATACAACAATATCGTCGGCTTGTTTGCAAGACGGTGTGGCTAATTCTCTTAAGGTGGCGCATTGAGATACGAGCGAACAATAGAACAGGTCTCCAAGATGACGGCCTTCTGCATGGTGATATGTAGACCAAGATGTATTCCCAATATTTCTAGATTGCAAGTCAATGATTTAGGGATGATGCCGGTAGATGAAATGATTATGGGCAGAACCACTACACTTTATTTATGACTAGCAGAAGTACCCGTTCTTCGAACGGTGTTATATATTAACACCAGACATTATCAATTGAGCTACTGTTGCAATGGTAAGCGGTTTTTTCATTCCTTCATAAGTTTATCAGAACGAAGTTAGTTTTCTGGGAATATCACACACACTGTTAATTTAAGGGCCTTAAAATGTGGTTTTCGGAGACCCCTTATAGACTCGCGAATTTTGTGTCTCACAATGAGAAGCACTACATATGCTTTGATCGTCCTTCTAGGATAATTTTTATATTTCACCTATTTTAGCATGTATCTTGAGAAGTTTTTCCCTATATCCACCCTTCTACTGTATGAAAAGTACGGTGAGGAGTTTTATAAATGATTGGTGTATTGACTCATGTTTACCATACCTAATTTTACGATGCACCAAGCATCTGAACACGATTTATAGGCGTACATAAAGTTACACAGAAAGACAGACAGACAATTCTATTGTCTACAACATATCACCCAGATATCCAAATATGGGTATATCTACCATACGTATCAAACATAATCATCCCTACGATGAAACCGTATGTCGCAAAAAAAAAACGATTAGTTAAAATGTGCTTTCAAACTAAATTCACCTAACGTGTACTTCCTGACGTGAAATAGATTTGACAGCCTTGTAGACGATACGCAATACACCTCACATAAAAAATGACCCTCTACGTTGTGTTAGGTCCCATACACAGGAAGACCTCTTTCATAAATTATAAAGGCTTGTGGTGTATGAAAATTCAGGTTCTTTAGCCTCAAATGGCCCAAATTCCTAAAAGCCGCAAAAAATGCTGATTCAATTCAGGAATTTTTGAAAATAATGTTGCTGTTTGTAGATATAATAGACTTTCTGTACTATATGTCGCACGTGAAATTGCATGAAAAAATTCAAGGTTACCCCTTGACCCCCTTAATTGCATTGACGAATTATACAGTCTACGTTGGTTCCGTGATAACCTTATAGCCATTTGCAAACTTTCACAGAAATGTAATAAATAGAGTAGCCTAATAATAATATCGTATGGCCTCGGGTGCCGGGTGCAAGCTTCGTAATTTGACACCCAGAGGGTAGCTTGCATGTCGAAATTTCGATGTTCCTTGAATCACTATGAAAGTCAAGGAGGGTAGATATCCAAGCTCCTTGAACACTATAGCGCTTTCTAGTAGAGAAATGAGGAGCTTTGTTTTGGCGGAATCTCCTGAGGTTAATTTTGCCATTATGAACACGGCCTACTGAATTCAAATGGGTTCTTTGACATGCCAACATCGTATGACATGCGAGTCGTATTTTTGCCGCCTTTCAAAAATCATGTACAGGCCGGACGTTTGTTTTAGACGATTGCGCTTGACCTTCAAGCCTGCGGGTGAGCCTGTACACAGTCACTCTCTCACCCTATCACTTCACATTTGTCACCACCGATCTGATGTAATGGAATTCCAGACTTAAGCAGACAGTAGAGTCCACGTCGAAGAATTGTGTGACACGGAAGTACACGTTACCTAGTTACGAACAGAACGTCATTATATTTGCCAGTGACTATACTTCAGCAATAGTGTGAAACAGCTTTATCAATCATCGGAGCGCTTTGGGCAGCTGATAACAACACAGGTACTGTAGTAACTCGCCTCCAGTCTTCCATTAAGATTTTTCACTCGTCTAAAACAAACGTCTGGCCCGTACCACGGCCAGGAGTGAACCTGCAATCTTGGGGTTAGTAGACCAACACGCTATCCACTCACCCACCGTGGCAAGGTATAAATGTAGTGACATTGCTTCTTACAGAAAAAGATGGAAAGTTGGATGCCACCCCTTGAGATAATGTTGTCATGGTTACCGATTTCCATTCCTTCATTAGTTTGTTAAATTAAATTAAATTAGTTTTCTGGGAATATTTCAGATACTGTTGGTTTTAGATCCTTATAATGTAGTTTTCGAGGCCCCCAAGTTTTGTTTCTGGCACCGAGAGGCTTTGTCTCCTCGTTGTACGCCATAATATAATACTAATAATAATAATATAATATAGGGATAGGAATATAATAGACCTGCCGTACCACACCCGCAGGTGTAAATCGCGTGAAAAAATTATAGTGTACCTCTTGACCCCCTTAAGCGCATTATACGTATTGATGGATTTTACAGCTTAATTTGGTTCCGTGATAACCTTCTAGCCGTTTGCAAACTTTCACACCAATGTAATTAATTGCGTCTTACAGCAATAGATGGACCTCTGACAATCTGTTGCCATGGTTACCGGCTTGTATTCGTTCATTAGTTTATTAAATGAAATTATTTTTCTGGGAATATCTCAAAAATGTTTGGTTTTAGGGCCTTAAAATGTAGATTTCGGGGACCCTTTAGGGCCCCCGAGATTTGTCTCTCTCATTGAGGGGCTGAAAACGATCTTTATCTCGTCCTTCTACTCCTATTTCAGCATGTATTTTAAGGGGGTAGGCCCTCTTTTATGAGAGTTACGGAGAAGGGTTACATCAATGATTAGTGTCGTGCCTCCGATGGATATCTGTACCAAATTTTACGTTGATACACCCAGCCGTTCTCGAGTTATGAGGGAACAAAGTTGTCCACAGACAAACAAACAAACAGACAGACAGACCAAAAAAATATTTTCACGCGCATCCCTAATAAAACAGTCTGAAACGCGTAAATAACTCAAATTTCCGTAGAAATTGCGAAAAAACCATACAAACTTTAATTTTTATGTATGTAGAGATATACTGCACCGCTCGGTGTTGACCGTGTTTTATTGCACAAATTTAGGTTTTACTCGCTAACCGTTGGAGATACACGAAAATCGATAAGGACCTTTCGGATAGAAAATTAAATGTTAAAGCTCATGTATGCCATCAAAAGTTTGCTATTTCTTAGCGTTCTCTTTTTATTTGAAATGGAAATATGAAATTTTGAAACCAAAGGGTGTAGTGACGTCACATATGTGGGTTTTACTCGCTAACCGTTGGAGATACACAAAAAGTGATAAGGACCTTTCGGATAGGAAATTAAATTTCAAAGCTCGCATGTGCCATCAAAAGTTTGCTATTTCCTACCGTTCTCTTTTTATTTGATATGGAAATATGAAATTTTGAAACCAAAGGGTCTAATGACGTCACTAAAATAGTCGCCATTTTTTAATAGTGCAAAATTTCGAAATCAGAAGTATCCTAACTAGCAGAAGTACCCGTTCTTCGAACGGTGTTCGTTGTTAACACCAGACATTATCAATTGAGCTACTGTTGCAATGGTTAGCGGTTTGTCATTCCTTCAAGTTTATCAGAACGAAGTTAGTTTACTGGGAATATCATACACACTGTTAATTTAAGGCCCTTAAAATGTAGTTTTCGGAGACCCTTTATAGATTCCCGAATTTTGTGTCTCACATTGAGAATCGCAACATATGCTTTGGTCGTCCTTCTAGGATAATTTTTATATTTCGCCTATTTTAGCATATATTGAGAAGTTTTTCTCTATATCCACCCTTCTACTGTATGAAAAGTACGGCGAAGAGTTTAATAAATGATTGGTGTATTGACTCTCATGGTTACCATTACTAATTTTACGATGCACCAAGCATCCGAACACGAGTTATAGGCGTAGGCTACATAAAGATACAAAGAAAGACCGGCAGACAATTCTATTGTCTACAACATATTACCCAGATATCCAAATATGGGTATATCTACCACACAGTATCAAATAAAATCATCCTTACGATGAACCCGTATGTCGACAAAAAAAAAGTTAAAATGTGCTCTCAGACTAAATTCACCTAACGTGTACTTCCTGACGTGAAATACAATTGAAAGCCTTGTAGACGAAACGCAATACACGTCACATAAAAACTGACCCTCTACGTTGTGCTAGGTGCCCATACACAGGAAGACCCCTTTCATAAATTATAAAGGCTTGTGGTGCATGAAAATTCAGGTTCTTTAGCCTCAAATTGCCCAAATTCCTAAAAGCCGCAAAAAATGCTGGTTCAATTCAGGAATTTTTGAAAATAATGTTGCTGTTTGGAGATATAATCGACCTTCTGTACTATATGTCGAACGTGAAAATTGCATGAAAAAATTCTAGGTTACCCCTTCACCCCCTAAATTGCATTGATGAATCATACGGTCTACGTTAGTTCCGTGATAACCTTATAGCCATTTGCAAACTTTCACAGAAATGTAATAAATGGAGTGACATTGCTTCTTACAGAAATAGATGGAAAGTTGTATGCCACCCCTTGATATATTGTTCTCATGGTTACCGATTTGCATTCCTTCATTAGTTTGTTAAATTAAATTAAATTAGTTTTCTGGAAATATTTCAGAAACTGTTGGATTTAGAGCCTTATAATGTAGTTGTCGAAGACCCTTTAGGGCCCCCGAGTTTTGTTGCTGGCACCGAGGGAATTTATCTCGTCGTTGTACGCCATAATATAATACTAATAATAATATAATATAGGGAGAAATTATATTTTTATTTTATTTTTAATTCAGCCAATTGCCATGTACTTTTCTTTTCAGGACGGGTCAGGGAAGGGATATTATCAGAGAAAGAAGCATTCACATCACGCATGAGCAAAATGGAAATGGCCTACCATTTAACTAAGGGCATCTATAAGAAAAGGTCAATATCCTTCAACGCAAAACTAAAACACTACTGCAGTGTCATCCGTCCGGAGGTCTTGCATGCTTCTGAATGCCTCACGATGAACAAAAAAGGCTTGGTCGAGAAACTGGAGGCCAAAGACAGGAAAATTTTGAGAAAGATATTGGGTTCCATCAAAGAGAATGGGGAATACAGAAGACGGCATAACCATGACCTATATAGCCTACTCATGTGGAGAAGATAAGCAACGTCATCCGGAAGAGAAGGTTACCATTTTTTGGCTTGTGAAACGAATGAGCCCAGCGAGACTGACCAACCGCAACATAACTTACTTTCAGGAGAGGAAAACAAAATGGGCCTGGTTCATTGAACTGGATAAAGATCTGAAAGAAGTGGGGATTACACCAACAGACATTCAGGAGCGCGCCCCACTCAAAGGGAAACTTCAAGCTTGTAAAGGTTTCCAAGAAAAACCGTAGCTGAAAACGGGAAAGATTTGGACGGAACGGAAGGAAGTCCAACGATAACGAATGCGGGGGTACAGGGCAAACATCAAAGCCAGTAGGAGGCGGTTGGAATGACGCGGTCCATAGATGGCCCATACGAAATAAATGAATGAATGAATGAATGAATAATATGGGTATAGGAATATAATAGACCTGCCGTACCACACCCGCAGGTGAAAATCGCGTGAAAATATTCTAGAGTACTCCTTGATCCCCTTAAGCGCATTATACGTATTGATGAATTTTACGGCTTAATTTGGTTCCGTGATAACCTTCTAGCCGATTGCAAACTTTCACACTAATGTAATTAAAGGAATTGCATTGCGTCTTACAGCAATAGATGGACCTCTGAGAATCCGTTGGCATGGTTACTGGCTTGCATTCGTTCATTAGTTTATTAAATTAAATTAGTTTTCTGGGAATATCTCAAAAACGGTTGGTCTTCGGTCCTTAAAATGTGGTTTTCGGGGACCCGAGTTTTGTCTCTCACATTGAGGGGCTGAAAATGAGTTTTGTCTCGTCCTTCTACGCCTATTTCAGCATGTATTTTAAGGGAGTAGGCCCCCTTTTATGAGAGGTACGGAGAAGAGTTACATCAATGATTAGTGTCGTGCCTCTGATGGATATCTGTACCAAATTTTACGTTGATACACCCAGCCGTTCTCGAGTTATAAGGGAACAAATTTGTCCACAGACAAACAAACAAACAGACAGAATACAAAAAATATTTTCTCGCGCATCCATCATAAAACAGTCTGAAACGTGTAAACAACTCGAATTCCCGTAGAAAATCAGAGAAAAACACACAAATTTTCATTTTTAGCCTACTTTCAATTTTTGCAAAAAATGAAAGTAGACTTATGAGATCAACACAGGGCGAAAAAAGTGTGTCTGTCTGTGTGTGTGTATGTGTGTGTGTGAGTCTGTGTGTGTGTGTGTGTGTGTGTGTATGTGTGTGTGTGAGTCTGTGTGTGTGTGAGTGTGTGTGTGTGTCTGTGTGTGTGTGAGTGTGTGTACTCTGAATGTCTGTCCCCCCCCCCTATCAATTCGAACACGGTGAATGCGAATTGAACGAAATTTGGTACAAAGGTAGCACTAGCAAAGGACACCTCAGTGTCATGTTTTATATCGCCGCCATCTTGACGAAAACGTAATGGCGGCCACACAAATGTTCAAAGCTTAAATCAAATTACGACTAACCTAATCATCCGATCTCTACCAAATATTGCAACAACATACCTTTATGGGGGGAGCATCCTTTGGCCAAACTAATAGGTCATCAGCGTAATAGTTTGCGGATGGCGGCCATCTTTGTGTGAAAATCGATTCCCCCTATTAATTCGAACACGGTGCAACCGATGGAACGAAATTTGGTACAGAGGTAGTACTATCAAAATGCACCTCAGTGTCATGTTTTATATCGCCGCCATCTTGACGGAAACGTAATGGCGGCCTCACAAATGTTCAAAGCTTAAATCAAATTACGATTAACCTAATCATCCGATCTCTACCAAATTTTGCAACAATATACCTTTATAGAGGAAGCATCCTTTGACCAAATGACTAGGTCATTAGCCTAATAGTTTGCGGATCGCGGCCATCTTTGTGTGAAAATCAATTCCCCCTATTAAATCAAACACGGTGAAACCTAATGGAACGAAATTTGGTACAGAGGTAGCACTAGCAAAGGGCATCTCAGTGTCATGTTTTATATCGTCGCCATATTGACAGAAACGTAATGGCGGCCACACAAATGTTCAAAGCTTAAGTTAAATTAAGACTAACATAACAATCCGATCTCTACCAAACTTTGCAACAACATTCCTTTATGGAGGGAGCAACCTTTGACCATTCTAATAGGTTATTAGCCTAATAGTTTGCGGATGGCGGCCATCTTTATGTCAAAATTGATTCCCCCTAGTAATTCGAACACGGTGGAACCGAATGAACGAAATTTGGTACAGAGGTAGCACTAGCAACGGGCACCTCAGTGTCATGTTTTATATCGCCGCCATATTGACAGAAACGTAATGGCGGCCACACAAATGTTCAAAGCTTAAGTTACATTACGACTAACATAACCATCCGATCTCTACCAAACTCTGCAACAACATTACTTTATGGAGGGAGCATCCTTTGACCAATCTAATGGGTTATTAGCCAAATAGTTTGCGGGTGGCGGCCATCTTTATGTCAAAATTGATTCCCCCTATTAATTCAAACATGGTGGAACCGAATGGAACGAAATTTGGTACAGAGGTAGCACTAGCAAAGGGCACCTCAGTGTCATGTTTTATATCGCCGCCATCTTGACTGAAACGTAATGGTGGCCACGCGAATGTTCAAAGCCTAAATCAAATTACGATTAACCTAATCATCCGATCTCTACCAAATTTTGCAACTACATACCTTTATGGAGGGAGCATCCTTTGACCAATCTAATAGGTTATTCGCTTAATAGTTTGCGGATGGCGGCCATCTTTGTGTCAAAATCGATTCCCCCTATTAATTCAAACACGGTGAAACCGAATGGAACGAAATTTGGTACAGAGGTAGTACTAACAAAAGGCACCTCAGTGTCATGTTTTATATCGCCGCCATCTTGACGGAAACGTAATGGCGGCCACACAAATGTTCAAAGCTTAAATCAAATTACGATTAACCTAATCATCCGATCTCTACCAAATTTTGCAACTTCATACCTTTATGGAGGGAGCATCCTTTGACCAATCTAATAGGTCATTCACCTGATAGTTTGCGGATGGCGGCCATCTTTATGTCTAAATTGATTCCCCCTATTAATTCGAACACGGTGGAACCGAATGAACGAAATTTGGTACAGAGGTAGCACTAGCAAAGGGCACCTCAGTGTCATGTTTTATATCGCCGCCATCTTGACGGAAACGTAATGGCGGCCACACAAATGTTCAAAGCTTAAATCAAATTACGATTAGCCTAATCATCCGATCTCTAGCAAATTTAGCAACAACATAACTTTATGGAGGGAGCATCCTTTGACCAAACTAATAGGTCATCAGCCAAATATTTTGCGGATGGCGGCCATCTTTGTGTGAAAATCGATTCCCCTTATCAATTCGAACACGGTGAAACCGAATGGAACGAAATTTGGTACAGAGGTAGCACTAGCAAAGGGCACCTCAGTGTCATGTTTTATATCACCGCCATCTTGACGGAAACGTAATCGCGGCCACCCAAATGTTAAAAGCTAAAATGTAATTACGACCAACCTAATAATCTAGTCTCTACCAAATTTTGAAACACCATATCTTTATGTGGGAAACATATTCAGACCAAACTGCAAGAACATCAGCCCAATAGTTTGCAGATGGTGGCCAAGTATGTGTGCAAATCGATTCCCCCTATCAATTCAAACACGGTGAAACCGAATTGAACGAAATTTGGTACAGAGGTAGCACTAGCAAAGGGCACCTCATATTCATGTTTAATATCCCTATACCACGTTGAATTTCAACAAGCTACTACAACCAACATTCAATCATACTCCTTGAAAAGGACAAAGAGTTATAACAATACCCATGCATTTAGGAGAAAGTAGGCTATATGTTCTTTACTGAACATCTTGTTATATATAGAGATATATACTGCACCGCTCGGTGTTGACCGTGTTTTATTGCACAGATTCTGGTTTTACTCGCTAACCGTTGGAGATATACGAAAAGTGATAAGGACCTTTCGGATAGAAAATTAAATGTTAAAGCTCATGTATACCATCAAAAGTTTGCTATTTCTTAGCATTCTCTTTTTATTTGAAAAGGAAATATGAAATTTTGAAACAAAAGGGTGTAGTGACGTCACAAATGTCGGTTTTACTCGCTAACTGTTGGAGATACACGAAAAGTGATAAGGACCATTCGGATAGAAAATTAAATTTCAAAGCTCGTATGTGCCATCAAAAGTTTGCTATTTCCTACCGTTCTCTTTTTATTTGATATGGAAGTATGAAATTTTGAAACCAAAGGATCTAATGACGTCACTAAAATGGTCGCCATTTTTTAATAGTGCAAAATTTCGAAATCAAAAGTATCCTATATGTAAACCTGGTAAATCAGCTACATCCGTGCAAAATTTCATTTAAATCGGACCAGTGGTTCTTTAGTTATTGAGTAACAGACAGACAGACAGACAGAAAGACAGACACACACCATTTCATTTTTATATATTAGTATGATGATTATTGTCTGTCTGTTAGGTAGTCAGCGCAGAGGCTGGTTGGATCATCAAAAATTACCGCTACATGTCAGGTAGGCAAATACCCACAAAAACCTAAGGCAGCACTATAATGAGGCATATTAGGCAAGGTGAATAGTGAGATAGTTTGCCATTACTTTCCTCACCGAGTCAGAACAATACCACTGACCCTATGAGTAGAACCTTTCACAGTACACACAGGTACTAGTTATTATTATTATCAGTATGCATCTTCTTCTTTCTTCGTTTCGGCCTGTTGTGGAACACGTTACTTTAACCATTTGCCCCCTGAGCTTTAACTCTTCCCCAATATTCTCGCATTCGGGTTCTGTCAGCCCCCTTTCCTTCATCAGTCCACTTCTTGCCGGTTTTCAATTTTGGGTTTCCTTGGAAACTCTTGTATGCTCGAAGTCTTCTCTGGAGACGTGCACGTTCCTGTATGTCTTCAGGTGTGATTCCTACTTCTCGAAGATCTTTTTCAACTCCGATGAACCAGGGCCCCTTGGTTTTCTTGTTAACAAAAGATATTGTTGGTCTGTCTCTGCGAGCTTATGCGTGTTATGTGGCCATAAAATTGAATCCTCCTTTTCCGAAGTGTCTGTTATACTCTCAATGTGCCAGTAGAGTTCGTTGTTATGTCGTCTTCTGTACTCCTTATTTTCTCTGATTGATCCAGGAATCTTCCTCAGGATTTGGCTTCTAACTTTTCAATCAGACATTTATTATTATTATTATTATTATTATTATTATTATATTCGATTATATGGTGCTCAGGTACTTGATATGGCAATCTCACAATGGTTGAGAACGTCTGCTTCAAATGCTATCAGATTAAATAAATGTGTCACAATTCTAACCATTCAATAACTCTGCTTAGTTTTCTGAATGAAATGAAGATGGATTACAACATTCTTATCAGCTACAGTGCATCCGTCAATGAATCATTGTTTACGATAAGATAAACAAATGGATGTGTATTCTGCAAGTGTGTTGTTTGGTAATCAACACTTCCCAAGGTCTTCGAATACTCGAGAGAAAGTGTAACTCACTTCGGGGGTGGTGAGGTTATCGGGGTCGTTTCTGGTGTTGTTCACACAAGAAAGGTCATAACAGACAATCCTACTCCTTTATTTTCTGCAGTGCTGCATCATAATCTTTCACTACCACTCTTATTTTTATCTCCTTGTAGTTTGAACTGTCCACTACAGTAGACTATTCTTCCAACATAAGATGAGATAAGCCCGTTGACCCCTAATGGAAAAGGGCCTCCTACCGGAGTGGTAGGGGGTGGTTCAAGTAGTCTCCCACGAAGTGCCAGTTCTTGAGAGATGTCTTTCCTAAATACATATTGACACACATTAATACAAAATAAATTAACACACATCCTTACTAAGGTATTTACGTTGTTACACTATTACACAGTTCAGAATTTCCTTCCATAGCTTTCTATCCCTTGCATTTCTTTTCTAGTCTACGTAACACCTGCCTCGAACCTAAATTCCTCCGACCATCTGCAGCGGGGGCGTCCTCTGCTTCTCTTGCCAGCTCTTGGATCGCACATACTATAGTCGTGGAGTAGGCCCATCTATCTGGTCCATTCTGGATATGCGTCCACCTCAGCGCCATTTCAGTTGCCGAGCTCTTGTTGCTGTGTCCTCAAAGCCACTTCTTTTTCTCAGATCCGTGTTACTGATTCTGTCGCTTAGCTTAACGCCTAGGATTCTCCTTTCCATTTTCCGTTGACAGATCTGGAGCAGTCTTGTCTGACAGTTACTAAATGGCCAAGTTTGGCATCCATAGATTAACACTGGGATGACACAGCTGTGAAGTACATCGAATCTTAATTTCGGGCTCAATGATTTGCCAATAAGGATGAAGCTTCCAACATAAGATCAAACTTATTTCTTTTCATTTCAAACATAACATTATCATCATTTTATTCTAACCAAATCTCTCTGAAAAAACATAACAACATCTTACACAGCAACTTCCAAAGTCAATGCCACCTGCCGCCTACTGTTGGTTCACCACAAAGAATCTAGTAGGCACATAGTATTTGACTCCCTGTAGTGGCCCACCAAAGGCCGCTAATTTCAACCCATATACTTAAAAAGTTACCATTAAAAAAAGGTGACAATAAAGGTCCGGGGTTTCATGCAAAATAGATTTTGTGCAGTCAAAGTCTTTTAAAGAGGGTTCGAAATGGAGAGAGTTGATTCCAACTGCACTAAGTCAACTTTCATAACTTTTTAGAAAACAGGAAACCTATCTATATATATAAAGCTCAATGTATGTCTGTCTGTCTGTCTGTCTGTCTGTCTGTCTGTCTGTTCTGTATACAAATCCACACCGTTTCAGTGATCTGAACCAAAATTTGTATACTTACCCTTCGGAACCCTGCGGGTAACCCTGTCCACTTGAAATTTCCGACATACCACCCCATTCCCTGCATTTAGGCCCTTTGGCCCAAATCTACACCGTTTCACCGATCTCAACCAAAATTTGTATACTTACCCTTTGTAACCCTGTGAATAACACTGTCCACTTAAAATTTCGGACAGACCACCCCATTTCCTGCATTTAGGCCCTTTGGCAAACATCTACACCGTTTCACCGATCCGAACCAAAATTTGTATACTTACCCTTTCCAACCCTGCGGGTAACCCTGTCCACTTGAAATTTCGGACAGACCACCCCATTATCTGCATTTAGGCCCTTTGGTCCAAATCTACACCGTTTCACCGATCAGAACCAAACTTTGTATACTTACTCTTTGGTACCCTGCGAGTAACACTATCTGCTTGAAATTGCGGACAGACCACTCCATTCCATGCATTTAGGCCCTTTGGCCCAAATCTACACCGTTTCACAGATTTCAACCAAAATTTGTTATTTACCGTCTGGAACCCTGCGAGTAACACTGTCTGCTTGAAATTTCGGACAGACCACTCCATTCCCTGCATTTAGGCCCCTTGGCTCAAATCTACACCGTTTCACCGATCTGAACCAAAATGTGTATACTTACCCTTTGTAACCCTGTGAATATCACTGCCCACCTAAAATTTCGGACAGACCACCCCATTTCCTGCATTTAGGCCCTTTGCCAAAAATCTATATCGTTTCACCGATCCGGACCAAAATTTGTATACTTACCCTTTCGAACCCTGCGGGTAACCCTGTCCACTTGAAATTGCGGACAGATCACCCCATTCTCTGCATTTAGGCCCTTTGGCCCATATTTACACCGTTTCACCGATCAGAACCAAAATTTGTATACATACCCTTTGGTACCCTACGAGTAACACTGTCTGCTTGAAATTGCGGACAGACCACTCCATTCCCGGAAAGAGGACAGGGTCCGTCCAAAAGGCAATGGAAAAAAGGGGTAAAACTGGACCCGCTCAGGAAAAACTCAGGGTTGCCAGCTCCCGAACTCACCAGCCATGATCCCTTGAGGATGCAGCACTATCCAGGGTGCACCAGAAGTGGTGGGGTTATACACGCCCTGCCTCCTTGTGGGTCTTGAGCAGAAGACATGAGATATTAAGAAAAGAAAAAGAAGGCTGACACCTCGAAGAATGAGGCTATCAGGAATGATTAGACAAGGGCCAATTAAGGCGGGAAAGTGAAAGAGTCGCCAGGCCTCGGATACCCTGATACTATCGGGGTCGGAAGAGAACAAGAGTTTGACCAAGGGAGGCTGACAGGAAAGAGAACTGAAAGGAGCCCGGCACCAGTAAGTAGAAGCAATGCCGGACTCAGCTGGGGTCCCGTGGTCGCAAACCCACGTCCCACAAGTTGTGAGACCCTGGTGGGTGGAAGGGGGAGGAGGGGGCAGGTGTGAGAATAGCTTGCTGATTCATCGCGAGGTGACATGAGAGAAATGTCCAGACCCCGCCGTGTTACCTGGTATTGCTGACTATGCAGATGTTCTTACAGAGCCTTTGCTCAAACCACTGTAGTGTTACGAAAGAATGAGTGATTCACCGGTAATGTGAATAGGACCGGGACCCCCCCCCCCCCCCGAACATCTGTCATCATATATCGTCATCATCTGCGATATTCTCAGGTTCGTGCAGCTTGGACCCGAGCAGTACTCGATAAGCTCTTTCACTACACGCATCGAGTATAGGCCTAAGCCAGAAAATAACGTTCAGACTTTGGAAGACAGCGAAGGTAGAAATCTGAATTACCTATATCAGATTTAAAATTACACCATGTTCGTTTAGTAGTCATTTTTCATTACCTTATTATTATCATAAGGGAAAATGACCTAGATGTTACGCCCATTATACCACTAATCACCACACACAATATGTTTTCATCGCCTGTGAATTTTAAAATATTTCTTTCTATCACGGTAGTTTGTAAGTTTGCCGTGTCAATTCAACAGTAGTTTTCATTACCATCCTCATCAAAAGGGCAAATGACCTAGATGTTACGTCCATTATACTACTAAGTAACACCACAGTCTTCATCGCCTGTGATTTTAAAATTCTGTATTTCCATTAGTTTGTAAGTTTGATATACCCGTTCAGTAGTAGTCGTCTTCATTATCATCCTCATCAAAAGGGCAAATGACCTAGATGTTACGTCCATTATACAGTACTACTAAGCAACACCACAGTCTTCATCGCCTGTGATTTATAAAATGTGTATTTCCATTAGTTTGTAAGTTTGATATACCCGTTCAGTAGTAGTAGTCTTCATTGTCATCCTCATCAAAAGGGCAAATGACCTAGATGTTACGCCCATTATACTACTAGGCAACACCACAGTCTTCCTCGCCGGTGATTTAAAAATATGTATTTCTATTAGAGTGTAAGTTTATTATACCCGTTCAGTAGTAGTCGTCTTCAGTATCATCTTCATCAAAAGGGCAAATGACCTAGAAGTTAAGTCCATTATACTACTAAGCAACACCACAGTCTTCATCGCATGAGATTTTTAAAATGTGTATTTCCATTAGTTTGAAAGTTTGATATACCCGTTCAGTAGTAGTCGTCTTCGTTATCATACTCATCAAAAGGGCAAATGACCTAGATGTTACGTCCATTATACTACTAAGCAACACCACAGTCTTCATCGCCAGTGATTTATAAAATGTGTATTTCCATTAGTTTGTAAGTTTGATATAACCGTTCAGTAGTAGTAGTCTTCATTGTCATCCTCATCAAAAGGGCAAATGACCTAGATGTTACGCCCATTATACTACTAGGCAACACCACAGTCTTCCTCACCGGTGATTTAAAAATATGTATTTCTATTAGAGTGTAAGTTTATTATACCCGTTCAGTAGTAGTCGTCTTCAGTATCATCTTCATCAAAAGGGCAAATGACCTAGATGTTACGTCCATTATACTACTAAGCAACACCACAGTCTTCATCGCCTGAGATTTTTAAAATGTGTACTTCCATTAGATTGTAAGTTTGATATACCTGTACAGTTGTAGTCGTCTTCATAAATAAATATAATTTATCACGTTGAGTGTTACGGAGACTGAGCTATTATCATCATTCCACCGGGCGAAGCCGGGTACTACAGCTAGTTATCTAATATAACGGAGCAGTTCTCAACTATTTTAGTTTCTCTACCAATAGTTCACAGACTTACAAGACAATCGATTCCAAAGGTGGGATTTTTAAACCACAATGATGATTACCGTGTTGGAAGCCATATTTTAGTGTTGCCTAAGTAATCGAAAATTAATGTCAACACGATTTTACCCAATTGTAATGGGAACTAAACCCGAAACAAATTTACAAGAGATTAATAAATACACTTAGATGACCAGTTTCGATCGTCAAGTGATCATTATCAGATCCTTTTACACTTAGGCTAGTGAATCTATGTCTACAAGTACAGGTGATGATATTTACTATAAGTACACTCATTTAGTTGCAGTGAGCAGCTTCGGTGGTGTAGTTGGTAGTATGCTGAACTGCTGTGACCTAGATAGCGGGTTCAGACCCAGCCTAAGCCGTCGGATTTCTTAAGCGCTATAAAATCCTTCAGTATGCCTTCCTTCGGAGGGGAAGTAAAGCCGGCGCGGCGGTCCCATATCATAGATTTATGGCATGTAAAAGATCATTCCGCAGACTAAACTCGTCTGAGCTAAATTTCTAGGTTAGATTTCATTGGAACGCTCTATCAAAGTTCCAACGTTCGTCACTAGGTATCAGTGACATCTGGTACCGAAAGTTGGAACTACTTGAAATAGAACGGAACTTGTAGCTCACCCTATGGGTGTCTGCTTGAAGCACCTACAGCCTCTGGCGAGCCGAACATGTCCTCGGATATTCCCGGCTCTAAAAGCCATACGATAAATAAATAAATTTAGTTGCAGTAGTAATTTAACTAGTACAACTAGTCAAAAGATGTAATTTTTTTGTGGAGATACTGATAGTGGCTGCGACGTTATGTTGTCTCTCCTCTCAAAAATAATCACATAGTGTATCTTGACTAGTTCAATCGACTGCTGACTAAACGAAAGGACCGTTCACTCACGTACAAACAACATCGTAGAAATGGAGGTGACACTGAGCTCTCCACTATTGGGCCTTCAAGTGATCAAGTTTCTCAAGGACACCGATCTTCACTCTAAAATCTGACATCTACCTACATTGCGCTATATCCTGAAATTTATATGGTTGTTTGTTGTTTGAGTCTTCAGTCTTTTGACTGGTTTGATGCAGCTCTCCATGCCTCCCTGTCCTGAGCTAATCGTTTCATCTCTACATAGCTACCACACCCTACATCCGAGGCAATCTGTTGAACATATTCTAACCGTGGTCTACCCCTACAGTTCTTGTCCTCGACCCTTCCTTCCATAACTAAGCTTGCTATTCCTGGGTGTCTTAGTATGTGTCCTACCAACTTATCCCTTCTCTTCATTAGCAGTCGCCAGAAACATCTCTCCTCTCCCACTCGCCTTAATACCTCTTCGTTTGTAACCCTATCTACCCATCTGATCTTCATCATTATCCTGTAACACCACATTTCAAATGCCTCAATTCTCCTCTTTTCTGCTGCACCAATAGTCCAAGTTTCACTTCCATAGAGCGCCACGCTCCAGACTAAGGCTTTCAAAAATGACTTCCTAATACCTAAATCTATATTCGATGTCAACAGATTCCTCTTTTGTAGAAAGGCTTTCCTTGCCTGAGCCAACCTACTTTTTATATCCTCTTTGCTTCGTCCATCACTGGTTAGTCTGCTTCCTAAATAACAGAAGTCTCCTACTTCCTTCAGCTTTTCACCTGCCAATTTGATCTCCATGGAGGTTTCTGATTTATTTCGGCTGCATTCCAGTATTTTTGTTTTACATTTATTAATTTTCATCATGAAGTCCTTCCGTAAGACGGAATCCATACCATTCAAAAACTCATTCAAACCCTCAGGCTTGTCGGCCAAGATGACGATGTCATCAGCAAATCTCAGAGTTGAAATTATTTCTCCTTGAATCTTCACTCCCACTTTAAATTTTTCTCCGATTTCCTTCATTGCTTGTTCAATGTAATGATTGAAAAGTATGGGTGATAAGTTGCAGCCTTGCCTTACACCTTTCATAATACCAGCTTCTCTCTCATATCCTTCAGCTCGAATGACTGCTGTCTGGTTTCTGTATAGATTGTATATCACCCTCCTATCCCTGTACTTTATTCCAATAGATTTCAAAATGTCAAACAATTTAGTCCAATCAACGTTATCAACAGCCTTTTCTAAGTCTACAAATGCCATGAACGTTCTCTTATCTTTCCTTATTCTACCTTCCAAAATCAGCCTAAGACTTAGTACAGCTTCCCTTGTTCCTACATTTCTCCTGAAACCAAACTGCTCTTCACCCAACTCCGTTTCTATCTGGCTTTCAATCCTCTTGTAAATTATTCTAGACAGGATCTTTGAAGCATGAGTAATCAAGCTGATTGTACGGTAATCTTCACATCTGTCAGCTCCCACTTTCTTTGGTATAGGGATGATAACATTCTTCTTGAAATCAGGGGGTACCTCACCTGTCTCATAAATCCTACACACCAAGTGAAATAACCTGATCAGACCTTCATCTCCTATGCAGCGTAGCAACTCAATCGGTATATCATCTATGCCTGGTGCTTTGTTCCTGCCTAAGTCCTCTAATGCTCTGTCAAATTCTGATCTCAATATTAAATCTCCTTTTGCATCCTCATCAATTTCCTCCTCCCTTTCCATTACATGATTCTCAATCTCCTTTCCCTTATACAAGCACTCTATGTAAGCTTTCCATCTCTCAACCTTTTCTTCCCTATCTGTTAGAGGCTCTCCATTTGTGTCCCTAATATTACAGCACTTAGTCTTCTTTTCCCCAAAAGTATTCTTAATCCTTCGATAAGCTGTGTCTACTTTTCCTAATTTCAGACACTTTTCTATACCTGTACATTTCTCTTTCAAACCATTCTTCTTTCGCTTCCTTGCACTTCTTGTTAACCTCATTTCTCAGACGTCTGTATTCTGCTTTCCCCTCTTCATCTCTTAGATTCTTGTGTCTCCGCCTTTCATCCATCAATTCTAGTATATCCTGAGTGATCCACGGTTTTCTACCTATTCTTTCTTTCCTACCAATGTTTTCTTCTGCCGATTTTGTTATTTCATTCTTCAAAAGTGCCCATTCGTCTGCAATTGAAGTTTGTTTAGGGGTTTTGATTAGTCCTTCCTTTATACTCTTCTTGAATCTTTCGTTCACATCCTTTACTTTCAGTCTGTCTATTGCCCACCTTTTTGGCTTTTGACTTTTCTTCAGTTTCTTCAACTTTAATCTGCATTTCATTACAACCAGATTGTGGTCAGAGTTTATGTCTGCAATCCAGGTGTATTTATTAATCTAATGTAAAAAAATTCTCAGGATTTATGTAATCACCTGATTTGTATACTACAGTATTTATGATAGTGGCGATAAGACCCCTGAGTTGAAGCGACTAAGATCCTTAATAATAATTTTAAAAAAAGATACGAGCCTTACAGTAGTCGCATATGATGTGTAACATGTTATCCTACTATGAAATTGAGATGAAATGTATGTGAAGTCATCAGACATGATATCCTACTCTTACACTACACCGCTTGGACTTTCTTAAAATGATAATTTACGCTCCGTTTTCACACTGATACTATGATGAATGTATAGATTGAATTGGAGATATGCTACTGTCACACCTGTATGAACAAATATCACATATTATAAATTGTAAATTAAGAGGAGGAATGAAACCAAAGTCTCTAGCCTATCTATAGACTCCTAGAAATAATGTTCAATACAATCAAATTTCCCAACTCCTGCTTGATGCAAACTATTGTAATTAAAATTAGATAAATCGTAATTTCATGTAGATTCTGTTAACATGACTCATAATGTTATGATAGATATCGGTTAAATCGATAATCAGGTAGCAAATATATTTGCCGGGAATAGGGCTCAAACCCGAGACCTCATGATTCTCAGACCAAGGCGCTATCGACGCAGCCATTACAACCACAGGAATGTATAGTACAAGACAGTTACTTATATTTACGTGCCGGTAATAATATGGAAGTTTTTTTTATGCTCCATTAATATTTTGCTTTTTTTTCCGATAATGTTCCTGCGTGGAATTGAGTTTTAAATTAGTTATGAATACGCCTAATTGACAGTAAAGGGAATTCATATAGTGGTCTATGAAAGGCTAGCCCAGTTCCCGTATAAAATCATCGATATATATTATACTAGCAGGTACCCGCGGCTTCGCCCGCGATCAAGACAATGGGGACGATGCATTATTGCTGATAATTGGTCTATTCTATTACAGCAATCGCGGCTATAGGTGTGTCCATTCTAATTCTGAATATTCTGATACATACAGTATATTGATATGATCAGCAAAGTGGGAATTTTATCGAGTTGTGAACGTCTGCAGGGTTCGATGTTACATTATGTTAACACATTTTAAAATTACGTTTATGGTTTTGCCATCTTCTGCTGAGACCTAACGATTTTGTTGTCCGGATGCTCGCGAGCACGCCACATACAGTTGGCCATGGGAAAAAATGGTTTTGTCTAAATGTGCACGTGAGTAGTGTGTTTTGGATGGTTCTGGCCCCTCCACCTCCACACCCTCCACACAAGATGGCGGCAGCCCGATAACTCCCGAACCCGTGGTCGGATTTTGACGAATGAGGTGTCATTGAACTCGGGCTGATACCCCCTTTCCAATGGACAACATATTTCCACCCCAAAAATAAAACCTACCCCTACTAGGGGGTGAAATTGAATATTTTAGAGAATCTCTCTTTCCAATTGCAACATGTGAGAGTTTGAATGCCGATATGGAATGTAACGTTGTTCTGCAAACCAATAATCAAAGAGGGGCATGTTAGGCCTTGAGGTGAGAGCCCCTGTTATTGTTGACGAGCCCCCTGCTGTCGGGCCCGTGTTGATGGGTTATTGTTGACAGGTCCTTGTGGACGAGTCCTTGTGGACAAGTCCTTGTGGACAGGTCATTGTTGACAGGTCCTTGTGGACGAGTCCTTGTGGACAAGTCCTTGTCCCTTTGGACTGATCCCTTTGGACGGGTCCCTTTGGCTTGGTTCCTACGGACTAGCCCATGAATTTATTTAAATTATGTCAAAGGACCTAACTACATTTGTGTGTGTTGAATTGACGTTGTTCACTAATCCCCCACTACTATAATGGGATAACGATATGAAAGGAAAGTGACGAAATACATGTGAACATACAAGGGATCTAACTTGGTGGATGGATGTGTTCTAACAAGTCATTTGTAGTTGAAAGAGAATAATACATGTTCTTAAGATGTTAAAACTGAGGAGATGGCACGTGCAGTAAGACGTCTTGTTACTTCCTGTGTCATATTACAGACATGACAGTGAGCGCGCAGATCTGTTGCTATGACTAACACTGCAGTAATTTGTAACCGCAAGTGTTCATTAAGACAATGGATGATGATCGTGCAAAGTTAGCAGTTATTGGATATTACACAGGTGTTCCTTCCGGTGTCATGTTGCTGACATACCAGAGAGCGCACACTGCTGTTGCTATGACTGACGCTGCAGTAATTTGAAACCCCATATGTTGATTAAGACAATGGGTGATGATCATGCAAAGTCAGCAGTCATTGAATACCACACAGGTGTTCCTAGTGTACTTTGGACTCTCAACTGTATTGGGAAGGGAATTGCAATGATCTGCAAAAAACTGCTGACACGAGCGATGAGAGTTTATATAAGAGGGGTGTCGTATATCTCCCTACTGTTAGTCTTTATTACTCGCTTTGAGTGAACAGTACTCTATTACTGCTCAAGAGTTGTAAAAAAGCCGTTTTGGTAGAAAATCATTAAATTATTTTGCAAAGTAAGTACTTATTATCAATGGATTGTAGTCTTTTATTACTAATTGATGTTGAAGTTATTGATTGGAATGTATTTATTGATTGATTGATTGATTTGTTTGCAGATAATTGGGTACCTGTAGGTTACCAGATTCCTACAATCTGTTCATTCAGTGGCATCAGTTGATCAATTATAAAAAGGTAAGTGCCCCCCTCTAATAACTTTTAAACAGTTAGAGTGATATTTTCCAATGTTCACCACTACATGTCAGTGAAAATGGTATATTTGGCAGTCAAACGTTGGAACTACTTGACCATGGTGTGTAAAGCTAATTTTGTAGGTTAGATTTTGATTACCGCTCTATTAAGTCTGAATGTTCATTGCTAGGTGTCAGTGTCAGAGGGAATATTTAAAGACTTAACCTCAGTTCACCTAACATAACCTAACCTTACCTAACTTAACCTTGTCACGTGACATGTTTTACAAGTTTAAACTTGTTTTAAGACTGGCTATGACGTCACACTTAGCTCACTTAACTGGCGATCGCTGGTTTCTAGCACGTGACATGTTCTACAAGTTTAGACTTGTTTTAAGACTGGCTATGACGTCACACTTAGCTCACTTAACTGTTGATCGCAGGTTTCTATCACGTGACATGTTCTACAAGTTTAGACTTGTTTTAAGACTGGCTATGACGTCACACTTAGCTCACTTAACTGGTGATCGCTGGTTTCTCTCACGTGACATGTTCTACAAGTTTAGACTTGTTTTAAGACTGGCTATGACGTCACACTTAGCTCACTTAACTGGCGACCGCTGGTTTCTACCACTCTATCAAGTTCCAATGTTCATCGCTAGGTGTCAGTGACAGTGGTATATAGTAACCCCAGTTAGAACTACATGAAGTTAGACTTGCTAGGAGTTCACAGATCGATTTAAATATCCTGCTATAACCATTGACTGGAATATAATTAAACTATCTATATTGTACTTTGTTTTATCATTTATTAACATTTATGATTTCTTTCTTTTATAGGTAATTTCGAAAGTGATCATAATGTTCAAGTGTGGTGACTGTAAGAAACAGTTCTCAAGACCTGACAAACGTCAACGACACGCAAATGCTAAACATGACATTAAAATGTTTGTGTGCAGTCATTGTGCTACAACATTTAACAGACACTATAGTCTTACACGACATGTAAATTTAATGCATGTCAGTTCAGCACCATTTTCGTGTTCAGTTTGGGAACTTGGTTTTTCTGCTGTAAAGCGATATCAATTCCACATGGTTGAAGTGCATGGAGAACAACAGGAATTGAAATCTGTAAAACCATCAACTAGCACGGAACCTTTAAATGAATGTGATGCTCAAAAGCGTAAACGTTCTCAAGATTGTGAAAATAGTTGTGCAACAAAAAGAAAAAAGAATGGTGAACCTTCAATAACACATTGTGATGTATGAAATATTGATATACCTTCTTCAATCATTCATGGACATTTACGCACTATTCAACATAAAAACAAGATGTTCAGTAAAGAACATATAGCCTACTTTCTCCTAAATGCATGGGTATTGTTATAACTCTTTGTCCTTTTCAAGGAGTATGATTGAATGCTGGTTGTACTAGCTTGTTGAAATACAACGTGCTATAGGGATATTAAACATGAATATGAGGTGCCCTTTGCTAGTGCTACCTCTGCACCAAATTTCGTTCAATTCGGTTTCACCGTGTTTCAATTGATAGGGGGAATATATTTGCACACATACTTGGCCACCATTTGCAAACTATTGGGCTGATGTTCTTGCAGTTTGGTCAGAATATGTTTCCCACATAAAGATATTGCAAAATTTGGTAGAGACTAGATTATTAGGTTGGTCGTAATTACATTTTAGCTTTTAACATTTGGGTGGCCGCGATTACGTTTCCGTCAAGATAGCGGTGATATAAAACATGACACTGAGGTGCCCTTTACTAGTGCTACCTCTGTACCAAATTTCGTTTATTCGGTTCCACCGTGTTCGAATTAATAGGGGGAATCAATTTTGACATAAAGATGGCCGCCATCCGCAAACTATTAGGCTAATGACCTATTAGATTGGTCAAAGGATGCTCCCTATATAAAGGTATGTTGTTGCAAAGTTTGGTAGAGATCGGATGGTTATGTTAGTCGTAATTTGATTTAAGCTTTAAACATTCGTGTGGCCGCCATTACGTTTCTGTCAATATGGCGGCGATATAAATCATGACACTGAGATGCCCTTTGCTAGTGCTACCTCTGTACCAAATTTCGTTCCATTCGGTTCCACCGTGTTCGACTTAATAGGGGGAATCAATTTTGACATAAAGATGGCCGCCATCCACAAACTATTTGGCGAATGACCTATTAGATAGGCCAAAGGGTGCTTCCTCCATAAAGGTATGAAGTTGAAAAATTTGGTAGAGATCGGATGATTAGGTTAATCGTAATTTGATTTAAGCGTTGAACATTCGTGTGGCCGCCATTACGTTTCAGTCAAGATGGCGGCGATATAAAACATGACACTGTGGTGCCCTTTGCTAGTGCTACCTCTGTACCAAATTTCGTTCCATTCGGTTTCACCGTGTTCGAATTAATACGGGGAATCAATTTTGACATAAAGATGGCCGCCATCTGTAAACTACTAGGATAATAACCTATTAGATTGGACAGAGAATGCTCCCCCCATAAAGGTATGTTGTTGCAAAATTTGGTAGAGATCGGATGATTAGGTTAGTCGTAATTTGATTTAAGCTTTGAACATTTGTGTGGCCGCCATTACGTTTCCGTCAAGATGGCGGCGATATAAAACATGACACTGAGGTGCCTTTTGTTAGTACTACCTCTGTACCAAATTTCGTTCTATTTGGTTGCACCGTGTTCGAATTAATTGGGGAATCGATTTTCACCCAAAGATGGCCGCCATCCGCAAACTATTACGCTGATGACCTATTAGATTGGTCAAAGGATGCTCCTTCCATAAAGGTATGTAGTTGCAAAATTTGGTAGAGATCGGATGATTAGGTTAATCGTAATTTGATTTAAGCTTTGAACATTCGTGTGGCCGCCATTACGTTTCAGTCAAGATGGCGACGATATAAAACATGACACTGAGGTGCCCTTTGCTAGTGCTACCTCTGTACCAAATTTCGTTCCATTCGGTTCCACCGTGTTCGAATTAATAGGGGGAATCTATTTTGACATAAAGATGGCCGCCCTCCGCAAACTATTAGGCTAATAACCTACTAGATTGGTCAAAGGATGCTCCCTTCATAAAGGTATGTTGTTGCAAAGTTTGGTAGAGATCGGATGGTTATGTTAGTCGTAATTTAACTTAAGCTTTGAACATTTGTGTGGCCGCCATTACGTTTCTGTCAATATGGCGGCGATATAAAACATGACACTGCGATGCCCTTTGCTAGTGCTACCTCTGTTCCAAATTTCGTTCCATTCGGTTCCACCGTGTTCGAATTAATAGGGGGAATCAATTTTGACATAAAGATGGCCGCCCTCCGCAAACTATTAGGCTAATAACCTATTAGATTGGTCAAAGGATGCTCCCTCCATAAAGGTATGTTGTTGCAATGTTTGGTAGAGATCGGATGGTTATGTTAGTCGTAATTTAACTTAAGCTTTGAACATTTGTGTGGCCGCCATTACGTTTCTGTCAATATGGCGGCAATATAAAACATGACACTGAGATGCCCTTTCTTAGTGCTACCTCTGTACCAAATGATGTTCCATTCGGTTTCACCGTGTTTGAATTAATAGGGGGAAATGATTTTCACACAAAGATGGCCGCCATCCGCAAAATATTAAGCTAATGACCCATTCATTTGGTCAGAGGATGCTTCCTCTATAGGGGTATGTTGTTGCAAAATTTGGTAGACATCGGATGATTAGGTTAATCGTAATTTGATTTAAGCTTTGAACATTTGTGTGGCCGCCATTACGTTTCCGTCAAGATGGCGGCGATATAAAACATGACACTGAGGTTCGTTTTGTTAGTACTACCTCTGTACCAAATTCCGTTCCATTCGGTTGCACCGTGTTCGAATTAATAGGGGGAATCGATTTTCACACAAAGATGGCCGCTATCCGCAAACTTTTACGCTGATGACCTATTGGTTTGGTCAAAGGATGCTCCCTCCATAAAGGTATGTAGTTGCAAAATTTGGTAGAGATCGGATGATTAGGTTAATCGTAATTTGATTTAAGCTTTGAACATTCGTGTGGCCGCCATTACGTTTCAGTCAAGATGGCGGCGATATAAAAAAGACACTGAGGTGCCCTTTGCTAGTGCTACCTCTGTACCAAATTTCGTTCCATTCGGTTCCACCGTGTTCGAATTAATAGGGGGAATCAATTTTGACATAAAGATGGCCGCCATCCGCAAACTATTAGGCTAATAACCTATAAGATTGGTCAAAGGATGCTCCCTCCATAAAGGTATGTTGTTGCAAAGTTTGGTAGAGATCGAATGGTTATGTTAGTCGTAATTTAACTTAAGTTTTGAACATTTGTGTGGCCGCCATTACGTTTCTGTCAATATGGCGGCGATATAAAACATGACACTGAGATGCCCTTTGCTAGTGCTACCTCTGTACCAAATGTTGTTCCATTCGGTTTCACCGTGTTTGAATTAATAGGGGGAATTGATTTTCACACAAAGATGGCCGCCATCCGCAAACTATTAAGCTAATGACCTATTCATTTGGTCAGAGGATGCTTCCTCTATAGGGGTATGCTGTTGCAAAATTTGGTAGAGATCGGATGATTAGGTTAATCGTAATTTGATTTAAGCTTTGAACATTTGTGTGGCCACCATTACGTTTCCGTCAAGATGGCGGCGATATAAAACATGACACTGAGGTTCGTTTTGTTAGTACTACCTCTGTACCAAATTTCGTTCCATTCGGTTGCACCGTGTTCGAATTAATAGGGGGAATCGATTTTCACACAAGGATGGCCGCTATCCGCCAACTATTACGCTGATGACCTATTGGTTTGGTCAAAGGATGCTCCTCCCATAAAGGTATGTTGTTGCAAAATTTGGTAGAGATCGGATGATTAGGTTAGTCGTAATTTGATTTAAGCTTTGAACATTTGTGTGGCCGCTATTACGTTTTCGTAAAGATGGCGGCGATATAAAACATTACACTGAGGTGTCCTTTGCCATTGCTACCTTTGTACCAAATTTCGTTCAATTCGCATTCACCGTGTTCGAATTGATAGGGGGGGACAGACATTCAGAGTACACACACTCACACACACACAGACACACTCACACACACACACACACACACACACATACTCACACACACACATACACACACACACACGCACACACACAGACTCTCACACACACACATACACACACACAGACAGACACACTTTTTTCGCCCTGTGTTGATCTCATAAGTCTACTTTCATTTTTTGCAAAAATCGAAAGTATGCTAATAACGCTTGCCATGAAAGAAATTCTGGAAATATTCAACAAATTGGTAGTGCATTTAAAAGTCGAATTGCTAGTTATAGACTTTATAGTAAAGAAAAAACTCAAGTATTGAATCATTTTTAAAAAATGTTCAACCTACTGTGTTTGGCTTAGTAGAAAATGTTTTATTAGAGCATAAAACAATTAAAATGAATTTTGAACTTTTTGGCCTCTATGTAAAAACTGGGAGCGAAGGTGAAATTACGGATATCAAATCTTTTAATGCAAAAAACATAATTGTTAGTGAATCAACTAATATTAGTGATATATATCAAAATATTTCAAGTGCTATCATTGTTAAGAGTGAAGAGTTCCAGGAAAGGGAGTCAGGCTGGACGTTGGTTGAAGTACTTTATTTAGAAACCAACATGAATAAATACAACCCCCTTCGAGCATCATCATATATTGATTTGCCAGGATGGATCAAACGAAAGAAAGCTGTTGTGAACGTTATGAATAATGATGACGCATGCTTTGCATGGGCTGTAACCTCAGCTCTCCATCCAGCAGTGGGACATGTGGAGAGAACGTCATCTTATCCTCACTATTCTTCAGTGTTAGATTTAAAAGAAATAGAATTTCCTATGGCGATAAAAGACATTAAACGTTTTGAAGAGCTGAACAATGTAAGTATTAATGTTTATGAAATTGAAAATAAGAGTATAGTTGGTCCTCTATATTATACTCAGGAAAAAAAGGATGCTCATGTAAATTTACTTTACATAACCGAAGGTGAAAATGCCCACTATTGTTGGATAAAACATTTAAGTAGACTTGTTGGTAGTCAGCTATCAAAAAGAGAAAATAAGAAGTGGTTGTGTGAAGGCTGTTTGCTCTATTTCAGAAAAGAGGATCAACTAACTCAACATCAACAAGTAGTTCCGTAAAGAACTATACAGCCTATTTTCATATATCCTGCTCATGTTAATTTCTTCTAACAACATACAAAATTTCAGTTTAATTGCTGTAACAGATTCGTAGATATTGAGAACCGTCTAAATATTTCAGATTGTCGCCAGGTTGGATTTTTATTTTTGTACTATTACATTAAGATTATTGTGTACGTGTGGTATTCAAACTTCAATCGCATGATTAGAACACAAGAAGTAAAAACGAGATTTTAAAATTACGCACAGCAGCCATCTTGTGATTATGCAAACAATTGAAATAAATTAGATGCCAGTGGATCAACATTTGAATAAGCATTTAACGTGCAACGTTTCACAGCACTCGGATAGTTAATTCGCGAGAATCGTCCATTTAAATATTTATACTTCGCGTCGCCGCCATGTTGGATTTGTGCTCACCAGGTTAATGAAAGTCCTATAGGTGAACATATGTTCATAGTCTCTATGAACATAAAAAAAATCAGTTTGGTTGCTGTAAAAGATTCATAGATATTGAGAACCGTCTAAATATTTCGGAAGCTCGCCATTTAGGATTGTTATATGTATAGGCCATAGAATTATGTACCATTCAAGGACAATTATTGCCTAGGTTCATTATTCAAACTTTCACTTCGATCGCATGATTACGACACAAGAAATAAAAACTTAATTTAAACATTTCGCACAGCCGCCATATTGAGGTTATGTAAACAATTGAGTAAAATCATTTACTGTACCACATTTCACTGCGCTCAGAGAGTTAAATCACGAGAAAAGTCTATTAAAATATTTCAAATTCGCTTGGTCGCCATGTTCGTTTTTTACTTTACAAGTTTATGAAGTATACATAGATAAACTGTTACCAGTACCCTTTATCACCGTACAAAATTGCAGGGTAATATCTGTAATAGTTTCGGAGATATAGAATGTCAGTGAAATAATTCGCACAGCCGCCATTTTGAGGTTATGTAAACAATTGAACTAAATTAGACTCCAGTGCATTACTATGTGTATAAACACTTGCTGTACCTAGTTTCATTACGTTTGGATGGTTAAATCGTGAGAAAAGTCTATTTAAAAGTCTCAACTTCGCTTGGTCGCCATGTTCGTTTTCTACTTTACAAGTTTATGAAATATACATAGGTAAACTTGTATCAGTACCCTTTATCACCGTACTAAATTGCAGGGTGATATCTGTAATAGTTTCGGAGATATAGAATGTCAGTGAAATATTTCGCACAGCCACCATTTTGAGGTTATGTAAACAATTTAACTAAATTAGACTCCAGTGCATTACAATGTGTATAAACATTTGCTGTACCAAGTTTCATTACGTGTGGATAGTTAAATCGCGAGAAAAGTCTATTTAAAAGTCTCAACTTCGCTTGACCGCCATGTTGGTTTTGTATTCACCAGGTTTTTAAAAGTCTCATAGGTGAATTTCTAGTAGTACCCTTTATCACCATACACAATTTCAGGGCGATATCGGTAATAGTTTCGGAGATATTGAATGCTAGTGAAATATTTCGCACAGCCGCCATTTTGCATTGGTGAGACGTAACAAAATTTGAAGGGCACGGTCGAGGTCGCCGGGAATAGTGCTATGAACATACCGAGTTTCATTGAAATCGCTCCAGCTGTTTAGATTTTATTAGGGGGGACACACACACGAATCACACACACACACACGCACACACACACACACACACACACGCACACACACACACGGACAAAAGGTGATCTCATAAGACTATTTTTTCAAAATTGAAAATAGGCTAAAAATGGGGGTGTAATCATGTGTGTACGGTATTACCAACTCCTAAAAATAACATTCTAAAATTCAAGGATTATGAGAAACAGCTTCGAGTACCATTTGTTATATATGCTGACTTCGAGGCTTTCCTAAAACCATTTAATACATGTTCATCGAATCCAGCCCAACCTTTCACCAACACTACTCACTTCCATGAACCTTTTAGCTTTGCATATTATATTAAATGTAGTTATGATGACTCTTTAAATAAGTTTGAGCTCTATAGAGGACCTGATGCACCTAAAGTTTTTATGGAAAGGCTTGAGAAAGATGCCGTCCGTATATCCTCTATTTTAAATACGATCATTCCAATGGAGCCACTAACTTCATTAGAGCAAATGAATTTTGAAACTGAAACTAATTGTTTTATATGTGGTGAATGTTTATGTACAGACAGGGTTCGCGATCATGACCATTTAACAGGAAAATATCGTGGTGCTACTCACCAAGAATGTAATTTAAATTATAGAGTAAGTAAATTCATTCCGGTCATTCTACACAACGGTAGCAAATACGATAACCACTTTATCGTTAAAGAATTTGGAGCTTCAGATGTGAAAATTGATGTGATTGCAAATAATAAGGAACAATACATATCGTTCACAAAATACATCAAAACTAGCAATAAAAAAAACCATTAAACTACGATTTTTAGATTCATTCCGCTTTATGTCGAGTAGTCTTGATAAGCTGGCTAGTAATTTAAAATCAGATCAGTTTCATGAAATTCAACGTGTCTTTCCTAAAGAAGATGATTTTAATTTGATTCGTCAAAAGGGTATCTTCCCTTATGAATATATTAACTGTGTGGAACGTCTTGAGGAGTGTTGTTTACCACCGAAAGATGCATTTTACAGTTCCTTAAACACAAGTCATATCAGTGATCAGGAATATTTACATGCACAACGCGTATGGGCACAGTTCCACATTCAAACTTTAGGAGAATTTTCAGACATATATTTGAAGACAGATGTGTTGTTATTAGCAGATGTTTTTGAAAATTTTCGGAATGTTTGTATGAAAACTTATGACCTTGATCCTGGTCAGTATTTCACAGCTCTTGGGTTAAGTTTCAGTTCAATGTTGAAAAAAAACGAAAGTAAATTTAGAATTAATGACTGATATAGACATGATCAATTTTATAAAATCATCAATTCGAGGTGGATTAAGTCAATGTAGTGGACGGTACTCTAAAGCGAATAATAAATTCATGCCTAGCAACAACCCTTGTGAAGAGTCAAAGTATATTGTCTACCTCGATGCAAATAACCAATATGGTTGGGCTATGAGTCAATATCTACCACTGAAAGATTTTCGCTGGCTGACACAACCTGAAATTGATGTCTTACATGTTGACACTCTTAATGATAACGATGATCAAGGATATATTTTAGAGGTAAATCTTGAGTACCCTAAAGAGTTACATGATGATCATAATGATTTACCATTTTGTCCTGAGAATATGAAATCTCCATACATTACATCACGAACAAAAATGTTAATTGCTAATGTAAATGATAAATGTAAATATGTAATACATTATCAAAACTTGAAACAGTGTCTACAGCATGGATTGAAATTAACTAAAATTCATCGCGTATTGCAATTTCATCAGTCAGCATGGCTCAAACCGTATATTGATCTAAACAATAATTTAAGAACGCAGTCAACAAACGCGTTTGAAAAAGATTTTCATAAACTCATGAATAATAGTGTTCTTGGAAAGACTATGGAGAATGTTGATAAACGAGTTGATGTAAAGCTGATAACAAAGTGGGAGAATGATGGTAAAAGGTATGGTGCGAGCAACTTAATAAGCAAGCCTAACTTTCATAGCTGTTCAATTATTCATGAGGATTTAGTCGTAATACAAATGAATCGTATGAGCCTCCGTGGCTTAGGCGGCAGCACGCCGGCCTCTCACCGCTGGATCCGTGGTTCAAATCCCGGTCACTCCATGTGAGATCTGTGCTGGACAAAACGGAGGCAGACAGGTTTTTCTCCGGGTACTCCGGTTTTCCCTGTCAAAATTTCATTCCAGCAACACTCTCCACTCTCATTTCATTTCATCTGTCATTCATTTAATCATTGCCCCAGAGGAGTGCGTCAGGCCTCGGCAGCCGGCACAGTTCATATCCTCGCCGCTAGATGGGGGCTTCATTCATTCCATTCCTGACCCGGTCGGAGACTGGAAGCAGGCTGTGGATTTTCATTTCACAAATGAATCGTCTTAAAGTAACTTACAACAAACCCATATGTGTGGGTTATACCATTCTGGAATTATCAAAAACACTTATGTATGAATTTCACTATGATTATGTAAAGAAAAACTATCTTGATAATGCTAAATTACTCTACACAGACACAGATTCTTTTATTTATGAGTTTAAAACTGATGATTTTTACGAGGATATCAAAACTGAGCTAAATAGGTTTGATACAAGTGACTACCCCAAGGATAATATTTACCATTTACCTCTAGTAAACAAAAAGGTTCTTGGGAAATTTAAGGATGAATGTGCTGGTGTTATTATAGACACCTTTGTAGGCACAAAATCTAAATCATACAGCTATATGACAATTGATGATGTAGTAGTAAAAAAATTAAAAGGAGTGAAAAAGAATGTTGTTAGTAAAGAGTTAGATATAAGTGATTATAAAAACTGTATAGTTAGTAACCCACCTGTATTATATAAGAAAATGTGTGTATTTAGAAGTAAAAATCATCAGCTACATACCAATTTGTTGAACAAAGTTGCTTTAAGTAATGAAGACAACAAACGATTCATTATACCCAACACATTTAATACTCTTGCTTGGGGAAACAGTCGTATTGACGACTATTACTTTACTTAAGTCTAATGATCACTATATTGTAATATTTGTAGTGTGTTTTATATTGTAATATTTTTTTGTAATAACTGTAAGTAGAATGTATAATGTTAGGCTACAGTAGTTTAGTAAAAATAAGATAAGTAATACATTTTAGTGTAAAATGTTTGCTTTTGTATATTACGAAAAAGATTTTAAAAAAATTACTGAATGTGTGAACTAAACAAGGGGAATGTAAAAAATGTAAAGTGGAAATTGTAAATATCCATGTGTGAAAAAGTGAAATGACTATCACCATTTTTAAAAATTAAAAGATATAGTGATTTAGTGAACCTTATTTATATTTCACAAAAAAAATGTACAGAATGTGTGAACTAAACAAGGGGAATGTAAAAAATGTAAAGTGGAAATTGTAAATATTCATGTGTGAAAAAAATGAAAATGAAGAAATGACTATCACCATTTTTAGAATTAAAAGACATTGTGATCTGGTAAACCTTGTTTTTATTTCACAACAACAAAAATGTACAGAATGTTTAAACTAAACAAGGGGAATGTAAAAAAAATTAAAGTGGAAATTGTAAATATTCATGTGTGAAAAAAATGAAATGGCTATCACCATTTTTTAAAATAAAAGACATTGTGATCTTGTAAACCTTGTTTTTATTTCACAACAAATAGAGCTTTACAAAAATAGAATACAAAGAAATACCAATTCCTCAATCCTTTTCAATGTCCATGTCCACTCATTATTAACTTTCCTTTTATAACACTAATCACAATGACGACTGCCAACCTCTCTCCCACTGAGACATCACAGAATGTCAAAAGTTGTTTAGCTTTTCAACGATACTTTATCCGCTACACGTCTTAATGCAGAATGACTGTGGTGATAAGAAAGGTGCATGCTTGATCCAAAGGATTAATAGGTATATCACTATGCTGCAAAGGTTCTTCAAGATAAGTTCCAGGACTACACAAATAATAATTAGGTAGGTAGATTTCGAAAGTCAAGTATTGAATTACTTTGTTAATGACGCCATTGCCAGTACAGGTCTGGCATATCCTTTTCCATCGATGGTAAAAAGGTTTGATCTTCCTCCTCCTCTGTGGATGATGTTTGTTGTTGTTGCTTTTTTTCTTTATTACTCCCGTGGTATGAGGAAACAAAGTCTTTAAACTGACTTTTATGACCATGATACAGTTTGACTAGCTGACAAGTAGCACACTGTCGCATAGAGGGTATTTTTGCCATAGCCACTTGCTTATGGTGATCATAATCCGTACATGGTTGCAATTCACTTAACACAGGGTCTTGAGTCCATGATTTTGGTACATGTTGCCAGATTTCTTTCACTGCATTTGCTGCGACATAATAAATGAATGATTTTGGAAGCGCCAATAATTCTTCTTTAGTAAAACTGTCTAGTTTCTTTTTACACACAAAGAACTTTCCAATCGCTTTATCGGTAGCATCCCCTTTCTCCATGGTATCACGTCGATGTTTACACGTCGCTTGTAGAAATCTCACTGGTGTCATCCACAGGTAAACCTTTAGTTTTAATTTTATTTAACAACTCCCAGCAGGCATTCGTGGATAGCCAATGAAACAATTGCCACACCTGTGCCAAGGATTTATGGGTAATATTGTCACAGGGGCAGCGATCCATTAGTGTTTGCAGCGATGGACAGCCCATGTCCATTAAATCGATACATTGCCAGTAAGACGCTAAAAATGGTTGTAGCCATTGACGTTTTTCACTACCTTTCACAAATATTACATGGGCAGAAGACAAGTGGGCTTTCATGACCATGTCCAGGTGCTTATATGAAATGGTTCCTTGCTTCCAGTCTAGTTGCATATGAGTTTCAATCCACTGGGTTTGTTTACGGTCTTTATCACACAACAAATCAAACGCATAAGGTGGTTTAAACACCAAAAGAGTAGCTTGTGATATCCAAAAAGTGGAACAATCGATGATGGCCACTTCCTTAAATATAAATTTGTTATCTCCAATTTTAAACCCTTGACAGTCGATAATCAGTGTACGCAACATGTTCACTCTTGTCTGGATCAAGTCCAACTGACCACAGACTGACAATTGTTCAGTAAGGTTTACCCATGTCATTTACTTACATTCCATTCTAGTAAAAGAAAAGAAAAACATCGAGTAGTCACTATAGAGGTTAGGATATGACAGGGGGGGGGGCATAAGAAATAATAATATAACAACAACAACCAAATTTTTTTATTTCATTATTTTATTAGCATAACAAGTTTTACATTCTTTTTTCATTCTAGGATAGAGGCAGCGATGGACAGCCCATGTCCATTAAATCGATACATTGACAGTAAGACGCTAAAAATGGTTGTAGCCATTGACGTTTTTCACTACCTTTCACAAATATTACATGGGCAGAAGACAAGTGGGCTTTTATGACCATGTCCAGGTGCTTATATGAAATGGTTCCTTGCTTCCAGTCTAGTTGCATATGAGTTTCAATCCACTGGGTTTGTTTACGGTCTTTATCACACAACAAATCAAACGCATAAGGTGGTTTAAACACCAAAAGAGTAGCTTGTGATATCCAAAAAGTGGAACAATCGATGATGGCCACTTCCTTAAATATAAATTTGTTATCTCCAATTTTAAACCCTTGACAGTCGACAATCAGTGTACGCAACATGTTCACTCTTGTCTGGATCAAGTCCAACTGACCACAGACTGACAATTGTTCAGTAAGGTGTACCCATGTCATTTACTTACATTCCATTCTAGTAAAAGAAAAGAAAAACATCGAGTAGTCACTATAGAGGTTAGGATATGACAGGGGGGGGGGGCATAAGAAATAATAATATAACAACAACAACCAAATTTTTTTATTTCATTATTTTATTAGCATAACAAGTTTTACATTCTTTTTTCATTCTAGGATAGAGGCGGTACCATCTCATACAACAAAAAAGTCTTTTGTGTTTATAGTGTCCATAACTCCGATGATATCCCAATGTCTCTAAACTGGATGTTTTTAACTGTGAGCTGCTCACTGATGCACTGCCGGCACCATAAAGTCCACACGTATCATAACTTTTTTCATCACTCAGAGGCATGAGTGAGGGGTAACTTGAATGACAGGGTATATTACCCACCTCCATTCTGCACAGGTAGGGGCAGGTAGGTGACCAGCGCTGATGTTCCTGCATGGGTTCATCGCTCTCTTGCCATTGGTCTAAGATGATGGGACAAAACACACATTTCACTTCATCTCTTCTTTTTAAATAGTAGAATCCAGCGGCTGCTAAGGCTTGAGGGTTTATAAAAGGCACCGGCCACGTCGCAAAGGTCTTGAAACGTTGTTCCTCAGATTTTAAATTCATGGATGTAACTTCTCTTGAGGCTTGAAAGCAAGACATGACTGAGTGGTTTGATGTGTGTTGACCTGCTATTTATACACTTGTCACTTGGTTGGACAGTGGATAATAGTTGACTTGTTTGTGATGAATAATCAAACAGTAGGCCGTGGTATTGGCTGGAACATTGTCATGCGTTTCAAAATCTAGTCGAATGTCAATATTGGATGGTTTGACAGACTCTTCCAAGTAGGAACAGTCAAAGACAATCAGTGGCGTCCTTGTCTTAAAAGCTTGGGGTGACAACATTGGACAATTCTCCTTTTGATAATACGACCATCTAAATTTAGAAAACAAGTCGTACAGGGGGGCAAACTTATTTTTTGAAAAATCTAAATCCAGCCCTTCATAGGGAAACACAGCACCGTTGAGGAAAAGACGTGCATTTCTCAATTGCAAGAGATCAAATTGCGTGACATCTTTGGTTTGTTGATACTTGCGATTCGCTTGAAAACCCACAATCATGTAGAGAGGTCTCTCTGTATAGCGGGCTGTTTTTATAGACCAACTGTGTGTGTTGGTGGTGGGCAATAACGGGTACTCATGGAGTGCCCAGCTTCTAAATTCCATGGGTAGAGGTATATCTCTCTTTACCATTTTGAGTATGTCCAGTTTTTTGCTATCGTTAAGGGTCACATGAGGCACTTTCCATAGCAAGCGTTGTAGTTGAATTTTTGAATCAATGGGGGCATTGTCGACTCCCTTGAGTGCATTATTATTACTCCTGTCTCTCACCAGATAAAGCACTTGCCTTGCGTTGACCACAATGCGCTGGTGATCTTCAGCAAAGCCTAAAATCAGTTTAAGAGGTAAATATCCAGTGAAGGTGCCATCGGTGTGAACCATCCAGCCATTGGTCGAGTCAGGGCACCAACCCGCCATGCAAAGTGTTTTAGCTTCTTCCTCACTATAAGAGGGATATAGTTTCATAACACTGGAAATACCCACATTTCGAGTGCTATCAACCACGATATCGTTAATGACATAACGTACTTCAGAAAACAGGAAGGCGAAAGCATGGTTGGCTAACTTGGATGTAGTGGGTGTAGAACCATCGGCTTTGGTGAGCCGATCTTCAATCTGAATAACACTTTCATGCGGTAGAGTGTAAATATCTTGGTTGTTGATAACAAATTGAATTTCTATCATTGTTATTGAGTCCAGGTGTTTGAGCTTGATAAGAATGCAGATCAATTCTTACCACTCCTGGTTGCTCCTCGATGTGGTTCGCTACCTCTAGAATAGAATTCATCGCGGGAGTTAATGTGGTAACCCAAATGCTGTAAAATCTGCTTGTTCTGAGATGTTAACGTGTATTCACGTGGTAAACAACTAACACCATTCCTAGACGGTGCTGTTGCTTTATATACAAACTTCATAGTGGTTTTAGCACCAACTTGTAAGTCACTGGTGTGGTAGAATCTAGATCAATGAGTTGTTGCTCTCTATTGATCAGTCTTAATGTTATATTACTAATACCATCGACAGCCACAGAATGAAAAAGCACCACGGGAGGGTTTTCACGAATAATATAGCCATTGGGCGATGTTACAATAAAGTCATAAAGCGAATGCGACGGTTCTTGATTGGTGTACACTTGACTAATAATATTACACGTCACCGACACATGATGGTCCTCAATGAATTTCACTTCATGGTCTGATTCATGTTTTTTGTTGGGCTCTAACACACATGGTTTAAATCCTAGTAATGGACCAATGGAATCGGGGTGAGTTTTAAAGTCAATTTTGAATGTAGAAAAAATACTGCAGCGATGAGTGTTGGTATTTCCTACAAGTTCAAACTTGCGCGTTCCATCGAGAAATGACTTTAAACCATATTCATTGATCAACACCACATAAATGTGTTCATAAATGTCATCTATCGTGTATCCACCAGAGTTCAGGGTGAGCACAGAATCATCATAGTAAAACTTGTTGTTTACATTTTCACGTATGTTGTATATTCGATTGTACGTTTCAAGAGAAACAAGTCCTAAACCATAAGGTTTTTCACTCAATTCGATAGGTGGGTAAAAGTCTAGACTCACTTCAGGTCCACGTCCATGCAGTGTAAACGTCTTACTTTCCACCGACATACTGTTGACGTTTTTGCTTATGTTGCGTCTTATATAAAATAATTAAACACAAACGTCCACACTGTTGGCTGTTAAACGTTTGCTCACGTTTCACATTATAATATATCTTGATCCTGTTTCCAAAATAGGCCACTAGTTCCATGGGCGGGGGCAAATTCCCAAAACTGTCAAGGTACCATACAGTAGATCCCTCTTTGACATAAGCTACATAATGTGTTCCAGGTCCTCGGTGATCATCCAAATTGACAACAGCACATTCATGTTTCCCGGGTTGTGAGGGTAATTGGTTTCGCATAAACACACCTCGAAAATGAGAAAGCTTCAGTTGTTTAGCATAGCTTTCCACTTGCTGATGCGTCAGGGCATGTCTTGCTATGGCTGAGGATAAAGATGTTTTTTTTTTATTTCGAAAAGGTGAAATTCCAAATCCTTGTTGATAAAAGGCTGGCTTCAAATTGACATTTCTAGCCCCCATAGCAATGGCCTCCATTGTTTCATTGTGTCGCTGACTTTCATTGAGTTGTTGCTTGCCCTGTTGCACGGCTTTAATGGTTTTTGCCACTGCACTGGCGCCGCCTAAAAGTGAACCTAGAGCAGCCAGACCAGCGAATTATGCAGGTAAAAATCCCGCTCGTTTGGGGACGGGGATCACTCGCCCTTGTTTTGAACCCTGTCGCTGACGTTTTGGAATAACATGTCTCTGTGCTACTCGAAGAGCTTTCCTTATGGTCAACACATTATTTTTTCTTTTTTTCTTTCGCAAGGGCTTGTCCACGAATGTCATAAGCCCAGGCTTTGCCAAGGACAGGCTCATATTTTTTTTTTTTTGTCTTTCTCACCACATATCTTTGTTTCACCATGAAGATGATGACCAACAACCTTTCACAAGAAAGTTTAAGTCACAACTAACATTAGATTGTTATTTCATGGCTGTATATTCCAATTCTACATAAAGTGGGAAATCATTTATGGTTTTTCCAGCTTGCTTTTCATTCCATGTCAACAGGAGATGAAAGGATAATTCGTCTCCTGCATTGACCATTTCATGGTTATGGACCAACATCCTATGACCATTTATCTCTATTTGTAAATGGTTCTCATCAGGTATGGCATATTTGATGTGAATGGTTCCATTATAGTGTAGTCGATAGTGGCTTAAACCTGAAGCAAGCACATAGGTCAAGTGCTGGTCATGAACTAGCGGTATATGGTTTCTCTCATTCACAGGTTTTACATTTGTCAGATGCACTAAAAATACAGATGGGATAAATTTATAAAGCCTTTTCATTTCATAGGTCACGTATCGCTTGGTACAGACATCATTATCTTCTTGTGGGTCTTCCACGTGAATAATGCGGTGATGATTAGCGCTATAGCCATCCACCGTAAGCTGAGGCACTTTATCATAAAACTCATACACCTTGTTATCCACATACTTTTTTGTAGTAACGTCTGTAGACACTTGAGGATGTTTTACATGAGTTAACCGCTTTCCTTTAAAGTCATAATCTCCTTGTTTTGTGCGTGGCACTACTGACCTATCCACATAGTGTTTATTAGCAGGATCTGTTTCTTGTTTAGGATCATGTATGGGAACAGACCTATCTTTGACCATCAACGCACGTCCAAAGACATCCATCGTCAACCTGTAGTACGAGTCTACTGTTTCTATGACAAGGCTCGGTGCGATGTATATAGACAGCCTGCTAGCCTCTCTAAGTCTTAGTTGAAATGAAGCTAATTAAGCAGCAAGAGTCATTCCCCGTGAGGGACATGGTTTCCCATATCTGCCCCACATCACGTGAACAACGCCATGGTTCACTGTTTCCATCTTCCATTCGCTGCATCATTGTGGGACCTTCCGGCTGTGGAAAGACCAATCTTTTGCTGACACTTATTACAGCGCCCAATGGTCTGTGTTTTCAAAATATTTATATTTTCGCAAAATCTCTCTACCTACCCCTCTACGTGTTTCTGGATCAAGTCATGTCTGGATTTAAAAAATGAGAATATGGGGTATTTTACATTTTCCACGCAAGAAAATGTTATTTCACCGGATGAGGTAAAGCCTGATTCACTCATGATTTTCGATGATGTATCCACTGAACGACAAGGTATCATTCAAAGCTATTTCAGCATGGGTCGACACAAACATATCGATTGCTTCTATCTTGGACAAACGTATTCTAAAATGTCCAAACAGTTGATTCGTGACAATGCCAATGTCATTGTTTTATTTCGCCAGGACGAGAGGAACAGTCGTTACATTTATAATGAACATGTGAATCCGGATATGACCTTTCAAATGTTTACAGAATTGTGTGGCAAGTGCTGGAACACACAACGTCATGCCTGTTTAGTGATTGACAAACAAAGTGAACTCAACCAAGGTCGGTATCCCTTAGGGTTTGATCATTTTATTGCTATTTAAGGCACTGTATTATTCCCTCTCAAGTCATTTGTCACGACATCATGCCGTTAGCAGAGAGTCAATTGAAAAAACATATTATTAGAGCAAAAAATACTATTCGCCAAAAGTTTCGTCAATTGAAACGATCGCGTGCGGATCATGCTTTGTTTATTCAACAACATTTAGCACCTCCGCTAAAAGCTATGTTGAAACCCTCTTTCAAGCCATCTGAAACGCTACCTACCGTTTCACAAGCCAGTCAGACGCACCACGAGGACTCTGAGGAAGAGAAAGAGGAAGATGGAGAGGAACAGGAAGATTTAACTAGTGTTAGCGAAGTTGAGGATAATGAGGAACAAGTGTTTACGCCTCAAAAAAAGGCATCACCCCTTGCAGAGTTTTTAAGAAAAAGGAAATTCTTGGTCATGGTCGAAACCCCTTGCCCTTCCAGATCGTCTCCATTTCCACAACTCTTGGCCACCCCTCAACATAAAGCTCAACTGAAAAACATTTTAATAAAATATTATGGATCAACACTGGAACCCTATTTCACCAATCTTTTTGTTGGAAACACAGATACCACATATGGCGTTCGCTATGAGAATGATAGTTTTAAAATTGGTGATTCTTCGATTAAATTTAGTCGTACTAAAGCTGTCATTAAAAAGATCAACTATAAATTAACACCAGGACTGTTAAAGCTACTATTCTCTCGGACTCCCTCATCTCAAGATTATACGTCAGAGGACCTTAGTAAATATAAATCCATTTTATTGGATACCCATGCTCACAAAAGACAGTATGATCCCACTCAACAAGTGAATGCTAATATATCCCAAAAATATAAAACCATCATTGCAAAAATGTTCCCCACTAGTCAAAGTGGTCGTCGTAAAGTGTCCGCTTCAGGAGTGACATTTAAACCATTAAAACCCCTTGTGGATGTTACCTACTGGCACAATCCAAATAAACTCGTCCAGCGACTACAGCTGTTGCATGCTTCACGTCAAGCCGGCCATACTGGTCACGATTGGGAAATTCAAGAAATTGAGGAAGAACTTCGAAATGCCAAAATTATTGTTTAAGCCCTCACCCATTAAAATGGGTATTGCTCACGAGTTGCATCGTCCAGCTAGACGTCACTATCAGCGACTCAAGGTGATTTCACAGGGTGTGGATGAACTTTGGCAAGCAGACTTAGTTGAAATGATTCCCTATGCTAACGTTAACGATGGTGTACGCTATATGTTGACGGTCATTGATGTTTATTCCAAAATGGCGTTTGTTGAACCTGTGCGTCGCAAGTCTAGCCCACTAGTCACCAAAGCATTTCAACATATTATTCAACAATCTAAACGTCAACCTCAGCTGCTACAAACCGACCAGGGAAAAGAATTTTTCAACAAGGATTTCTCCACTTTTCTCAAATCTAAGGATATTCACCATTACACCACGTACAGCAATCTCAAAGCCAGCGTGGTCGAGCGGTTCAACCGAACATTGAAAACCCATATGTGGAAAGCGTTTACCGCTCAGGGCACTTATCGCTGGTTGGACTTGTTACCTGAGTTAGTGTCACGTTACAACGACACCAAACACAGAACCATTGGGACCAAGCCACGACTTGTAACTAAAAATATTCCACAACTGGATAAACTGTTTAACCCCATAAAAACAGCAGACCCTTAACGTCATCGCCTTAACATTGGGGACCATGTTCGTGTGAGCAAATTCAAGTCCGTCTTCGACAAGGCTACACACCAAATTGGGGGACTGAACTATTTCGAATTCGTCAAGTCAACCTGAACAGTCCAGTCACCTATTTACTCGAGGACCTCAACCATCAACCCATAAAAGGCAGGTTTTATCTTCAAGAACTTCAAAAGACAGCGTTTCCTAAACATTACCTTGTGGAAAAAGTGTTGAAACAAAAAGGAAATAACCTATATGTAAAATGGTTGGGATTTAGCTCAGCCTTTAATTCTTGGATTAATAAATTACATGTTGTGTGAACCTGTGTGTCTTGTATTTATTTATTTACTCATGTTATACTTAACCTACAGTCCTATGTACAGTCCTCAGCTATACATGTATTATGAGCAATACATATTTCTTTCTCTCTTCACCTGTGTTCCCTCTTACACTAACCCCCCCCCCCCCCCCCCCCACCCCCCTTCACCTCCCACCACTGTCAAAACAGGTTGTAACTTGTTAGCTCTTATCGTGCGCGTGTACAGGTGAACACCTGCGTGTTAGATCATATTACACATGAACTCACATTTTCTGACGTATGAAGCAAAACAGGATGTGACTTGTTTCACAAGGAGGACGGTAATAAGGTCATTTCACACGTGTTCACATGTATTTCGTCACTTTCCTTTCATATCGTTATCCCATTATAGTAGTGGGGGATTAGTGAACAACGTCAATTCAACACACACAAATGTAGTTAGGTCCTTTGACATAATTTAAATAAATTCATGGGCTAGTCCGTAGGAACCAAGCCAAAGGGACCCGTCCAAAGGGATCAGTCCAAAGGGACAAGGACTTGTCCACAAGGACTCGTCCATAAGGACCTGTCAACAATGACCTGTCCACAAGGACTTGTCCACAAGGACTCGTCCACAAGGACCTGTCAACAATAACCCATCAACAGGGGCCCGACAGCAGGGGGCTCGTCAACAATAACAGGGGCTCTCACCTCAAGGCCTAACATGCCCCTCTTTGATTATTGGTTTGCAGAACAACGTTACATTCCATATCGGCATTCAAACTCTCACATGTTGCAATTGGAAAGAGAGATTCTCTAAAATATTCAATTTCACCCCCTAGTAGGGGTAGGTTTTATTTTTGGGGTGGAAATATGTTGTCCATTGGAAAGGGGGTATCAGCCCGAGTTCAATGACACCTCATTCGTCAAAATCCGACCACGGGTTCGGGAGTTATTGGGCTGCCGCCATCTTGTGTGGAGGGTGTGGAGGTGGAGGGGCCAGAACCATCCAAAACACACTACTCACGTGCTACTGTTAAGTGTGTGTCATTGCGCTTTGTTAAAGAAATTGCGAATATTGTTTGAAGAGGGAACTGCACTCTTGCACATTGGAATGGCAAATCTATCGGAATATGGGGAATTAAAAGTATTCATGTTTAAGCTATTCTGGATGTAATTTGGCCATACTAATTGATGATTTGAACGTCAACATATCCCTATTAATAGACCTATAGTTAAATATCGCTCACCTTGGCCACTGATGTACATTATGCAGTCTCTTCCAGTGTTACATCCCAGGGATTGAAATTCTCCAACGACCATTTTGCCCCACATGCCTCTCTAAGTAATTAAAATTCCTGATTGTTGTTCTTGGAGTCTTCAGTTTTTTAACTGGTTTGATGCAGTCCTCCATGTATCCTTCTCCTGAGATAATCGTTTCATTTCTACATAGCTACCACACCCTACATCCGAGGCAATCTCTTTAACCCTGGTTTACCCCTACAGTTCTAGTCCGCGACCCTCCCATCCATAACTACTGTCGACCAAACTATTATGTGTACTCGAGTTTGAAGTTTGTTTGTGAAGTAACCGATGGACCTATATAAAAACCAATAACATCATCATTTTCGTCGTTCTATTTTACGTTAGATCATGTAGGTTTGGAATTTTTAATTTATAATTTAATATTTTTTATCACAGTTGGAACACAAGAAGTGCCCGTTTTTAAGCGTTTTTCAACCATGCGTCACAAAGAATTATTATCTCACAAACCCGTCATCAGATCGAATCCAAATTTTAACACAATATACACTGGAATGTTGTATAACGGGTTTATTAATTTTAAAATTTTGTGTGTCCAAGAAACAAAGTTGTTATTATTTTTGTAAGGTAATTTTTCCTCGGCTCTGGATGGTTTGAAAATATAATTCTTGGTCGCGTTGTAATCCTTATACATCAAAAAGGTATGCTGTATGATTGTGAAATACGTAAATTAATTCACTTATTGTATATCGGTTTGTATTTGTATGGAGAATTAAGACATAGTTCACCAGTTAGCCGCTCCGGTGAAAGCAGTACATCATTGCCAAGATGGGCTACATCACGCGTCATGGCGCGTCCCGCTCGGAAGTGATGGGCTCCATATCAGCAACGCTGTATAGCATTTCCCGGAGCGGCTAGCTGGTGAACCATGTCTTAATTCTCCGTACAAATACAAACCGATATAAAGTAAGTGAATTAATTTACCTATTTCACAGTCATACAGCATAACTTTTTGATGTATAAGGATTACAACGCAACCAAGAACTACATTTTCCAACGACCCCGAGCCGAGAAAGAGTTACCTTACAAGAATGATAACAACATTCGTTCTTGAACACACAAAATTTTGAAATTAATAAACCAGTTATACAACATTCCAATGTATATTGTGTTAAAATTTGGATTCGATCTGAAGTGGGAACCGAACCCAGCGTTTTAAGGCCCTAAAACGAACGGTTTTCGAGATATTGCCAGAAAACTATCCCCGGTCTGCGAAATTTCAGCGGTTGCCATAATAACGTTGATCTGTTTCTCAGAGGGAACACAGTTATTTGGGAATATCTCCGAAACCGTTCATTTTAGGAACTTAAAAAGTGTGTTTCGGGGTCCCTACAGGACCTCCGAGTATTGTTTCTCGTATCTGGCGGCTTAAAATGAGCTAAATCCGAACATTTTACCGACTGTCCTTGCTCAGTGCCAAAGGGCCGAAAAAAGTCACTTACAAATTTAATTTTCAAAAACCGTTTCTTATTGGGCCTCTACATACTCGGATCAACCAACATGCAAAATTTCAGCTTTCTAGGTCTAGTGGTTTGAGCCCTGCGTGGATGAGTCAATTTTGGATTGTCAATGCCAAAGGGCCGAAAAAAGTCACTTACAAATTGAATTTTCAAAACCCGTTTCTTAGTGAGCCTCTACATACTCGGATCAACCAACATGCAAAATTTCAGCTTTCTAGGTCTAGTGGTTTGAGCCCTGCGGTGATGAGTCAATTTTGGATTATATATACGAGATGAGACTTTCCGAGTCGATTTGATCGTAGAAATATGGATTATAGCTCTTTTTGCGCGTATCAATGTGAGGAGCAATGTTCGTGGTTTCCACTTCCAAGAAGTGGGAACCGAACCCAGCGTTTTAATGCCCTAAAACGAACGGTTTTCGAGATATTGCCAGAAAACTATCCCCGGTCTGCGAAATTTCAGCGGTTGCCATAGTAACGTTGATCTGTTTCTCAGAGGGAACACAGTTATTTGGGAATATCTCCGAAACCGTTCATTTTAGGAACTTAAAAAGTGTGTTTCGGGGTCCCTACAGGACCTCCGAGTATTGTTTCTCGTATCTGGCGGCTTAAAATGAACTAAATCCGAACATTTTACCGACTGTCCTTGCTCAGTGCCAAAGGGCCGAAAAAAGTCACTTACAAATTGAATTTTCAAAAACCGTTTCTTAGTGAGCCTCTACATACTCGGATCAACCAACATGCAAAATTTCAGCTTTCTAGGTATAGTGGTTTGAGCCCTGCGGTGATGAGTCAATTTTGGATTATATATAAGAGATTGATCACTGCATTACCACAATGTGGGTTACTATCTGAATAACCATTGTGCAGAAACATAATACCGGCTTTGCCGACTAGTGGCAATGCTTCATATTAAAGCATATCATCATTTAAATACTGATACGAAGATTTTCAACATGTGGTTTGTGTTTCAATCAGATGACACCAGAGTTCGCATGAGCATTTACCGTTCAGTATGAAAGTGTTGAGCAAAGTAACTCGGAGAGTGGATGTCCATCACTTTTATCCAGAGATTGAAAAAGAGACTCTTAATAAATCATAATTGTTTTCAGCAAATATGATTTAATGAATATTTTTACACGAAAGAACGACAACTTGAAGTTGATTTATTGTAGAAATATATGTAATGGCGCCTCCAAACCTTGAAGTAACTCGTATGTGATATACATTTCACATGGTCAGCAGTGCGTCATGGTACCAATCTCCAACACCGCGCGCTCATTGTTTCCTCTTACCACTGCCAGCTAGATCGCAGTGAATCTTACATTCTTCCGTCCCATTTTAAAAAATCGCTCCCACAAAGATATCTAGCAACCGAGTGGAAAGATGTTACACATTAAAAAAAACATTGTAGAAATAACAAATACAAGGTTTATGGTGTTTGAAGTTCACGATTGTACCCAATTGTAATGGGTGGCTCCCTAATCCTGAAAAAAAATACATGGGATTAATAAATACACGTGGATGACCAGTTTCGATCGTCAAGCGATCATCATCAGATCTATTACACTTAGGCTATTAAATCTCTGTCTACAAGTAAGTTATGGGTGATAGTATTTACAATATGTACACTTATTTAGTTGCAGTATTAGTTAAAATAATGCAACTAATAAATACTTGTTAGTTATAGTTAGTTATTGTTGTTGTTGTTGTTTTAAACGGCGGAATTACGAGGTCATCTGCCCCTACTTTTAGTTATATGTGGTGTTTTGTTAAGATACTGAAAGTGGTGATTGACCTTCAAATTTGCTTGCTTAGTGTGATTATGTGATGGACAGGTTAAATGGTCAGGTCGGAGTGGATTGTATACTTAGTTGAATGAGTGGTAAGTGGTCTGGATGCGAGCAGCTACTCTCGTCACTGCCTGCACTGAGCTAGACTAATTGTGCTAGTTTAACTACTACTGCAGCTAAATAAGGGTACCGATATATTTTGTAAATACTATCACCCATGCTTGTGAACATAGAGTAGATTTAACAGCCTAACTGTAATGGATCTGATGATGATCGCTTGACGATCGAAAGAGGTCATCCAAGTGTATTTATTAATCTAATGTAAACATTTTTTCACGAACCACCCATTTGGGTACAAACGTATTGACCGACTGGAAAGCATTAAGTTTCAAACACAAGGTTTCTACGAGGAATTTCAATCTACGTAATTTTTAGCTTACTTTTCACACTTTGTAAAAATAAAGAAAAAGTAGACGTATGAGATCGATCTGGACAAATGTATGTCTGTCTGTATGTATGTATGTATGTATGTATGTATGTATGTCTGTCTGTCTCCCCCTATCGGTTCCTAAACGGCTGCAGCTATTGAAACCAAATTTGGTATAAGTAAAGATCTATATCTGAATATCTCAAGGCCATATTTGAAAATGATGTCAGTGCTATCAGCTGCTGAAAAATCACAATTGAAATTTGAGCTCTATGTTGGATATCTAAGAAGTTATGCATGCGAACTGTTCCAAAATTGGCACACATATAGATAATAACATTCCAGTTTAATTTTCAGGAGTGCTGCCAACATGATTCTAAGCAAGCTGATATGTCCAATTTTTACTGCATCTAACTTCTATACTATCAATTGGATTTCAACCAAATTACGTATGTGCTATGTGAACCAAAGCACATATGACCACGCGTATTCTTAAGAGCAACCAAGGCAGCCAACTGTTAATAAATTCTCTGTCTATGTTTACACCCTAATATCAATATATCAGAACGTATGCAAGCCAACAGCTCTAAACTTTGCACGCGTATAGTAACTGACATTTTAGATAAATTTGGAGTAACCATCATACGTCAGTGCTGCCAACATGATGCCTGCTGATAGGTCCAATTTTTAAATGCATGTAACTTCTATACTATTAATTGGATTTCAGCCAAATTTCGTATGTGCTTTGTGTACCATAACTGATATGACTATGGGTATTCTTAAGAGTCAGCTGCGCTGTCAACTGTTAATAAATGCTCTCTCTATTTTATTATCCTAATATCAATATATCAGAAAGTATGCAATCCAACAGCTCTAAACTTTGTACACGTATAGTACTTGACATTCAGGAGTAATTTGGGGTAACTAGTATTATACGTCAGTACAACTAACATGATTGTAAGCCTACTGATAGGTCCAATTTTCAATACATGTAACTTCTATAGTAACGAATGGGTTCTAACAAAATTGTCACAGGAGTAGATCATAATATATCAGATTAATTCTGAGCAACACATACATGACGTTGTTGTAAACATGATTTTACTTGCCCTGTTTGATCCAATGTCTATCTGCATGTAACGTCCATGCTATCTGTTGGACTTCAACCAAATTTTGTATGTGCATTTTGTACCTCAAGAGATGCAACTAAGAATATATTCAGTCACCAGAGCTGCCAACTGTAGTGATCTATTAGGCTACACTATTTCAGGTTTATTTCGAACTAAATAAGAATTTCAATATTACCAAATTAATTTCGTCATTATTCTAAATAGGTCTATATAGATTAATCATTGGCATGAATCTTAAATTTTAAGAAAAGTAGGGTCTTTAGTTTGTCACGAAACTACCTGTTCTGGTACTAGTTGGGAGATGGAATCTCAAACTACAGTAACTTATAAGAACTACTGCTTTAGCACTGAGCTACTCTGCGGAAGAATATGCATACCCCTTTTGGCATAGATCTTGCCATGCCAAACAAGTAGATATAGCCTGAAACGAAACATGCAGGGTTATAACTGGTTTCCTGAGACCTACTCTACATGACAGACAGGGATAGGATTTATATGTATTTAGGCCCACGTATGTCTATTACACAGACATACACATTCTTAACTTATCTCCATCTATTAAGTTGTCATCAATTCAAATTAAACAAATTTATTTTACGTATTTTTCCATATTTCTGACATATTGTATGAAAAAGATAAATACTTCTCCATGTTTAATGATTTAATGCAATATTGGTATGGTGTATTTAATTTTTAGCAGTAGAAATATACCGTAAAACGAGGTGAATGGGATCACTTTTGAACTTTGACTGTCTGTAACTCTTGAACCACTGAACTTTATTTCGTGTTCTTTTAATTGAAACATGAGTCCGCATCAATAGATTGTATATTGTTGGTAAATATGCCTCTATCACGAAAAATTAAGTGCATATACCTAATTAAGTGCGTGATCCCATTCACCACACCAGGTGGGGTGAATAGGATCACTCTTTCATTTCTATGACTAATCCTATTCAGTTGAACTGTAGGGTGAAAGGGATCATTATTTAGGACTCTGGACTTCTCCTAGAAATATCAGATCATATTTAAATTAAACTGCCGATGGTGAAAAGACCTGTCAAACAATTTATTACTTTAGTTGAATTTAGTTGAATGACAACGCATTCACTACGTAAATTATAAAATTGGTGATAAACACAACTATAGGGTGTTATAATTGAATGCAAACTTAAGTTGCCCCCTACGGATATTTTCTGGGCTCTTCAGTCTCCAACTATTTGCTCATAAGAGAAGCAAGTAATGTCCTCCACAGCTGGAAACACATAGATGTGTCCTTAGAAGTATCTTGTGGATTTGCATCAAACAAACATCCCTTTGAATTTCTTCTCATCTTTACTGTTTACAGACCGCGAAATTTGGCCTGCAAAATAAAGCAGCTTGCTTGTGCCTTGTTTCCTGGTATCTGGAGGAAAACTTACTAGAACCCAATCTCCTTCAGCACTTCATGGAATTGAGATTTTATTTGCCACCTTTCTATACTTGGTCCTTATTCCTTATAGCTAACCTAGCTCTTTTTATAGAGTTAAGGTCAGCTTTGCGGTGTACCTTGCTGTGTGGATCTGGTTTGTAGTGCCACGGCATACTCAAACTTAACATCAAAGTATCTGATCCTATTCACCTGCCAGTCAGAAAAATAAGGCAGGACACAAAACAAATAAGATTTTATCACAACTGATAATATGAAAACTGAAGATGATACTTGAAATGAATTCACTAAACATACCTTATCCAAATATAAAACACAAATTTTGCAAAATTCTAGTGCAAGCACATGTTCCACACAAAGTTATTTCACTAAGCTAATTTCGAAAAACTTGTAGCTTCTGGTTGAATGTGTATACTGTTAAGTGCTGCCAACTTAAAAATTGGAAAACATGTTTTAGCATAGCTTTGCACCTACACAAGTAACACCAACCGCTAACAACCGCCTTCCGGTTTATGTGGTACATGTAATATACGTTTATGTTTACCAACAAAGTTTTGATCCCTTTCACCCCACTGATCCTATTCACCTCGTTTTACGGTATAGAATTTTCATTTTCACTGACAGAAAATGTGGCAATACAAGACAAGTTTACAGTTATGTACATAAATTGTATTTGAGCAAGGATGGTTTTCTAAGGTATGTGGCTGTAAAATTAGCAAGCAACCCTTTAAGTCAAGTACCAGAGCTTACAAAAATAGACCAGGATTTTGAGAAGCGGAAGTTTTCAAGAAATCAAAGTTTTGAGGAAATATGTAATGTAAAACTAGAATCATATAATATATCTCCTGCTGATACAGTGAATTTTAAATACACACCAATCACCTCATGTGCGCTTGACACGGTGGGTGCGTGGTTATCGTGTCGGACTACCAACCCCAAGCTTACAGGTTCGCTCCTGACCATGATAAGTGATTTTTGAAAATCAACAAAAATCACGGCACGCATGTCATAAGTTGTTGTTATGTTAAAACCCATTTTAATTCAGTAGGCTGTGTTCAAAATGGCAAAATTAATCTCGGGATTTTCCACCAACACAAAGTTCCTACTTTCTCTACTAGAAAACTCTATAGTGTCAAGAAGCTTGGATATCTAACCTCCTTGACTTTCCTAGCGCTACAAGGAATAACAAAATTCGACATGCAAGCTGCCCTCTGGGCGCAAATAACAAAGCTTGCACCTGGCACCCGAAGCCATATGATATTATTATTATTATTACCTCATGTGCGGTAAAGTGAATCTTCCGCCAATATAAATCACTTTTGTGAGACAACAGGAGAAGCTTCAAGTTTGAAATTTTAAAACATATTTTGTGGCATACTGTTATGGTAGCAGGAATAATGAATGAATGAATGAATGAATGAATGAATGAATGAATGAATTAGAAATAAAAAGTAAGTGAACTGAAATAAATGAAAAAATCATTTTTAGAATCCAGTATTTTTAAAAGCAACAAAATGTAGTGTGTAGTGGTTAAATGAGTGTTATAGTCCATATTTTGTCAAATATATCCACATATACAGTATCTTATTATGTAATACGCTAAGGTGTCATCATCATCCTCTTCATTTCACCTTTTCCAGCTGACACTAGGTGGAGGCAAATAAGATTCCTCTCCACTTTGTTCTGTCGTTCCTCCATTCCACTTCCGACACGGTGTTCCAATCCAGGTTCCGTTTACTAATGCTATTCTTCACCGATTCCATCCAACGCATTCTTGGTCTTCCTAGTCCTCTCTTCCCAGTCATCCGTCGTTCCAGTGCTCGTCTTGGTAGCCTTACTTCATTCATCCGTTTGACATGTCCGAACCATCTCAGTCTGGTTTGCTCCAGTTTGTCATTTAGTTTCTGTACTCCCAGTTTTTCCGTATATCTTCATTTCTCACTCTGTCTCTCCTCGTTTTCAGGACCGTACTTCTCAGAAATCTCATCTCAGCTGCCTGTACTCTGCTCTCATCTCTCTTAGTCATTGTCCAAGTTTCTGCTGCATATGTCATTATAGGAACATAATATGCTTTGTACATAACTTATTTAGCCTTAATTGGTATATCCTTGTTCCATACTAGTCCCCGTACCTGTTAGTGTATGTTTCACAAAACTCAAGCTCCTAAACCAGAGGGAGTTAGATGGTATGGTTTATACCAAAATCTTCCAAATCATCTCAATAGTACAGGAAGAATCTTGCATTTATTGAAAAGTCAACGTAAATATATTTATTTGTTTATAAAAAGCATTTAAACAAATAAACAAGACGATAGTCCCTGCAGAACTGTGCCGCGTACTGCCCGCATAGCACTAGTGCCGAGCGGGAAGTCTGTAAACATCACAACCCATTATGCGAGAGTTCTCGCAAAAGGTCCGCTAGTATGTACATAATTTGACACTTTTAATACATATAAATCCTATCCCTATTGATAAGCGTTATCGCTTAGCACGCATTGCACCTCTACAGATATCAGACGTGAAGTGGCACCAGCTGTGAAAGACCTAAAGCAGATATATCTGAAGCACATCCGTTGCATGATTATCAACACTTGCTCAACAGCGAATGAAGTCTAGGATAAGGTTTTTGATTACAACTGAATGCCTTAAGGATCCAACTTGACCTGGGGATCTAGAAGCCCTCATCTTAACGGATGAATGGAACCATCTGGCGTATTGTTACTTTATAATTATTTCAGTCAATTGTTGATGGACTAGTTCAGTATTTTTCCATAAGGAGCAGTGTGATTCGCCTATGAAAAGGGTCGCCAAGTTCGCTTATTCTGTATTAAGCCCGATTGATGAGGTCATCGGGGGAACTAACTGTCGCTGACAGCCTTCCCGACTTCCCTTCAGACCCACACGTTGAGAGGATAGGGTGTGTCCCCAACCAGCTCCGGAACAAGACCCATAGCCTCGGGGTATCTGGGCATAGTGAGGGAAAGTCATAGACAAACCCAGGAAACACAACCCCAAAAATCAAAATCTAGGAATGAATAGTCCAGACTTAAGTAAAATTCGTTAAAAAGTATTTAAAAAAACAAATCCCTAGCGTACTTCGGAGGGTTCAAAATATCGGTTAGTCCGCAAAGCTCGTAAAAATAAAAATATATGACTAATTCTTCCCTAAACAGACGTTAAATTAACCCTCCCGAAGGTCCTGATTACGAGGATAGCATGAAGTTCAAAAATAAAAACTAAGAATGAGACACGTTAGAATAATCCCCAAGCAATTAAAAGAAACATTAAAAATACGAATATTTACAGGCGGTGAATCTACAGCAAAGCAAAACATTTAACTTGTTCACAAGGCTAAGTTCATTTACATTTAAAGCACCAATAAAAATAAGCTATATTAAGGTGGTGTCACTTCCAATATTTAAACATTACTATAATTTGCTAGCTAAACCGTATCTGAAATTAACCCAAGATGATAAGCATCGGTGGCGAAGCAAAAACAAAGCTAATGAAGCAACCATCCTAACTGGAATAAAAACACACAAATGTTACAAGTGTAATAGATAAAATACACCCTTAATTCATTTAATAAACATAATAACACTCCTCCCTACACAAATTCACACGATGTTTGCTTGGAATTGTCATCTAAGTGCATGTATCAGCTGGTAGTGGCATGGCCATAAAAGCGGCTTGCCCCACATTGTTATCGGATGTCCACATATTCAGGGATAATGTGGCATCGCGCAACTTGTCATCTGGAAGTTCATGTCAGCTAGATCTAAAAGTTGGCACTTATTATTTCGCTTCAAATGTTGCTGATAATTTTAAAAAATGTTTAAAATAGATCATCACTTATTTGGTTGGTTCAGTTTATCTCGTTGTTTTAAGTTAGTTAAGTTTCTTTATTTAGATTCCGTTATTTTTCCCTTATTATTCCTCAAAATGTATTTAAATTCTCCTAATGAACTTCTCGACATGGAGCGACGACAGCGAAAACACTGCCGTGGCGTTGTCTGTACCAGAAAATAATCATTACTCCTCTGACGGGTAGCACAATAACACGCGCTAACAGTAGCGAATATATAACGCAGCTCATAGGTCTGCAAACACATCGGTCGAAGAAACAAAACCAATCTCCATCGCCGGAATAAATACCTCAAAGGATGTGGGTGCTCTCGACAATCCCAACATCTGTTACAACAGACACAACAATAACATTATCCGTAAATTGATACATGAATTCTGGTCACTCACATGTGAAAAATGAAATGGAAGCTTCATCTGAATGGAATACTAAGAAACTCTTGCTTTAATGGTTATCGTAAGCATAAACCAAATTCAGGAAGTAGACATACGAGTCTCTAATAACTAATAACCATTAACAATGCACGATGTGTGACCTACATTCTTTTACAGAACCCCTAAAGCAGCGATTCCCAACCTAATTTACGTCGCGGCACACTGACTTAGTCCACATGTAGTCACGGCACACTTGATTTGCGTACCGGTATTTCAATATGTTTTATTATGATATAGTGGCATATTATTTGCATGGTAAGACTTAAATAATTATAAATAGCTTGGTTTAACGGAAAAGGGATCAATATGAAAGCTGCATTTTTGTATAAATAAACATTTATTTCAATACTGAGAGGAACATAAATCATGACAGTACAATACAAAATTCATAAAAGGTGATTTATGATATTAAGTGTGAAGTGTGAAGCTAAAACTCACTAGTGTTAGTGGGATATTTGTGCCTGATGTCCCTTAATTAAAAGATACTTTCTGGGTCGGATGGTTGACAAGCACACCCTCATGTCGTCTTCCAAAATCTTCAGCTGTGAACGATTTTTTGTCTTTATGGCATTCATTGACGAGAAGGCGGCCTCGCAGATATAAGACGCTGAAAATGGTATTATTGCTTTCATTGCCTTCTTTGAGATTAAAGGATATTCATTTATCAGAGGGATCCAAAATAATTCAATGTCAACATTCACTTTAGATTTCTTCAATTTCGACTTTGCTCCAGCTTCTTCAACCAATTTACTGTACTGCAGTTTAAGACCGTGATCATTTCTGACATAAATCAGTTCACTCTCTTCGTCAGTATTAAGAGATGCAGTTTCAGAATAAATAAAAGGATTCCTCCACTCAGTCCATTGAAGATACGTCAAGAGATGGAAAATATTTGTTTATGTTGTATTCATGCTGACATAGTCTTTTCAAACTTAGATCGGAAAGGTTCAAATCAATGTGGCAATCTTTTCTGAAGTCAAACATATCCTATGTTTCTTGTTAGCCTACTTTCGATGTTTGCAAAAAATGAAAGTAGACTTATGAGATCTACACAGGACCAAAAATTGTGTGTGTGTCTGTCTGTATGTGAGTGTGTGTACTCTGAATGTCTGCCCCCCCCCCTCTCAATCAATTCGTACACGGTGAAACCGAATTGAACGAAATTTGTTACAGAGCTAGAACTAGCAAAGGGCACCTCAGTGTCATGTTTTATATCACCGCCATCTTGACGGAATCGTAATGGCGGCCACCCAAATGTAAAAAGCTTAAATCAAATTACGACTAACCAAATCAACCAATCTCTACCATATTTTGCAACAACATATAATTGTATGGTGGGCGTCTTTTGACTAAACTACAAGGCTATCAGTCATATATTTTGCAGATATCGGCCATGTTTGTGTGCAAATCGATTTCCCCTATAAATTCAAACACGGTGACACTGAATAGAACGAAATTTGGTACAGAGGTAGCACTAGCAAACGACACCTCAGTGTTATTTTTTATATTGCCGCCATCTTGACGAAAACGTAATGGCAGCCACCCAAATGTAAAAAGCTTAAATCAAATTACGACCAATCTAATAATCTGATCTCTACCAGATTTTGCAACAACATGGGAAGCATATTTTTTACCAAACCACAAGTTCATCAGCCCAATAGTTTGCAGATGGCGGCCATGTATGTGTGCAAATCAATTCCCCCTATCAATTCAAACACGGGAAAATCGAATTGAACGAAATTTGGTACAGAGGTAGCACTAGCAAAGGGCACTCCAGTGTCATGTTTTGTATCGCCGTCATCTTGACGGAAACGTAATGGCGGCCACCCATCTTGAATCAAATTACGTCCTACCTAATCATCTGATCTCTACCATATTTTGTAACATTATACCTTAATGTATAAAGAATCTTTTGACCAAACTACAAGGTCAACAGCCCAATAATTCGCCATGTATGTGTGCAAATCGATTCCCCATATCTTTACAAACACGGTGAAACCGAATTGAACGAAATTTGGGACAGAGGTAGCACTATCAAAGGCCGCCATCATGACGGAAACGCAATGGCGGCCACCCAAATGTTAAAAGCTTAAATCAAATTACGACCATCCTAATAATTTGATCTCGACCAGATTTTGCAACAACATGCCTTTTTGTGGAAAGCATCTTATGACTGACTACAAGGTCATCAGCCTAATAGTTTGCAAATAGCGGCCATGTATGTGTGCAAATCCATTCCCCATATCAATTCAAACACGGTGAAACCGAATTGAATGGCATTTTGTACAGAGGTAGCACTAGCAAAGGGCACCTTATATTCATGTTTAATATCCGAATAGCACGTTGTATTTCAACAAGCTACTATAACCAGCATTCAATTATACTCCTTGAAAAGGACAAAGGGTTATAACAACACCCATGCATTTAGGAGAAAGTAGGCTATATGTTCTTTACTGAACATCTTGTTTTCCTATTTTGGATATCCACAAGGAAAGATTCTGTTGGAAAGAGTTGATTTTGTCAATCGACGTGAGAATGTTCTCTCGCTTTACTTGCATGCCTTTGCTCAAAACATACAATGTCATAAATATATCGGCTAAAAACGCCACTTAGGAACACCAGGAGTCATCACTAAGAAAATTGGCATACTCTGACTCTTCATGGATAAAAAATACTAATAACTCCTCTCTGAGTTCATAGAATCTTTGGAGGACACGTCCCGGCCGCGGGATAGCCATCTACTTCTGTGTTCAACAGCAACTGGGTATGCTCAGCATCCATAGCAGAACACAAATTGTTAAATAACCTAGATTTTAAAGGCCTTCTTTTAATAAAGTTTATCAATTTCACAACAGTCTTTAAACATTATTCGAGCTCAGGAACCAGAGACATGGCAACCAGAGCTTCTCTTTGGAGAAAGCAATGAGTAAATATAGTATCTGGAATTTCTTTCTTTACAAGTGATAGAAATCCTATCAAATGGCCCACCATTGCGGGGCAACCGTCTGTACAAACACTCAAACAAGACTTCCAAGATAAACCAGCAGCGACAAAATAGTTATTTACTAGCTGAAAAATGTCTTGTCCGGTTCTTGTTTCAGGAAGATCCTTGCAAAACAGAAACTGCTCAATTACTTTGTTTTCGTTTATGAATCTGTCGAATGCTAGAACGTGGGGTTTCCCGGTTATATCTGTGGACTCATCCACTTGGAGAGAAAAAAAATCCGCTGCTTTAAGTTTTACATTGACGTGGGCCTCAACATCTTTGGACATGTCTTCAATACGCCTACTTATGGTATTATTAGATAAAGATCTGAGCCCCTGGGGGGAAACAAAGTAAATAAATAAATAAATAAATAAATGCACTCCTAGAATCAAATTGGTTTTATGCTTATGTTGGGATCATGGATCCATAAGTCCTAGACTACCAATTTGATTGTCCTATATAATTTCTGTGGGGTAATGTGAATCGAAGTTAATGTTCCAGTGTTCGTCGAGTAAGCTGAATAAAATTAAATACAATATTTTTTTGTTGCACTGCACTGTCACTGATTTCAGCTTTTGAATGAATAAATTAAATTTGGCTATCACATTATTCACTTCCCCATAAACACATATTTCTAAATACACTGAAAATTCACACATAAATTTAATTAAAGTGAAGGATAAGTATCGTGGTTAAATACGAATTTAAATTATCGTAAAGAAATAATTTACAAATATTTACAATTATCATCTGACATTGGAGCAGATTAATGTGCAGATAATGTTGAGATAATCTCATATTAAATGAATATTCATCAAAAATACCATTATTATAAATGATATAATAATTATGATTATTATTATTATTATTCCGAATCCTGGACAATATTGTATTAATCTGATCATCAAATGCAAATAATCATTGAATTCCAAAATATAAATTGTTATAAACAAGTTATCATAAATTCCTTCCATAACATTATTATAAAATTAGCAAAAATTAATTAATTAATTAATTAATTAAAGTAGAAATGTTAATCAACAATTTAATTGGTTATAGATCAGCTATCCATAATTTAATTATAATAATTTTCCCCTTTTGTCCCTTACCTTTGGGGCGGACCCTCTCCTCTTTTCCTTATTTCCTTTTCTCTTTAAGATTCCCGCACTGTTTTTGTTACTTGGTTCACCGTGTAACTAAATTCCCTTTTAGCGATTTTTTATCTACGTTATTGGTTAGAGCAGCTATACCCAACCTTTTTTTTCCTACCGTATCCCTTTATAATATGTGCAATCATATTACTGAAGTATAAATAACTCATTGATGTTTCATTATTTACATTTTTATTTATGAGGTTTTTTAAATTTTGTCCCTTCTTTTTATAATACAGTATAAGATATTGTCAAAGTCCCTTTTTTTTTTCACATTAACATTGTTTGAATATACACCTATTATTATCATCTAAATTTAATTTTATAATGTCTGCTTTGAGGATTTGTGGGTATCTACCGACCTACCTAGAGATCTCGGGTTCGAATCCCGGACGGGGTAGATATTTTTGCTACCAGATTATCATTTTAAATTTTGTAAATGTTGTCAATTCAAATTACAGTAAAGTAAGTATGTAGTTAGTTTTAATTGTAAGTATGAAGTTAATTTGTTTATTAGATATATGTCATTGTTCTATTAGACTGTGGTGTGTGAGTGTGTCTGGTGAGGGTGCATGTGAGTGGGCCTGGTGACAGACTGTTTTAGTGGTAGTATTTGTTTGTTGGTGAAACTTTAATATTTTTTTTCGTTAGTAGAATTTTGGTATTTAATTGTTAGTAGAAGGTTAGTATTTTGTAGTAGAATTGCTCTTTACTTGTTCTGAAAGGGAGTAGCAGCCTTTCAGAATAAATCAATTCTTTACTAGTCTAATAGACGGTTAAGATATTGATAATATAAGCCAACTAATGGCTACACTGGGTTCTGCTGCACGGCTGAAAGCAACGGGAAACTACAGCCGTAATGCTATTCCCGACGATATGCACCTCTCTATGCATAACTACATGTGATGATGGCCTCCTCCCTTGTAAAATTTCAATCCGGAGGTAAACTAGTCCCCCGTTCGGATCTCCGGGTGGGGACTACTCGAGATGGGGTTAACATCACAGAAGTGACAAAAAGGAAATCTGACATTCTACGGATCGGAGCGTGGAATGTTAGAAGTTTGCTAGGAAGTGGAAAGTTTGAAAACTTAGAAAGGGAAATGGATAGGTTGAGGTTGGATTTGGTTGGGATTAGTGAAATGCGCTGGCAGGAAGAGCAGGACTTTTGGTCAGGAGACTATAGGGTCATTAGCACTAAATCAAACAATGGCCAAGCAGGGGTTGGTCTCATATTGAGTAGGAAACTTGGACAGCGGGTGGAATATTATGAGCAATACAGTGAACGGATTATTGTAGCAAAAATCAATACTAAACCTACGTGCACCACAGTGGTACAAGTCTATATGCCTACCAGTCAAGCTGATGATGAGGATGTTGAAAAGGTCTACGAAGAAATAGATGACATTCTGAGGTATATCAAAGGTGATGAAAATGTTATAGTAATGGGAGATTGGAATGCTGTGGTAGGAAAAGGGAGAGAAGGGAAGATAGTAGGAGATTTTGGATTAGGTGAAAGGAATGATCGAGGAAGCAGGCTGATGGAATTCTGCACCGAACATGAGTTGGTCATAGCTAACACCTTATTCGATAACCACAATAGAAGAATATACACATGGATGAGACCAGGAGATACAGGGCGTTACCAAATCGACTTCATTATGGTCAAGCAGAGGTTTCGAAACCAGATTTTGGATTGTAAAACATATCCTGGTGCTGACATAAACTCTGACCACAATCTGGTTGTAATGAAATGCAGATTAAAGTTGAAGAAACTGAAGAAAAGTCAAAAGCCAAAAAGGTGGGCAATAGACAGACTGAAAGTGAAGGATGTAAACGAAAGATTCAAGAAAAGTATAAAGGAAGGACTAATCAAAACCCCTAAACAAACTTCAATTGCAGACGAATGGGCACTTTTGAAGAATGAAATAACAAAATCCCCAGAAGAAAACATTGGTAGGAAAGAAAGAATAGGTAGAAAACCGTGGATCACTCAGGATATACTAGAATTGATGGATGAAAGGCGGAAACACAAGATTCTAAGAGATGAAAAGGGGAAAGCCGAATACAGACGTTTGAGAAATGAGGTTAACAAGAAGTGCAAGGAAGCGAAAGAAGAATGGTTGAAAGAGAAATGTGCAGGTATAGAAAATTGTCTGAAATTAGGAAAAGTAGACACAGCTTATCGAAGGATTAAGAATACTTTTGGGGAAAAGAAGACTAAGTGCTGTAATATTAAGGACACAAATGGAAAGCCTCTAACAGATAGGGAAGAAAAGGTCGAGAGATGGAAAGCTTACATAGAGTGCTTGTATAAGGGAAAGGAGATTGTGAATCATGTAATGGAAAGGGAGGAGGAAATTGATGAGGATGCAAAAGGAGATTTAATATTGAGATCAGAATTTGACAGAGCATTAGAGGACTTAGGCAGGAACAAAGCACCAGGCATAGATGATATACCGATTGAGTTGCTACGCTGCATAGGAGATGAAGGTCTGATCAGGTTATTTCACTTGGTGTGTAGGATTTATGAGACAGGTGAGGTACCCCCTGATTTCAAGAAGAATGTTATCATCCCTATACCAAAGAAAGTGGGAGCTGACAGATGTGAAGATTACCGTACAATCAGCTTGATTACTCATGCTTCAAAGATCCTGTCTAGAATAATTTACAAGAGGATTGAAAGCCAGATAGAAACGGAGTTGGGTGAAGACCAGTTTGGTTTCAGGAGAAATGTAGGAACAAGGGAAGCTGTACTAAGTCTTAGGCTGATTTTGGAAGGTAGAATAAGGAAAGATAAGAGAACGTTCATGGCATTTGTAGACTTAGAAAAGGCTTTTGATAACGTTTATTGGACTAAATTGTTTGACATTTTGAAATCTATTGGAATAAAGTACAGGGATAGGAGGGTGATATACAATCTATACAGAAACCAGACATCAGTCATTCGAGCTGAAGGACATGAGAGAGAAGCTGGTATTCAGAAAGGTGTAAGGCAAGGCTGCAACTTATCACCCATACTTTTCAATCTTTACATTGAACAAGCAATGAAGGAAATTGGAGAAAAATTTAAAGTGGGAGTGAAGATTCAAGGAGAAATAATTTCAACTCTGAGATTTTCCGATGACATCGTCATCTTGGCCGACAAGCCTGAGGATTTGAATGAGTTTTTGAATGGTATGGATTCCGTCTTACGGAAGGAATTCATGATGAAAATTAATAAATGTAAAACAAAAATACTGGAATGCAGCCGAAATAAATCAGAAACCTCTATGGAGATCAAATTGGCAGGTGAAAAGCTGAAGGAAGTAGGAGACTTCTGTTACTTAGGAAGCAGAATAACCAGTGATGGACGAAGCAAAGAGGATATAAAAAGTAGGTTGGCTCAGGCAAGGAAAGCCTTTCTACAAAAGAGGAATCTGTTGACACCGAATATAGATTTAGGTATTAGGAAGTCATTTATGAAAGCCTTTGTCTGGAGCGTGGCGCTCTATGGAAGTGAAACTTGGACTATTGGTGCAGCAGAAAAGAGGAGAATTGAAGCATTTGAAATGTGGTGTTACAGGAGAATGATGAAGATCAGATGGGTAGATAGGGTTACAAACGAAGAGGTATTAAGGCGAGTGGGAGAGGAGAGATGTTTCTGGCAACTGCTAATGAAGAGAAGAGATAGGTTGGTAGGACACATACTAAGACACCCAGGAATAGCAAGCTTAGTTATGGAAGGAAGGGTCGAGGACAAGAACTGTAGGGGTATACCAAGGTTAGAATATGTTAAACAGATAGCCTCTGATGTAGGATGTGGTAGCTATGTAGAGATGAAACGATTGGCTCAGGACAGGGAGGCATGGAGAGCTGCAACAAACCAGTCAAAAGACTGAAGACTCAAACAACAACAACAACAGATAAAGGAATTTTCCTAACCCCTTTTTCACATTCTTCTCCAAACATGATTTTAACAATTTCACAACACGCTGGTAGAATCGTTTCCTCAGCGGTCGTATGAGATTTCATGTTTTTAGCTATTAACTCAGCAACGGCATAGCTGGCTTCTTGGGCTTTATCAGACACAGACGATTTTTTTTAAAATTTTTAAACCAGTGTTGATTCATTTACTTGCAGCCTTTTGAAATATTCAACCGGCTTTTCAGAAGCAAATTGATGTTTTGAGAGAAGATGTCTCTTCAATTTACTTGGCACCATTGCTTCGTTCGACAGCTGTTCACCACAAATTAGGCATCGAGGTGTGGGTTTTTCGCCACCAGATGACATGAAACCAAAGGCTAAGTAGCTTTCATGATATTGTCGAAAGTTCCCAGAGTCACTATCGCCATTGCCACAATGTTTAGGTTTTCTAGGCCTACTTTCCAAAACATGAGTCTTCGCACCAACAAGGAGATTATTTTCACTCGAACTCAATTTAGAACACGTACCAGGTTATTCGTTTTTCTTAATAATTATAAAACGATCCATTTCAATACGTAAAACAACACTAGCTCTAACTACAACTTCACTGGCACTAACAGTACGATTAGGCTTGCCAGATATCTAAAATGTTCAACCGGGACCCCCCCCCTGTAAAAATCTTCACAATCTAATCCAATGTTAATTTAACAAATCATCATGCATTTTAACTGTAAATCCCTTCATCAAACCTCTAGCATCAGTCCATGCGTTGTTCATCAAAGAAAATACTCTCTCAACTGGTGCTGATGTCCCAGGTAAGCTGAAGGCATACTCAACAATCTTGATCAGATTGGGGGCTGCAATGCGATTCTCGTTGAAGTGACCAAACAGCCTTTTGACTGCAAATACTCCTTAGCAAGCTCAACTTCGTCAAACAGCTGATCATTGTTTATTTTCATATTTTCATCAAGAAGACTGCTATTGATGATTTCAGCAGAAGTTTCGGCTTTTTCTCAATCAACAGCATCTGTTTTCGTCAGATTGATCCATGAAAACTGTTCAGCGTTTCCAAAGCTGTTCTCCCAGAGTTCTAAGTATGCAATGCATCTGTCATAAAAGCCATCAAACACGATGACAATATTATTTATTTGTTCTACAGTTATAAGGCACACTGTGCTGTTGATCTTTCTGTATATAAGTGGTACAATAACTAAACTTCAATAACAATATTGCCGGGAACTGTCACACTCTCTTGTCTACGAGTAAAATTTTAATCCACGTATCCAAGTGATTATTATATCCAAGTGTTGCAGAAATTTCGCGGCACACCTGCGGAGGCCTCGCGGCACAGTGGTTGGAAATCGCTGCCCTAAAGCTTAGTTTCAACTCCTACAGTCAGAAAGTTTAAATTTGTCGCCTCATTTAGTTGCTATTGACTTGTGGGTAGTCTAGCCTGTCCGCAAACAGCTGTACTACTTATAAAAATGTAATTCACACAACGGAATCGTGGATTGAAATTAGAGGTAACATTAGGTTAAAACAAATCGGAAGATGAAGGCAACTTATATTCTGACGTGACTCACTCGTTACAAATGAAAGAATTCACTAATACACAATCAAAACACTTGCAATCATATCATAATTGTTCGCCTCTGCTAAGGCTCGTCGTTATAGCCAAAGGAAAAGTCAGAGAATACTAAAGAAAAGACATTCCTATCACCTTGCGGAATGTTGCCATATGTTTCAAACACTTTGGAAAGGTGGAGAGACTCCAAGCCTCAAGCCTCGTACTACATCATGGTACACTGTAAATGTGCTATTAGGCTCGCTGCTTGGCTCATTGGTAACGTTCTCGCTTCCAGGGCCAAAGGTTGCAGGTTCGTATCCTGGCGCAGTGAGCTGGTATTTGAGGGTGCGCAAATGCGAGGGAGCCGTGTCAGTAGATTTATTGGCACGTTAAAGATCCCCTTCGGGGCAAAATTCCGGCACCCCGGCGTCTCTAAAAGCCAGGGTAGTTAAAAGGGACGTAAAACCAATAACATTATTATTATTATTATTAAATGTGCTATTATAATATAGCGTGTGCTCACTGGGCCCTAGAAATAACATTATAACAACAGCATCTACCCTTGGCTGCCGTGAAGTGATACGTTGGTTAAGCATATTCGTGCGTCTGCACTACAATCATGTGTTACTCCTTAACACATATTTACAAAGTTTATAACCAAAGATAGTGGCATCAAAGCTCATCAAAAATGTCATGTATTAAAGCGGCAGTGTATAACTTCAAAACGGCCAAATGATACGTCCACTGGCTGGTGTATCTCTGCCTAAGTGCACCTGCACTTCCTAGCGTTTTAATATGCGTAGCAAAATTAACTAAAATATAACAGTGTTGTCTATACATGTGGGCATTTATAACACAGATAAATATGACTGTACTCGCTTCTTCTTCTGGCAATATCTGGTGTACTAGCGTACACGTGGAGCTCGCCATTGCATTGCATGACGTCATCTGGTTATACTGTGACCTGAGCAAGTCAAAACTAGACTGAGAATTACCCTAAACATAATAATGACATGGTCCCTACCTACAGTTGCTTTACAGTGTGACATTAATTCCACTCAACAATAATTTTAGGCCTTGACATGGGTGAGATAAGTTTCAAAACGCACATTTCTGGCGTGTAGTCATCCTGGTTAGCTTACCACGCTAGGATACTCAGATAAAGAGCCAGGTTCGACCCTTGGTTTCCGTCGCCTCTTTCGTTTCATTGTGGACTAAGATTTGAGCATCCCCCTCATCATGGTATTTAGTACATCTCTATTTCGAACTGGATACGCTGGATACAGATCCTCGACATCTCCTCGTGTTCGAATAAGCTTAACATGACGTTCTTGACGTTCCCTGAAGTTCTAATAATTATATCCAAGCAATAGTGCTTCAACTCCTTTACTAACACGATGTTAGATATTGTGAAGGTCTGCCACGTTGCTATGGCGTCTGATCACTCAGCACTTTGCCGTATGATTATCCACAAAGATCATCACGATCTAAAAATTAATATAATCGTGAATAATAATCGTTCACAGCTTACGCAAAATTATATCTGTTATTTATACGTTCGGATGCACTTTTCACTGATTGATTTACGTTTTATGAACCACCTCGTGGCTTTTTACACTCACAGCTAAACATTTTGGTCTATCTCACTTTCACAGAACTACAATATTCCTGTGAAATATCGTTAGATTCACCATTTATACTTGCAATGGTGTGGCATGCTTTAATATTCACGCAAAATGTATATGGTTTGCTCTCACAAAGCACTTTTCACTGTTTTAAATACTTTCCACCTGCGCAAAAAATCGCGCGTGCCTCGCTCATCTTCCGAAGAGTTGTGATTGTGACGTCTCTTCCAACGTAGTCCTGGGTTCCTGAAAATGCGCTAGTCATTTAGCGTCTATCAATTCTTCATAATTGGTCTCCTCAAACACCTGCGTCATTAATTTGACATCCAAGACTGTAAAAAATTCTCAATTTATCCACTACTGTTAATAACATCTACTGTCCTCTTGCATATTCTGTGACGTAATTTCACGCTGGGAAAAGGGTTTACTCGTGGTCAGAAAAATACAATAAATGACCATAGCAGTGGTCAAATAGATAGGATCAAAGTTCGTTCGGCTCGTCCTGGCCTGTTTAGTGAAATATCAACTATGTAATAATTAAAAGTATCACCTCTCGTGAGCTATTCGGGCTCAGTATGTAGGCCAGAGAGTTATGTACTATTAGATGAAGATTATTGCATGGGTTCATTTTTAAACGTTCACTCAGATCGCATGATTAGGACACAAGAGATAATAGCTCAATTTTAAAATTTCGCACAGCCGCCATCTTGGGGTTATGAAATCAATTGAATTTTGTTAGATTCTAATGGATTAATTTTTTTATAAACATTTACGCTACCAAGTTTCAATACGCATGGATGATTAAATCGCGAGTAAATTCCATTTACATGTATTAAATTCCCTTGGCTGCCATGTTGGTATTGTGCTCATAAGGTTATTGAAAGTCCACGAGATGAACTTATATTAATAACCTCTATCAATATACACAATTTCAGTTTGATTTCTGTAATCGATTCGTAGATTTTGAGACCCGTCTAAATATTTCGACTAGTCGTGATGGTGGATTGTTATACAGGTATAGGCCATAGAGTTATGTACCATTAGATGAAGAATAACGTGTAGGTTCATTATTCAAACTTTCACTACTATCGCATGATTAGGACACAAAAAGTAAAAACATAATTTCAAAATTTCCCACAGCCGCCATTAGAGGTTATCAAAACAATTAAATTAAATTAGACGACAGTGAATTAAAATGTGTATATACATTTACTGTAGGAAGTTTCACTGCGCTCGCATGGTTAAATCGCATGAAAAATTCATTAAAATGTTTCAAATTTGCTTGGCCGCCATGTTCGATTTGAACTTAACAGGTTTTTGAAAGTCACATACGTGAATTTGTAGTAGTACCCTTTATCAGTGTACACAATTTCAGGGTGATATATGTTACCATTGCGGAGATATAGAATGGCAGTGAAATATTTCGCATGGCCGCCATGTTGAATTGGTGAAACTTATCAAACTTTGAAAGGCACGGTCGAGGTCGGACAAGGTAGAAGTATGTACATATCGAGTTTCATTGAAATCGCTTTGGCCGTTTAGATTTTATTAGCGGGACACACACACACATACACACACATACACTTACATACACACACACGGACAAAAGGTGATCTCATAAGCCTTCTTTTCTTTTTTCATAAATCAAAATAGGCTAAAAATGTGTATACGAGGTATTGCAATGACACCGTCGACATGTTGATCACTTCAGTCAAGCTGTTAAGAAAGACGTGAGCAACTCAATGTGCAGCATGAACAATAGCCGTCACTCATTCCAGTGGTGGCTTTAGGGGTAGTGGTGTCCGGTGACATGACATGTTTTGGGGACTGGGGGATGTGAAACGTGAATACATTTTCAGGACGTCACAACATTGTACCAATTGGAATAGGTAGCTTTCTAATGAAGCCCACATAAAGTACACACTCGTCCCCGTAACCCTAATGGAACTGCAGTAGGAAACATGACCTATGTTTTCAAACACTCCACAAAGAAGATAAGAGAATTGTGAATGAAATATTGAACTCTGTATAAGATAACAAGTCGTGTGTGTTTCAATCAACCCACATACAGTAATCACGAATAGAGATCATATTATCAATCAAAGATTTCATTAAACGGAAACCAGTGACATTCTAATCAATATCAGCAGAGCTTGACTAATAAAACTAGTGTCTGATAAGATGTGTAAATAAGAGCTTTTAGATTTACTGAAACGTTAAAGATTCCCTGCTTGACAAAATCACGTCATCTCCGTAAAGCAACAGCAGATGAGTTGTCTGTTGTTTTTTTATTTTTTAGGGGGTATGTGGTATCGAGGTCATGTAGACCCGTGTATTAAGGTGTGTGTAGAATTTATCTGATAACCTGTGTCAATGAGATGTCTGTACTAGCGTGTGTATTTTCAATGAGGTAGGATTTCGGTACAAAGCGGCCGTGGTTAGGCACCATCCAGGCATTTTCCTGGTGTAGTAGTGGAGAAACCAAGGAAACCCACCTCCAGTATGGCCTAGGTAGGAATTGAACGTTTCTCTTCTCAGTTTTGCCTCACGAGGCTGAGTGTGACCCGTTCCAGCCAACAGATCAGATTTAAATTTCTTGCCAGAGCAGGTAATCGAACCCCGGCCTCCACGTTGATAGCCTAGGATGCAACGAGGCAGACAACAGCAGAATATTTATTATAATTATTGTTGTTAATTCTCTTTAGGGGTTTACATCTTGGTCATCAGCCCCATGTAGTAGAATTTGTATGATAACCTGTATTTATGTGATGACTGTAGTAGTGTGCGTAGCTGTATTGGGGACAGGAATGTGGTAGGTGTCCCGGGACTTGAAATGAAATGAGATAGCTGCTGCTCTTGGCATTTACCTGGAGGGAGTATGGAAAACTCCGAGCAAAAATCATACTCAGGATAGCCGCTGTCAGTGCCTGGATCAAACCTACGATATTCGGACTTGCTGCAACTGCCATCACGGTCGTGGTGTCGATTTATAAGCACGCCTACGCCACGGGGTAGCAGAAGAAGAGACGTTAAACGATGGACTTGAAAATGTGAGCGCAGTGGGGATTCTAAACCCAATCTCCTGCTTTTGGATACTTCCTGAATGCGGTCACTCAAGTCTTACCCAACAGATGCGACCGCTCTATGAGTATCTATGCCAGAGCAGGACTAGGCACTAGGGCGGCCAGCTCTGCTGCTCTTGGCTAGTTTGAATTCTGGTGCCAGGCGAAGGCATTCAGAGGTGGATGTGTCGTTGCGCGTGGCTTTAAAACTCGATGGTGAAGGGCGTCATGATCGGTCATAGTTTCATACCTAACCCCACCGACAGTAGTGGCTACGCTGGCTAAAGCGCAGTGTTAGATCATGGGGCCAAGCTCTCTGCTGACTTGGTAGACGCGTGGGTTCGAGCCCCACCGTCGGCCGTCCTTGAAATGGTTTTCTGTGGTTTCCCATTTTCAACACCAGGCAAATGCTGGGACGGTACCTTCCGACAGGCCGCGGCCGCTTCCTTCCACATCTTTCTCCAATTTCATTCACCTTAATCAATTCCATCTCTCATCCCGACGCGCAGGTCGCCCACGGACGTCGAATAGAAAGACCTGCACTAGGTCTCTGAGGAGACCACACGGGAAAAAAACGCACCACGTCACTTGACCAGATATGGGAGGAGAGATATAAAGTTGCTATTTGATTTTAGTCACTGATGAGACTGAATTTGCTAATATTTGAACTATTAAACATTTTATGCAATTATTTTAAACTAAACGGGTGCTTTCTACGCCATTGTTTTGTGAAAAATCATCACATTTTTCCTTCATAATTAACAAATATCTATATTCTGAAAACACTGACATATGTTATTGTCCATAAAGAAACAAATGTACCTATATGATACTTCAATAAATAAGCAATTATATGCAATGCAATTCTTCTTCTTCTTCGTCTTTTACCGCTCATGCGTAGTCGACGGTTTTGACAAGTCTTCTCCATTTCCCTCTGTTAACTGCTTTCCTGCGAGGTCCTCTCGCACGCAATCCATCCATCTTCTACCAGGACTACCTCTCTCCCTCCTTCCTTCCACCTCCAGGTCGAGCGCTCTCCTTCTAACGTAGCCCTCATCCCTGCGCTTAACGTGACCATACCAGAGCAATCGTCTTTCTTGGACATTTTATAACTTACTAGCTGTTACCCGCGGCTTCACCCGCAATAACATTTAGAATCCCGTTATACATTAGTTATATAGATTTGTCCTGCAGCTTTGATTTAAGGAAGGTCCCCTAGCCTACTGCCATGTCTATCGAGAGTGTTTTTAACGCCTAAGCACTTCTCGGTAAACTACATTTCTGGTATTTCTCTCAGGCTGCAGAATGACTAAGCTACCAGAAGAACTGACTCTGGAGCATGCTACTTAAAGTTGACCATGTGCGAAACAGTCACTTCTCAGATCCACACCAGCTACTTTTAATCTCTTCCCCTGAGCCTTGTTAATTGTCATGGCGTAGCAGACTTTCAAAGGAAACTGCAGACGTTTGAATTGAAAACGGTAGTATGATGGGATTAAAGGAATGCGGGCATGAAGACAGTTTCGCCTTGGCGAACACCTGTAAATATGGTGGTTTCAATCACAAATTTATGCAGAGCTTTAACCTGCAGCCTGGTTCCATGGCAGAGTTTAGGAGGGTTTAGATTGCGCAATAACATGGCAGGAGCAACAACCTTGAGGATCAGGACATTAGGCGGTATTCCGGATGGGTTAAGAGTGTTTAAAAACTCCACAGGATAATGAACTGCATCTTCAACCTCTACAATTGAGTCTACTGATTTGTATACCATTTTTGTTGTTGATAACTTCTTAGGGATGGCGATATTTATACTATCAGCAGAGTCATTTGTTGGGGTAAGAATAGCTCTTTCTTCCATACATGAATTATCAAGGTTGGAATTTACAAACACTTGGGGGATAGATCTGTTCGATCAAATTCTCTAAACTGTCAACAACTTCGCACAGTTGAGCTAGAATAGTTATTTTTCCGTCATTTTCCTCCAACTTTCCATCGCCAATGCTTAGAAGGAGACGCGAAAAATCCTCAACCATAAAATCACCATGGAGGTGTACGCGCATGTTGAGAGTCAAGGGAATTGATGTGATTTTGGGCCATATGTAAGACGATTTTAGACAGGCATTTACTTCGTCAGCCCTTGTTCGACGGGGTATAATAGGGGGGGGGGGGGTCTGTCTGAAGTCACCGGCAAGAAGTAGTGAGACTCCACCCATAGGTTGGTTGTTACCCCTAATGTCCCTAAGTGTTCAGTCCATTGCCTCGACCCCTCCTTTGTGCGCCATCGTGCATCATCCCAAACAATGAGTTTTGTCTTTCTCAGCACGCGAGTTGTGCCACTTTGCTTAGAGATGTTACGAAGGGCAGATGCAGCGTGACTGAGGTTAAGAGGGAGCTTGAAGGCAGAATGCGCTGTTCTTCCACCATCCAGTAGGGTTGCTGCAATACCAGAGGAGGCGACTGCGATGGCAATGTTCTGTCGACTTCTAAATGTACTGAGCAGGAGATTAATCAGGAAGGTTTTGCCAGTTCCGCCTGGAGCAACTAGAAAAAGAACTGACCACATTCTGAAACAACACTTCGAACTATTTCGTCATAGGCCAATCTCTGCTCGTTGTTCAAGTTTGGAACATTATCAGCAACCACTTTGGACAACTTAATTGTGTCGTAAGATAGTTCACTGACATATTCTCGGTGAACAACGACGGAGTCTTGTTCTCTAGAAGGCGACGGAAGTCCAAAGCGTTCTAGTTGTTGACCAGACATTTTTAGTACTAAATCCTCAAGAAGCACCAGTCACCTGTTGTAGATAACGCCCATGATCAGGTTGACATCAGCACACTGCCTCTGAACCTCTCTCACCACATCTTCCGCGAGGCTGTCTTTGTGTTTTTTCCAGAGCATGATGGGATCACTCACTTGGCAAAACACCAGTAAGATGGCAAGCAGCTCGCGTATCTTGTGGGGAGAGTCGGTGGAGGACGCTCTCTCTAGTCTGCGGTCCCAGTGCGCATCATCCTCTAGCAAGCCAAGTGCTTTACATGCCGCTTGAAATGTTGGTTGAACCACCCCTGCCACGGTTTTGCGGACAGTAAAAGACTAAGGTCCAGGGATTTTATGTAAAAGGAGGCGGAGGTAATAGCACTTGGCACTACCAGGGTGAACGGTGTAAACTCTGCAAAGGGTCTGATCTTTTTTCAAACCAGGATAACCTGGGACTGGCTTTCCTTGTTTCCTTCTACAGAACTTATTACCTTTCCAAACGAAATAGGAAGGAACTTCACAATATAAGAGTGTTGAAGCAAATTTATCGGATCGGCATAGTTCGAAGAAAGCAAGAAGAGTTGGGTTTGGAGGGCTGTTAAACTGCTCACGAGCGTCGTCTTCATTAAAGTAAACCCGCTGGCCGTTCTCGAGGTGGACGACAAGTTGCATGACCGAAGGATAGCGTTCATGTATGAGGAAGCAGAATATGCGCCAAGCCGCCTCTGAGCTGCTGATGTAGCGTCCTGATTCATATCTCGCAACTTCGTCAAACTCTCCGATGCTAACAGTAGCTTAGTCGGAACCTTCGTTACATACTTGCAAATGTATTTTATTGACTTTACAGAGTTGCAGTACTCAACATTGATATGAGCTGAGAAGGTGCGAGATAGGACGGGGTTATAGGATACCACCCAGCTATTGTCAAATTCTACTCCCTTTTTAATAATAGAAACCCCACCCTGCGAAGTGGGCAGCCTGCGATATTTGTGATACCGAACTTCCCCGGTTTGGGTTTCCTTGATAAGTGGTCTGGGGTACTTCTTGGTGCATGCTCCTTCCTCCATGCAAGACGAACTCCTGTTGAGAACTCCACTTGGACCGTGGATCATGGTTGCCTTGAGAATTTCATGGCGAGCAGGGTCAAGATTTGGGTCAGGAATCTCAGTACTGATCACCTTGTCGATGTCTTCAGGCCTTAGCTTTTCTTCCAGCCACAGAAGTATGTGAACGTGAGGTAAATCCTTGCTTTTGCCATTCAATGGAATACATGTGACACCTTGAAGGACCAGAGATACAACCCTTAGTAAGAAGTCTTATCATGTGCTTAACTTTAAAATGGAATACCCACGCTACCAAATCATGCCTATCTTGAGGTTGTTGACCTTGTTTCAGGTGCTCGACTACTTCGGACCATTTTGGATTGCAGGTGAATGTTATAAAAAGATCAGGACGTCCAAAATGGCGCACGTAAATCATCCTGAGCGCGTTCATGCATATAGCGCGGGCCTCCAGTGAAAGTCGACGGCAACACGACCATTTTACCAATATCTGACAAACTTTACTCATTGCATCCTTCAGGTGCACATATTCCTCACTTCTCAACTTTTTCTGATTGATGCGAATCCAAAGTAGTTTCTCTGTCTCAATCTTTGCATACATATCAACCAGAAACTGATTGAGAAGATTGCGAAATAACAAAAGATAAGAATTATCACCCTCACGCTCAAATATTCTGAAGCTGTAAAAGTTAGCGGCAGACACGGTCTTCTTCAAAGGTGCTTGAGTGCTGTTGTGACGTGGAGGGATATTAATGCAGTAGCCATCTTCTCCACGGCAGAACATAAGCGGATATTGCAGAGCATCATACGCGCGATGTGTTTCACCAATACGAAGCAACCTGCTATCTCTGCCGTGGAGTACAATATCCCTTTTCTCAAACTCCTGACAAACAATTAAAACCGCCACTTCCTTAGTGCTAGGGGCGTTATAGCGGCCTTTGTGGCCGTCAAGAGGTCTTTTGTCAGCTTTCATAACCACCCGGAAGTCTTGATTGCCATCAGGAACTGATTCCATTGCTGTTATAAAATCCTGGATGTATATATTATGCTTGTGCAACAGATCCTGCAATTGGAGAACTATCTGAGGTTTAACGTCAGGGAAGATGCCACATCGGATGTTTTTTCTAAGTCTTCATCTCCAACAAAGTAAATTTGTAGAAATTGAGGCTGCTGTTCAGATGATGGTAATAATCTCCAGATTCGATGGTATACCTGCCCTTGCACTTTAAAAGTTGGCATGAAATTGCCTTCTTTTACTTCCTTTGCACCAAAAGGTAACATTTGAAAACAACTATTATATTTACGTGTATTAGACAGGAAGTGTTCCGTTTCTGGGTGCTGATGGTTAAGGAGGCTGTGCAAGGGTTCAGGATATTGTTGGATCGGGCGAAGCTGTATTTTTCCATTACTGCAACACATTCCTGGAGATTCATCCTTCCATTTCTTGGCTTTTCAAAATGTACAAACCACCTGAGAGCCAATATTCAATGGTTTGTTCGCAGAATAATCAGTTTTGTGGATTATATTGAATGCCGGATATTTTTAATACTGTCCATGGAAGAGTCTTGACTTGAGCTCTTTTAAAGTTATGTGTAACAACAGCCTTTCTATTTACATCTGGGTTGCTCTTTGTATATTTAGCCACTGCATCCCTATTTACTTCTGGGTGGCTCTTTGTATATTTGGCCACTGCATCCCTATTGACTTTCTTATTGCATGCAACATACTTCTTAACTGCCCTAAGGTTTACTTCAGGATGTTCTTTCGCGTATTTGTTTACAGCTTTATTTAATTGTTTTACGGATGTTGTTAGTAAATCGTTTTCTACGTTTTGAACCTCTATTTGTTTTAGTTTGAGGTACTGAATCGAGGAGGATTTTCGCGGTATGAGGAGAAGATGTTACTGAAGAAGGCTGAATGAAAAGCGGGTATTCACATTGTAAAATTGTAGGCGTGAATGGCTCGTAAACATCAAAACGTCTCTGCGTGAACTCTCCCGTAAACCTGAACCTTTTAACAGAAGCTGCAGAACCATACGTATTTCCAGTTCGTAGTACACGATTACAGTAGACCTGGAATTGAAAAATATAAGTCTCTGCCGCTACTTGCAATTCGAATAATGTACCGTATGTGTAAGGCATTGACAAACAGATACATATTCAGCCTTGTTTATGTAAGGCTGGCAATCTCGTATCATAGAATACACCTGTAGTCTTTCCCAGTTGTAGAGGCGTGCCTGACAATGTCAGCACGCACTGTACGTGCATGTGATATGTTGCCATACATTGCGTAAGATAGAGCAGAGAAGAGACAGGCACCATCTTCGGGAATTTTATAGACTTGGTGGGGAACTTGGGTGCCATCTACCTCTAACATTTCTACTGCAGCCATCGTGAAAACAATCAATGAACAGCAAATACACCAAAAAAATAATAAGAAGAAGAACCTTCCATGAGTAATAAAGAAATGGAATACACCTAACGTAAAAACAAATCTCTACTTAAACAAGTAGTTCCGTGAAGAACTATACAGCCTATTTTCATATATCCTACTCATGTTAACTGCCTCTTTCAACATACAAAATTTCAGTTTGAAGGTTGTAATAGATTCGTAGATATTGAGAACCGTCTAAATATTTCAGATGGTCGCCAGGTTGGATTTTTATTTATGTACTATTTCATGAAGATTGTTGCGTATGTGTGGTATTCAAAATTTAATCGCATGATTAAAACACAAGAAGTGAAACAGAGATTTAAAAAATTCACACAGCTGCCATCTTGTGGTTATGAAAAAAATCAAATAAAATAGATGCCAGTGGATTAGCATTTTTATCTATCTATATATTTAAAACACTAAGCTGTTTTTTGTACACACGAGATTGTGAAAACGACTTAACCGATTGGCTTCGTAGAGCACTCTAACGAAAGCTCTTGGCCTCGAGATTTGCAGAGTGTCTCTAAAATAAACAAATATATTACGGTATATTTTTAAATTAATATAGAAAATAGCAGAATTCTTTCCCCTCACGCATGCGCACAATCCGCCTGGGGTCATGACAAAATGGCGGTGAGAAGTCCATTAAAATGTAAGTTATTTAATAAGCTTCCATGTAATTGAAAACATACATTAACCAAGTTCTGACAATAAAATATAATAACAGTATGAACGTATACGAATGTGCAACATTGATTTATTTGGATAATGAAATGGATTAGTTCCTTCAGACAGCGGCTTTTGAATATAATGAATAACTGCGTCTGCTTCTGAACATGAGTGCGCGAGTAGCTATGTGGTTAAGACGATTGACTGTGGTTCCAAGAAGCACCGGTTCGGTCCCAGCCCTCGCCAGTATTTTTATTTTTTTTACCACTGAAATATTGTTTAATCAAAGAGTATTAGTAAGGTTTTATGTCTGTTAAAGATACATATTTCTACATTCCCTCTAAATACGTTTTATTTCCGTTTTACCATTGCATTGCAGCATGTGATCAAAAGAGCAAACTGTTGCCCGCAGTACGCCGTTTAAATATCTGCAATCAGTTCCTACAACTGACAACAGATGGCAGTACATCGCTCATATAGTTCCAGTAACTGACAGCAGATGGCAGCACCATTGCATCGATATATTAAAAACACAAGACATAGCACGTTTTCACGTGATGGAAAATTATAAAGGAGGGGAATATTTAAGAAGGGAAATGTTGAGGAACATTAACCGACAATTGAATGTGTAGGCTAGGTTGTTTATGTACCTTAATATTGCAATTTCTTCCCAATGCTTCGCTGGTCAAGCTATTAGAGTCCTAGACTAAAAGTTATAATTATGCACCGTCGATATACTCTTAAATTATTAAAGAAAAAAGTAGTTTTCCAGGCACTCGCGCGTGTCCACAATTGCTTTCGCCATGAGAGACACTTGGCAAATATAATTCGTTTGAAGGGCTCCGACATCGTGGTCACTCAGCCCCGTGTACTTGGGTGTGTAGTAGGCTAGGTTGTTTATGTACCTTAATATTGCAATTTCTTCCCAATGCTTCGCTGGTCAAGTTATTAGAGTCCTAGACTAAAAGTTATAATTATGCACCGTCGTTATACTCTTAAATTATTAAAGAAAAAAGTAGTTTTCCAGGCACTCGCGAGTGTCCACAATTGCTTTCGCCATGAGAGACACTTGGCAAATATAATTCGTTTGAAGGGCTCCGACATCGTGGTCACTCAGCCCCGTGTACTTGGGTGTGTACGTGTGAAATTTTCTCTGATAACCTGTGTTATTGTGATGGCTGCATTACTGTGTGTATTTGTAATTAAGGTGGTAAATGGCAAGGAGACGGCCAAGGCCTTAAGTTAGGAACCATCCCGGTATTTGCCTTAAGTGGAAGGGGGAAACCACGGAAAACCACATCCAAGATTGTCGAGGTGGGAATTAAACCTTCTTCTTCTTAGTTATACCTCAAGAGACTGAATGTGCCCCGTTTTTGCCCTCAGACCAGAATTAAATTTCTTGGCAGAGCAGGAAATGTAACCCGGGTCTCGGGGGCGATAGACAAGAATTGGTGGGCCTCCATGTGTTAATACGATTTTTGACATGCACGGGACATAGAATTCAAAAACTGCCTCCGTTAGGGTGACTGTCGAAGTGAGTATTGAGTATAGGCCTATGGTCATTCCAGTAGTTGGTGAAGTGATTCTATGTTCCCCTTCAAAATGTACTGCCATAACCTATAACAGGTGAAGGAAATTGCTTATTTAGAGCAGTTTCGTACTGTTTATAACAAAATGAAGAACGTCATTCTGAGCTGCGTTTTCAAGCTATTGCAAAAAAATTCGCTGGCAGGAACAATTATAAGGAATTTATTTTAAGCGATCAGTCTCATCGCATTCTCCTCACCAACCAACTTGAGTATGACAGTCTCTGGACGGTCATGTTGAACTTCATTGTATAAGACAATTGTTTAATGATTATTTGTTTAGAGTACTGAGTCTAACTACGCAGTTGATTTCGGCAATGGAAGTATTATTTGCCATTTAATATTTAGCGGCTCTGTTATTGCAGGAACTATAGTGTTATCGAATAATACGAAGCCACATTTAAAATCCAATATAAATAGGCCATTTCAGAAACAATTCCAGATATTATGCAGTACAGTGTACTCTAAGGTCTTTGACGATCAAATGTAAACTTTGTTCTACATTGTATTTCTCTTGCGTAAAATCTATGCGTGGTTACTTTGGTCTTTACTGTTGTGAGGGTAAAATTGATCTGCTGGAATATGAAATATTTGCCAAGCTGCAACAATGTAATGATATTAATTTAAAAGTCATTGAACTTATATCCAGTAGTTCAAACACATACATCAGCGTTAACAGATTGGATACTGAAGATGAAAGCCAGCTACTTCATTTCCCTATTATTGAATTTTTCAATTCCTTGGAATTAAGTGATTCGCCTCCACATACTCCGAACGTTTGAGCCGTAGTTATGCTCCTTAGAAATCTGAACGTTTCCCAAGGACTCATATTAATATATTAATTGTAAGAAATATGTAAGAAATTGCTTGGATTCGGATATAATAGGTGCAGTAATATTAGGCAGAGAGCTCAAATCCTACGACTTGATTTAACACCTTCCGATAAAACACTTGCAGGTACAGTACATTTTCTTTTAATAGGCAACAATGTCCTATTCGCTCGGCCTACTTTATCACAATCAATCAAGCTCAAAGAGAAACTCTTGAACGTATTGGGCTATTTACCTCATCACGTTTTCAGTCATGACCAGCAGGATAGTGAAGGTACAAAAAAGGTCCTGTATGGGATGATAAGAATAAGAGGCGGAAGGATCCTACGGATTATGTTAGAATGGTGATCAAAAGGGGAAAAGAGATAGAAAATAGGGAAGAACTGAAGAAAATGTGGAAAGAATATTTTGAAGAACTCCGGAACCAAAATGGAAACCACGGCGAGGAGGAAGAAATCGGGGAAGAGGTACAGTAGATGAACTGCAAACAGAAAAGGACTTAACATGGAAAGACGTGGAAGATGCAGTGAGGAAGATGAAATGAGGGAAGGCACCAGGTGTGGATGAGTTGAGTGTGGAGTTGGTGAGAGCAGCAGGAGAGGTGGGGATACAATGGTTGTACCGAATGATGAAGACAGCATGGAAGGAAAGGAAGACCCCAGAGGGCTGGAAAAAGGGAATAATTGTCCCGATCTGCAAGAAAGGTAGTAGAACAGAATGCAGAAACTATCGGGGAATAACACTGATGAGTCATTGTGCAAAGTTGTTTGAGAAAGTTTTGGAAAGGAGAATTAGGACAAGGATAGAAGGAGGGATGAGGGAAGAACAATCTGGCTTCAGAGCAGGAAGGTCCACAGTGGATTTGATTTTTGATATAAGGCAATTACAAGAACAGCACTATGAGTATGGAACAGATCTACTGATGGCCTTCCTGAACATTGAGAAAGCATATGACAGTGTATGCAGAAACAAAGTATGGAAGTCCCTGGAGGATAGAGGAATAGAAAAATGGACTATAAGGAGGATAAAGGAGATGTACAAGGGAAGCGTGAGCTGTGTGAAAGTGGGAGGAGAGAGATCGGACTGGTTGGAACAGAGAAACGGCCTGAAACAAGGAAGTGCACTGTCACCGTTACTTTTCATTGTGGTGATGGATAACATAATGACCCGAGTGGCACAAGTAATTGGGGAAGGAAATATGAAAGCAATGGTGCTTGCAGATGATTTGATGATTTGGGGAAACAAGGAGGAGGAGGTACAGGAACAGTTGGACGTGTGGGAAGGAATAATACAAGGTTATGGGATGAAATTTAGCATAAATAAGAGTGAGATGGTGATCACAACAAGGAAGAAGGAAAGAACCACAACAGGAATAACAATTGGTGGGGAACAGCTGAAGGAAGTGGAGAGTTTCAAGTATCTGGGTAGCCTGATGCAAGAGAATGGAAGAAACGATAGAGAAATAAATGAGCGGGGGAGACAGGCAGAAGCATTCCGGAGGAGTGTGAGAAGCATGTTATGGAGCAAGGATGTCCCTCAGAACAGCAAAAAGATCATATATCGGACGTACTATGTCCCTATCCTGACGTATGCCTTGGAGGCCTGGGTTATGAAAGGAAGGGTGAAGAGCAAAATACTGGCCAGTGAGATGAGGTTCTTGAGAAGCAGTATTGGAGCTACAAAGAGGGACAGAATAAGAAATGAGAGGACCAGAGAATTAATGAAGGAGGAACCATTACAGGATGGTATAGAGAAATCTAGACTTAGATGGTATGGACATGTAAAACGAATGGAGGAGAAGAGGATACCCAGGAGGATACACGAGACGAAGTGGGAAGGAAAGAGACCAAGAGGGAGACCGAGAGACAGGTGGCTGAAGGGGGTGGAAGAAAGCGTGAAGAAGAGAGGAGAAGACTGGACAAGGGTGGAGGCTGAGAGATGGTGGGAAGACAGAAGACGTTGGAGAGGCTTGTGTTCCAAACAGACCCGGCCAGTTGCTGGAAACTGTGCAATATGATGATGACCTCATCACGTTTTCAGTCATGACCAGCAATATGTTGCAATGCTGAGAGTGCTATCTTTTGACGCCCTTAAAGTTTCAATAGTGCTAAAAAGTAATCGTACAAAGAATGTAACTTATATAAGAAGCTTCTTCAGTAATTTTGTTTTCCATTGTCCGTCATGTTTTGACGGGTTTCATCTAGTACGCTTTTAACGTGCAAAGTTTCACTGCACTCGGATGGTTAAATCGCGAGAAAGTCCATTTAAATATTTATACATCGCGTCGCCGCCATGTTGGATTTGTGCTCAGCAGATTACTGAAAGTCCTATAGGTGAACTTACGTTCATAGATTCTATGAACATAAAAAATGTCAGTTTGATTGCCGTAAAAGATTCGTAGATATTGAGAACCGTCTAAATATTTCGGATGCTCGCCATTTTGGATTGTTAGTGTGCCCGTTTAGACCGAAGTCCAACGACCACATATTTAAGCATTTCACCAAAAATCAGTCATCACGAGAATCTAAACATCTCAGGGCGCCATATGGGTTAAAGTGACAACGATAACAAGATAAAAAAATGCTTTACTGATTTTTGGCTCGATGCAACAATAATGATAGAAGGAGACTTTTAAAATAGCACAATTCCTAAAATAATCTCATTTTATTAAAATTTTAAAATTTACTTTAAAGACATGCCAGAATAGCATTAGGAATGCATGAAGAATCATACATTTATGTACAACAAAAATACAGGGTTACCAACACAAGAACACTTGAATTTGAACGAAAGCCAGAATGTCAGTCCTGTTGACTTTGTTCAAATTATATTTATTTACAGTAATAGGTTCTTCAGGGCAAATTAAATTGTCCAGCCTGAATCCTGAATGATTAGCATTCACTTGTTGAAAGAAAATTTAATTGTTTCACTCGTTGTAAAAAATCACTTTGTTTCTGGTTACATTTTGTTGCAAAAATAACTATCACTTTCCAGGAATCATTATTCCAAAAATTGGTACATTTTTAGGTCATAACAATGGGTTTAACACAACATCAACTTATAGGACATCTGAGCATCTTTGAAAAATATTGTTTAAACAATATGAGTATGGATTCGAAGAACTTCGATGTTGAGCATCTGATCTCGATACAAAATAATAATTCTGACTATTATTTCATGGTCAAAAAATTATTAACAAAAACAACAATTCTTTCAATGTTAATGTAACCATCCAATCATTCAAATATTATTTGAAAATATTCAGAAAATTGTTACCGAAATAGTAACAAATACTATTATCAAAAGTTGCAATTCTTTGACAGAATATGAAAGTCTTTACATTATTTTACATTTTTAATATATTTATAACAAAAGTTTGGTGCTTTTCAGTCGGTCAACACGAATGTACCCAAATAGAGCTGGGTTATGCCCTGATCATGAAATAAATTACATAAGATTAATAAATAAATATTAATCTTATGTAATTATAGGACATTAATAAATAAATATTAATCTTATGTAATTTATTTCAGGATCAGGGCATAACCCAGCTCTATTTGGGTACATTCGTGTTGACCGACTGAAAAGCACCAAACTTTTGTTTACTTAGGCAACACTGAAAAATGGCTTCAAACCTCACAATAATATTTATAATTTTAATAGGATCACAAATATCCTTTAAATGGTAGTGGCTGTTCATGAAATAACAGTATTAATTTATTTATAGCCTCGGCCCATTCTATTTAAATGTGTCAAAATCACATGATCATATTTAGTATTAGACAAACGGTAAAGTCTCATTACAATGAAAGGGTAACTTTAATAACAAATTCGGGTTGACAAGTACTGGAAAAATATTTATAGAACACGAGAATCAACTGTGAATCAACTGTGATGGTTTCATAAAATAACACTTGGTTATCAAATTCGACGAAAGTGTGGCTTGTAACTATATTTTCAACTCCCAACATATTTATAAAAGTCATCAAACCTCCACAATGGTGGATGCTTCATGTAACGACGATTTCGTTCCTGCGACTTAATTGCACAACCAGAATGAAAAATTCTACTATTTCTAAACATAATATTTCTTCCCAAATTATACATAATCATGATAATCTAGCCCTTGCTTGCTATCCAAACTGGAAGATTAAGAAACTAGTAAGCTCCTCCAATAAGTTTACTGTAATTTCACCATCATATTAAATCTTAATATTTTCACATCGTGTCTATTCATGGTCAAACGTTCTATCAAATGACGTTACCCAAATAATTTATATTTATATAAACTCTGGCAAAACCCTAATTTATACATGCATCCAATATATTATTCTGTTAGTAGAATGTGGGCGTGCGTTTAACCCCTAACCTTCGGAAAAGCAAGTATCCGATATAGTGAACTGTTTCGAATATACATTTTATAAATTCACACTACATGATATGATTATTAGAGAGTACAAATCATTGTTATTATTATCTCCGAAAAATTGAAAATAATAATTATTATTATCATTAAATAATCATTATTATTATTACTTCCAAAACTGGAGTTAACTTCAATAAACTGTTCGAGAAAAGATCAAACTCGACTTCTTAAACATGGAAAAACATCCAATCCTCAACTTAAATTAACTTTAATATTTACAGATACGACGGCTGATGACCACGATTAGAACAAGTAGTTCCGTGAAGAACTATACAGCCTATTTTCATATATCCTACTTATGTTAATTGCCTCTATCAACATACAAAATTTCAGTTTGATTGCTGTAATAGATTCGTAGATATTGAGAACCGACTAAATATTGCGGATGGTCGCCATGTTGGATTTTATATATGCAGGTCTTAGAGTTATGTACTTTTACATGAAGATTATTGTGTACGTGTAGTATTCAAACGTCAATCGCATGATTGGGACACAAGAATTAAAAACGAGATTTTAAAATTTCGCACAGCTGCCATCTTGTGATTATGGAAACAATTGAAATAAATTAGATGCCAGTGGATTAACATTTGTATAAGGATTTACTGTACCAAGTGTTACTGCACTCGGATGGTTAAATTGCGAGAAACGACCATGTGAATAATTATAGTTCGCATCGCCGCCATGTTGGATGTGTGATCGCCAGGTTATTGAAAGTCCTATAGGTGAATTTATGTTCATAGCACCTAGGAACATTAAAAAATTCAATTTGATTGCTGTAATAGATTTGTAGATATTGAGATCCATCTAAATATTTCGGATGGTCGCCATGTTGGATTGTTATATGGAGTCATGTACCATTAAAGGAATATTATTCTTAGTTTCATTATTCAAACTTTCACTTCGATCGCATGATTACGACACAAGAAATAGAAACATTATTTTAAAATTCGCACAGCCGCCATCTTGAGGTTATGTAAACAATTGAACTAAATTAGATACCAGTGCATTACAATGTGTACAAACATTTCTTGTACCAAGTTTCATTGCGTTTGAATGATAAAATCGCGAGAAAGGTCAATTTAAAATTTTCAAATTCACTTGGCCGCCATATTTGTTTTGTAGTTAACCGGTTTTTAAAGGTCTAATAGATGAACTTTCAGTATTACCCTTTATCTCCGTACAAAATTTCAGGGTGATACCGCTAATAGTTTCAGAGATATAGAATGCCAGTGAAATATTTCGCACAGCCGCCATATTGAGGTTATGTAAACAATTGAACGAAGTTAGATGTCGGTGCATTACAATGTGTATAAACATATACTGTACCAAGTTTTATTGCGTTTGGTTAATAAAATCGCGAGAAACGTTTATTAAAAGTCGCATTTTGCTTGGCCACCATGTTGGTTTTGTAGCCACCAGGTTTTCAAACGTCACATAGGTGAACTTCTAGTAGTTCCCTTTATTACCGTAAACAATTCCAGGGTGATATCGGTAATAGTTTCGTAGATATTGAATGCTGGTGAAATATTTCGCACCGCCGCCATGTTGGATTGGTGAGACGTAATAAAATTTGAAGGGCACGGTCGGAGTCACCCGGAATAGTGCTATGAACTTACCGAGTTTCATTGAAATCGCTCCAGCCGTTTAGATTTTATTAGAGGGGGACACACACACACCATCACACACACACACACGCACACACAGACACACGGACGAAAGGTGATCTCACAAGCCTATTTTTTCAAAAATGAAAATAGTCTAAAAATGACAAAATCAAATAAAATGCTCATGATGCTTGTCCATAGATTCAAGTCATTGAATCGACATGTCTGAACGTAGAGAATACTCAGAACTAGGCTTCCTATGCCTCGCAGAATCATTGGCAACAGCAAATTTCCAAAGAAAAAGTGTGTTAATTAGACTGTAGAAAAATGAGAATTCCGGCTAACTACGCATAAGAATAATGCAAATTGTAGCTTACATTCTTGTAGATCTTGATGTAGGAGATAATCTGGTTAAAACCAGACCATTCCAGTCTTCAGTCCCCATATGGACTCGTACTTAAATCCTGGTATCGGCCTCCAATTTATACCCGCAATTTGTCTAGCAAGACATAGCGATGATTATATTCGTTGCCTGGTAATAATCTTGATGTAAACTGTTCATGATGGCAGCTCTAACAGCCGTAGTTAATTTCTTGAAAGGGACTAGATTTATTTGATCCATGGTTAAAAAAAAAATCCAGATTTAGCAAGTAGCAGGTAGGGACCCTCTTCGGAGGTAGCCCTGCCCAGGGATTGGCGCCCCTGCCTATGTGAGTCCCAGAGCATACTGACCCGGTGTGTACCATCTGGTAAGGGTCCCAGCTCAGGGTTACGAGTGAAGACCTCAACGGAATCTACAGCGGAGAAGATGGATTTCGGAACGGTGGAGATTGCGGACGAGGCAGCCCAGTACTCAGGGAATAATGTGAGTGCACTAAGCATCAGCAGCGTCTGTTTCCCATGTTAGGGGCGGCTGCAATGGCGTCTGTTCTCCATGTAAGGGGCGGCCTGAATACTTGCTGGCAGTAGCTCTAAAATGCCTTTGGGAGTGGCGACCCCATTGTAATTAACGCTCCTGAATAAGATTCGGAGTGGCCAACCTTGAAGGCGTTCAGTCTTCACCCCTAGTAAATCTATTTACTAGTTCAGATACGATGATAAACAACGACGCAGATGTCACTACCCCAGGGAGTATCCAATCTCCCGTCACCAATGGTGGCGCATTCAGGCCTTCGGACTCTGGGGAGCCTGACCTCATCGTGCGGGGAAAGTCGGAGTTCCTCAATACCGTCAACCGATTGAGACCGAAAACTATCACACATATTGGAACTATCAATATTCAAACTCTTTGTAAGACCGGAAAACTCAAGCAATTGACCGATATCCTGAATAAACGCAAGATTTCAATAACAGCAGTCCAAGAAACCAGATTTACTGATGATATGGCTTTTGAGTCAGAAGGTTATAGAGTAATTAAGGGGAAGTCGGCGTCTAAGAATACACATGGCTCCAGAGTTTTTTGAAACAGCCTTTTTAATAAGAAGTGATGTGATGGATTCTGTAATCGGATTCACATCAGCTAGCGAACGTATCTACGTATTATCTCTCAGATGCGGCAACAAGGGATACTCTATTGTAAATGCACGCGCTCCAGTTAATGATGATAACAAGAAGAACCCTGAAAATGTCAAAAGTTTCTGGCAGTTGCTGGAAGACTAGATCAGTAAGATCCCCGATCACCACGTCAAGTTCCTGGTAGGTGACTTCAATGCTCAACTGGGGAAAGAACGACAGTACCAAGACATACTGGGGCCATGTACAACACATAGACGAACTAATACCAACGGCAAACGCTTAATTCAAATGTGTAGGTTGTAACAATTGAAGATCATGTCCACAGTTTTTCCTAGAAAGGCAAGATACCGGACCACTTGGCAGTCTCCGAACACTGCTATGGGATCGTTTCAAATCGATCACGTTGCAATCAGTGTAAAGAGTAGGAAAGAGATCATGAATGTCAGAGTTCGAAAAGGTTGGAATGTTGACTCTGACCATTCCTTCACACAAATTAAGACCAGATTATTACCTAAACGAAAGATACCTCCTACCATAATTCCATCAAGGATTGATCCTCAATTCCTTATGGAGAATAAAGAACGCATTATCTGACATCATGCAAAATGAAATGAAAGACTGGAACCACCTGAGGTCCACTATATGCGAAGCGACCAATAACCTCGGACAACCTCGAAGGAAGCGACGCCATAGATGGTGGAATTCTGAATGTGACCTTGCAGTTGATGAGCGTGCTGCAGCCTGGATGAAGTGGAACTCGACAAAACGTCAAGAAGATTGGGAGAATTTCACGGTGGTGCGGAAACTGTCGACCAAGACCATAAGGCGTGTGAAGAGATCTTACGATAGGTCAAGACTGGAAATGTTGGATGAAGAATTTAAATGTATAACACCAGAAACTTTTATCGGGTCTTCAAAGAGGAACTCTCTGGGTATAAACCACAAAGTCTTCACTTTAAGGATACAGCCGGGGAGCTGGTCACCAGCAACCGCGAGAACGTGGCGCTTTTGGCAAACTACTTTGAACAATTGCTTAACTGCGAAGAGCTCACGGACAGATTGCCTGTTGATGATCCTCCAGAGATACACCTGCCATCTAACCCACCAACTTTGCAGCAAGTTTCTAATGCCATCAACCATCTTAAGAACTACAAGGCACCCGGGGAAGATGGAATCATTGCAGAAGCCCTGAAAGCAGATGGAAATACGATCGCAAAGGCCCTACATCAGATCTTAATTGAATGTTGGGAGACTGGCAGGATCCCTGATGACTGGAAATCAGCTATCATACACCCTTTACATAAGAGAGGCGATCACAGTTATGTCAACAACTACCGGGGAATATCTCTGCTGTCAATAGTATACAAAGTGCTCTCCAGGATTTTACTGGATAATGTAGAAAGTCAATGTGATCAAACAATTGGTGAATATCAGGGAGGATTTCGGTGTGGAAGGTCCTGTACCGAGCAGATCTTCAATCTGAAAACCATTCTCCAACTAAAACAAGTAAGGAGTACGAACATCACTGTGGTTTTCGTCGACTTCGCAAAAGCTTATGATTCCATCGATCGCCAGACACTCTTCTCAATACTCCAAGAACGAGGTGTGGATTATAACACACGCACCCTCATCAAACAGACTCTCACGGATATAACCTCTAAGGTGAAGTTCAGAGGAGAACTAACTCGGAGTTTCAAGATCAAAACCGGAGTACGACTGGGTGATGGCCTCTCGCCCATTTTGTTTAATCTGGTACTTGATAAAGTCATCAAGACCTGGGAATGCACATTGAGGAATCTAGGAATCAAACCAGTTGCCGTTGGAGCTGGAACCTGAAGAATCGAGATCAGGTGCCTTGCCTTCGCAGATGACATTGCAATCTTAGCTAACAACTCTAAGGATGCTGGCATAGCTGTTCAAGCCCTGCATGAGATAGCGGTGAAGTCTGGATTACAGATATCTTACGATAAGACCAAGCATTTTGAGAATCGGCACTCCGGAAACACCCCTTTGACGACCATACATGGAACGATTGGAAGAGTCAATCGCTTTCGTTATCTTGGTGAATGAGTCCACCCCAATGGTAGAGATGGCACTTCCATCTTAGCAAGGCGTACCAAACTCAACGCAGCATCCCACAATTTGTACAACAAGAAATGCATTTCGAAGAATGCTAAGATCTGTCACTACAGAACTGCTGTCAAACCACAGTTTCTGTATGCCGCAGAGACCCTCTTGATGAACAGAAAAGGCACCATGGATGACCTGGACAAAGCCGAAAGACGTATCCTCAGGAAAATCCATGGCCCGAGATTGCTCCCAGATGGAACCTACCGTTTTAAATCTAATTCTGACCTGTATCGACAGTTAGAATCAGCCAATACCAGTATGCGACGTAGGAGGCTAAAGTTCTACGGGCACCTACAACGAATGAACAGCAACAGGCTTACCAAAAAGATCTTCTCCTTGGTTAAATGCTACAAGACTGGAAGCCTGTGGCTTAATGAAGTATTAAAGGACTTGGATTCGGCTGGAATTGCTGACCTTGATGTAGAAGATCGTTCTAAATGTTGTGCTATGGTAGAATCTTGGACCCCACCAACTAGAGTCCCTAAATGTCGGAAGCCCCTTTCGCAGGAGAGAAAGGAGAAATTATCAGCAGGGCTCAAGAAATATTGGGAACGGAAAAGAGCATCGAATAACTAGTCATAAGCGCTCTGTAGTGGGCTTAAATCAATAATAATAATACCAGATGTAACACAGACCCGACCGTGACGCATTCAGTACAGTTTAATACGCTAACAATCGTATTCAGCTTTGGTAACAGATCTGATGTTCTAGTTGTCCCTGGGTAGAGTTATGCACTCTCCAATCAGCGCTATGCACAGCTGGCCCCATATGTCGGGTAAGTGATCTTTACCAAGCAAGAAACGTATTAGTAAAAGTACTGACATGTGATCTTGGTTGGTCATTCAGTCACCAAGACAAAGCTTGCCTCTGGCAATTGGACATGAAAATATTCCAATAATAATTATGGACTGTGGAAATTTTATAGACTAAGTCTATCATATGTCCGTTAGCAGTTTGATATTTACCAGTATTGACTGCCAAAAAATGTCTATCACATGAGTGATAAATGACGAAAAATATTCTATGTTTCACTGGAAGAATTTCTAACACTTTTAAAGTACCAGTAGCCATGTATTGTGTCGACGATTCACACTAAGACCTAGCAACCATGTGCTATTGACAAGTATTACGACGAACATAGCAACCATGTGCTCGTAGATAAGTATCACGAAGTGCTTGCAACCATGTGCTGTGAAGATGTGTATCACGCAGTACTAGCGACCAAGCGCTGTGAAGATGTGAGTGTTGAGTCCAGTTCGGCGCCCATTTTATACAGTCCAGGGCAGTCCCCTGACGTCATAGCGGGATATGTCCTCATTCCTTAAACTTCTCATATCTCGGCTTCCGCTGGCTCGATTTTCGTCTAATATAGCTCATTCTTCTTCCCTTATCCGTGCCAGTAATATGATATGTGTCCCATATTTCCAATCAATGGGGAAATATTTTATCAAAAATATAGCCTCGCTTGTGACAATCTCCGCGTCACTAGGCGTTCTGTAGCCTGCATATTCCTTCGATTTCCTTCTAAGAACAATCGGCGCGCGCAATTCAAATCGTCTGCCTGGGACTTAGGATATGTGCCTGTGCTCTCAAATCTACACCAGTGGATTTGGGCACATTATATGTATAGACCATATAGTTTTGTACCATTAAAGAAACATTACTGCGTAGGTTCATTATTCAAACTTCCACTTCGATCGCATGATTACGACACAAGATATAAAAATTTAATTTTAAAATTTCGCACAGCCGCCATCTTGAGGTTATGTAAACAATTGAACTAAATTAGATGCCAGTGCATTACAATGTGTATAATCATTTACTGTACCACATTTCACTGCGCTCAGAGAGTTGAATCACGAGAAAAGTCTATTAAAATGTTTCAAATTCGCTTGGCCGAAATGTTCGTTTTTTAATCTACAGGTTTATGAAAGTTACATAGATTAACTTGTACCTGTGCCCTTTATCACCGTACAAAATTTCAGGGTGATATCGGTAATAGTTTCGGAGATATAGAATGCCAGTGAAATAATTCGCACAGCCGCCATTTTGAGGTTATGTAAACAATTGAACTAAATTAGACGCCAGTGCATTACAATGTGTATATACATTTGCTGTACCAAGTTTCATTACGTTTGGATGGTTAAATCACGAGAAAAGTCTATTTTAAAGGCTCAAATTCGCTTGGCCGCCATGTTGGTTTTGTAGTTACCAGGTTTTCGAAAGTATCATAGGTGAACTTCTAGTAGTACCCTTTATCACCCATACACAATTTCAGGGTGATATCGGTAATAGTTTCGGAGATACTGTATGCTGGTGAGATATTTCGCACGGCCGCCATGTTGGATTCGTGAGACACAATTAAATTTTAAGGGCACGGTCGTGGTCGGCCAGAATGGTGGTATGATCTTACTGAGTTTCATTGAAATCGCTCCAGCCGTTTAGATATTATTATGGGACACACACACACCATCACACACACACTCACACACAAACACACGGACAAAAGGTGATCTCATAAGCCTATTTTTTCAAAAATGAAAATAGGCTAAAAACCTGATAAATGGAATAGACCTAGCCTAACTTAACAAAATTAACGTTGGTAGAGGTAATTTTCTTTTACCAAAATCGACTTTTCATTATAACTAACTACGTACTACCAAGAAATTATGAAAAACGCCTAACCTAATCCAACAAACAAAGGAACTCTACAGTTACTTCAACTAAAGGCTAATATATAATGCAATATGATGATTATGAAGTGATGGTGAAAGTAAGAAGTGCAAACAGAAATGAACTGCAATATGATGATTATGAAGTGATGGTGAAAGTACGAAGTACAAACAGAAATGAACTACAATATGATAATTAGGAAGTGATGGTGAAAGTACGAAGTACAAACAGAAATGAACTCTACAGTCACTTCAACTAAAGACTAAAATGATTATAAAGTGATAGTGAAAGTACAAAGTACAAACAGAAATTACAGAGAATTACTGTTTGAACAGAGAGAGTGGGTAAAGATCGGGAACGCAGACAACAATTACGTGCACGTTATGACTGTAAAGAACTCACTGAGCATTGCCACACAGCTCAGTGGCTGCAAAGCACCAGACTACTGGTAGGGGCGACGTGATCAGCCCGCATTACCTGGCAACAACAGACTTAGGCATTATTGAAGCTGTCCATATAATCGCGGTTATCGCGGTTTTCGCGGTTTGACCATGATCCCGAGTGAATTTTTTGAAAACCATTCTTATCGAGCACCTACGGCCCTTGAGGAAGCTTCATACCAAATTTCATTCCAATCCGTTCAGTGGTTTGTGAGATTTCGTGATGAATGAGTGAGTGGTATTTGACAAATATATAGTAGAAATCGCAGTTTTCGCGGTTTGACCATGATCCCGAGTGAATTTTTAGAAAACCTTTCTTAGCGAGCACCTACGACCCTTGAAGAAGCTGCATACCAAATTTCATTCCAATCCGTTCGGTGGTTTCTGAGATTTCGTGATGAATGAATGAGTGGTATTTGACAAATATATAGTAGAAATCGCGGTATTCGCGGTTTGACCATGATCTCGAGTGAATTTTTTGAAAACCTTCCTTAGCGAGCACCTAAAGCGCTGGAGGAACCTGCATACCAAATTTCATTCCAATCCATACGGTGGTTTCTGAGATTTCGTGATGAATGAGTGAGTGGAATTTGACAAATATATAGTAGAAATCGCGGTTTTCGCGGTTTGACCATGATCCCGAGTGATTTTTTTGAAAACCTTTCTTAGCGAGCACCTACGGCCCTTGAAGAAGCTGCATACCTAATTTCATTCCAATCCGTTTGGTGGTTTCTGAGATTTCGTGATGAATGAATGAAAAGTATTTGGCAAATATATAGTAGATATCTTGCCACGGTGGGTGAGTGGTTAATGTGTCGGTCTACTAACCCCAAGTTTGCAGGTTCAATCCTGGCCGTGGTAAGTGATTTTGAAAGGGGGAAAAAATTACGACACGTGTGTCATACGATATTGGCATGTCAAAGAACCCATTTGAACTCAGTAGGACGCGTTCATAGTGGCAAAATTAATCTCGGGGGTTTCCGCCACCACAAAGTTCCTCATTTCTCTACTAGAAAGCGCTATAGAGTTCAAGGAGCTTAGATATCTAATCTCCTTGACTCTCATAGTGCTTCAAGGAACAACGAAATTTGACATGCAAGCTACCCTCTGGGTGTCAAATAACAAAGCTTGCACCCGGCACGCGAGGCCATACAATATTATTATTATTATTATTATTATTATCGCCTCCGTAGCGTAGCAGTAAGCATGGTTAGCTGCCACCACGAAGGTCCTGGGTTCGATTCCCGGCTCTGCCACGAAATTTGAAAAGTGGTATGAGGACTGGAACGGGGTCATCTCAGCCTCGGGTGGTCCAAATGAGTAGAGCGAGTTCGATTCCCACCTCAGCCATCCTCGAAGTGGTTTTCCGTGGTTTCCCACTTCATCTTCGGGTAAATGCCGGGATGGTACTGTACCCGTATCCACGTGGTCATACCTGTTGAAATCCGATGGAACAGCTGGATCGTAGAATCTGGAAGCACCCGGCTGAAATACCCCCCAAACCTCTGCCAACTAGGATCAACCAGGGATAAGGATACCTCTCTTATAAAGAATGCGATAAGAAGATGCCAGTGGTCGATGAAATAAAAACGAAAAATATAGCTCAAAGTGAACCAACAAGACTCTGTAAATAATTAAATTAATCTCGTGCGTGGTGCTAGGCATTCTAAAAACTGACCCACTGGTCCTCTTAGGACATCCTGTTTCTAGTATAAATGACCAAGACATCCGAAGCATTTAAAATCAACCAACAGTTTATTTATCCAAAAACTGCTGCAATGTGGAATACCTCTCCACAGAACAAAAATAATCTGCCTCCACTAAAGCGTAATCACGTCTTAATGACATTAGCATTGAATCTTGTAAAAAATGCTATTAAAATTATGGCATCATAATCGCATATAAAACAATCTTAATAAATTTTAAACATGTCTATATATCCTTGTTACACATATTAAATAACCCTTGTAAGTTTATGGCAATATGTATATTTATACAATTTAGTTCACGTTCAAATTATTCGTGTTTTATATATTCAACTCCAACAGTAAGCATTCTAGTGTACTTGTTATGTTCAAATCATGTCTTATTCGAAGAACGGCTAAGTTAATCGAATGCATTGTCATTGCATAAAAATGTTTATGTTCGACCCTCACTATTATGTGTTTGAAAAGTGTATCATAATGATGGTCATTATAACACCGTTTTTCATTACGATACAGTTTCTCCAGCCAATCAGAGCTCGTTCATTGACCAATTAGGAAACGATAATTTCGCGCATGCGCTCAAAATCCAACATGTCGGACATAAACACAACATCGAACTATAATAAATTACCGACATGGAATACCCACCGTCCATATGTTCGCGTAAATAAACTGGCGAATATGAGACAAGAAATAGCACAGTACCTTAAAATCACTAACACTAATTTCTACACAGAGCATTGTCTTCAAATGACTGCGGTGACAATATTACTGAGGGACGGCTGATGTAAACATATGGCTGCATATGGCATTGAGAGCCCACAGAGCGCATGCGTCGGCCGTTCAAAGCTCTTGAAAGACGAAGGTATAACACCCAACGCTCGCTCTGCGATCACAAAATTCCAGTAGCTGACTCTCAACAGATATTTATGAATATTTATGTTAAAACATATAATAAAGTTATAATTATCGTCGAACATAAACAGTCGTATGCAACTCGCCTATAATGGTAATTAAGACACTCGTATGGAAATTATAAAACTCGCATACGCTCGTTTTATAAAAAATACTCGTGTCTTAATTATAGCCATTATAGGCTCGTTGCATAATGTACTATAACAACATTTTAAATCTCACAATTAATCATATTATTATCTCTTAAGCTTTCAGTCATTATTGTTACATGATTATACAAATATTATTACTCGTCTTTCCAATTAGACCTTTCTTCAAAAACAAATGTCATCTATTTGAACAATCCATTCTAGATTAATTACTACAATGCTAGTTTTACTTAAATGTTGGATTCATTAACTTTATACTAGCCTTCTAGTATCTATAATCGTGACTATACTGCACGTTCAAAATATACACATAAGTGCACTCAGTAATAGCTCAATAGCTAATTTATACTGGAAAAATATGATATAGACCATCCATCGATGTCTAATATCCCCTTATTACAATCAAATTCCGCAAACAATCATTGTTTTATTCATACATAAGCTCTCAATAGCTTGTAGATATCTTTCCAAACATTATTAAGAATAAATAAGCTTTTACATAATAGTCGTAAAATATCATGCTTCAAATTAACATAAGTTAAAGTAACATGGACAATTTTTATCAGAACTGAGACAAATATAATGCAATCAGCTGTTCAAATAACAGTGCTTGAGAATTTTCAACATCATCATTTCGCTTTGTAACGAAAATATTTTTATACAATCTTTCTATAATATATATTTATTTCTCAATGTATTCTCATGTTCATAAATATTTATTTCAAGAAATTGTAGATAGATCACTGCAAAAAGAACGATTCAGTCTTCTACTAAACAAAATTCGACTGGAGATCCTCCCTCAAAGAAACACGAAAGATACTACAACATGGTAAAGAGCCTGTCTTAAGAAGGTACACGTAGACCATTAGAATCTAACGCTTAACTAGGATGGAGTTCAACAAACGAATCATAAAAAATAGAAACACTCAACGAACTAAAAGTGTCTAAAACAACTTCAAAAAGGAAATCTCAAAAGCTGTGGATTGCCAAAAATTAATCCAAAAATCGCAAATATCCACTCTAGAAATCATTATGTTTCCATATTTATACTGCACTCGACAAAAAATAGACCCACACGTCTATTTAAGAAACGTGCATGTTAAGCATAAGTATTCAGATTCAAAGTTCAAAATTTGTAGAAGTGTCTATTCAAATAATCTTCAAATATACGTGGCGTATTGGACATCTGCTTGCTAACAACTATTCTTATATAAAGTTATCGCAGTCTTCTTCCTACTCTTCATATGTGTCTTCTCAACAAACTATAGTGTTCTATTAAATGCCCAAAATGTAATAAGAAAAAGAGTAAAGTAATGCATTGGAAATAGCATTATAAAATATTATTGTTAACTACAAAATAAACTACACTACAAAACAGAAGCGATACAGTATCGGGTCTAGCCCTGGAATGCATTTTCTAACTACTTAAGAAAAATTTGTGAAAAAGGAACACTCTAGAGTATGTCTAATCCATACTGTCTACTTGTGAAAATGGTTGTCAGCTACCTTGTACGATGCCATCTCGTTGAAATTGGAATATGCTTAAAACACACTGTTCTCGTTCTGGAACTGAACCCTCGTTCATCAGGTCGCGTAGTTCTCGAAACGACTGGATCTTGAAGAGAACCGAACCCCGATCCCGAACGGTTGAAATATAAAAACAGCTGTTCGCGCAACAAGTTCATTGTTCTCACACGTTCCTAAGATGTTCTGTAGCCTATTCGTGGAATGCCATTATAGTTCATGTGGTCACAGTATGAATGTACAGTCAACTTTTCCAAAGCGCCTTCCATCTCTTCTTAAAAAGCTTTCGGCTGTTGTAGTATTTCATAATTGATGTTAGTGATCATTCTAGGCGGTCAACTCCACTATTGTATTGCATACCTTCTTTCCATTCTAGCCCATTCGTGACATTAACATGTCGTGATGAAGTACTCGTTCATTCAACCTCTGTTCTGTAGTCATGATTATAATATACTAGCTGAAGTACCCGTGCTTCGCTACGCGTCATAAATAAATTAAAATATGAAGGTGACAGTTAAAACAGGGGATAGGCGAGGTGCTGCGCAGAGGGAGATTAAGGATGGAACATTTTGTCCAACTACACCGCTCGGCGTTGACCGTGTTTTATAGCACAAATTTAGGTCTTACTCGCTAACGGTTGGAGATACCTTTCGGATAGAAAATGTAATTTTTAACCTCGTACATACCATCAAAAGTTTGCTATTTCTTAGCGTTCTCTTTGTATTTGAAATGGAAATATGAAAGTTTTAAACCAAAGGGTGTAGTGAAGTCACTAAAATGGTCGCCATCTTTACATAGTACAAAGTATTGAAATCAAAAGTAACCTATATGTTAACCAGGTAAATCAGCTACTTCCATGTAAAATTCATGTAAATCGGACCAGTGGTACTTGCGTGATTGAGTAATACATAGACGCACATCATCTCATTTTTAGCCTCGCTTCGCTCGCGTCATAGTCGTGTCATATTGTTATTCAATGAAATGCAGGTTTAACCCCATTAACACCCCTTTAGAACCTGAATATCCAAAAATCCCTCCTTGGTAGGCGTTTTCGACACACAACAAACATATCCCCAAAATATCATTCTTCTAACTTTAATCGTTTGGGTTGGCCGATGAGAGTGAACATCCAAAAATCCTTCCTTAGGGGACGTTTATCTTCCAGAATTTCACCCCTCCCCATAGGCCCCTTAAATTGGATTTATGAAAAAAACGATCGAACACATATTTATTTATTTATTTATTTATTTATTTATTTATTTATTTATTTATTTATTTATTTATTTATTTATTTATTTATTTATTTATTTATTTATTTATTTATTTATTTATTTATTTATTTATTTATTTTTAAGCTGATTGATTTCCTCCGAGTTTCAAACTCCTCGCCTATGTCGTTTAAGAGATACAGGGTCCGTTAGGAATCTTTTAACCCCCACTTTTCATCCCTTTCACCTCATAATATACACTACATCGAAAAACCATTAGACATGTGTCAGCTTATTTTTAATGATTAGTATATATGCCAAGTATCACATCCCCAAATGAAACCACTCGTGAGATATTGTTATTCAATGAAATGCACGTTTACCCCCCTTAACACCTATTTAGAACCTGAATATTCAAAACTCTTTCCTTAGTGGACGTTTTCGACATACAACGAACATATCCCCAAAATTTCATGTTTCTAACTTTAATAATTTTGGCTGGGCTATGATGAGTGAGTGAGTCAGTCAGGACATTTTATTTCATTTATTTTTGATAATTTCACCCCTCCCCATGAACCCCTTAAATTGGATTTATGAAACAAACGGTCGAACACCTATTTACTTATTTAAAGCTGTTTTCCCCCTGAGTTTGATGAGTGAGTAAGTGAGTCAATCAGTTAGGACACTTTCTTTCCTGTTATTTTTCCCCCAGAATTTCACCTCTCTCAAAGGGCCCCTTAAATTGGATTTATGAAAAAAAACAGTCGAACACCTATTTACTTGTATTTTAAGCTGTTCTTTTTCCGCCGAATTTCAAACTTCTCGCCTATGTCCTTTAAGAGATACACGCTCCGTCAAGAATCCCTCAACCCCCAATGTTCACCCCTATCACCTCATAATATACACCACATCGATAAACCCTTAGACATATGTCTGATTATTTTTAATGATTAGTTTATATACCGAATATCACATCCCCTAAGAAACAACTCATGACATACCGTTATTCATTGAAATGCACGTTTGCCCCCTTAACATCTCTTTAAAAACCGAATAAACAAAAATCATTCCTTAGTTGACGTTTTCGACATACAGCGAACATATTCCCAAAATTTCATTTTTCCAACTTTAATAGTTTTCGCCGGGCGTGATGAGTGAGTGAGTCAGACAGGACATTTTCTTTCAATTATTTTTACCAGAATTTCACCCCTCCCCATAGGCCCCTTAAATTGGATTGATGAAAAAACGCTTGTACACCTATTAACTTATTTTTAAAGCTGTCTTTTTCCCCTGAGTTTGGTGAGTGAGCGAGTTAGTCAGTTAGGACACTTTCTCTCCTTTTCCCCCCAGAATTTCACCCCACTCCATTGGCCCCTTAAAGTAATTTATGAAAAAAAACGGTCGAACACCGATTTACTTATCTTTTTAGCTGATGTTATTTCGCTGCGTTTCAAATTTCTCGCCTATGTCGTTTAAGAGATAGGCCTACACGCTCCGTTAGGAATCCTTCAATCCCTACTTTTCACCCCTTTCACCTCATAATAATACATCACATCGAAAAACCCTTAGAAACATGTCTGCTTATTTTTAATGATTAGTTTATATGCCGAGTATCACATCCACAAATGAAACCACTCGTGAGATATTGTTATTCAATGAAATTCAGGTTTAACCCCCTTAAAACCCCTTTAGAGCCTGAATATCCATAAATCCTCCCTTAGTGTACGGTTTTGACATACAACGAACATATCCCCAAAATGCCATGTTTACAACTTCAATATTTTTGGCTGGGCGATGAGGAGTGAGTGAATGAGTCAGGACATTTTCTTTCATTTTTTCCCTTCAGAATTTCACCCCTCCCGATAAACCCCTTCAATTTGATTGATAAAAAACTGTCGAACAGCTATTTACTTACTTTAAAGCAGTTTTTCCCCCTGAGTTTGATGAGTGAGTCAGTCAGTCAATCAGTTAGGACATTTTCTTTCCTGTCCCCCCCCCCCCCACAGAATTTCACCCCTCCCCATGGGCCTCTTAAATTGGATTTATGAAAAAAACGGTCAAACACATATTTACTTATTTTTATGCTGATTTTTTTCCCCGGAGTTTCAAACTCCTCGCCTATGTCGTTTAAGACATACACGCTCCGTTAGGAATCTTTCAATCCCTACTTTTCACCCCTTTCACCTCATAATATACACCACATCGAAAAACCCTCAGACATGTGTCTTAATTTTTAATGATGAGTTTATATGCCGTGTATCACATCCCCCAATGAAACCAATCGGGAGATATTGTTATTCAATGATATGCAGGTTTAACCCCATTAAGACCCCTTTAGAACCTGAATATCCGAAAATCCTCCCTTAGTAGACTGTTTTGAAATACAATGAACATATCCCCAAACTGTCATGTTTCTAACTTCAATAATTTTGGCTGGGCGATGATGAGTGAGTGAGTCAGGACATTTTCTTTCAATTTTCTTTTTTCAGAATTTCACCCCTCCCCAAGAACCCCTTAAATTTGATTTATGAAAAAAAAACTGTCGAACAGCTATTTACTTACTTTAAAGCAGTTTTTCCCCCTGAGTTTGATGAGTGAGTCAGTCAGTCAATCAGTTAGGACACTTTCTTTCCTGTTTCTCCCCCCCCCCCTCCAGAATTTCACCCCTCCCCATGGGCCCCTTAAATTGGATTTATGATACAACGGTCAAACAAATATTTACTTATTTTTATGCTGATTTTTTCCCGCTGAGTTTCAAACTCCTCGCCTATGTCGTTTAAGAGATACACGCTCCGTTAGGAATCTTTCAATCCCCACTTTTCACCCCTATCACCTCATAATATACACCACATCGAAAAACCCTCCGACTCGTGTCTTCTTATTTTTAATGATGAGTTTATGTGCCCAGTATCACATCCCCCAATTAAACCAATCGGGAGATATTGCTGTTCAATGAAATGCAGGTCTACCCCCTTAACACCCCTTTAGAACCAGACTATCCAAAAATCCTCTCTTAGTGGGCATTTGCGGCCCTTGGGGAAGCTGCATACCAAATTTCATTCCAATCCGTTTGATGGTTTCTGAGATTTCGTGATGAATGAATGAGTGAGTGAGTGGTATTTGACAAATATATAGTAGAAGATAGTGTCAAGTCTTTGTTATGCTAAACTCGGTTGACAGTGCTGTGTGAGAAGTTGAGTAACTAACGTGATTTCAAGTAAAGATCCTCATTTTCTATACCGGTAGTGCAGAGCGCAAATGGCATCCAGTCGGCCGTGTCTCGACTTGAGCTATGTTGCCATGGAAACTATCCGCCTTGCCATTCCTTCATGAGTATATTTTATGATTTGATTAGCATGTGCTGGAGTGCAAAAGGGTCGAAATCAGAAGAATGAGAAAGACTATCGAAAATTCATGTAGCCAGCGGTTCCTTCTGGGTCCTAAACTATGTGTATGCAAAATTTGATTGAGATTGGTGGAACGGTGTAGATTTGTATACGGAACAGATCCACATAACCACATACCCACATACATACAGACTTTCACTTTTATATATAAGATAGACTGTACTGAACTATTATAGAATACAGTCTTGTATTGGCATTGAAATATCACAAGTCCTAGTGAAGACTGAGTTCACTGCTCCTTAATAATGAAGACTAACACAATCTCAAGCTATAACAAGCCGAGACAAAAATGCTGCGTTACGAAATGTCTAACTGCACTGGTTTCAACTTCGCGTCGAACGTCTAAATTTTAAGTACATAAATGACCGCGTTGCTTGCGCGAGACAGGAGTGTTGTACCCCAAGCAAAGTACAATCTGATCTGACCTCACTGCCTTGCCGGATTTTTCACACTGCTCTTGCGAGACCCATAATGCTGTTCGTTGCGAAACGACATTGACAATCGATACTGACACTGGCTAGTGTTCGATAATACTCTGATAATCTGTCATATGCATTTATCTATGTGTAAAATACTCTCAAGTGTATTCTTCTTTTAATATAATGCATTTACCAGTTGTTGTTCTGTTTCATAAATACTGTATCAAAATTTATCAGGTTGCATCAGATTGACGTTACTGCTTCCTCCATTTTGTAGTCATCTCTTGTACTAAAAACATAGCACATGTTCGAAGGATGTAGTGCGGGCTGCCGAATTGCTCCTAAGCTCGCCATAGAGTATCAATGCGCTGTATGCCTTGTAAATAGAGCCGCAGAAATTCATCTGAGTACACTCCTGTACAACATAGATCCGACTCAATGAAAAATACGGACTCAGTACTGTACCCGTAAAATTCGAGAAGTGCCTGCTGGAAATCCATAGCACTGCTGGATTGCAAAATTCTGAAGGCATCCGGCTAAATATGCCATCAAAAATCGCTCCAACAAGGTCTTCGGGAATATACACAGTAGTCTACAATGATATTATGGACAAACAATAAAAATACACCGGGCTCGAGTGAACACTTACCTTAAATCTCGGGATTCTATTAAGGGGAATCAGCTCCAAACCTGAAATGGGGCTCCATAATATCATTTCATCTACATCTAAAATAAGTCACTCGAAACACGACGTTGAAAACGAACTAAATAAGTTAATTAACAATTATAAACTAAAAACTAAACAAATAAAAATTCCCTATCTTAATAAATTAATTAATAAATATGTACACACTCTCACTCCTCTCAACATACACTCCACTGAAGTTATTATGTCTACAGTAATACAGAAATTACATTTTGAAAGGCTTCCACCAATTACAAGCAATAAAACATTTAACGACAAATTCCTGCGTGTTTAGCATTCCTCTAGAAGCTATTAACATTCTTGCGCGCGTCAAAAGCGTGCATTTGGACTGTCGACTCGTTTATATATATATTGGCACAGTTTCCAATCAGTCTTCAACCTGTTTTCATTCATAAAGATTGTATCCGTAGTAACTCTTTTCATTTATATAATACATTGACATTGATTTTATAACAGGAGTTGCCTGCCTCCCTTGCAGCCGGCCAGTCCACATCGCTGGTCTGCATTCAGAGAATGCGAAACTGCGCTCCAAGTTTACACGTTTCAAATTTTAGCATTCATTCTTAACAAAACGTTCTATAAAACAATCATTCCTTTATTGAATACATTCAAACTTTATCATAACACTCCATGCATTCCCTTGCATTATTCATGACTGTTGAAGTTTGTCTCAAACACACTTAACATCGTTCCGAAGACATTTACTCTCAAATACATTTTAAAAACATACGGTCAAATAATTATTATCAAATTATGCTCTTTATAAAATAATTATGAAAATTTATTTACAGTATCTACACTCGTTATCGTTGGCCTTTATTTTTATAAAGGTAATAACTCGTTATATCCCTGAGCCTTAGCTCTAGTTCAAAGTTTATCTTTCTGCACATTAAAATGTGATACCCATATAGAGATCTCCGTCTCTTGCATGGAATACTACACCACCATGTCATATTTAGGTTTGTAGTCGTTATCAGTCTAATGTATTCAATCAACAAAGATCAAACACACGTATTTACTCAGATCCGTGTTTAATAAAAATGTTAATAAAAAGTATTAGTTAACAGAATTTGACAACATTTTCCCCACTCTATTTCCGCACATATACTCTTGCCTCCACTTCTAAGTCGTAAATTCACACATCGGAGTTCTTAACAACTCGATTCCATTATTATAATGCCATGTTCTTACCAAAAACAGTACTAAACTGCAATAACTTATCTTAATGCGGAAACTGCCTCGCATTTACACAAATATTTCTCTACGTAGCCTTATATACCTCTGTATACGGTAATAAACTCTCCTCTACTATTTGTTGAACAATTCTATTACACAAAATAATTGTTACCAACACCTCTTCTATAAAACTTGCATTTACATTATAGGCATTTACCTCAGCGTTGCAACAATCAACCGCTGTCATCCTGAACAGCTACTTCTGTTCCTAAACGTTACCTTCATTCTTAAAGACGACCTTAGACGTATTGTGTATGGCCACCATGGGTTTACTCTAAAATGTTACTTGGCTCTCGACTAAACTGCTACATATACATTTAATAGAAATCCAATTATGTTCCACCGTACTTATCTGGCTTCATAGTTACACGTCATGCAATGTAACGTCCACAATATAACGTGACATTACATATTGTAGGGTACCTGAGAGGGTAGCCTCTACAAGTGTGTTGAAAGGGGGATGAAGGGAGAATAGCTGAAGGCTACTCGGGGTCCTGGTGTGAAAAGATGGGGGTTTGAGTGGTTCGGGCGTGAACGCAGCTCGAAGGGAGAACACCCAATTGTACAGAATACTTGGGTAGTTCTAAAGGATGTTGGCAAGGGGTAGTTTACTTGACTAAGTGTCTGAACAGCCGTGTGGCCGCTCGAGTTCTGTTAACGTGGACGACTGGTCGCTCTGCTAGCGAATAATGCTCACGCATGCAATGTGACGTGACACCAGTGGCTGTCTGCTATAGCCACTAAACAATTAATTAAATGCTGTCGGGATCCTACCGGGAAAAGGTTTAAGGGGTAGGATCTTACTAACTAATAAAATAAAAGAACCAAATGACCAGTTAGCTTTTAAATACTAGGTTTTAATCTGTACTCCCAAGGTGGAGTACTGTGGAGCTCTGTAGAGCAAATGATAATAATATAGATACTAATTACAATTTATCTTGGGGATGAAAGTATAAGTGTCTGTGTGTCTGGTATGAGCTCGCTTGTACACTCACCAATCTGGATGACTTCGGACAGCGTGAAGCACTTGGTGACACTGTGGAAGACTGATCCCCGTTCACCTCACTTCCCCTGTTATATAGAATCCGCCTTGCTGATTGTGCGGAGTTGCGGATTCTATAGGAAATGCGGTGCTGGCCTAGGTTATCTGAGGTCGTCACTATGCCCTGGGTCGTTGCCATGTCCTGGGTCTGCCTTCAGGGTGTAGAGGTTTATGTGAAATATGCCGCCGATATTTGTGTAGGGTTAATTGCGTATGTTATAGATATAGGAGGGATGGGGAATGCATCCTCAGATGCTACAACTCTTACGGCGGAGCTAGTCATTGTCCTCGATGACGGGACGAGACTAGGCCGTAGGGGTAGTTTTTGTAGTATGTATGGACGTGTAGGTGGGCATTTTCTTCTCTCTTGAAAATCTTGTTTCTTCTGTTCTTCTGTCGTCGTGTACTATTCCTTCGACCAGAAGGTGGGGACGTCGTTGGGGGGGTGTGGTGATCCCCATATGGGGTGGGTGTCAGAAGTAAAGATGTTGGGCATGGAGTGGCGGTTATTACTGTAGAGTGAAGTATATGAATGGCAACGGGCAGTATCCAGAGTGCCGTGCCCCGTAGAGAAGTACTCCTTTGGTGTGTGTACAGCGAACAAGTGTTAATGGGTGGGGGGGATAATCATTATCATCATCATCATCAAACATGAATATCATTGAACATCATTATCATTAAACATAAACATCAGTGAACATCATTATTATAAAACATCATCATCATGAAACATAAACATCATTGAACATCATCATCATTAAACATAAACATCATTGAACATTATTATTATAAAACATCATCATTATTAAACAAAAACATCATTGAAGATCATCATTATAAAACATCCTCCTCCTTAGACATCATCATCCTAATTATTAGAATGGACCAGCTCAAGGGGAAAAAACAGCTGCAGGCCTTAACTTACCCGCCGTCGATTGAATTATATGTGCTGAAAAAGTGCCCTTGAGTGACGACCATACATATAAAACCAAATAAATGAAAAGAAGATAAAGAATAGGGGAAAACGAAAATGAATGCCTCGGTTTTGTCGTTAAGGGGGTAAGAAAAAATGTTTTTATTGTGCGGGGGGAAAAGGAGGCACCCGTACAACTGGGATTTTGGAAGGACCGAAAGGAAAAGGAAATAAAATAGTGTGGCATTAAAAATATGCAAAGACAAAAATAAAAACAAATAATCCATTTCTCTCGCTCTCTCTCTCTCTCTCTCTGATTTTGACTTCGACTCTCTCTCTCTGTCTCTCTCTTGCTCTGTGTACTATACTGTGCCGTAGCACCAACCCTACAACTAACAATGGGAATTTAAATACGTCCCTTCATTTGGTCACTGTAAAAAAACCTTCGAGCGCTCTACATCTAATATCCTTATCGCTAATCTCTTCCCTTGCAATTATTGCTAAAATCTAACTATATTATCCTATGGCCAATCTTAGAAATAAAATATATACACATGGATCGCCTCCTGTGGGTAGATGGTCCATCTTAACGGGGAAGGTTGACTCTTACATGGGCTGAGTACAACCCTCTCCGCCGGATGCGCCTCTCATGTATAGGCTTGAAAATTTATCATGGAGATCCGACCTGTGGTGGGGTATATCCCACAGGCATATCTCCCACGTGATGCGGATTAATCGGCTGTAACAAAAATGCATATCATAGTGTAGAGGGGAAAGTGTGTAATTGACTAGGGGATGAAGACGTGTTTGGAAATGGTCAAACTAATTAGAAAGGGCTATATACAATGGCGCCACCTGTGGGTAAAGAAAATAATACAATGTTTATATCTGTGTAGAGAGTGTACATCCCTTGTCGTCCTCTGGGCGGTTGTCGGCGCTGAGCCTAGACCTAGAGTGTATAAGAAAATAAGCCTCAATATGTAAGCACATGAAAATATGGATCATATTTGCATATGAAAAACCTGGAGAGCACCCATAGTGGCGTTACTCTCCCTACATACGTAAATAAACAACTATAACTATCGGGCACCCTGTAGGGGGAATGGGTGTCCCATTTAGGAACTCGCAGCTGCAAGTGAAGCACACTCACGTGAACGGTACAGACCGTTCTATTCGGGCTTACGCGTCTGCGTAAGACCGCAGTCGGCAAACTATATATTGCCGTCCAGGCAATATCAATATGTTCCTCCCCCTGGGGCACGACCAGAGTGAGCAACGGTGGTTGTAACCTCGGCCAGGGAGAGAACCGTAGGCTCGTCGTATATCTCAAATCGTAGGTGATACTCTCCGGGGGCATGGACAGAGGAGAACATCGGTGCCACATACCTCGGCTCGGGAGATCACATATATTCATTATTTCATTATTTCATTTCATTATTTCACTATTTCATTATTTCATTACTTCATTTCATTATTTCATTTCATTATTTCATTATTTCATTACATTATTTCATTATTTCATTTCATTATTTCTTCTTCTTCTTCGTCGCGAATGGGTCTCTTAGGACCACGCGGAATCAACAATGGTTAGCCTTTCTTGCAGCCCAGTACTCCTTCATACGCAACGAATGGGTTTGCTTCCGTTGTGCAGACCAGATATGGTGGTATGGCCGTCTTTCTTCCTCCTCGAAACCCCGTGTGAGTGCAAGTGTTCTGATGACATTTCGGTCTAGGAGATTTGGCGACCCTAATTCTTGCAAGTCTTTTTCAGTCTGTTTGTACCAATTTGATCTAGTTGTTTTGTTTTTCAAGTATGTGTGAATTTTGTGAGTTAGTCTATTTGGGTCCATTCTTTCCAGGTGCCCCAAGAATTGGATTCGTCGCATACGCATTTTGTCTGTGCTTTTGGAGATGGTTTTATATATTTCAGCATTTGGCTTTGGAAGATGAACACCATCTTTGATTCTCCGCCCTAAGATTTTCCTCATTATTTTACGTTCCTTCACTTCCAACTGATCTCGAAGTGTTCTATGTTGAAGAGTGAGAGTTTCTGAAGCTTAGAGAGCTTCGGGCCCGATCACTGTTGTATAATGTTGAATTTTGCATTTCCAGGAAAGACTCTTTTTGTTGTAAGTATTTTTCGTTAACTGAAAAGCAGTTTCCATTTTTTGAATTCTTGTTGTAATGGACCTCTTTTCATTACAATTGTCGGTAATCCATTCACCAAAATATTTAAATTCCTTCACACGAGATATATGGTCAGTACCAATTTCAATTTCAGATGGGGCATTCTTTATATCTGTCATAAATTTTGTTTTATCAAATGAGATTTGGAATCCAATTTTCTTTGCTTGTTCTTGTAGAAGTTCAAGTTGGTATTGCGCATCAAAGATGTTTTGGGCAATTAATGCCATGTCATCAGCAAATGCCAAACAGTCTAATTCTATTCCTTTAAGTTTTGGTCCTATCCTATGCGTCGGTACACCTGCTTTTCGCCATTCTCGTACAACCTTCTCTAGCGCAAAATTGAAAAGCAACGGGGACAATCCATCTCCTTGTCGGACTCCTGTGTCAATGGGGAATTCTCTGCTCAGTTCTCCCATAAATTTAACCTTAGATTTGGTTTCCATGAGTGTTTCCTTATTAATTTTTGTTGTCTTTTGATCTAATCCAAATTCTTTGAGTATTTCGAAAAGGGATTCACGGTCGATGCTATCATCAGCCTTTTGGAAGTCAACAAATGTAATGACATAGTGTTTGTTCGATGTATTGCGGAAATATTTCATTGAGTTTTTTAAATTGATGATTTGTTCCACACACGACCTGCCTTTCCTGAAGCCACCTTGGTATTCGCCGATTACTGGATCCAATTGAATTTCTGCACGATTCAGGAGAGCTTTAGACAAAACTTTGTATGTTATGGATAGTAGTGAAATTCCACGATAATTGGTGGTATCCGTCCGATTTCCTTTTTTGTGCAAGGGATGTATGAGTGCCATCTTCCAGTCAGCGGCGATTTTTTCGGTTCGCCAAACTTCTTCTAAAATTTCTTGGAGTTTTACAATGAGATTTTCTCCTGCATTTTTCCACAACTCTGCAACAATTTGGTCTACCCCCGACGCTTTGTTGTTTTTCAATGATTTAATTATCTCTCTTATTTCCTGAACTTTGGGTGGATGCGAATCTTGGTTTTGTTGCATGGGGATAAATGTGAATGTTTCTTGAGGTTTCTCACAATTAAGCAATACTGAAAAGTAGTTTGCAAGGATTTCACAGTTTTCTGTGTTACTATGAGCAATATCCCCATGTTCATTTTTGAATTGAAGTGATGGAGGGGAATATTTAGTGAGCTTCTTGCGAAAAGTTCTATAGTAGTTTCTAGAATTATGTTGTTTGAAGTCAGCTTCTATTTCTTGTAATATTTTGTTGACATTCTGCTTGCGAATTCTTCTTATTGATTTCGTGACTGTTCTTCTGACATCCTTGAGATCTTGCAGAGTCTTAGGAGTTTTGTTGCAAGACCAATTGTGCCATGCCTGTTGCATGAGCGTTACAAGGTCATCACATTCGGCTGTCCACCACGGATGTTTGCGTGTTCTTGTGTGTGGTGCTATTTTCTCGGCTGTTTTTATTAATCCTGCTTGGAGCTGTTGCCAGTTTTGTGGATTCAATTGTTGAGTCTCGTTTTTAAATTTATCATTACCTTGACTATTTTGAACATCATATTTACGGGGTGGGATTTTCTGAGAGAATCGCCTTTTCTCTGGAATAATATTTAATGAAAATTTTGTAGGGTAATGGTCAGAATCCAGAGCTAACCCCTTAAGGACTTTAAGTTTCATTATTTCGAGAGTATTTACTCTGGAGATCAGCACATGGTCCAGTTGATATTCTCCTAACAGTGGGTTAGGTGACACCCACGTCTTGGACTGAGAGGTTTTCTTTTTGAAAAATGTTGATTTGAAGAATAAGTCATGGTTCTTGCAGATTTCAAGAAGACGCATACCATTCCGATTGGTCTGATTATGTCCTGACCATTTACCTACCCAATATCTATATTTTTTTCTTTCCCAATTTGGGCATTAAAATCACCCATAAGTTTTTTAACATGATTCCTCGGGATTCTTTGAAGTATATCATCTAATTGGTTCCAAAATTCTTCGACTTTTCCTACAGCCTTTCTGTTGGTGATATTAGTTGGGGCATGTCCATTAATGAGAGTGTAAATTTTGTTTGCTGATTTTATTTTCATGGTGGAGAGACGACCGGAGGGAGAGTGGAAGGTTGTAACTGAATCAAGTAAGGAATGATGGACTATAAATCCAGTACCAAATTGTGGGCAATTTTTCATAGCTCGTTCTCCTGGCTTCCCTTTGTAAATCCTGTAACCTTCAGAATTGAAAGGATATTCATCTGTAAATCTAGATTCTTGAAAAGCAATAATCTTGATTTTACGTTCTCGTGATTTGTCTAAAATGGATTTGAGTTTCCCCATCTTCAAGAGAGAATTTACGTTAAACGTCGTTTAATTTTCTTACGGGGTGTCGAGGCAGAATCCGAATAGACCACTTGCGGTTTTTCAACCGTGGGATTTGACCCACTGGGGTAAGTTGTTTTTGAACGTGCTACATCCATTTTGATTAACTTGGATTAGGGATTTGTCTAGAATTGAGGTTCTAGTCGGGTTAAGCTCAGAGTTCCACTTCTGAGTGTTATTAATCAGCCGCCACTAACATGTGGAACAGACGCTGTCGGAGTATCGCCACTAACATGTGGAACCGTCATACCCCTAGGACTGATATATGGCCTCCATATACCTTTTACTCATTAACCCGAGCACTGGGTTGCCCCTTCCGCCAATTATGCTGTACCGAAAGTTACCTTCTCCAACATAAATGCCGTTGAGGTCTTCACCGTTACCCTGGTAAGGGGCCCATACATGGTACTACCATTCGGGCCAACTGGACCATGGTTTTTTAAGAGGTGTTACTCCTCTATCACTCACCTTTTGTCCTGGCTTGTGACAGGCAGAGCCTGGCTTCCCAAACAATGGGTCCAGATTGGCAGGTTTATTTCATTATTGCATTATTTCATTATTTCATTCGTCGTTTTTCTTTATTCTTAAGCGCTATCTACCTGTGTTCGTGAACAGGATTTGCTTCCGCTATGAAGCTATTACTTATCCTTACAGACTAACTAACGTCAAGTAAAAGGTGGTCGTCTTGGGAAGGAGGATCTATCCTGCCCGATGGGGAGTTGGTCACTGTCCCCATCGAAACGATCAAGCCTCCGCCCGCAGGTATAGCTTAGACGACGTTAGGGCATAATGGGTATAACGGGCCCCGCGCTTCGGGAGACAGGTAGGTACATCCTCGAGCGTGGGCGCTTGCCCGCCCTAACGCGTCACCGCTATGACCTTCCGTCGTTCGTCAAAGTCTAAGTCATGTCATGTTCAGCTTTCACAATATTCACCAGATATTAATAGCAAACGGGTATAGTGTATAGCGAGCCATGTTTGTGTGGGGACCAATGTGTGCTTTTGTTAGAAGGGTCCGGGGGGGGATGTGGCACGGTGCGCAAACGTTGCGTCTAGCAAGCGGACTCCCAGTCAATGCAGTGCATTTTATTTATGTTTGTTGACAGTTAGTAGGGGTAAGAGGGATGAGGAAGGTATATCCCATATTAAGAGGTATGTAGACATGTTAGAAATAGTTATTCTGGGGTAAAAGGATGGCTAGAACCGGAGGGTACATGCGGTGCTAGTAGGATGTAAGAAGTAGTTAAATGGTGAGGAACATTTTACTGGACGGGTGTTAGTTGTCTCCATGCAGGGAAAAAAATATCACATGCAGGTGAAAAATGTAAATAAATATATTGATATCACCATTGTTAGCAAGGGAATGTATTCTATAATCCACTGTTGGCTTTCAGTTCCGCAGTGTTCCATATCAACACTTAGCTAAGAGTGATTAAGCATGGTGCACACCTTTGGTAAAGCATGAATACCAAGTGTCTTGCATGGACAGGGTAAGGGGGGAAACGTGTAATATGTATAAGTGTATATATTGTGTGTAAGGGAGGAGGGACTGTTGACCTGGTGTCAACCTACTACAATCTCTGGCATCTGCGGTCGTGTATCGTAATACACTACTGCCGTCGGCGGTTTACAAAAAACTACCTGTACTTACATACTAAAACTTATACACTATAACTGGTCAGTTAATTATTAAGAACTAAGTAATTTCCTATTCTATGAAGACTTACCATTGCCCACGGGGAATGTCAGGGAGAATCAAGGCGTGATCGCAATAATCTCCGAGTGGCATATTGCCGTAAGCGTCCTGTCAAACTATAACAGCGAATATTATAAATGCTGGCTGGACCTATATGTAATCAATTCCGTGACAAAAATATAGTGCGTGTAGTGTGGACATTCGCGCTGAAGGATGTCCTATCGTTATCGGCCCTGCCGACTGTCATTGTGTGTTGAAATAAATGTATGTGGGATATTATGCTGCATTGCTCTTGGTGTATTCTTGGAATACACGGTACGAGAGAATATAAAGTTTAATGCTTTTGCATGTTCATTTCTTCCTTTTTTATCAAACACCAACAGTGATCTTCTATTTTCTCTTTGTTGGTCATGTCTCTTATGTTCTTTGTGAGTCTGTTCTAGATATATATCTTCCATGACCCACCTAGCGTCATCTGGCAGCGAATCTCAGAAGCTCCTCATTTCTTCCTGGTGCAAGAGGACTTCCTTAGCCATCTGGCCACCAGTTCTCGTTGCCATCGCCAGCTATTATCTCCGTGATCAAGAGAACTTCGTCTACTCTTTCACCCACCAGGCTGTGCTAGTATCGCCTGCTATCAACTCTTTGAAGACCATTTCCTCAAGAGAATTTAAGTTTACAATATTGGTCATGCTTATATGTATTCCTTTTGTCTCCTACCCCCACTATTTTCCCTTCCTTGGACCCTCCGCGCTTCGCTGAGTGGGTCTCACTTGTAAGTCGGCAGTTGACTTGGTCAGTCAAGGCTCAACCAGAGCCAGTCTCCTCAAAACAAGAGGCACTCTCTACATTCTACGCCATGTTGGCACATTAGGTATCCGTCAAAGGGAACTTCATCTTCGCCATGCAACAAAGATAAGTACAGACTTAAGGTTTTAACCTCATCTTCAACGGTTTTAATTCTACATACTTCAATGATCATTTTATAGGCAGTGTGAGATTACTTATTTGGGGCAAAAATCATCCTTCGCGGGATTTGCCATGCTGGTCTTTTGTCTGTCTAAGCCAACCTTAATAGAAAGTAGCTTTTCTTAAGCTATTTAAATGAGAAATCTTCTCAACACGTGGGATATTATCTAAACCCGCGGTCTATAAAATACCAAGCTAGTTCCTCCGCTGGATTAACTTTGGCTCCATTCTTCTATTAGGATCGTTCTGGAACCTTCCAGACCCTGTACTTTATTTACAAGTCTTGCCGTCATGTACTTTTCACTCACTTGTGAGAATACTATTGAAAATTGAAGAATCTTCCTTCTGAATTAAAGCTCAATAGCTAATTTTCTTCCACCGTTGGAATGTTCCATGGCGCATTTAATTGTAATACACAACTTTCTCAAGCAATAGACTTTCGCCTATCTAGTGCTACCAGTTCTTTTTCATCATTGCAATAACTTTCTTTGCCATAAACTTTCGTGTTTCTACAGTGAACTTTTCATCCATTTAACAAACTATAGTGAGAACTAGTGCTTGTTCAACATTTCTACCGCGTCGCGATCGTCCGATTACCATAAATAAGGCCATGAACATTTATCCTAAATCCCAATTGATCTTTCCTAAACCTTCTACTAACAAACCATGTTAATAAAATTGTTACTTTAAGGCCTATTGCAATGAGGTGTCACTCTAAAGACGTGCCCTCCCACCTTTACTTATATCTCATTAATTAATTTCTGCATAACCACGTGTTTCATACACGGTTCAAGCTTACGTTGTTTCTCCCTTATAATCAGGGAATACAATTCCTTCAACTCAGGAGTGAGTTATTTCTAGGCTTCACGAAAGGGAAACTTGCCCCGTTAGTCTCGTGATTCCTAATTAAACATAGGAAGTCTAGAACCTTCCTTTTGACTTTCTCTTCAGGTTTCACAGTAAGTGACCTGCCCTCTTTTGTATAATTGTAATAAAAGTAATTCTGCACAAATATAAGAAGTTATAGGAACTTCTATCTTATTCTTCATGTTTTTCTTATTGTTATTTTCGAAGTGGTTACTTTCTCTAGAATGTTTTCTCAGAAATTTCTTATAGTACACACCTTGTACTCTATTTATTGTTAAACTTTAATCACCTTAATTGTCTTTAAATTTTGAATTTTTATCTTCGCTATTTTAAATCCTTGCTAGGATTTTATAAAGGTTTGAAACCTAATAAATTGTTAATTGCCTGGAGCAAACTTTAAATGTTAGGAGGTCTGCGACCCCAAATTGTTACTAAAAATTGAAACTATATATTTGTTAAAGTTATCAACAACTTTTGCCTTGTTAAATAAATTAAATATTTGTTTTTGGATTTATCATTTCTCTAATACTACAGTTAGGCAAGATCCTGGCTTTTTCCTAGGTTCATGCCCTCGTTAATACGCAATAAATCTGTTACTATTTGTCTTGTCAGACCATCACCCTTCCCCATAGTAGGCATATGCATGCTTGAGAGGGAATACACTAAAGCCTTTCTCTGGCAAACCGCCCAAGTCTTAGCTGCGGTTCCCGTCAGCTTCGACCAGGTCCTTACACACATTAGGTATCAGAGAGCGGATTTGCGGTGGCAACCGCCTCTGAGTGCATTTAAAGTTAAATTTATAACTTTTGTGGGACTCTCCTCCTATTTTTCTATCCTTTTTCTCCAGTCCGAAACCCACCTCCTTTTCTTTATCATCTTCCCTTGGTGGTTAGGTTATTCCTCAGCCAATAATCTACCCAGCTGTGTGCCGGGTTGCTCTTAACAAATCGTAACCTCTATGTACATGGTACCAAAACGTCATCCCTGCGGGCTCGATTGAGTACCGCTATCCGTGGGTTATATTCAACACTGCGGTGGGGGGTGGGATAGATAGTGGTGAAAATGATTATCTGTCGCTATGTGGATACGTGGGGGGTACATAATCATGTTTGACCACCTTAATGTGGGGGGGGTGTGAATATAAATGCGACCCTTGTTGCAATGGGAAAGCAAAATCCCCAAAAATGTAAGTGTGTAAGCTATTTATCTGTGGGGGGTAAGGGGACGGTGTCGGGGCACATGGCTGGATCATTGGGTCGACCGATACTGCTCGATCCTGATCGTAGGAAATCGGTATATAAAATTAGGTATGCTTCGAAAAAAATATAACATCTGGCGCGGAATTCTATCTAGGGACGTAGATATGGGAATGTGCGTGGTTTCTTATAGCGGAAGGCGTGTCCTGTATAATGGTGTAGGAAATATCAATTATGGTATGATAAATGGTCAAAAAGTATAAGGGGAACAGCGGACGTAGGCGCTCAGTGTGTGGCATGGAAAACATTGGCAATTTCTCGTGAAAAAGACATGCACTGTGACAGTTAAGGGTCGTGTGAGGAGATGAGTTGCAATATAAGGGTTGGTTCCCCCTTATAGGTAGGGTGGGTGGAATTAAACAAGTGCCTTTGGCTCAAATTAAATGGCGGCCTGTGGCAAGTATATACGAGGAGGAGTGACGTCTGAGATAAGACGTATGTTCGGAGTGTGAGATAACAGTTATCGGTGGGCGTGTAGCAACGGAATATGCTGCGCTAATTGGTGTCCGCGCACTCTGTGGGTTCGGCCACACGCGCGCTAAGCTGATTGGATAAGAGCGCTGTGAGTGTGTGTACTAACATGGCGGTTTTGTTGATATGCGGTGAATGGGAATGTCAAAACGCACGTGGCGGTCGCCGATTGGAGTGAGTCATATGTTGACTGTCACCTACAAGACAATCTGTGTAAAACATGACGTGGGTGTGTGTTAATGAATTCCCGTTTGGGTAGTGGGAAAGGAAAGCAAGTCCTACACGGGTGGAACATAAGTGGGACTGTGCTGTCATCACACCGTGATCCAATGGGGCAAATACTAGGTATAAGTCTGGGTTACTACCCGTACTGTACTGGTATTGTAGTAAACTGTGCTGAGAACGTGTTGAAGCCAGTCGCGTCTTTATGCGCGGGTGACATGTTGTGAGCAGTATGTAGGAAATGTGTGTCCGTGGTTTAATCCCACTTACTTCGGGAAAATGAAAAAATTCTGTGTGACCGTGTAATAATTCCCTTCTGACGTGAGCAGTATGTAGGAAATGTGTGCCCGTGGTTTATCCCACTTACTTCGGGAAAATGAAAAAAATCTGTGTGACCGTGTAATAATTCCCTTCTGACGTAGATTGTATTCCGCACATTGCGGAGTGTCCTCATGGGAGTGTAAGGATCTATGTCTATCGGACAATCTGCTGTAGAAAAGTGACAGCTGAATGCCGTAGCTCTACACGGCAATGTATTGAAATGGGGTATGTATTTCTAGTGTGTATACCATGTTCGCGTATACAAGTGCATACTTAGTGTTGTTAGGAAATAAAATCATCGGGCCTTTGTGAACCGTTATCTACAAAACTAGGCAGTCCTATGTTCATGGCTGATATTTATCCTAGAACGGTGACCCAGGAGGGTAGTAATTAATCTGCCCTGGGCATAACTCGCCTAGGAATCCATAGGATAATTATGGCCCATGGACGTAGTAGCTGCCTGAGTACATACAGTATATACGCGCATGACTGGATATTTATCTTAAAATGCGTTTGGGGGCAAGGTTGTTTTAATGTACTCCGTACAGGGCTTTAACCCCACGAGTAATAAAATAATTATGAGCCATGCTGTTAATGTGACACGAATGGACATAGGCAGATATGTACCACATTGTGCAACCGCGCGTGAAATGAAAATTCGAAAGTGAAATATGGTCAAACAATGATTAAGTTGACAAATGTGTTTAGCTAAGGGGTTTATATAAATTAAGTGGGATCTAGAGAAGGACTTGTGGGTCCCATAGTAGCCTTGTGGCTTTTCTTAAGGTATAATGTTAATTGATTATTGACTATAATTTCGTCGCATGGTAGACTATGACCAACAGTCCATAACTCAGCATGGGGATGATAAAAATGGAGTCCTGTGCGGCCAGTATCGAGGTGTAGCCCTACGCAAGCGTTTGTTTCAACGCAAGGCCTGGCCTCGTAGACTAAGGATGAATGATAGAATTTAAGTTGTGAATGAAGTCTCTTATACGTTGACTAAGAATGAGGACGCTTCGTTGGAGAACTGCTTATCATGTCTGGCCCTGTGACGGCTTGGGGTGGTCAATGCCACCGTCAAATGACAATAATAGTTAAAGATCCCCTGTGAGGAGAGAGAGAGAAAATATGGAGTGTGTGAGAACTGGAGTAGCGCCGTACGTGGCCTACTAGTGTTGGCTACCCTGCTGCTGGTAAGCCGAGATGCTGTATGTGCAATTCTCGCTTCCGGCATTGTGTATGGAGCGCGCATCACTGTCTATGAGCAGTGAGCAGTCCTGAGTGGTAGGAGTTAGTGAAATGTAATAAAGAAATTATCCTGGATGTACAGTGTATGGAATAATGTAATCTTTGTAAGTATTTCTGTTTTCCAAGTGTCCCCTAAAAGTGTGAAATCCTGCTGTCCTGTAGAGTCTGATGCTCGGACGGTATGATAACCTGTGTAATTGTATCAAATTCTGCTGGCCGTAGCGGTAGTAACCAACCTGTGTAATAGTGAGATCGTGTGCGGAATTGAATCGAATGTCGCTACACTATGTCATTAGTGCTAATATGCCTTGGCCTGTGCGGAAGGCCGCTAACCTGTGTTATTGTACGAATATCTCTCTGCAATTGCGGAAGGCCGCTAACATGTGTTATTGTACGAATATCTCCGTGCATTTGCGAAAGGCCGCTAACCTGTGTTATTGTATGAATATATTTTTGCAAGTGCGGAAGGCCTCTATCCTGTGTTATGGTATGAATATCTCCTTGCATTTGCGAAAGGCCGCTAACCTGTGTTATTGTAGTATCCATGCGTTGGATGATAAACGGCTGTTGTAATCTCATTTGGAGACAGTGTATGGTATAAATCCTATGAGAGGATTACCGTATTGAATGAAAATGAATTAATAGGAGGTCGTAACTCCTACTAGTGAGATGTGGTGTTCGAAAATTGTGAACTGGGAATGTGTGTGGAAATAATGACTCTATGTACCACCATTTTTCGCGTTGATTCTGGTGTGCGTTTGCGTGTGCCTATAAATTGCTGTTGCTATCTAGCGCGGTGCCAGGAATTATGATCCAACGGCTTTTTAATCTTCCGTCGGTCAACTTAAGTAACATATAGACCATAATGGGGTACTTGAATATTAGTGGGACATATGTATTATGTAAATGCCGTGTGTCCTATGTATGCTACTGTTAGTTGATTGATCTGCAGTCGGTCAACTAAAGTACCGGACTGGGTGTTCAATTTAGTGTAGTATGTAAATTAGTTAAGCCCCTTATCGAACTAATTGTAGGGTATTTGTGGGCACTAATTACCAGAAAGTCTTTCCGCGTTCTCACACTTGTCCTTCGGGTGATTGTACTGGGATACGCAGGGCTATGTGGGTGTGTGGCAGGACACGTGTCTCGCCTCGCATGCTGTCGTTATGGAAGCATGCCGTTTGCAATGTCAGCGGGGGGTTCGGGTTACACGTCCGGTGAGTGTAAATGACCTAGGCTGGCAGCGAAACATATGCTGCGCTGTATAGATAGTCCTTATCCTAGCGTTAATATCAGATCCTAGTGTGGTGCAATGAAGGCATAAATACACACAGAAATAAATAGAACATTATATATTAATACACTCTTAAGAGCTAAGCAGGGTACTTATAATTTGGAATCGTGTTTAGACAGTCGGGAGGCCTGGTCCCGACAGGTAGTTGTAAAGCTGGCTACCAGATGCCATAGCGGGTATGGTGCCTTGGTCGACTGTTATGGGTCTGGGTGGGATATGTGTGGGACATATGGAAAATTCTATTCCTTATTCGGGTTCCCTAACGTTTCCGTCTCGGACACGGGGACTGTGTAACTGTTGAGACACGAGGAGCTGCTACAGGCGCAGCGTGCCTCGACATGTCTTACCCTTGACCTATACATGAATGCTGCGTTTAAAAGGAAATTTGTTCTTGGAGCCGAGTTATATGAACTGCAATACTAGGGAATAAGTCGTCTTTTATTGTAAGGCGTATCTCCTCTGCCGACGGATAGCTAAGGCAAATTTAGCGCCTGGGATCCACTCAGGGGCTTTATCCTGTTTATGGGGCGTCTGGAGGAGAGTGATTTAGGGCTTGAGCCGCTGTGGCTCCTCAGGGGGTGTACACGGGGTAGGTCTGTATATAAGCACGCTTTTCGGCGGGCCTTAGGAACGTCGGTGGCCGGAACAGGCGCTAAGGTCCTAGGGTATAATGGAAGCGTGGGGATAGGAATGCTAGCACGTGGCGGGTGAAATGCGTTCACGTGGGCATCGTTCCCAATGGCGGGCTGCGGATGTGGCATGGCCACGGCGGCTTCCTTCCTACTAGGAATGGGCCGCATGGGAATGGACCTGTCGGCCACCCTGGGTGGGATGTCTGTAATCATGTCTTCTACTCGCGTAGACTGGTGGGTATTGCGTTCAAAGAGAATAAAGTTGGCCTGCAATCGACGGAAACTCCGCCACAGTTCGGCGTATTGCAGGGTAAGTACCCTGGCCTGGTCTGCCATTTTAGGGTGGGCAGTGTTCAGCCTCATGTGTGATAGGAGGGCGTGGAGCTGCGTGGAGTGAATTATTTGGCTATGGGGGCGCAAATGTATGCAGCGGTAGGTTTATGTGCGTCGCGCTCCCGTATGTGTCAAAAAGGGAATACCCATGCTGTCTATAATTCCTAAGAGGATTGAGCTGGGTATGCGTCTGTGAATTGGGTGCTCAGTCGCCTATATTCGGCAACGAGCTGTGTATGATGACTACGCAGTAGCGCATACTGCTGTCGTACGCATTGAACGGTTGGGTTAAAAGTGAGTGGATCGTGAACCACACTGATGCGGTAGTGGATCCTGTACGTTTTAATGTGTTTATGATATAAAGCGCCATGAATAGTGCGTATGTTTCGATGGGCTGTAAGAAGTAACGCTTTCCGCGCTTCATTGGGGGTGCGGAAATATCTAACCTGCGCGGCGCTAACTCTCGCCTGTAATGCCTGGATATGCCATTGCACATTGCGCATGAGGCGCTGGCGGCTTCGTAATAGAAAAAAAAACAGTTCGGAATCCCTATTTGAGTGCCTATGGTGCACCCTCCCTTGTGTATTGGGTGCTTCGGCATGAGGTGCCATGGTGTAAAATTATCTACCAACTGGGTGTAAACTCTCAAGGGGATCGTAAAAGGCTAGTGTAAAATAATTGTTTCTATTTTTGCAATTATAGGGATTCCTACGGGCTATCTAAGCCGGTGGGGTAGTATTGTACCTAAATGAGTGTAACCTCCTCTCTATGCTATGGGGGTAGTGAATGAAATTTTACTGTTGCAAAGCTATTTAAGGTACCGGGGACCGAACTGGGTGGGCAACTAAATAATGTGGCCCCTATGGGTTATATGGGGTGGGCGTAGCGAATTTGGGGGTCATGAATGGCTGTTTATTATTTAAGGGTGGCGTGAAGCACTGTAATCTCTATTAGGGCGGGTGTGGGTGGGTACAAAAAATATTAACAGACCCTTATTGCAAAAATATTCCCAATTTTGGGTGGCGTTCGCTTGGCTAGTAAGAGGTGGAATTTAGGGAACTTTACCGCGAAGGTACGTTGTCTGTACCCCCTTGGCGTTGTCTTATGACAACGTCACGGTACCTAGCACCTCCACTATTTGTAGGGTACCTGAGAGGGTAGCCTCTACAAGTGTGTTGAAAGGGGGATGAAGGGAAAATAGCTGAAGGCTACTCGGGGTCCTGGTGTGAAAAGATGGGGGTTTGAGTGGTTCAGGCGTGAACGCAGCTCGAAGGGAGAACACCCAATTGTACAGAATACTTGGGTAGTTCTAAAGGATGCTGGCAAGGGGTAGTTTACTCGACTAAGTGTCTGAACAGCCGTGTGGCCGCTCGAGTTCTGTTAACGTGGACGACTGGTCGCTCTGCTAGCGAATAATGCTCACGCATGCAATGTGACGTGACACCAGTGGCTGTCTGCTATAGCCACTAAACAATTAATTAAATGCTGTCGGGATCCTACCGGGAAAAGGTTTAAGGGGTAGGATCTTACTAACTAATTAAATAAAAGAACCAAATGATCAGTTAGCTTTTAACTACTAGGTTTTAATCTGTACTCCCAAGGTGGAGTACTGTGGAGCTCTGTAGAGCAAATGATAATAATGCAGATGCTAATTACAATTTATCTAGGGGATGAATGTATAAGTGTCTGTGTGTCTGGTATGAGCTCGCTTGTACACTCACCAATCTGGATGACTTCGGACAGCGTGATGGCACTTGGTGACACTGTGGAAGACTGATCCCCGTTCACCTCACTTCCCCTGTTTTATAGAATCCGCCTTGCTGATTGTGCGGAGTTGCGGATTCTATAGGAAATGCGGTGCTGGCCTAGGTTATCTGAGGTCGTCGCTATGCCCTGGGTCGTTGCCATGTCCTGGGTCTGCCTTCAGGGTGTAGAGGTTTATGTGAAATATGCCGCCGATATTTGTGTATGGTTAATTGAGTATGTTATAGATATAGGAGGGATGGGGAATGCATCCCTCAGATGCAACAATATTGTGTATAAATAACCACAAATATTATTCAAGTGTCCAATAAAATCAATCGCGACTGGGATAGACTAGCTTTGACTTCCCTAACGTCGGATGAAAGTATCTTCAAAGAAGATATATCTCTTAATAAAGTTATTTATTGTCGAAAGATCTTAGCTTTCTCTAGTAAAATTCCGGAATGTGTCTCCATTCTATACTAAGAATGTCTATGAGTATATGACTTCCTATCAAAATCATGACGAATATTTCTTGTCAGATCGGTGTAAAGTTCATAGTAATTGTGATATTATAACAATATATCACTCGTGGTTTCTTCTGTTCTTGAAGTCTCTTTATTACATATAAGATGCCCAAATTAAATTAATAAAAATAACTTAATTGGCATCCAAGACAAATTGTCTGAATCCTCTATTCAAAATGAATCCAAAAACGTCGAAAGTTAAAGTTACTGATCTTAAATAAAAAATGGAATACTAATTCCTTAAACAAATTAACATCTCAGTTCAGAAAAAGAATCGTAGAATATATACGTGAAAATGACGAAAGACGATCACCTCACATGATTTTGTAGAATAAAATGTTGTTGCATACATGAAGTACAAATATATATATATCGAAATATGGAGAAAAGGTTGCTCAGAATGTCACTATATTGCTCTAACTAGATTATAATGTACACTTCTACCTTGACAGAAGGCTCTCGATGATCTGGTCAAGAATTTGGAAAATACTTAGGTGTTTCCTCTTTCCAAGAAACTAAGTTGGACCCCAGTCCGCTTCCTCGAACCATCGACCTCGGAGAAGGAAGGAATTTCCCCTCCAGCAAACACCAATCTCCGCCTGGAATCAAACTGCAACCTCTCGTTCATAGACCTTCATTGTTGCCGGGTCCATCCTGGCATCTTGACTTTTCTTATGATGAATCTTCATTCTCCGTCGTTGATAGAGTTTCCATGTCATTATCGAGTAATGTTGTAGGTTCAGCTTCATGGTTACAAATAAAATTTGTAAAGGAAGTTCTGGACCACAATCGTTGTTAGAAATATTCATATTGATGGTCTATGAAATATTCATGTAGCTCGTAGATGTTAAGTTCAAGTCCATGATGTTACGTTAATGCACGAGATGGAGTTGTACATAACGTTTCATGTATACTTGATTCGTAGACGTTCAGAAGTAATCTTGTTAACGAAGCTCCATATTGTATCTAATACTCTGTTTCAAACTTATCCCTTGCGCATAAAAGTCTTTAGTTCATCATCGCAAACATATTATAAATGTCGAATAACACTTCTTCTTGATGAATATTAGCAGTCATAGTTATGTCGTAATAGTATACTGCTCCAATGTTAAAGTCAATCACACTGTTACATACATGGACTTCATATAGTGAACCTGTGTTCGCTGCAGTCTCGTTGAAACTAAAATGCTTTTCAGCTTCTGAGTCCGTCACTTTTCTTTTGCACTACTAAATAGTCAATATCTGCTAAAATCTTCTTCCTGTGACGTTGAAATTGTATATAATGACTAGCAGGTACCCACGGCTTCGCTCGCGTCATATTGTTATTCAATGAAATGCAGGTTTAACCCCGTTAACCCCCCTTTAGAACCTGAATATCGAAAAATCCATCCTTAGTAGACATTTTCGACACACAACAAACATATACCCAAAATAACATTCTTCTAACTTGAATAGTTTTGGTTGGTCGATGAGAGTGAATATCCAAAAATCCTTCCTCAGTGGACGTTTTTCTTCAAGAATTTCACCCCTCCCCACGGGCCCCTTAAATTGGATTTATGAAAAAACGGTCGATTTATTTAATTATGTATTTATTTATTATTAGGCTGATGGTTTTCCTCTGAGTTTCAAACTCCTCGCCTTTGTTGTTTGAGAGATGCGCGCTCCATTAGAAATCCTTCAACCCCCAATTTTCACCCCTTTCGCTCATAATATACACCACATCGAAAAACCATTAGACATGTTTCAGCTTATTTTTAATGGTTAGTTTATATGGCAAATATCACCTCCCCAAATGAAACCACTCGTGAGATATTGTTATTCAATGATATGCACGTTTACCCCTTTAACAGCCTTTTACAACCTGAATATCCAAAAATCTTTCCTTAGTGGACGTTTTCGACATACAACGAACATATCCCCAAAATTTCATGTTTCTAACTTCAACCATTTTGGCTGGGCGATGATGAGTGAGTCAGTCAGGACTTTTTCTTTCATTCATTTTTGAGAATTTCACCCCTCCCCATGAACCCCTGTAAAGGGATTTATGAAAAAAGCGGTCGAACACCTATTTACTTATTTTTAAGCTGATTTATTTCCGCTGAATTTCAAACTTCTCGCTAAAGTCGTTTAAGAGATACACGCTCCGTTAAGAATCCTTCAACCCCCAATTTTCACCCCTTTCACCTCATAATATACACCATATCGATAAACCCTTAGACATATCTCTGCTCATTTTTCTTGATTAATTTATATTGTGAATATCACATCCCCAAATGAAACAACTCGTGAGATATTGTTAATCAATGAAATGCAAGTTTAACCCCCTTAACACCCCTTCAGAACATGAATATCCAAAAATCCATCCTTAGTGGACGTTTTCAACATACAACGAACATATCCCCAACATTTCGAGTTTCTAACTGCAATGGATTTGGCTGGATGATGAGTGTATATCCAAAAATCCTTCCATGGTGGACTTCTTTCCCCAGAAATTCACCCCTCCCCATGGGCCCCTCAAATTGGATTTATGAGAAAAAGATCGACCATCTATTTACTTATTTTTCAAGCTGATTTTCCCCCCTGAGATTCATACTTTATGACTCTGTCATTTAAGAGATACTTGCTCCATTAGGAATCCTTCAACCCCCACTTTTCACGCATACACCTTATAATATACACCATATCGAAAAACCCTCAGCAATGTGTCTTCTTATTCTTAATGATGAGTTTATATGCCGAGTATCGCATCCCCCAAGGAAACCAATCGGGAGATATTGTTATTCAATTAAATGTAGGTCTACCCCCTTAACACCCCTTTAGAACCTGAATATCCAAAAATCCTTCCTTTTCGAAATACAACGAACATAACCCCAAAATTTCATGTTTGTAACTTCAATGATTTTGGCTGGGCGATGATCATTGAGTGAGTAAGACAGGACAATTTCTTTCATTTATTTTTCAGAATTTCACCCCTCTCATGAACCCCTTAAATTGGATTTTTTTTTAACCGGTCAAACACCTATTTACTTATTTTTAATCTGTTCTTCCCCCCTGAGTTTGATGAGTGAGTGAGTTAATCAGTTAGACCACTTTCTTTCCTGTTATTTTTCCCAGAATTTCACCCCTCTTCAAAGGGCCCCTTAAATTGGATTAATGAAGAAACGGTCGAACACCTATATACTTATGTTTTAAGCTGTTTTTTCCGCTGAATTTCAAACTTCTCTCCTTTGTCGTTTAAGAGATACACGCTCCGTTAAGAATCCTTCAACCCCCAATGTTCACCCCTTTCACCTCATAATATACAACACATCGATAAACCCTTAGACATATGTCTGCTTATTTTTAATGATTAGTTTATAGGCCGATTATCACATCCCCAAAGAAACAACTCATGAGATATCCTTATTCAATGAAATGCACGTTTACCCCCCTTAACACCTCCTTAAAACCCGAATAAAAAAATCATTCCCTAGTAGACGTTTTCGACATACAGCGAACGTATTCCCAAAATTTCATGTTTCCAACATTAATAGTTTTCGCTGGGCGTGATGAGTGAGTGAGTCAGACAAGACATTTTCTTTCAATTATTTTTACCAAAATCTCACCCCTCCCCATGGACCCCTTAAATTGGATTGATGAAAAAACGCTTGAACACCTATTAACTTATTTTTTAAGCTGTCTTTTTCCCCTGAGTTTGATGAGTGAGTGAGTTAGTCAGTCATTTAGGACACTTTCTCTCCTTTGTTTCCAGAATTTCACCCCTCCCCATTGGCCCCTTAAATTGAATTTATGAAAAAACGGTCGAACACCGATTTACTTATTTTTAAGCTGATTTTCTTGCGCATAGAATCACATTTCTCGCCTATATCGTTTAAGAGATACACGCTCCGTTAGGAATCCTTCAACCCCCAATTTGTCACCCCTTTCACCTTATAATATACACCACATCGAAAAACCCTCAGACACATGTCTTCTTATTTTTAATGATGAGTTTATATGCCGAGTATCACATCCCCCAATGAAACCAATCGTGAGATATTGTTATTCAATGAAATGCAGGTTTAACACCCTTAAGACCCCCTTTAGAACTTGAATATCCGAAAATCCTCCCTTAGTGGACAGTTTTGACATACAATGATCATATCCCCAAAGTGTCATGTTTCTAACTTCAATAATTATGGCTGGGCGATGGTGAGTGAGTCAGGACTTTCTCTTTCAATTGTCTTTTTTCAGAAATTCACCCCTCCCTATGAACCCTTAAATTGGGTTTATGAAAAAAAAAACTGTCGAACATCTATTTAGTTATTTTTAAGCAGTATTTTCCTCCTGAGTTTGATGAATGAGTCTGTCAGTCAATCAGTTAGGACACTTTCTTTCCTAAAAATGGTAATTGGCTTTCACGGCCGGTGAATTAAAACTCAGCAATTATTCTAGGTTTGTGCCGTGTCTTGTGTGGGGTTTCGCCTAGGACACCAAGCTGGCTCATCGGCGGGCTCTTGGTGTCCCCACCTGGACCCCCACAGGAGTGACGAACTGCGCGCCACCTCCCTTTTAGTTCTCGCAGTCAAGTGGTGCAGTTGCACCTAATACAAAGGGAGGTGGCGCGCAGTTCTTCACTCCTGTGGGGGTCCGGGCGTGGACACCAAGAGCCCGCCGATGAGCCAGCTTGGTGTCCTAGGCGAAACCCCACACAAGACACGGCACAAACCTAGATGAATTGCTGAGTTTTAACTTTCTTTCCTGTTTTTTTTTCCCAGAATTTCATCCCTCCCCATGGGCCTCTTAAATTGGATTTATGAAAAAACGGTCAAACACCTATTTACTTATTTTTAAGCTAATTTTTTTCCGCTGAGTTTCAATAACCTCGCCTATGTTGTTTAAGAGATACACGCTCCGTTAGGAATCCTTCAACCCTAGTTTTCACCCCTTTCACCTCATAATATACACCACATCGAAAAACCCTCAGACACGTGTCTTCTCATTAGCCTATTTTCAATTTTGAAAAAATAGGCTTATGAGATCACCTTTTGTCCGTGTGTGTGTGTGTGTGTGTGTGTGTGTGTGTGTGTGTGTGTGTGTGTGTGTGTGTGTGTGTGTGTCCCTAATAACATTTAAAAGGCTGGAGCGATTTCAATGAAACTCGGTAAGTTCATAGTTCTATTCCTGGCGACCTCGACCGTGCCCTTCAAATTTTGTTACGTCTCACCAATCCAACATGGCGGCTGTGCGAAATATTTCACCAGCATTCAATATCTCCGAAACTATTACCGATATCACCCTGGAATTTATTACGGTGATAAAGGGAACTACTAAAAGTTCTCCTATGTGACATTTGAAAAACTGGTAACTACAAAACCAACATGGCGGCCACGCGAATTTGCGACTTTTAAATAGACGTTTCTCGCGATTTAACCAACCAAAGGCAATAAAACTTGGTACAGTATATGTTTATACACATAGTAATGCACCGACATCTAACTTGGTTCAATTGTTTATATAACCACATGATGGCAGATGAGCGAAATATTTCACCGGCATTCTATATCTCTGAAACTATTAACTGTATCACCCTGAAATTTTACACGGAAATAAAGGGCACAACTGGAAGTTCATCTATAAGACTTTCAAAAAGCGGTTAACTACAAAACGAACATGGCGGCCAAGCGAATTTGAAAATTTTAAATAGAACTTTCTCGCGATTTAATGATCCAAACGCAATGAAATCTGGTACAGGAAATGTTTATACACATTGTAATGCACTGGTATCTAATTTAGTTCAATTGTTTACATAACCTCAAGATGGCGGCTGTGGGAATTTTAAAATTGTTTTTATTTTTTGTGTCGTAATCAAGCGATCGAAGTGAAAGTTTGAATAATGAACCAACGCAATAATTTTCCTTCAATGGTAAATGACTCTATGGCCTATACATTTAAAAACCAACATGGCGACCATCCGAAATATTCCGACGACTCTGAATATCTACGAATCTATTATAGCAATCAAACTGATTTTGTAATGTTCATAGGAGCTGTGAACTTAAATTCACCTATAGGACTTTAAATAACCTGGTGATCACAAATCCAACATGGCGGCGACGCGAAGTATAAATATTCACATGGACGTTTCTCGCAATTTAACCAACCGCGTGCAGTGAAACTTGGTACAGAAAATCCTTTTACGAATGGTAATCCACTGGCATCTAATTTATTTCAATTGTTTCCATAACCACAAGATGGCAGCTGTGCGAAATTGTAAAATCTCGTTGTTACTTCTTGTGTCCTAATCATACGATTGAATTTGAATGCTACACGTACACAATAATCTTCATGTAGCATTACAGAACTCTAGGACCTACATATATAAAATCCAACATGGCGACCATCCGAAAGATTTAGTCGGTACTCAATATCTACGAATCTATTACAGCAATCAAACTGAAATTTTGTATGTTGATAGTAGCAGTTAATATAAGGATATATGAAAATAGGCTGTATAGTTCTTCACGGAACTACTTTTTTTTAATGATGAGTTTATATGTCGAGTATCACATCCCTCAATGAAACCAATCGGGAGATATTGTTATTCAATGAAATGCAGGTGTACCTCCTTAACACCCCTTTAGAACCTGCATATCCAAACATCCTTCCTTAGTGGACGTTTTCGACTTACAGCGAACATATCCCCAAAATGCCATGTGTCTAACTTTAATAGTTTTGGCTGGGCGATGATGAGTCAGTCAGTCAGGACACTTTGTTTTATATAATAGATACTATGCGTTCTGAACTATATACTGTATTAATTTACTTTGATTTATTCTCAAAGAATACTCAGTAATCGCAATGTTAAATCTCTTCACAACTTCACGCAATTCGTAAGCGCGGGCGATCTCCACTATCTACCCTGCAACGGCTCCACGAGTGGTTAAAACTCCGCAATCGGCTATTGCCTTCGGGAACTCGACTCTCCCGGAATATGCATCCACACTCTTCGAAGTCTTTAGGAATAAGAACCCTGTTGCTTGCAGTCCCCTCTCCAAGTTAAAAGTTCTGGCCGCCATTTCTGTTCCCACCAGAAATATAGCGCGCACTTGAAGAATGCTTATTACGGCGTATTTCGTCTTTTCGGCGACTTTTCAATTACCGGTATCTGTTATATTTTCTCTTAATTTTTCTTCTCATTTCCAATGAATAAAATATCTTTCTTGGGGCCTAAATGTAATAATTCTCCATATAATTTAGTTGAAGGTAATCCTGTCTTCAATAAAAACCTCTTCTTATTGGCTGTGGGCTGATGTCCAATGATATATTTTAAAACAATAATTAATCATAATCCGCGACAAATCCACTGTTGCTAGGTCCTTTTCAACCTTCGAGAACATTCTATGGCGCAACATGTCACGTGATGGGATCTCCCTACTTGCTCAACACACTAACACGACTCGTTCGTGTCAAGTTCCAGGATTCATAATGCCATGTTAAATGATATCATGGGCTACAAAAATAATCTCATTTTAGTCCCAAATAATTCATTTTTTTTGGTGCAGTACCTACTGTAAGGCCACAGCCACCTCCTTCCCTCTTCCTAGCCTACCCATCCCAATCTTCCCTTCCCATCCCTCATGAGGCCCCTGTTCTCTTTGCAGGTGAGGCCGCCTGGGCGAAGTGCTGATCACAGCTCCCCAGTTGTATCCAACACGACCAGATGTTCCAAGCTCCAGGACACTGCCCGCAGCGGTGGTAGTGGTGAGCTCACTCGCTGAGTCCGTGGGAACCACCAACCTAGAGGGTAGATCGACTAAATAAAAAATAAAAAAATATTATCATACTAATATTGTGCCCATTCAACAATGAAATATGCAAATCACAGTTTGCCAGCAATGCTCAATCGGGAGTATCGGGGTTAATGGGTTGTTCTCCCACTCTGTGACTTACACACTTTGGATTAAGCAGAGGATACACTTCCAAAAATAAACAAAAATCAACTCCTATTATTAAAACATTTAATTATCCAAAAATATGGCGCTACACAAATTAAAATTAAAATACTGACACTCCACTTCACATTTGTCCAATGTTGAACAAGGAATTCATATTTAACAATTACAAAGTCACAATGACTGGTTTTCCAAAAACCAGCAAAACTTCAATTAAGTTTCACTTCCATATGGTGTCAATTCAAATTCTTTAAAATAACGAGCTCTAAATGGCTCGGTAAGGTTTACATACACTGTGTTATCAATTTAATACACATCAATTACTATTTACATGAGTATATCTTTTTTATCATAATTATTATCAAAGTATGGCTAATCATCAATTAATTTTGGGCTTTCACAATGCTCATATGTTACCATCCCTCTCTCTCAAGCTAACAACTCACTACCGTGATTGGGAAAAACTTGCGTACTCCCGAGCTATAGAAGACTTCTGAACAAGTCAAACTTAAGATTACTCCCGGAATCTAATGTCCTCAATAGAACTCGTGAATCACTGAATCATTGAACAATAAAGTTAGGGATTTATCATTTTTGTCTTAAAAGACCATTATACCTTAAGAAAGCAACGATCTGAACTCTGCAAGCGATAATAATGGATATACAGAGACCTCGGTTGAAAGACCGGGTCGTTCAAACAATCTTTAAACACTTCTGTGTATTATGACTCAGACAGTCCGTCCTAACCTACCGCACTACCAGAGGGTAAGGGTCTAATCTTATCTACTTGGCGTGATTTATTGCAGGGAGAGAAAAGAGCCCACAGTCTCACTTTCACAAGGGACTGGCTACATCAGCTTTCCTCATAGCTGTTTCAAATGCAATTCTCTGAATGACAAGGCTTCTGATACAAAATCATAAAACAACATATTTAGGTTCTACAGACCTATTTTCTTAGCTTCGGTATATACAGTAATAATTATGAAGTGTCCTCATTAGCAGGTAAGAAAATTCAATAATACAACCAATATTAAGGGGCTTCAACATGGACGACTCTGAGTTCGATCCTTTCAAATGCCTCGGGAGCAGTATCCCAGTTTGGAGGACTTATAACATTAGCGACTTACGGTAGGCCTCGCCTTTTACCAGCGCTCATAATACAACATAAATAGCACCCTTTTTAACATACAACACACAATGCCTCGTGATCACTATCACAACTTTGAGGGCTTATAACAGTTCATTTACCACGACTAACTGTCCCTCATAATTACTTTTACCGAGCATTTCAACGCATTCCAAGCGTGACAAATTACTTCAATGCGCTACATGGCGCTTATACATTAATTAGCCAAGTTGCCTTCAAAGAACTAAATAAATTCACAATCAACGTTTGATCTACATCTCACAATATATTACTCTTCCTCCCTTTACAATAATCATTTTTATCGTAAGGAACATGTATTCATAACATGTATTAATTCATCTAAAGGAGCTCGGAAGCTACCACTTTCAATATAAAATTCATCACAATATTCATTCATTTAATTATTATTATTATTATTATTATTATTATTACGCTTGCTATCTCATATTTATATCATTTATCATTTTACAGATTATATTCCACAAGGGATTCATTTATATTTCACATATTTATTATATTTCTCTCAAATTAATCGTTCAGATCACGCAATCACATTTTTTTCTGTTATTAAATATCCCTACTCTCTCTCATGAGGTTTATACGCAAATACTCCCAAACACATAATAATGAAATAGTTACTCACATGACTGTACGGTCAGCGACCGAATTCTCCAGCGATGGAACATATTCCCCCACCAACTTTTTCTTAAGCCATTTTCATGGTTATATTTACACTTAATGACACTTTCTTAACGGCACATAAAATATATACCTTAATCACTTGGAATATAATGAATACCATTTTGTATTCGTTTTCACTTAACACAATACAATTCACTAAAATATTACACTCAAAAATTTCACTATATTTACATTACATAAAAAAATTATCACTTGGGCGTTAATTATTCGCCTTACACACGTGATTTCTTTTCCTTTCCCGTTTCCAAGGGTTGCACTATAGCACGTCGGCTTCCTAATCTGACGAGATGATGGAAAGTCTCGATCGAACTACACCTCACTGGAACGGCTGATCTTCTAATCCTGGGTTTGACTATCGGCTTCTATAACTTTACAGCACGATGTCGTATCCTGCTAGACGCTAACTTGTTCGTCTAATAAAAGTCTGTCCTTGATGTATTACTTTTTCGATCGCTAGAACTGTTTATCGGTGACCTAGTAATTTCCTCGTACTACTGTTACTTTGATTCGTAGCTTATTGGAGTCCTCCCCAATGTTTACTGTTCATTTGTCTACCTAGACAAAGCCTGGAACTACAATTCCTAATTTTTATCGTCCTGCGCTCTAGTCCCCTTGATTTCAGGAACACTAGGCGTTACTATTTCGTTCTACCCTGATATGGTTCCTTAACGTAGATAGAACTGTCTATTTCACTTTCCTTGGGTACTTCGAAACCTTATGATGCGTCGGTTCTTTAACTGAACTATTATCTTCGAGTACCTATCGCCTGTTATTTCTCAAGTCCACAGCCTAAACTTTGACTATACTTGTGAACTTTATAAAGTCTGAAGCTTGCCGATATTATTCCTATAATAGGATTCTAATGTGTCTCCACATGGCAATACTAATGACGATACTGCACGGCCACTCCCATACGGAGTGCTCGTTGGTGATACAGCGTAACACGACCTCTCAAGGTCTGGTAAAGACTGAATGTATTTGATACAGCCGGACGCCCCCTCTCGGGCTCTCGAAATAACTGCCTGTGCTGTGATGCAGCACCTCCGTACGAGGTCTGTTGTAAACTGCATGTACTTTGAAACAGTACCACGCTCTCCGGCGTCTCTGGTAAACTGAATTGTTGCTGCGAAACAGTGCCATGCGCTCCCGCGCCCTTGGTAAACTGAATGTGTTGTGACACAGTGACGCCCCCTCGGGCTGTCTGAAACTGCATTTTCTTCCTGGCACCTCCAGGGTTTATATCGTAATCGGCGGCAAAAAGATAAAATCCGCGTCTTCTCCAGCACTAACTTCTGAAGTAATTGTCGTATAATTTTGAAAAATATATCTCTGGAAAGCTCTTGTTTTAAACGTCAACTGGTTTCTTTGATCATGAAAATCGATCGCACAATTCCAAGATATTAAATAATTTTGCTCCTCAGATACGTGGGTGTTGAGGTTTATTTTTCCATCCCTACCAACTCTGGTCTCGGGGAATTACTAATTACGTCATGCTACATCTGCAGTTCTTTCCTGTGCAAATATTATAAACATTTTCCCCACACAAAAATCTCTATTCCAGAATGATCAACAATGATGTGTTTCTTTCATTAATTAAATGCTCGCAAATGGCTTAATTCTAAATATTTCTCTTCTTGCGCCATTGCGAGGTTGTCATTTTCTAGCTGAGTAAGGTCTATTTCCGAAACTTCTTCTCTCTTACTCGTCGTGGAAAGTTTTTCTCGTTCTATTATTAATCATGAGCCAGCTCCTATCGATGCGTCAAGCATGATCTCACGTCCACATGACTCGTGGTCAACCATTCTTGCGCCACATTATAACAGCCCACTTCTTAAAATATTTCCAAGTCATTCTAAGGACTGTATTATTTCCTCTCTTCTTTTGCAAATAATTATGGATTCGACGCTCGAACCAATTGCAGATGGGTTCAATATATAACAAGAATTTCCGTGACGAACTAAAGAGCCTACTTTTCTTAAAATTTAAGCTTCATGCCAATGATTAATCTATATGGATCTATCTAGAATTATGACGAAATTAAGTTGGTAATATCGAAATTTCTAATTAGTTCGAAATACTGTATAGCCTACCTGGCATAATGTAGCCTAATAGAGAACTACAGTTGGCAGCCCTGGTGACTGAATATATTCTTAGTTCCATCTCTTAAGGTACAGAATACAAAATTTGGTTGAAGTCCTATGGATAGCATGGACGTTACATGCAGTTAAAAATTGATCTAACAGCGCGCGTAAAATCATGTTGGCAACAATATCATGCATGTATTGATCAGCAAAAAATCAGAAATAGTATGATCTATTGTTGAGCCAATTTTGAATTAAATCCATTTGTTAGTATAGAAATTACATGCATTTTAAAATTGGACCTATCAGCAGGCTTAGAATCATGTTGGGAGCACTGACGTATACTAGTTACTCCAAACTAATCTAGAATGCCAGGTACGCTACGTGTGCAAAGTTTATAGCTATTGGCTTGCATACTTTCTGATATATTGATATTAGGGTAACAAAAATAGAGACAGCATTTATTAACAGTTTGCAGCCCTGGTTACACTTAAGAATCGTCATAGTCATATATGTTATGGTACACATAGCACACGAAATTTGGTTGAAATCCAAATGATAGTATAGAAGTTACATGTATTTAAAGTTGGAATTCTCAGCACGCTTAGAATCATGTTGGTTGCACTGACGTATATAAGTTACTCCAAATTAATATATAATGCCAGGTAATATACGTGTGCATAGTTTAAAGCTGTCGGCTTGCATACCTTCTGATATATGGGTATTTGGATTTTAAAAAATTGAGAGCATTTATTAACAGTTGGCAGCCCTGGAGGTCCTTAAGAATACGCTCAGTCATATCTGTTTATGTACACATAGCACATACGAAATTGGGTTGAATTCCAGTTGATAGTGTAGAAGTATTATGCATTTAAAAATTGGACCTATCAGCAGGCTTATAATCATTTTGGCAACACTGCCATGTATGGCCTCCTGTAAATTAAACTGCAATAGTATTATCTATACGTGTGCCAATTTTGAAATAGGTCCCATTCATACCTTCCAAGATATCCAACTTGGAGCTCAAATTTCAAATGCAATTTTTCATCAGTTGGTAGCACTGACATCATTTTCAAATATGGCCGTGAGATATTCAGGTATGGATCTTTACTACTACCAAATTTTGTTTCGATTGCTACAGCCGTTTAGGAGTTGATAGGGGGGACACACACACAGCCAGACTGACAGACAGACAGAAGGACAGACAGACAGACACACATTTGCCCAATCTCATAGGTCTACTTTTTCCTCATTTTTGCAAAATGTGAAAAGTAGGCTAAAAATGAGATGGTGTGTGTCTGTTTTTCTATCTGTCTGTCTGTCTGTCTGTGTGTTACTCAATAACGCAAGAACCACTGGTCCGATTTAAATGAAATTTTGCATGGATGTAGCTGATTTACGATGTTTACTTATAGGATACTTTTAATTTCGATATTTTGTACTATTAAAAATGGCGACCATTTAAGTGACGTCACTACACCCTTTGGTTTCGAAATTTCATATTTCCATATCAAATAAAAAGAGAACGCTAAGAAATAGCAAACTTTTGATGGCACATAAGAGCTTCAAAATTTAATTTCCTATCCGAAAGGTCCTAATCACTTTTCGTGTATCTCCAACGGTTAGCGAGTAAAACCCACATATGTGAAGTCACTACACCCTTTGGTTTCAAAATTTCATATTTCCATTTCAAATAAAACGAGAACGCTAAGAAATATCAAACTTTTGATGCATACACAAGATTTAGCATTTAATTTGCTATCCTAAAGGTCCTTATCACTTTTCGTGTATCTCCAACGGTTAGCGAGTAAAACCTAAATTTGTGCAATAAAATACGGTCAACACCGAGCGGTGCAGTGTATTGTTTTATCCCTTGGTTGGGGGTGGGATAAACACGGTAGTGTAGTTGTGCTAATTTTGAGGACTGCTTCCGAATGGGGGTAGTTTCCCGTGATTGGGAGAGACTACCAGTGTAGCGTGTTGGTGTGAGTGTTTAAGCTACTGGGGGCGTCTCTGCAGGATGCAATTACCTGTCAGGGGATGAATGTCTAAGTGCAGGCTGCTAATCTAGCCTGCCAATTAAGTAGAGTGAGCAGAGTCAGTGACTCGACACTCTGCAGTCGAGTCGCGTGCTCGAGTACAATAGAACCTAACGATGCAGTTATTGGTCTCTACGGTCAGGGGCAATTATGACTAAGGTCAGTTGGGGTATGAGGATGTGAAATGGAGTGTGATTAGTAATAAATGGTGTATGTTTACTGACCATGTGTTTATTGGCCAGTAGATGTGATGTGATGTCCCTCTTGGGGAGTTTAAACAAATATGAAATGTAGTACAATTTGTAAAGTGTACAGTCGTTCAGGGTAGGTGTTTTACAAATATAAAGGACTCTGAGCACAGCTAGATCTCACCTGGTGAAAAGCTGGAACGGACCTCGTCGGGCAGGGCCGCTGGCCAAGAGCAGAACAGAACAGAACAGATGATGAGGCTTCCCCCACTGCCTGGTCAGCATTTCCCCATAGTTGTCGCTCCATTTACCGTGTTTATGTTTATATTTCGTAAGCGTGGCCGTCAGCAGTATGTCGGACCCGCTTGTGTCTGAGGAAATGCATGAGGCTTATGGTCTGCCTATGCGGGTAGTTTTGGTAAAAGATGGCGGGGTGGGTCTCAGGGGGTACTGCCCCCGGGCTGTACAAGTCCCCTTCGTCGTTTGTTCGCGTCCTCGCGAACGGAAAATAGAGTGGGCGTGTCGTTGTGGTGATGTTTCCTCGATTTCTTCTTGTCCCTCTTCTTCGTCTTCTTCAGTGTCGGTGTCGTGTAGGTGTATCGATGTCGTGTTATCCTGGTGATGATGTGAGTTTAGCGTGTGCTCAGAGGGGGTGGGTTATGGGTATATACATAGCTCATTGTTCATTTAAAATTAATCGTTATAAAAATTGACATTGAAAAAATAAAAATACAGAAAAATACATGTTCTTGATGTTATTGCTGAAAAAGAGGAAAAGAAAACATAAGTATATGCGTATTGGTGCTGTGCAGGAAGGAAAAAACCATGGTTAGACGGGTGTTTGTGTCGTCCGACGCTGTGTAGAAAAAAAATTGCTCCCTGCACGTAACTTGTGTCAATAAAGTATAAAAGATGGAAGAAAATAGAAAAACAGGTGCCCCAGGGTATAAGTTAAAGGTATATCAGAATGATTTATTGTTGTTGGGATGAAACGGGACACCTTCACAAATTTTATCGTTAGTAGAATAGAAAGGAAAGAGACAAAAGTGTGTATAAACGTGTTTGGTGTCTATGTGTGGCAATAGTCATTTCATATTGACATTTTATCATGATGCACCGTAGTGCTAACAATATTAATAATAAGAATAACAATAGTGACAATAATCATAGTTCTAATACTAAACCTTATCATTTACGAGCTCGGTACCTTTCTCTGTTGCTCTCATCAGGCCTTTCTCTTACTTTCTCCTATTGTCCGCCGATTCGTACGTACCTTTCAACCTTCATTTCTTTCACCTGTGCCTGCGGTTTAGTGGTTAAACCGTTCAACCGTTATACCCTCGTGAGTTTCTCCCCGTGGGTAGGAAAAATTCACCTTGATGGCTAGGACAGACGCTCACAAGGCTGCATCCCTCCTGGCTATCGTTTTCCGCTCATCATTTAAGCGTTTTTTGTGTGTGGTTGCGTCAGCATCGCTCGGTGCCCCACGGTCACTTGACGTTGCTGACTGCGGCGCCGTCGCCTTAAGGGCGCGAATGAAATGGTTTAGGAGCAGTGTATTTGTGTGTGGCATAATTAGTGTAGGGTATGTGTGTTTCGGGGCTATATTTACAAGGGGTGAATGCATATATGTCTGCCTTCCCTGAAAAATGAAATATGTTAGTGCTGTTCATGCGCAATCGTGTGCACCCGTGTTGGCTCTTGGTGAATCTGCAAAGGTGGATTTACATGATATTTATCAAAATACCCTTTATGTTCATATATCTTAATATATAGCTCCACTAAATCTAACTTAGTAAACTGGCCGTATTCTATCATGCTACTAGTTTCTACTCTTTGTGTGTGTGTGTATTTGTGTGTCTCCCCAGTGTGTACTCATTGTGTGAAGTGTGTATGTGACGTCGGTGGTCCACCTTACCTTTACCATGGCCATTTGTGCTCCCACGATGCTGCAGTGGTGGAGCTCTTTGCTGAAAGAAAAGGCATGTAAATTAAGCACATGCGGTCGGTAAGCTTCGGTTGCTGTACCGGCGATATCGCTTCGGACGTTTCGCGTATATATGCCGCGTTCACATTAATGTGCCGTTGAGTGTCGTTCGGACTTACCCCATAAGGTGCCGAACGCCATATGTCGCGTTCGCGTCGCATACGCGCGTTTCCGCAACGTGTTGTCGGTCTTACCCTTGTAACGGTTTTAGTTGCCAGGTGCCGAACGCCATATGTCGCGTTCGCGTCGCATACGCGTGTTTCTGCAATGTGTGGTCGGTCTTACCCTGTTAACGGTTTTAGTTGCCAGGTGCCGAACGCTCTATCTTAATTAAAAAGGGTTTAACCTAACTTATATTAATTAATACTTAAATGAAGGGAAAAAATATTTTGTATTTACAAGCCGAAATGGTCCTTAGTCTAGTGCCGAAATGTGCTGTAGCTGCTATTTTGCTACAGTGCTTATTAAATTTGCTTAAATCTAAGTTGCCTTTTAAATGGGCAGTATCTTATATACTAGAATTTTGATCGGAGGCTCGTCCCGGTCGGTTTCCCTTCCGGGGGTCCTTGTGACCTCCTGCCGGGACCGGAACCCAGCAGGGGCCCGTAGTCCCCTCCTCTTAAACTAATTGTCGACTTCCCCCTCTTAGTAATTAATATAGGCCTGTGCACTTGCGTTGCTTAGAAGCAAACGCCTCGCGCGGATATCCTTTATTGTTTTAGTTTATATTCGCTTTATTCGCCATTTATCATTCGTTTATGTTTATCATTGGGTTTGCCCACAAAACCCCTGTGAGAGCTCGCCGCATTCCTCATTTACATCTCTGGCCGCCCGCTGCGTTACCATTTAAGCTCTGGAGACTCGCTGTCATCCATTTATGTGGGCACGGGACATCGTTCGAGAAAAAATCATCCGATAAAATAATATCATCCGGGAATTTAGCGTCCGGGAATCCTCTTCGCCCCATATCCCGATGAGGTCTTGCGTGGCCAGGGGTTGTCCCGCTGGACCCTTGGCACACTTTCTTCACTTCCTCGAAATGGAAGACTTGCTCCTCGCATAGGAGCTCTACTTAGGTTACAACTAGCTAAGAGTCTAGTCCTAATGTGGTCGTCTCTAGGTTCGTCTCCTGAGTCTAGTGTGGAGCTGGCTAATTCTCCTACTAGCCGTCAAAAGCCTCCCCTGCAGGTCTGGCTTCGATGACCGTAGCGCATGATGTGTATAACCTTCTCCGACACGGGGGCAGGCTAGGCACACCCGAGATCTCGACGTTTACCCGCGCTAAGTCATCGTTGCTTCGACCTTACGTTATTTCGTCTTTAGTCTGGGTCAGGATCTGTTGGCGTTTGGCCCCGTCCCTGCCCTTCCGTGGAGGTTCTGCTCCCTCCTTTTACCTTCTCATCACCATCTAGTGTGATGTCAGATTCCTTTTTTAAAATAAGTGTGCTTTGCAAATATGTTTGTGTGTACCCTTTAATTATGTAAAATTTTTAGTGTTCTGGGGGTGTAGAATCTTCGAAATGCATTGGCTACTTTAGGCTTGTCATTGCCGTGTCGGCTTTCCAGCTGTGATGCCTTGGTATTTTCTTAGAGGTGTTAGTAGGTTTGTAGGGTGTTTGGTCCCTTGTTATTAGGATCCGAGGGTGTTATTTGCTGAATGTGGTTAAAGAGTGGTGGGAGGGGGTCGTGCATCGTTGGTCTCCATGTTTATGGTGGCCGGGAGCCGCTGATGCTGTCAGGAGGAATTTACTGTGAGTGGATGGGGTGGGTTTTTCCCAGGTGTGCAAAATTTAAAAATGCCATGGGGGTGTAATAATAATACAATCCCCGGTGTGTGGATAGGATATTTCATGCATTGGGATGGATGTGAGTCGTGTTCGCTCTCACTTGAGGATAAGGTCTGTGCTGGGATACAATAAGTTTATGTCCCTTGCATGCGGGATTATTTAATAAAATACTTGTTAGTATAAATGTGGCCTCATCTCTCTACACAGAGATGTGCATTGCCGCTTGATCAGTTTCCGACTCACCCCTAATACTCAGGTGTAGGCGTTTGGGGCAAAGGTGTAGCATACCTTAATTTATTAGAAGCATGAAGTCTATCAACCCCGATGTATATTTTGAAATGTAGTATAGCTGTTTTTATGTATCTGTATGTCTGTGTTGGATAGTGTTGTAGGTGACAGGGTGTGTAGGAAGAAGGGTGCTGGGATGGTAGCCCGTAGTTGGTACCATGGCCATCCTGATGGCATTATCCATCTCTACTTCGGTCGTGGTGTGTCATCCTCTCTTAGTCACTATGTGTTCTCTACCCGCTCCTTGGGATGTGCGCTGGCTAAGTTGAGATACCATAAAGCATCTACTGTCTCCTAAAATACCAGTCTGTGGAGTGCCTGTAGGTCTGTGATACCTACGTTGTGTGAGAATGTTTGTGTCTGTGGGCACCGCCCTCGGGCTGCCCTTAGGATGTTTAAGTGCGGTGACGCTGTGATGTCACGGCCTAACCTGGTCTCCTGTTCATAACGTTGGGGTAGCATGTGATAAATTGGCATAGCCTGATTGCCTGTAATGATTTTTAGAGAGAGAAAAGAAATCAAGAGAAGAAATTATTAGGGGGGGTTGTTACCTCCTGGAATCTGTCTGTATCCGCTCCTGAGTGTTGGGCGCGTGTAGGAAGGAAGTGGCCGTGGCTGTAATTAGCACGGCTGTATGTGTGCGGCCGCCTATCACTCACGTCTGCTGGCGCGTGGGATGTTATCGGAGAAGGCTTTTTCTCGTGTCGCGTGGCTAATTGTCCGGTGCTGCGTGTTGCATGTTATCACCCTTGTAGACATGTTCCTAGTATCGGTAATGGTAGCCTGTTTTCCCGAGATTAATCCGGCCCACAGTATTTGTGTACTATTGGATGCAGAGCCTATTGTAATGGCGCTCTCCATTCTGCATCAACATCCGTGTCACTGTATGCCGTTATTGTTATTGTTTTTGTGCCATGTCATCATGTCTGCATGACCGCATGTCATTGTCACGTCTTGTTATGACAAGAATGTCTACCGGCAACAGTGTGTTGCAACGCACTGGAATTCGCGTATTTGCAACGCAGTGTTTTTTTGCGTCTTTGTTTTGTGTCTTTGTATACAGAAAGTCTTTAATATTATATATGAAGGCTAACGAAACGTGACTTTCGCCACTGTCTGTATGTTGACATGTGTTTTCATTCTTGTAAGGCCAAGGTGCTACCTTGTCACCTTTTTTCGCTTACAAGCTTGTTTTTAAGAATTTGTTATCGTTTTTTGTTCTCCATTGTGTCTTGTTCTATCATTTTGTGTCCGGGGTAATCCAAATTGCCATGATTTTTGGCGGTAGAAATGTGGTGTTACCTACTTTGCGTGGGCGTTTGTCTGTGCCCGTGGCGTTCGCCGTATTCAGGTGTCGGGCGCTATGATTCAAAAAAATGTCTTGTGGTCTCCATAGAGGCCTGGCGTTCCCGGTACGTCCCCCATTAGCAGTCCCGGGGTCGCTAATACCCTAAGTAGGCTGTTATAGCGAGTACCTTAGAACGAACCTACGCCCCTGTATGTATGTCCCATGTTTGTTGTCTGTATGAATTTTGGTCGACCCTGGATTTAATTTGTGGGCGTAATGTGGCTTTGTTTCCTCTAGTGAATGATTGTGTGTATTACTGCCGGAGCGAGAGCGCTCCTAGCCTGTCTGGGACTTGCGAAGGTCGCATGCTCATTTATGTATTATCGCTGACTGGCGATAGTGTCACGTTTCAATGGTGTAGGAAGTACTTGCTGCTAGTGTAGCGGTCTGCTTATTGCATGTGTTGAGCCAATGTGCGTGGGTTTGCTGACACGCTTTTCTATTGTCTGCATATACGGTGTGCCTTTGGTTTCTCGTCATGTAAAAGACCCTACCTCTGTTCATATATATTGTGTCCCCAAATTGTATGTTATTGTAGACCTGGGGCGAATATGTTCGTCGGTGGTAGTTAGATGTCTGTGAGAGCAGGTGATGTATTTATGCACGTGTATCTCCGGGCTTCTAGTCACGTGTCTGGTGACTAGGTGTCGGAGGCGGTTTTATTATTTTATGCATATCAATCCCTGTTAGCGTGACTGTCCCTTATTGCTGTATCCTCCAATTGGATGGCTACCCGACCTTGCGTTCCTGGTATTCAGAAGGTCGCGGGTTTGAGACCGTCTTTGTTCAGGATGATCATTCCTGTTGCCTTTCGGGCCTGTGTCTCCTTGACAGTTTTGTTAGTGTTATTGACTCTTTTTATGGTAATTATGTTTACTGTGTGACCTCAAAATTATATTATAGTATTTCCCCCTGAACTGTGAGTGTTATCCCGTGGTATTTATGCTTAGTTTGAGCGCTGTTATAGGTGACAAGAAAAAATTCTGCTATGGGCAGTGTAAGAAATAACGTACATTTATGGATTAAATATATATATGCATGCAAATTGTACAGTTTTGTGCATGTGTTTTTGTGTGTTTACCCTCTACAGGGGTAGAACCTGTCTTTTTGTGTTAATTGTGTGTACGCGCCCCCGTGAGGGTCTTGGGAACGTTTCGGCATTTTATGTGGAAAATTCTGTGTGATTTGTCCTGGGAACATTTATCCATGGGCTTGTGCGGTCAGTGAATTTCACTATTGTGCGCGCTTCCTCGCCCGTTGGGGGGAATTACTGCGCCCTGTTATGAGGGCATAGGCCTCAGGTTCCCATTGAGGTGTTTCTTTACTATCTTTCAGGGGTGTTTTAAGTAAAGCAGGCCTAAGCCTACGTTCCCCGTAGTGCCTGTTAATAGGCGTAGGTATGCTGGCGCCTGAAGGGCTGTGTTGGCTCCGCGCTATTCTGTTAGTGTCTTTGCACGTGTATACCCTCCTGTCTGCCTGGCCTCGTGGGGTGGGAGGTAAAATTTCCCTTAAACCCCGTGTACTTTGTTTCGGAGGCAGGATAGTGTGTGCAGGCGTGTGTGTTACACCCTGGTGAACAGTAAACAATCCCCCTGTATGTCTTTGCACTGGGGGTGCACATGTTGGTGTCCGCTTCCATTCTGGCGATATCGCCCTCGGAACTGGCGGTAGGAGTTGTGTAATTGTCTGTGAGCACTCTTGCAATGTATTGGAGGGTAGTCTGACCGATTTCTGGCCTATGGCCACGGCAGACTCCTTCCCATGTGTAGCGGTACGGGTATATTTATGGACCTGTTCGCAAATTGCTGTGTTGACGTGGTTGCGTCCTATGCAGTTCTGTGGCTGCCAACTGGAGAAACGCCTGTTCGCGAATAAGCTCCCTGTATTGGGCATATAAAATTGTGTAGTGCAGCCTTATCCTCTCTAGGGTTGTGTTATCCATTGTAGGGCCGTGTGTAGTGATTAAGTGGTCGTATATCCTGTTCCTTCGAACATGGCTCCTGTTGAGGTGTTCGTGTATGTTACTTAAGTGTCTGTGTGCGCATCTCAATTGCGCTGTCCTACCCTCTGACGGGGTGCATGGCTGCTTGCCCTGTATTGCTCCAACCTTGGTCTGGAGTGCCCGTATTTGTGCCTGTCGCCTTTGTATATGCCTCTGGCACCTTAGTAATAATGTGAATAATATTGGTGTACCCCTATTGCCTCTATGGCTTACAATTCCTGTTGCTTCTGCATGTGGTGCCATTCTGAGCTAAGTGTGGGTATAAAAAGAAATGTGTGCGGCTTCTAATGTATTAGATTTCTGATTCCTTCCAGGGGGGGGGGTTACTAAAATTTCCCTTGTGTTCCTAGAGTGAAGGGAAAAATATAATGCTGTCACCCAAAAAAAAAAATTTCAACTTTTGCTTGGCTGCTGCGGTACGGATCGCTCAACCACGAGGGCTCGTTGTCTGAGTCCCTTACCCTTATTTTGCGTGGTAGCTGCGCCTCCACCAAATATGTTTTATCCCTTGGTTGGGGGTGGGATAAACACGGTAGTGTAGTTGTGCTAATTTTGAGGACTGCTTCCGAATGAGGGTAGTTTCCCGTGATTGGGAGAGACTACCAGTGTAGCGTGTTGGTGTGAGTGTTTAAGCTACTGGGGGCGTCTCTGCAGGATGCAATTACCTGTCAGGGGATGAATGTCTAAGTGCAGGCTGCTAATCTAGCCTGCCAATTAAGTAGAGTGAGCAGAGTCAGTGACTCGACACTCTGCAGTCGAGTCGCGTGCTCGAGTACAATAGAACCTAACGATGCAGTTTTTGGTCTCTACGGTCAGGGGCAATTATGACTAAGGTCAGTTGGGGTATGAGGATGTGAAATGGAGTGTGATTAGTAATAAATGGTGTATGTTTACTGACCATGTGTTTATTGGCCAGTAGATGTGATGCGATGTCCCTCTTGGGGAGTTTAAACAAATATGAAATGTAGTACAATTTGTAAAGTGTACAGTCGTTCAGGGTAGGTGTTTTACAAATATAAAGGACTCTGAGCACAGCTAGATCTCACCTGGTGAAAAGCTGGAACGGACCTCGTCGGGCAGGGCCGCTGGCCAAGAGCAGAAGAGAACAGAACAGATGATGAGGCTTCTCCGGGTCTAGGTTTGAAAGTCTTCCCCCCCTGCCTGGTCAGCATTTCCCCATAGTTGTCGCTCCATTTACCGTGTTTATGTTTATATTCCGTAAGCGTGGCCGTCAGCAGTATGTCGGGCCCGCTTGTGTCTGAGGAAATGCATGAGGCTTATGGTCTACCTATGCGGGTAGTTTTGGTAAAAGATGGCGGGGTGGGTCTCAGGGGGTACTGCCCCCGGGCTGTACAATATCTCTACATACATAAAAATTAAAGTTTGTATGTTTTTTTTTTCGCAATCTCTACGGAAATTTGAGTTATTTACGCGTTTCATACTGTTTTATTATGGATGCGCGCGAAAATAATTTTTGGTCTGTCTGTCTATCTGTTTGTTTGTTTGTCTGTGGACAACTTTGTTCCCTTATAACTCGAGAACGGCTGGGTGTATCAACGTAAAATTTGGTAGAGATATCCATCAGAGGCACGACACTAATCATTGATGTAACCCTTCTCCTTACCTCTCATAAAAGAGGGCCTACCCTCTTAAAATACATGCTGAAATAGGAGTAGAAGGATAAGACAAAGATCATTTTCGGCCCCTCAATGTGAGAGACAAAACTCGGGTCCACATTTTAAGGCCCTAAAACCAACCGTTTTTGAGATATTCCCAGGAAACTAATTTCATTTAATAAACTAATGAACGAATTCAAGCCGGTAACCATGGCAACAGATTCTCAGAAGTCCATCTATTGTTGTAAGACGCAATGCAATTCCATTAATTACATTGGTGTTAAAGTTTGCAAACGGCTAGAAGGTTATCACGGAAAGAAATTAAGCTGTAAAATGCATCAATACGTATAATGCGCTTAAGGGGGTCAAGGGGTACACTAGAATTTTTTCACGCGATTTACACCTGCGGGTTGGTACGGCAGGTCTATTATATTCCTATCCCTATATTATATTATTATTAGTAGTATTATATCATGGCGTACAACGAGGAGACAAAGCCCCTCGGTGCCAGAAACAAAACTTGGGGGCCTCGAGAACTACATTATAAGGCCCTAAAACCAACAGTATCTGAAATATTCCCAGAAAACTAATTTAATTTAATTTAACAAACTAATGAAGGAATGGAAATCGGTAACCATGATAACATTATCTCAAGGGGTGGCATCCAACTTTCCATCTACACACATCAAAAAAAGTTTTGCATCACCTCGGTTCCAAGAGTTCCGGAACCGTTAAATACAAAGGGAATAGAGATCAACACAAACAACATTTCAGCTCGTTTTATTGCTCATGAGACCCACACATTGCATGTTGTACCATCATACAGCTAGACTTTCAGCATTTGTGGTCCAGATTGCAGTACACACCACTACCTCTAATACCCAGTAGCACGTCCTCTTGCATTGATGCATGCCTGTATTCGCCGTGGCATACTATCCACAAGTTCATCAAGACACTGTTGGTCCAAATTGTCCCACTCCTCAACGACAATTCGGCGTAAATCTCTCAGAGTGGTTGGTGGGTCAAGACGTCCATAAACAGCCCTTTTCAACATATCCCAGGCATGTTCGATAGGGTTCATGTCTGGCGAACATGCTGGCCACTGTAGTCGAGCGATGTCGTTATCTTGAAGGAACGCATTCACAAGATGTGCACGATGAGGTCGAGAATTGTCGTCCATGAAGACAAATGCCTCTCCAATATTCTGCCGATATGGTTGCACTATGGGTCGGAGGATGTCATTCAGGTATCGTAAAGCCGTTTCGGAGCCTTCCATGACCACCAGTGGCGTACGTCGGCCCCACATAATGCCACCCCAAAACATCAGGGAACCACCACCTTGCTGCACTCGCTGGACAGTGTGTCTAAGACGTTCAGCCTGACCAGGGTGCCTCCAAACACGTCTCCGACGATTGTCTGGTTGAAGGCATATGCGACACTCATCGGTGAAGAGAACGTGATGCCAATTCCGTGGGGTCCATTCAGCATGTTGTTGGGCCCATCTGTACCGCGCTGCATGGTGTCGGGGTTGCAAAGCTGGACCTCGCCATGGACGTCGGGAGTGAAGTTGCGCATCATGCAGCCTATTGCGCACAGTTTGAGTTGAAACACGACGTCCTGTGGCTGAACGAAACGCATTATTCAACATGGTGGCATTGCTGTCAGGGTTCCTCCGAGCGGCAATCCGTAAGTAGCGGTCATCCACTACAGTAGTAGCCCTTGGGCGGCCTGAGCGAGGCCTGTCATCGACAGTTCCTGTATCTCTGTACCTCCTCCATGTCCGAACAACATCGCTTTGGTTCACTCTGAGACGCCTGGAAACTTCCCTTGTTGAGAGCCCTTCTTGACACAAAGTAACAATGCGGACGCGATCGAACTGTGGTATTGACCTTCTAGGCATGGTAGAACTACAGACAACATGAGCAGCGTACCTTCGTCCTGGTGGAATGACTGGAACTGATCGGCTGTCGTACCCCCTCCGTCTAATAGGCCCTGCTCATGCATGGTTGTTTACATCTTTGAGCAGTTTTAGTGACATCTATGAACAGTCAAAGGGACTGTATCTTGGATACAATATACACAGTCAACGTCTATATGCCGGAGATCTGGGAACCGAGGTGATGCAAAACTCTTTTTGATGTGTGTATTTCTGTAAGAAGCAATGTCACTCCATTTATACCTTACCACGGTGGGTGAGTGGATAGCGTGTCGGTCTACTAACCCCAAGATTGCAGGTTCACTCCTGGCCGTGGTAAGTGATTTTTGAAAGGCGGCAAAAATACGACTCGCATGTCATACCATGTTGGCATGTCAAAGAACCAATTTGAATTCAGTAGGCCGTGTTCATAATGGCAAAATTAATCTCAGCAGTTTCCGCCAACACAATGTTCCTCATTTCTCTACTAGAAAGTGCTATAGTGTTCAAGGAGCTTAGATATCTACCCTCCTTGACTTGCATAGTGATTCAAGGAACAACGAAATTTCGACATGCAAGCTACCCTCTGGGTGTCAAATTACGAAGCTTGCACCCGGCTCCGAGGCCATACGATATTATTATTAGGCTACTCCATTTATTACATTTCTGTGAAAGTTTGCAAATGGCTATAAGGTTATCACGGAACCAACGTAGACAGTATAATTCGTCAATGCAATTAAGGGGGTCAAGGGATAACCTAGAATTTTTTCATATAGTACAGAAAGTCTATTATATCTCCAAACAGCAACATTAATTTCAAAAATTCCTGAATTGAATTAGCATTCTTTGCGGCTTTTAGGAATTTGGGTCATTTGAAAAGGAAAGGAAAGGAAGCTTGTAGTTTAACGTGACCGTTAATCTTGAGATCATGAGCCACGGGACCTCCTTTTTACGTGGAATCCGAACCACAGGATATGGCATTTCACTTCGAAAATCTCACATGCATTGACCGGGAATCGAACCCGGACCGCCTTGGTGAGAGGCATACAGCTAGACCGCTGAGCCACCACGCCCCTTGGGTCATTTGAGGCTAAAGAACCTGAATTTTCATGCACCACAAGCCTTTATAATTTATGAAAGAGGTCTTCCTGTGTATGGGGACCTAACACAACTTAGAGGGTAATTATTTATGAGAGGTGTATTGCGTTTCGTCTACAAGGCTTTCAAATCTATTTCACGTCAGGAAGTACACGTTAGGTGAATTTAGTTTGAGAGCACATTTTAACTAATCTTTTTTTTTTTTTTTCGACATACGGGTTCATCGTAAGGATGACTTTGTTTGATACTGTATGGTAGATATACCCACATTTGGATATCTGGGTGATATGTTGTAGACAATGGAATTGTCTGTCTGTCTTTCTGTGTATCTTTATGGACGCCTATAAATCGTATTCGGATGCTTGGTGCATCGTAAAATTAGGTATGGTAAACATGAGTCAATACACCAATCATTTATAAAACTCCTCACCGTAATTTTCATACAGTAGAAGGGTGGATATAGGGAATAACTTCTCAAAATACATGCTAAAATAGGCGAAATATAAAAATTATGTCGCCTCCGTAGCGTAGCGGTCTGCATGGTTAGCTGCCACCCCGGAGGTCCTGGGTTCGATTCCCGGCTCTGCCACGAAATTTGTAAAAGTGGTATGAGGACTGGAACGGGGTCTACTCAGCCTCGGGTGTTCCAAATGAGTAGAGGGGGTTCGATTCCCACCTCAGCCATCCTCGAAGTGGTTTTCCGTGGTTTCCCACTTCGTCTTCGGGCAAATGCCGGGATGGTACCTTCTTCAAGGCCACGGCTGCCTCCTTCCCACTTCCTTGCCTATCCATCCTGACCTTCCATTACCTTCCCTCATGAGGCCCCTGTTCGCTTTGCAGGTGAGGCCGCCTGGGCGAGGTGCCAATTACACCTCACCAGTTGTATCCCCTCCGATTAGAAGTTCCCAGCTCTAGGACACTGCCCGTAGAGGCGGTAGTGGTGAGTTCCCTCGCTGAGTCCGTGGATTCCATCAACCTGGAGGGTAAACGACTGAGAAAAGAAGAAGAATATAAAAATTATCCTAGAAGGACGATCAAAGCATATGTTGCGCTTCTCATTGTGAGACACAAAAATCGCGAGTCTATAAGCGGTCTCCGAAAATCACATTTTTAGGCCCTTAAATTAACAGTGTGTGTGATATTCCCAGAAAACTAACTTCGTTCTGATAAACTTATGAAGGAATGACAAACCGCTAACTATTGCAACAGTAGCTCAATTGAGCAGTTGAGGTGTTAACATATAACACCGTTCGAAGAACGGGTACTTCTGCTAGTCACTTATAATGCAATCAATAATAGTGAGCGATTATGTAACAAAACCACCTCTCTTCCTATTTTAATATGTTTTGTTCAATTCCAACGTTTGTGTTTTAAACGTACCTTAAATAATAGTCTAAGCATCCATCAATTTTAAGATAACCTATAGCGGTAAGAAAATGAACCGTCACCAAACTGCTAAATAATTAATTTATCTGTTTGAAAAACTACTTACACGGGGAGGATACGATGCATGGGTCACCGATTCGAATCATCTTTAGTACATCGTATAGGACATGACCAGGCGTATACCAGGTGCAAGTAGTAAGGTGCGTTATACGCCAGTAAGAATCCAACGAGTGCGTGGTGCAGTGGTCAAAGCCCTGCTTCGTAAGCGCGAGATCTCTGGATCGAATCTCACCGGTTAGCAGTTGCAGTATGTGTTTATAGTTGTTTTTATACCATTGGCAATTTCCAACCAATACGCATAGCATGAGTCATTGCTTGCGAGGTACGGGATGGTCTGATGGTTCACAGACGTGCAATGAACGGAACAGACTGGGCCTTCAATGTATAAATGTATACCGGTACATATAACACAATACACTTGACCGTTTATTATACCAATGTATTTGCAAAGCTGCCGATACTGTACATTATGCAATGTCACAAACGTTGACCCCCATACGATGAATTCAGAATCCCTTTTCCCGCTCACATAACACGTTATTACAATTGACTGCAAAATAAGCATTGTTCACGACACCTACTTTGTAATGAATTGCCAATGTTTACAACAAAAAGAATGAATTTCTCGGAAACGGGTCAGAATCGCACCTGGTTATGCTCTACACGTGTACTAAAGATGGTTCGAATCGGTGACCCATGCATCGTACCTCCCCTTGTTAGCACTTTATTCTATTAATATGACCGAGTCTGTGCAATGTTATTTTGTAAATCATCTAGTGTCCGCGAGTCAAATGGAGCAGCTCCCATATTCGACTCAACGCACGAGGGTACATCTCTTTACGATATTTCAAATAGTTCCGAAACTCGACTCTATATCTATCGATAAGGATACTTTGATTAATACTTTCCGTATTTCGAAAGCCATGAAATTATTTGAGGTTTTGGTTACTTCAAGAATGCTTCTATAAACAAATAGTTCCGTGAAGAATTATACAGCCTATTTTCATATATCCTACTTATGTTAATTGCCACTATCAACATACAAAATTTCAGTTTGATTGCTGTAATAGATTCGTAGATATTCAGAGCCGTCTAAATATTTCGAATGGTCACCATGTTGGATTGTTAAATGTATAGGCCATAGAGTCATGTACCATTAAAGGAAAATTATTGCGTAGGTTCATTATTCAAACTTTCAATTCGAACGCATGATTACGACACAAGATATAAAAACTTAATTTTAAAATGTTCACAGCCGCCATCTTGAGGTTATGTAAACAATTGAACTAAATTGGATACCAGTGCATTACTATGTGTATAAACATTTCCTGTACCAGATTTAATTGCGTTTGGAAGATTAAATCGCGAGAAAGGTCTATTTAAAATTTTCAAATTCGCTTGGCCGCCATGTTCTTTTTGTAGTTAATCGGTTTTTGAAAGCCTTATAGATGAACTTCCCGTAGTGCCCTTTATCTCCGTACAAAATTTCAGGGTGATACCGCTAATAGTTTCAGAGATATAGAATGCCGGTGAAATATATCGCACATCCGTCATCTTGTGGTTATGTAAACAATTGAACGAAGTTAGATGTCGGTGCATTACAATGTGTATAAACATATACTGTACCACGTTTTATTGCGTTTGGTTGGTTAAATCGCGAGAAACGTGTATTTAAAAGTCGCAAATTCGCGTGGCCGCCATGTTGGTTTTGTAGTTACCAGTTTTTCAAAAGTCACATGGGTGAACTTCTAGTATTTCCCTTTATCACCGCAAAAAAATCCAGGGTGATATCGGGAATAGTTTCGGAGATATTGAATGCTGGTGAAATATTTCGCACAGCCGCCATGTTGGATTGTTGAGACGTAACAAAATTTGAAGGGCACGGTCGGGGTCATCCGGAATAGTGCTATGAACTTACCGAGTTTCATTGAAATCGCTCCAGCCGTTTAGAAGTTATTAGGGGGAAACCCACACACACGCACACACACACGGACAAAAGGTGATCTCTTAAGCCTATTTTAGCCTATTTTCAATTTTGAAAAAATAGGCTTATGAGATCACCTTTTGTCCGTGTGTGTGTGCGTGTGTGTGAGAGAGAGGTGTGTGTGTGTGTGTGTGTGTGTGTGTGTGTGTGTGTGTGTGTGTGTGTGTGTGTGTGTGTGTGTGTGTGTGTGTGTCTAATAACTTTTGAACGGCTGGAGCGATTTCAATGAAACTCGGTAAGATCATACCACCATTCTGGCCGACCACGACCGTGCCCTTCAAATTTTATTCTGTCTCACCAATCCAACATGGCGGCTGTGCGAAATATTTCACCAGCATTCAGTATCTCCGAAACGATTACCGATATCACCCTGAAATTGTGTACGGTGATAATGGGTACTACTAGAAGTTCACCTATGAAACTTTCAAATACCTGGTAACTACAAAACCAACATGGCGGACAAGTGAATTTGAGACTTTTAAATAGACTTTTCTCACGATTTAACGATCCAAACGTAATGAAACTTGGTGCAGGAAATGTTTTTATACATTGTAATGCACTGACATTTAATTTAGATCAATTGTTTACATAACCTCAAAATGGCGGCTGTGGGAAATATTTCACCGGCATTCTATATCTCCTAAACTATTACATATATCACCCTGAAATTTAGTACGGTGATAAAGGGCACTGCTATAAGTTTATCTATGTAACTTTCATAAACCTGTAAAGTACAAAACGAACATGGCGGCCATGCGAATTTGAAACATTTTAATAGACTTTTCTCGTGATTTAACTCTCTGAGCGCAGTGAAATGTGGTACAGTAAATGATTATGCATATTGTAATGCACTGGCATCTAATTCAGTTCAATTCTTTACATAACCTCAAGATGGAGGCTGTTCGAATTTTAAAAATTAAGTTTTTATTTCTTGTGTCGTAATCATGCGATCGAAGTGAATGTTTGAATAATGAACCTACGCAAAAATTTTCCTTTAATGGTACATAACTCTATGGCCTATAACTGTACATATAACAATCCAAAATGGCGAGCATCCGAAATATTTAGACGGTTCTTAATATCTACGAATCTTTTACAGCAATCAAACTGAATTCTTTATGTTCATAGAGGCTATGAACATAAGTTCACCTATAGGACTTTCAGTAACCTGGTGAACAGAAATCCATCATGGCGGCGACGCGAACTATACATATTTAAATGAACGTTTCTCGCGATTTCACCATCCGAGTGCAGTGAAACATTGCACGTTAAATACTTATACATATGTTAATCCACTGGCATCTAATTTATTTCAATTGTTTTTATAACCACAAGATGGCAGCTGTGCGAAATTTTAAATTCTCGTTTTTAATGCATGTGTTCTAATCATGCGATTGAAATTTGAATACCACACGTACACAATAATCTTCATGTAATAGCACATAAATAAAAATCCAACCTGCGAACCATCTGAAATATTTAGACGGTTCTCAATATCTACGAATCTATCACAACCTTCAAACTGAAATATTGTATGGTGATAGCGGCAATAAACACGAGTAGGACATATGAAAATAGGCTATTTAGTTCTTCACGGAACTACTTGTTTCAAAATTGAAAATAGGCTAAAAAGAAGAAGCCTTTATAAAGTTAAACCAATAACACATATCGATAAAGCGCTTAAATAGGATAAACAAATCTTATTGACAGGTGGACATGTTGGGATTTGAACTACGGTCTATGGCTCAAGTAAAAAGTACTTCTGGTTCTGGTTTTAGAACATAATTGCTATTGTTGGTCCTTGAAGCTTATTAGTAGCTTGGTACCGGTAATTCATTGATTATCAGTCCCATATACTTGGATGTGTGGTATTTATTTGATAACCAATGTTATTGTGGTAGTGTGTAATTTCAAATAATATGATTTAGAATCGGGGTTGGTGCCCCGGAACTAGAAATACGGTACGATATCGTCCTCGTATTTACCTGGAGTTAGTGTGGAAAGAGACGAAGAAACCCCTCATTCAGGATGGCCACTGGCAATGTCGGGAAAATGTACTAATGATAGCTTATTTCAAGTCTCTGCGTAGCTGCCCAAAAATGCAACACGGAAACACAGCTTATAACATGTTGATTATATAGATTACCGGGTTAGTTAGCCGTGGTCGTTACGGCATGACTGCTGGCAGTCGCTCACATCCGGGAGGCGAGGAGGTTCGAATCCCCCCGCCGGCAACCTTGAAGATGATCTTCTGTGGTTCCCCATCTTCCTTCCAGGCAAATGCCGGGGTTGGTCCCTAACTATAGGCCACAGCCGATACCTTCCAACACCTCGTCCTTACATTCAAACTTTCCTCCCCAGACAACACTCCACACGCGACGGTACTTGTAACACATCCATTGGGTGTCCGCCTCGAAGCAGCTACAAAACTGGCGAGCCGAACATGTCCTCGGACACTCCCGGGACTAAAAGCCATACGCTAAAAAAAAAATTATATAGATTGAATACGGGGTTGATGGTCAAGATGTCCCAGCTTTGTTGAACCTTTCACCAGAAATTTATTTGCGTTTGTCCCACAAATTATAGCTTGCAAGGTCACCGGATTCTCGGGATATTGTTTTCCTGGTGCATTGAGAAAAAGGACTTGTCTTAGCACATGAACAGGAAATGGCGAAATCGATATCATTTCATTCCGAAGGATCATAATTCAAGGAGATTCATGAACCCGTTGGTGTTTGTCAATCCTTTATCTACTTACCTCATCTCCATTGGCAACGCATTTAGCAGTGAGAAGTGATGTACCGACATGAAACGTAAGAATGCAACTTGATCTACCAATAACATTGCATAATACCTTATCATAAGTGTTCATTCAGTAAATAAGTCAGTTTCGTCATTATCTTGTGAATAAATGACTGAAGGTGAACAAATACACATGATATCGAGGAGTATAAATACACAGCGCTGGTGTCAGGGATTCATTCACTACTTATACATCAGAGGTAAAGTATAAAGCTATATTTGGAAATGATATTTAACAAGCTTCATTTATAGACCATAAGAGAGAAACTGAGCTGATTTCAAAATTATTTTTGTTAAATTGGGCTTCAGTCGATTTTTGGTGCGTTTCGACTTAAGGTCTCTGTTTACTTTTTCCACAATAAAACGGTGGATGCAGGTTTATGGTACTAAGGGATTTCTAGGCACTGATTAAATCACTAAACGAGATATTGTTGTTGCTCAAATATCCAAATGTAATATTGTCACTTCAAAAGCAAAGAAAAATACAGTATACAGAATGTGAGGATAATAAAGCACAATGCAAAGAAGGAATTGTAGAACATTGGGGGGTTTGAAGCCATTTTTAGCCTACTTTCGATTTTTGCAAAAAATGAAAGTAGACTTATGAGATCAACACAGGGCGAAAAAAGTGTGTCTGTCTGTGTGTGTGTATGTGTGTGTGTGAGTCTGTGTGTGTGTGTGTGTGTGTGTGTGAGTGTGTGTACTCTGAATGTCTGTCCCCCCCTATCAATTCAAACACGGTGAATGCGAATTGAACGAAATTTGGTACAAAGGTAGCACTAGCAAAGGACACCTCAGTGTCATGTTTTATATCGCCGCCATCTTGACGGAAACGTAATGGCGGCCACACAAATGTTCAAAGCTTAAATCAAATTACGACTAACCTAATCATCCGATCTCTACCAAATTTTGCAACGACATACCTTTATGGGGGGAGCATCCTTTGACCAAACCAATAGGTCATCAGCGTAATAGGTTGCGGATGGCGGCCATCTTTGTGTGAAAATCGATTCCCCCTATTAATTCGAACACGGTGCAACCGAATGGAACGAAATTTGGTACAGAGGTAGTACTAACAAAAGGCACCTCAGTGTCATGTTTTATATCGCCGCCATCTTGACGGAAACGTAATGGCGGCCACACAAATGTTCAAAGCTTAAATCAAATTACGATTAACCTAATCATCCGATCTCTACCAAATTTTGCAACAACATACCTTTATGGGGGGAGCATCCTTTGACCAAACCAATAGGTCATCAGCGTAATAGTTTGCGGATGGCGGCCATCTTTATGTGAAAATCGATTCTCCCTATTAATTCGAACACGGTGCAACCGAATGGAACGAAATTTGGTACAGAGGTAGTACTAACAAAAGGCACCTCAGTGTCATGTTTTATATCGCCGCCATCTTGACGGAAACGTAATGGCGGCCACACAAATGTTCAAAGCTTAAATCAAATTACGATTAACCTAATCATCCGATCTCTACCAAATTTTGCAACTACATACCTTTATGGAGGGAGCATCCTTTGACCAATCTAATAGGTCATTCACCTGATAGTTTGCGGATGGCGGCCATCTTTATGTCAAAATTGATTCCCCCTATTAATTCCAACACGGTGGAACCGAATGGAACGAAATTTGGTACAGAGGTAGCACTAGCAAAGGGCACCTCAGTGTCATGTTTTATATCGCCGCCATCTTGACTGAAACGTAATGGCGGCCACACGAATGTTCAAAGCTTAAATCAAATTACGATTAACCTAATCATCCGATCTCTACCAAATTTTTCAACTACATACCTTTATGGAGGGAGCATCCTTTGACCAATCTAATAGGTCATTCACCTAATAGTTTGCGGATGGAGGCCATCTTTATGTCAAAATTGATTCCCCCTATTAATTCCAACACGGTGGAACCGAATGGAACGAAATTTGGTACAGAGGTAGTACTAGCAAAGGGCACCTCAGTGTCATGTTTTATATCGCCGCCATCTTGACTGAAACGTAATGGCGGCCACACGAATGTTCAAAGCTTAAATCAAATTACGATTAACCTAATCATCCGATCTCTACCAAATTTTGCAACTACATACCTTTATGGAGGGAGCATCCTTCGACCAATCTAATAGGTCATTCGCCTAATAGTTTGCGGATGGCGGCCATCTTTGTGTCAGAATCGATTCCCCCTATTAATTCAAACACGCTGAAACCAAATGGAACGAAATTTGGTATAGAGGTAGCACTAGCAAAGGGCACCTCAGTGTCATGTTTTATATCACCGCTATCTTGATGGAAACGTAATCGCGGCCACCCAAATGTTAAAAGCTAAAATGTAATTACGACCAACCTAATAATCTAGTCTCTACCTAATTTTGCAACACCATATCTTTATGTGGGAAACATAGTCTGACCAAACTGCAAGAACATCAGCCCAATAATTTGCAGATGGTGGCCAAGTATGTGTGCAAATCGATTCCCCCTAACAATTCAAACACGGTGAAACCGAATTGAACGAAATCTGGTACAGAGGTAGCACTAGCAAAGGGCATCTCATATTCATGTTTAATATCCCTATAGCACGTTGTATTTCAACAAGCTCCTACAACCAACATTCAATCATACTCCTTGAAAAGGACAAAGAGTTATAACAATACCCATGCATTTAGGAGAAAGTAGGCTATATGTTCTTTACTGAACATCTTGTTTCAGTGTTGCCTTAGTAAACAAGAGTTTAGTGCTTTTCAGTCGGTCAACACGAATGCACCCAAAAGAGCTGGGTTATGCCCTAATCCTGAAATAAATTACATGAGATTAATAAATACACTAGGATGACCAGTTTCGATCGTCAAGCGATCATCATCAGATCCATTACACTTACTGTCGACCAAAATATTATGTGCACTCGAGTTTGAAGGTTGTTTGTGAAGTAACCAATAGGTCTAAATAAAATCCAATAACATCATCATTTCTGTCGTTCTATTCTACGTTAGTTCATTTTAGTTTGGAATTTTAATTTATATTTTAATATTTTTTATCGCAGTTGGAACACAAAAAGTGCCCGTTTTTAAGCGTGTGTCAACCATGCGTCACATTTATGAATTACTATCTCACAAACCCGTCATCAGATCGAATCCAAATTTCAACACACTATACATTGGAATGTTGTTTAACTGGTTTATTAATTTCAAAATTTTGTGTGTCCAAGAAACAAAGTTGTTATCATTTTCGTAAGGTAACTTTTTCGCGGCTCGGGCTGATTGGAAAATGTAGTTCTTGGTCTCGTTTTAATCCTCATACATCAAAATGTTATGCGGTATGACTGTGAAATACGTAAATTAATTCACTTATTTTACATCGGTTTGTATTTGTATGGGAAAATAAGACATCGTTTAGCAGCTATCCGATACAGAGCGAGTTGGTGCCCATCTCTGCCGAGCGAGGCAAGCCATGACGCGTGGTAGGCTCCAACTCGGTAACGCTGTACAGCGTTCTCTGTATCGGATAGCTGCTAAACGATGTCTTATTATCCCATACAAATACAAACCGATATAAATTAAGTGAATTAATTTACGTATTTCAAAATCATACAGCATAACCTTTTGTTGTATGAGGATGACAACGCGACCAAGAACTACATTTTCCAACCAGCCCGAGCCGAGAAAAAGTTACCTTACAAAAATGATAACAACTTTGTTTCTTGGACACTCAAAATTTTGAAATTAATAATCCAGTTATACAACATTCCAATGTATATTGTGTTAACATTTGGATTCGATCTGATGATGGGTTTCTGAGATAATAATTCTTAAATGTGACGCATGGTTGAAACACGCTTAAATACGGGCACTTTATGTGTTCCAACTGCGATAAAAAATATTAAAATATTAATTAAAAATTCCAAACCTACATGAACTAACGTAAAATAGAACAACGAAAATAATGATGTTATTGGATTTTATGTAGGCCTATTGGTTACATCACAAACAACCTTCAAACTCGAGTACACATAATATTTTGGTCGACAGTAGGCTATAAAATCTATGTTTGAAAATACAGGTAAAAATATTTACAATATGAACAATTATTTAGTTGCGGTATTGGTACTGCAACTGTCGGTGTCCGCTAAATGCAGTATATATGATGTTAGGTGAAATGCTAAATAGTGATAGATATCCGGAGTTTGTAATTTGGAGTGATTATATGGTTGTAAAAATCAACTATGGTTAAACTGTAATATTACAGGCTACTACTTATCTGGTTGTCTTCTTTGCTGGACCTACGCGCAGTTTTCGTGTTCACTGTAGAATTGTAGAATTAATTCGAATGTCATACTCAAACGTAGAAATAGGACACTGCAAAATATGTTAAGACAAACCTAGATTGTTAACTTCTCCTCCCTCCTATTTCTCCTTCCAGTAGTGAAATGACATAACATGTGAGACGTGTTATCCGCAGAGCTGGCATGCGAAATTGAATTCATGGCTGTGGGGGCGAAAATAATTTTATTTCGCCGTGAGCGCGATATTCGGGAGCGAAATTATAATGATTGTGGGCGCGTAATTAAATCAAAGCGAAACTTAATTCGAAGCGAAATTAATTTCGTTCCAGACTTTTAATTTCACTCCCGGCGCGAAATTAATTTCGTTCCAGACTTTTAATTTCACTCCCGGCGCGAAATTAATTTCGTTCCAGACTTTTAATTTCACTCCCGGCGCGAAATTAATTTCGTTCCAGACTTTTAATTTCGCTCCCGGCGCGAAATTAATTTCGTTCCACACTTTTAATTTCGCTCCTGGTACGAAAATAATTTAGTTCCAGACTTATAATTTCGCTCCCGGCGCGAAATAAAATTCGTTACAACCTTTTAATTTCACTCCCTGGCGAAATAAAATTCCCAAACATTATTAAGTTTCGCTCTCTGACGTGTATTTAAAATGCATGAAACATTTAATTTCGTTGTTGAAATTAAAAAACAGTATATTTGTTTCGAGAGTTAAATAATGTTCTGTACGATGTTCAAAGTCCTGACGTCTGTCTGTCAGGTAGTCAGCCCGACGGCTGGTTGGATCCTCAAAAAGTACCGCCGGTAGGTTATGTGGGTAGATACCCACAAAAACTCAAGGCAGCGCTATAGTGAGGCGTACTAGACAAGATGAGGGATGAGGTAGTTTGCCATTACTTTCCTCACCGAGTCAGAACAGCAGTACTAACCCTATGAGTAGAACCCTTCACAGCATCCACAGGCACTGACTGCCCCGAATGTCATTACTAAGCACCACCCATACCTCAGTAGCTTCCATATAATCACAGCCATGTGTAAGACTGAGACAGCGGTGAAAGCCACATTTTACTATAGCCTGTGCCAACAGTCAAATGCAAATGAGTCGTCAAGTTACAAAACTCGTTTAATCCACTTGTGAATAAGGATCATTTTCATGAGAAACGTTTCTCTGGACTTTGCCTCACGTATCTTTTGTGTTTGTTGTTTTCTACTTTTGGTTGGTGTTTTTGTGTTTGCTTTGTGCTTTTGCTTTTGAATTTGACTTTTTGCTTTTCTTTCTTGGTTTTGTGTATGTTTTCTGCTTTTGCTTTTTTGAACGTTGCTTTATGTTATTTGTTTTTTGTTTTCTGCTTTTGCTTTTGTTTTTGAATGTTGCTTCGTCGATTTTGTTTTTGTTTTATGTTCGTTTTCTGCTTTTGCTTTTTTGAATTTTGCGTTTTGCTTTATGTTTCTTGTTTTCTGATTTTGCTTTTGTTTTTTGTGTTCTGCTTTTGCTTTTTGCTTCGTCTTTTGTTTTGGTTTTGTGTTTGTTTTCTGCTTTTGCTGTTTTTGAATGTTGCTTTTTGCTTTGTGTTTCTTTTTATTCTGCTTTTGCTTTTGTGTTTGAATGTTGCATTTTGCTTCGTGTTTTGTGTTTTTGGTTTAGTATTTGTTTTCTGGGAAATCAAAATAAAACAAAATAAACAAAACAAAATAAAACAAAACCAAAAAACAAGACAATTTGAAACAAAATAAAGTAAAACAAAAAGAAATCAACAAAACAAAATAAAGCAAAATAAAATAAAATAAAACAAAATAAAATAAGGTAAAATGTGGGGCATGATCACCTCCTTTGAGGGGCAAGACAGACACATCAAACAGATGGAGGAGGGAGTTATGAGCAATGACTGAGTCGGGGTGGTATTGGAGGAAGGACGGGTAGATTCTGGGAAAAGGACGAGGGTGGCGTCGATGTGACGTAGGTAGGTATCTAGGTTATGAAGTTCTAGGGCCGAACGGGAATGAAGGTTGAGGTCGGCCATTAGAATGAAATGGGGGAAGACTTCAGACACGTGGGTAATGAAGTCTTTGGGGATGGGGTGGTAGGGATGAATGTAGATGGTGGCTAGGTGTAGGACGCGGGAGCAAATAAGGCTTTCGGGGAAGAAAAGAAACAGATTTCATTTCAGACACAAAATGAAATGTTCCATGCATTTCAATTTCAGGCCGGGGAAGGGGGGGGGGGGAATAAAATACCGGGAACGAAATTGATGGTCGTTAACAAATTTTATTTCGCACCAGGAGCGAAATTAAAAGTTTGTAAAGAATTTTATTTCGCGCCAGGAGCGAAATTAAAAGTCTGGAACGAATTTTATTTCGCGTCAGGAGCGAAATTAAAAGTTTGTAATGAATTTAATTTCGCGCCAGGAGCGAAATTAAAAGTCTGTAACGAATTTCATTTAGCGCCGGGAGCTAAATTAAAAGTCCGTAATGAATTTAATTTCGCGCCAGGAGCGAAATTAAAAGTTTGTAACGAATTTCAATTTGCGCCGGGAGCTAAATTAAAAGTCCGTAACTTAATAAATTTAATTTCGCGCCAGGAGCGAAATTAAAAGTTTGTAACGAATTTCATTTCGCGCCGGGAGCTAAATTAGAAGTCCGTAATGAATATAATTTCGCGCCAGGAGCGAAATTAAAAGTCTGTAACGAATATCATTTCGCGCCAGGAACGAAATGTTATTGCATTGAACAATTTCATTTCGCGACGCTAAATTAAATTGATAATACATTTCGTTTCGCATGCCAGCCCTGGTTATCCGTGACTTTCGATATATTCCCCCTGTCACTACGCTTCCTGACAGACATAACTAATATACCTCTCCTCTAGCTGGAAGGTAAAGCTTGCGGTTGAAAAGGTCAAAATTGGACGATGCAGACAAGCCTTTTTTTTTCTCTAAAAGTGCCCGGGTATATCTGAAAATGTCCTGTTATTTCGGAGACTTCACGATAGATTTTCCCAGTCATATCACAATATACTTACTGCTTGTTTGGCATATCTGTTCAGAAGTCCTCGCTCTGTGCAGTTTCAATAGGCGTCGCATCCACGATCAGTGTCAGACTGAAAAACGAGTCACCTCTCACAAGTATTCTCCGTTTATAAGCCATCCACATGAGTCGACAAATAACGAGAAGGAACTATACACTCCTTTCGTGTTGAAGTTTAGAAAGAAGAACTTGAATTTCGAAGCGAACATATCACAATATTCAACATGTATCAAGCTCAGTATGAATCTCAAGTTTCATCAAAACATATTGCGTGATGATCGAACAAACAGGAAGAAACAGGAAAGCAAACAACCTGACATACAAACAGACATGCAAACTGATAGGAAATAGAGAGACAAACAAACCTACAGACGGTTTATATATATAGCCTACATACAGATCACTGAATTGTTCTTCTGTTTTGTTGCAGACAATGAAGCTGATCGTGGTGCTTTGCGCATTGTTGGTGGCTTGTCAAGCCAGTAGTTCCGCAGTACTTGCGAAACACGAATGGACGAATTTCAAGGTAAGTAATTTTATTTATTTATTTATTTATTTAATCGAATAGCACTATTGCAGAGCACTTAAAATCAATACTTCCAATCTTGCCACATGTATTTCTTCTCTCTACCCACATTCGCTTCTTCCTCTCTGATCTCTGCTTTCGGAGCTGTTCAATGTTCCGTGGCTGCTTTCGTTGTCTTTTTTGTTCCTCCCTGAAGATCACTTGTTAAATTTTGTCCCGAAATAAATTCCTATTATATGTAACTTTACTGTCAATGTCGGCTTCCTTAAGATCCTTTAATGTATGTGTAAACCACGCTGGTTGAACTTTAAGTTTTAAAATTAATTATTGTACAATGAAAAGAATATTTCTGTAACCCATAAGACAGTATTTCTTCATTTAGAGGTTTCTTCCATCGTGATTAACGGTCTTATGTACTCGTACTTGGTCTTGAAGCCACCACGACTATGTAACTACGTAAGTACGTATCGCCACGTTTTGCTGCGTACTGTTTCCTTGACGGCAAGTGAACCGGTAAAGGATGAAGAAGAAACACAATAACACTCATCTCATGCACAACTTATCTCTTCACTGGTCGAACAGACACTGAGCTACGTGGTGGCGACAGTCTGGCTGCGGCCTGCGTTACAGATAATCCCACTTAATTATTCCATGACGAGCGAAACACCAACAATTAAGGATTGACATAAGCGCAATATAACATACAAAATTCAAACAAAATACACTCTCACAACTTTAACGTTGATATATTTGTCGGAGTCTCCGTGGCTTAGGTCGCAGCACGCCGGCCTCTCACCGCTGCACAGTGGGTCAAAATCGAAATCTAGGAGGACAAAATTATTTATTTTCATAATTAAAAAATCAAAATGCATTACTTCTACAGCATTCTCATATAATTGCCGCTCACTATTCTGGGATATAAACGCATCTTAGTGTGAATCTGATACCACTGTTCGAGCAGTCTGAATTGGAGGGTGAATGTAAGTGGCTGTGGTTTGGTTGTCTTTGTGGTTAGTGTGATGCTTTAAGATGGAACATGCAGCTAAAGGTATGATCTTTGCAACATGTTTCAGTTATTAATGGGCGTAATTGTTACGTAATTTTAGCTATATTTGCATTATATAATATTTAACTATTATTTTTAAAATTATATTTTCACTTAGATTTTTAGTAAGTCGCGTCACTCTGCGTCACTTTGTACTTAATGTTGAAATGTAGATAAAGTCTTATAGTTTACGCCTGTTATAAGATTTTTTGCATCTTTTTGCAACTTACTTAGTTATTTTAAAATGCCGCGCAACCAGTTTTCACACGTTTACAACTGTTTGAAGCACTGGGTTCGACGATTAGGTCAAAAGTGGAACTTTGCGACTTTGTTAAAAGTATATTAGGGGTAGAAAATTGTTCTGAAGAGATAACTGAATGCTCTATCCAACTCCTAGTCATAGATAATGTCTTGCATGTGTAGGCGTAGCTTAAAAAAGTCTTAACTGATGTTTATTATGAAGTAAACAAATTATATACGTTGCTTTCACTCTAAATTCATGATTAAAACATAAAAATAATTTTGTCCCCCTAGATTTCGATTTTGACCCACTGTGCGCTGGGTCCGTGGTTCAAATCTCGGTCACTCCAAGTGAGGTCTGTGCTGGACAAAACAAAGGCAGACAGGTTTTTCTCCGGGTACTCCGATTTTCCCTGTCAAAATTTCATTCCAGCAACACTCTCTACTATCAATTCATTTCATCTGTCATTCATTTAATCATTGCGCCACAGGAGTGCGACAGGCTTCGGCAGCCGGCACAGTTCATATCCTCGCCGCTAGATGGGGGCTTCATTCCATTCCTGACCCGGTTGGTCGACTGGAAACGGGCTGTGGATTTTCATTTTTCACTAATATCTTTGTCAATAAGGACCAATTTAAATCAAATTTGATTAGTTCCATATCAATACATTATTATTAGTAGTAGTAGTAGTAGTAGCAGTAGTAGTAGAAGTAGTAGTAGATTATTAAAAGTCTGGAAATCTTGTAGGTTTTTGCCTTATTTTGAGTGGTTATGGCTAGGTGCACCAAGTCAGGATCATTAGCGGGCTCTTGGTGACCGTGCCCAGACCGCCACAGGGGTAGTGAACCATGCACTACGTCCCCCTCAATGAAGTGGACGGTCACCAAGAGCCCGTACAAATACATACACCTTAGCGTTTCATAAATATGATGATTTTTAAAGGTATTAGCCTACTTTCGATTTTTGCAAAAAATGAAAGTAGACTTATGAGACCACTACAGGGCGAAAAAAAAGTGTGTGTGTGAGTGTGTGTACTCTGAATGTCTGTCCCCCCTATCAATTCGAACACGGTGAGCGCAAATTGAACGAAATTTGGTACAAAGGTAGCACTAGCAAAGGACACCTCAGTGTCATGTTTTATATCTCCGCCATCTTGACGGAAACGTAATGGCGGCCACACAAATGTGCAAAGCTTAAATCAAATTACGACTAACCTAATCATCCGATCTCTACCAAATTTTGCAACAACATACCTTTATGGGGGCAGCATCCTTTGACCAAACTAATAGGTCATCAGCCTAATAGTTTGCGAATGGCGGCCATCTTTGTGTGAAAATCGATTGCCCCTATTAATTCGAACACGGTGAAACCGAATGGAACGAAATTTGGTACAGAGGTAGTACTAGCAAAGGGCACCCCAGTGTCATGTTTTATATCGCCGCCATCTTGACGGAAACGTAATGGCGGCCACACAAATGTTCAAAGCTTAAATCAAATTACGACTAACCTAATCATCCGATCTCTACCAAATTTTGCAACAACATACCTTTATGGAGGGAGCATCCTTTGACAAATCTAATAGGTCGTTAGCCTAATAGTTTGCAGATGGCGGCCATCTTTGTGTCAAAATCGATTACCCCTATTAATTCGAACACGGTGAAACCGAATGGAATGAAATTTGGTACAGAGGTAGCACTAGCAGAGGGCACCCCAGTGTCATGTTTTATATCGCCGCCATCTTGACGGAAACGTAACGGCGGCCACCCAAATGTTCAAAGCTTAAATCAAATTACGACTAACCTAATCATCCGATCTCTACCAAATTTTGCAACAACATACCTTTATGAAGGGAGCATTCTTTGACAAATCTAATAGGTCATTAGCCTAATAGTTTGCGGATGGCGGCCATCTTTGTGTCAAAATCGATTACCCCTATTAATTCGAACACGGTGAAACCGAATGGAATGAAATTTGGTACAGAGGTAGCACTAGCAAAGGGCACCTCAGTGTTATGTTTTATATCACCGCCATCTTGACGGAAACGTAATGGCGACCACACAAATGTTCAAAGCTTAAATCAAATTACGACTAACCTAATCATCCGATCTCTACCAAATTTTGCAACAACATACCATTATGGAGGGAGCATCCTTTGACCAAACTAATAGGTCATTAGCCTAATATTTTGCGGATGGCGGCCATCTTTGTGTGAAAATCGATTCCCCCTATTAATTCGAACACGGTGAAACCGAACGGAACGAAATTTGGTACAGAGGTAGCACTAGAAAAGGCCACCTCAGTGTCATGTTTTATATCACCGCCATCATGACGGAAACGTAATCGCGGCCACCCAAATGTTAAAGGCTAAAATGTAATTACGACCAACCTAATAATCTAGTCTCTACCAAATTTTGCAACAACAAATCTTTATGTGGGAAGCATATTCTGACCAAACTGCTAGATCATCAGCCCAATAGTTTGCAGATGGTGGCCAAGTATGTGTGCAAATCGATTCCCCCTATCAATTCAAACACGGTGAAACCGAATTGAACGAAATTTGGTACAGAGGTAGCACTAGCAAAAGGCACCTCAGTGTCATGTTTTATATCGCCGCCATCTTGACGGAAACGGAATGACGGCCACCCAAATGTTAAAAGCTTAAATCAAATTTCGACCATACTAATAATTTGATCTCTACCGGATTTTGCAACGACATGCCTTTTTGTGGAAAGCATCTTATGGCTGACTACAAGGTCATCAGCCCAATAGTTTGCAAATAGCGGCCATGTATGTGTGCAAATCCATTCCCCAGATCAATTCAAACACCGTGAAACCGAATTGAAGGATTTTTTTTACAGAGGTAGCACTAGCAAAGGGCACCTCATATTCATGTTTAATATCCCTATAGCACGTTGTATTTCAACAAGCTACTACAACCAACATTCAATTATACTCCTTGAAAAGGACAAAGTGTTATAACAATACCCATGCATTTAGGAGAAAGTAGGCTATATGTTCTTTACTGAACATCTTGTTTTTTACATATTTATGCCCGTGTAAGGAGCGGAATTGAACCTATCTAGCTGATCTTGCTTTCTTGTCCTCCCAAAATCTCACCTTCTTTTCGCTATGGCTCTCTCTCTATGCTCCTCCGTCTAGGTTCATTTGGATGTATTGTTTGGGTGGTCTAAAAATGTATAATATTGTCAACTAGATCTCTGAATTTAGATCTGTCCAGTGCCATATCACATAAGATGCCTATTTCCTGAAGGTCACTCTGAGAATATGCCCATAAAATTTCCAGCGTCTTTTCCTGAATGTGTCCGTGATATTTTCCGAATGCTGATAAAGTTCCTGGGATCTGCTTTTCATCCAAATTCCCTCAGTACAAACTGATTATTATTATTATTATTTATTATGTATTTATTCGTTAATTTCCCATAAGGAGAGCGTTACAACACAATCAATTTTCATGTTTTATTCTGGTCCTTTCTTATTTCTTCCCAAAAACCTCTCATATACACACTATGCTTCCTCTTTCCCTCCTCCTTCTTTCCCGGTTGTCTCTCTTTGGGAGTTTGCTCAAACTTCTGTTGTCTAAGTTTTTCTCTGTATGTGCTCCTGTCTGCCATGTCTTCTGTAGAGATGTTTAGTTTCTTGAGGTCTTCCACGGTTTCTTTTACCCATTTGGTTTTTAGTGTGCTATTCGTAACTATATTACAAATTTTCTTGGTCAGTCTGTCTTCGGTCATCCTATGTACTGTATATGTCCATAAAATTTTGCCCTTCTTTTCCTTATGTTGTTTGTAATCGTCTCTGTCTGTTTGTACAGTTCTATTGTCGGTCTCTTCATCCATATTCCCTCTTTCTGAACTGGCCCGTAGGGCTATCTCAGATTTTTTCTCTCTTGTTTTTCTAATTCCTTGATTTTTGTTCGTCCCTTGATTGTTGTCGTTTCTGAAGCGTATAAGGCCTCTGGTAAGACTACAGAGTGTCGTAATTTGGCATTGAAGGAAATACTTTTTTTTTATTGAAGTGGATTCATGTAAGTCGGTATGCTTTCTGCAATTTAGCGATCCCGACTTCATTATTAGACTATTATTATTATTGTTATTATCATCATATCGTTTGTGAAAGGATACCCGTCACTTTGTTGTGCCCAGATGGACATGAGTTTCCATTTCTTTTTGAGTAGTATTGTCATTCTTCCTACAATAGTAGTGAGTCCCAAGAAAGAGAAACTTCGCTAAGACGGAATTTTGCAAAGTAGAGCAGGAGTTGTTTTCGATTCTGAAGGGTGTTGATTTCTTGTCCACAGCTACAACATAGCAAGCAGTACTCTGCGCCGGAAGAAGAGTACCGCCGTCTGTCAATCTACATCGCAAACAAGGACTTGATAGCTAAACACAATGCCAAGTTCGAGAGTGGTGAAGTCTCGTATAAGTTGAAAATGAACCAATTCGGAGACCTGGTGAGTATTATTCCTTCCTGTTATTATTACTTTGTATAGTATAATTATAATAGTATTGCATTAGCATATAGGAGATAATCCAGTAATTTTCATGATAGACTGTTGTGCCTTCCAGCGTCCAGTCTAGTCTTGTTGCCATTACTTTGATTTGTACAACGGGCTCATTACCCCAAACTTGGGTGCAGGGCCACCGAGACGATTTGAGGGCCCCTATGCAATGTTTTGCTCGAGCCCCCTTGAAATATTTTAAATTATTACCATCCAAATGTCTATAAGTCTGTGGTACACCCAGCAGCAATCTATGGGACTGAATATCGCCCTATGACTAAACAACATGAGCAAATTTTGCATACAATGGAAATGAAGATGCTCCGAAGGTCGATGGGGCTGACCCGATTTGACCACGCAAGGAACACAGACGTCCGGCGAAGATTTGGTGTTGCACCAATTGTCGAGAAGGAGAGGGAGGCTCGTCTACGCTGGTACGGTCACGTCATGAGAAGACAGAACAACTCAGTTGCAAAAACAGCACTCCACATCAACCCAGGTGGAACAAGACCACGTGGAAGACCTGCAAAGGGGTGGACTGACAACAACAGGGCTGACATGCACGCTGTTGGTCTAACACCAGAAGATGTCAACGACAGAAAGAAGTGGAGGAGATATAGCAAAATCCCCGCAAGGGATTAATGCCAGAAAGAAGAAGACTCACTACTAGCTATTCCGGAAAGACAATCTCATTTTGAGAAAAGTTTCTAATGCACAGTCATAATTTATGAAATTTATTTTGCTAAGTGCCCAAAATAGTTTGGTATTTTTAAGTAATTTTAATACAGTTAACATGCATAGGGAAATACATATTTTGCATTTCTGTAAGTCTTCGCTTTAATAACCAGCACATAATGAAAAATAAATGGCATTTTAAAACTCCGCTTTAGTTTGATAGCAGATTCAACACTAAATTATAGAAGATTATTTCTTAACACAAACAGTTATAACTCCTAACTCAGCCATATATAGATTTGGGGGGGGGGAAGGGGGGGGTGGCATAAGTGACTACCCTGCTCTTCTGAGGGTAGAATAAGGTACATTACAACGCGTTTCTTGTAATTTTCAGAATCGAGCAACTTCTACCAAATGATTGGTTTCTGCACTGTCATTTATGCCTATGAAGAGTTTTCTGTCTCATTTCTCTTGACAGTTAAAAGATGGTAACATGAGATACCTTCTGCAGAGCTGTAGACAAATCGACATCCTTACTCTGCAAAGCCTTTGACAGGTTATAAGTCAAAGCTAACATTTTACATAATGCAAAAGTACAGTAGATACAATAAACTGAAACTAACGTGCTTACGGGGCCCTATGCATATGCCCCGCTTGCACCGCACACCCCCCCCCCCCCCCTCCTCCTCGCCGGCCCTGCTTGGGTGTGTGTAGAATGTTCTTCAATGTTCTACTTTCAATTTGGATGTGCAAGAATTTGATCAAAATCAACCAATTATACTGCTTCATATCGGTAACAAAGCACCATGTCTGTTACCACTGAGCTCTTATTACACCATCCTTTCGCTTTCTGTATTGCTTACAAAGATCACCACCATAGTATTTGTGCTGGTATGCTCCGTTTAATTGTGTTCTGTATAAGCTTACATTGCCAACGCATTTGTCGTTCCTTTCTTGACAAAGACAGAAACATGGATCGTGAGTTTCTCGGTACGGTACATTAAAGCTCGGTATTTGTGTCCTTAGTAAAAGCCTCCGTGGCTTAGGCGGCAGCACGCCGGCCTCTCACCGCTGGGTCCGTGGTTCAAATCCCGGTCACTCCATGTGAGATCTGTGCTGGACAAAACGGAGGCAGACAGGTTTTTCTCCGGGTACTCCGGTTTTCCCTGTCACAATTTCATTCCAGCAACACTCTCCACTATCATTTCATTTCATCTGTCATTCATTTAATCATTGCCCCAGAGGAGTGCGTCAGGCCTCGGCAGCCGGCACTGTTCATATCCTCGCCGCTAGATGGGGGCTTCATTCATTCCATTCCTGACCCGGTCGGAGACTGGAAGCAGGCTGTGGATTTTCATTTGTGTCCTTAGTCTGAATTAGGTAATATATCCGCATTTTTTTAAGAATTGTGTTAAAAATTTATTCCAGTTTATTCGTGAGATTGCGATTATAAATGCAGCTCGTACTTTGGAAATGTTCTAGAAAACTAGAATAAATATGAAGGGAACTGGAATGTCCTCTACAGTCCATGTTAATTTTCAACTTTTTATTCACCATTCTCACATAATTTATCATCTAGTTGGTTAGTTGGTTCTTAAGTTTAGGGGCTGCAACGCGGACATGTAGCCCCGTGTACTTTGGGTGTGTGTAGAATCTGTCTGATAACCGGTGTTAATTGTGATGACTGTATTAGTGTGTGTTATCTGTTTTTTACTTTAAGTACTGCAACTTAGAATTTTTCAAATAGTTCCTACTTTTGCCGCCAAGCGCCACCGTCAACGACTACTAGGCCAAGTTCAGAACTTAGCTACTAGACGCCACCGCAGTCGGCTCTTGGCAACGAACGTAGAAACCTAAGAGCGTTGTTTACATTGTTAACCTATCCAATTTAGCTTCACACAGGTGCAATTAATGGAAGTTTCTTTAACATGCCATAAATCTATGACATGGGACCGCCGGCTTTTCTTCCCCTCCGAAGGAAGGCGCTTACAGGATGAAGCCGCGTCGTAAGCCTGCAAGCCTTGATGATAAACTATACACCAGCTGCGAAAGCCTACGATCTAAATTCTCACATAAACTAATTGCAGTTTTTCAGAGATGTTCCTTGATGCTCTCGCCTCACTTTAACACTTGTGTTTTCACAATAAGGGATTTTTCGTGCTCTTTTTTAACTAGCGTTATTTTAACAGCATTTCTACTAACATTTCCAATGGGCAAAATTTAACTAGAGTTAATTTCAAAAAAGGCTGTGTTAAAATATAACATCGTATATAAGGAGGAATTACTTCACAAACTTTCAGTTTTGCATGTTGAAAATTTGTGAAAGAAAGGTAATTTTTATATGAAATCTAATTTAGCGAGAAACTGGAACCATTGAATATTCCACTATCTGAGAAAACGGTGAATGTTTTGTTTTTAGGACGAGGTATGCTCCGACACCGCAACACCCGTTTTGCTTTCTTAAAAAGTTTTTTTTATGTCCATTGTCTAATGGACTAACAAGAAATAGAGAGAAAAATAAAAAATCTAAATTGCGAGTTTACTAATGGGACGCACGGTTGTAGGAAAGTTTAAGGAAAGTGATCTTAAATTGAGCCATTAAAAATATTTGTGTGCCGTTAGAAAGCCAAGGGTCTGTAACTTAATATGGCGGACCAAAAGAAAAATTGAAAATCTTGAACATTTTCAGTATTACGGAGCCCCTTAACACATTTACCAGAAAAATCGTTGGAACATGGCTGAAAGATTCAACCATCAGTAATTCTGATCACTTACATTCTCCACAGGGATGGTCAAGCTTCACTAATTGGGTTAAACCCACAGAGTCCGGCCAACTTACGTTCATGGGTTTCGGAAGCGAGTGGGGGTAGGCAACCTCTCCTGAAATGTTGGTTAAGCCATGAGTTATATGAAGCAAAAACATTAACCGATGCGTTAATGAAATTTAGAGCAAAGCAAGCAACCTATGCTAATGTTGACCCCATTGAGGGTTGAAAATATGTTACATTAAATAATAGGGCGCCCGATAATGTTCTCCGCAGTGGCTACGTGCAGCTGCGAGTGGTTGCGTCATCAGTTTAGTTGGCAACACTGTGTCCTTGAAAGGGGGACACCCACTGTAGGCTGTCAAAATCGTCAGATAAGCGAGCGTGCATGTCTTCAGTGTGTATTGCAGTAATCGAGCGTTCAGATAGCTTATTGGAAGAGTGCAACAGTATACAGGCGGTAATGTTTACTGCTGAAGAGAGAGTTTTTTGGTGGAATACGTTTTTCGCGAAGGTAATCGGTTTACAGAAAAAGGAAAATTAATATTTCAGGCGCGTTTTCCTAATTCAAAGTGCCCAAACCGTGATACCGTTCGGTATTTGATAAGTAAATTCCTTGTGACTGGCTCAGTTCACGATGTACCGGGAATAGGCAGGCCTACGCTTTTAACAGACGAAAAACTTAATGAAATCTTGAACACAAGGACAACACTTCCAGCATCTGTTATGAATGGCTGTGGTGAGTACAGCGTTTACTGTTTGCTTGTTGTGATGCAAGCGGCAGCTGTGCTGCCAACGTAACTGCTGTAGCTAGCTCTCGCAGACGCATGCAGGCGCTGCGGAGAACATTTCCAGACTCACTGTATAACATAATAGTATTAACATGTGTCATCAGTAAATCTAATTAAGCCATAAGTGGACTGACAACTACGTACACCTGGACATCAAGGAGTTTCCGTAGATATAATCAGTGCAGCTAACATGTTATCCATGTACAGTCAAAGAGGTAGAGGATTGCGAGTTATAGGAATTATAAGTTGTCACAATGGGGCTAAAAGTGGAGGTGTTCGAACAAAGATTGTTCTGTCCATTTATAAACGTTGGTTGGTTGGTTCTTATGTTTAGGGGCTGCGACAACGCGGTCATGTAGCCCCGTGTACTTTGGGTGTGTGTAGAATCTGTCTGATAACCGGTGTTAATTGTGATGACTGTATTAGTGTGTGTATCTGTTTTTTAATTTTAAGTACTGCAACTTAGAATTTTTCAAATAGTTCCTACTTTTGCCGCCAAGCGCCACCGTCAACGACTACTAGGTCTAATTCAGAACTTAGCTACTAGACGCCACCGCAGTCGGCGCTTGGCAACGAACGTAGAAACCTAAGAGCGTTGTTTACATTCTTAACCTATCCAATTTAGCTTCACACAGGTGCAATTAGTGGAAGGATCTTTAACATGCCATAAATCTATGACATGGGACCGCCGGCTTTACTTCCCCTCCGAAGGAAGGCATACTGAGGGATTTTTAACGCTCTTAAAAAATCCGACGGCTTCGGCCGGGTTTGAACCCGCTATCTTGGGCATAGAAGCTCAGCATGCTACCGACTACGCCACCAAAGCCGCTCATTTATAAACGAATGCACCTTGTTTTGTAGCAGAATACATATAAGCATTTTGGTTCTCATGATATCGTTTTTAAGCTCATAGCGCGGGCCATAACTTGATTACGAAGGCATATTTACGAAGCTACAACATAAGAATTAAAATGTGCGGATCTGAAATTCAGATTCTAAATTTATTTATTTAATCGTATGGTGATACAATACAGAATACAAATAAGACGAAATTAAACTTTAAAGTCCTTCCTTTTCAACCATTCGGTTAGACTAGGTGTGAGATCAAACAAGTCGTCAGGAATTCCAGGGTATGAATGAAGAGGACAGCGTAGGACCAGGTGTTCAATCGTCTGTTCTTCTAAGTTACATTCACACATTGGTGAACTGATCCAGCCCCACTTGTACCTGAAATAATTACAACACCCATGTCCAGTCCTCAACCTGTTGATACGGCACCAGAGGTTCCTTGGTAGGTCAAAACCATTTGGCTTCTTTGTGGGATCAAGATGGTGGACACTTGATCCCAATGTTTTTGTTGACCACTCATGCTTCCAGCTTTCCTTTATGTCAAATCCATCCGCGATGAGTTGCCTTGCAGTGACACTTGCCGGTCTTCTGGATTGCAATCGTTGTTGTGACGGATGGCAGAATTCCTGATGCAGTGGCAAAGAGGGTGATGCAAAGATTTTCTTAGCCTCCCTCAGTAGAGCTTGCTTCCGCCTTAAGTGAGGTGGAGGGATGTGGCTCAGCACGGGTAACCAGTGACATGGAGTTGATTTGATGGTACCAGTAATGCAACGCATTGTATCGTTCAGTTTCGTGTCTATCTTCTTCACATGTACGCTTTCCAACCAGACAGGCGCACAGTACTCAGCAGCTGAGTAAACAAGACTGATGCCAGTTAAACGTAGACAGTCAGCAGAGGCTCCCCAGGAGGTACCACTGAGCTTATGCAGTATGTTGTTTCTTGCGGCGACTTTGTGAGAGAGCTTGGTGATGTGCTCTTTGTAGCTCAGGGTTCTATCTAAAGTGACTCCGAGATATTTTGGGAAAGGATTGTACCTCAGCTCTTGTCCATTGAACAGGACTCTAGGTTTGTAGTTTGCGACACGATTCGCTAGATGGAAACAAGAGACTTCAGTTTTTGTTGTGCTTGGGATCAATCTCCAGGTTTTAAAGAAAGTTGACATCTTCTCCAGGTCCTCCGTAATGATTTGTTCGCCATCTTCAAAGTTATTGCTCTGAGCTACCAGCGCGATATCATCAGCATAGATGAACTTACTTGATGTTGTAGTTGGTAAATCATGGATGTACAAATTGAATAGCAGTGGGGCTAAAACAGATCCCTGTGGTAGGCCGTTATTTAGTTTTCGTTTGCGGCTTTTAGTGTTTCCTAGGAACACTTCAAATTGCCTTTCACTAAGCATGCTAGATATTAGATCCACAATTTCTCGGCTTGGAACAACTTGCAATAGTTTGTAGATCAGTCCTTGTCGCCAAACAGTATCATACGCAGCTGTCAAGTCGATGAAAACAGCTGTTGATTTCCGTTTACCTTGAAAACCTGCTTCAATGTGTGTAGTTAGGGCAAGAACTTGATCAGTGCAGCTGCGTCCGTGTCTGAAGCCAGCTTGTTCAGGAGGGATAACAGCCTCAATGAGCGGAGCTATTCTGGTTAGAAGGATTCGTTCAAAAAGTTTTAATATGCAACTGAGCAGTGCTATTGGACGATAGCTTTCGGGGCTGTCTTCAGGTTTGCCAGGTTTGAGAATGGCTATAACATTTGACAGTTTGAATTGTCTGGGCAGTCTGTTCTCTTTGAGAATGTAAGTGAAGAGAGAAGTGAGCCAGCATATACAATACGGACCCATGTTCTTAATGAACTCATTATAGATCTTGTCGGGACCAGCAGCCTTGCCGATTTTCAGTTGTTTGATTGCACTTTCTACTTCCGCTGTGGAGAAGGGATTGGAAAGCGGTTCGTTTCTTGGGGCACTGTGCTTGAGGTTAGAGAGGTTACATTTTACCACTCTGGTATGATTCTTGTCTCTCTTTACCCTTGAGAGGTCTACGATTGTGTTGGCAATAATGTCAGGACTCAGTTTAGTATGCGGCTTTTTGGGGTGTTGCTTGCCAGTTAGCCCATTCAAGACTCGCCAGGCTTTCCTACTTGACTTTGCGAAGTTCATTTCTTCGAGTGTTGCTTCCCATTTCTCTCGTCTATTCTTGTTTAAAGAGTGGAGTAGCTGTGAACCCACTGTTTGATTTCCAGAACTTTGGTATTCTTGGTATAAAGCCTCACTTTCTTCATTCCAGCCAGGCACATATTGCTTTCTGTAACCCCTAGGAATGTTTGACTTAGCAGCTTTGATAACTAGTTTCACAAATTCATCGTAGTTGTTTGCTGTCGGCTGTAGATTCTCCGCAACTAAGCTGGAGTCAAGGTCTTTTGAGAATCCATCCCAATTAGCTCGTCGAAAGTTCCATCTAAATAATAAACACAAAGAAAATGACCAACTTTGAGCATTAAGTGCAAGGCTAAAGAAATCCAGGATTCTGGAATAATGCCAAAACTTTCTAATGCATCTTTGAGATAACAAGAGATAGTGAAGAACACTGTGAAGATTAGCGCAGGCTGACACATACAGATAATATTTACCATCCCGTTCAGTTTGGAGTGGGGGGGGGGGGGGGCAGTGAAACACGCCTCAGGCAACTTCCCCTGTTAGGATTTCCCTAATTGATCCCCTTGGAGCGAATCCATTAGCGCAGCTCGGTATCACCCCATACCACTATCCTAAGTTGCACTACACAGATTGAATTGACTTAACTCAAATGTAGTCCACCTCGAGGTGAAGCGGCTAGCATTCTCGGCTGTTAACGCCGAGGCCCGGGTTCGATTCCCGGCTCTTCCAAGAAATTTAATTCTGGTCTGAGGGCTGGAACGAGGTAAAACTGTGAGGTACTGCCCCTCAAAAACACACACACAACATTCAACACTAACTATTCATTGCTACATTTACCAATGCCTGTAGCACGACTAATCCACCTGCCCACGTCCAGCCTGATCCAACAGATGTGCTGGTGATTCTAAGGTACCCAGTGACTGCCCCTCATGCATAAGCAGTGGGGGTGGTTATGCGGCGTCGTTCCCCGTATGCAAGTACATCAAACAAGCTATAAACAATAAGCAATTGTCCGTCAGAAAACAACCCCCCACCAAATACCGCTATTTGCTACGTCTCATTTATGACGTGAATTGCAGTGTCTGTCGGCTAAAGCTTTCAGCTTTTTAACGCCGTTTCCTTCCTATGGTGGCACCAAAATGTATTTGCTATCCCACAAGAAGTCCAGACACCGTGTACCGATCGCCTTCTGGCGAGCCCAATTGGTACATCTGGACAAAATTCCTCACAGACACGCCATAACATCCGTCCACGACAGCCATAACATTCGACATTGATATTGTCCGCAGTGTCTGCCAGCAATGCAGTAGGCTAATTCAAAAGAGCTACGGTTACATTCTTTACAGCCAGTATATAAACCTAGTCAAAAACTACATTTTCAATGTGGTTTTTGGATTATATAATTCGATTCTAATCCAATACAACCCCATATTAACACTACACCAACTCATCATAATGGGTATTATGATATAATTTTGATTGCCATCCGCATTATACATTCGGCCACAGATTGGATCGATGGCAACAGAGATGGGAAGATGATTCTCGAGGGAAATGGACGAAGAAGCTGATACCGTCCCTAGTTGACTGGGTCGACCGGAATCATGGTGAACTGAACTATTACCTCACACAGTTCTTGACAGGTCACGGATCCTTCCAAAAAATCCTCCACAGAATCGAGCAAGTGAGTAGGCCTGTGTGCATTTACTGCAATGACATCGATGGCGCACTCCACACTTTCTTTGTTTGTGTCCATTGGTGGCCACAAAGAAGATAGTTGGAAGGTGAGCATGGAGGACTGACTCCAGACAACATCGTGCATGTATGCTGCAAAATCAAGAATACTGGAATCAGGTAGCAGTGTATGTGGAAAGAACTTTGCGCCAAAAGAAGAGGGACTTGGATGCTTATGAGCGATAATAAAGAAGAATTGAAGGAATAATAATAAGAAGAAGCATAAGAGACTTCAAGCACGACACCGCCCTGAAGTAATACGAGAGCGGTTCCTGGGCGGAGACACACGTCGTAGGAAAAGGGTATGTGGTTTTAGAGGGTAAGAATCCCACACCCTTGTGTAGTGCGGACTCCCTCCAGCGTCTCAGGCAAGATTTTCCACATTCCCTCGTAAAAAAGCCACCATTCCATACAGACAGCATAACCACCTACCAAACACAACTCAACCAAGCGACGATGCGGCAATATAAATCAAATCTCAATATTGAATTGGCACCGAGGCAGATGACCTCCCTGTTGCGCCCTTTAACACATCAACAATTATCAACAGCACCATCATAACTGACACTTACTAAATATATATACTAAATACTGTTACCTTCCTAAAACAAGTCTAAAAACTTACCTACTATAGATTTTTATTTTCAATTTTATTTAATACCGAATATTAATTAGTTTATTACCGGGTGAGTTAGCCGTGGTCGTTACGGCATGACTAATGGCAGTCGCTCACATCCGGAAGGCGAGGAGGTTCGAATCCCCCCGCCGGCAACCTTGAAGATGGTCTTCTGTGGTTTCCCATCTTCCTTCCAGGCAAATGCCGGGGTTGGTCCCTAACTATAGGCCACAGCCGCTACCTTCCAACTCCTCGCCCTTCCCTTCCAACTTTCCTCCCCAACGGTCCTTGTAGCTCACCCACTGGGTGTCCGTCTCGAAGCAGCTACAAAACTGGCGAGCCGAACATGTCCTCGGACACTCCCGGCACTAAAAGCCATTCGCTAAAAAAAAAAGTGTATTCTACCTCTCCAGTTTTTGTTTTGTTTTTTCACATCCTCTTGAAATGAAGTACTGTAATGAATTAGTATCGCATTCATCACTAATAAAACAGTTATAATCACGAAACTGTTGCTGTAACTTAATGTGTGCAATAGTCACCAAACGTTCTCCAGGGAAGCAACAGTCATCAGCCCACGCAGACGACCTAAATGTTGTCAAGCAGGTGAACTGGACCAAGACATCATGAAGACGATCGACTCGCTAATCTCTATTTAACATCTAAGTGTTATCTATATTAAATAATATATTTTTGTCTTATCTCCTCTTAAAACAGAGTAATGAGAGCACTGTAACGAGCACCAGGCCCTCTAAATATAGGTCATCCACTGCTAGAGGTTAGTACAGCCTTTCAGTCATGAGTAAATCCTCTAGAACAACGGCATAGCGTCGGCAACGAACAATCCCCGGATGCGACAATACACTACGAGACACTGCAGCTAAGAGTGTCAGGTCCGGCCGTAAAATTCTACGGAACAAAATGCTGAGTATTCTGCATGGCTCTACCAAGACGAAAACGCTTAAGAAAATTCCACCAGGCCAGGTAGACCTTTGTTCCTCCGACACCGATTCTCAGGGGCAGATCTAGGGGAGGGCGAGGAGGGCGACAACCCCGGGCCCCGCGGTTCGGGGGCCCCGCGGTTCGGGGGCCCCGCGCCATGGATTTTTTTAAATTTAATTCATTAATTAATTATACTTTTCAAACTAATTTATAATTCATATTCCCTTTTTCAGTGCAGCTATGATCTCCCGTGACCGTTTACCAAGTTTAGATTTCAGTGAAATGATAGGAGACCTCAGCCGGGAAAAAAGTCGCGAAGTAATATTTTAATATTTCATAGTTTACATAATCTTCTTCAAGGGGACTTAAAGCTTTCTTTCATATTATTTAAAAAATATACTGTAGTGTATTCAAAATATTGTAACTATTCTTTATTTTATTATTACTACCAAACTATTTTCCATTTGATATGGTATTTTTTTCCTATTGTTGTGGGCCCCTTCTTATCATATCGCCCAGGGCCCCGCAAGGCCTGGATCCACCACTGCCGATTCTCAACCTGTTCAAGGTCTCTCATGCTACACATTCTAGGTTGTTGACAAGAAGCTCTCTAATAGAATCATTCATTGTTCACCATGGCTAATTTTGGCTCTCGTAAGTTTAATCTGACAGTAGGCTATGGATAATCAACTCTTATGTATGGGAGCAGAATGGACAAATGTGGAGAATCAAATGTTCCTGATATATCTGCTAAGTTCTTAGAAAGCTTGTATCTGTTTCAGACTCACGAAGAATTCGTTGCCCTGACTGGTCTAGTGAACCAGACTCGTAATCTCCCAGGTGGAGATGTGTTTACATCTTCAGGCTTGCAGAGTGATCCTGATGAAGTCGACTGGAGACAGAAAGGTGCAGTCACCCCAGTCAGAAACATGGGAGCCTGTGGAGCAAGTTGGGCTTTCAGTGCTGTAAGTATTACATATAATCACTGTGACTGAAATATCTCGTAAAATAGACCAAGAAAAACTATTAATTACTGGCAATAGTGCCCGGCTTCGCCCGGTGGATTTATTTGTTTTATGGATGATAATGAATACTACTACAGAACTGGCACATGACACTTAAACTATCAGAAAAAATATATTTTAAAAATATAACTTTTTGTGGTGCTGGCGGTGGTTGTAGTGGGAGTGATAAGTAGTACAGTATAATGGACGTAACATTCAATTCGTTTTCCCGTAATGATAATAATGAATAGTGAAACGGTTATTTTGTAACTACAGCACTGACACGTGTAATTTACAAACAAATTTTCAAACAAGTAGTTCCGTGAAGAACTATACAGCCTATTTTCATATATCCTACTCATGTTAATTGCCTCTATCAACATACAAAATTTAAGTTTGAAGGTTGTGATAGATTCGTAGATATTGTGAACCGTCTAAATATTTCAGATGGTCGCCAGGTTGGATTTTATGTACTGTTACATGAAGATTATTGTGTACATGTGGTATTCAAACTTCAATCGCATGATTAGAACACAAGAAGTAGAAAAAAAGATTTAAAAATTTCACACAGCTGCCATCTTGTGGTTATGGAAACAATTGAAATAAAATAGATGCCAGTGGATTAACATTTGTATAAGCATATAACGTGCAAAGTTTCACTGCACTCGGATGGTTAAATCGCGAGAAACGTCCATTTAAATATGTATACATCGCGTCACCGCCATGTTTGATTTGTGCTCACCAGGTTACTGAAAGTCCTATAGGTGAACTTATGTTCACAGCTTCTATGAACATAAAAAAAATCAGCTTGATTGCTGTAAAAGATTCGTAGATATTGAGAACCGTCTAAATATTTCCGAAGCTTGCCATTTTGGATTGTTATATGTATAGGCCATAGAGTTATGTACCATTAAAGGAAAATTACTGCGTAGCTTCATTACTCAAACTTTCACTTCGATCGTACGATTACGACTCAAGAAATAAAAAATTAATTTTAAAATTTCGCACAGCCGCCATCTTGATGTTATGTAAACAATTGGACTAAATTAGATGCCAGTGAATTACAATATGTATAATTATTTACTGTACCACATTTCACTGCGCTCAGAGAGTTAAATCACAAGAAAAGTCTATTAAAATGTTTCAAATTCCCTTGCCCGCCATGTTCGTTTTTTACTTTGCAGGTTTATGAAAGTTACATAGATAAACTTGTACCAGTGCCCTTAATTAGCGTAAAACATTTCAGGGTATTATCTGTAATAGTTTCGGAGATGTGGAATGCCAGTGAAATATTTCGCACAGTCGCCATTTTGAGGTTATGTAAACAATTGAACTAAATTAGACGCCAGTGCATTACAATGTGTATAAACATTTGCTGTACCAAGTTTCATTACGTTTGGATGATTAAATCACGAGAAAAGTATATTTAAAAGTGTCAACTTCGCTTAGCCGCCATGTTGGTTTTGTAGTTACCAGGTTTTTGAAAGTCTCATAGGGAAACTTCTAGTAGTGCCCTTTATCACCGTACACAATTTCAGGGTGATATCGGTAATAGTTTCGGAGATACTGAATGCTGGTGAGAAATTTCGCACAGCCGCCATGTTGGATTGGTGAGACACTATAAAATTTTAAGGGCACGGTCGAGGTCACCCAGTATGGTGCTTTGAACTTACCGAGTTTCATTGAAATCGCTCCTGCCGTTTAGAAGTTATTAGGGGGAAGCACACACACACATATCACACACACACACGCACACACAGAGACACGGACAAAAGGTGATCTCATAAGCCTTTTTTTAATGAAAATATGCTAAAAAATTATTAGAAAAAGGAGTAAGTGAAATAAAAGACACTGCCTAGGGCCTATATCTCATTGGCTGTTAGAAATGTAGAGACCAATAGTGTCGTCTTTAGTCGCATAGCGCCGTAGGAAAATAAGCAGAATACTTTGGAAAACTTCGGCTGTTCCAAGCTACTGAGGTAGCAATAATATCATTTATTGCCACATAGCACTCAACGATAAGGTTCGGAATAACTGAAGGTAAATTTGAAAGCACCAACGCTTATTGCAGCTGGTCACCTCAGCGTACTGCACCAACACCATTGCACTTATACAGAGGCAACAATACACTTATTAAAATACTCTTACAGTTACACTACTACGGTCATGAATTGTTCTAGGGCCTTAATAAGTGGTTTTCAAGTTTATTTTGTCTGTTATTCTAAATGTAGAGAATGGAGAGCGTTGTCCAAAATATCAAGTGGACAGTGTTACCAGCAAGGTTTCAAAGTGTATGTAAAATTTGGTGCAATTAGGAGAAACGGTGTAGATTTGTGATAAAGGGCCTAAATGCAGGGAATGGAGTGATCTGTCCAAAATTTAAAGTGGGCTGTGTCACCCGCACGGTTCCAAAGGGTAGGAATACAAAATGTGGTTCATATCGGTGAAACGGTGTAGATTTGTGCCAAAGGACTTAATGAAGGGAATGGAGTGATCAGTCCAAAAGTTCAAGCAGACAGTGTTACTCGTCGGGTTCCAAAGGGTAAGTATGTAAAATTTGATTCAGATCGGTGAAACGGTGTATATTTGTGCCAAAGGGCCAGAATACAGGGAATGGAGTGGTCTGTCCAAAATTTCACGCAGTGTTACTCGCAGGCTTCCAAAGGGTAAGTATACACATTTTGGTTCAGATTGGTGAAAAGGTGTAGGTTTGTGCCAAAGGGCCTAAATGCAGGGAATGGAGTGGTCTGTCCGAAATTGCATGCAGACTGTGTTACTCGCAAGACTCCAAAGGGTAAGGAAAGAAATTTTGGTTCAGATCGGTGAAACGGTGTAGATTTGTACCAAAGGGCCTAAATGCAGGGAATGGACTGGTCTGTCATAAATTTCACGTAGACAGTGTTACTCGCAGGGTTCCAAAGGATAAGTATACAAATCTTGGTTCAGATCGGTGAAACGGTGTACGTGTCACTTACCATAACGCCAGCGCATGCGGATAGAGCAGTTCGGAAGCGCTCGTTCAACCGACTTACTGAACAAAAATCAATTTTTGAGGTTACCTGAGAGATGTAGCCTAATACTACATAGCCTAAACTATTCCTCTTGAATCTGGCTATCATATAAAAAAGAATTTTTCGAATCGGACTGGTAGTACCAGAGATTAGCGCGTTTAAAGACACAAGCACACAGACAAACTCTTCTGCTTTATTATATTAGCATAGATGAATCAACGGTCACTCTTTTTTAGCCTATTTTCAATTTTGAAAAAAAAAAAAAGCTTATGAGATCACCTTTTGTCCGCGTGTGTGTGTGTGTGTGTGTGTGCGTGTGTGTGTGTCCCCTAATAACTTATAAACGGCTGGAGCGAATTCAATGAAATTCGGTAAGTTCATATCACTATTCTAGACGACCCCGACCGTGCCCTTTAAATTTTGTTACGTCTCACCAATCCAACATGGCGGCTGTGCGAAATATTTCACCAGCATTCAATATCTCCGAAACTATTACCGATATCACCCTGGATTTTTTTACGGTGATAAAGGGAACTACTAGAAGTTCACCTATGTGACTTTTGAAAAACTGGTAACTACGAAACCAATATGGCGGCCACGCGAATTTGCGATTTTTAAATAGACGTTTCTCGCGATTTACCCAACCAAACGCAATAAAACGTGGTACAGTATATGTTTATACACATTGTAATGCACCGACGTCTACCTTCGTTCAATTGTTTACATAACCACATGATGGCGGAAGTGCGAAATATTTCACCGGCATTCTATATCTCTGAAACTATTAGCGGTATCTCCCTAAAATTTTGTACGGAGATAAAGGGCACTACGGGAAGTCCATCCATAAGACTTTCGAAAACCAGTTAACTACAAAACGAACATGGCGGCCAAGCGAATTTGAAAATGTTGAATAGACCTTTCTCGCGATGTAATGTTCCAAACGCAATGAAATCTGGTACATGATTTTTTTATACACATTGTAATGCACTGGTATCTCATTTAGTTCAATTGTTTACATAACCTAAAAATGGCGGCTGTGCGAATTTTAAAATTAAGTTTTTTATTTCTTGTGTCGTAATCATGCGACCGAAGTGAAAGTTTGAATAATGAACCTACGCAATAATTTTCCTTTAATGGTACATGACTCTATGGCCTATACATTTATCAATCCAACATGGCAACCATCCGAAATATTCAGACGGCTCTGAATATCTACGAATCTATTATAGCAATCAAACTGAATTTTTGTTATGTTCATAGGGGCTATGAACTTAAGTTCACCAATAGGACTTTAAATAACCTGGTGATCACAAATCCAACATGGTGGCGACGCGAAGTATAAATATTCACATGGACGTTTCTCGCAATTTAACCGTCCGAGTGCAGTGAAACTTGGTACAGGAAATCCTTATACGAATGTTAATCCACTGGCATCTAATTTATTTCAATATTGTTTCCATAACCACAAGATGGCAGCTGTGCGAAATTTTAGAATCTCTTTGTTACTTCTTGTGTCCTAATCATGCGATTGAAGATTGAATGCTACACGTGCACAATAATCTTCATGCAACAGTACATAACTCTAGGACCTACATATATAAAATCCAACATGGTGACCATCCGAAATATTTAGTCGGTTCTCAATATCTACGAATCTATTACAGCAATTAAACTGAAATTTTGTACGTTGATAGTGGCAGTTAACATATGTAGGATACATAAACATAGGCGGTTTAGTTCTTCACGGAACGACTAGTTTTATTCCGCTTTCTTTTCGATAATATATGATTTTCATACCTCATTTCATCTAATTAAATTAAATGTTTTATATTATAGACCAAATCAATACTCAATACATAGGCCTATATATTTTATATATAGGACATGTTTCGACCTTCAATGAGGTCATCTTCATCTATAATAAATGAAAATCGATTAAGAATTAAACTAAAATAGTATATAGTGAACCCGATGTCACATTTGCCATGTGACCTCTTTGGCTCATGAATAATTCATCATCCATGGAGCAGGCCAAGAGAGCGCTCGTTTGACTAATATGAGTTGCCGCGCCGAGAGTATATTATGTTGTAAATATTTTGTGAACCCCACGATTATTAACCACTGTTGTAAAAATTTTGGATGCTCAGAAGAGAAATATGATTTATGATAAATATGAGGCATGAATATAAATAATCCCTAGTGAATGCCGCAGATATTGATACAGTCACACACCTGACTAGTCACTAGAGAGTCCATCCGGCATCTTTATGAGTGACTCTTATCGCAAGCACGATTGCAGCGTGACGTACTATTTTTGACAGGCATGGTCCTGCCTTGAAGTCGAAACGTGTTCGATAAATCGAGGAGTATCTGTGTGATTCTACTTAATCTGACGAAGAAATATACGTGATTATGTGCAGTATGACTACCGAGTGTGTTTATGATAATCAGTAATCGCCAATTCGGAATATTTGTGATCTTTCACTAACAATTTCACATAGGCACAAAGCACGCTGCTAAGCCACGGTTTTATCTTACATGTGCAGCGAGATTATCATCATCAGTGTTAAATAAGTAATGAACGATTCATGAGTGAACTTAATCAATCAGTTCTGAGTGTGTACTTTGTTACAAGCCATAAGTTAGCTTCTGTGAGGGGAAAAAACCACATGGCCATTCTATCTTGCTAACCGCTACCAGTGTAAATTCTGTGAAATTGCAACTAGAGCGATAAATTCAGTGTAACCACCATGGCTTTATTGAAACATAACTATTATGAAGAAACGCCAATTATTCAACTAGTCATGAGCTTTTAAATGGAGTAGACCCATACCATGGCGGGGTTTAGCGACGGTCGGACCGCACTCCAGATGGTCTAGCGATGGTGGGATCGCACGTCAAATGGTTTAGTAATGGCTGATATTGTACTACAAAGCAAGCACGTGGATTACAGGCATTCCATCCATACGCCTAATTTGCAACCTAAACCATGCATAACTATGAAGAACACACGTGAGTCAGGCCGATGGCCAAAACCTATTTTTATGTACGGTCCTGCTGTGGGGACTAGATTAGTTATTATGACCTTACTCCGCACATTCTTAGGTAGGATTTACACTTAACATGCACTCCTAGGTGGTGGAGAAGCCACAAATATAACGTATCATTTGCACTTGCTGAGGATAATAGCATTTGCCACCCATTATTGTACATAACATTTTTATATAACTTCGACAGAGCTTCGAACCAACACTCTTTTACCTGTAGGATTTGTATCATAATCTTGTCTGAAAGAACAGTGTTTTATTTTAACAAGTGAAACTCAACGAACAGCTGTTGGCCGTGAAAAGGAGACAATGTCACACTTTTATTTGGTTTATTTTGACTTTGCAAACGCGACGACAGCGCTCTTTTCTTCAGTAAATTATATAGAAGGCAGATTATGTAGTGTGGAGAAGGGAAGCAATACTTTTTTTGACATGCAGCCGACTGCCAAACAAGCTATGAATTGTAACATTATAAGATGAGCTGAGCAGGCTATTCTTGGTTCGAGTGAACGGGTCATTTTATAAGACTGTAAGCAAAGACCCAAGTTTATAAATGCTAGATTTCCAGACGCTCAGGTCTGATAAATGACTAAATGAGACACCTTTCTGTAACTTCAGAGTATACAGCTGTTATGACAGCAATATTTAAACCTTATCCTCAAGCTTGGATTGTATAGATTTAAAAAGGAACCATGTAATGTAAAAACGCTCTACAGTGGTAGGATATGATTACCCTTAGATGCTAGTACAAGTTTTCGTACTTTATAGGCTGGTGACGCGTACGGTTTTTGTCACGTTACTACAGCAGATGATCAATGGATCAGTGGTATTGATCAGCACACTGAGGTGCTATTTATGGTATTGGAATTGATTTTTCTTCCAATGAAGTGTTTGTATTGGATGCTTGGGACACCAATTGTTTACACTATACGAATTTAACATGGTCATTAAAAAATACAATGAAACTGTTAGGAATAAACTAATCTGATAAATAAGAAGGTAATAATCAAATATCAGGGTTTTTCAACTAAAACTAAAACTGAATATAAACCAAAAGCTAGGAACTCTAATGAAATCTAAATAAAACCATAAACTTTAATGAACCTTGATGACCATAACTTAGACTTGTTTCTTCGTCTCATTTTAAATACAAATATAGCTTTCCCCTATTGAGCGACGACAGTCAGATATAGTTACGTGTTTAAACGTGCTGGCTAAGCTGATGATGCGATGTTAGACATGTATTAATTCATGCTATCGCCAACATAACGTTTCTCTCCCAACACAAACATGACCCAAGTTCGCAAAGAGCGAATTTGCGATGTAGGAAGGTAACTGTAGTGGCGCCCATTGCGCATCAAATTTAAGAGTGTTTACATGTTATTCATTTGTGTTGTAACTAGGATAGATTTTCATACTTTCTGTTTGGTTCAGAATGTGCATAGCTTTAGCTTGGAAATAAATATTGGATGAAACGCTTCTCGTTTACATCGTTGCCATTATGATTAACGTACGATAGGCATTAGATTAAATGATTATAACGTTAAATGTTGGAGATGACACCATCATAGCGTAGCTTTAAACTTATTATGCTTTAAATGTAACTAATATCTTGCATTGTAAACAAGTAAATAACTCACCTTGCTGTAGAATCATTCTTGTATTATTACTATTATTGAATCTCCGAAGTAATTGGATAGGGAAGATCTACGTGTCATTCTCTTAGATTGCATTCTCTGTTTTTCCACTTTTGCGTAGGACTTCGAGAGGCTTAAATTGTTAGGATTGCCGCACGAAGACGAATTAATTATTATGAACATTGTTAGCACGGACTAGCCGTTTTCACCTCTCGGAAGTGGTTAGGGGTCTGCCACTTTTTTGAATAAACTGAGTGCGATTTAAATGTAAGCCTTGCCTCTTTATTGTATTTGTTGGACTGGTAATTTTTCCTCACATTACACCCGACACCCCCCGAGTATAGTTTCTTGAGTGCTTTCCCAGTCCAAGAATGCATTCCTTCCCGGCCTATATGTCTTCCTGGGAGATGGGGGTTTCGGAAGGGTCATTTAAGGTCGATGGCTCCCCGGAATCCTCGTCAATCGGGCACATATATACTTTATTTTAATAGGCGCCCCAACGTGATTAGCTCGAATTTGAGAGGTCTAGTTCGCTGGTGTACTGATTCTTTAATTGGTTCCACAACATGATCAGCTCTATTTTGAGAGGTCTAGTTGGTGGCATACGAATATGAAAACTCGAATTTGAGAGTTCGAGAGCTCATGTTTTTTTTTTTAGGTTATGATAGCATCTGCCAGGTCAGTGACGAATCGGTATTAGCACGGCTGGGCAGTAGCTGCATGGCACTCATATTGAGATAGGACCATCAGGTCAGTTGGCATTAATTACTGTTAATAAGTAGAGACATTTTCACTTGTAGCAAAAGCTGATCTTAAGTAAATGTAATTGTTAGTTTGTGTGTTTAACTTTTGTTAGGACAGAGGCACGGCAATGATCGCTTAGTTTATGAAGAGTGCAGACTTTCCCCAGAGCTTGATCTTAAGGTGTACCATAGTGTGTAAGTTTCAGCCAAACTATTCCCCGCCTAATTCTCAAATCGAATTTTTTGTGATGGCAAGTGAAGCAGAGATGGACATTATCGCAACTTTGCCAGAGTTGCTGAGGACCCTGCGCATGTCAATTAATCAAGTTCAGGTAAACGTTGCTGGTATTCAAACTAACTTGAATGACATGGGAGCAAACATTCGAGCCGAAATGCAGGCTAATACAGACAATGTTAGGGCTGATATGCAAACCAATACAGACAATGTTAGAGCCGATATGCTGGCTAATACAGAAAACCTTAGGGCCGAACTAGGAGCGGAAATACAGGTCAATTGTAACAATGTTAGAGCCGATATGCTGGCTAATACAGAAAACCTTAGGGCCGAACTAGGAGCGGAAATACAGGTCAATTGTAACAATGTTAGGGCTGGTATGCAAACTAATAGTGACAACATGAACACTAATATAAACAATTTACGCATAGAGGTCAGAAATGATGTTGAAGATCTGCCAACAGACATTAATGGTATGCAGGCAGATTTAAATAGAGTTAGGGGCGACATTCAAGCTACTTCGATTACACTCAGGGCTGATTTCGCGAAAGAGATTAAGACTAACATCACAAAAGCAATGGATGACATCAGGTCTGAAATCGAAACAGATCGTCGTAACTCAGATGTCGTACTGGAAGCTGTTAAGACAGAAATCCGCACTAACCAGATAGACAACATGAGGAAACTGGAAGAGATACGGGTTAACGCAGCGGAATTTAGGGTCGATTTTGACATACTTAAGGGTGACCTAAACGAAAACAAAATGAATATTACCAACTTAGAAAAGAAGATGGGTAACCTTTCCATTGAAACCACAGATTCGAACGATAAAATCCGTGAATATGTAGGCAAAGCTATCGATGAGTTAGGAGGAGAAATGGACGAAAAATACCATGAATTAGATGGCATCGTCAGGGGAAAAATAGAACGGTTAGAGATCCAGATGAACACCTTGCGTGAGGGAAATAAACAGAAATCAACTCGAGTAACTTCAGAGCCGGAGAAACCAATCCTCAAGCGTTACTTCGAACAGATAGGAGCTGACACATCCAAAACACCGAGGGAGGAAACACAACCGAATCCTATCGAGGCTTGGAAAAAGTATTTTGAGCAGGAGAATGCTGATACTACACCAGCATCACGGAGGGAAGTACTACCAAATACTGGCAAAACACCTGTCAGATTTGACATTCCGACATTCAGTAGGACTCCGAGTATGATTCAGACACCTCATTCGAATGTTGTATTCTTGAAAAGTCAAGATGAACGCCTTCAAAAATACACAGGAACCGGAGCTCAGACACCTGTAGAATTTCTCCATAATCTGGAAAACTACATGCGTAAAACAATGGTCACACCCGATAGAGAACTGAGAGTAGTAGAGAGATTGCTAGATGGCACTGCTCTAATCTGGTTCAAAGCATTTAGCTATTCTTTCCGGAGCTATCAAGACTTCAAAGAAGCGCTATTAAAAACATTTTGATCCGTGGAGATACAACAGGGGATCCGAGCTGAAATGTACAGCAAACGTTTCTCTAGCAACCTGCCCACGAAATATGCCTCATACTTCGCTCAACAACTTTCAAAACTCCAATGTCTACGTCCACCTGTATCTGAACAAGAACTAGTCCAAACTATCATCCGACAGTATTCAGGAGATGTTCAGAAGTCGTTAATCGCTTCAGGAGCAAATACGTTCGCCAAATGCGATGAAATTCTGCGCTGATTAGACTGTAGCAATGAACAATTTGCGCCCACAAGACATCGCCATGAAACTCGTCAGGTCAACTTAACATCCGTAGACCGGATGGTACAGACAACGAACAGAAATGATAGAGAGCAGAATAGAGGAGCTCGCAACCGAAATAATAACGATCAGAGGAGAGACGGAACACCGTACGATAGGAACAGAGAAGAGGAAGCGTATTAACAGAGGAAATACCAAGCTTTGAGAAATGACAGACCACGTTGGAATCGCGACCGAAACCAACGGTACAACAACAACAACTACTACAACTACAACAGAAATGACAACCGGTATGATCGTAGGAACGATAACAATAATCCCAGGAGAGATTATAGATACAGCGGAGGCTATCACAGAGATAGGGACCCCAGGTATCAGAACACTAACGACAACAATCGTAGAGGCGACAGAGCTGATAGAGATTGGCAAGGAAGAGCAGAGGAGAGTCAGCGGTATTTACGCGAACTTCGAGGGAGAAGAGATAACCAATATCCACCTCAAACGTCGCGGGAGTACGACAACGGGGAAGAAGTACCTGAGAATTACGAAGAAGCAGGGACATCCACTGGTCGCTCAGGACAAAAAAACGACAAATTCGCAATAAATCCTGAAATGATTGATTCTCCAGTAGTAATAGCGGATGTATTACTTTGGCAACCAACGCCAGGAGATCTACTCGACGAACCACGAACTACTGACCGCGTGCAATTGACACAGTTACCAGTCATTGCCGCGAGCATCAACAATATTATTGTAAACATTTTGATCGATACTGGCGCTATGATTAGCATGATTTCAGGCGACTTGTACAGTCAGCTTAAATTGGGAGATCACCTTAGAGAACTACCTGTTTCCAATATTAAAATTCGAGGCATCATACCAGATCGCACTATTAGGTGTAAAGTGCAAGTTTTATGTTTTGTTATAATCGGCGGGCATACTTATACTCATGATTTCATTGTGGTGAATAACCTTAAACAACCAGCTATACTTGGAGCTGATTTTATACGCAGATATGAGGGAGTTATCAACATAGGTACTAATACGGTACAATTCCTCGAATCTCCACCAGTACATCTTGAAAACACGATGCAGGGAGATGTGGCACACTTAAATTTGATCACCAAGATATTGGATGAGTTACACATTTCTAATGTTATGGAGAGACAAGCTGAGAAACGCTTACGAAGAGTCAGCAACCAACGCTTCAGAGGAGCCCTCAATTTGAATGACTTAGTCCTGATTAGGAAACCTGGAATTTCAGATCCAACTGAGAGGGTGTACCACAAATTTCAACCCTTGTTTTACGGTCCTCACCGAGTCACACATGTTTTTGGTAACAATAGTTACGCTGTCAGTGACAGGGATACTAATGAGCGCATTGGAATTTATAATGCAGCCAACCTGCGACGATATTTCGCCAATTGAGAGAGTGAGACCAATAAAAATGCCTTTAATCATTTTATTTCGCTAACGAAAGGGCATATGAACTCGATGTCACATTTGCCATGTGACCTCTTTGGCTCATGAAGAATTCATCATCCATGGAGCAGGCCAAGAGAGCGCTCGATTGACTAATATGAATTGCCGCGCCGAGAGTATATTATGTTGTAAATATTTTGTGAACCCCACGATTATTAACCACTGTTGTAAATATTTTGGATGCTCAGAAGAGAAATATGATTTATGATAAATAGGAGGCATGAATATAAAAAATCCCTAGTGAATGCCGCAGATATTGATACAGTCACACACCTGACTAGTCACTAGAGAGTCCATCCGGCATCTTGATGAGCAACTCATTTCGCAAGCACGATTGCAGCGTGACGTACTATTTTTGACAGGCATGGTCCTGCCTTGACGTCGAAACGTGTTCGATAAATCGAGGAGTATCTGTGTGATTCTACTTAATCTGGTGAAGAAATATACGTGATTATGTGCAGTATGACTTCCGAGTGTGTTTATGATAATCAGTAATCGCCAATTCGGAATATTTGTGATCTTTCACTAACAATTTAACATAGGCACAAAGCACGCTGCTAAGCCACGTTTTTTCTTTCATGTGCAGCAAGATTATCGTCATCAGTGTTAAACAAGTAATGAACGATTCATGAGTGAACTTAATCAATCAGTTCTGAGTGTGTACTTTGGCACAAGCCATAAGTTAGCTTCTGTGAGTGGAAAAACCACATAGCCATTCTATCTTGCTAACCGCTACCAGTGTAAATTCTGTGAAATTGCAACTAGAGCGATAAATTCAGTGTAACCACCATGGCTTTATTGATACATAACTATTATGAAGAAACGCCAATTATTCAACTAGGCATGAGCTTTGAAATGGAGTAGACCCATACCATGGCGGGGTTTAGCGACGGTCGGACCGCACTCCAGATGGTCTAGCGATGGTGGGATCGCACGTCAAATGGTTTAGTAATGGCTGATATTGTACTACAAAGCAAGCATGTGGATTTAAGGCATTCCATCCATACGCCTAATTTGCAACCTAAACCATGCATAACTATGAAGAACACACGTGAGTCAGGCTAATGGCCAAAACCTATTTTTATGTACGGTCCTGCTTTAGGGACTAGATTAGTTATTATGACCTTACTCCGCACATTCTTAGGTAGGATTTACACTAAACATGCACTCCTAGGTGGTGGAGAAGCCACAAATATAACGTATCATTTGCACTTGCTGAGGATAATAGCATTTGCCACCCATTATTGTACATAACATTTTTTATATAACTTCGACAGAGCATCGAACCAACACCCTTTTACGTGTAGGATTTGTATCATAATCTTGTCTGAAAGAACAGTGTTTTATTTTAACAAGTGAAAATCAACGACCAGCTGTTGGCCGTGAAAAGGAGACTATGTCACACATTTATTTGGATTATTTTGACCTTTCAAACGCGACGACAGCACGCTTTTTTCTTCAGTAAATTATATAGAAGGCAGTGGGCCCCGTGAATAACAAACATTCTTGTTACCTGAAAACCAGTTTATGTAGTGTGGAGAAGTGAAACAAATACTTTTTTTGACATGCAGACGACTGCAAAACAAGCTATGAATTGTAACATTATAAGATGTGCTGAGCAGGCTATTCTTGGTTCGAGTGAACGGGTCATTTTATAGGACTGTAAGCAAAAGACCCAAGTTTATAAATGCTAGATTTCCAGACGCTCAGGTCTGATATATGAGTAAATGGGACACCTTTCTGTAACTTCAGAGTATACAGCTGTTATGACAGCAATATTTAAACCTTATCCTCAAGCTTGGATTGTATAGATTTAAAAAGGAACCATGTAATGTAAAAACGCTCTACAGTGGTAGGATATGATTACCCTTAGATGCTAGTACAAGTTTTCGTACTTTATAGGCTGGTGACGCGTACGGTTTTTGTCACGTTACTACAGCTGATGATCAATGGATCAGTGGTATTGATCAGCACACTGAGGTGCTATTTATGGTATTGGAATTGATTTTCTTCCAATGAAGTGTTTGTATTGGATGCTTGGGACACCAATTGTTTACACTATACGAATTTAACATGGTCATTAAAAAAATACAATGAAACTGATAGGAATAAACTAATCTGATGAATAAGAAGGTAATAATCAAATATCAGGGTTTTTCAACTAAAACTAAAACTGAATATAAACCAAAAGCTAGGAACTCTAATGAAATCTAAATAAAACCATAAACTTAAATGAACCGTGATGACCATAACTTAGACTTGTTTCTTCGTCTCATTTTAAATACAAATATAGCTTTCCCCTAATGAGCGACGACAGTCAGATAGTTACGTGTTTAAACGCGGTAGCTAAGCTGATGATGCGATGTTAGACATGTATTAATTCATGCTATCACCAACATAACGTTTCTCTCCCAACACAAACATGACCCAAGTTCGCAAGGAGCGAATTTGCGATGTAGGAAGGTAACTGTAGTGGCGCCCATTGCGCATCAAATTTAAGAGTGTTTACATGTTATTCATTTGTGTTGTAACTAGGATAGATTTTCATACTTTCTGTTAGGTTCAGAATGTGCATAGCTTTAGATTGGTAATAAATTTTGGATGAAACGCTTCTCGTTTACATCGTTGCCATTATGATTAACGTACGATAGGCATTAGATTAAATGATTATAACGTTAAATGTTGGAGATGACACCATCATAGCGTAGCTTTAAACTTATTATGCTTTAAATGTAACTAATATCTTGCATTGTAAACAAGTAAATAACTCACCTTGCTGTAGAATCATTCTTGTATTATTACTATTATTGAATCTACGAAGTAATTGGATAGGGAAGTTCTACGTGTCATTCTCTTAGATTGCATTCTTTGTTTTTCCACTTTTGCGTAGGACTTCGAGAGGCTTAATTTGTTAGGATTGTCGCACGGAGACGAATTAATTGTTATGAACATTGTTAGCACGGACTAGCCGTTTTCACCTCTCGGAAGTGGTTAGGGGTCTGCCACTTTTTTGAATAAACTGAGTGCGATTTAAATGTAAGCCTTGCCTCTTTATTGTATTTGTTGAGTTTGTATTCCTCTGGACTGGTAGTTTTTCCTCTCATTACACCCGACATCCCCCGATTACAGTTTCTTGAGTGCTTTCCCAGTCCAAGAATGCATTTATTCCCGGCCTATATGTCTTCCTGGGAGATGGGGGTTTCGGAAGGGTCATTTAAGGTCGATGGCTCCCAGGAATCCTAGTCAATCGGGCACAATATGTACTTAGAAATGAATAAGAAATTAAATGTTAATGATAAAATTGTAATAAAATGAAATAAAATACTAAAATGGATATCCTTACAATTCAGTATTAAATAAAATAAAATATAATATTGGTCTCTTTACAATAATTTTTCAAAAATGCTGTTAGAAAATGAGAAATATTACTGGTGAATGTAAATAAATGTTAAGCTATATAATAAAAATTATATCAAAACAATATACATAAAATAATTTAGAAAATTAAGTTCCAAAATTAATAAATAATTCAGCTCAGTGCTTGAATGAATAAGCTAAATCTTTCTTCAATACGGAGTTTAAAAATTTTTGACTAGGTGCCAACCATTTATTATGTCGTCATGAATTAACCTTGATGTATGGGATAGAGAATTCGGTGTGATTTGTATAAGAGAAATTCTAATATTTATCCAAACGTTATTTCATCTACCTGGGGGACATATGAATTGTGATAACTAACCTTGGCCACTTGTGCACCGGATATATGTGCTAAATCACGTGAATATGTGCTTTAATTTAATGCTCATTTCACAAGGGCAGCCATGTTGGACACATTTTCGACAGCGTATCTATTTATTATGTTAAACTGACACAAATGCGCTCACAATGAGACGCGCACAATGTCGTCACTAGTTGTATTTTGCATTCTGCCCCCTCCTATCAATTCCAACACGATGAATCCGAATTGAACGACATTTGGTACAGAGTTAGCACTAGTAAAGGGCACCTCAGTGTCATGTTTTATATCGCCACCATCTTTACGAAGACTGAATGGCGCCCACCCAAACGTTCAAGACGTAAAATCAAATCACGACTAACCTCATCATCCGATCTTTATCAAATTTGGTAACAACATACCTTCACATATGGCGCCTCTTACGCCCGAACTACCAGGTCATCGGCCGTACCATTTCCATATGGTGGCTGTGTGAATTATTCAAGCATTATAGTCCATAACTTCGGACCCACCAATTCCGATTACCGAACCGAGGATGGTTTAAGCTATCCTGAAGGCCGTGACCCGTTGAATATTGCAATTAGGTAGATTTCATTAGAAAGCTAACTATTGCAATGGGTACCATGTTCCGACTTCCGGAAAATTTCGACATATCTTCGCGTTTCACATCCCCCAGACCCCAAAACCACCGTCAGTTCAAAAGTTTATATATAATTTATATATATATATGTATCTATCTATCTATCTATCTATCTATATATATATATACACAGTGTGGTCCACCAGCCCCTTATTTTATTTTATTTTTTTTGGAGGAAGGCAACCCAACTAACGCGTATATCATAGTCGTCCTAAAAACATTAGTACTTGGCCTAGTACAGCTTTACGGTTGAGTTCATGCTCGCTATTAAAGTCGAAATTATTGGCAGCAGTGTTATTTCAATGCCATCAACTATAACGAATGTGTAAATCGACACATCCAAACAACACTGCCTTACGAAAGACATGAAGTGTCTATGAGGACTACAAATAGACTCAATACGTGACAGTACTTTACCACGGCTCACGGTAGCTAAGATGGTTAAATCGTGCTTCTCTGCTGAAACGTCAGTCATGCTGCAATGTAGCAGGTTCGATCCCAAGGCAAATATATATTTATTTATTTTTTTTGCTTAATGCCGTTTACAGTAGCTGCACTACGGACACATATCTACCTGTTCCATAAATGAATTTTTTTATTTGGTCCTGAAAAGGACCGTTTTTATTCGATGCTACGTAGGCAGGTTAGACGATGACATAATGGTATGTAGGAAGAAAGCTTGTAGTTGACTGTGACCGTTAATCTCGCGATCATAAGCCACGGGATCTCCATTTTACGTGAATTCGAACCACAGGACATGGCGTTGGTGAGAGGCGAAGAGCTTGACCGCTGCTGTAGCAAGTGTTCGAAATGTTGACCACCTTGGTTGATGCAGATTTCAGCACGACGTATTACAGACAGTCTTGCACGCTGTAACATCTGAGGTGTAACAGCTTGGCATGCCTCGGTGATTAGTTGCCGAAGGTGGTCAGGATCTTCAGACTCTTCAGGCTCATGTGCATATACTACCTGCTTTAAGTGACCCCACAGGAAGAAGTCAAGTGGCGTAAGATCGGGTGATCTGGCAGGCCAGTGAAAGGGTCCTCCTCTTCCTATCCATTTATTTGGATATGTATCATGAAGATGGTTCCTGACGACTAATGATCCGTGAGGTGGGGCCCCATCCTGTTGCCACCACATTCGCAATCGCTCGCGCAGTGGCACAGTACATAAAACTTGCGAAATCTCGACAGATATGTATGAATATTTATGTTCGAACATTTTTTTTTTTTTTTTAGTCGTTTACCCTCCAGGTTGGTGGAACCCACGGACTCAGCGAGGGAACTCACCACTACCGCCTCTACGGGCAGTGTCCTAGAGCTGGGAACATCGAATCGGAAGGGATACAACTGGTGAGGTGGGATTGGCACCTCGCCCAGGCGGCCTCACCTGCAAAGCGAACAGGGGCCTCATGAGGGAAGGTAAAGGATGGTGAGGATGGATAGGCAAGGAAGAGGGAAGGAAGCGGCCGTGGCCTTGAAGAAGGTACTGCCCCCGTAATTGAATTATGTAGAGACCACGGTGGCTATATTTGAAATTATAATGAGAGTTATGGTTGTCATAGTTATGACGTGGGTAGTCATGACGTAAGCACGGATGACGCAAATGTTATGCCAGCAAGCTACTTGAGCTGAGATTCTCAGTGACGTCAGCATTTAGTCGAGAATGTTCCAAGATGTACGACGCAGTCGCAGGAAACGAGGAATTCTGCTGAGGAAGAATCTATGCTATTGGAGGAGAGGCATAAACCAATCAACGATAGTTTAAAGGAAGACGGAGATTGCTGAAACTATGGTATTTTTATTACTTTTGGAATGCAGAATTGTGGAAATCCATTTGCAATAAAAGCATTGATTTGGAATTTTGGTGAAATTTATTTTCAGTTTTTGAATTTTGAAAATCCGTCTTGTATTAACGAAGTTGGAACTTTTAGCGATGACGCAGTACCACGCTTTGGAAGGGATGGTAACGCCCCTCGTGAAGTTAATAAAAGGGCTTGCGCAGAAGAGAGGAGCCCCTTTCGTTCTCTGATCATTCTGAGATCTCATTCTCAGATCATCGAAGTATATTTGTGAAAGTTCTTTTCTTATACATTCATTATAGTGAGACGTCGAAGTGAACAGCAGTGAAAAGAATCGTCTTTATAACGCGTGGCGAGGCCACTATATTAACGAGATCCAAGTCAAACTAGGTGAAGTTGAAACGGACCTTAGAAAGCTTCTACAAGTTTAGCTTCGAACAGTTAGCGGTCTACGATAAGCTAATTGTATTGTGCAGTGCTACATGCAGTTATAGAGAAAAGCTGAACAATTTTGACCGATTAGTTTAAAAGATATTAGCAGTTTTATACGACTGAGAAAAGTGATTATCTCGCCACAAGAGAAGCACTTTTGTGAAGCCAGAATCAACGCAACGGCTGACGCTGCGAGTGGAATAAGACTTCAGATTGCTTGGTTACAGAACGATACAGTATAATGGAGCAATTGAATACGGCAGTTTGTTCTTCTGACACGACCACCGAAGAACAGATGGAAGGCTAAGGGCTTATTGCAATTGGGACATACTTCAACGGAGTAAGATAGCGACATGGAACTTCGCTAATTGCTATTCCACACAAGCGAACATGCGGTGAATACCATCTACACCCATGTTTCGTAATTAAAGGCTGAATACCATCGAACAGCCATAGAAACAATTTCATACTCTGAATATGAATAATTTCTTCGGAAATTTCTACAAAACTTCATGGCGATTGTCTACTGGAACTTCAGGGAATTTTTCAAGAGAGGTCAGGGTGGACCCGACTCACAAAGAAGATTATTGCCGGAAGGATGTCTATTCGTCTTCGAGGAGCAGAGCGATTCACGGAGAAGGAAGCAGTTCGATTCTCCGAGGGTGCTATTTCCTATTTCGAGGATGGAGCTCAGCTTTAACGTGGTGAAATGGATCCATCAGCAGTCTTCTTTGGGGAATTTTCCTCTGGAACGTCAATCGGCAGATAAGGTAGTCGTGAACGTTTATTGTATTTGAGTTTACTAATGATGTTTGAGCAACCATTTTTCCCATATTTTTATCCTCATGTATTTTTGCCCTATTTTCTTGTTGAGATTCTTATTCTCAGTACACCTTGTTGAGTCATGCCTTTTTCGACGATTTATTAAGACATTGTTATGTCATGGGCATAGTTAATGATTTTGAATCAGTTGAGACTGATATTTAGAATTTTCAGTAATTAATATTTTTGTAGTCACGATTTGACTGTAAGTTAATGATTTTTATGGCAGATTTAAATTCAGACAGCGTGTCACTTTATTAAAGTAATTCTACCCCTGTTTAATTACTTTGAACAATTTTCTGTCATCATCAAGAAGGAAGAACATTTAATTGATTTTAGAGCGTTAAAATCTCTTACGTTGTCGACGATCTTGGAAATACTAGTCGTTATTTGTATTGATTGCAACACAGACATTTATCGTCAGTTATGAATGAACATTGCATTATAGACACTTTTGTGAAAGAGTAACTTTAATAATGAATTCTTGAATGCATTAAAGTCTAGAACTTGTGTTAGGAGTTTTTCTCAATTAGAGATTTATATAACGATGTTTGCATTCCCCAGTCTAATGGATTCTATTCGACTACTTTGCATTTTTGTCGCACTTTATTTGAAGATAGTATTTTTATACTACAATTTCTTTTAAGATGTTAATCTTAAATTTTGATAGACCAGACAGGCGTATATGAGCGTATTCACTATTAAATTTGTTTGTGATTGGCAAGATTTGACTTCATTTCGGTTCATGAATGAAATCCACGAGGGTTAAAAGAAAAACAGTTTTGAAACAATTAATGATTATAAAAAAATTTTAGTGGAACTATGAATGTATAATCGCTAGTGCAGCGCGTGTTGAAAGTCGCTGAGATATAATGCCCTTGAATATGAAGGAAGTTCCCACAGGAATAAATGTTAAAGAATTATTTGTGGAAGTTTTGTAAGTTATGTGAAAGTTGAATGCCATATAGATTAATATATGATGATTTTGGGCATATTTGTAATGCAGTTTGTGCATTAACTTGTTAGCGAAGGATTTTCCGCTGGAGTAAGATTGTCATAGTTCGTTGAAAATAAATCAAGTGATTTACTGTTAGAATTAACACGAGTTTTGAAAGAATTTGAGATAAGATTTTGAATGAAGGTTGCCGTCACAAATCATTATTAAAACCTTTATTAAACCAGATTGTGACATTAACATGTATAACTAACCTTCATTGGTCGATTATATAAATCACGATTATGAAAATTACCAACCGAATGGACATGTGGTCAATGTATTTCTGAAATTAATAATTTAAACAATTTAAATGTTAATATTGTAAATAATTGCTGTAAATATTTTTGAAAATAATATGGAACGAGAGTGATGTTAAAGGCGTGTATATAATATTTTTATTGTCTTTGACAAATATTATAAACAATTTCTAATTGTTATAAATAATTTATGTGATTTTGTTATAAACATTAAAGAGCTAATTAAACATTTGGATTGAAGTTAACAAATTTAAGGAATTAACATAGTGATCCAATAGGATGTGAGCAAAGTACTTGAAAGATTTGCGTAAATATAATGTGAGTTGTCTTGTAGACAGTTAAAAGTTTGAGAGAGCAAGCTGTATGTTACGCAACTTAGCACGTGAGAAGGGTGTGCATTTGACCAGTATGCAACAGGTTGGAGGGTAGCTCGCAGCTGGGCCAACATCTGGTTCACAGAGAGTGAGGTCGTCCGCACTCCGGCCTTGCGACTATAAATACCATTCTCATGTTTATTAAAAGGAAACCAAATGCTCTATATATGTCACACCCTTACGTCCTTTTCCAATCCAATAGTGTTATGAATATTACGTTATTTGGAGCTCTTGGGAGCTAAAATGTTTTATATCATGTTGTATGATTATTTTTGCAAGTCCTACTGAGGACGTAGTCAGATTGACTTGGGCTTCTGATAGCCACGTTGATTTTGTTGTGTTAGTAAAATCATTCCCTTTATTAGAAATAAAGCTTTTGTACAGTTCAAAGTTCTCGTCTTCGTTTTTGGTTCATTTTTAAATGTCATGGTGGAGGTTATTGTGTGAACAGACTTTTAGTGATCCTGTTGTCAACTCAAACCCCGAGATAATTAAGAGGTAAGTAACGGTAAGTATGAACCCCCGTCTATTTTGGTGTGTTCCACAATGATTTCCTGTGAACTTCTGTGCTCTTATCTCGATAGTATCTGTCAGTGCCATTTTCATTGATGTAGCTGAGCCGGTGCGATTGATAATTGGCAATCCGATTGAGGGGGCGGATATCTGACAGCCTACTATCCAGGTAAACGGGGACAGTACCATCCCGGCATTTGCCCGAAGACGAAGTGGGAAACCACGGAAAACCACTTCGAGGATGGCTGAGGGAGAATCGAACCCCTCTACTCATTTGGGCCACCCGAGGCTGAGTAGACCCCGTTCCAGTCCTCGTACCACTTTTCAAATTTCGTGGCAGAGCCGGGAATCGAACCCAGGACCTCCGGGGCGGCAGCTAACCAGGCTGACCGCTACGCTACGGAGGCGACCTCGAACATACAATACTTATAATAATTATCGTCGAACATAAACCGTCGTATGCAACTCGTCTATAATGGTAATTAAGACACTCGTATGGAAATTATAAAACTCTCATACGCTCGTTTTATAAACATACTCGTGTCTTAATTATTGCCATTATAGGCTCGTTGCATAATGCACTATTATGTTCGACCATGCCGAAATATAAATATGATATGCTAGAAAACTGCATCTTAAAGAGGCTCATTATAGTTCAAGTTTCATTATGATAGAGGTTCTCCAAAAATCAGAGCTCAAGATTTTCATTACGACACAGCTGTTTGACCAATTAGGTAAGGATCGCATCGCACATGCACTGACTTCCAAGGCCTCCTATTTTAAATTTCACTGCCTGGGAAGTGTCATAGTGGCGTATTCGAGGAGGCCATGAAAGAATACAAGCGTCCAATGCGCAATATTCAGTAAACGAAACTCGACAGTTATTTATGAATATTTAATTTCCTGCTGAATTAACTCGGGTAGGATTATTTTTGTGCAAACAAAATGACGTGTGTTGGCATGCTTGTGGAATTGATTATCAAATCTTTATCATCTATTCGAGGCCAACCTAAATCATCTAGGAAGTTGTTTACCGTGGCATCCCACTTCTCACTTTCTATCCTTCTGGTGTATTCTGCTCCACATGTTGTGTAAGCAACCGTGGCTGAAAGGGTAACGCGTTGGACTGCGGATTGAAGGATTCGGGGTACGATACTTAGTAGAGGGGGAAGATTTATAATTTGTCTTCGGTACGTTTTATCGTCTGTGTCGACAACTTTACCAATGTCTTACGACAGAAATGATACAAGAGGTCACAGTTAATTATTGAGGATGGGGCACTAGTAATATAGCGAGCAGATGCATTTTCAGGTTGGATTCCTTGAACGGTACGTTGTTTCCGAATTCGGTATTACACGAAACATCTTAATATGTACACGTCAAATAGAGTTTTCTTCTTCTTGCTAGAATTTAATGACAAAATATATTTGTTTAGTCGGTTTACCCTCCAGGGTTAGCTTTTCCCTCGGACTCACTGAGGGATCGCACCTTTACCGCCTCCAGGGCAGAGTCCTGGAGCTTGAAACATAGGACGGGAATACTACTGGGGAGGGGATGGGGAGATTGGGAGGGATAGACAAGGAGGAGGGAAGGAGGCGGCCGTGGCCTTACGTTAGGTAGTATCGGGGCATTTGCCTGGAGACGAAGTGGGAAACTACGGAAAACCACTTCGAGGATGACTGAAGGGGAAATCTAACCCTCTATGCTCAATTGGATCACCCATGGCTGAGTAGACCCCGAACAAAATATTTTTGATTTCTTTTCTTTTTAGTCGTTTACCCTCCAGGTTGGTGGAACCCACGGACTCAGCGAGGGAACTCACCACTACCGCCTCTACGGGCAGTGTCCTAGAGCTGGGAACATCGAATCGGAAGGGATACAACTGGTGAGGTGGGATTGGCACCTCGCCCAGGCGGCCTCGCCCGCAATGCGAACAGGGGCCTCATGAGGGAAGGTAAGGGATGGTGAGGATGGATAGGCAAGGAAGAGGGAAGGAGGCGGCCGTGGCCTTTAAGAAGGAACCATCCCGGAATTTTCCTGAAGACGAAGTGGGAAACCACGGAAAACCACTTCGAGGATGGCTGAGGGGGAATCGAACCCCCTCTACTCATTTGGACCACCCGAGGCTGAGTAGACCCCGTTTCAGTCCTCATACCACTTTTTCAAATTTCGTGGCAGAGCCGGGAATCGAACCCAGGACCTCCGGGGCGGCAGCTAACCATGCTGACCGCTACGCTACGGAGGCGACAAACAAAATAATACCACGGACAATTTTAAAGAATACGTATACCGGCGATCAGAATCTTGTTTCATTAGAGGGGCTAGAACATCGCGATCATTTAGCCCCGTGTACTTGGGTGTGTGTGTAGAATTCCTATGATAACCTGTCTATAGCGGTGTCTGTATAATGTATGTATGTATGTATGTATGTATTAGCAATTAAGGTGAGGATGGGGAAGGAGGCGGCCGGGGCCTTAAGTTAGAAACCGTTCCGGCAATAGCCTGGAGCAGAAGTGGGAAACCACAGAGAACCACTTCCAGGGTTCTGAGGTGGGAATCGAACCCACCTCTTCTCAGATTTGCTTCACGAAGCTGAGTGTATCCAATTTCAGCCCTCAGACCAGTATTGGATTTCTTGGCAGAACTGGGAATCGAACCTGGACCTCCAGAGCGACACGTCGATATGTTATGTCAATATCCATGACAGTTTTTTTAATTTTTTGCCATTACAGGTCACGTGGCAAAAGCTATCAATTCGGTCGTATTCTCTTTATAAATCAGGAAAATTCAACCCACCCTTCACAAAAATACATGTAAGGGAATGAATGTGGCAATGTAGTTACATCCCTACTAAAATGGAGCGTGGGCTTTCATTAAAAAAAGTATGCCTACCACTGTATTCGATGCACTATTCTACCCATTTTCGCCCGTCGTCTACGGCCGTGCTTTAACCGCTTCGGCCACCAGTGCATGGTACAAAGCGCGCGCTGCACTTGCAGTTGTTACTGTAGCCGTCCACCTCAAACGTTTAAATCCATCTCAAAGTCTTCAATCACGGTTTATGGTGTTGATTTAACTTTCTACTATTACAGATCACGTGGCGTAAGCTATTAATTCGATCGTATTACGTGTATGTGTGTTATTTCAAGGGGCAATAAGTCATATGTTATGATGATGATGATAATTGTTGTTTTAAGGGGCCTAACATCTAGGTTATCGGCCCACATATGTTAGTAGAATGGGCCATAGTATTTGGCGGGTAAAAGTTTAAGGTCGGTTTTTCTTTGCTAGACCCATGACCCAATTACATTGGGGTCACACAGTCTGAGGGCAGAGCAATATCGACCATCGGGGGAAATGCTGTGTTAGTTGGGTTTCATAAAACTAAATAATAAGGGGCGGGTGGACCACACTGTATATATCAGTTTCTTGTGGACACGATAACTGCCGTAATTTTGCACCAATCACTTTGAATTTTTTACACAATATGTATCCCTATAAAATCTCGGTCGATTCCGTTAATGGGAAAAATCGGTCGAAGGGGGTGAAAATGGGGGACTTTTTTCGAAAAAGTGAAATTTCGCTATAACTCTCTTAATACGTGAAATATCGAATCCATTCAAAGTTCATAATATGTGTCGGATAAGTGCCAAAAATTTATGTCAAATAAGTTTTTTGATAGCACCAACCATTGACCAAAGGGGTGAAAAAAGTGGGTTTTTCGGGAAACATTAATCATATCTCTCTTAATAGGCACAATATCAAAACCGTACAAAATGGAAAATATTCCCCTAATAATTACCTAAAACTTTTGTCTGAAAGAATTTTTGATATGACCCACCATTACGCCAAGGGATGAGAAAAATGATTTCGGAATTTTAAAAAATGCCAAGTGCCATCTGAGGTTACCATAACAACGCTTTTAAATTGATAAGGTGTCGCAGCCCCTAAACTTAAGAACCAACCAACCAACCAAATTGATAAGGGATGATCTATCAGAGGTTGCCTAGACAACGCCATTGACGAGATCGCATTCATTTTTAGCCTACTTTTCACACTTTTCAAAAATGAGGAAAAAGTAGACTTATACGATATATCCGGGAAAATGTGTCTGCCCTTCTGTCTGTCTGTCTGTCTATCTGGCTGTGTGTGTGTGTGTCACCCCCTATCAACTCCTAAACGGATGCAGCAATCGAAACAAAATTTAGAATGAGTAAAGATGTATACCGGAATATCTCAGGCCCATATTTGAAAAAGATGCCAGTGCTACCAACTGCTAAAAAAACGCACTAGAAATTTGAGCTCCATGTTGGATATCTTGGATGGTATACATGGGAACTATTCTAAAATTGGCACACATGTAGATAATACTATTTCAGTTTAATTTCCAGGTGGCCATACATGACAGCGTTGCCAAAATAATTTTAAGCCTTCTGATAAGTCCAAATTTAAATGCATATAACTTCTATACTATCAATTGGATTTCAACCAAATTTTGTATGTAATATGTGTACATAAACATATATGACTGAGTGTATTCTTAAGAGCCACCAGGGCTGCCAACTGTTAATAATTTCTCTCTATTTTGTATCCAAATATATCAGAAAGTATGCAAGCCGACAGCTTTAAACTATGCACACGTAAATTACCCGACATTTTACATTAATTTGGAGTAACTTATATACGTCAGTTCTACCAACATGATTCTAAGCCTGCTGATAGGACCATTTTTAAATACATGTAACTTCTATACCAACAAATGGATTTCATCCAAAATTGGCACAAAAATATATAATATTTCAGATTATTTCTGACCAGCACTCGCATGACATTGTTGCCAACATGCTTTTACGTGTACTAATAGATCCAATGTCTAAATCCATGTAACGTCCTTTGGACTTCAACCACATTTTGTATTCTGTACCTTAGGAGATGGAAGTAAGAATAGATTCAGTCACCAGAGCTGCCAACTGTATTGCTCTATTAGGCTACATTATGCCTAGTATACCTTATTTCGAACTAATTAAGACATTTCGATATTACCCACTTAATTTCGTCATTATTCTAGATAGGTTCATATACTGTAGATTAATCTATGGCATGAATCTTAATTTTAAGAAAAGTAGGCTCTTTAGTTCGTCACGGAACTTCTTGTTCCGTTTGACTATGAGGGAAGCGGCTAACTGGTAGCATGCTGAACTTCTATGCCCAAGGTGCTGGTTCAAAGCCGGACAAAGTCGCCGGATTTTCTAAGAGCGCTAAAAATCCGTCAGCCTGCTTTCCTTCGGAGGGGAAGTTACAACGTTCGTTGCAAGTTGCTGGTTGCGGTGGCATATAGCAGCCAAGTTCACAGCTAGGTGTCGTTGACGTTAGTATTTGTTACAAAATTAGGTACTACTACTTAAAATTGACCGTCTGCAGACCTGACCTGAATTACAGACTAATACAGTCATCACAAACAACACCGTTTATCAGACAGATTCTACACACACCCAATGTACACGGGGTTACATGACCACCTTGTCGCAGCCCCTAAACTGAGGAACCAACCAACATCTCTGCGTGTGATAAAATTTTGCGTGAAGAAGTAACAGACTGTTAGATAGTTACACATTAGTTCCAAACCTTGCATAAGGACAGTGTGATCACAAGTATAAAAATTAACCCCAAATGACAAGAAGGTTACCATCCCCATAAGACAGTAAAATGTTAAAAGTATGCATAGAAAGACGAAAAAATGTTAACTAACCTCCAATTGTAAAATACTTTCTCGCAATAAATGAGGTCTGATCCTCCTACGAAAACATGCATATTTTGCCTATTATAGCCTATCCCCTAGTTTGCCCGGTGAAATCTACCTCCGCCTTCCGGCGTGCCGAGAGGATTTTTTAATATTATAATATTATACTGTATTCGCGACTTAGAAGAGCTGGGACGTGTCTGTCACATGACAAGATGGCAGCTGACCTCTTTTGCCTGTCCTATATTTTAGTAGTTTGAGTATGTTGCGTGCGATATAGCCTACTGATAGAAATAATATAAACTGTGCATGAAATGATTCATTATAATGAAGATGTACTGCAGTGAAGAAATCGTTTATTTCAAGACATTATTTGCTAACACGTTGTATGTAAGTTGGTTAGTAACACTTAGATGTTACGGACATGTTTGGCTCTGTAAATAGTGTTCGTCTCTCACGCGGTCGGCTGGGGTTCGAAACCTACTAGAGTTAGCTTCTTTTACCTGAATTATTTTATATTTATTGTTTTATAACTACTCAGACAATGTAAAATTAAGCGTTATATTGTGCATTTTACAATGGAAAATATATGTTTTATTAAAAGTTTTTAATAGCGGATGCAGCTTCGCACATAAACAGAAGTCAACAGAAAAAGGAGAATAGAAAAACAAGAAACACGTTTTCATCCACAGTCTTCTCAATGTCTCTGTACTGTGCTGTCCTCTTGCGGGTTACGTGGGTAATTGTTACAAACTTTCCGCTTTGCAAATCCCTGGCCTCCTGAAGTATGTTACAATCTTGTAATAGTTCAACTTCTAGCCATGACCGCACTCCAATTACCTTGAAGGGACGTAAAGAAGAGTGCACAGTTCCTTGTTTCGAGAATGGCGGATGTCGATCCTTGCTTGCTAATGGCTCCTACCAGGTTCTAGGGTTATCAAAATATTTCAGATATGTCCTAGACAGGGAAACCTATCTGATTGAGGACTTAAGAATGCAAATTCAACTGCAGCAAACTCGGGCTATTACGAGAACTAGAGGAGAAAAGGGACTTGAAAGTTTCTGCACTACCAATGTTATGGTACATAAGGAGAGGATGAATGAGGAATACGAGTTGAGACATCTGATGACACGGTTTGCGATACACGGTTTTCGTCCTCATATTTGTGCCAGGAAATCTTTTCACTAAGCCAATCAGGAGTGTATATGTGTCCTATGCAGTGAACAGTGCGATCTTACCACGCGATGAAGTGCAAGAAAAGAAGAGTAAGCCCTATCACTAGCTAAATTTTGCTCTTCTTGACTTACGTATCATGTAATGTACAGACTTTGCACATTGAGCGCAATAAATGTATTATATTATTACATATTACTAGCGGACCGTGCGAGAAATCTCGCATGTTCATAAACCACACTTTCCCCAATAGGTTCTGCATAACGAACACTTCTTACAAAAATTTATATTTAAGAAATTAGAATGCAATTTGTCACTGATAATGTCATTTGTGTGTTGAGTGTGCTGTGACACTCACCGGTTATTCGATATTTGTGAAATTATACGATTTGAGTACTCATTCCTTTGATTTACTGTTTCTGAAATCCATGCAAAATGATAAAGGAAAGACCTCATAATGTTAAAATGACATGAAATGGGCGTCACAGCGACCAAAATGTGAAGTGGACAGAAATTATGGAGCGTATTTTCATACATCAACATTATCTGCAAATCGCACACTTCGTACATTACTTTAAAGTTTTTTTTAAGGAAATTATTGATATTTATGGAATTAGAGTGCAATTAGTCACTGCTAATGTCTATTCTCTTTCATTTGAATGCTCATTTTCACGATCGGTCGCTTGTGAGTGCCGCAGGAGGGATCTATACTACTGAAATAATATATATGATGATTCGCAGAAGTGTAGGTAATCAAATATGGGAAGTGTTTTCGTATGAGAGTAATTTGCAGTTGATTCGCATTATGAACGCAAAGCGGGTGGGAAACTTGCTTTAAATAAAGTTGAAAACAGGCTAGACACTGAATTAAAGAAAATAAAGTTTCATTCGGATGTATTTATTTCATAGGTACACCCACATAACAAATCCATTTGTTTATATTGCTGTTAGGATTTCGACCACAACAAGAAAAGCAATTCGATTGGTTGTTGTACTCAATCTTCCATGAAAACTGCCGGGAAAATGGCACCTGTTCAATTCCGTCAGTTGTATAAAAGTTATTATGGAAGGCAGAACCTAGCCTAGAAGGAACAATTCGCACGGGACTAAAGGCGTCTTTACCAGCGTGTATACGCGTACTGGCAGAAGCTTCCACGAGTGTCGTGTGTTACAAGATTTAGGACTAAAGCCTACCATGCTAACAAATTAGCCCCGGTGCCGTAAGAACACTCGACAAAAGTACCATATTGAGTTACGCAGTCGGTAATAGGTCCTGTAAGTGCCATAATGAGTGGAAATAAGGAAAATCATTAGCATAGTATAACGTACAATACAACAAGTTGCATTTCAACAAGCTACTACAGCGAATATTCAATTATCCTTGATAAGGGCAAAGAATTATAACTATACCCATGCATTTAGGAGAAAGTAGGCTACCGTATATGTTATATGCTGAATATCTTGTTTAATTTATAAAATAGTTAAGCACCAGAAACAATCCTATGCTTTTGCCAAGTAAGTAGGAAGTTTCGCCCGAGAGCACCCAACTGGGCTCATCAGCAGACGTTTGGTAAATCTTGTACGACCCTGCTAGGGCAGCTAACTTGCACTATATCCCATATTTGAAGCACATCTTAGTACTATCCCAGTAGGGTTATGACATGGTTTTACCAAACTTTCGTTTATTCAAGGATGTCATTCACATAATATTGTTTCTTGTATTGTGCAGGTAGGGGCCATAGAGGGCCAGCTCTTCATCAAGAGTCAGCAGCTTGTGCCGCTCAGTGTGCAGAATGTCATTGACTGTGCTCCCGTCTCAAGCAAGTGCAGTTTTGGTTGGCCGGATTTGGGTTTCGAATATGTGAAGACTAATAATGGTATCGACACTGAGAAATCTTATCCATACGAAGGGAAGGTAAGTGCATTCAAATATCCAATATTCAGAGTGGCGTACAAATAGCTGACTCGTGTTGGTTGGTTGGTTCCTCAGTTTAGGGCTGCGACAACGTGGTCATGTAGCTCCGTGTACTTTTGGTGTGTGTAGAATCTGTCTGATAACCGGTGTTAATTGTGATGGCTGTGTTAGTGTATGTTATCTGTAATTCAGGTAAGGGCTGCAGACGATCAATTTCAAGTAGTTCCTACTTTTGCTGCCGTCAACGACACCTAGCTGTGAAATTGGCTACTAATTGCCACCGCAACCAGCACCTGGTGTCGATCGTTGGAAATTTATAGAGCGTTAATCAAATCTAACCTACAGTACAAATTTAGCTTCACACAATTGGTTATTTTACATGCAATAAATCTATGACATGGGCCCACAGGCTTTACTTCCCCTCCGAAGGAAGGCATACTGAGGGATTTTTAACGTTTTTAAAAAATCTAACGACTTTGGCCGGGTTTTAACCCGCGATCTTGGGCATAGAAGCTCATTATGCTACCAACTACGCCACCGAAGACGCTGACTCTTGTATACAGCTTCCACTTCATTTCGTTCGTTGTCTTGCCGTGTGACGCACCACTTTCGTTTTCCAAACCAGTTCCGGTTTAGTAGCCAGATAATGGAAGCAATGGAAACTGTGTACTAAAATTTTCCTTGCCTGTAACTGAGTAATTTGTTGTTGTTTATTGGAAAAATACAAGTTTGAAAATGCACCAAAGATTATATGGTATAATCTTCAGTTGTGTTTAATGAGACCGACAGCAGTAGCTACGCTTGCTAACGTGCAGCGCTAAGCCATGGGGCCGAGATCTCTGCGTACTCGGTAGACATGGGTTCGAGCCACACCGTCGACCGTCCTTGAAACAGTTTTCCGTGGTTTCCCATGTTCAACTCCAGGCAATTGCTGGGATGCTACCTTCTGATAGGCCACGGTCGCTTTCTTCCACACCCTTGCCCAGTTTCATTCATCTTCATTCATTTCATCACTCATTAACTCCTCTCATGAGGTTGGTGTTCGGAAGGGCATCCGGCCGTAAAAAACACCCGCCACGTAGCCTTTCATTGCATCTCATCCCCGACCCTATTGAAAACGAGAATAATAAGGGGTAGACATACAGTACCCAACATACGGTTGGGTAGAATGAGAAAGCTCTACTTGTGGTCATTCATATTAGTACGTATTAATTATGCAAAACGTCAGGTACCGTGGTACGGCAGTATAACACTCGTAGTCCCTAAATATTGCATATTTTCCCCCTTAAAGTTACTGCTAAATATGTCAGAAAATTATTTATGTGAGAAAGACAAACGTACTTCTCCAAATGGGAGACTGTATCTTTGCATGTCATATAATCTTGACAAAGTTGCTGTTTCACAGAGAGATTTAACACTCTAATAAGCATGGAGCTATTTGTATTTGAAATAATATAATATGTCAGTGGATTAAAATTTATATAAGCATTTACCGTACCAAGGTGCACTGCGCTCGGATGGTTAAATCGCGAGAAACGTCCAATTAAATAGTTAAATTTCACGTCACCGCCATGTTGGATTTGTGCTCACCAGTTTATTGAAAGTCCCATAGGTGCACTTATGTTCATAGCCTTTATAAACTTACAAAACTCCAGTTTGATTGCTGTCATAGATTACAGTAGAAAATAATGGGAACCATCTAAATATTTCGGATGGTCACCATGTTGGATTTTTATATATGTAGACCATAGAGTTATGTACTATTAGATGACGATTATTGCGTAGATTAATTATTCAAACGTTGACTTTGACCGTTGATGATTGTTTTCATCACTACAAGATGGTGGCTGTTCGCAATTATAAAATCTCGTTTTATTATTTCTTGTATCCTAATCATGTGATTGAAGTTTGAATAATACACCTACTCAATAATCTTTATGTAATAGTATATAACTCTATGGCCTACATTTATAAAAATCCAACATGGCAACCATCCAAAATATTTAGACAGTTCTCAATATCAACTAATTTATTACTGCAATCAAACTAAATTTTGTATGTTGATTGAGGCAATTAACATCAGTAGGATATAGGAAAATAGGCTATTTAGTTCTTCACGGAACTACTCGTTCAATTATTAAGTAGTAATGTCTAAGTGTAATTCTTATTGATAGGAAATTCACACAGATGTCTAAATACGTCGTAGTAAAACCCTAACTATATAGATGAATTTGATCTATTGGAAAAAAAAACAAGTAGTTCTGTGACGAACTAAAGAGCCTACTGTTCTTAAAATTTAAGATTCATGCCAATCTATATAGACATATCTAGAATACTGACGAAATCAAGTTGGTAATACTAACATTTCTAAATACTGCAGTTTGATATACACCTGAGATGGTGTAGCCTAATAGAGTAACTTACTACAGGTGGAAGCCCTGGTGACTTTGAATATAGTCTAGTTCCATCTCTTATGGTATAGATTGCACATACAAAATTTGGTTGAAGTCTAATGAATAGTATAGACGTTACACGCTGTTTGATATTGGATTAATCAGTGTGCGTAAAATCATGTTGGGAACAATGTCATGTTTGTGATGCTCAGAATTAATCTCAAATATTACGAACTATTATAGTGCCAATTTTGGATAAAATCCATTTGTTAGTATAGAAGATACATGTAATTAAAAATTGAGACTGTCAGAAAGCTTAGAAGCATGTTGGTAGCACTGAGGTATAATAGTTACTCCAAATGAATCAAGATCTTAGGAAGACGGATCAAGTTGGCGTATTTCCAGATCGAAGGCAATGAGCCATTTTTTAAACAGTGATCGCTTTGTTCTCAAGAAATGAACCACCGTAAACTTACTATTCCACATCTTAAAAATAACAAGATGTTCAGTAAAGAACATATAGCCTACTTTCTCCTAAATGTATGGGTATTGTTATAACTCTTTGTCCTTTTCAAGGAGTATAATTGAATGTTGGTTGTAGTAGCTTGTTGAAATACAACGTGCTATAGGGATATTAAACATGAATATGAGGTGCCCTTTGCTAGTGCTACCTCTGTAAAAAAAAACATTCAATTCGGTTTCACCGTGTTTGAATTGATCTGTGGAATGGATTTGCACACATACATGGCCGCTATTTGCAAACTATTGGGCTGATGACCTTGTAGTCAGTCATAAGATGCTTTCCACAAAAAGGCATGTTGTTGCAAAATCCGGTAGAGATCAAATTATTAGGATGGTCGAAATTTGATTTAAGTTTTTAACATTTGGGTGGGCGTCATTCCGTTTCCGTCAAGAGGGCGGCGATATAAAACATGACACTGAGGTGCCTTTTGCTAGTGCTACCTCCGTGCCAAATTTCGTTCAATTCGGTTTCACCGTGTTTGAAATGATAGGGGGAATCGATTTGCACACATACTTGGCCACCATCTGCAAACTATTGGGCTGATGATCTAGCAGTTTGGTCAGAATATGCTTCTCACATAAAGATTTGTTGTTGCAAAATTTGGTAGAGACTAGATTATTAGGTTGGTCGTAATTACATTTTAGCCTTTAACATTTGGGTGGCCGCGATTACGTTTCCGTCAAGATGGCGGTGATATAAAACATGACACTGAGGTGGCCTTTTCTAGTGCTACCTCTGTACCAAATTTCGTTCCATTCGGTTTCACCGTGTTCGAATTAATAGGGGAATCGATTTTCACACAAAGATGGCCGCCATCCGCAAAATATTAGGCTAATGACCTATTAGTTGGGTCAAAGGATGCTCCCTCAATAATGGTATGTTGATGCAAAATTTGGTAGAGATCGGATGATTAGGTTAATCGTAATTTGATTTTAGCTTTGAATATTTGTGTGGCCGCCATTACGTTTCCGTCAAGATGGCGGCAATATAAAACATGACACTGAGGTGCCCTTTGCTAGTACTACCTCTGTACCAAATTTCATTCCATTTGGTTTCACCGTGTTCGAATTAATAGGGGGAATCGATTTTGACACAAAGATGGCCGCCATCCGCAAACTATTGGGCTAATGACCTATTAGATTTGTCAAAGGATGCTTCCTCCATAAAGGTATGTTGTTGCAAAATTTAGTAGAGATCGGATGATTAGGTTAGTCGTAATTTGATTTAAGCTTTGAACATTTGTGTGGCCGCCATTACGTTTCCGTCAAGATGGCGGTGATATAAAATATTACACTGAGGTGCCCTTTGCTAGTGCTACCTCTGTACCAAATTTCATTCCATTCGGTTTCACCGTGTTCGAATTAATAGGGGTAATCGATTTTGACACAAAGATGGCCGCCATCCGCAAACTATTAGGCTAATGACCTATTAGATTTGCCAAAGGATGCTCCCTTCACAAAGGTATGTTGTTGCAAAATTTGGTAGAGATCGGATGATTAGGTTAGTCGTAATTTGATTTAAGCTTTGAACATTTGGGTGGCCACCATTACGTTTCCGTGAAGATGGCGGCGATATAAAACATGACACTGGGGTGCCCTTTGCTAGTGCTACCTCTGTATCAAATTTCATTCCATTCGGTTTCACCGTGTTCGAATTAATAGGGGTAATCGATTTTGACACAAAGATGGCCGCCATCCGCAAACTATTAGGCTGATGACCTATTAGTTTGGTCAAAGGATGCAGCCTCCATAAAGGTATGTTGTTGCAAAATTTGGTAGAGATCGGATGATTAGGTTAGTCGTAATTTGATTTAAGCTTTGGACATTTGTGTGGCCGCCATTACGTTTCCGTCAAGATGGTGGCGATATAAAACATGACACTGAGGTGTCCTTTGCTAGTGCTACCTTTGTACCAAATTTCGTTCAATTTTCGCTCTCCGTGTTCGAATTGATAGGGGGGGACAGACATTCAGAGTACACACACTCACACACACACACCCACACAGACTCACACACACACACATACATACACACACACACAGACAGACACACTTTTTTCGCCCTGTAGTGATCTCATAAGTCTACTTTCATTTTTTGCAAAAATCGAAAGTAGGCTACAAATGTACAGCATTTCGCGGCACGAATTACGATCACGGAATGGCAAGCCGGCGTAAAAAATGGCGAGAGTATAATATAGCCAGGCCCATATTTAGGGCTCTTGACGCCTCTGGCCAAAAAAAAGACAAATTTTCTGCCCCCGACTTGGAATATCTTATATATTAAAACAAGCTGACCCGGCAGACGTTGTCCTGCCAATCGAAGAAGGTGCTGTAACTTTGTTTCTTGAAGTGCTTTTGGATACACAATATTTTTTTTTCAATTTCTGTTAACTGCCACTAAACTATCGTGAATTGAATTAACTAATTTAGAAACATTCTTTGGAGCGTGCACAACAACTCTCCAAAGATTCATCGCAAACGGATAAATGGCATTTAACGCATACGGGATTTGGTTTAAATGATTCGTGCGCTGTCACTCATTTGTTGAATCTACTCGTGCTCTACCATCTGTGAAATGGATTTACTAAGTTAGAAAGCTTCATGTAAGTGTACACAACAACTCATCAAAGTTTCATCGCAATCGATGAATAGTATATGAACGCATACAGGATTTGGTTGGAACGCTTCGCGCGTCGTCACTCATTTGTTACATCTACTCGTGCGCTACCAATATTGTAAAATGGATTTACCCAGTTGAACACCTTCCCTGGCGTGAACACAACAACTCATCAAAGTTTCATCGGAATCGGATGAATGACATATGAACGCATAAGTGATTTTCTTTAAACGATTCGCGTGCCGTCACTCATTTGTTGAATCTACTCATGCGCTACCTATTGTAAAATAGATTTACTAAGCCTGAGACCTTCTCTGGCGTGTACTCAATGATTCACCAAGGTTTGATCGCAATCGGATGAATGATATATGACCGCATACGGGACATTGTGGAAACGATTCGTGCGCCGTCGCTCATTTGTTGAATCTACTCGTGCGCTACTTATTAAAAACTGGATTTACTAAGACAGAAACATTTCCTGGAGTGGGCACAACAATTCACCAAAGTTTCATCGCAATCGGATAAACGGTATATGGACGCATACGGTACTTTGTTGAAATGATTCGCGTGCCGTCACACATTTGTTGAATCTACTCGTGCGCTACCTATTGTAAAATGGATTTATTAAGCCAGAAACCATCCGTAGGGTGTACACAACATCTCACCCAAGTTTCATCGTAATCGGACGAATGGTATTTGAACGCATACGGGACCTTATTGAAACGCTTCGCGCGTCGTCGCTCATTTGTTGAATCTACTCGTGCGAAATGGATTTACTAAGTTAGAAACCCCCACGTAAGTGTACACAACATCTCACCCAAGTTTCATTGCAATCGGATGAATGGTATATGAACGCATACGGGATTTTGATTAAAAGTTCGCGCGTCGTTGCTCATTTGTTGAATCTGCTCGTGAGCTACCTATTGTAAAATGGATTTACTAAGTCAGAAACCCTCACGTAAGTGTACACAACATCTCACCCAAGTTTCATCGCTATCGGACGAATGGTATTTGAACGCATACGGGACTTTTTTGAAACGCTTCGCACGTCGCCGCTCATTTGTTGAATCTACTCGTGCGAAACCTCCTGTGAAATGGATTTACTAAGTTAGAAACCCTCACGTAAGTGTACACAACATATCACCCAAGTTTCATTGCAATCGGATGAATGGTATATGAACGCATACGGGACTTTGATTAAAAGTTCGCGCGTCGTTGCTCATTTGTTGAATCTACTCGTGAGCTACCTATTGTAAAATGGATTTACTAAGTCAGAAACCCTCACGTAAGTGTACACAACATCTCACCCAAATTTCATCGCTATCGGACGAATGGTATTTGAACGCATACGGGACTTTTTTGAAACGCTTCGCACGTCGTCGCTCATTTGTTGAATCTACTCGTGCGAAACCTCCTGTGAAATGGATTTACTAAGTTAGAAACCCTCACGTAAGTGTACACAACATCTCACCCAAGTTTCATCGCTATCGGACGAATGGTATTTGAACGCATACGGGACTTTTTTGAAACGCTTCGCACGTCACCGCTCATTTGTTGAATCTACTCGTGCGCAACCTCCTGTGAAATGGATTACTAAGTTAGAAGCTTTCACTTAAGTGCACACAACAACTCATCAAAGTTTCATCTCAATCTATGAATGGAATATAACTTATACGGGATTTTGTTGAAACGCTTCGCGCGTCGTCACTCATTTGTTGAATCTAGTCGTGCGCTACCTAATGTGAAATTGATTTACTAAGCCAGAAGCGTTCCCTGGAGTGTACACAACATCTCACCCAAGTTTCATCGCTATCGGACGAATGGTATTTGAACGCTTACTGGACTTTTAGAAACGCTTCGCGCGTCGTCGCTCATTTGTTGAATCTATTCGTGCGCTATCTACTGTAAAATGGATTTAATAAGCCAAACACCTTCCCTGGAGCTCACTCAACATATCACCCAAGTTTCATGGCAATCGGATGAATGGTATATGAACGCATACGGGACTTTGAAACGCTCTAACGTGCAGAGACAAACAGTAGAATTCGACATCACTGCCACCTTTGGTATAAAACACAACTTTTCGCCACGGGCGGAGTGTATGTAATGGCGGTAGTTGCACAGGTTGCGACCAGGTGGCTCTAACGTGCAGAGACAAACCGTCCAAAGACATCAGCTTTCACGAAGGCCAAGGCTAGTGGTTTCCATGACGACTGTTTTGACTGTATATTGTGGTTCTAAAATTGTGTGTAAATTGTGGTTCTAAATTTGTGTTCAATCCACCTACGGGGTCAGATTGTGAATCTAAACCATACATGGACCCACACTAATATACATACCAAATTCCATTAAAATCGGTTCAGTCGTTTAGGAGGAGTTCAGTCACATACACACGTGTCGAAGAATTATATATATAAAGATAGTTTTCAAAAAATTTCACCCTTTACTAAAACTGAATTCTCTCGGGAAGTATTTGCGCTACGATGACATTTGTTGTCTTAAAATGTAATGCCCGTCAAGCACCGTCGATTGATATCCACCGTACTTGATTATATCATTCGAGTATTAGAATAATTGCGAATATTACTTCCTTCAAGTTCTCACGAAAATAGAATCGAATGACTTAACGGACATATTGTCGCTAGGCGACAACGACTAACACTGTATCGTGATATTCACGCCACCCCAATAATAAATCTAACTTGATATTAACAGAGAGTTCCCTAATTACGTCATGATATCGTTAACTTCTACCTGCTCCACTCGGGCGCTAATGTCGCATGTATCCATACATTATATCGTTAACTTCTACCTGTTCCACTCGGGCGCTAATGTCGCATGTATCCATACAATAAGCAGAAAGGGATTCTGTGCACATAATTTAATTAAAACTTCTCAAAGAATGGATTACTTTGAGACTGAAATGCTCATGCACAATCAGCAGTCATTTTGCTAATGACACTGTCATGTCAACATCTCTTTGAATGACAACAAATACTGTATACGAAAGACAACTAATTTCACGAAGATGCCGCTACAGTCGAATGTTGGAACCGCCATTTTGTATTGTGTATCCGATCTTTCTGTTATATAGTCTTTGGTCTCACCAGATACAAACTGTCCTCTTTTCGTTTCATCAATCGTCCTTATAGGTTGTGTGCTCAATCAATACAATGAATCATATTATGTTGAATGAGAGGCGACACTCGATTACAAATGTTATAAAGATTATAGGTGACGGTAATTGCCTGTTCAGGTCATTGGTATATTGTGAGTACAACAATCAGAGTTTATTTACACAGGTTAGAAAGCGAATGTTACAGACAAGTGGAATAATTATTCTTCCTTTACTGTTGGCAACAGCGATATGTACGAAACTGCTATCAATACGAGCGATTATTACAAAATGTATATGTCTATGAATGGTGTTCATGGAGGTCATGTTGAGTTAGTTGTCACTGCTCAAGTTTGCAAAATGGATATTTATTCGTGGATTACTACTGTCGTATGGAGGGTGACCGGTTAAAATATATACGTCATCAACAAACGAAGTTACGAGTTGATACATATGCCGGTTTAGCAGACGCCTTGTATGTACGAGCAGAAAATGAAAATCTCAGAATCGGTCGTATTGCAGTTTTGCCATCTTCTTTTACAGGTAGCCCAAGGAAAATATTGCAAAATTATCAGGATGCGATGGCGATAGTGAGGAAGTTTGGAAAGCCAGATTTATAAACATTTATTTATTTGAGTACAACAATCAGAGTTTATTTACACAGGTTAGAAAGCGAATGTTACAGACAAGTGGAATAATTATTCTTCCTTTACTGTTGGCAACAGCGATATGTACGAAACTGCTATCAATACGAGCGATTATTACAAAATGTATATGTCTATGAATGGTGTTCATGGAGGTCATGTTGAGTTAGTTGTCACTGCTCAAGTTTGCAAAATGGATATTTATTCGTGGATTACTACTGTCGTATGGAGGGTGACCGGTTAAAATATATACGTCATCAACAAACGAAGTTACGAGTTGATACATATGCCGGTTTAGCAGACGCCTTGTATGTACGAGCAGAAAATGAAAATCTCAGAATCGGTCGTATTGCAGTTTTGCCATCTTCTTTTACAGGTAGCCCAAGGAAAATATTGCAAAATTATCAGGATGCGATGGCGATAGTGAGGAAGTTTGGAAAGCCAGATTTATAAACATTTATTTATTTATTTATTTATTTATTTATTTATTTATTTATTTATTTATTTATTTATTTATTTATTTATTTATTTATTTATTTATTTATTTATTTATTTATTTATTTATTTATTTATTTATTTGCGCACGACAGGATTTTCAGTCCAATTACAGTTGCATAAAGATTACACAGTATGTTATCTTAAAACTTACACTAACTTAAACTAAACAGTAATAATAATTTTAAAAAACACTAATTAAAATTACACAGTATGTTATCTTGCAACTTATACTAACTTAAACTAAACAGTAACTAAATAAAACTAATTAAAATAACTAGGTGTGCAATTAAAACAGTATGGTACAAATAATACATGTGTAATACAAGGTTGGCTAGGTAGAATGACACAGTGGTACGAATTCATGATTTACAATTTGCAAGGTTTGAGTCATTATTTCTGGAGAGTGGTTGGGAATTCCATCAAAAATACTGTCAAGGAAGTACTAAAATCTATGGCATTATTTATTTGAGCAACAGTGTTGAAAATATAACATAGCCTGTTCAGCGGTGATTGTTTGTGGCCAGATGTCCTGGTTCATTTATTTTCAAATGTGATATTGTTCCTAGAATTGATGCGTGGTATATGGAAATTTAAGGGAGAGAGGAATTCGGAATCATCAATTGAATTGTTTATAATTTTGAAAAGGAATTTCATAGCATCTATTTTTCTTCGTATTTCTAAACTGTCCACATCAAAATTTATTAGCAGTTCCTGGTATGGTATTGTCCCCGTTTACCCGGATAGTAGGCTGTCAGATATCCGCCCCCTCAATCGGATTGCCAACAATCAATCGCACCAGCTCAGCTACATCAATGAAAATGGCACTGACAGATACTAACGAGGTTTGAACACAGAAGTTACCAAGAAAAATTATTGTGGAACACACCAAAATAGACGGGGTTTCATACTTACTTTTACTTACCTCTTATAAATATCTCGGGGATTGGGTTGACAACAGGATCTTTAAAGTATGCTCTCACAATAACCTTCACCATGACATTTAAAAATGAACCAGAACGACGGCAAGAACTTTGAACTGTACAAAAGCTTTATTTTCAAAATAAAGAGTATGATTTTCACAACTCAACAAAATAAACGTGGCTATCAGTAGCCTATGTCAATCTGACTACGTCCTCCTAAAGGACTTGCAAAGTTATCAAACAATATGTTAGCTCCCACGAGCTCAAAATAACGTAACATTTTATAACACATTTGGATTGGATGAGGAAGTCAGGGTACGACATATATAGAGCATTTGGTTTCTTTTAATAAACATTGCACTTGTATTAATAGGCACAAGGCCGGAGTATCGACCTCACCCGCTTGTAACCAGATGTCGAGCCAGCTGGTCTACACCTCAACCTGGCGCATGCCCGTCAAATGGGGCTCCCTACTCACACCACACTGTGTAAGAATTCAGCTCCTTTTAAATCTTTAAATGTCTACAAGACAACTCATACATATTGACGCAAATCTTTCAAATGCTTAACTCACATCCCACTGGATTATTTTAACTATCCTTAAACGTGTTAAGTTATCATCCAAATGTTTAATCAGCATAGTTTAGAGTATCAAACACACTCTTAAATGTTTATAACAAAATCACATAAATTATTTATAACAATTAGAAATTGTTTATAATATTGTCGAAGATAATTACAAAATTTTTAAACACGCCTTTAACATTATTTTCGTTCCACATTATTGTCAAAGATATTTACATTTATTATTTACAATATCAACATTTAAATTATTTAAATCATTAATTTAAGAAATACATTGAACCACATGTTTCATCCGGTTGGTAAATTCATAATCGTGTTTAATATAATCGACCAATGAAGGTTAGTTATACATGTAAATGTCACAATCTGGTTTAATAAAGGTTGTAATAATTTTAATTATTTGTGACGGTAATCTTCATTCAAAATCTTATCTCAAATTCTTTCAAAACTCTTGTTAATTATAACAGTAAATTCACTTGATTAATTTTCAACGAACTATGACAATACACTCTAGCGGAAAATACTTCGCTTACAAAATAATGCACAAACTGCATTCAAAATAGCCCAAAATTCATCATATATTAAAATATACGGCATCAAAATCTTCCATAGCATTTACAAAAAACTCCCCTAATACAATCTTTATCATTATTAATTACTGTGGGAATCTCCTTCATTTATTTAAGGGCATTATACATCAGCGACTTTCAACATGTCCGCTGCACTATCGATTATACATTCATAGTTCCACTTAAAAATTCTTATATCAATAATTGTTTCAAAACTGTTGTCATTTAAACTTCGTGGATTTCATTCATGAATCGAAATGAAATAAAAATTTGCCAATCACAAACAAATTTAATAGTGAATACGCTTATATACGCCTGTCTGGTCTATCAAAATTTAAGATTAACATCTTCAAAGAATTGTAGTATCAAAATACTATCATCAAACAAAGTGCGACTAACTGCAAAATAGTCGAATAGAATCCAATTAGACTGGGGAATGCAAACATCATTATATAAATCTCTATATGAGAAAAAACCTAACACAAGTTTCACGAATTTAATGCATTCAATAATTCATAATTAATGTTCATCTTTCACAAAATTGCCTAAGATGCAATGGTCGTTCATGACTGACGATAAATGTCTGTGTTGCAATCAATTCAAATAACGACTAGTATTTCCAAGATCGTCGACAACGTACTGGATTTTAACGCTCTAAAATCATTTAAATGTTCTTCCTTCTTGATGATGACAGAAAATTGGTCAAAGTAATTAAACTGGGGTAGAATTACTTTAATAAAGTGACACGCTGTCTGAATTTAAATCTGCCATAAAAATCATTAACTTACAGTCAAATCGTGACTACAAAAATAAGCAAATTACTGAAAAATCTAAATATCAGTCTCAACTGATTCAAAATCATTTAACTATGCCCATGACATAACAATGTCTTAATAAAACGTCGAAAAAGGCATAACTCATCAAGGTGTACTGAGAATAGGAATCTCAAACAAGAATATCGGGCAAAAATACATGAGGACAAAAATATGGGAAAAATGGTTGCTCAAATATTGCTAAGAAACTCAAATACAATAAACGTTCACGACTACCTTATCTGCCGATTGACGTTCCAGAGGAAAATTCCCCAAAGAAGACTGTTGATGGATCCATTTCACCAAGTTAAAGCTGAGCTCCATCCTCGAAACCAGAAACAGCACCATCGGAGAATCGAACTGCTTCACGAAGACGAACGACATCCTTCCGGCAATAATCGTCTTTGTGAGTCGGGACAACCCTGACCTCTCTTGAAAAATCCCTGAAGTTCCAGTTGAAAATCGCCATGAAGTTTTTGTATAAATTTTCGAAGAAATATTCATATTCAGAAAGTATGAAATCATTTCTATTGCTGTTTGATAGTATTCAGCCTTTAATCACGAAACATGGGTGTAGATGGTTATTTACCACATGTTCGCTTGTGTGGAATAGCAATTAGCGAAGTTCCATGTTGCTATCTTACTCCGTTGAAATAAGTCCCAATTGCATTAAGTCCTTTAGCCTTCCATCTTCTCTTCGGTAATAGTATTAGAAGAACAAACTGCCATATTAGACTGCTCCATAATACTGTAGCGTTGTGTCACAAAAGCAATCTGAAGTCTCCCTATTTCACTAGCCCTGTCAGCCGTAGCGTAGAGTCTGGCTATACAAAGTGTTTCTTCTGTGGCGAGAAAATCACTTTTGTCAGTCGTCTAATATTGTCAATAACTTCCAAAATACTTCCTCGAAATTGTTCAGCTTTTCTACAGTCCTTACTGTAGCAATGCACAAGAGAATTAGCTTATAGGCGACCGCTAACTGTTCACAGCTAATCTTGTAGAAGCGTTATAAGTGTCGTTTCAACTTCACCTAGATTTACTTCACAGTAAACCTGCACTGCTTGTATGTTCGACTCTCGTTTAATGCAGTGGCTTCGCCACGCGTTACAAAGACGACTTTTTCACTACTAATCTCACTCGACGTTTCACTGAAATGACTATTTGAGATCTGCCGATTGAATATCAGACGATTTATAATCTGAGAATGAGGCTCCTCTCTTCTGCGCAAGGCCTTTTATGAACTTCTTGAGGGGCGTATCTATCCCTTCCATCGCGTGTTACTGCGTCATCGCTAGAAGTTCCAACTTCGTCAATACATGACGGATTTTCAAAATTCAAAAACTGAAAATAAATTCCACCAAAATTCCAGATCAATGCCTCTACTGCAAATGGATTTCCACAATTCTGCATTCCAAAAAGTAATAAAAATACCATAGTTTCAGCAATCTCCGTCTTCCTTCAGACTATCGTTCATTGGTTTGAGCCTCCCCTCCAATAGCATAATTTCTTCCTCAGCAGAATTCCACGTTTCCTGCGACTGCGTCGTACATCTCGGATCCTTCTCGAATAAATGCTGACGTCACTGAGATTCTCAGCTCAAGTAGCCTGCTGGCATAACGTCTGCGTCATCCGTGCTTACGTCATGACTACCCACGTCATAACTATGACAGCCATAACTTTCGCTATAGTTTCCAAAATAGCCACCGTGGTCTCTATATAATTCAATTACGGGGGCAGTATCAAGTGAGGATAGTTGGCTGTTCTTTTAAAATGTAGATATTTTAGCAATTTCTTTTGTGTGTTTTCAATCATTGAGGTATATGTCTTGCATCTAGGACTCCATATAATGCTAGCATATTCTAGTTTCGGTCTGACTAGTGTGTTGTACAGGTGGATACACGTAGCCTACTTATGTTTTTGAATGGTTTTGTATTCCTGATAACAAATCCAAGTGTCTTGTTTGAGTCAGCTATCATTTTCCGTACATGAGGGGTTAACGTTAGTTCTCTATCTAGCAACACACCGAGATCTTTGTTTTCATGAACTGATTTCAGGACACTGCAACCTAACTTGTAATTAAAATCGATAGGGTTTATATTCCGGGTGAACGACATTGAGATACATTTTTCTACGTTTAATCCTAATAAATTTTCTGTAGTCCATTCCATAATATTGTTCAGGTCATTTTGAAGCAAGTCGCAGTCGGTAGATACAGATATTTTTCTATATACCTTGAAGTCATCAGCATACAATAGACAATTAGAATGCTTTATTCTTTGAGGTAGATCGTTTATAAAGACTAGAAGAACTAGAGGTCCAAGGTTCGATCCCTGAACTATTCCCGAATTAGCTTCAAATTCTTGAGAATTCTTTCTATGAAATGTCACATATTGCTTCCTGTCATTAAGGTAAGAGTTGAAGAGGCATATAAGTAAATCAGAAAATGGATCTTGAGTTTTTTCAGGAGAACATCGTGGTTAATTTTGTCGAATGCCTTCTGAAAGTCTGTGAATACAACATCCATTTGTCCTTCTGCGTCTAATGTTCTCGACACTGATTCAGTAAAGTTGACCATATTTGTGATAGTCGAACGTCGGGCGAGGAAACCATGCTGCTTTTCTGATATTAATGGTCTGACAAAAATAGAAATTTTTTGGTACAAAATGAATTCAAAAATCTTTGCTACCGCTGACAATATACATATCGGACGATAGTTACTAATTAGCATTGGATTTCCAGATTTTAAGATTGGACATACTCGGTTTTTTTTTTTTTTCAATTAGATGGAAATGTGGCGGTTTTAATAATTAAGTTATATGTGAAAAGGAGAGGGTGCTTAAGAACATCTGCACAGCCCTTAATTACATATGGCGGGATATGATCTGGTCCAGCTGAGGATTTAGGCTTCAGTTTTCTTATAGCTACTTCCACCTCACGTAAGGTGACTTTGTCTATGTGCAGAGTGTCGGTAGTGATAGATGTATCGCTAGGCATGCAGTATTGGGCTTTATTAGGTGAGTAAACCGATTTGAAATACGACGCAAAAACTTCAGCTATGTCTTGAGCATTATCGTATGTTTTACTGTCGTGGCAAAATGTATCACAACTATTATTATTCTTCCTTTTATTTTTGACATACGCCCAGAAGGATTTTGTATTTTCAGTGATATTCTGTTCAATAGATTCAATTATTTATTATTTATTATTTATCGTATGGCTTTTAGTGCCGGGAGTGTCCGAGGACATGTTCGGCTCGCCTGAGTCTGTAGCTGCTTCCAGAGGATACCCTAAAGGGTGAGCTACAAGTTCCGTTCAATTTCAAGTAGTTCCAACTTTCGCCACTAGATATCAATGATACCTAGTGGCGAACGTTGGAACTTTGATAGAGCGTTCTGACGAAATCTAACCTAACAAATTTTGCTTTACACAAGTTTAGTCTGTGAAAGGATCTTTTACATGCCATAAATCTATGGCATGGGACCGCCGGCTTTACTTCCCCTCCGAAGGAAGGCATACTGAAGGATTTTTAACGCTCTTAAAAAATCCGACGACTTCGGCCGGGTTTGAACCCGCTATCTTGGGCATAGCAGTTCAGCATGCTACCGACTACGCCACCGAAGCCAGGCAATAGATTCAATGTGCCTTTGATATGCTGATTTAATTGCTGTTTTTATTTCGGATCATAGTGTTTTAAACTGACTGTTTAAGTAGTCCGACAATCTTCTTCGTTTCCTAAAAAATTCCTTCTCATGTAATTTCTTAATTATGGCATCTGTAAACCATATAGGATATTTTCTTTTGTTCTGAAATTTTATTTGAGGGACCGATTCGTTAATTACTCCGTATAGGTTCGAGTAAAAGCAGTCTACTGCAATATCGACATTAGTGCATTTGTATAAACGGTCCCAATTCGAGTCCCTTAGACCCGTGAATAGATTTTCAAAGTTTGCGTTTTTAAAACTGTATGATGTTTGATAATCACTTTTGCATTTTTTTTTATGTGTAGAAGTGGGCTGCATTTCTATATTCAGAGAGGGGTGGTGGACATTCTCAGGCAGTAGGGGTTCAGTGTTTCGTGTACATTTTATATTAGTTATATTCTGACTGGCTAAAACTATGTCTAACGTTTTACCGTGGCTGTTTTGGACCGAATTATATGAGATCATATTACATAGATTTATAAAAATGTTTAATTCTCGACTTTGCTTAGTTGTGTTTAAATCATTATTCTTATCGCTTATTGTTGGTATATTGAAATCCCCAACAATTAGTACATGATTGTCATGAGCCTCGTAGTGTGATTCTAGCCATTGGAATACTTCTGAATACACTTCCAGCTTTGAGGTCGGAGGTATATACAAGTTAACAATAAACCACGTCTTTCCTTGAAAGTTTAATTTTAGAATTAAGCCTTCGTAAGTGCTTGAAATCGGCCCTACCTGCAGTACAGTTATTCCTTCCCTAACAGCTGTTGGCACACACCCTCCCCTCCCGGTGTTACCTCCGCCTCGGTCAGCACGGTACACTCTGTACTTCCCATTACAGACCTCGGCACCATAAAAACTCGAATCTAACCATGTTTCACTAAGAGCTATAACTAGGAAGTCATTGACTAAAATGTTTGTGTTCAGTTTGTCCAATTTGGTGTTCAGACCACGCACATTCTGATAGTAAATAGGAAATATAGAAGTAGATAACATATTTACAGTTTAGCTAAGTCTTCTACACTATTAATAATTATTGCATCAGAACCTTGATTCCTACGCGTTTTAATGATGCCATTTCGTACACAAATGAATGCGTAGCCTTTTTCATTGCTTGTGTTTCGTGCCTGGGCCGCCAGGAGCTCTTTTCTCTGGGGGGACAAGCTCTCGTTTATGTACACTGAGTTGTCACCAGGAAGATTTGTGTGTCTAGTAGAGAGGTTCCTCTTGATTCTCCGTCGCTCCATGAAGTGTTCCTTATAGGTTCTCCTCACTAATTTCACTATGATTCCCCTGTGCGTTTGGTTCGGGGATTTTGGAAGGCAGTGACAGGCATCTATCATTTCTGGACTTACTTGTAAATCCAGAGCCTGTCCGATATTCTTCACAGTGTCCTGGACGGAATCATTTGGTATATCTGTTATTCATTACGTTCACCGATAATGCGTGCTGGCCCTAAATACTTAACAGCATTCATCTCTGGGAAACAGCTAATAATAGGCCTGATATTGAAGTGAGAGTTTTTCATTGCAAAGTAAAGGAATTGCTACGATTGATTAATGTTAAGGATATTTACGGTAAAAGCATATCTATATACATTGGTATTTCAAAAACGAAGTCTCCCGCACATCCATTTACTCTTAACATTAACGGAAGATTGTAAGTTTCAAGAAATTTCTGACATTGACAGTGTGGTGTCAGCCTAAATATCAGATCTCGAGGATGAAGCGCTATACGAGTTGGTAAGGTGTCAGTCATATGGTACATGGTCCTCGCGGATCTTTAAATCCTTCTTCAGTCTTTATGAAAGATGGCGTATGTAGGAAAGATTTCCCTAAACAGTTTCAGGAAGAGACCAGAGATAATGCCAATTGTTATCCTTCGTATAGGAGAAGAAATAATGGACGGATTATTATAAAAACAATTCGAGGCATTGACATTGAAATCGATAGTCGATTCATTGTTCCCTACAATCCATTTCTTTTTCTTTACTTGCAAGCTCATATTAATGTTGAAATATGCTCAAGTGTTCGGAGTGTTAAATACATCCACAAGAATCTTATATATTAAAATCCACAAGTATGTGTATAAAGGTCATGACTGCTGCATTGTTAAAATATGTCCTGAAGGCGAAACGGTGAACTACGATGAAATTACTTATTTCCTAAATGCTAGATATGTTGGTCCAACAGAAGCCGCATTCAGGATAATTTCATTTCACATGCATGAACAGTCACATTCGATTGTGCGATTACCAGTTCACTTGCCAAACTTGCAAAATATCTATTTTAAAAATGATAACGCTCCTGATATTTTACTTCAAGCACAGTTGCGCAACACGGAATTAAAAGCGTGGTTGATGTTAAATCAAGATTCGCAAGCCAGAAGTCCGTATATATATATCCTGAAACACCAGTACATACGTCTGGAATAAGAGCAACTGCTAGTTACGCCTGTTATTGCTTCACGTCATAGGTGCTACCAGCTTCCAGGATCTACGAACATACAAAGCAGTTGTTTATTCCACTTTTAAAGAAACAGCTAAGGAGCGAGGTTTGCTGATTGACGATTCTGAATGGCAGGGTTGTTTGGCAGAAGCGTCACAATTTCAGATGCCTTCTCAGTTACGACAACTGTTTTCTCACACATTTATCTTTCAGACCCCTTCAAATGTAAGATAGTTATGGGACATTTTCGAGAATTCATTATCTGAAGATTATCTGCAGTTTCACGAACCTAGCATTGCATATCAGTTCACTCTTATACATATTTCTAATACATTAAAGCTCCATGGTCTTCCCATTACTTCTCTCGAATTGCAAGCTATTATTGATAATTTCCCTCAGACAAATTTACCAATGAATTATCCAAAACTTAATGAGGATCAATTAATTCGGATGATAAACCAAGCAAATGGAAACCAAACGGCTATAATTACAGAAATTTTGGGGTTAGTACAAAACAACAATGAAAGGATGAGTAATGCATTATTTCATTGACGGTCCAGGGGGCACCGGGAAACATTTCTTTACCAATGCTTCATTCACAGTTGCACAAATTTGTAGTTAAATGTAGTTTCTGTTGCATGGACTGGTATTGCAGCAATGCTACTACCTCAGGGGCGCACTGTACACAGCCAGTTCAAGTTACCTCTACATTTACATGAAAGTTCTGTATCAGGAATAAAAGTTAACAGCAAGGAAGCTTTTTATATTAGTTCAGCAAAACTTATCATCTGGGATGAAGCCCCTATGGCTAATAAGCACGCGTTGATGTGTGTAAATCGGTTGCTCAAGGACATCATGAATAACGACGTGCCTTTCGGAGGAAAAATTATAATCTTAGGTGGAGATTTTAGGCAGGTATTGCCTGTTTTGCCTCACGCATCTAAAGCAGCATCAGTCCAAATGTCAGTAAGATTCTCTCCTTTGAGGCCATTATTCAAAATTTTTAAACTCAACAAAAATATGCGAGCGGATACAGATCAACCTGACTTTGCAAACTTCTTGATACAAATTGGTAACGGTGAATACCCTCACGTCGATGGAGAAAATTCAGAATTAGTCCCACGCTGAAAAATATTTCACGCTTTTCAAAAATAGCAATTTTAGCACATAAAAATGAACATTGTAAATAAATCAATGACAAAGTTTTAGACCTAATGACAGGAACATCGAGAACTTACATCAGTGTGAATAATTTGATTACTGAAGATGAGAGTGAACTTCTACAATTCCCAATAGTACTTTTAGACAGCATAGGCATAAGTGGATTGCCACGTCATATCCTTCGACTAAAAGAAGGCTCAATTGTGATTTTGTTGAGAAAAATTAATGTTACCCAATGCCTGTTGAACGGTACTAGACTGTTGGTTTGGAAGATGCATGTCAATTGCTTACACCTGGAAATTATCACTGGCGTAAATGTTGGAAACAATGTCCTACTCCCTCGCCTTGACCTTACGCCATCAGATACTTCTATGCCATTTTCCTTCAAAAGGAGGCAGTTTCCAGTACGTTTGGCTTTTTGTATAACTATCAATAAAGCTCAAGGTCAAACACTAGATCAAGTAGGCATTTATTTACCTCAACCGGTGTTTAGCCACGGACAACTTAACTGTATGCCGCACCATCGCGAGCAAAATCCTTTCATGACGTCAAAGTTCAAATACAACCAAAAGGCAAGCGAACAGCAAATGTCGAATGTAAGGAAGTACTATTAGAATTTTGAAACGAATCTTGCGGAGGAGCACAGACCTCAGCAAACGGGGCACAGATTAAATAACAATTATAGAAGGACGTCCGCATCCCTAATACGATAACTGTCCTGTGGTAATGGTAAAAAGAATTACTATTGTCCTACATCGGTGATTACTATCCTACATCTTGTTATTTCATTCCCTCAGTTCTATAACAAAGATATACTCAATCAAATTTACAGCTTAATAAATATTAATTCCTTCTGTGTGAGTTATCTTTTCATTTCTCATCAATCGCCTTTACTTACTATTCTATCTGTAGGGGTGGAGGCGATAGCTGTCTTTACAGAGATGTGCAAATTATTAGATTCGATGTCAGTTTTCCAAAATTGCATTTTTACTTTTCACGGTTTAATGCACTAAGTATGTTTACAAGGTGATGAAATTACTTCAAATGTTTAACCAAGACTCCTAATTATATTTTCATTTAAGAAACTCAAATTAAAATGATTTTTTTAGAATTTCCACTAAGGAGAGCCTTGCAAATGCAAAATGCACACGTTTCGTTTTTATTACTTCACTCTACGTGTGAATTTAGAGCGGAGGGATTTGGGGTCTTTTAACTGATGAACGCTATTGAACTATTCAAAGATTCATGAACTATGCATTGAAATTACCTGACTTGAATTCTAAAGTCAATGGAAAATTGAAAATGGACCCAGCTCAGATAAACCTCGGAATCCAATAATCTGAAAGTTTCCAGACGCAATTCCTTATGGGAAAGGGTGTAATTCCACGGGAGAGGAAACACTACTAAGTAGGACAACAAAAGAAGTTGGTCAATAAAATGATTTTGAATAAAAGTAATTATGACTAATTAAAATGATTTATTTAATTCTATTAATGTGCACACCTCTATATGTTAACCAAGAGTTACATCTCTAAATTCAAATATAAGAGACCCATCTTTTATTTTAAATCTATACCATTGTTCATAAATAGACAAAACACCAAATTGTACCGCTGTAGCCTTAAATTGTGTGGATATCTCTATCTACTTAGTATAAAACAAAGTTCCCAATTCTTGGATGTAACGGGTAAACTCGAGAGCAACTTGATGGATTTTGATGCGGTTTTCATCATTCTGTAAAGGATTTCTCGATGAAGGATTAGGTAGAAAAACATTTATTAATGACCAAAAGAAGCCGAGCATTTACGATTTCAGTGAATTGAGTTGAAGAAAACCCTAACGTCCATGTGTCTTTTAAGCTTACACTGGGTAAACCGTTAAAAATATCGATATTCTCTGAGAATTGTTCAGCATGAAAAGTTCTGCAAGAAAGTCCGCGACAGCTCCCACATCGACCACTGTGTTTGTACGTTTTCATTTCTTCCAGCAATCTCCATTCAGTGGAAATTTAAATTACTAGCTTTAGAGTGAGTTTACGAGCTTGCGAGCGACCTATCACCCTAGCTTCAGCCAGCTTCAAACAGCCGAGTCGTGTCGAGTTAATTCTTCAGAGAAGAGTATAGCTTATGTGTTTGGAGTTAGCTGTTCACCTCGGATTTCCAGAATTGCGTCTGGAACCTGACGTCCGTGCACCTTTTAAGCTTACGCAGGGTAACTAGTGGGACACACACACACAGAGGACAGGCAGACACCCACACATTTGATCTCATAAGTCTACTTCATCATTTACCCAAAAGCGACGGTACCGTAAATGTCTGTTCAGTTCACTAGCATGAAGACATGCAAATGTCATATGGACACAAGTGCTGTAGGATTGTTGATGTGAATGCTGCGGAGCAGCACGGGTCTTCTAGTGTAGATTTATTAAAGTTTCCATAACATATGGGGCTGTTTCTTCCCCTGAGTGTGTATATAACTATGAGTGGCGTGCACTATAAATATGCGTTTACTAAAATTACAAATTAAGAACACTTAATACAAATAATTGCCATTACATATTAACAGATATCATACACAACCAATGGCCAAAATAAATATTTAAATACCGGTAACAAGTTTAGGATTTCCTCATTAGTACAATTTCACATTCCAGTCAGATCAACAGCAAGAACACCAAGGTGAATAAGATGATCCTTTTATTTAGGTTCTCAAATAATCAACATTGCCAAAGTATATATCTTGTGGTGGTTTTCAACTTTAATAACTTGACGTTTAATGACCAAGCAGTTTTGTGCAGTTTTCCAGAAATTGTGCCGTCCCTAAAACCTGCCGCTCTGGGCAGTTGCAAAAGTAGTAGCCACTCAAGATAGTATTGGGGAAACATACGGTATTAACACTAGGCATAACAATATTGAAAATTGGTGCTATGCTTTCATTAGAACCATATTTTTTTTAAAATTGTAAATACATAGCCTATACGTCAGCAACATTACAGATTTTTGTTGTTGTAACAGTTGTCAGTTAACTATCAGTAACTTCAATTTATGAAATAAACTGGTGTGACAATAAACAATCGAATTTCAACATTCTCAGAAATCCAGGGAGGGGGCCTCCCGTGCGGGCACTCATGCCCCTGTTTATATCACTCACAAATAACAGATCAATAGACTTCAAACCAGGAACACCTCCAAACCTAAATCCAGTTGACATTACGTGAAATTCCGGACAGTATTTTATTTACAATAATATTTATATGCAAATTGCTTAGTTTAATACATGAACAACATCTATTAAAGAAAGCTATCCAGTCGGTCAGCACAAATTGTGCGCAATTACATTAGGCGGGATACAAGTATTTACATACACTAACCTGAGAAATAAACGAAATATTATTACACACTAACACGCTTTTATTTACAAAATGGGGTACTTAATTGGATGACATATTTCGAACGTCATACGTTCATCTTCAGATCCTGTTCACTTAGGCTCAATTAGTATACGATGTTTATGAATTACACTTGAACAAATACAGTATGTATATATATACATGAAAAAATCCACAGCCTGCTTCCAGTCTCCGACCGGGTCAGTGTAACGTTTTGTTACTAACCTTGCACGAAAATATACATATATAAGAAACTCCACAGTTGTGCGTCCAAATGTAACGTTTTCGCTCCACGTTGAGCGCACAAATGTAACGTTCCCGGTCCTTCTAAGTGACCAAAGGTTACGTTCCTGGCGGGGCTCCAATATTGCGTTCTCCTGGAGTACAGTAGAAGAATCGCAACAAGAACAAGCACCGCTTTACTCACACCACCAATAGCATACTTACCTCTTACCTGTTCATTAGCAATGATTATAATCAGCTCGTGTGGGCGCCAGGACACCTAACACTTACTTTAGATGTGCCAAAGTATTTAATTAAAACAGTGATAGAGCACTCGAAACGTCTTTCTCTCAAGCCGTGGTATAGCTGAGCCATTAACCAATTGTCTTATCGCTACTGGGAGAAGGTATGCATTATGTCTAAAGCTAGCTACTGGAAATGAAAGTCCTACCATTACTTAAGAACAAAATTTAATTGATCAAAATTTAAAGCAGCAAAAGACGTAAAAAGAGAAACAAATGAATTTTAAAAAAATCTGGAAGTTATATTAAATTGGCGAGAGTTACAAAATGGAATATGAATTAAATTTAAACAAAAGCTGGATTCTAATTTGCCATAAACAGAATTACAGAGACTTGATTGGATTTAGTAAAGGAACTCACGGCCGTCTTCTTCATAGTGGTAGTCTGGTTTTCCCTCTGATCTTGCTGGCGGATGTTATTTGGTTCTGCCTCAATATTGTATAGATCCTTATCTTGATACGGGCAGGGAACCAATTTGTCCCGTCTCCCGACTGACATATGTGAATGGCTTTGCTCCAAAATTCACTTTTGTGAATATGATCAAGGACACGATCATATTCACGTCAGTAGTATTAATTTTAAAACTTCTTGAACTGATAAGTTGCGATCTCGCAGCGAAGATGTCTGATAGACGTGAAGATTCAGAAAATCTCAGAAGATTGGGGGTTGAGAGTAGATGACCATTGGTTTTTACGGAAGATGAACTTCCCCACTCTGCAGTATTTCTCGACCAATCAATTAGGTATCCTGATGACGTAGCTCCCCACTCCAGATCCCTAAGTTCTGATCATGCCTCTTCATTAGTTGGGTTAACCACGTGGGGTTGCTTCTGAAGTAATTTTAAATCAGCGTCCTGGTGCGATGTTCTTCCGAGAATTCGTGACGTCAGCGCTAACTGACCAACTTGCTTTGTCTTGAAGCCTCGCGTCCCCGGAATGTTTGTACATATATCTCGAAAGTCAAGTCTATTTTTGGCGGACTACCCGTGGCGAAACTGACGACACGTTGAACGAAATATTTCCCAATCAAGTCTTGTATAAAATATAACCTATAACGAATCTAACTAAAATCTCCATTTTATAACTTCCGCCAAACAATAATTAAACCCCTTATATATATATATATATATATATATATATATATATATATATATATATATATATATAAAGAAATTATGGAATAAATCTAGAATCGATATGATAATTAAAATATACATAATAATAATAATAATAATACTAATAATAAATTAATTTTGCTGCTTATAAAACATATAAATTAAGGGGAAGTATTCGGACTGTTACATCGCCCTTAGAATTTTTTGTCCAATCTTAGATTTGGGCGAACAAATTATATACACATTTAACCTAACAATTAACAGCATCATACAAAATTATACCCTTCAACATTAAAAATATACTTATATACCCTTCAATATTTACAACAATGAATACTTTGTTGTTGCTTTAAAGCGTCAATGTTCATTTCTTTCTTCCTGATATGTATGATTTCATTCATACTAACACTCGTTTGTTAGGCAGATATTCTGAGAGACTTGTATCGTTTTAATTCAAATCGTTATTTTTCTTGTCTCCAGAATAATTATAATAAATATTGCCTTCACTAATTCATCACACGACACATCACACGCATGTGATAATCCTGCATACTTGATTCCTCGCAAGTACTCTGTAATGAATTTACAAAATTTTACCTATATCACATAAAACAAGAAAGCATAGTTTTATACATAGGCATAATATTTGAGTGCAAGTTACCCCATTAATTCCAAAATACAAGGTACTAGGTCACCCTTCGCTTATCTGATTCAGATAACTCACTCGTTCCAGTATATGTGTCAACAGTCGGATATGCCCCTTGTAAACTTAGTTACCTATCTCTTTAAAACTACTAATTGTATACCAGGGCATTGACACATGTTGTTCCGTTACACACGAGTCCTTACCTGACTCATTCCACGTATTTTCTTAAAGGGTGTACTCATCTTTAGGTACGGTACTTAAGGAGTTAGCATATGGGCTTAAGGATGGTTCAATGATTTTATCTCTTAACATGTCGTCAATCTGCAGTTGTACTGCCTCTTGGTATTTAAATGGGATAGGGTATCTATTACCTACAAAGACTTTGCGATCTATTACATTTAATGAGTGTGTGTAGCAATTGGCCTCGCCAATCCGATTCTCAAAAACTCTACTATTTCTTACTAAAACATCCAATAATTGATCCCTCTGATCAATGCCTAAAGAACTTTCTTCCACAGCCTGACATAATGCATCCTCTAGATTGTCATTAGTCAGCAAACTGCCAATAAAATTAAAACCATCGTCACTACTTCCCACCTTATTGTCACCTGACAAAATCACTTTAATAACGCACACTCTTTGAGAATAATCACTCTTACCTGGCTCATTAAATGCAATAATCACAGCTTTCTTCCCCCATTTCATTCTAATACACCTCTCATCGTAACACACCTGAACCTGATTAGCAGACAACCAATCAGTACCCAATATCAAGGAAAACACAAGGTTTGGGATCACCAAACATACCTGCATACCTATTACATTATTAATACAAATTTCCACCAGAACCTGCTTAGAAATGACATGAGACTTTTTACCTACAGCTGTTATTACAAAAGTTGATTTGATAGGGATTTCTTGAAATATTACACCTTCGTCTCTCATCCTATTATAAAATGACAAGCTAATGCAACTCTTGACACACCCTGTATCTATAAGCGTATCTATACGCGCCCTCAACACATTTATGCTAATGACGGAATTTAAATTTTCAATATCACTAGGTTTTGTCATCTTTTCATCATAATCGCACAAGAGATCATCTCTTACATTTAGGTCATAACCACTAAATAGAGTATTGGCTGGGAATATCAACGACTGGAAATCTGACCTCGCATTACATGAATGCCCTACCGTGCCTTCCTAACTTTTTATCATCCTCCTCTTTTTCTTTCTCTCGTTTCACTGTAATTATTTCTTCTCTTCTAAGAACGATAGTTTCTTCCTCCTCAGTACTACTCTTATCAACCACAAAACTACACTTCCCCTCTCCCCTAGTTTCACCTACCGTAGCCACTACTGTAAGCCATTGCATTCTATATTCTTTATCTCTTTCTTTCAATCTTCCTTCCATTTCTTCTAGCATCGTAATCTGTTTCTCTACTTCCTTTCTACTCCTAGGACTTCTAACTTCGATAATCTGCTCGTTACTTACCTCTAAACTCCTCTTTCCTACATCCAGCATTTCTTCATCCTCTACACGATTTTTCTCTAACGTCTTCGTTAACTGCTGCTCTTTTTCTCTACTCTCATCTATTTCCTGCCCCTCCTCAACATCTATTCTATTTTCAACTAATGTCTTCTCTACCGTAATATTCTGCTTTTTCTCCTTCCTTCCCTTCCTGGCCTTCCCCCCTTCCACCTTCTGTTTTTCGTGCTTGTCTGAGACCCCTTGTTGCATTCGATCCAACATACGTTTCTCCAGACCAGCTAATTTAATGCTCATTCTTTCATCTACCTTTCTCTGAAAGCTCTTCCTCATCTCCTGCTGTGATTCCTTTATGCTAACATTGAATTCTTCTTTCATCCGTCTATTTTCTTCATCAATGGCTTTCTGCATTTTCATCTCCTGAGTATTTACTACTTTCCTTATCCTCGTTATTTCTACTCTTATCTTTTCATTAATTCTCTTCTCCTCTCTCTTACTATGCTCTTTTATCTCAACCGTTACTTCCTTAACTTTCTCCCCTATCTGCTGGTTAAGCTCCCTAATTTCATTTCCTACCACCTGTAACTTTTGTTCAATTTCTACCATTATTTGACCTGCTTCCACCTTCATGTACCTCTGAATGTTTTCCTTCACTGTTTCTTTAAATGTTATAATATCTACTTCAAGCTGCTCATACATCTTACCTAACCTCTCTGTCTCTTTGACGACCTTATCTACTTTCTGACTATTATGCTTTAGTCCCTGATTTAATTTCGTCATCTCCTGTTTTAATTCTTTATTTAACTTCTGACTATTATTTTCCATCTCCTGTTTTAATTCTTTATTTAATTTTTGATTATTACTTTCCATTTCATGTTTTAATTCTTTATTTAATTTTTTATTATTACTTTCCATCTCCTGTTTTAATTCTTTATTTAATTTTTGATTATTACTTTCCATTTCATGTTTTAATTCTTTATTTAGTTGCTCAAATTTATTATTATTTTCCTGTCTCATTTGAACTAATATACTCAAAATGCTATCCTGTGCTGACATCTCCGATGAACTACCCTCTACACTAGTCGCATTAGAATTTACCTCCGCTAAATTCCTAGCTTCGTCTATCTCCATCTCCAGATTCACGCTACTACCATTCTCTTCACCATCTCCCGTCACCTCTATACCACTTCGCAGCTTCATCTTATCTTTATCCGCCATACCGACACACACAAAAAAACTTATTATCACCCCCAAAAATACTTGCACTGAAATATATCCTTTTCCCTTCACGACAAACAATTGGTTTTCGGGCCTACGCTTGTGGCGCAAAATGTAACGTTTTGTTACTAACCTTGCACGAAAATATACATATATAAGAAACTCCACAGTTGTGCGTCCAAATGTAACGTTTTCGCTCCACGTTGAGCGCACAAATGTAACGTTCCCGGTCCTTCTAAGTGACCAAAGGTTACGTTCCTGGCGGGGCTCCAATATTGCGTTCTCCTGGAGTACAGTAGAAGAATCGCAACAAGAACAAGCACCGCTTTACTCACACCACCAATAGCATACTTACCTCTTACCTGTTCATTAGCAATGATTATAATCAGCTCGTGTGGGCGCCAGGACACCTAACACTTACTTTAGATGTGCCAAAGTATTTAATTAAAATAGTGATAGAGCACTCGAAACGTCTTTCTCTCAAGCCGTGGTATAGCTGAGCCATTAACCAATTGTCTTATCGCTACTGGGAGAAGGTATGCATTATGTCTAAAGCTAGCTACTGGAAATGAAAGTCCTACCATTACTTAAGAACAAAATTTAATTGATCAAAATTTAAAGCAGCAAAAGACGTAAAAAGAGAAACAAATGAATTTTAAAAAAATCTGGAAGTTATATTAAATTGGCGAGAGTTACAAAATGGAATATGAATTAAATTTAAACAAAAGCTGGATTCTAATTTGCCATAAACAGAATTACAGAGACTTGATTGGATTTAGTAAAGGAACTCACGGCCGTCTTCTTCATAGTGGTAGTCTGGTTTTCCCTCTGATCTTGCTGGCGGATGTTATTTGGTTCTGCCTCAATATTGTATAGATCCTTATCTTGATACGGGCAGGGAACCAATTTGTCCCGTCTCCCGACTGACATATGTGAATGGCTTTGCTCCAAAATTCACTTTTGTGAATATGATCAAGGACACGATCATATTCACGTCAGTAGTATTAATTTTAAAACTTCTTGAACTGATAAGTTGCGATCTCGCAGCGAAGATGTCTGATAGACGTGAAGATTCAGAAAATCTCAGAAGATTGGGGGTTGAGAGTAGATGACCATTGGTTTTTATGGAAGATGAACTTCCCCACTCTGCAGTATTTCTCGACCAATCAATTAGGTATCCTGATGACGTATCTCCCCACTCCAGATCCCTAAGTTCTGATCATGCCTCTTCATTAGTTGGGTTAACCACGTGGGGTTGCTTCTGAAGTAATTTTAAATCAGCGTCCTGATGCGATGTTCTTCCGAGAATTCGTGACGTCAGCGCTAACTGACCAACTTGCTTTGTCTTGAAGCCTCGCGTCCCCGGAATGTTTGTACATATATCTCGAAAGTCAAGTCTATTTTTGGCGGACTACCCGTGGCGAAACTGACGACACGTTGAACGAAATATTTCCCAATCAAGTCTTGTATAAAATATAACCTATAACGAATCTAACTAAAATCTCCATTTTATAACTTCCGCCAAACAATAATTAAACCCCTTATATATATAAAGAAATTATGGAATAAATCTAGAATCGATATGATAATTAAAATATACATAATAATAATAATAATAATAATAATGATAATACTAATAATAAATTAATTTTGCTGCTTATAAAACATATAAATTAAGGGGAAGTATTCGGACTGTTACATCAGGAATGGAATGAATGAAGCCCCCATCTAGCGGCGAGGATATGGACTGTGCCGGCTGCCAAGGTCTGACGCACTCCTCTGGGGCAATGATTAAATGAATGACAGATGAAATGAAATGATAGTGGAGAGTGTTGCTGGAATGAAATGTTAACAGGGAAAACCGGAGTACCCGGAGAAAAACCTGTCTGCCTCCGTTTTGTCCAGCACAGATCTCACATGGAGTGACCGGGATTTGAACCACGGATCCAGCGGTGAGAGGCCGGCGTGCTGCCGCCTAAGCCACGGAGGCTTATGTATATATGTATACATACAATGTTTATATTACCGGTACATAAGTTTGTAAAAATTGTTTTACTCGTGAAACTTCCGTTACTGACAGTATAGTTGACTTCTATGATTGTTGCGTTATAATAATTATTATTAATTTGGTTTATGTGTATAGCATGTGAACTATTGAATTGTTATTGTCAATAGCTTCAGTGGTGATGTTGTCTGCACTAGTTTGTTATTATGTTCTAAATCATCCGTTCCAATTTAAAATGGCCTAAATGTATTGTAATATCTCGTGCGGCGAATGCACGAATGATACACTGCACTAAATTGAATTAAAATTATGCCAACTTAACTGGTTTTAGAAATTGATCCTCGTAGGGTCCATTCTTGATGCACGCACTCACCGGAAAGTGCTAGATTTAAATTTGTAGCCTGTGATGCGCTCTGGTTGCTATTCTGAGTACTAGTCATTAATGTTACTTGTAAGAGCTCCCAGTGCCATCTGTTATTGGAACTTGTAAAATGATATTACTTGTTTTTTTGTTAGTTTGTGTCGTGGCCGGCAATGACCTAATCTGTATGAATGTAGCCTATGCAAACTTGAGATGGACGATATCAACTATTAACGACCAATCTCTTCCTCGCCTCGCATAAACTAATGAGGCATATGTAAGCGCTGCAGGACATTTAGGGGCTTCTTGAACTCGTTGACACTGCCTAATTTAGGCCTAGGTTTTCTGAGAATATTGTACAAAGTAAATCCTTCTCGCTTAGCATTTTTCTCCGTTATCCTCCAATATTTATTCATTGCCTGGCTTTTTTCGTTATGTTGTTACCTTATCGTTGACGGGATTTTTGCCTACTAGTGTGAATAGGGGTGAACTCTCCAAGAATGTGTGTTCATTTAGATTATCCGGGTTGTTTAATTCAGCTAAGTGAATTTCTATGGCATCTTTTATGTCAAGTTCTCTACCTTTTGTTTCGTAGTGTATGATTCTTAGGTCTGTTTCTATGTTTATGAAGCCATGTCCTGTATCATACATGCGCTCACATACTGCTGAGTGTTTCCTGTGTTTGATGGCATTTCTATGTTCTTTATAATGTGTGTCCATCCTCCTTCCTGTCTACCCTACGTAATTTGCTTGACACCCTCTTTCTTTAATAGAATTAGGCAACGATGAAAAAAATGGCTTCTATGACTTAAATTCAATGAACAACATCTTTCTTAAATAATATTGTAAGGACGTCCATTTTAATGGAATTTTAATTCAAATTATTATTCTTAAGAGTTTATCTTTTACATTCTATTATGCGTTTTTTCTGGCGACTGCTAATGAAGAGAAGAGATAGGTTGGTAGGACATATACTAAGACACCCAGGAATAGCAAGCTTAGTTTTGGAAGAAAGGGTCGAGGACAAGAACCGTAGAGGTAGACCATGGTTAGAATATGTTAAACAGATTGCCTCGGACGTACGGTGTGGTAGCTATGTAGAGATAAAACGATTAGCTCAGGACAGGGAGGCATGGAGGGCTGCATCAAACCAGTCAAAAGACTGAATACTCAACCAACAACCCTATTTATGTTAAGTTAGAGCAAAGCAACCCATGCTGAAGAGGACCCCATTGAGGGTAGGAAGCATGTTACATTAAATAATATAACATAAAAGTATTAACCAGTGCCGCCCGTAAATTGAATTGTCACTTATGGTGAGGTGTGTATTCTTAATACAGAGTATTGTTGCATTTGGTCAACTTCATCAAGGTTATTTACGAAAATACCCCCGCGGAGTGTTCATATACTTATGTGCTGTATTACAGGTAGGAAGCTGCAGATATACTACTGAGTACCGTGGTGCATCTATCAAAAGTACGGTCAGCATTAAATCCGGCAATGAGGTGGATTTGAAGAAGGCTCTAGCTCTTGTTGGCCCCGTGTCAGTTGTCATAGACGCTAGTCAGGAGTCTATGCAATTCTATTCTGAAGGTAAGTTCACTCGCCACCTATTCGGGAAAGGTCAATATAAAGATATAGCTCTGAAATAAGTTGTAGAACTTGACCTAGCATGCTCATATACATTGAAGGGTTCTTAAAAACATATGTTTATCCATCTTTTTGTATCGCCTGCTATCGCTGTGTTGAATCGTACTGAGACATGGTTCCTATCTTATTTAATTGTACTGCTTTTTAAAATTATTTTGAGATTACTGAATGAATGAATGAATGAATGAATGAATGAATGAATGAACAATTAGATAAAGAAAGGAAGAAAGGACGGAGAACTGTCAATTCTTTTTAGCCTATTTTCATTTTATGGAAAAATAGGCTTATGGGATCACCTTTTGTCCATGTGTCTGTCTGTGTGTGCGTGTGTGTGATTCGTGTGTGTGTGTGTGTGTGTGTGTGTGTGTGTGTGTGTCCACCTAATAAAATCTAAACGGATGGAACGAATTCAATGAAACTCGGTAAGATCATAGCACCATTCTGACCGACCCCGGCCGTGCCCTTCAAATTTTATTCTGTCGCACCAATCCAACATGGGGGCTTTGCATTCAGTATCTCCGAAACTATTACCGATATCACCCTGAAATTGTGTACGGTGATAAAGGGCACTACTAGAAATTTACCTATCAGACGTTCAAAAAACTGGTAAATACAAAACCAACATGGTGTCCAAGCGAATTTGAGACTTTTAAATAGACTTTTCTCGCGATTTAACCATCAAAATGTAATGAAACTTGGTACAGCAAATGTATATACACATTGTAATGCACTGGCGTCTAATTTAGTTCAATTGTTTACATAACCTCAAAATGGCGGCTGTGCGAATTATTTTACTGGCATTTTATATCTCAGAAAATTTTACAGATATCGCTCTGAAATCATGTACAGTGATAAAAGGCACTGCTAAAAAATTATCTATGTAACTTTCAAAAACCTGTAAAGTACAAAACGAACATGGTGGCCAAGCGAAATTGAAACATTTTAATAGACTTTTCTGTTGATTCAACCATCTGAGCACAGTGAAATGTGGTACAGTAAATTATTATACATATTGTAATGTAATGGCATCTTATTTAGTTCAATTGTTTACATAACCTCAAGATGGCGGCTGTGCGAAATTTTAAATTTAAGTTTTTATTTCGTGTGTCGTAATCATGCGATCAAAGTGAAAGTTTGAATAATGAAGCTACGCAGTAATTTTCCTTTAATGGTACATAACTCAATGACCTATACATATAAGAATCCAAAATGGTGAGCATCCGAAATATTTTGACGGTTCTCAATATCTACGAATCTTTTACAGCAATCAAACTGAATTTTTTAAATGTTCATAGAGGCTATGAACATAAGTTCACCTATAGGTCTTTCAGTAACCTGGTGAGCACAAATCTAACATGGCGGCGAAACGAAGTATAAATATTTAAATGGACGTTTCTCGTGATTTTTTCATCCGAGTGCAGTGAAACTTTGCACGTTAAATGCTCATACAAATGTTAATCCACTGGCATCTAATGTATTTCAATTGTTTTCATAACCACAAAATGGCGGCTGTGCGAAATTTTAAAATCTCTTTTTTACTTCTAGAGTCCTAATCATGCGATTAAAGTTTCAATACCACAGGTACACAATAATCTTCATGTAATAGTACATAAATAAAAATCCAGCCTGACGACCATCTGAAACATTTAGACGGTTCTCAATATCTACGAATCTATCATATCAAGCAAACTGAAATTTTGTATGTTGATTGAGGCAATTAACATGAGTAGGATATATGAAAATAGGCTGTATAGTTCTTCACGGAACTACTTGTTAAAACTGGCTTTGTGTTTCAGGCGTGTACTACGAGCCCAAGTGTAGTTCGAATTACTTGAATTATGCCGTTCTTGCTGTGGGCTACGGTGTGGAAAATGGCGACGAGTACTGGCTTCTCAAGTTCTCATGGAGCAATACCTGGGGAGACAGTGGCTACATCAAGATCGCTCGCGACAGGTTCAACCACTGTGGCGTTGCATCGCACGCAGTCTACTCTGAAATGTAATAGTAGCTGCTGGTGCCGGCGATTTTATAAAAAAAAATAACGTGACAATCACTTTGAAATAAGTGCTGTTTCTCTTCCGAAACATTTTATACTGATTTTTTTTCTCAATTTGTTCTTGAAAGAACACACGATCATCGAAGCGTTTTCAATAAACATTACTTCTACTTGTTTAGGCCTATATCAAGCTCTTCTATTTCATCTTTCATTAGCGATCCCCATAGGTGTAGGCCCACTCTTCTTCAGTTCCATTTCCCTCACTTCCACAGTATTGGAGGGATTTGCATTGCATTTAATGCCTTACACTTCCGTTTATAACGTCAATTCTTCTTCGTTAATAATGCTCATGACCCCGATATTTGTTCCTTAATATTAAACATCAACCAACATTTTAGTCTAAATTGTTTTCTTGCTGTACTGTCTATTATTATTAGTCTGATCCAGATCTCGATTTGGCATGGACGCAGAAGTTATCACAATTGATTGCACAAACTTGAAATATGCAATTTTAAACCATATTGTAGAGATGGTTCTTGAGAATTGCCACGGAGTGTTGGATTATTACAGTAATGACTTTGTCCAGTATTTTCCTTCTCAGTATTATGCATTGTCCAAACTTTTGGATCAGTACACCCTGCGCTCATAATATCAATTAATATGCATTCATTTTGTAAGAAGTTATTAGAGCAATGGAAACCTGCAGAATAATATGCTAGATATTGTATGGTTCTCAATTATGAAATTTCATTTTGCATAAACCTTTGGAATAAATCTTTAAAAGTATATCCCTGTTGGTGAAATCTGTAATTGACTCTCCACCTACAGTAATGCTGATGATAGCGAAGTACAATATTTTCATGGATGAGTAAATATGATACTGCCTCAAAACTTCATATAACATTCATGCAAGATGAAACATATTACTGACCCTAAGATAACAAACAATATTTACGTTCTGCTAAAATGAGTGTGAGCTACAACAACAAAAATGTCATACCTTCCTTTATTATTGAGCCATACAACATACTTACATATATGTTGGTCGAATGTATGAAATAAAAGCATTTGTAAAGCCTATCAGTCTTTTGTTCTTCCTGTCTGTCCATTTTGTGTAAGTTGAAAGTTATTTTAGTGAAGGAAACCGTAATACGGTATACACAACAGAATACCAATTTAACAGCACCAATGAGAATAAGCTGAGTTACAATGGTGCCACTCCCAACATTTATCTTTACGTTGGTTACTAAACTGAATCCTGGTTTACGTTAACTTACGGTGAGAAGCATCCGCACCAAAGAAAATAACAAGCTATAATAGCAACCACTCCCTAGCATGACAAAAACAAGTCTCAGTAATACACACAATAGTAAATGATCTTGAAGTCTGGAAATCAGAGGCTGCACAATCACATCCATATACAAACCACCACGCGCTGATTTCAAAACCAATGTACCTGATAACTTTTATAATCAACATACACAAATAGTGATTGGTGACGTAAACTGCCACAGCACCATATGGGTCTATGGGGTAGCATTGCAAGAATGGGCGGAAGGCAATCATCTTAATCTTATACATGATCCTAAGCAGCCTGCATCTTTTAACAGCGATAGATGGAAACGCGGCTACAACCAAGATCTGATATTCAGCAGTGAAAACATCTTACAACAGTGCATAAAAACAGTCTTCAACCCTATTCAAAATACACAACACAGGCCAATTATGTGCGAAATATACGCAGCAGTTTGACCACAGACAGATTCTACACACACCCAAAGTACATGGGGCTACATGACCGCGTTGTTGCAACCCCTAAACTTAAGAACCAACCAACCAGTTTCGTTCAGAGGGAGGTTTAACTTCCGGAAAGCCAATTGGTCGAAGTTTACAGATATACTGTATTCTGCAGTTTCCACTATAGAATTTACACCTGAATCATATTATACTTTCGTGGAGGCTGTACAGAGATGTTCCAGAATAGCCATTCCTTGGGATTGTCGAACATCATACGTCCCCGGTCTTATTTCAGAACTTACTGCTCAATATACCGAGTATAAGGTGTTATTTGAAGAAGATCCTTTCGGCCAGGCAACATTGGTGGTTGGGAATAAACTCGCCACATCTCTGAAAGAATCAAAAAGGGCTTCTTGGATTAAAAATATACAAGAACTTGATCTATCCAGAAACAGCCATAAAGCGTGGAGATTATTGAAACGACTTAATAATAATCCAACTAGATCCAATGCAACTCCGCCTGCGGCAACCATGGGGTGGATTGAGTAGCTCCATGGGTGTCGTTGCCGGTCCCAAGCCCGAAGAAAGGAGGAGGGTTAGGGAGACCAGTCTCAACTCTCCCTGTAAAGAATTTGTGAGAGACATAGCAGACCATCTAGCTATAATGGCATGTGCTTAGGCCAGAAGGTGGCAGCCCCACTAAAGCACTCGGGGACTGTGGGCTAACAACCTGCATCTCTTAAAATTTATTGTTAAAGAAACTTCAAGAAGCAAAAGCCGGACGGACAACAAGTTGACAACCTTTGGAATGAAATGGACCACGAGGATCGGATTTTGGAATGTACGGACACTTTACGAGAGTGGAAAGTTACATCAAGCTGTAGCAGAATTTATCAACTATAAACTAGACATAATGGGAATGAGCGAGGTACGCTGGAATGAATTTGGAGAAAATAGACTACCAGGAGGGATGACCTTTCTGTATTCAGGCAAACCCAATGCCGAGGACGACCATGTGAATGGTGTAGGCCTAATTCTAAATAAAACGGCAAAGAAAAGTCTGCTGGAATGGAGACCTATATCAGACAGAATCATAACAGCGCGGTTCAAAGGGCAGGTACGAAATGTAACTATCATCCAATGTTACGCCCCAACTGAACAAGCAGACATGGATACCAAAAACTACTTCTATACAGAGCTGCAGGCAACATTGAATGGGGTGAAACGAGATATTGTCATTGTGATGGGAGACCTAAATGCGAAAGTGGGCTCCGAAAACCTTGGGATAGAAAATATAATGGGGAGACATGGAGTTGGAGAGGAGAATGAAAACAGAGGACTATTTAAGGAGTTCTGTGCGAGCAATGAGTTGGCCATCGGAGGAACGGTGTTCCCACATAGAAAATGTCATAAAATCTCATGGGTATCACCTGATCACAGGACACAGAATCAGATTGACCACTTTGCCATAAGTGGGAAATGGAAAAGATCATTGTTAGATGTCAGAAACAAAAGGGGAGCCGACATAGGTAGTGTTCACCATTTGATGTTAGCCAAGGTGCGCATTAAAATCATAGCTGCAAAGAAGAAATTTGATGTTCCAAAAAAGCGGTTTGATGTTCAAAAGCTGAAGGACCCCAACGTCAAACAAGAATTTAGATTAGAACTGCGTAACAGATACGAAATACTAAATACAAGAGAAGATGGAGTAGAAGAAGAATGGCAGAAAATTAAAGGAGCAATCCTAGAAACTGCAGAGAAAGTAGTGGGATTCAGAGATAACAAAAGGAAGGATTGGATGAGCCAGGACACCTGGGAAAAGGTGGGAGAGAGGAAGAAACTGAAAGCAAAGATGAATACCACAAAAACTAGGAGACAAGAGATGGATCTTCATGCAGAGTACACGAGAGTAGACCGGGAGGTGAAAAGGAGTGCAAGATCAGACCGAAGGAAGTGGGCAAGTGATCTCGCATCAAAGGCGAAGAGGGCTGCCAGAGAAGGAAACATGAAGGAACTTTACCAGACCACAAGACTGCTAGGAAAGAGGAAGGGACCTATAGATCGTCCTGTGAGAAGTAAAACTGGAGCGTTGCTGACTACTGAAGATGAGCAATTGGAAAGATGGCGTGAACATTTTGCAGAAGTGCTGAATAGAGAGGTACGAACAGAGGAAGAAGAGCAACAGGACGGAGAAGAACAGGGAGGTGTAGATGTAAATGTAGAGGAAGATGGAAATCGAAATGAATGTGACGTTCTTGGTAGAATCAAGAGTGGAGCACCTAGTAGAGAAGAGATCAGAGCTGCTCTAAAGCAAAATAAAAGTGGCAAAGCGCCAGGAACAGATAACATCCCGCCAGAGCTCTTGAAACAAGATCTAGCAACAACAGTAGATTTACTGTACCCCCTGTTTTAAAAAATCTGGAACCGGGAAGAAATACCAGAAGAATGGAAGACCGGCACTTCAGTCAAATTTCCGAAGAAGGGCGACTTGACAAATTGCAATAATTGGAGGGGAATAATGCTGTTATCTATTCCTAGCAAAGTGTTGTCACGAATCATCTTTAACAGAATGAAGGACTACCTTGAAATCCACCTAAGAAGAGAACAAGCAGGGTTTCGCAGAAACCGATCGTGTGTCGATCAGATTAATACACTCCGCATTATCCTTGAACAGAGCATGGAATTTATGGCCAGTCTATATCTAGTGTTTATAGACTTTGAAAAGGCTTTCGATTCAGTAAACAGAAGAACCATGTGGAAAATAATTGCAAATTATGGTATTCCGGGAAAGGTTCAGAGTTATGCAAGAAATGTATAACGGATACTCGTTCAAAGTAATGCACCAAGGGAAATTGACACCATCCATTGAAGTAAGAACAGGTGTAAAACAGGGGTGTGTTCTCTCTCCATCAATCTTCCTAATTGTGATATATGAAGTGATGAGGAAAACAAATGAAGGTAAAAGAAGAGGAGTAAGTTGGAATTTAACAGATCAACTAGAAGAAATAGATTTTGCTGATGATGTGTGTCTCCTCTCACAAAGCTTTCGGCACATGAATGCCAAACTGAAAGATCTACAGGAACAGGCAAGAAGGCTAGGGTTAACTGTAAATTCAGGGAAGACCAAATCGCTAAGACTAAACGTAACAAGCGATAGGAAGTTTCAAATAAACGGAACAAACGTAGAGGATGTTAAAGAATTTACGTATCTTGGTAGCATCGTTTCTAAAACTGGAGGAGCAGAAGAGGACGTGAGCAGCAGGATCAAGAAAGCAAATGCAGCCTTTATCCAGTTGCATCCTATCTGGAAAAGCAATGAGATTTCCACACGTACTAAACTCCGAATATTCAATAGCAATGTAAAATCAGTGTTGCTATACGGATGTGAGACTTGGAAAGTAACAAAATCTATCATAAAGAAAATCCAGACCTTTATAAACAGATGCTTACGAAGAATCTTGAGGGTGTTTTGGCCAAATGTAATATCCAATGAAGAACTATGGAATCGTACAAACGAGAAGCCCGTGGATTTACAGTTGAAGGCAAGAAAGTGGAAGTGGGTTGGACATACACTGCGAAAAAACCAGATGGCAATAGAGAGGCAAGCCCTGAGTTGGAATCCTCAGGGACATCGCAGAAGAGGAAGACCGAGGGAAACTTGGAGGAGGACAGTGGAGAGGGAAGCTGCAGAAGCGGGGAGAACGTGGGGAGAAGTGAAGGCAATGGCGCGCAACCGAGTCCGATGGTGATGCTTCGTTGAAGCCCTATGTTCCAGCGATGCGAACAACAGGACTTAAGTCAAGTCAAGATTCAATGCACATTCCAACATCACTGCAGATCAGATATCCCACCAGTTACTCATGAATGGGAAAGGCAGTCACAGAATTAAAGTACCTAAAATACACCAAGAGGTCCAGGCGCAAAGGTGTGATCTTACACTCTCATTCGAGATATCAGAACTAAACAAGGCTATCAAGGAGAGCAAATCTGGTAAAGCACCCCGTTTAGATGACGTCCGTATGGAATAAATTAAGAATTTCGGGCCAGCTACAATAAATTGGTTCCTGCAACTTTTCAATAACTGCATGAGCAAGTGCCAAATTCCAAGGATCTGGCGAAATAGTAGGGTGATAGCCCTCCTCAAACCTGGTAAGGAAACAAACCATCCTAAGAACTTCAGGCCAATTAGGCTTCTGAGTCACCTCTATAAACTATTTGAACGTATGATTTTGAATGGCATTCTACATGTAATTGACCCTCTTCTCATCCGTGAACAAGCAGGATTTCGACCAAATAAAAGCTGTACAGGGCAACTTTTAAATCTTACTCAGTTTATAAAGGATGGGTTTGAAACTCGGCAGGTGACAGGCGTGGTCTTTGTGAAACTTTCAGCAGCATACGACACTGTCCATCATCAGTTACTCAATGTCAAGTTGTACAGTATGACCAAGGATTTCCATCTAATTAGACTTACCAGCACTCTCCTTCAAAACCGTAGGTTTTTTGTGGACTTCCAGGACCAACGCAGTTCGTTATTTCGTTGGAGAGTGCAGAAAAATGGCCTACCTCAGGGAAGCGTCCTGGCTCCAATTCTCTTTAACATCTATACCAAATATCAGCCCCTATCCCCAGTCACAAGAAGCTTCTTGTATGCAGACGACCTAGCCCTTGCTGCGCAGAGCGCGAGTTTTGAATCATTGGAAAGAAATCTGACGTCTGCCCTGAGAAATCTATCAAATTACTTCAGTTGGAACCAACTCATACCAAATCCATCTAAGACACAAGTATGCACCTTCCACTTAAGGAACAGGGAAGCTCATAGTGGTTTACGCATAGAATGGTCAGGTATCCGATTGCAGCATTGTCACACCCCTAAATACCTGGGAGTAACCCTTGATAGAGCTCTTACATTCAAAGCCCACTGTACGAATAACAACATGAAAATCTCCACACGAAACAACCTAATCCTCAAACTAGTAGGGACACGATGGGGCTCACATTCAGAGACTATTCGCACTTCTGCAATCGCATAGACCAGAACAGATAAGAATAACTGGACTCAATGGCAACCATTTGGGAAGGGCCCATTCTTAACAAGCTATTTTAATAATCTCTAGCTTTGCTGGCAGCCTGGTCTTATTCACTACTTTTTGACACCCTGTGGCACAACTATGCCAATTGTGCGCCACTGTAATTTGGTCATCTCCCAGTCCTGGTTTCGATCCGTCTACTCAACTGAATCATAGACCTGAACAGATAAGAATAACTGGACTCAATGGCAACCATTTGGGAAGGGCCCATTCTTAACAAGCTATTTTAATAATCTCTAGCTTTGCTGGCAGCCTGGTCTTATTCACTACTTTTTGACACCCTGTGGCACAACTATGCCAATTGTGCGCCACTGTAATTTGGTCATCTCCCAGTCCTGGTTTCGATCCGTCTACTCAACTGAATCATAGACCTGAACAGATAAGAATAACTGGACTCACATGGTCGACGTGCTGGATCTCATGGTTACCTTTGGGATTATAAGGTCATCTCCCAGTCCTGGTTTCGATCCTTCTTCGTCCTTTAAATCCATGGTTTCCTCTTCTTCTTCCTCATCATTGAGTAACTGCTCTCGACATCCCCCTCATAAGGTAGTTTACTCCATTATGGACTTCATGTTAAAGCTGATTAAAGTCTCGCCCACTTGGTAATGAAAGAATTTCATATTGGCGTCTTGTAGAATAATCGTGGCACAGAATTTACCATAAATTGTACTGAAATATAACCAATCACTGGCTATACAATATTGCAGACTGGAAATACATTAGCTCTGTGTCTGCCAGTGGCTTCAACGAACACGCGGGCGGTGTTCAACTCACTGACGTTATTACTGAGTCCAAAAATCGTTGAAAATCGTTGCCTTCGCACACCAATGTAAATTCCAAGAAAATTGTTTCTTCACCTGTTTCAGTTTAATGTTACTACAAATCGTTTTAGGATACTCATATAGTTCCTTTGATATATTCTGGTACCTCGTGGCTTAGTTACGTTAAAAATCGGACCATGCGGTCGCACAAAAATTCACTGTTTTTGACGAAAAACAATCTTTCACAATTCCAATGTGCTTCTTTCGCACACCAAACATACATTACGGCGTTGTACAGTAATATTAGCAATGTTACGAAGATGTAACTCACGATTAAGACCTTCAATTTCAAATTCACATAAAAAAATCCCGAACTTGCGTCTGCACAATAGTCAAGCAGACTCGGTTTTGGCGTCAGTTTAGACGAGCTCCCCAGTTCACGAAGTAACTCAGTAAGTCGTGTAGCGACTATTAGATCCTAGTTCGAATATATATATATCTCAATGTTGGTTTGTCTGTTATTTATACAAATCTACACCGTTTCACCGATCTGAATCAAAATATGTATACTTACCCTTTGGAACCCAGCGAGTAACATTGTCTACTTTAAATTTCAGACACATCACTCCATTCCCTGTATTTAGGCCCTTTTGCACAAATCTACACCGTTTCACCAATCTAATAACTTGAAGGATATATTGTCGCTAGGCGACAACGACTAGCACTATTTATAATGATAGTCAACGCCGCACCATTGATGGACAGGTTGTCACTAGGCAACAACGATTTACTCTGTATCATGATAGTCCAGTAAAATTTTCTAAACGACACATGGGCAATTTACTTGCCCTCAACGGTTAAATGATTTTCAACTGTATCTACAGAAAAACTATAGGCAGGGTAGAGGATTGTGAAGGAAAGGAGAAAGCTGATTTTCCAGTCAGTTTCAAATGTTTTATTAATGTATGTTCAGTCATGGTACACATTGTACATTCTTTCACATGTGAGTCATAACTTCTGATGTGTGTGGCTTATAAGTCGACTGGAGACAGGATTGAAGAAGGCCATGCCGGGCTGCACTCAGATGATCGGCTACGCTGCAGGACGGTGGCAAACAACTGATCACCCACAGCCAAGTACACTCCAACGCAGGAAAACCTCTTGGCTAGCTCCGATCAATCCTCAAGCTGAAGAAGCTGTAAACTCAAACAGAATTATTTTTGGTGAACATGAATTTTCAGCCTGTAAAGCAACACAATTCCAGTTAACGCAGCATTTCTTGCAAGAAATAAGAGGGAGGGGACATTTGGAAGATGTGGTTGAACGCAATGGTGCAACACATTACCATTACATTCAATTACCTCCCCCCCCACCTCGGTTTAATGGTAATTAAAACCTGTTTCTGGCATGTTAAAAGGACCCCTGCAGGCCAAATGTACGGAGCCACATCATATTACTGTTAAATACACAGAAAAAATCTGCATCACAGGAATATTGTGTCCATTGTATTAAAAGAGAGAGGGGAAAGAATGTGTCCAACAGACAAGTTGTCAATATTTTTGAAAATATCCTATGCCCTTTAAATATAAATTTACATTGGTATTTAACCTCACCCATTATCTCACAACATGTATGTTTTGAAATGAGCACATTAAATGCTAAGATCTCTCGTATTAAAGTTAGGAAATGATGACATTGTTGCTTTGTTGAAGAAGGACTGGTGAAGTTCAAAACATGTGCACGTATACCTACCCCCTTTTATATTTTCGGTCGTGTGGCCTCCTGAGAGGCCGAGTGCAGGTCTTTCTAGTTGACGCCCGTGGGCGACCTGCGCGTCGTAATGAGAATGAAATGATGATGAAGACTGCACGTACACCCAGTCCCCGAGCCACGTGAATTAACCCCAGGAGATTAAAATCCCTGATGGCTCGACCGGGAATCGAACCCGGGGCACTTTGGGTCAAAGCCTAGCGCGCTAACCATTTAGCCACGGAACCGGTTACCGAATATGTAAAAACTTTACATTAAACTATACACAGTATGCCCACATGTAGCCTACTGAAAGTGCAATGTAAAAAAAATTGTATCTCCTTTGGAAATTACTACAACATTAACATACTATTACACCAGATTATATATATTTCCATAATACCTTCACAGCACGTGTGCCAACTGTCCAACTCTGCCTGGGTGTATTCCATCTCTCCAACCCAAGGGGCGGGGGGGGGGGGATCAATTCATTAGACAAGTAGGAAGCCTCAAAGAATAGCCAAGGTCGGTCCTTTTAGTCGCCTCGTACGATAGGCAGAGGATACCGTGAGTGTAGTCTAAACCCCCACCCACAGGGTGCGACAGTGTTGAAGCCACCCAAAGAAATTATATTGTGTTGTTGATTAATTTCGGGGCTTTGCGACATTGTGGTCAAGTGGTCCCGTGTACATAGGTGTGTATGGAATTTGTCCGATAACCTGTGTTATTGTGAAGACTGTATTAGTGTGTGTAGTTGTAACTCAGATCAGAATTAGGAAGGAGGCGGCTGTGGTCTTAATTAAGCATTCACCTGGAATAGAAGTGGGGAAACCACAGAAAGCACCTTCCAGGATGGCTGAGGTGGGATTGGAACTCACCTCTTCTTAGTTTTTGCTTTATGAGGCTGAGTGTACCCTGTTCCAGCCCAACCCTCAGGCCAGAATTAAACTTCTTGGCAGAGCTGGGAATCGAACACGAGACTCCGCGGTAACAGCCAAGAGTCACTACACAATGAGGCAGGCAAGAAGTTATGTATAAGGTCAGTCACTGTGCATAGTTGATCTGTGACAAGTGGCAGTATACCTGATGTGACAATTGGTATCCGGGTTACAATAGCAGTGGCATCCACAATCACAATATTGTTCCAATTAAGAATTTTCTACCTCTGAAGGGACAAAGCTCCAGAGGCATTTCGTAATAGTAGCAAGTCTATGAATTCATCGCTACAAGTCCAGATATTACAACCCACCGAATAGCAAGGCATTTGAGAGGAGGGAGTTAAGTCATGACCACCGATAAGAAGGCCAGCTCACTCACAGATTACCTACTACTAGGGTCTTTGCAGGGGGTGTCAACCAGATAGGGATTATTTGGCACCATCGGTGTAGTAGCGCGGCCAGTCGTATGGTGCGCTGTATATCGTCGTGCCAACATATGCATGATACACGTTGTAATTAAATTGCAAACATATCCCTATATTTAGTCAATAAATATACACATAATTGCTAATTGACATTTCCTTGCAATTATCTTGCTCACAGACGATAATTACGGCACTTATCATTAAATAAACATTATTTTTGTCGGTTGGCGGCATTGCCTTCCTGCGCACTACTTCTGTTCAAACATGGCGCTGTATTTACATTTTCTGTACATTACAGCAATATTTCTTCCCCAGAGTTTTCGATTTCGCCTTAAATAGGGGACGATAACCTAGATGTTAGGCCCCTTACAGCAACAATTATCAATATCAATCGCCTTAAATACACGTGTTTCTTGATGTTCTGTGAAAAAGAAGTGCCGTAATCTTGGCGTTTTCAATTGGATGTAACCTGTAAACCAGTACCGGTATTTCCATTTCTGAGGTAACAACCGATAATGCATTATGTATTATTCAATTGATTTCTTAAGAGAGTGCTGATATTATCGATAGGATTCTTATGAGAGCCATGCATTATTATTTGTGGACTTCCGTAGTCGTAGAAAGCTAGATTTAATGACTTTAATTTAATTATTTTTTGTTAGATTTTGTATTTCATGGTTTCTGTACCTCATTCTGTATATTTCGTATGTAGGTTATGGAAAAACATCACTCAGAATCTTGTGTTCTTGGCTGCAAAAGTAGAGGTTGGAGATACGCTCCTTTCATCGCTTCTCAGTTGATTACTTAAGGTATGTATCAATAATTAGGCTATTCTGTAATTATTTAGTCAGGTTCCTTTGATGGCACTATTTAAATTAAATTTAAAGTGATGATCCTCACGTCCTACATGGAGAAATCGCCACTGGGAGGGAGTATGGAAAAACAACGCTCAGGACAGCTTCTGGCAGTGCGGGGAATCAAATCTCAAATCTCCAACCTCCAGAGTTGCTGCAGCCCCCCATTGGGGGTGCTATGCTCCCAGTTTATATCTTGGTTTAGAGTTCCCACATTTCTATACTCACGGCAGTGTCCACATGAAAACTCCACAAACAATTCGATCTTGAAAAGGAAGCGTGCTAAAGCTTGATAATGTGACGTATCTTGTTCTGCCCCTCGCTCTGAGTACTATACCGCTATTGTGTGTTCAGAAACGGTCAGCAATGCTGTGACCATCCTTCAGTCAGCTCTCAGCTGTAACTGTTTAACAAGAAAATTAATTGTTTTGTAAAATAGTCTTTGGGACTACCTTGCGCGCCCTCTCGATAACCTCTGTCTCGCTGTCACTGGCAGTACTGTAGTTCTACATCTCAGCCCTAGATGGATGAAGTGTGACCTTCACCGCCCGGAGTAGAATGCACTGTTTTATTAATTCATTCATTTTGTACACTTGAATTAATCGTACAGCATGTGGGCTGTAACATGTAGGTCTACAATGACCACGATGCGACTAACATAACCTAATCAATTTGTAAGCGACTTGAAGTGTTCGAAACTTGTAATTACTGTCTAATTAGGCCTACTCACTCGGCCAATCTGACACCTGCCATGTTTTAAGTACGGTATTCTTTTAGTAAGATCTCTTGATCCAAAACCTTGACTTAATGAAACTTGGCCTAGTTATTTTTATTGGATGATGTGTGTAGGCCTAATATGTGGTTCAATTTTCTTTTTTGTGAGGGGGGAGGTATAGCTCCCACCTACACCCACTCCCCAAATATCAAGTTGAGGAATTTTGGGTATTAGTGACCCATGTGGACTCACATGTGGATTAGTTACATTAATCACAGGATGAACATTTTAGTTATTTATTGAAAGGTGAGGGAGGCAGTCCTATGGGTTGGATCAATCATAGATGTCCATTACATTAATAAATAGCTTCTGTGTTTTACTAAAATAAAGGTAGCGCTAAATGAACATAGAGCGAGCGATAACATTCTCTATAATAGATGAATTAGCCAAAATACCTTATGAAACGATGAGAAATAAATCGGGGAGCGTTGTTTTAATAGTTGTTTCCTCCTCCGCTGTCTGTGACCCACCCAGCCATCCCAAATAGAATCAGAGCATATAGGCTAGCGAAAATTACATCTGAGGGTGCCATTGTTCAAATCAATCATCTTCAAAACAATACCATAACAGTACTGCCAAACAAAGAAGTGGCCAGTTTAGTCTCTAGTGCGCAGCACTCAGTTCACTGCTCTTAATTAGGCTAGTGTATGCAATATTTTCACTTCTCTGCAATGATTTTTTTCCCACGGCTGAAATGAGTTATTTTTGTTATATGCTCTGTGATTATTATGCAGTATATCGCTCCGCTGTAATAAATATGTATAATTTTTTCGTACAACTTTGGTTTTGATAATGGTTACAGCTTAACGCATCCCGATGAACTTCTTTTTTTGATCAACAGTGATTTTGTATCCCAGTTCTTTTTATTAACAGTGATTTTGTATCTCACATGTTGGCAGCAATGTGTGCGCCTCGGTGCGTGCCGCTAGAGTGAGCCTTGATGACAGTTGAACGAGATGCAAGCGGTGTCGAAACATGGCAGCCGTTTTTAAAATATCAATAAATAGAAAAACATATTTACGTACTTTAGCATATAATGAGGTTCGGTAGTGACCAGGGTTCCTAATTTCAATATGTAATACCGCCCAGAAGATGAAACAAGGACACAAGGTATGTAAAAGTTACATTCATGTCTGCTGCAAGTGTATAATCCGCGTTCCACTTACATTCAGAATTAAGGTAGCACTGAATGAAAGTAGAACGAGCGATAACATTCTCTATAAGGGGCCGATTATATTCTTGGTAATTAGTGTCGATGATTTTCTGTAACAGCGAGATAGATACAAGACAAATATAATTGGTTTATTGTATGCCAATGTAATGGTTGATATAGGCTAGCTAGTATATTTATTCGCACATGTTACTTTACCTAGGTATTAATTCTGAATGAAAGTAGAACGCAGCTTATACACTTGCATCAGACATGAATGTGACTTTTACATACTTTGTCTCCTTGTTTCATCTTCTGGGCGATATTACGTAGGCCTATTGAAATTAGGAACCCTGGTCACTACTGCACATCATATATATGTGCTAAAGTACAGGGTGCCAGGAAAAGTTCTCCGCAGTGGCTACGTGCAGAAGCGAGAGGTTGCGTCAGCAGTTTAGTTCGCTGCACGGTGTCCCTGATAGGGCGAAGGCCACATGCGTGGGCTGTGGGCTGAAGGCTGTCGAAATCGTCAGTGCGTATAGTTAGATTATTGGAAGATTGCAACAGTATGTTATGAATGGCTGGGTGAGTATAAAGTTTACAGTTTGTTATGATACAAGCGACAGCCGTGCTGCCAACGTAACTGGTGACGTAATCTCTCGCAGCAGCTTGTAGGCACTGCGGACAACATTCCCTGGCGCCCAGTATGTAAATATGTGTTTCTATATTTTGCTCTTTTAAAAACGGCTGCCATGTTCCGACAGCGCTTGCATCTCATTCAACTGTCAACAAGGTCCACTCTAGCGGCACACACTGAGGCGCACAAATTGTTGCCAACATGTGGGATACTAAATCACTGTTGATAAAAAAAAGTGGCATACAAAATCACTGTTGATAAAATAATCATTGATCTGGACGCGTTAGGCTGTAACATTGTCAAAATACATTGGATTGGACGAAACGAAGGTTAGAATGGTCAGGTGTTGGCGAGGTTGATAGTACTGTTTTGATGATAGTTGATGTGAACAATGGCAGCCACAGCTGTAATTTTGTCTATATAAGTCGTGATTCTTTTTGGGATGGCTGGATGGGTCACAGAGAGCGGTGCTGGCCAGCACGTGCGTACTTCCATCCTCCCGCTCTTTTCCTCATGCTCATAATATCATTAGCACCGTTATTACATTTATTACATTCTTACTCGGATGGTTTTCAAAAATCTTAAACAAACCAATGCTTAAATCTGTTCGGTGCAAACTGTAAAATAAAATATTAGCCCCTCAAATTGAGGAGAGGCCTAAATTATGGTAATGAATAGCAATAACAATATTACGAATACTATCATAAAGCAAAAATGATCAAAGCGAAACGACAACACGTGATTGTTTCCGTGATATTTAGTTATTTATATTTCCTGTAGAATAAGTTTCAAGTCACAAGTAACACACAATTGTATTACAAAATATAGGCTCATTGTGTAGACTATTAAGTCACCCTTTAGAAGACAGAAGCTAATCACAGTAGTCTTACTAATTACAAGAGCAGAGGCGGTAGCCTACGCTCCTGCGCGCGACTGAATGGAATTAATGGTTCGCCTGATGCTCAGAACTGACACTAACACAGCTTCATACATAAATAACGGTCTCTAATGAATTATAAGTATAAAGTATAAATAAGTGTAAATCCTACACGAAAAAGTAATTAACGAATTAAATCAAACAATTATAACTCATAAAAACAACAGATTATGAAACGCAGCAAGGTGAGTGTGCACTGGAGGCAACCGAACAAGCGACAGATCGGCAACAAGCACGTGGTGAAATAGCATCATTGAAATTGGCAGCGCTGTATAGTTTCCATGGCAACAAGCCATGCGAGCGATCTAGTCGTCAGCTGTTTTTGCCCAGTGGCGCTGAACTGTCAGATTCCAACTCTGGAAAATACACCTAGGCCTATAGGTAATGAGTTATTGTTCTTTCAAGGGGTGGAACTACGAGGTCATCTGCCCCTTATGGAGAATGTTATCACTCGTTCTACTTTCATTCAGTGCTACCATAATACCACCTTGTGGTGTGGTAGCTGCCACTCCTGAGGTCCTGGGCTAGTTTCCAAGTAATTTAATTCTGGTCTGAGGGTTGGAACGACTCACAATCAGCTTCGTGAGCCAGAACTGAGAAGAGGTAGGTTCAATTCTCACCTCGGCCATCCAAGAAGTGGTTTTCCGTGGTTTCCCCACTTCCACTCCAGGCTAACGCCGGGATTGATCCTAACTTAAGGCAATGGCTGCCTCCTATCCGCTCGTCATCTGAATTACAAAAAGTAGGCTATACTGCTCGGGTCCATTTTCCATGTTCTATGAACTTGCGGGGTGAGGAGAAAGAGCAGGGGAGGGTCGGGCGAGAAGAGAAGGATCTGTCAACAGCCCACCGTGATATCTGGTATTCCTTTCTATTCCAATAATGCTAACTAGGGATGTTGCTCAAACCACTGTGGTGTTAGGAATGTGTGAGTGAGTCACCGACCAATGTATTTGGTTCTGTACTATGCACGGACCAAGGAACCTCATCACTCGTCAACACCACTGCGATGCACATTTCTCTCAGGTTCACGCAGCTTATACCCGAGCAGTACACACTACTACAGATACTACAATAACACAGATTATCATACAAATCCTACATACTTCCAAATACATGGGGCTAAATGTATTAATATCAACAACACAATGATTCTACAATAAGAGATTCTTTTAAAATGTAGTTAAAGTAAGTGCAACCATACACATATCAGCAAATTCAATTTCTCCATTTGAAGCATTACATATTTCATTAAGTTTACTGTTTCAACATACAAACTTGCACGTGTTGTAGGAATTTGCTGTTCGTCAGTGTTAGCCATGGCATAAAGGAGGGAAGAGGTTCATTATCCTGTGCTATAGCCTACTGTTATGCCTTGGCAAGAAAGAAGAAAGGAACATGCCTCAACATTTACTTTTAGGAGGACCAGATTTGATTTCTGTATTTTTGCTAAGTGTGATCTTGGCTCTCGCTGTTATTTTTCTTCGTTGACAACTTTTTAAATAAAACATGATGATTTCTATCAGTATTGAGTGTTTTTCTTGTTTTTCAATGAAAGTCCTATTTCTCCTTTCCCCTTCACAGGATGTCATAGAATTTACTGTATTAGTGTGCGATGATTTCTTTGATGTACTTACTGTATTTCACCCTGTAAAAATTTGTGACCTGGATATATTTTAAAGGAAATATGAAATGAACTACTGTATAGAGATTTTGTATTATCCAATTATTTTTCTGAAATTTCAGTCTCCCAATGAATTTGGCACTAAGTGCACTAACAATTTTAGTGTGATCTGGTTACACCACCTGTTTACTTAGCATTCTCTCTTAACATTTTACTGTTATTGCTAACAGCATCAAGCATTTTAAGATATGAATATTCTCCCTTCCCAGTACTTTTCCTTTGCGGTTTATTCTAATAACTAATTGGTTATAGGCCTAATTAGGCCTAATGTGGTTAATTGGAAGGGACCATTTTTTAAGGTGAGTAATAATATGCTGCTGGCCTTTTAGTAGCCTAATTCTTGTCACTAATGCAATATGCTCCAATTGAAACTGAAAGAAATGTAAACATGTAAATTATTGATGAGGTCATGTCCTAAAATAGGGGCAGATGACCTCGTAGTTCCGCCCCTTAAAACAACAACTAACTAACATGTCCTAAATGCTGTGATTGTTCATTTCAGAGTTCTGGAATTCACAATTTCCCACTTAGGTATTATTTAAAAGAAAAACTGTTATTGGTATTTTGAATGTGATTTATTTATTGTAGATCATATGATTATCTCCACACTTAAAAACGTGCTATAAGTATTGGGAAGATTGTGATTTTCGGAACATTGAAGTGGGCAGAGCATTTAGGACGAGAATATTTAGCGGAACGAGGGGAAGGGGTGGGGTAGGTTACCCGCACGGCCGTGCTACACGTCAACTAGTACCGCGGTCAAACACCAGACAGCGCTGAAGTCTTAGGTGCCAAATATTAGCATGGCTGTCGGCTATCTGTAGTAGTAGGTAATCTGTGCAAAGACCTATAACATTGTGAAACAGCATCAAGATCCAAATACTCACATACAATAACCGGCACAAAGAGTAAAAAATTAGACTCAATATCACGTCTAGTTTTGGACCCTACAAACTACCTCTATAAATAAAACAGTTCATGTACAGGCCGGACGTTTGTTTTAGACGAGTGAAAAATCTTAATGGAAGCCTGGAGGCGAGTTACTACAGTACCTGTGTTGTTATCAGCTGCTCCAAGCAGTCCGATAATTGACTAAGCTGTTTCACACTCCTACTGAAGTACAGTCATTGGCAAAGATAATGACGTTCTGTTCGTAACTACGTAACGTGTACTTCCGCGACACACAATACTTCGATGTGGACTGTACTGTCTGCTCAAGTCTGGAATTCCATTACATCAGATCGGTGGTGACAAGTGTGAAGCGATAGGGTGAGAGAGTGAGTGTGCGTAGGCTCACCCACAGGCTTCAAGGTCAAGGGCAATCGTCTAAAACAAACGTCCGGCCTGTAGTGACTAACATAGACAAACATCGCTCGGCGTTGACATATTTAGGTTTTACTCGCTAACCGTTGGAGATACACGAAAATTGATAAGGACCTTTCGGAGAGAAAATTAAATTTTAAAGCTCGTAGTGCCATCAAAGGTTTGCTATTTCTTAGCGTTCTCTTTTTATTTGAAATGGAAATATGAAAATAGTCGCCATTTTTAAATAGTGCAAAATATAGAAATCAAAAGTAGCCTATATGTAAGCCTGGTAAATCAGCTACGTCCATGCAAAATTTCATTTAAATCGGACCAGTGGTTCTTGTGTTATTGAGTAACACACAGACAGACCCACACCATCTCATTTTTATATATTAGTATGATTAATTAATTTATCGTATGGCTTTTAGTGCCGGGAGTGTCCGAGGACATGTTCGGCTCGCCTGAGTCTGTAGCTGCTTCAAGCGGAAACCCGAAAGGGTGAGCTACAAGTTCCGTTAGTATGTTGATGATGGAAATATGAAATTTTGAAACCAAAGGGTGTGGTGACGTCACAAATGTGGGTTTTACTCGCTAACCGTTGGAGATACACGAAAATTGATAAGGACCTTTCGGATAGAAAATTAAATTTTAAAGCTCGTAGTGCCATCAAAAGTTTGCTATTTCTTAGCATTCTCTTTTTATTTGAAATGGGAATATGAAAATAGTCGCCATTTTTAAATAGTGCAAAATATAGAAATCAAAAGTAGCCTATATGTAAGCCTGGTAAATCAGCTACGTCCATGCAAAATTTCATTTAAATCGAACCAGTGGTTCTTGTGTTACTGAGTAACACACAGACAGACACACACCATCTCATTTTTATATATTCATCATCATCATTGGTTTGCAGTCCTAAGACTGGTCAGTTGCCATAAAAACATGTCCAGATCGTCCCGTCAATTGCCGCTTCCTTCATTGAATTATAATTCTGTGCTTGGGTGTCGTTTAGCATTTGTTTAAGGAAGATATTTCTAGGTCTTCCTCGTGGATTTTTCCCCTCAATGAACCCTTCTGCCACAGTTCTCATTAAATTGTGGAGTGGCGCATTGTGTGACCCCACCAGGCGAGACGGCGTTTACGGATTGTGCATAGGATTTATCTCCGTTGGTTCACGGTGTCGGGAACCTTTTTGTTCGATATCCTGTCTCTCCACGTCACATTTATCATCTTACGATAGCACCACATCTCAAAGGCTTCAAGACGGTTCTTTTCATTTTTATTTAGTGTCCAGGTTTCACAGGCATACAACGCAACTGTCCATACAAAAGCATGGAGCATTCTCATTCGGAGGGAAAGCTTAAGCCGACTGGTACACAGTAATCTCCTCTTTTGCATAAAAGCTAGTTTTGCCTGAGCAATGCGGCATTTAACTTCAGTGGTGCACCTTCCGTCCTCTGTAATCTTTTGACCTAAGTAAGTGAAGGATTTGACTTGTTGTATGTCTGAGTTATTAATCTTTATTCGAAGAGGTTTAGGGAGTTTTGAGACTGTCATGCATTTGGTCTTTGAGGTATTTATTTTCATATATTAGTATGATAAAAAATAACGCGATTTAATAAAGACTTAGAAAATTATATGGGTACATTAACACTAATTTTGGGTTCATTATTAACATCTTGAGCATGAGATAATCGTCAGCCGAGTTGATTCATATTACGTAAATATATGTCCAGCAATTCCCCGAATTACGGTCTTCATGTTAGTAGCACAGATATATTTGAGTTCATTTTGTTGCTGTCAAGGGAACAGGAATGTTCTAGATTTGCCATTGAGGTGAGACATTTTAGTTAAAAAGTAACTTAATTTTTTAAAGAACTGATTTGTTTTTGTCTTTTGAGCATATTGTATTACTCGAAAAATTCGGGATCAAAATACATGAAACTTTTCTTGTGTGATAATATCTCATAGAGAAATGGAAATACTTGTAGAGTTGTTGTTAATTCATTTGAGGGGCTTGAGACACCTTGGTCATCAGCCCTGTGTAGTTGGGAGTGTGATGAAGCTGTCTGGCAACCTGTATTGCTGTGATGATTGTAGTTGTGTGTGTAAATGTATCTGGGACAGGGATGGAGTAGACGCTCCGGGACTTGAGCAAGGTACTATCCCGGCAATTTCCTGTAGGGAGTGTAGCAAACCCCGGGGAAAAACACCCTCTGGATAACCGCTGTCAGCATCGGGATTCGAAACTACGTTATGCGTACTTACCACAGCTGCCCTCGAGGCCATGGTGCAAGTTTGACGAGCACGGCTACGCCGCGGGACGAAATGCTTGTAGAATGCTGGCTACGCTACTGTATGGGGCCAAGCTCTCTGCTGACTCGGTAGACGCGTGGGTTCGAGCTTCACCATCGGCCGCTTCAATCCACATCCTTGCCCAGTTTCATTCATCTTCATCTATTGCACCTCTCATCCCGACGCACTGGCCGCCCACGGGTGTCGACTAGAAAGACCTGCACTCGGCCTCTCAGGAGGTCACACAAAAGAAATTATTCAAACGTTCACTTCGATCGCTTGATTAGGAGACAAGAAATAAAAACTCAATTTCAAAATTTCGCACGACCACCATCTTGGAGTTATGAAACAATCGAATCTCATTACATGCCAGTAGATTTTGTATGAACATTTACCGTACGACGTTACACTGCGCTAGGATAATTAAATCGCGAGTTAATTCCATTTAAATGTTTAAATTTTTAGATTCGCTCAGAAGATAATCTGTGGCTCAGTGTTGGCTTCAAAACTCCCTATAGTTTCATCCAACCGGTAAGCATGCACTATCTAGCGAGGAAACGTCATACTCTTAACGATACTAGTGCTCCCTTCTGGACGAACTTCAGGACTGTACGAAAATACTCAGTGGATCGTGTTGCTCTCTGGTGGCACTTTCTGTACTACGTCACATGGAAGGTCAGCGATCCAAGTAGTAGTGGCTTTGGCGAGACCTGAGCGAATCTGGAACGAGGACAATACGTCATTGAACAAAATTGAACTTGGCAGGTTTCAGTGTCGTAGGTAAAGGGCCACCGTCATAATATAAACAAAATGCAAAGACGAGGCCATGGCAGAGCGCAACCAATGCCGACCTCAATGTGAGCAAAACAGCATGTTCCGAGTTGAGAGACTGCAGAAGAAATGCGAATATTGTAATACGGAATCTTTGTTCATTGAGACGTTGGCCTCGCTCAGTCAGGAGACTTGGGAGACAGGTGGGTTCGAATCCTGCTTTTTGCCTTCCTAAAAATAATGTTCTTTGTCTTTCAATTCCATGTAAATGGTGTCTTTCGCAAAGCCCATGCCAGGTTTCTTCGGAATATTAAACCCAGTTACGGTACCGGTACTAACAAATACGCACACCAGTAAATAGGTATATCCTCTGCTGTAACTTACAGAGCTAAACATTGTTCCACGAAATGGTTTAAATTAATATGACATCAATAAATGATCGGAACCAATACCGGTACCAACAGCAAACATCCTGAATGTTGGTTTTATTATTATTATTATTATTATTATTATTATTATTATTATTATTATTAACTAGCTGTTCTTCCCAGTATTGCTCGGACTTAAAACTGAAAGTTAAGAGATCGTAAATTTGCTCGCTTTCTTGAATTGCCTTGTATGACAAGGGATGTTGTGGAGATCATCCGAATTAATATCCGTTTTATGACCATTCTTTTATGTTTAGGCCTACTCTCTGTACATAATTGGTGAATACATTATTTTTAAGGTGGGTATTGTATCCACTTATTACCTGTAGCATACGGAAATTAAATCTGAAAAATTCAAAGATTACAAAACCACCTCAATATTGATAAACGCATGTGATAGGTAGGGCCCGGATTTTTTAAAATGCATATGCATATTTTGACATATTTTGAAGTTTAGTGCATATTCTAGACGTAACAGCATATTCCGGTATATATGTCTGAATTTAAGGACAATTACAAGCAAGAACTACTAAAATAAATCTGTTCTGTGCATCCCTAGCTAGTTGCCTATATTATGTGCATCCCTCACTAATTGACGTTTTCGACTCTCTGTGTAACGGCACTTTACTTTCACAACTGACAATGGCAACAGATAGCTTAGGTATGGATAGGCAGATTGGCTGGACTTCCCGGAATTCCTTTCTCTACCACAGTAGATAATAATCTCAGGGGGTTGGGCAATTGGTCAGGACAGAAGTATCTTCTGTTCACTAGTTACGTTCCAGTTTAATGCCCTGCATATCAAGTGTTAGTTTCTAAAATTGCCTAAGGAAAAGAGCAGGAGAAGAGATTTACTAAATCAGTGGGTTTCGGGTAATAGGGACTATTCAACACATGGTGTCATCGTGTACTGTCAAGTTTGCTCAAAGGAAGTAAAATGTGAAAAGAAATTTCAGCTTGAACAGCATTCAAAAACAACTGCACATATTAAAGCAAGGGAGGAGAAGAACAGCACACCACAACAACTACTTCTCACGCAGGTAAAGCCTAAGTCCGGTATTCTTAATACATTTTCAAATGATCTTTGTAGGGCTTTCGTATGCAGCAACATTCCATGGAATAAATTAAACAATCCAGTTCTGCGATCATTTCTTGAGAAATATTGTGTAAATCAAAAAATACCAGATGAATCAACTCTTAGGAAAAATTACCTACCTCCGCTATATGAATCTACCCTGGAATTGATCCGTTCTGATATCGGAAGGAACTATGTCTGGATATCGGTGTATGAGACAACGGATTCATGTGGCCGTTACATAGCAAATTTCGTGGTTGGTAAATTACATCCAGACGAACCCGGTAAGCCACATCTTCTTGCTTGTAAAGTACTAGAGAAAACCAATAGCAAGATTTGTAAATGATTCTCTGCGACCATTGTGGCCATCTGAAATTGAGGATAATTGTTCTAAAGTGCTTGTACTGCTCACAGATGCAGCTTCATATATGTTGAAAGCAGCAAAGGCCCTCCAAGTATTTTATCCGAAACTCATACACGTAACCTGTTTAGCGCACGGATTACATCGCGTTGCAGAAGAAATACGCACACAGTTTCCAGCTGTTAACAATTTAATTTGATGTGGGAAGAAGCTGTTTCTGAAAGCACCAGCTCATGTCCAGTTCTACAAAGATTGTCTACCTGAAGTTCCTTTGCCACCTGAACCTGTCCTGACTAGGTGGGGGACATGATTATTTGCAGTATCATTTTATCAGGAGAATTTTAATGAAGTGAAAGAAGTGGTTACAAAACTTGAAGATGAGCATATTGCGTGTGTCCGTGATGCAAAAGTTGTGTTTGAAACCGCTACTGTTTATCAAGATGTGAATTTCATTCATGCACATTTTTCTAAACTTCCAAAAGCCATTGAGAGCTTAGAATCTTCTGGTACTCCCCTCCATGAATCACTTGATCTCGTTGAGAAAGCTGCATCTTCATTGAATTCCGCTCCAGGCGAAATTGGAGAGAAGATTAAATGCAAGTTAGAAAAGGTGTTGAATTCGAACCCAGGACTGAAGAAGATTAAGTTAATTTGTCAATACATGAGTAAAACTAGGGTATCCTTGCCAGATGTATGCTCCGAAACTTTGGTGCCCGTGTATAAGTACTGTCCAATCACGTCAGTTGATGTAGAACGATCATTCTCAGCCTATAAACTCATTTTGATGGACAATAGACATAGTTTGTCTCCAGAAAACCTTGAAAGACTACTAGTTACCTATTGTGATGCTTCTTTTTGCAACAAATGATACCTGTAATTAGGTAAGTGAATAAAATTGCATGTTTTAAGTGCATATTTCATTATTTTCCGTGCATATATTCTAACTTTTTAGTGCATATTTGCATGCATATTTTCAGGTTTTTAGTGCATATAAATCCGGGCCCTAGTGATTGGAAACAAGTACGGTAGTTCCGTAAATAACTAAATAGCCTATTTTCATTTATCCTGCTGGTCATTTTCATTAAACATTCCCCCGTCTATTAAGAGGATTTTCCATGTGATGTACTAAATAGCATTTGGTACCCGAGTTATGTTGTATATAGAGCAACAATTTCAAGCTCAATATCCATAAGTTTTAGTTTTTTTCAGACAAGAAACATAAAAATTATATTTCAAGAAAGTTAAATTTTATTTTTATGGTACTGTCTTAAATCAAAGCTTCCATTGCTCCTCATGATAAAACTCACGTCAACACACCTTCAACACTGGAAAATATATTACACGATGATACTTATCCGCAATACACGAATACAGAACTAAGGAACTGTGTACTGATCTAACAACTTACCGGGGACAGGTTCAATAGAACACGGTAAAATATGTTTCAGATATAAACATGCGTATAAGCCATAATTTACGATGCCTGCAGTAAAATATTGGGGTAGATGGCCTTGTATTTTACACCTCAAAACAATCTCTACCAACACCATTACATTGAGAAATATGACTGAATCGCTAACTGCAGAAAGGCAACAAGTCCACAAATCCTAATTTTTCAGGAATTACGAAAAACTGTTTTGACACTTTATTTTCAAACTCAGGTTTTCCATTCTTTTTTTTAGTTATTCAACGGTTTGTATGGGTCTAAAAGAGATATACAAATTTGTTAATGCATTTGTTTATAAGGGTGTAGAATTTATTTAAAAACAAGGACATGGTCCCTTTTAGCGGTAAATGAGGTTAACAAGTTTAAAAGACTTGCTAAAATATTGGAAAAATGCTTTATTATTGCAACAAAGCCTCCGTGGCTTAGGCGGCAGCACGTCGGCCTCTTACCGCTGGGACCGTGGTTCGAATCCCGGTCACTCCATGTGAGATTTGTGCTGGACAAAGCGGAGGCAGACAGGTGTTTCTCCGGGTACTCCGGTTTTCCCTGTCAGAATTTCATTCCAGCAACATTCTTCACTATCATTTCATTTCATCTGTCATTCATTTAATCATAGCCCCAGAGGAGTGCGACAGGCTTCGGCAGCCGGCACAGTTTATATCCTTGCCGCTAGATGGGGGTTTCATTCATTCCATTCCCTGACCCGGTCGGTCGACTGGAAGCAGGCTGTGGTTTTTCATTCTTTATTATTGCAACACTGTTATCATAGTGCTATTTTGTGCTTTTAATATCATAATAACTTATGAACAGTACTACCTAAGAGCTTCATTTATTCAGTTGGTTGATCTTCTTAAATGGGCACAGTAGTTACAGGCCATGACGTTATTTCATTCCAAAATGGGAGCTTTTCATCCGGAATATAAACCAAAGTTTTCTTTATATCCACAATTTTTGAGTGGTTGATGGGTACTACAGCTGAATAGGCTTTATTAGTTGGTAGTTCTAAGTCCCCCATAGTGTTTCGTAAGCGAAAACTGTCACTTGTCAATCCAGCAATATGCATACTGCATTCAATCTCCCCTGGTTCATCAGGAGAATCAGACATTTCACGGTATTTTGAGAATGAAAACGTTATTTTGTTACGTTTTACTACATTTTTCCCATAAGAGTCATTGCTTAAGAATGTTCTCTTGTAAAACATTGGTCACCAAGCCCAGTAGTCAATGAAATCTTCAAATGACATATTTTCACTGTGGAATTTTCGAGGAAGTGTTAATCAGATCAATTACATGATCAGTTTCATAACATCTCTCTACCATTCTTAGTTTAGAACAGCAAACAATGCTTTAGAACTATTGTTTACGGCGGAAGAGGAACAAGTCCCGGACGTGTTACCTATCTGCAGTAAAGGCAAAATTCAAACTGTTGCCATGCCTACAAAAATGATGCCAGATATTCCGTTTTAGCAGTAAACGGTGTGTCTACCCATTTAGAACTGATTTACGCTGAAAAGTGACTTTGTGAATTTTGTGGAATTGTTGCCTTTCTGCAGTTAGCGATTCATGTATCTGCTAAAATATACTACAGTATAACTTTCAGTATCGGTGATTATGACTCCTCCCGTGAGATGTCATCTTTCTGTAACGAGTCACATGAATTTATTTTAAGAAAAGTAAATTTCACGGCTTCTTTGATTTACGAAAAGTAAGCTACAGAATTCAGTCATTAAGTAATGATTATTATAATAGTCCGTCTATGAGCCGCAAAATGGGAATTCCATAGAGTTGAAATAGTCTACAGGGTACGATGTTACCTTATGTGAACACAATTTAAAATTACGTTTTATCATTTTAAATGATCTTGTCGACTTCGTCGTTACGCTGGGATCTGGCGTTACGTTACGGTGACGGGACGAAATGTACCCAGATGCACTGAGATGTGTGACGTCATAGTACTGCTTGGTGCATATGTTCCCCGACAATCCGAAGCCGTCGGATTTTTTAAGAGCGTTAAAAATCCCTCAGTATACCTTCCTTCGGAGGGGAAGTAAAGCCGGCGGTCCCATGTCATAGATTTATGGCATGTTAAAGAACCTTCCACTAATTACACCTGTGTGAAGCTGAATTGGATAGGTTAAGAATGTAAACAACGCTCTTAGGTGTCTACGTTCGTTGCCAAGAGCCGACTGCGGTGGCGTCTAGTAGCTAAGTTCTGAACTAAGCCTAGTAGTCGTTGACGGTGGCGTTTGGTGGCAAAAGTAGGAACTATTTGAAAAAATCAAAGTTGCAGTCCTTACTTGAATTTAAAAAAAAGTCCTCTCGGCACGCCGGAAGGCGGAGGTAGATTTCACCGGACAAACTTGGGGATAGGCGAAAATAGGCAGAATATGCAGGTTTTCGTAGAAGGATCAGACCTCATTTATTGCGTGAAAGTATTTTATAATTGGAGATTAATTAACTTTGTTTTTCGTCATTTTATGCATATTTTAAACATTTTATTGTCTTATGATGACGGTAACCTTCTTGTCATTTGGAGTCCATTTTTAGCCTACTTTTCACATTTTGCAAAAATGAGGAAAAAGTAGACTTATGAGATCGGGCAAATGTCTGTCTGTCTGTCTGTCTGTCTGTCTGTCTGTCTGTCTGTCTGTCTGTCTGTCTGTCTGTCCTTCTGTCTGTCTGTCTGGCTGTGTGTGTGTGTCCCCCTATCAACTCCTAAACGGCTGCAGCAATCGAAACAAAATTTGGTAGGAGTAAAGATCTATACCTGAATATCTCACGGCCATATTTGAAAATGATGTCAGTGCTACCAACTGCTAAAAAATCGCAATTGAAATTTGAGCTCCATGTTGGATATCTTGGAAAGTATGAATGGGAGCGATTTCAAAATTGGCACACGTACAGATCATAATATTTCAGTTTAATTTCCAGGAGGCTAAACATGGCAGTGTTGCCAAAATGATTATAAGCCTCCTGATAGGTCCAATTTTTAAATGCATATAACTACCATACTATCGATTGGAATTCAACCAAATTTCGTATGTTGTATGTGTACTTAACCAGAAATGACTGAGCGTATTCTTAAGACCAACCAGGGCTGCCAACTGTTAATAAATGCTCCTAATTTTTTTTTTCCAAATACCAATATATCAGAAAGTATGCAAGCCGACAGCTTTAAACTATGCACACGTATAGTACCTGACATTCTATATTAATTTGGAGTAACTTATATACGTCAGTGCTACCAACATGATTCTAAGCCTGCTGACAGGTCCAACTTTAAATACATGTAACTTCCATACTATCATTTGGATTTCAACCAAATTTCGTATGTGCTATGTGTACCATAACAGATATGACTATGCGTATTCTAAGGAGCAACCAGTGCTGCCAACTGTTAATATGTGCTGTCCCTATTTTTATTACCCTAATGTCAATATATCAGAAAGTATTCAAGCCAATAGCTCTAAACTTTGCACACGTATAGTACCTGGCATTCTAGACGAATTTGGAGTAACTAATATACGTCAGTGCAGCCAACATGATTCTAAGCCTGCTGATAGGTCCAATTTTAAAATGCATGTAACTTCTATACTAACTAATGGATTTCATTCAAAATTGGCACAACAATAGATCATATTATTTCAGATTATTTCTGACCAATACATGCATGACATTGTTGCCAACATGATTTTACGCGCGCTGTTAGATCCAATGTTTAACTGCATGTAACGTCCATGCTATTCATTGGACTTCAACCAAATTTTGTATTTTGTACCTTAAGAGACGGAACTAAGAAGATATTCAGTCATCAGGGCTGCCAACTGTAGTGCTCTATTAGGATACATTATGCCAGGTATACAGTATTTCGAACTAATTGGAAATTTCGATATTAGCAACTTAATTTCGTCATTATTCTAGATAGGTTCATATTCTGTAGAATAATCATTGGCATGAAAAGTAGGCTGTATAGTTCTTCACGGAACTTCTTGTTATTATACTTGTGGTCACACTGTCCTTATGCAAGGTTTCGACACTGATGTATAACTATGTAACGGTCTGTTACTTCTTCACGCAAAATTATATCTCCCGCAGAGATGTTGGTTGGTTCCTCAGTTTAGGGGCTGCGACAACGCGGTCATGTAACCCCGTGTACTTTGGGTGAGTGTAGAATCTGTCTGATAAACGGTGTGAATTGTGATGGCTGTATTAGTCTGTAATTCAGGTAAGGAATGCAGACGCTCAATTTCAAGCAGTAGTTCCTAATGTTGCTACCAGATACTACCGTCAACGACACCTAGCTGTGAACTTAGCTACTAGATGCCACTGCAATCAGCAACTCGCAACGAACGTTGGATCCTCCCCTCCAAAGGAAAGCATACTGAGGGATTTTTAGCGCTTTTAGAAAATCCGACGACTTTGGCCGGCTTTGAACCCGCGACCTTGGGCATGCTACCAGTTACGTCACCGAAGCCGCTTCACACTTAGTCAGATGGAAATCTGAATCTGATCTCGCGCAAGTGCGTTGTCATGGCAACGTCTGATGGCTCATCCCTCATCAATTTAGTAGTGTTGCCATGGCAACCACTGATAGCTCTTGGCATTTTCTTATAATTCCGAAATCATTTTTCTCATCCCTTGGCGTAATGGTGGGTCATATCAAAAATTCTTTCAGACAAAAGTTTTAGGTAATTATTAGGGGAATATTGTCCATTTTGTACGGTTTTGATATTGTGCCTATTAAGAGAGATATGATTAATGCTTCCCGAAAAACCCACTTTTTCCCACTCCTTTGGTCAATGGTTGGTGCTATAAAAAAAACTCTTCAAACATAAATTTTTGAGCTTTTTCCGGCAAATAGTATGAACTTTGAACGGATTCGATATTTCACATATTAAGAGAGTTATAGCAATATTTCATTTTTTCGAAAAAAAAGTCCCCCATTTTCATTCCCTTCGACCGATTTAGCCCAGTAACGAACTCGACCGAGATTTTATGGGTATACATATTCGATAAAAATTTCAAAGTGATTGGTGCAAAATTACGGCAGTTATCGTGTCCACAAGAAACTGATATACATATATATATATATATATATATATATATATATATATATATATATATTATAAACATACATAAATTATATATAAACTTTTGAACTGACGGTGGTTTTGGGGTCTGGGGGATGTGAAACGCGAAGATATGTCGAAATTTTCCGGAAATCGAAACATGGTACCCATTGCAATAGTTAGCTTTCTAATGAAATCTACCTAAAATACTACCATCAACGACACCTATCTGTGAACTTGGCTACTAAATGCCACCGAAACCATCAACTCGCAACGAACGTTGGAACTTCTTCTCCGAAGGAAAGCAAACTCAGGGTTTTTACCGCTCTTAGTAAATCCGACGACTTCAGCCGGGTTTGAACCCGCGATCTTGGGCATAGAAGTTCAGCATGCTACCAGTTCCGATACCGAAGTCGCTTCCCACAGACAGATGGAAAACTGAATGTTATCTCGTGTAGTGGCGTTGTCATAGTAACTGCTGATGGCTCATCCCTTATCAATTAAAAGTAAAGTTGTCATGGCAACCTCTCTTGGCACTTGGCATTTTCTTATAATTTAAATCATTTTGCTCGCCCCGTGGCGTAATGGTGGGTCATATCAAAAATTCTTTCAGACAAAGGTTTTAGGTAAGTATTGGAGGAATATTGTCCATTTTGTACGGTTTTGATATTGTGCCTATTAACAGAGATATGATTAATGTTTCCCGAAAACCCCACTTTTTCCCACCCCTTTGGTCAATGGTTGGTGCTATCAAAAAACTTTTCAAACATAAATTTTAGGGCCGTGTCCGACACACACATAGTATGAACTTTGAATGGATTCAATATTTCATATCTTAAGAGAGTTATAGCGATATTTCACTTTTTCGAAAAAAGCCTCCTATTTTCACCCCATTTGACCAATTTTGCCCATTAACGAACTAGACCGAGATTTTAAGGGTATACATATTATGTAAAACATTCAAAGTGATTGGTGCAAAATTACGACAGTTATCGTGTCCACAAGAAACTGATAGACATATATATATACATACATAAATTATCTATAAACTTTTGAACTGACGGTGGTTTTGGGGTCTGGGGGATGTGAAACGCGAAGATATGTCGAAATTTTCCGGAAGTCGAAACATGGGACCCATTGCAATAGTTAGCTTTCTAATGAAATCTACCTAAAACAGATACACACACTAATACAGTCATCACAATTAACACCGGTTATCAGACAGATTCTACACACACCCAAAGTACACGGGGCTACATGACCGCGTTGTCGCAGCCCCTAAACTAAGGAACCAACCAACCAATCTCTACTTCGTTAGTATAGGACAAAAATCCCCGATTCTTGGATGTCACGGGTAATCTCAAGAACCACTGGATGGATTTTGATGCGGTTTTCACCATTCTGTAAAGAAAAAATATCTCGGGGAAAGATTATGTACAAAATAATTTATGCATGATCAAAGGAAGCCAAGCAGTAACGATTTCAGTGAAAAAGTCGAAAACAAACTTGGCGTCTGTGCGCTTCTTAAGCTTACGCTGGGCAAACCGTTAAAAATATCAATATACTATGAGCGTAAGAATTGGTCAGCATGAAAAGTTCTACAAAAAAGTCCGCGAGAGCATATCTCTATCTTCAATACATCGCCCACTATGAGTGTTTTTAGACTGGATGGAAGGGCCACGTCCCCGCGCGCTCTGGTGAGTGTGACGTCATCCCGCGCGCTTGATCTTGCTTTGCCCTTGGTTTGCACTTGCCGTTCGCGAGTAATTCGAAACAAGATAAGCAAGATAAGTATTATGCAGATAATTTTCTAACATGTCAAGAGTCTCCAGCCTCCAGCTTTTCTAGCATTTTCAGCATTTGTAGCATTTAAAATGATACCAAGTCTAGTCTTTCTGACTGACTGTCACTTTTTGGTTTTGGCATGTTTTGCTGAGACATAACGATTTTGTTGTCTGGATTCTCGTGAGCACTCCAGTTGCCCATGGGGCAAAATGGACTTGTCTAAATGTGCACCTGCTGCTGTTAAGTGTGTGTCATTGCGCTTTGTTAATAATAATTGCGAATATTGTATGAAGAGGGAACTGCACTCTTGCCCACTGTAATGGCAAATCTATCGGAATATGTGGAATTAAATGCATTTTCCTTAAGCTATTCAAGGTGAAATTATCCCACAATTATTGATGATTTGAACATCAACATGTCGCTATTAATAGACCTATAGTAAAATATCTCTCACCTTGGCCACTGATGTATATTATGTATATTATGCAGCCTCTTCCAGTGTTAAATCCCAGGGATTGAAATTCTCCAACAATCCTTTTGCCTTACATGTCTCTCTAAATATTGAAAATCCCTGATTATTGTGTTTTTAGAGGTCTTTGAAAGAGGTTGCCCTCGCACATGGTGTACATGCATTGTCAAAGGAAAACATTCCATGTTACGAATGTGGACCGTGTTACCTGTACCGAAAGCTTCTACAGATTAAAAACCAGACCAATTCTGAACAGCAGTTCCTTGAACTCAGATCTGCCAATATTTTATTGTATTGTATTGTTCCATGTGTAATATCTCCGTACCTCAACATATAGTAGAGTGCTTTGAAAATCATGTCTTGTGTAAATTTTGAAAAAAGTGGTGAGTGTGGATTTTCGCGGAGTGAGTACTCGCTCGTGGAAATAATTTTCAGTAAAATAGACTGGTTCACAATTCTGTAAGTACACATTGAAGTATGTGTCAGCGGGATGCCTTTAGTGTTACGTAAAGCGTTAATAGCCACCACACAGCTTCGCTGCTATTGACATAACGACCAGATTGATATGTTTGTACTTACTATACGGGATTTGTGAGCCCTGTGTTTATGAAATTAAACGTAACTTGATCGAAACTTTTATTTATTTATTTATTTATTTATATTGATATTTTAAAGGGCCTAAATATAGGGAATGCAGTGGGCTGTCTGAAATTTCAAGTGGACAGTGTTACTCGTCGGGTTCCAAAGTAAATTTTGGTCCAGATCGGTGAAACGGTGTAGATTTGTGCCAAAGGGCCTAACTACGGACATTGAGCTTTATATATATGGATGAAAGGCAGCCTATGTGTTAATCCAGGGTATTACCCATTTAACATTTGATTGCCGCTGAGCCTGGCTGCGCCAGTGTTTGTTGATTATTGTAGCAGGAGCCCCGCGCGGTACAGCGGAGGACACAGTGATGACAGAATGAGGTCCGTACATAAGTCAAGCAGCATTGCGTAGATAAGCGTCACAGGAGCTCAAGTCACCACAGACAGTTGTTAAACGATGACCAGGGTACTGAATCTGAGTCATATCCTACTCGCGCAACTGTACCTGTCAACGAAGGCGGCTGACGTGTGACACAAGTAAATAAAGAATAGTTCCCATCTCGACCGCCGGCAATCAGTGTGTAAGCTATCACTGTAATCCGCAGTGTTCCAAAGGCTAAACTTTGGTTTAGATTGGTGAAACGGTGTACATTTGTGCCAAAGAGCCTAAATGCAGGGAATGGAGAGGGCTGCTTGAAATTTCAAGTGAACAGTGTTACTCGCAAGAATCTACAGGGTATGAATGTAAAATTTGGTTCAGATCGGTGGAACGGTGTCGATTTGTGCCAAAGGGCCTAACTACGGACATTGAGCTTTATATACGCGGATGAAATGCAGCCTATATGTTAATCCAGAGTGTAAGCTATCTCCATTTGAAATTTCATCGAAATCCGTCCAGCCGTTTAAGTGTGAAGAGGTAACAAACACACTCACTCACACAGTCACAAACGTTCACAATTATAATGCACATAGGGATTATAATTATTATTATTTAATATAATTATCACGTTATTTGCACAGGCGGATGAACACGGTAATGCGTCCATTACCAACCGCACACCCATGCCCCCAGCACGTGGTATTTCAGTTTGAAAATGCAACTTTTCAGTCGGGCCGACAGAATATATTGCCAATATATTCACAATTACTGGGCCACGAGAAAAAATAACCTGAAAAAACTTACATGTAATTAAAACATGTATATATTAGTTATGGACTGCAGGTAATAAATTGAGTCTTTTCTTATGAAAGTTGGCAACCCTAGCTGTAAAAAAGTGCAAAGTTACAGTAAACGAACTCTAATAACAGAACCAAATAGATTGGTCGGTGACTAACTCATTCACTCATTCACAACACCACAGTGGTTTAGGTAACGGCCCTATGTTAGCAGTATTGAAATATACAGGAATTCCCGCGTTACCTAGCCCCTCAAGTAGTAGAGCTTGGACCCGAGCAGTAGATCACGAAGAGACCTGTCAATGATTCTTCTGGAATATGAGAGGATAGGATTTAAAGTCTCTAACAGTGTGCATTAGTTGTTTTTTCAAACCCGCTGCAGCTCCTCAATTTATTTATTTATTTATTTATTTATTTATTTATTTATTTATCGTATGGCTTTTATGCCGGGAGTGTCCGAGGACATGTTCGGCTCGCCTGAGTCTGTAGCTGCTTCCAGCGGACACCCTTAAAGAGTGAGCTACAAGTTCCGTTCAATTTCAAGTAGTTCCAACTTTCGCCACCAGATATCAATGATACCAAGTGGTGAACGTTGGAACTTTGATAGAGCGTTCTGACGAAATCTAACCTAGCAATTTTTGCTTTACACAATCTATGACATGGGACCGCCGGCTTTACTTCCCCTCCGAAGGAAGGCATACTGAAGGATTTTAACGCTCTTAAAAAATCCAAAGATTTCGGCCGGGTTTGAACCCGCTATCTTGGGCACAGCAGTTCAGCATGCAGCTCCTCAGGGCAGTCATGAGAGGAAGTGGGTGGTCTGGTGACTCAACGCGCTTAGATAAGCAGCTGGGTAATTTGTTATGATGAAGGTGCTTCGTCAACTTTATTGCTGACAGTTCCTGCTTTTTGAGAACGCAGTCTTTCTTCTCTCATAGACACACGCACAGGATGTTGTAACACTGCCCAATCAATGGCTGATTTATAGGCATACAGTAAACTGACTCAGAGGGAGCGGATATGCGGGTCACTCGTTAAGATATACGGGCTAATAGGCCTGTTGCACACAGGGCGGATTTTTCCGAGTGGATTTTTTTCGGTCGGAGATTTAACCGTCGCCGGCCGGTTACACACACGGCGGAAAATTGTCCGTCGCCGTCGTACGAGTAGTTGTAGTGTAGTTTCTGAAACCAACTCACTTCCTCAGATGCTCAAATTATTGATTGCTTGTGTAGGCCTAGTTTGAAATGAACAGAGAGCAGCTTCTAGCGTTATTGTTATTCCGTCGTCGAATGAAAAGGAGAAGATAAAATCGACTGTTTTGGGTTAATCCAATTAATGAAAGGGGAGAAGAGGTTGGCACTTTATACACGTTATTTGAAGAGATGAGGCAGGATGACACGAAATTCTTCAATTATTTCAGAATGTCGATGACTTCCTTTGACTAATTGCATGGCTGGTCGAAAGATACCATTGAGCGCAAAAATACCAAAATGAGGAACTATATTCAATCAGTAGAAATGTTGGCAATAACACTGAGGTAAGTTAAAATAACTTATTAAGTGGAAAAGTTGAAAATAATGTAGGATAATATAAGAAGCAGGGATAATCACGTCACTCATGTTTACGAAATGATACAATATTCACGATATATAAACGATGTTCACGCTATATACAGGCGCGGATCTAGAGTTTGGCTTGGGGGTGTCAGAGAATCGAAATTGTTAAGAAAAATGGTATAACTTAAAACGCAATCACAAAATAACCAAACGTACAAAACCAGACCAATTTTTTTGCAAGCTACATGGATAGAAATTTGATGCGTTTAGCGCACCAAAAGTATTCGTACAAATTGCAACGGCGTGTTTTGCGACTTTTACATCGATCTTCGAGAAAAGTATCAAGGTACGTTACAGTTTCGGCAAGTCAAGTTGGTACCGACAAAGGGAGAAAGTCACAGCTTAAATTGCGAACCAAGCTTGCAGTTTGGACGTCGGCAAAATTTGTTCGTGCGAAAAAAGCATGTGCATTGCTGCACATTCATCGTGACATCACTATAAACATTGATTCGGTAATCACAAGGTTTGCTAAACGAAATAGACGAGTTGATTTTGTTATATAAATAATCGTTTTTATATAACAGGTATGAAGTTGTAAATATGTACAGTTGTAACAGAACATAATAATTGCAATAATAGTACATTATGCAACGAGCCTATAATGGCAATAATTAAGACACGAGTATTTTTTATAAAACGAGCGTATGCGAGTTTTATAATTTCCATACGAGTGTCTTAATTACCATTATAGGCGAGTTGCATACGACTGTTTATGTTCGACGATAATTATAACTTTATTATATGTTTTAACATAAATATTCATAAATATCTGTTGAGAGTCAGCCACTTGAATTTTGTGATTGGAGAGCGAGCGCAAGTATGAAATCTCTGTCTTTCAAGATCTCTGAACGACCGACGCATGCGCTCTGTGTGCTTGCAATGCCATATGCAGACCATATGTTTACATCTGCCGCCCCTCAGTAATATTGTCACCGGAGTCGTTTCAAGACAATGCGCTGTGTAGAAATTAGAGTTGGTGATATTAAGGTACAGTGCTATTTCTTGTCTCATATTCTCCAGTTTATTTACGCGAACATATGGACGGTACGTATCCCATGTCGGTAATTTATTATAGTTCGATGTTGTGTTTATGTCCGACATGTTGGATTTTGGGCGCATGCGCGAAGGTATCGTGACCTAATTGGTCAATGAACGAGCCCTGATTGGCTGGAGAAACTGTATCATAATGAAAAACTGTGCTATAATGACCATCATTATGATACAGTTTTCTGACACATAATAGTGAGGGTCGAACATAATAGTACATTATGCAACGAGCCTATAATGGCTATATTTAAGACACGAGTATTTTTATAAAACGAGCGTATGCGAGTTTTATAATTTCCATACGAGTGTCTTAATTATCATTATAGGCGAGTTGCATACGACTGTTTATGTTCGACGATAATTATAACTTTATTATATGTTTTAACATAAATATTGGGTTTGACATCTCTGTCTTTCAAGATCTTTGAACGACCGACGCATGCGCTCTGTGTGCTTGCAAGGCCATATGTTTACATCTGCCGTCCCTCAGTAATATTGTCACCGGAGTCGTTTCAAGGCTGTGTAGAAATTAGTGATGGTGATATATTAAGGTGCAGTGCTATTTCTTGTCTCATATTCGCCAGTTTATTTACGCGAACATATGAACGGTGCGTATTCCATGTCGGTAATTTATTATAGTTCGATGTTGTGTTTATGTCCGACATGTTGGATTTTGAGCACATGCGCGAAGGTATCGTTACCTAATTGGTCAATGAACGAGCTCTGATTGGCTGAAGAAACTGTATCATAATGAAAAACTGTGTTATAATGACCATCATTATGATACAGTTTTCTGACACATAATAGTGAGGGTCGAACTTAAGATATTTTCAGTATTGAATAAAATGAAAAAAACTGTTTTTCAGTTAAAAATCGTCAAGTTTTATTTGTCAGATTATTGTGTTTTCGTTTTTTGAGTTTGCAAAAAAACAATGGTTTCCGTTTGTGGGGGAGGGGGGGGGGTCATGACCCCCGTGACCCTCTCCTTGAATCCGCGCCTGGCTATATACTTATCTGACAATGTAAAGTTCAAATCGGCGTGCTAGCAGCTGGAGCGGTCGACAGTACGCTGTGTGTGTAAACGCGCATTTGGTTACGTAGACCACTATTTTATTTTATTTTTTATAGATCAAGACGGCGGTAAAACTTCCGTCTGTGCCAGTGGCACGCGACGGCTGCACAGCTACCGCCAACGGCAAACTGACCGATCGGAATTTTTTCCGGCAAATATGTAGGCCTAAGCTCTAATGTACTTCAATGGGCTACTGTTGGAACGGCAGCGACGTTTATTTATCCGCTCGGAAAAATCCGCTGTGTGTGTAACCGTCTTAAGGCTGCATCAAAGTATTATACCAACATCCACACTCCACAGGAAATGGACTATAAATTAGAAATTGCGAAAATAATAATGTATTGTATAATATTTTAATAGCTTATCATCCCAGTTTTGCTTGACCCACGGACTCAGCGAGGGATCATTCCTCTACCGTCGCTAGGATGGTGTCAGAGAGTTGAACACACTTTGTCAGCAGATACAACTGGGGATGCTGACAGGCCGATTGGTGTATTCTTGGAATACACGGTAAGATAGAGTATATTTTTAATGCTCTTTGCTTGTTCATTCCTTCCTTTTTCTCAAACACCAACAGTGATCTCCTATGTTCTCTTTGCTGTTTAGGATTCTCATGTTATTCGTGAGTCTGTTCTAGATATATATCTTCCATGACTCACCTAGCGTCATCTAGCAGCGAATCTCTGAAGTTCCTCAATTCTTCCCGGTGCAAGAGGACTTCCTTATCAATCTGGCCACCAGATCTCGTCGCCATCGCCAGCTATCATCTCCGTGATCAAGAGAACTTCGTCTACTTTTTCACCCACCAGGCTGCGATAGTGTCGCCTACTATCCACTCTTTGAAGACCATCTTATCAAGAAAATTAACTTTTCAATATTGGTCATGCTTATATGTTTTCCCTTTCCTGGTCCCTCTGCGCTTCGCTGATTGGGTCTCACTTGTACGTCGGCAGTCGACTTAGTCAAGGCTCAACTAGAGCCAGCCTCTTGAACTAAAGAGGCATTCTTTAGATTCCACGCCATGTTGGAACTTTAATCGTCAAAAGGGAACTTCATCATCGCCATGAAGCAAAGATAAGTACAGACTTCAAGTTTTAACCTCATTCTCATCGTCTTTTTACAACTACATGCTTTTAATAATCATTTATAGGCAGTGTGAGATTACTTATTTGGGGCAATAATCATCCTTCGCGGGATTTTCCATATTGAGCTTTGTCTGTCTAAGCCAATCTTCGTGAAAGCTGCATTTCTGATGCTTATTAAATGAGAGATCTTCTTACAACGTGGGATATTATTGAATACCCACTGTCTATAAAATATTAAGCTCGTTCCACCACTGGAATAACTTTGGCCCCATTCTTCTATTAGGATCGTTCTGGAACCTTCCAGAATCTGCACTATATCTACAAGTCGTGCCGTCATGTATTTTCCACTCACTTGTGGGAATACTATTTAAAAATGAGGAATCTTCTTTATAAATTACTGCTCAATAGCTAATGTTCCTTCCTCCGTTGGAATTTTCTCTGGCGTATTTAATGATAATCTACAACCTTCTCAAGCAATAGACACTCGCCTATCCAGTGTAACTAGTCATTTTCCATAATTGCAATAACTTTCTTTGCCATAAACTTTTGCGCTACTACAGTGAACTTTTCATCCATTTAAACAGACTATAGTGAAAAACAGTGTTCTTTCAGTATTTCTTCCGCGTCGCGCTCGTCCGATTATTATAAATACGGCCATGAACTTTTACCTTCCATCCCAGTTGATCTTTCCTAACCCCTTACTAACAAACCATAATAAAATTGTTACTTTAGGTCTTTTTCAATGAGTTGTCACTCTAAAGACGTGCCCTCCCACTTTTGCTTACATGTAATTAATTTATTTCTGTATAACTACGTGTCTGGTACACGTTTCAAACTTACATGGTTTCTCCCTTCTAATTAGGGAATACAATTCTTTCAACTCATAAGTGAGTTATTTCTAGGTTTCACGAAAGGGAATCTTGCCCCTTTTGGCTCGTGATTCCTACTTAAACATAGGAGGTCTAGAACCTTCCTGTCGACTTTCTCTTCAGGTTTCACATTAAGTGACCTGTTCTATTTTTACAAACACAAAAAATAGGTAATTCCGCTTAAATATAAGAAGTTAGGAACTTCTATTTTATTCTTCCTGTTTTTGTTGTTGTTACTTTCGAAATTGTTACTCTTTTCAAGATATTTTCTCAGAAATTTCTTGAAGTACACACCTTGTACTCTATTTTCTGTCTAACTTTAATCACTTTAATTGTACTTAACTTTTGTACTTTATCCTCTCTCTTTTAAAATCTTGCGAGGATTTTAAAATATATAAAGGTTTGAAACCAATAGAATTGTTAATTGCCTGGCGCAAACTTTAGATGTTTTTTCAGAGGTCTGTGACCCCATTTGTTATAAAGTCTAACTTATATATTTGTCAAACAACTACTACTTATTTGTTAAATTCATTACGCTCTTTTGCATTGTTAAAATAAATTCAAGTTCCTTCATTTTTTTTTACTCATCATTTCTCTAATACTACAGTTAGGCAAGATCCTGTCTTCCTTGGCTCTTCCTACTTAATGCCATTAAATCTATTGATAGGGCTTTCACCACTCGTTGCATTTGAGCAAGAACTCTTAGTTGCCAACTCAGTAAAGTCTCTCATAGCTTTAATAGCTAATTCTAACTGGCCAGTAAGGCAAGCATAGCTCGCTACGCCTGCTTCCTGCTTGTGGAGATTCTCTCCAATTCTTATGGTTGGTTTTTCAAAATTTAAGTGTTTCTCCTTGCCTAAACTTTTAGTTGGCTACTTGCTGGGTAAAAGCTTAGCCATTTCCAAATGCAACTATTGGTTCACTTACCAAAATTATTCCCAAAGGTATAATTCTTTTATCACTATCCTTCTTGGAAGCACTTGGTCGCTTTTCAGGAACTCGACAACTTCGAAAACTGGAAATATCGAAACTTATTCAAACTATTGGCATTCTTCAAATTACTTTGAACAGATACATAATAAATCTGTTACTCTTTGTCTTGCCAGACCATCACCCTTCCCCATAGTAGGCATATGTATGCTTGAGAGGGAATACTCTAAAGCCACTCTCTCGCAAACCGCCCAAGTTCCAGCTGCGTCTCCCGTTAGCTTTGCCCAGGTCCCCACTCACTTTAGGTATCGGAGAGCTGATTTGCAGTGGCAGTCACCTTATAGGACATTTAAAGTTAAACTTATAACTTTTGTGGGACTCTCCTCCTATTTCTCCATCCTTTTTTCTCCAGTCCGAAACCCACTTCCTTTTCTCAATCATCTTCCCTTGGCGGTTAGGTTATTCCCCAGTCAATAATCTACCCAAAATTTGGTCCCAGAAACCCGGGAGAGTCCATTTGTCATTTGCTATTCTTTTTCATAGGTCATTTGTCAATACCTTGCAAATTATTAATACCTGCTTTGAATTTTTCAGCTATAACTACATCGTGCAAAGCCTGTGAAGGGGAAAGAGGCCGCTCCTGTCTCCTTTGGTGTGTCCCTTTCATTCAACTTATTTGCTGCTGCCAGCCTGACAGCATTTCCAAGGTTCCACAGTTTCGTAAGTTATATTTTAATTTACCTACTTTGTCATGGCTCCTACTGAAAAGGATGAAACACTCATTGCCAGACGTTCTTCCTACAAAGGGCAACTCACCAGATTTAGAAATTTCACTAACAAAATAAATCCCGCCGAGTGTGATCTAGACATCTTGACACAACGCCTTAAGTTGTATGAACGGTCCTATGATTACTACGATCAAATTCAAACCGAGATTGAATCCGCTTGCCCAGAACTTCAATCGGATCGGGACGAGGTTGAACCCTTGTATTTTGAAGGGATTGCCAAGGCCCACCAACTGATCTGCAATATCTCAGAACCGGACACTAGGGTCATCAATCCGGCCCAGTTCGCACCCGCTTCAGTTCATAAGGACAAACAGAAACCTTTACTTCCTAAGATAAGCCTACCTCACTTCTCAGGCCAGGAAGGTGAATGGTATTCCTTTTACGAACTTTACTCCTCCCTCATTCATGAAAATAATGACATTCTCGACATTCATAAATTCTACTTCTTGCGTACATCCTTGGAAGGCGAGGCCTTGGCCTTGGTTGAGTCACTGCCTTTAAGCGCAGATAACTAACACATCGCCTTTAATCTCCTTAAAGAGAGATATGGCAATTTACGTTTGTGTGTCGATCGCCACATCCGCTGTCTGTTCACCCTGCCAGCCGTCAAACCTAATGACGTCATCTCTTTAAGAGACCTGTTAGACTCCATGCAATTAAATGTTAGAGCGTTATATCAACTCAAGTAGCCAGTTCAAACTTGGGACACCATCCTTATTCATCTAGCTACATCCAGATTCGATTTTTTGACATTAAAGGCTTGGGAAATCGAACTCACTCGCAAGGAGGAATATTCGTTCGAACACCTCATCTCGTTTCTCAACAGCCAGTGCCAAGTCCTTACAGCACTCTCATTTCAGTGCGAATATGTCGAAACGAGTCATCAGTGTCACACTCTTGAGAAAAAACTTAGTCTCTTCAAATGGTCATCAGCCCCCATCTGTCGAGAACAAGCAAACCCGTTCTGCTTCTTTCAACCATCCAAGAGAACATATCAGGCCGCTCAACAAATCTTTAAAATGCACGCTCTGTAAAAAGTTTCACACTTTGTACTCGTGCAAATCCTTTAAAGAATCGTCTGTCGAAGACCGAAGGAAGTTTGTCTTCAATAGTAAACATTGCTTCAACTGCTTGTCACCTAAGCATTCTTCTTCTAATTGTACGTCATCCAACCTCTGTTTTCATTGCAAAAGACCGCATCATTCTTTATTGCACGTTCATGATCAATCGAGGTCACTAGTACCCGCTTCTTTAAACTCCATGCAGAGCAGCTCCGAACAAACTAATGCTTCTTCCTGCATTTCTAACGCCAAAACTTCTCACAGTGCGCAAGCCCTTTTGTCCACTGTACAATTCGAAATCCAAGATACATTTGGAAATTGGTTTCGAACCCGCGGTCTTCTCGATTCCGCTTCAACTCAAAACTTTGTTTCGCAATCGTTAATTAAAAAACTAGGTCTTTCATCATCACCTATTTCCATCAATGTATCCGGCATTGACAATTTGAAAACTCAAGCCTTGCAGTCTTCAAATTTGAAAATCAGAGACATTTGTCAAAGAAACACCAATCTTAACTTAAACTGTCTCATTCTTACCAGTATTGGCAAGGACACTCCTAGCAGCTCTGTTAATACTTCCGATTTAAAGATTCCTTCGCATTTAAGGTTAGCTGATCCTCAGTTTAATGCTCAAGGTCCCATTCATATACTTTTCAGTGCCAATATTTTCTGGAATTGCCTTCGTAAACAGGTTCGCAAGTTATCTTCAAACGTGGTCGCCAGAGACACCGATTTTGGTTGGGTTATTACTGGTGAAATCCAACAACCCAGTCTTCAAGCCAAATCGCAATGTCATTTTGTTACTGCTGATATAAATCCCTTTTCTGAAAAAGAGAACGCTTATGTTTCTGATCTCGATACATTTGAAAAACACTTGCCGAAACGATGTCTTATTGTAAACAACTACGCCACCTTTGTAAGTTGTTTAAATGGTTTTGCCTTATTTCGGCACAAAATGGCAATTCAAGTTCGCCTCGCCTTGGGTTACTTCGTTTACCTTCTCATGTCATTTTTTATAGCAGGTAATTGCTTAAACTTTCTATCGAAAACTATCTTCCCCTTGTGTAAAACCATGGCTATCAGTCACCATCATTTCGCTGTAAGCTATGTTTCACTTCTTTTGCTATTTAGTAGGATGGCCACGGCCGGCTCCTTCCCCCTTCCTCACAATCGGAAGCCGCTTTTGAAACCGCTTGAAAATCTGAATTCTCTAGCATCTAGAATAACTATTCTTACGCATAAACTCCTTCTCAATGTCCCAGCTTCTCTTCTTTGTTCGGGAGAATTAAGCTTTTTTCTGTTGAAAATTGTCGGATTCCGTGATCCTCAAAATTATGCGAAATTGATTTCTTACTTTATTGCATATGTCTCTAAATTGGTTTTTCACGTTCAAGCTACGGATGACTGCATGACGTGTTACTGGTTCCGCTTTAAGTCACAGCTGATTGAACTAGTTTTGCTTGTTTATTTCGAACTGCTTGTTTGTCAATCTTGTTTGTATACAAGCTCGGGTAAGGCCAAGCTGCCGTTTATTTCCTTTATGCTTGCCAATTGTCAGAGCAAGTTTTCCTTATCTCAACTCTGTCTGACTGCCAACCATTGTCTTGCGAGTTGCTTCCGTAAGTTCAGAAGCCGCTCACCTCCTTCCCAAAATAAACTTGTTCTGGTCAAGGACTCTTTCAGCTATTTATATTCGTTATCTCGCTGTACTATGTGTGTCAAGGTCGTTCTTACCTATTTATCTCACTTGCTCAGACTCGTATCCTATAGCTGCTTCGATTCCGGTTTCATAACATCATTGCATATTTTTTACACGCTAATATATTGCACTCTGCTTACATATTTTGCAATTTTTTTGTTCATTGATGAACAAACTTGTTTTATCTAGTCGTTAAATTCGATGTGTTTTTGTATTTATGCTTGTCACGTCACGTTTCTCGCTGACTTAAGTATTTTTCTGACTAACCCCTTTGATACTTATTATAACTTAAGGTCATTGTTTATGGCTACTTGATTGTTGTTACCTATGGCGTTCTTGCTTTCTACTTGCATTGTTCCTTTGTTTATTTGGTATATTCTTATCCTTAATCGATGTACTTGTTTCTATACGCTTTGGTTAAACTTGTTAATTCTCCTTTCGCATCTTATCGCAATCTTTACTAGAGCTATATTTCCCACAGCTTCTAGCTACTTTGTGATTGAAGGTGTTGTTAATTCTCGCCCTTTAACTCCGCTTTCCAATGACCCTGATGACCTGCTTCTACTCACACCTGGTCACTTCCTTATAGGCACTTCTCTTTCTGCCCCTCCTCCCCTTTCCAGCTCTTACAGGGATTCTAATCTACCTATTGTTTGGCGTAAACTTGAAGCCCTCCGCAATTCTTTCTGGAAGAGGTGGAACTTGGAATATTTAACTTCCTTGCAACGGAGACAGAAGTGATTTATTTCCAGTCCCGACATTAAAGTGGGGGACCTGGTCTTGGTTAGGGATGTTTCTCCTCCCCTGGTCTGGATTTCTGGTAGAGTGACCGTGTGTTATCCTGGAAGGGATGGGAGAGTCAGGGTGGCCAGAATCTTGACCACTAACGGTCAGATCACAAGACCACTGTCTTTAATTGCTCCATTACCTTTAAATGTTTAATTGTTATCCTGTTCTCTGTTGGGGTAATCCCCTCCCAGCTTGGTGTATTCTTGGAATACACGGTAAGATAGAGTATATTTTTAATGCTCTTTGCTTGTTCATTCCTTCCTTTTTCTCAAACACCAACAGTGATCTCCTATGTTCTCTTTGCTGTTTAGGGTTCTCATGTTATTCGTGAGTCTGTTCTAGATATATATCTTCCATGACTCACCTAGCGTCATCTAGCAGCGAATCTCTGAAGTTCCTCAATTCTTCCCGGTGCAAGAGGACTTCCTTATCAATCTGGCCACCAGATCTCGTCGCCATCGCCAGCTATCATCTCCGTGATCAAGAGAACTTCGTCTACGTTTTCACCCACCAGGCTGCGATAGTGTCGCCTACTATCCACTCTTTGAAAACCATCTTATCAAGAAAATTAACTTTTCAATATTGGTCATGCTTATATGTATTCCCTTTCCTGGTCCCTCTGCGCTTCGCTGATTGGGTCTCACTTGTACGTCGGCAGTCGACTTAGTCAGTCAAGGCTCAACTAGAGCCAGCCTCTTGAACTAAAGAGGCATTCTTTAGATTCAACGCCATGTTGGAACTTTAATCGTCAAAAGGGAACTTCATCATCGCCATGAAGCAAAGATAAGTACAGACTTCTAGTTTTAACCTCATTCTCATCGTCTTTTTACAACTACATGCTTTTAATAATCATTTATAGGCAGTGTGAGATTACTTATTTGTGGCAATAATCATCCTTCGCGGGATTTTCCATATTGAGCTTTGTCTGTCTAAGCCAATCTTCGTGAAAGCTGCATTTCTGATGCTTATTAAATGAGAGATCTTCTCACAACGTGGGATATTATTGAATACCCACTGTCTATAAAATATTAAGCTCGTTCCACCGCTGGAATAACTTTGGACCCATTCTTCTATTAGGATCGTTCTGGAACCTTCCAGAATCTGCACTCTATCTACAAGTCGTGCCGTCATGTATTTTCCACTCACTTGTGGGAATACTATATAAAAATGAGGAATCTTCTTTATAAATTACTGCTCAATAGCTAATGTTCCTTCCTCCGTTGGAATTTTCTCTGGCGTATTTAATGATAATCTACAACCTTCTCAAGCAATAGACTCTCGCCTATCCAGTGTAACTAGTCATTTTCCATAATTGCAATAACTTTCTTTGCCATAAACTTTTGCGCTACTACAGTGAACTTTTCATCCATTTCAACAGACTATAGTGAAAAACAGTGTTCTTTCAGTATTTCTCCCGCGTCGCGCTCGTCCGATTATTATAAATACGGCCATGAACATTTACCTTCCATCCCAGTTGATCTTTCCTAACCCCTTACTAACAAACCATAATAAAATTGTTACTTTAGGTCTTTTTCAATGAGTTGTCACTCTAAAGACGTGCCCTCCCACTTTTGCTTACATGTAATTAATTAATTTCTGTATAACTACGTGTCTGGTACACGTTTCAAACTTACATGGTTTCTCCCTTCTAATTAGGGAATACAATTCTTTCAACTCATAAGTGAGTTATTTCTAGGTTTCACGAAAGGGAATCTTGCCCCTTTTGGCTCGTGATTCCTACTTAAACATAGGAGGTCTAGAACCTTCCTGTCGACTTTCTCTTCAGGTTTCACATTAAGTGACCTGTTCTATTTTTACAAACACAAAAAATAGGTAATTCCGCTTAAATATAAGAAGTTAGGAACTTCTATTTTATTCTTCCTGTTTTTGTTGTTGTTACTTTCGAAATTGTTACTCTTTTCAAGATATTTTCTCAGAAATTTCTTGAAGTACACACCTTGTACTCTATTTACTGTCTAACTTTAATCACTTTAATTGTACTTAACTTTTGTACTTTATCCTCTATCTTTTAAAATCTAGCGAGGATTTTAAAATATATAAAGGTTTGAAACCAATAGCATTGTTAATTGCCTGGCGCAAACTTTAGATGTTTTTTCAGAGGTCTGTGACCCCATTTGTTATAAAGTCTAACTTATATATTTGTCAAAAAACTACTGCTTATTTGTTAAATTCATTACGCTCTTTTGCATTGTTAAAATAAATTCAAGTTCCTTCATTTTTTTTTACTCATCATTTCTCTAATACTACAGTTAGGCAAGATCCTGTCTTCCTTGGCTCTTCCTACTTAATGCCATTAAATCTATTGATAGGGCTTTCACCACTCGTTGCATTTGAGCAAGAACTCTTAGTTGCCAACTCGGTAAAGTCTCTCTTAGCTTTAATAGCTAATTCTAACTGGCCAGGAAGGCAAGCATAGCTCGCTACGCCAGCTTCCTGCTTGTGGAGATTCTCTCCAATTCTTATGGTTGGTTTTTCAAAATTTAAGTGTTTCTCCTTGCCTAAACTTTTAGTTGGCTACTTGCTGGGTAAAAGCTTAGCCATTTCCAAATGCAACTATTGGTTCACTTACCAAATTTATTCCCAAATGTATAATTCTTTTATCACTATTCTTCTTGGAAGCACTTGGTCGCTTTTCAGGAACTCGACAACTTCGAAAACTGGAAATATCGAAACTTATTCAAACTATTGGCATTCTTCAAATTACTTTGAACAGATACATAATAAATCTGTTACTCTTTGTCTTGCCAGACCATCACCCTTCCCCATAGTAGGCATATGTATGCTTGAGAGGGAATACTCTAAAGCCACTCTCTCGCAAACCGCCCAAGTTCCAGCTGCGTCTCCCGTTAGCTTTGCCCAGGTCCCCACTCACTTTAGGTATCGGAGAGCTGATTTGCAGTGGCAGTCACCTTATAGGACATTTAAAGTTAAACTTATAACTTTTGTGGGACTCTCCTCCTATTTCTCCATCCTTTTTTCTCCAGTCCGAAACTCACTTCCTTTTCTCAATCATCTTCCCTTGGCGGTTAGGTTATTCCCCAGTCAATAATCTACCCAAAATTTGGTCCCAGAAACCCGGGAGAGTCCATTTGTCATTTGTTATTCTTTTTCAAAGGTCATTTGTCAATACCTTGCAAATTATTAATACTTGCTTTGAATTTTTCAGCTATAACTACATCGTGCAAAGCCTGTGAAGGGGAAAGAGGCCGCTCCTGTCTCCTTTGGTGTGTCCCTTTCTTTCAACTTATTTGCTGCTGCCAGCCTGACAGCATTTCCAAGGTTCCACAGTTTCGTAAGTTATATTTTAATTTACCTACTTTGTCATAGCTCCTACTGAAAAGGATGAAACTCTCAATGCCAGACGTTCTTCCTACAAAGGGCAACTCACCAGATTTAGAAATTTCACTAACAAAATAAATCCCGCCGAGTGTGATCTAGACATCTTTGCACAACGCCTTAAGTTGTATGAACGGTCCTATGATTACTACGATCAAATTCAAATCGACATTGAATCCGCTTGCCCAGAACTTCAATCGGATCGGGACGAGGTTGAACCCTTGTATTTTGAAGGGATTGCCAAGGCCCACCAACTGATCTGCAATATCTCAGAACCGGACACTAGGGTCATCAATCCGGCCCAGTTCGCACCCGCTTCAGTTCATAAGGACAAACAGAAACCTTTACTTCCTAAGATAAGCCTACCTCACTTCTCAGGCCAGGAAGGTGAATGGTATTCCTTTTACGAACTTTACTCCTCCCTCATTCATGAAAATAATGACATTCTCGACATTCATAAATTCTACTTCTTGCGTACATCCTTGGAAGGCGAGGCCTTGGCCTTGGTTGAGTCACTGCCTTTAAGCGCAGATAACTACCACATCAACTTTAATCGCCTTAAAGAGAGATATGGCAATTTACGTTTGTGTGTCGATCGCCACATCCGCTGTCTGTTCACCCTGCCAGCCGTCAAACCTAATGACGTCATCTCTTTAAGAGACCTGTTAGACTCCATGCAATTAAATGTTAGAGCGTTATATCAACTCAAGTAGCCAGTTCAAACTTGGGACACCATCCTTATTCATCTAGCTACATCCAGATTCGATTTTTCGACTTTAAAGGCTTGGGAAATCAAACTCACTCGCAAGGAGGAATATTCGTTCGAACACCTCATCTCGTTTCTCAACAGCCGGTGCCAAGTCCTTACAGCACTCTCATTTCAGTGCGAATATGTCGAAACGAGTCATCAGTGTCACACTTGAGAAAAAACTTAGTCTCTTCAAATGGTCATCAGCCCCCATCTGTCGAGAACAAGCAAACCCGTTCTGCTTCTTTCAACCATCCAAGAGAACATATCAGGCCGCTCAACAAATCTTAAAAATGCACGCTCTGTAAAAAGTTTCACACTTTGTACTCGTGCAAATCCTTTAAAGAATTGTCTGTCGAAGACCGAAGGAAGTTTGTCTTCAATAGTAAACATTGCTTCAACTGCTTGTCACCTAAGCATTCTTCTTCTAATTGTACGTCATCCAACCTCTGTTTTCATTGCAAAAGACCGCATCATTCTTTATTGCACGTTCATGATCAATCGAGGTCACTAGTACCCGCTTCTTTAAACTCCATGCAGAGCAGCTCCGAACAAACTAATGCTTCTTCCTGCATTTCTAACGCCAAAACCTCTCACAGTGCGCAAGCCCTTTTGTCCACTGTACAATTCGAAATCCAAGATAAATTTGGAAATTGGTTTCGAACCCGCGGTCTTCTCGATTCCGCTTCAACTCACAACTTTGTTTCGCAATCGTTAATTAAAAAACTAGGTATTTCATCATCACCTATTTCCATCAATGTATCCGGCATTGACAATTTGAAAACTCAAGCCTTGCAGTCTTCAAATTTGAAAATCAGAGACATTTGTCAAAGAAACACCAATCTTAACTTAAACTGTCTCATTCTTACCAGTATTGGCAAGGACACTCCTAGCAGCTCTGTTAATACTTCCGGTTTAAAGATTCCTTCGCATTTAAGGTTAGCTGATCCTCAGTTTAATGCTCAAGGTCCCATTCATATACTTTTCAGTGCCAATATTTTCTGGAATTGCCTTCGTAAACAGGTTCGCAAGTTATCTTCAAACGTGGTCGCCAGAGACACCGATTTTGGTTGGGTTATTACTGGTGAAATCCAACAACCCAGTCTTCAAGCCAAATCGCAATGTCATTTTGTTACTGCTGATATAAATCCCTTTTCTGAAAAAGAGAACGCTTATGTTTCTGATCTCGATACATTTGAAAAACACTTGCCGAAACGATGTCTTATTGTAAACAACTACGCCACCTTTGTAAGTTGTTTAAATGGTTTTGCCTTATTTCTGCACAAAATGGCAATTCAAGTTCGCCTCGCCTTGGGTTACTTCGTTTACCTTCTCATGTCATTTTTATAGCAGGTAATTGCTTAAACTTTCTATCGAAAACTATCTTCCCCTTGTGTAAAACCATGGCTATCAGTCACCATCATTTCGCTGTAAGCTATGTTTCACTTCTTTTGCTATTTAGTAGGATGGCCACGGCCGGCTCCTTCCCCCTTCCTCACAATCGGAAGCCGCTTTTGAAACCGCTTGAAAATCTGAATTCTCTAGCATCTAGAATAACTATTCTTACGCATAAACTCCTTCTCAATGTCCCAGCTTCTCTTCTTTGTTCGGGAGAATTAAGTTTTTTTCTGTTGAATTGTCGGATTCCGTGATCCTCAAAATTATGCGAAATTGATTTCTTACTTTATTGCATATGTCTCTAAATTGGTTTTTCACGTCCAAGCTACGGATGACTGCATGACGTGTTACTGGTTCCGCTTTAAGTCACAGCTGATTGAACTAGTTTTGCTTGTTTATTTCGAACTGCTTGTTTGTCAATCTTGTTTGTATACAAGCTCGGGTAAGGCCAAGCTGCCGTTTATTTCCTTTATGCTTGCAAAGGTCAGAGCAAGTTTTCCTTATCTCAACTCTGTCTGACTGCCAACCATTGTCTTGCGAGTTGCTTCCGTAAGTTCAGAAGCTGCTCACCTCCTTCCCAAAATAAACTTGTTCTGGTCAAGGACTCTTTCAGCTATTTATATTCGTTATCTCGCTGTACTATGTGTGTCAAGGTCGTTCTTACCTATTTATCTCACTTGCTCAGACTCGTATCCTATAGCTGCTTCGATTCCGGTTTCATAACATCGTTGCATATTTTTACACGCTCATATATTGCACTCTGCTTACATATTTTGCAATTTTATTGTTCATTGATGAACAAACTTGTTTTTTCTCGTCGTTACATTCGATGTGTTTTTGTATTTATGCTTGTCACGTCACGTTTCTCGCTGACTTAAGTATTTTTCTGACTAACCCCTTTGATACTTATTATAACTTAAGGTCATTGTTTATGGCTACTAGATTGTTGTTACCTATGGCGTTCTTGCTTTCTACTTGCATTGTTCCTTTGTTTATTTGGTATATTCTTATCCTTAATCGATGTACTTGTTTCTATACGCTTTGTTTAAACTTGTTAATTTTCCTTTCGCATCTTATCGCAATCTTTACTAGAGCTATATTTCCCACAGCTACTAGCTACTTTGTGATTGAAGGTGTTGTTAATTCTCGCCCTTTAACTCCGCTTTCCAATGACCCTGATGACCTGCTTCTACTCACACCTGGTCACTTCCTTATAGTCACTTCTCTTTCTGCCCCTCCTCCCCTTTCCAGCTCTTACAGGGATTCTAATCTACCTATTGTTTGGCGTAAACTTGAAGCCCTCCGCAATTCTTTCTGGAAGAGGTGGAACTTGGAATATTTAACTTCCTTGCAACGGAGACAGAAGTGGTTTCTTTCCAGTCCCGACATTAAAGTGGGGGACCTGGTCTTGGTTAGGGATGTTTCTCCTCCCCTGGTCTGGATTTCTGGTAGAGTGACCGAGTGTTATCCTGGAAGGGATGGGAGAGTCAGGGTGGCCAGAATCTTGACCACGAACGGTCAGATCACAAGACCACTGTCTTTAATTGCTCCATTACCTTTAAATGTTTAATTGTTATCCTGTTCTCTGTTGGGGTAATCCCCTCCCAGCTTGGTGTATTCTTGGAATACACGGTAAGATAGAGTATATTTTTAATGCTTTTTGCTTGTTCATTCCTTCCTTTTTCTCAAACACCAACAGTGATCTCCTATGTTCTCTTTGCTGTTTAGGGTTCTCATGTTATTCGTGAGTCTGTTCTAGATATATATCTTCCATGACTCACCTAGCGTCATCTAGCAGCGAATCTCTGAAGTTCCTCAATTCTTCCCGGTGCAAGAGGACTTCCTTATCAATCTGGCCACCAGATCTCGTCGCCATCGCCAGCTATCATCTCCGTGATCAAGAGAACTTCGTCTACTTTTTCACCCACCAGGCTGCGATAGTGTCGCCTACTATCCACTCTTTGAAGACCATCTTATCAAGAAAATTAACTTTTCAATATTGGTCATGCTTATATGTATTCCCTTTCCTGGTCCCTCTGCGCTTCGCTGATTGGGTCTCACTTGTATGTCGGCAGTCGACTTAGTCAGTCAAGGCTCAACTAGAGCCAGCCTCTTGAACTAAAGAGGCATTCTTTAGATTCAACGCCATGTTGGAACTTTAATCGTAAAAAGGGAACTTCATCATCGCCATGAAGCAAAGATAAGTACGGACTTCAAGTTTTAACCTCATTCTTATCGTCTTTTTACAACTACATGCTTTTAATAATCATTTATAGGCAGTGTGAGATTACTTATTTGTGGCAATAATCATCCTTCGCGGGATTTTCCATATTGAGCTTTGTCTGTCTAAGCCAATCTTCGTGAAAGCTGCATTTCTGATGCTTATTAAATGAGAGATCTTCTCACAACGTGGGATATTATTGAATACCCACTGTCTATAAAATATTACGCTTGTTCCACCGCTGGAATAACTTTGGCCCCATTCTTCTATTAGGATCGTTCTGGAACCTTCCAGAATCTGCACTCTATCTACAAGTCGTGCCGTCATGTATTTTCCACTCACTTGTGGGAATACTATTTAAGAATGAGGAATCTTCTTTATAAATTACTGCTCAATAGCTAATGTTCCTTCCTCCGTTGGAATTTTCTCTGGCGTATTTAATGATAATCTACAACCTTCTCAAGCAATAGACTCTCGCCTATCCAGTGTAACTAGTCATTTTCCATAATTGCAATAACTTTCTTTGCCATAAACGTTTGCGCTACTACAGTGAACTTTTCATCCATTTCAACAGACTATAGTGAAAAACAGTGTTCTTTCAGTATTTCTCCTGCGTCGCGCTCGTCCGATTATTATAAATACGGCCATGAACATTTACCTTCCATCCCAGTTGATCTTTCCTAACCCCTTACTAACAAACCATAATAAAATTGTTACTTTAGGTCTTTTTCAATGAGGTGTCACTCTAAAGACGTGCCCTCCCACTTTTGCTTACATGTAATTAATTAATTTCTGTATAACTACGTGTCTGGTACACGTTTCAAACTTACATGGTTTCTCCCTTCTAATTAGGGAATACAATTCTTTCAACTCATAAGTGAGTTATTTCTAGGTTTCACGAAAGGGAATCTTGCCCCTTTTGGCTCGTGATTCCTACTTAAACATAGGAGGTCTAGAACCTTCCTGTCGACTTTCTCTTCGGGTTTCACATTAAGTGACCTGTTCTATTTTTACAAACACAAAAAATAGGTAATTCCGCTTAAATATAAGAAGTTAGGAACTTCTATTTTATTCTTCCTGTTTTTGTTGTTGTTACTTTCGAAATTGTTACTCTTTTCAAGATATTTTCTCAGAAATTTCTTGAAGTACACACCTTGTACTCTATTTACTGTCTAACTTTAATCACCTTAATTGTACTTAACTTTTGTACTTTATCCTCTCTCTTTTAAAATCTAGCGAGGATATTAAAATATATAAAGGTTTGAAACCAATAGCATTGTTAATTGCCTGGCGCAAACGTTAGATGTTTTTTCAGAGGTCTGTCACTCCATTTGTTATAAAGTCTAACTTATATATTTGTCAAAAAACTACTACTTATTTGTTAAATTCATTACGCTCTTTTGCATTGTTAAAATAAATTCAAGTTCCTTTTTTTTTTTACTCATCATTTTTCTAATACTACAGTTAGGCAAGATCCTGTCTTCCTTGGCTCTTCCTACTTAATGCCATTAAATCTATTGATAGGGCTTTCACCACTCGTTGCATTTGAGCAAGAACTCTTAGTTGCCAACTCGGTGAAGTCTCTCTTAGCTTTAATAGCTAATTCTAACTGGCCAGTAAGGCAAGCATAGCTCGCTACGCCAGCTTCCTGCTTGTGGAGATTCTCTCAAATTCTTATGGTTGGTTTTTCAAAATTTAAGTGTTTCTCCTTGCCTAAACTTTTAGTTGGCTCCTTGCTGGGTAAAAGCTTTGCCATTTCCAAATGCAACTATTGGTTCACTTACCAAAATTATTCCCAAAGGTATAATTCTTTTATCACTATCCTTCTTGGAAGCACTTGTCGCTTTTCAGGAACTCGACAACTTTGAAAACTGGAAATATCGAAACTTATTCAAACTATTGGCATTCTTCAAATTACTTTGAACAGATACATAATAAATCTGTTACTCTTTGTCTTGCCAGACCATCACCCTTCCCCATAGTAGGCATATGTATGCTTGAGAGGGAATACTCTAAAGCCACACTCTCGCAAACCGCCCAAGTTCCAGCTGCGTCTCCCGTTAGCTTTGCCCAGGTCCCCACTCACTTTAGGTATCGGAGAGCTGATTTGCAGTGGCAGTCACCTTTTAGGACATTTAAAGTTAAACTTATAACTTTTGTGGGACTCTCCTCCTATTTCTCCATCCTTTTTTCTCCAGTCCGAAACCCACTTCCTTTTCTCAATCATCTTCCCTTGGTGGTTAGGTTATTCCCCAGTCAATAATCTACCCACCGATCACCCAGGCGGCCACTAACTTGGGTTTAATGAAGGAACAGTCAGGAAAGAGATTTTGGAAGGAAGTCGGTCGTGGACCTGCTGAAAGGGAAAGGAGCCTTGCCGGCATTTGCCTGGTGGTAACAATGGGAAACCACGAAAACCATTTTCAGGACGGCCGATGCGGGATTTGTACTCACGCTCTCCCGATGTCAGCGAGGCACGATTGCTCTCAGCCATCGTGGCCGGTTTACGAGTTTATTTCAGTTTATATTTGTGCACCTCGGGGTGTAGTGACTAGCATCCTCGGCTATCACAGAACCTACCTCACCCATCTTAAAAGTGGTTTTCAGTGTTTTACCACGGCTTAAGTGGCTAACGTATTTGGCTGTCACCCCAGAGCTCCAGGTTCGATTCCCGGCTCTGACAAGAAATTTCAATTCTGGTGTGAGGGCTGGAACGAGGCACACTTAGCATCGTGAGGCAAAATTGAGACGAGAAGGGTTCGATTTCTACCTCAGCTGGCGACTAATCACGCCCCGCTCATCACACAGCTAAGCTCCGTTCTATAGGGAAGTTTCCCACAGTATTAGAGCAATCAACTTCAATTTTTTATGGTGATCGAGGCCACTAATGTAAGTTCATGTGTTTTTCAAAAACTTGTAAAGCACAAAACTAGCATGGAGGCCATCAGAGCTCAAACATTTAAGTGGACTTTTCTCACGACTTGATCATCTGACCCCAATAAAACTTGGCATAATAAATCTTCATTTAGACCTTAATATATTGACATTTAATATACGTTAGTTCAATTGTTTTGAAAAGTTCAACATATCGGCCGTATGAATTTCTAAAAAAAATCAAGTTTTTATTTCTTCTTTCTTAATCAAACAATCGAAGTGAAACCATTACTACAATATTAATCCAATGATAGGGCTACATAACATTGATGGCCTACATTTAAAACAATATTTAACTTGGCGACCACACGAAATATTTCACTGGCTCTAAATATATCCGAAGTAATCACAGTGTTCAAACGAAAATTTGTATGGTGACAGACGTATCATAAAGTGCATATATGTGGCTTTCCAAAACCTGATAAATACAAAAAAAAAGCATGGCGTGCCGAAAATTTTAAATTTTTAAAATGTCCTTTCTGGCGATCTAATCATCCGAGTATAGTGAAATATGGCACAGCAAATCATAATTTAGTTTTAAGTATATAGGGGTCTAATTTTCTCAAATGATTTCAAAATCAAATATGGTGGCAGTGCGAAATAAAATATATTATATTTCTCGTAGCCTAATCAAGCGATCGAAGTGAAACTTCGTATAATGAACCATCATAATAATCTTTATAATGACCATCATAATAATCTTTATGTACTGGCACTGAAATCTCTTGCTTATGTTTCGTAAATTTGGCTTTTCTTAAAATTAACTCATATCAATCGTTACAGATAGATGCCTTCTCTACGCGAGGAGTCAGAATCAAAAAACTCAGCAACATCTGACCCCCACCCTAAACAGGTAAATAAAAAGCACTCCAAAGTAAAGCCCGCTCCAACCGCCACTAACTGAACACCAACATCTCCCGAACTTAATTAATAGGACCCCTCCACTAACCCCCCCCCCCCGCACCAAACCCCATCAAAATATATCAAAAATACTCGAAACTTTGAACTTATCTCCAAACGTCACTGACTGAGCCACCCTTAACTACAGAGAGACCGACCGACACAGGTACAAACACTCTCAGACATTAAGTTGATCTCATAAGCCTATATTTCTACTATGAAAATATATATCAGTTAATTTATTCATGGAGATAACAGTTTCTTGGCAAAGCCGGGACTCGAAACCGGGCCTCCGTGGCTGTCACCGCGGATGCCCGGGTACAATTCCTGGCTCTGCCAAGGAATTTAATTCTGGTCTGAGGGCTGGACCGGAGTACACTCAGCCTCGTGAGGCGAAATTCAGAAGAGACGGATCCGATTCCTACCACATCCCTCCTGGAAGTGGTATTCCGAGGTTTCCCCACTTCTACACGGCCGCTACGTACCCAAATCCCACCTCAATTAGAAATGCACTCACTATTATAGACATCACAGTTACACAAGTTAACGGACAAAATTCTACACAGCCAAGTACACGGGGCTTCATGATCACGATGTCACAAAGCCCCTAAAATATTCAACAACATCAAGCATGGAGTTTAAGGCTTCAGGACACAAACTGCTCATAATACGCTTCCTAGCCCTGGTTTCGGGTACTTTACTTTACTGAACCTTACTTTGCTTTACTCTACCTTACTTTACTTTATTTAACTTTACTTTACGTAACTTTACTTTACATTACATCACTTTACCTTACTTAACGTTACTCTACCTAACTTTACTTTACTTTACTCTACTTTACTTTACTTTACTTTACTCTACCTTACTTGCATTTACCTCACTTTACTTTACTCTACATTACTTTACTTAACTCGACCTTACTTTACTTTATTTTACTTTACCTTAGTTTACTGTGCGTTACTTTACTTTACTCTATTTTACTTTACCTTACCTTACTTTACTTTGCTCTACCTTACTTTAGTTAACTCTACCTTACTTTACTTTACTCTACTTTACTTTACTCTACCTTACTTTACTTTACTTTACCTTACTTAACTCTACTTTACTTTACTCTACCTCACTTTACTCTGCCTTACTTTACTTAACTCTACCTTACTTTACTTTACTTTACTTTACTCTACCTTACTTTACTTTACCTTACTTAACTCTACTTTACTTTACTCTACCTCACTTTACTCTTCCTTACTTTACTTAACTCTACCTTACTTTACTTTACTCTACCTTACTTTACATTACTCTACCTTACTTTACTTAGAAAGTCATACAATACCAACGTCCAAATCTTTAAATCATCGAAGCAGGAAATTGGCTGAAGCTCCTTCGAATCATAAACAAACTTGCATGCTTTGAAGCTTCAGAGCGTCAACAAAACTGCTATGTCACAAAAAATCGGGCTTCGAAGTTTCGAATCAGTTAATTCGAATTATGTGGACAGACCTCTACATCTAACGTACTTTCGAAGTTCCATGGCACCAATTATTTTACTATCCATCCATGTTGAACTATATTCTATCGAGCATAGATTAGTGTAATAGCTCTGACTTCCATCATATTCATTGGTCTCTAAACTCTCCTGACATCAACCTCGCATATCACTTGTGGGACTGAATGGAGAGGCACATCCGGTGACTGGATACGTCTATCATTTCAATATTTCTAACGAAGGCCGTATTACACACAGGCGGTTGTAGAAACTTTCTTGAAAGATATCAGAAAGGAATGCTCCTAACACGTCCATCCATTGTATATACGTAGGTGGTTCAATACTGTAGGTCTACGTAAGATAACACGAGCACGATTTCTCCTATTTCATTTCTATCTCGCTCCACCTAAGGTGCAGCCGGGCGCATTAAAACGCGCACCACGACCCCGATGAGGCGCTGTAACAAATCGGGAAATATGCGGTTTGAACCTCGGCGCTGACAGAGACTACCCTGAGTGTAGTTTTCCCGGGTTTTTCCCACACCCCCTCCAGGCAATGCCGGGATAGTACCTTATTTCAAGTCCTGGGGCACCTACTCTATCCCTATCACTAACACAGCTTCACACACTACTACAGTCATTGCAGAAACACAGGTCATTAGATAAGTTTATCACACACACGTGTCTGATGACCAGGATGCAGAAAGCCGTTACAACAACTTTGCTCCAAACCAGAACAGTTATAATAGGAGCCCAGGTAGGTTTAGTCTAAAAATCTTCCAAACCTAAAAAAAAAAACATGTAAAGCTAATTTTCTCGGAATGTCATAATTTGACCCTGGGGAACAACATACTAAAATTCTCCAAGCTTCCGATGCCGGCTTTCTTGTTTTCCAGGCCTGGAAACCTGGAATTCCAGGATATTCCTGGAGCGGCCACAGAAACCGAATCGTTTATCCAAAATTGGCAAAGTATGGTATAAAATGAAAGAGGAAAACATGCAGGTTCTAAAAAAACGCAAGAAAAACAACATTCGGTCACTTCCGTTCGAATAAAGAAACAAAATACGCGCAACATTCATTTTTTAATTATTTGTTTTCAATCAACGCGCTTTTAATTTACCAAAACATGGGGTTAAAGGAAAATAAGTTAAATATAACGAAAGAGCATGTTTTTAGCTTTCCAGAAGTGTCTTTTGTTTGTTTGTACGTCTAATAGTGTACGAGCTACAGCCAGAATAAATTGAACACCAAATTAAATTGGTAGCGCCGTCGAGTCCTGTGTACATTGTTAGGTCGAATGCTCGTTGCTGCTCCTGGGCTGCGGCTTACGCTGTGCAAGGAAAGGCTTGTTATTGCTATTGTGTTGTTGTTGAGTTTAACGTTTATTGGTGGTACGTTGCGATATAGGCCTGCTATAAAAGTACAGTGAAGAAGGTTGTGTGAAAATGTGGAATTGCATTTTATGTAAAGAACCTTTAAATGCTGGTGAAAATTTTGAGGAATGCCACTGTCAGCCATGAACGGGACGGTATGCATTAGAGAAGAAGTTACACCGGTAAACTCAAGCCAGTTATTTATGAGGATAGTGTGCGTTTTGAAACACGAGACGGAAAAGGCCGAATTCTTCCAGTAAGAGCTAGCTCCAACCCCGACTTCTCTCTTCGATGGCTGTCTAATGCGCAAGTCGAACAAGTCAGCGGTCACGACACTCTTCCAGCACACAGAGGTCTGCCAATTTCCTCCGGACTCTATGTACATGGTTGACGGAGGTTATCTCCTCCACGCTGCGTGTTGGGCTCGCTTAGCAACATACGGGCAAATTTGCGACTTGTAGGTTACGTCAAGTTTGTCATTACGCGGTATTACCCTGCAGTTGTCGTTTCTGATGAATATGAAGGACAGCACACCACCAAAGGCGATGAGCAAAGACGATGTGCAGCAAGGAGAACCTGTCACAACGTGGAGTTCATAGAACACACGACTTCGGCTGCTTCACAGGAGGATTTTCTGGCAAACCCCAAGAACAAATCCAGATTGATTGAAGTTCTTAAATCAAGGTTCCAAGAAAGAGGTGTCCAAGTGCGCCAGGCATCTGAGGACGCTGACGTTCTCATTGTTGAGACTGTCCTTGAATACGAAACCGAAGAGAAAACTGTTGTTGTGGTTGGCAACGATACAGACCTTCTCGCCCATGCTTGTAGCGAGACGCCTATCAGGGAAGGTTTTCATGCTGCACCCGGGAACCTCCAAAAGTCCAGGAAAGATGTTTGAAGTAGGAAGTATTCAAGCAGAAATTAGTGAAATGAAAAGTGCCGTACTTTTCTCCCATGCCATATCAGGTTGTGACAAGACTTCAGCTATTTACGGCAAAGGGAAAAAAGACCCTATAAGCTGCTTGAAAAAATCGGAATCTTCGGAGAAACGTGGTCGACGTTTTCTCCAAGCCATCCGCTACGCGCGAAGAAGTGTGCCCTGTGGATGAAGCGTTCGTGAGAGCCCTGTATCCCGGTAGAGAAGCAGTTGAAAGCAATGATGACCTTCGGCATCACCTCTACAAGGTTACGATCGCGCGTCAGGTAGTAACCACACATTTTGAGCTGGCAAGTCTTTCGCCTACTCGAGCGGCTCTTACACAGCACTCGATGCGAACATATTTGCAGGTAAAGTCTGAAAATTTCCGGTAAGCGAAATGTGTTTGTGCACCTGGTGACTTTTAACAACAAAGCAGGTAAAGCATTTTGTTTGATTTTAGGTTCAAGGATGGCTAGGCAGAAACCTCGATCCTACGGAGTGGGGCTGGCAGGCTACTAATAATACATTACACCCAGTTCCTACAACCTTACCACCACCTCCTGACTCCCTATTGCTCCTTATCGCGTGCGATTGTAAAGCTGGTTGTGGAGCACGCTGCGGAAGCAAGCGGTCAGGGCAGTTGTGCTCCCAATGCCACGGAGAAAACTGCTGCACTGCAATGAGCTACTATGACACAGATCAGGATCCAGATTCCCTCGATGTAATTTCCCCTTGAATTTTTCATATTCTTGTTTTCCTTCAATATGTTGCGCCTTTTACTTATCATACATCAGATACAATGCTTTTTTATACATATATCTGTCATTGTAATCATTCGAACGATTTCACGAAAAAGAGCTATTAATTTTCTTTTTACATTCCAGGAGGAGGCCGTGCCAGCCATAGACACCGACGCAGGACATTAGTCGACCCTACATGTACAATATTGCACCAAATATTTTTTAAATTTCACAAATGTTTTTTTGTTTTTGTTTTTTATTGTTGCTGTTAAAACAACAAACCAAATGTTCATTAAAACTCATGTTATCAACTGTACATGTGTGTATGTGTGTTTTTGTCGGTCTTTGTTATTCATTTAGCAAATCTTGCGTCTTTTAATGATCTTTACATGGGCGTCGCGTAACCAACTTAACGTGGCGTTCCTTTATTCAGGTTGTAACTCGTGCACTATTAGACGTACGAACAAACAAAAGACACTTCTGGAAAGCTAAAAACATGCTCTTTCGTTCTGTTTAGCTTGTTTTTCTTTAACCCCATGTTTTGGTCACTTAAAGCCGCGTTGAGAGAAAGAAAATTGAATTCCGCGCGTTGTTTTGTTGTCTTATCGACCGGAAGTGACCGAATGTTGTTTTTCTCACGTGTTTTAGAACCTGCACGTTCTCCTCTTTCATTTGATACCATACTTTGTCAATTTTGGATAAACGAGTCGGATTGTACGGGCGCTCCAGGAATATCCTGGAATTCCAGGTTTCCAGGCCTGGAAAACAAGGAAGCCGGCATCGGAAGCTTGGAGAATTTTAGTATGTTGTTTCCCAGGGTCAAATTGTCAAATTCTGAGAAAATAAGCTTTACATGTTGTTGTTGTTTTTTTTATACCGTACCTTAAATCCTAAAATTCCTGGGGCTATTAGACCACAGTTTCTCTTCCCGGCCATTAGATCGCGCCTAACTGTTATACCGCCCAAATACCACGGTAAGACAGCTGGGCTGAAAAAAAACATGATCAAACATTGAGATGCATAGCGTGCCCCTTTTCTGTATTTAAAAGGTCCATCTAAAGCTGCAAATATTGGCCCATTGGTTATGATTTAAGTATTCCCACAACTTCCAGCCCTTATTGATGCTGCCATGACTTTTGAAAGCATCAGTGGGGAAGAAGGATGATCATGTAGATTTTTTAGCCTATTTTCAATTTTGAAAAAATAGGCTTATGAGATCACCTTTTGTCCGTGTGTGTGTGCGTGTTGGTTGGTTGGTTCCTTAGTTTAGGGGCTGCGACAACGCGGTCATGTAGCCCCGTGTACTTTGGGTGTGTGTAGAATCTGTCTGATAACCGGTGTTAATTGTGATGACTGTATTAGTGTGTGTATCTGTTTTTTAATTCAAGTAGGGACTGCAACTTTGAATTTTCAAATAGTTCCTACTTTTGCCTCCAAACGCCACCGTCAACGACTACTAGGCCTAGTTCAGAACTAGCTACTAGACGCCACCGCAGTCGGCTCTTGGCAACGAACGTAGCAACCTAAGAGCGTTGTTTACATTCTTAACCTATCCAATTTAGTTTCACACAGGTGTAATTAGTGGAAAGATCTTTAACATGCCATAAATCTATGACATGGGACCGCCGGCTTTACTTCCCCTCCGAAGGAAGGCATACTGAGGGATTTTTAACGCTCTTAAAAGTGTGTGTGTGTGTGTGTGTGTGTGTGTGTGTGTGTGTGTGTGTGTGTGTGAGGTGTGTGTGTGTCCCCCCCCTAATAAAATCTAAACGGCTGGAGCGATTTCAATGAAACTCGGCAAGTTCATAGCACTATTCCCGGCGACCTCGACCGTGCCCTTCAAATTTTGTTACGTCTCACCAATCCAACATGGCGGCTGTGCGAAATATTTCACTAGCATTCAATATCTCCGAAGCTATTACCGATATCGCCCTGAAATTGTGTACGATGATAAAGGGCACTACTAGAAGTTCACCTATGAGACTTTCAAAAACCTGGTGACTACAAAACCAACATGGCGGTCAAGCGAAGTTGAGACTTTTAAATAGACTTTTCTCGCGATTTAACTATCCAAACGTAATGAAACTTGGTAGAGCAAATGTTTATACACATTGTAATGCACTGGAGTCTAATTTAGTTCAATTGTTTACATAACCTCAAAATGGCGGCTGTGCGAAATATTTCACTGACATTCTATATCTCCGAAACTATTACAGATATCACCCTGCAATTTTGTACGGTGATAAAGGGTACTGATACAAGTTTACCTATGTATATTTCATAAACCTGTAAAGTACAAAACGAACATGGCGACCAAGCGAATTTGAAATGTTTTAATAGACTTTTCTCGTGATTTAACTCTCTGAGCGCAGTGAAATGAGGTACAGTAAATGATTTTGCAGATTGTAATGCACTGCCATCTAATTTAATTCAATTGTTTACATAACCTCAAGATGGCGGCTGTGCGAAATTTTAAAATTAAGTTTTAATTTCTTGTGTCGTAATCATGCGATCGAGGTGAAAGTTTGAATAATGAACCTAGGCAATAATTGTCCTTGAATGGTACATAACTCTATGGCCTATACATATAACAATCCTAAATGGCGAGCTTCCCAAATATTTAGACAGTTCTCAATATCTAAGAATCGTTTACAGCAACCAACTGAATTTTTTTATGTTCATAGAGACTATGAACATTTGTTCACCTAAAGGACTTGCAGTAACCTGGTGAGCACAAATCCAACATGGCGGCGACGCGAAGTATAAATATTTAAATGAACGTTTCTCGCGAATTAACTATCCGAGTGTCGTGAAACGTTGCACGTTAAATGCTTATACAAATGTTGATCCACTGCCATCTAATTTATTTCAATTGTTTGCATAATCAAAAGATGGCCGCAGTGCGTAATTTTAACATCTCGTTTTACTTCTTGTGTTCTAATCATGCGATTGAAGTTTGAATACCACACGTACACAATAATCTTAATGCAATAGTACAAAAATAAAAATCCAACCTGGCGACCATCTGAAATATTTAGACGGTTCTCAATATCTACGAATCTGTTACAGCAATTAAACTGAAATTTTGTATGTTGATAGAGGCAATTAACATTAGCAGGATATATGAAAATAGGCTGTATAGTTCTTCACGGAACTACTTGTTTAACCTACTTTCGATTTTTGCAAAAAATGAAAGTAGACTTATGAGATCACTACAGGGCGAAAAAAAGTGTGTCTGTGTGTGTGAATGTGTGTGTGAGTCTGTGTGTGTGTGTGTGTGTGTGTGTGTGTGTGTGTGTGTGTGTGTGAGTGTGTGTACTCTGAATGTCTGCCCCCCCCCTATCAATTCGAACACGGAAACGCGAATTGAACGAAATTTGGTACAAAGGTAGCACTAGCAAAGGACACCTCAGTGTCATGTTTTATATCGCCGCCATCTTGACGGAAACGTAATGGCGGCCACACAAATGTTCAAAGCTTAAATCAAATTACGACTAACTTAATCATCCGATCTCTACCAAATTTTGCAACAACATACCTTTATGGGGGCAGCATCCTTTGACCAAACTAATAGGTCATCAGCCTAATAGTTTGCGGATGGCGGCCATCTTTGTGTGAAAATCGATTGCCCCTATTAATTCGAACACGGTGAAACCGAATGGAACGAAATTTGGTACAGAGGTAGTACTAGCAAAGGGCACCCCAGTGTCATGTTTTATATCGCCGCCATCTTGACGGAAACGTAATGGCGGCCACACAAATGATCAAAGCTTAAATCAAATTACAACTAACCTAATCATCCGATCTCTATCAAATTTTGCAACAACATACCTTTATGGAGGGAGCATCCTTTGACAAATCTAATAGGTCATTAGTCTAATAGTTTGCGGATGGCGGCCATCTTTGTATCAAAATCGATTACCCCTATTAATTCGAACACGGTGAAACCGAATGGAATGAAATTTGGTACAGAGGTAGCACTAGCAAAGGGCACCTCAGTGTCATGTTTTATATCGCCGCCATCTTGACGGAAACGTAATGGCGGCCACACAAATATTCAAAGCTTAAATCAAATTACGATTAACCTAATCATACGATCTCTACCAAATTTTGCATCAACATACCATTATGGAGGGAGCATCCTTTGACCAAACTAATAGGTCATTAGCCTAATATTTTGCGGATGGCAGCCATCTTTGTGTGAAAATCGATTCCCCTATTAATTCGAACACGGTGAAACCGAATGGAACGAAATTTGGTACAGAGGTAGCACTAGAAAAGGCCACCTCAATGTCATGTTTTATATCACCGCCATCTTGACGGAAACGTAATCGCGGCCACCCAAATGTTAAAGGCTAAAATGTAATTACGACCAACCTAATAATCTAGTCTCTACCAAATTTTGCAACAACAAATCTTTATGTGGGAAGCATATTCTGACAAAATTGCTAGATCATCAGCCCAATAGTTTGCAGATGGTGGCCAAGTATGTGTGCAAATCGATTCCCCCTATCAATTCAAACACGGTGAAACCGAATTGAACGAAATTTGGTACAGAGGTAGCACTAGCAAAAGGTACCTCTGTGTCATGTTTTATATCGCCGCCATCTTGACGGAAACGGAATGACGGCCACCCAAATGTTAAAAGCTTAAATCAAATTTCGACCATCCTAATCATTTGATCTCTACCGGATTTTGCAACAACATGCCTTTTTGTGGAAAGCATCTTATGACTGACTACAAGGTCATCAGCCCAATAGTTTGCAAATAGCGGCCATGTATGTGTGCAAATCCATTTCCCAGATCAATTCAAACACGGTGAAACCGAATTGAATGAATTTTTTTACAGAGGTAGCACTAGCAAAAGGCTCCTCATATTCATGTTTAATATCCCTATAGCACATTGTATTTCAACAAGCTACTACAACCAACATTCAATTATACTCCTTGAAAAGGACAAAGAGTTATAACAATACCCATGCATTTAGGAGAAAGTAGGCTATATGTTCTTTACTGAACATCTTGTTTAATTAGGCTATTCAATGACATACATCAGGTGTTGGCATATTTGTGGACCCATTGGGCATGTTTGCATAAGATAGACTTTCTATTTCATAAAATGAAAGCATTTTGTTGCATACAAATTCTTATCCTAGGAATTAGTCCAGTATCCAAAATGAAAAAAAAAATGCCAAATTGTGAATTACACTCTTATATGAATCTTTATCTTTAATTCTACTTTTCCACTTTTCAATAGGACAATATTTCACTTCCACTACTTTACAATAAATGTAAAAATAAATATAAATGAAAATGTAAACTTTACATTTAATGTATAGTACAGATCGATCCATATAAGCCTAATTTTATTTAGCGTATGGCTTTTAATACCGGGAGTGTCCGAGGACATGTTCGGTTCACCAGAGGCTGTAGCTGCTTTAATTCGGACACCTTTGTGGTGAGCTACAAGTTCCGTTCAATTTCATGTAGTTCTAACTTTCGTTACCAGATGTCACTGGCACCTAGTGGTGAACATTGGAACTTTCATAGAGCGTTTCAACGAAATGTAACCTGCAAATTTAGCTTCACACAAGTTTAATTAGTGGAAGGTTCTTTAACATGCCATAAATCAATGACATGGGACCGCCGGCTTTACTTCTTCTCCGAAGGAAGGCATACTGAAGGATTTTAACGCTTTTAAAAAATCCGACGACTTCGGCCGGGTTTGAACCCGCTATCTTGGGCATAGAAGCTCAGCATGCTACCGACGACGCCACCGAAGCCGCTATAAACCTGAACCACTTTAATGGGTAATTTCCCTCTGAATGCTCGTAGGAACGAGAAATTTGTTTAAATGATCTCAGTGGCTCTGGGAGAATGAGTACCACTGCCCATTGGCAAGTTTGTTGATCGTTTCTGTGCATGTGCTCCTCTGTCCAGCATTTGTGGAGCAGCTGAATGACGTCGAACTGACAGAGGATTATTTTCAACAAGATGGAGCAACGTGCCATGCGTCTAATGCTTCCATACAACTTGTAGCGAGTTTCTTTGGTGACTGAATAATCTCAAAACATTGTGTGGCTCCCCTGACCACCTGACCTAACCTCGCCGGACTTTTTTCTTATGAGGGTATCTTAAAGGCAGAGTATACAAAATAAATTAGACCTCGGACAACTGCTGAATTCCGTGAGTTCATTAGGCACGAAATAAGCAACATTGGTGAAGATATTCTACACTTCACAGAACGTCATGGAATATGGTGATACGATTATAGTTTTGTATGGATGCTGGTGGAGGGCACTTCCAACATTTACTGAGGAATCTCCCAACACGTTATTGAAACCAGCTTTTTGGTGACCAAATAATCTCACAACCTCACCGACTTTTTCTTGTGTAGGCAATCTCCGAATAAGCAGGGTCTTTATTTTTGCTTGGCAAGGCGATCCCGCTCGACCTTCGCCGCCGGTCCCTGGCCAATAGCCAGCTGTTACAGGTTGACGCGCGCGGTCCCCGGCCGTATTCCCGCGTTCTTGCTTCGGTAGACGTGTGAACTCCGACGCTCCGAGTTAAATGGGTGTTTTATAAAGCTACTGTGTACTCTATATCGTATTGTATAGTGTTTTATTGTGATTGTGTATAGTGCTGTAATGCCTTATGTGAAATATTCGTGTATATCTGCACAATACGTACATAAAGTGTAGGAAATCGTGCGCTAGAACAAGACAAAACTTTCGAGTGAAATTTCCAGGAAGACCCATTCCTATAAATCGGACAATAAAACAACTGACTAAGATGTTTAAACGTACATGTTCAATAAAACAATAAAAACATGCGTAAAGGACGTTATTTCCTTACTGAAGCTAAATTAACCGGAGTAACCGGAAACTTAAGCCTCCGTGGCTTAGGCGGCAGCACGCCGGCCTCTCACAGCTGGATCCGTGGTTCAAATCCCGGTCACTCCATGTGAGATCTGTGCTGGACAAAACGGAGGCAGACAGGTTTTTCTCCGGGTACTCCGGTTTTCCCTGTCAAAATTTAATTCCAGCAACACTCTCCACTATCATTTCATTTCATCTGTCATTCATTTAATCATTGCCCCAGTGGAGTGCGTCAGGCCTCGGCAGCCGGCACAGTTCATATCCTCGCCGCTAGATGGGGGCTTCATTCATTCCATTCCTGACCCGGTCGGAGACTGGAAGCAGGCTGTGGATTTTCATTTTCAACCAGAAACTTCATAAGACGATGCCGATTACTGTAAACATGGTGAGTAAAAATGCATGATACTGATGTTAAGCACCGTACTCATGCGCGCGCGGTAGCCAGCAATTGAGCCGTCACTGGCGGAGCGCGTGAGCGAGAATGTTCTTGCCAAGCATCTCCCAAAGTTGCACATGTGCTCCATTATTTTTAGCCTATTTTCATTTAATGAAAAAATAGGCTTATGAGATCACCTTTTGTCCGTGTGTCTGTGTGTGCGTGAGTGTCCCCCCTAATAACTTCTAAACGGCTGGAGCGATTTCAATGAAACTCGGTAAGATCATAGCACCATTCTGGCCGACCCTGACCGTGCACTTCAAATTTTATTGTCTCTCACCAATCCAACATGGCGGCTATGCGAAATATTTCACCAGCATTCAGTATCTCCGAAACTATTACCGATATCACCCTGAAATTGTGTACGGTGGTAAAGTGCACTACTAAAAGTTCACCTATTAGACTTTCAAATACCTGGTAACTACAAAACCAACATGGCGGCCAAGCGAAGTTTAGACTTTTAAATAGGCTTTTCTCGCGATTTGACCATCCAAACGTAATGAAACTTGGTACAGCAAATGTTTATATACATTTTAATGCACTGGCATCTAATTTCTTTCAATTGTTTACATCAAAATGGCGGCTGTGCGAAATATTTCACCGGCATTCTATATCTCCGAAATTATTACAGATATCACCCTGATATTTTGTACGGTGATAAAGGGCACTGGTACAAGTTTATCTATGTAACTTTCATAAACCTCTAAAGTACAAAACGAACATGGCGGCCAAGCGAATTTGAAACATTTTAATCAACTTATCTCGTGATTTAACTCTCTGAGCGCAGTGAAATGTCGTACAATAAATTATTATAAATATTGTAATGCACTTGCATCTAATTTAGTTCAATTGTTTACATAACCTCAAGATGGCGGCTGTGCAAAATTTCAAAATTAAGTGTTTATTTCTTGTGTCGTAATCATGCGATAGAAGTGAAAGTTTGAATAAGGAACCTACGCAATAATTTTCCTTTAATGGTACATAACTCTATGGCCTATACATATAACCATCCAAAATGGCGAGCATCCGAAATGTTTTGACGGTTCTCAATATCTACGAATCTTTTTCAGCAATTAAACTGATTTTTTTATGTTCATAGAGGCTATGAACATAAGTTCACCTATAGGACTTTCAGTAACCTGGTGAGCACAAATCCAACATGGCGGTGACGCGAAGTATACATATTTAAATGGACGTTTCTCGCGATTTAACCATTCGAGTGCAGTGAAACTTTGCACGTTAGATGCTTATACAAATATTAATCCACTGGCATCTGGTTTATTTCAATTGTTTTCATAACCACAAGATGGCAGCTGTGTGAAATTTTAAAATCTCGTTTTTACTTCTCGTGTTCTAATCAAGCGATTGAAGTTTGAATATCACAGGTACACAATAATCTTCATGTAATTGTACATAAATAAAAATCCAACCTGCGAACCATCTGAAATATTTAGACGGTTCTCAATATCTACAGTACGAGTCTATCGTAACCTTCAAACTGAAATTTTATATGTTGATAGAGGCAATTAACAGTATGGTATATGAAAATAGGCTGTTTAGTTCTCCACGGATCTACTTGTTTCAAATGTTATGACTGATTAAAATAGTTCGGGTTTATATGGATCGCTCTGTAGTAGAAGTGAAATATTGTATTGAAAAGTGGAAAAGTAGAATTTATTGAAGATCTTGAATTCAATACGGGAAAAAATTATCATGACTAAAGACATTTATAATTATACTCTTAAAAGAAGTCCGATCAAATGAGGCATCCATTTCCAAAGGATGCCTTGTCCACCAGTATGGCAATTTTGGTAGCTATGGCGTAGTCTGTGCGTCTTTTACCGATTTAAATATGCCTTACAATGCCAAAACGTCCTAAAATCTTTGACAATAATTGCATTGGAATACCGAATGTAGTTCCAACGTGGCTCTTGTCCAATGCAACGACTCCTATATGGCGAACCTAATAATCTACAGCAGCGGTCTCCAAACTGTTTAGTCTACGGTCTCCTCCACCAAGCCCCAAGGACCAATTTGAAATGTCTGTCTGTTAGGTAGTCAGCCTGGAGGCTGGTTGAATCCTCAAAAAGCACCATCATAAGTTATGTGGTAGAAACCCACAAAACCGAGGCAACACTATAATGAGGCATACTAGGCAAGGTGAGGAATGCGGTTTGCCATTGCTTTCCTCACTGAGTCAGTACACCAGTACTAACCCTATGAGGAGAACCTTTCACAACAGGCACTAGCTGTGTATGCCATTACTCAGCACCACCCATACCTCGGTAGCTTCCATATAATCACAGTCATCAATGAGACTGAGATAACTGGCACGGCCCCCTCGCATTTGCGCACCCTCAAATGCCAACTGGTTGTGCCAGGATTCGATCCTGTAACTTAACTATCATATATATTATTTCAGTAGTATAGATCCCTTCTGCGGCACTCACAAGCGACCGATCGTGAAAATGAGCATTCAAATGAAAGAGAATAGACATTAGCAGTGACGAATTGCACTCTAATTCCATAAATATAAATAATTTCTTTAAGAAATGACTTTAAAAAAATGTACGAAGTGTGCGATTTGCAGATACTGTTGATGTATGAAAATACGCTTCATTGCTGTCCACTTCACATTTTGGTCGCTGTGACGCCCGTTTCACGTCATTTTAATATTATGAGGTCTTTCCTTTATCATTTTGCATGGATTTCAGAAACAGTAAATCAAAGGAATGACTACTCAAATCGTAAATTTCATAAACATCGAATAGCCGGTGAGTGTTACAGCACACTCAGCACACAAATGACATTATCAGTGACAAATTGCATTCTAATTTCTTAAATATCAATTTTTGTAAAAAGTGTTCGATTTGCAAAACGTATTGGGGAAAGTGTGGTTTATGAAGATTTCTCGCACGGGTCCGCTAGTAATTTTGAATTACGCGCAACATTTCGTTTCGGGATTGATTAGTGAGATAGCCTATCTATGGCGCAGTGCGCGGGGGTGATTTGCAGTGTAGTAATATTTTAAAAGAAATATATTTAAAGTCATCAGTGCTGGAATTGTATAAGAGTCTTCCACTCACACAGTTTGATATGTAGCATAATGCGCTCTCGGCACTACTTACTAACGACCATTTACTGACGACCATTTGAAGTCACTGCTGATATTTCCACTAGTAAACTTGTTCCACAACTGCAAACAAATGTCAGTGGAAAGTTACAGCTGCATAACTCTCAATAACCATAGTAGTCTAATAACAATAACTAGCAGATCCGTGCGAGAATCAAAAATTGACTCATCACCGCAGGGCTCAAACCACTAGTCCTAGAAAGCTGAAATTTTGCATGTTGGTTGATCCGAGTATGTAGAGGCTCACTAAGAAACGGTTTTTGAAAATTCAATTTATAAGTGACTTTTTTCGGCCCTATGGCATTGAAAATCCAAAATTGACTCATCGACGCAGGGCTCAAACCACTAATCCTAGAAAGCTGAAATTTTGCATGTTGGTTGATCCGAGTATGTAGAGGCTCACTAAGAAACGGTTTTGGAAATTCAATTTGTAAGTGACTTTTTTCGGCCCTTTGGCACTGAGCAAGGACAGTCGGTACAAAGATCTGATTTAGCTAATTTTAAGCCGCCAGATACGAGAAACAATACTCGGAGGTCCTGTAGTGAACCCGAGGAGGTTATGCTGACTGGAATTGAACGTGGTTCTCAGAGACTGTGATCTCAGCGTAAAGGTTCCACCAGGGAACGAACCAGAGATCTGTAGAGGCAGTTTCATGGTAAAAACCCCTCGAAAGAAGCGTATATTTAATCACTGGTGTGATTTTGGTGCAATGACATTATTTATTAAAATAATGCAGGGAATAATGAGCAGATTACTGCATTATTAGACTACTTGATGTAGGCTATACGAGGCTTGAAGCACGGAGAGGACAGAGTTGACATTTTACAAATTAGCCCAGAATTGTGGGTGGGGCCCAGTGGAGCCATGTCCATCTCTGTGATCCCATTCTGTCGTCTGGAGCAGGGGGAGGCCTGAATAATGACCCAGTTATTCCCCGACGGAGAATAGATTTGAGGAGTGGGAGGAGAGATGCCCAGGAAAATCATTGATTACTCGTGATTGGAGCAACGAATTGAGATGAGAGTTGCTCACAGATGAATCTTTTGGCAGGAGGCTAATTTTAGAGCCTTTTACCTGCGAAATTGGGGCATATTTAATGATGTGCGGAAGGACTGTAAAACGACCATTGTGCGCGGATAGATTTGAGAATGTTGCCGGGGAATTCCCGTAAGATAGCGTCCCACGCTATGGAGAAAGGAATTAATATTAATTAATTGGACGAGCGATTCCTTTGCACGCAGATAGTTTTGGAATCTGTGAAGAAAGAGGAACCCAATGATCATGGTTTGGAGACCAGATTCACGCTGTGAGAGGAGCCAAGATTTCGCGGGAAGATTTCGCCCTACTTTCAGTGAGAATCTGATATAAGGGAGTAGACCCTTGGAGGAGCGCTCTGTCTCAACCCAGTCTCTCTCAGTTGAAGCTCAGTCTACGCGTAGTTCACGTGCAGTGTGCACCCAGTTACAGCTCAAGTGAATCTTCAGTCTTCACGACGTTAGAAGTTACCCAGGTGCAGCACAGTTGCAGTAAGTTGCAAACAGTATGCAGCAAGTACGAGGGCAGTACGAGACAGTATGTAAGCAGTATACAGCAGTCTTCAAGTAAGGTACGAGCAGTCTTCAAGTGAATCTTCAGTCAGGTACAGCCACTTTGAAGCAAGTTCGTCAAGGCATAACGCATGGCGGTTCTACTCATAATAGACGCCGAACAAAGACTGGTACATGTAAGTGAAGCATAATAAGCTTGTATGAATAATAGTCGTGCTATAGGCATAATCAGCAGTACGAACTATGCCGTGTTCAGTTACGAAGCACCGTGTAGACTAATGGCAGAACTATTGTAAATAATTATTTGTGTAAAGTATTGGACAGTGTTAAGCGCAATGTGTATAGTATTGACTGATCGTATGTGTAATTACGATGGTATGCGCTAAATGAAACTCTATGACGTGTTTGGTAATGTCATGAGAGTACCAGATGTTAACACTCAAGACGGGATCTAGCATATTTATGCAACGCAGGACGCTTACCGTAGGAGTAGGAAATATAAAAACTGTTGGTGAATTCCGAGAGCGGGTAAATCAGACTTTCAATCAGGAATTGATAGGAGCACGGAAGATGCCGTCGACGCCTGCAATTTCGATCTTTGCTAGGAAATTTCAGCATTGAAAAGTGTATAAAGTGACGTGTGTTAAGTGTACAACATATGTAAAATATCCTTTAAAATAGTGATTAGATAAGTGTTTCACATGTTTGGGAGCAATAGCTTCCTGAGAGTTATGCAACGTGTCGTGTTGTTGATGAAAATTATGTGTTATAAAATGTGTGTTTGCAAGATGAATATGTCGCGTTAAACCTGCTAATGGCGGGCGACATGGAGAAATATGATTGGTCGGAGCCACCATAGACGCCTATAGAAATGTAAGTACCCCACAAGTTATGATTATGTAGAAATATGGGCCATTGCATGTTGTGAATTCCGTAAAGATGCCAGTAAAAATCAGTTTAGGAGGCAGATCCTCCATGTTTAATCATTATCGTGTTGATTTTTATAGAGTTGAGATGTTAATTTGCATCATTAAGTGGAGTAATTATTCCCACTATGAATTAAGAATGGCAATCAGTTATGTAAATGTGACGAACGCGATTGTTCGGATTTTAAGACGTTTAGCTTGTCGGATTTTTGGTTAAGTTATGTGAGAATAATAATAAAGAATGATTTTGGTCATTTATGTCAGTGAGATTAATAAGAATAATAAAGTAATGATTTTGGTCATTCATGTCAGTGAGATTAATGGTAATAATAATAATGAATATTAAAAGTATGAATGAACACATCAGGAAACAAATAAATGTTGTAAGCGAGAGATTTACGCTAATTGCAAGACTTATCAATCTAAGCAGTAAGATGATACAGTAAGATTACATTACAATAATTAAGGAAAGAAGTTTTATATCAGAGTATTGCATATATTCAGTAATGATGCCAGGCATGAAAGAGCTTTTAGCGGATTGAATTTGCAGCTTATATGAGAAGCTTATAGAGTAAATTGTTAGATTTCTCTTAATAATATAGGTCGGAGGTCGTAGCATTGAGTTAGGGGCCAGATGGTCTATTCTACGTATGAAATCTCCTATGTCATGGGCATAAGTGGAGATATAATGTTATGCCAGAGTTGTAGTGTGTACCCTAACTCTGAGGAAGGATATGAAAGTGTTCCGGGTTGGGATCCTGTGATAGAGACGAGGAGAACGAGGACACCTCGAAACTCTATGGTCTCCCGAGAACTTATTTGATGAGTTATTCCGCTCGTAGAATCGAAACTCATGGCGGCAGCTGCAGTAGCGCCTATATTTTACTTGAGACATCGGTCACCCGTTAGACTAATGCATTACGAACCCCGAACCTTCATGTTGAATGGACCCGTGTGAGGCCAGTTATTATTATATCCTCTGTGTAGGAGTAATTATAAAAGCTCATTCAATACCTGTTTGCATAATAGTTAATTAAGATCCTTTGGGATATGTGTGTCGGTCAGACGACAGTATTTGTCTTGTAAATCTTTACTGCTTAGACAGGAAAGCATTCAAAACCTTTAAGGAGGGTCGAGGTAATTGGTGGAACACCCATCCCACTTTCTATTGTGTGCTGACTCCTCTAGCCGAGGGTCTGCAGGGGCACTCGAGCCGTCAAGGCGAGTTGAAAGCAAAAGATTTTAGACCCTGGTAAATGACATATAATGAAAGATTGTTATGTTGAGTAATGTATCCATGTGGTTTAGGAACACATGGATAATTATAGATCATCCTGATGGTTCATTATTTTAGCTATCTGACGAATAGTTAGATGATGTATTTGTACTGTCACTGAAACCAAGTTTTGAAGTTAGTTACCAGATGCCAGTCGCCACGAGAGCAAGGTAATCTATTGTAGCATCCGACACAAGCTATAACGTAACGTTTTATGTAGGAATCACATACAGCATGCAATGGAACCATATAAATAGAGGAAGTGGAGGGGTAGCTTACATAATTATGGAGTTGCACGTTGATTGCGGTGCAACGTCCGAATAGGTAAATGCATGAAAGCATTTGTTTGGTGAGAAGAGAAAAATCAAAACACGCACGGCACACATAATTGTTAAAACCAAGAGGTTTAAGGAATAATTAATTTGTGATAGTAAAGAAGTCACATTGTATGACTGTTATGTTAATGTACAGTTTGTATTGAAGTCGTAGGTGCATCAGCGCACTAGAATATCTTTATGTAGTTCACATAAGGGTACAGCTTTATGGTTTAATATGGCTTTATTATGATTTCATTTTTGTTTGATTGTGGATTGTGGAAGTAAATTTTTGTTTGCTTTGTTTTTATGGTTTTGGGATTGTTTTTGTGTTTGAAGCCATGATTTTTATTCACTGAATTAAAGTTTTAGAATAGAGTTGTGCCTTGTTATTGTAGAGTTGTTACCTTATAGCCTCAAATCCAAAATATGCACTGCTCATTTGGGGGAACGGCACGCGCCTGAGACCTGATGCTAGCTGGAGGCAGCTGCATATTTACCATCGAGATTACTCACATGGGCACATGGGATTTGATGTCCTATACTGTGATTTGAGCTATCGGTACAACTAAAGTCGGTCAGATTTATTGCACACAACTCTATTAAAGTAAGAATTAACGAAGTAGGGAATGACCGCTCCTATCCTAGCTAAGTTCCGATACGTACATATAAATTTTGATAGATGTATAAGTACAGTTCTACTCCTTTGTAAGTATGACACTCTTATTATCATGGCCCAAGCGACGTGGGGCGGTATTAATTCATTATGGAACCGCCTGCGTCAGTGCAATATGAGCGATCTTGGCATTGCACATGCATGGCATACATGAGTCATTTAATTTATCATGGCGCCCAGGTACGTGGAGCTTATGGGATTTAGGGAAAACCCATAGATTTTTATGGTATTTCATGGGGAAAACCATAGTAATTGTTTTGCCTCAAACTATGTTTGAGTGATTTTTGAATTCAGTAGGCTTTTTATGTAAAGCAGAATCTCTCTATTGAGAAGAGAATTGCCCAAGGGTATGAGCGCTACATACCAGATCCACAATCTACCATAATATTATCAGGTTTTGTACGACTTCACAATATGTGTGCAGTGTTTGATGTTTCTCTTCGAAACGTATCCACATATTTTTCCAGGAAGCCTGCCTGCATATTTAAGTGTGTTATTGTAAAATGTCAGGTACGGAGGAAATCTTGCAGGTTATTGCAGGATTGAAACAGCATTTTGATGCTGCTAACGAGCAGAATAAACTGGAAGCCAAGGCTTTCCAGGATAGTATAAACACTCGTTTAGATGCCAATCAGGAGGCAATTAATGCAACTCAGGTTGAAATAAACAACCGGTTAGATGCAAATAAAGTTGAGATGAATAATAACCAGATTGAATTAAACAATAAGTTAGGTCAAATGCAAGAGGTAATTAAGACCGAAGTAACGGATACTGTTGTAAGCATTGTATCGGAAATGCAGGTTAAAACTGATAAACGTTTCGAGGCTATCGAAGCCAAACTTGAGGGTAATTTACAAGCGTGTAAGCATGCTCAGGAGGAAACCAACAGTAGATTAGATGCGTTGTCTAACGACATTAAGGATATTCAAATCCAAAATGAGGCGAATCTCGAACGCCAAGCGAAACAGTTCGCAGAGTTTACAAGAACGGTAGACCAGAGATTAGAGGAGAACGACTCCAAATGGGACCAGAAATTGAAAAGCTATGCTAGAGCAATTAACGGTGACCTCAAGAAACAGGACCAGAATATATTAGGTCAATGCCAGGAAATAGGCGAAATTAAGGCTATCGCTCATGAAAATAAGGAGCTGGTAAGCAACGTGAAAAGTCAGATGGGCAAAGTTCATCAAGAACTGGACCAAGTTCAAAGTGATATTGTCATAGTTAACAAAAGGCAAGAGGAGAATAGAGGTGCGATCACCAAGGTCCGGAATGAATTGTCTAAAGTCAATGGACACATTCAAGATGAAATTAAAGGGTTAAGAGAAGAACTCGAAATAAGAGAAGGCCAGAAAACAGAGGCAAGCGACAAGACCCTTGCTCGAATTAAAGAAGATGTGGAGGATGAAATATCCCATATCAAACAGAGTCTGAAAGAAGACAAGGTGAAAATATTTCAAGTAGCCGAGGAAAACCGAGATAGACTCACAAGAATAGAGAAAGAAGTCATTACTCGCCTAGAAAGAGCAGAGATGCGCCACAATCAAATGGAGACTAGGATAATAGCACAGGAGGAAACGCTTCTGAAAGGTCCTAAGTCAAGTGAAGGCAGCATGGAGGATATGAGGAAAACAAGGTTGGCAGACTTGGAAACCCAACCTATGAGCAGGAATGCTACAGGCCCAGGGGAAAGTCCTTATATGACGCCAGGTGTACCAATTGCGGCATCGACGCCACATGAAAATGCGATGCACACCCAGGTGATAAACGTCATTAGGGCAAGCGAAGAAAAACCAAGGAAATTTTCAGGTAGCCACTGTAGTATGACACCAAAATATTGGTTAAAGGAAGTGACTGAATATCTAAATGATGCACGAATACCGCAGGAGCGTAGGCTACGTGCTATAGAGAAATTAACAGAGGGGGAGTGCGCATTATGGTTTCGCAGCTTCCGTTACACTTTTGATACTGTTGAGGAGTTCCGTGAGGCATTCTTGAAGAGATATTGGGACGCCGCGACTCAACAGAATTTACGGTTGGATTTATATGCAAAGAAATACAGTACTAATAATCCAACAAAGTACGCAGAATTTTTCATATCGCAGATGTGTCGCTTTAAAGAGCTGGATCAAAAACCAAGCGAACTGGAGCTATGTATTGCTATCGCCAAACAGCTTCCATACGAGATCCAAAGGCTATTAATCTCGGCTAATGCGAAAACTGCTATGGAAATGGAGACAGTTCTAAGGCAACTGGACCTCACCACAGCAAATACAATGCGTCAGAGTCGAACCGTGGAACAAGTCCACGTGACCAACACACAGACTGACCAACAGCAAGCTCCAAGGAACAACAAAGCTACGAGCACAGAAACATTAGATTCCTATGGACGGCAATGGGAACAGGAACCCAGAAGATGGCAGTCAAAGTTCAAAGGAAATGCTAATAGAGGAGGAAGAGGGCGAAGTCCGTGGAATAAGCAGAATAACAGGGGTAAACCGTACCATAACAATGGAGGTAATAATGGCCAAGAAGGCAATAATAGAAATTGGAGACCCCAAGAAAGAAGAAGTAACTTCGATGACGAGGTAGAAGAACGATATCACGCTTCTTTGCGATACCTCGAAGAAAAGGGAGATGAGCCCCAGAAACAACAAGTTCGATGGCAAGAAGTCATGCAGAACAGAACATCGCCAGACAGATATGGAGATGGAGCTAAGAGTTTGGAACTACAGCGCAGCGAACAGGAGAGAAGAAACTCCAAGGGGGCGGGCGCTGAAGAAAAAAAACGCCAAAATTAGAAGAGTTTGAGACTGATGGATGGAAGTCTATTAACATCATCAATTGGATAGCCAAACCAGAAGAACTGATTGAGGATACAGGAGGACCACAGGTCATGGTCAAGAGAGAATTGCCTATTATAATTGTAAGAGTGGCAGGATTAAAAGTCAGAAGTCTGCTAGACACAGGGTCAACAGTGAGCCTCATGACACAAGCTCTATATAATGAAATAGCCCGGAGAGAGAACATTTTGAAAATACCGATCTCTAGTGTCAAGATAAGAGGGGTAATTCCAGACCGAACAATGATATGTAAATACCAGGTATTCCTAGATTTACAGATAGGAGGCTCTATTTTCTCACAGAGTTTTCTGTTAGTAAACAAACTGCCTTATAACCTACTTATTGGGGCAGAGTTTATAAGGGAATACAGAGTGATAATCGACCTAGCACAGGACAGGGTTATGTTCCATGTGAATGAAGAAGCTGAAGGCTTAGAGGTCGCACTCAATGAGATTGAACCAGGATCAAGTGAACAAGTATGGCATACATACAGAGATGTGGCTGAGGAAGGAGTATTAGCTATTGAGCAGTTAGAAGAGGAGCTTAAAACACTAGCCACAGACTTGGAAAAAGATCTGGAACCCAAATTGGAAGAATATATTTCGGAAAAGCTAGAAGAAGCGAAAATTGGGCTAAAAGAGAAGGAAAATTTAAAGCAGTTATTACTGGAACAGAAGGAAGTCTTTGATTCGAGACCTGGTCGGATAAAGAACTTCACTTATGCTTTTCAAGTCAGTGATTGGACACCATTTAGGCAGAAACCCTACCCTATAGCTGAAAAGCATTATGCTAAAGTGAAAGAGGCAATTCAGGAGATGTTGGAGGCCGGTGTTATTGAGAAGACACCTACGCCTTATGTAAGTCCATTGGTAATTGTACCAAAGACAGACGGATCTGTCAGAGTCTGCCTGGACCTGAGACGCTTAAATTTGCGAGTTATTCCGGAATTTGACCAAGTGCCACCTATTAAAGAGATCCTCAGGAAGTTTAAAGGGAATACCATATTCACAAACTTGGATATCACATCCAGTTTCCACCATCTTGAATTAGAGAAGAAAACTAGTCTGTTGACAGGATTTATGTTTGATCAACATACATTCACATTTTTAAGGCTACCTTTTGGGTTGAAAACAGCTGGTTCAGCCCTGATAAGAGCGTTAGATCGCAATCTATCAGATGAGGTTAAAGAGAGTACCATCAGATATTACACAAGTGGGACGATGTAGATCATACACGTCAAAGGATTGTAATTCCTGCATCTTTGCAGAGAAGATTGGTATGGCTAGCCCACAGAGCATTTGGACATCCGGGGATAGATAAACTCTGTGCTCTGTTGAAGGAAGCATTTACTTGGCGAAAATTGAGAGAAACGGTGAGAAATACTATTAGGACATGTGATCTATGCCAAAGGGTTAAGCCAAATCCCTTTTTAATGAGGCAACGACCTATCCCGTTGTTACCGGAGAAGCCAAGGCAGCTATTGAGTATAGACAACTTTGGACCATTGCCTAGAGCACGTAGAGGCAATAGACACATTTTTGTAGCCATGGATGTATTTTCGAAAATGGTGGTGTTATGCCCCATACAAAAGACAAGTTCAAAACAGGTCTTGAAGCGCCTGAAAGAGAGAGTTATTCCGATTCTTGGGAAGCCGGATAACATTCTCTCGGACCACGGAAGTTGCTTTACAAGTGCAGAATTTCGTCGAGAACTGGAAACTCTAGGAATTAGGCAGATTTTATCTACCATTCGCCATCCTGAGGCAAGTCCAGTTGAAAGAGTAATGAGAGAGATCCAGAAATACATGAAGATCTACTGCTCTGAGGAGAATTGGCGTTGGATAGAATTTCTAGAAGTAATTGAATACTGTATAAATAATACTGTACATGAGGCGACAGGTCAGGTTCCCGTGACTCTACATCTGGATCAAAGACCAGAGAGACCGTGGACTGGTGTTATTCCATTGCCAGTAGACGCACAGCCAGGTAGAGAATTGAGGATCCAACGAACCTTTGAATATCTCAAAGCACAGGCGGAGAGACGTCAGAGAAGAAATCGTGCGAAGAGGTATCATAGACCGCTTCTCGTGGGAGAGAAAGTTTTAATAAAGAAACCCGCCAGTTCAGATCCAGAGGCACGCAAGTATAAAAAGTTCAATTTTTCTTATCACGGCCCGTTCGAGGTGATAAGAGACCTCCAGAACAATCCATACAGGTTAAAGCATCTAGAAAATGGAAACGAGGTCGTTATGAACGTAGCCAACTTAAAAGTTTATTACTCGCCAGAAGAATTCGACGAACAAGAAGAAGTATTGGTAACGCACACCCAAATCAACGGGGAGAGCGAAGTCAGCCAAGCAGTCAGACCTGAAAGTTGGAACGGCAAGACGGGACGAGAAGCAGACAGTTTACCCAGTGTAAGCGAAGAGCACAAAGAATGCCAGTGTCTGCGAGAATTCTATGAAGAAATGGTCAGAGTGGCGAGAGAGGTTGAAGCCATAAACGCGACCCTCCGCATGGAGAATGAACAGCTTAGGAAGAAGGCCGAGTGTGGAAGGGGGAACAGTACTAACCTACTCACAGCCAGACGAGGTGAAGGACCCCAGATGTAAACATCGACAGTGGTAGACAGTCAGCTGGTTACTTATAGAAAGCCACTTGCAATTGACTTTTATAAGTTTCGCAAGGGGAATATGAACCCGAGGAGGTTATGCTGACTGGAATTGAACGTGGTTCTCAGAGACTGTGATCTCAGCGTAAAGGTTCCACCAGGGAACGAACCAGAGATCTGTAGAGGCAGTTTCATGGTAAAAACCCCTCGAAAGAAGCGCATATTTAATCACTGGTGTGATTTTGGTGCAATGACATTATTTATTAAAATAATTCAGGGAATAATGAGCAGATTACAGCATTATTAGACTACTTGATGTAGGCTATACGAGGCTTGAAGCACGGAGAGGACAGAGTTGACATTTTACAAATTAGCCCAGAATTGTGGGTGGGGCCCAGTGGAGCCATGTCCATCTCTGTGACCCCATTCTGTCGTCTGGAGCAGGGGGGGGCCTGAATAATGACCCAGTTATTCCCCGACGGAGAATAGATTTGAGGAGTGGGAGGAGAGATGCCCAGGAAAATCATTGATTACTCGTGATTGGAGCAACGAATTGAGATGAGAGTTGCTCACAGATGAATCTTTTGGCAGGAGGCTAATTTTAGAGCCTTTTACTTGCGAAATTGGGGCATATTTAATGATGTGCGGAAGGACTGTAAAACGACCATTGGGCGCGGATAGATTTGAGAATGTTGCCGGGGAATTCCCGTAAGATAGCGTCCCACGCTATGGAGAAAGGAATTAATATTAATTAATTGGACGAGCGATTCCTTTGCACGCAGATAGTTTTGGAATCTGTGAAGAAAGAGGAACCCAATGATCATGGTTTGGAGACCAGATTCACGCTGTGAGAGGAGCCAAGATTTCGCGGGAAGATTTCGCCCTACTTTCAGTGAGAATCTGATATAAGGGAGTAGACCCTTGGAGGAGCGCTCTGTCTCAACCCAGTCTCTCTCAGTTGAAGCTCAGTCTACGCGCAGTTCACGTGCAGTGTGCACCCAGTTACAGCTCAAGTGAATCTTCAGTCTACACGACGTTAGAAGTTACCCAGGTGCAGCACAGTTGCAGTAAGTTGCAAACAGTATGCAGCAAGTACGAGGGCAGTACGAGACAGTATGTAAGCAGTATACAGCAGTCTTCAAGTAAGGTACGAGCAGTCTTCAAGTGAATCTTCAGTCAGGTACAGCCACTTTGAAGCAAGTTCGTCAAGGCAGAACGCATGGCTGTTCTACTCATAATAGACGCCGAACAAAGACTGGTACATGTAAGTGAAGCATAATAAGCTTGTATGAATAATAGTCGTGCTATAGGCATAATCAGCAGTACGAACTATGCCGTGTTCAGTTACGAAGCACCGTGTAGACTAATGGCAGAACTATTGTAAATAATTATTTGTGTAAAGTATTGGACAGTGTTAAGCGCAATGTGTATAGTATTGACTGATCGTATGTGTAATTACGATGGTATGCGCTAAATGAAACTCTATGACGTGTTTGGTAATGTCATGAGAGTACCAGATGTTAACACTCAAGACGGGATCTAGCATATTTATGCAACGCAGGACGCTTACCGTAGGAGTAGGAAATATAAAAACTGTTGGTGAATTCCGAGAGCGGGTAAATCAGACTTTCAATCAGGAATTGATAGGAGCACGGAAGATGCCGTCGACGCCTGCAATTTCGATCTTTGCTAGGAAATTTCAGCATTGAAAAGTGTATAAAGTGACGTGTGTTAAGTGTACAACATATGTAAAATATCCTTTAAAATAGTGATTAGATAAGTGTTTCACATGTTTGGGAGCAATAGCTTCCTGAGAGTTATGCAACGTGTCGTGTTGTTGATGAAAATTATGTGTTATAAAATGTGTGTTTGCAAGATGAATATGTCGCGTTAAACCTGCTAATGGCGGGCGACATGGAGAAATATGATTGGTCGGAGCCACCATAGACGCCTATAGAAATGTAAGTACCCCACAAGTTATGATTATGTAGAAATATGGGCCATTGCATGTTGTGAATTCCGTAAAGATGCCAGTAAAAATCAGTTTAGGAGGCAGATCCTCCATGTTTAATCATTATCGTGTTGATTTTTATAGAGTTGAGATGTTAATTTGCATCATTAAGTGGAGTAATTATTCCCACTATGAATTAAGAATGGCAATCAGTTATGTAAATGTGACGAACGCGATTGTTCGGATTTTAAGACGTTTAGCTTGTCGGATTTTTGGTTAAGTTATGTGAGAATAATAATAAAGAATGATTTTGGTCATTTATGTCAGTGAGATTAATAAGAATAATAAAGTAATGATTTTGGTCATTCATGTCAGTGAGATTAATGGTAATAATAATAATGAATATTAAAAGTATGAATGAACACATCAGGAAACAAATAAATGTTGTAAGCGAGAGATTTACGCTAATTGCAAGACTTATCAATCTAAGCAGTAAGATGATACAGTAAGATTACATTACAGTAATTAAGGAAAGAAGTTTTATATCAGAGTATTGCATATATTCAGTAATGATGCCAGGCATGAAAGAGCTTTTAACGGATTGAATTTGCAGCTTATATGAGAAGCTTATAGAGTAAATTGTTAGATTTCTCTTAATAATATAGGTCGGAGGTCGTAGCATTGAGTTAGGGGCCAGATGGTCTATTCTACGTATGAAATCTCCTATGTCATGGGCATAAGTGGAGATATAATGTTATGCCAGAGTTGTAGTGTGTACCCTAACTCTGAGGAAGGATATGAAAGTGTTCCGGGTTGGGATCCTGTGATAGAGACGAGGAGAACGAGGACACCTCGAAACTCTATGGTCTCCCGAGAACTTATTTGATGAGTTATTCCGCTCGTAGAAGCGAAACTCATGGCGGCAGCTGCAGTAGCGCCTATATTTTACTTGAGACATCGGTCACCCGTTAGACTAATGCATTACGAACCCCGAACCTTCATGTTGAATGGACCCGTGTGAGGCCAGTTATTATTATATCCTCTGTGTAGGAGTAATTATAAAAGCTCATTCAATACCTGTTTGCATAATAGTTAATTAAGATCCTTTGGGATATGTGTGTCGGTCAGACGACAGTATTTGTCTTGTAAATCTTTACTGCTTAGAAAGGAAAGCATTCAAAACCTTTAAGGAGGGTCGAGGTAATTGGTGGAACACCCATCCCACTTTCTATTGTGTGCTGACTCCTCTAGCCGAGGGTCTGCAGGGGCACTCGAGCCGTCAAGGCGAGTTGAAAGCAAAAGATTTTAGACCCTGGTAAATGACATATAATGAAAGATTGTTATGTTGAGTAATGTAGTCATGTGGTTTAGGAACACATGGATAATTATAGATCATCCTGATGGTTCATTATTTTAGCTATCTGACGAATAGTTAGATGATGTATTTGTACTGTCACTGAAACCAAGTTTTGAAGTTAGTTACCAGATGCCAGTCGCCACGAGAGCAAGGTAATCTATTGTAGCATCCGACACAAGCTATAACGTAACGTTTTATGTAGGAATCACATACAGCATGCAATGGAACCATATAAATAGAGGAAGTGGAGGGGTGGCTTACATAATTATGGAGTTGCACGTTGATTGCGGTGCAACGTCCGAATAGGTAAATGCATGAAAGCATTTGTTTGGTGAGAAGAGAAAAATCAAAACACGCACGGCACACATAATTGTTAAAACCAAGAGGTTTAAGGAATAATTAATTTGTGATAGTAAAGAAGTCACATTGTATGACTGTTATGTTAATGTACAGTTTGTATTGAAGTCGTAGGTGCATCAGCGCACTAGAATATCTTTATGTAGTTCACATAAGGGTACAGCTTTATGGTTTAATATGGCTTTATTATGATTTCATTTTTGTTTGATTGTGGATTGTGGAAGTAAATTTTTGTTTGCTTTGTTTTTATGGTTTTGGGATTGTTTTTGTGTTTGAAGCCATGATTTTTATTCACTGAATTAAAGTTTTAGAATAGAGTTGTGCCTTGTTATTGTAGAGTTGTTACCTTATAGCCTCAAATCCAAAATATGCACTGCTCATTTGGGGGAACGGCACGCGCCTGAGACCTGATGCTAGCTGGAGGCAGCTGCATATTTACCATCGAGATTACTCACATGGGTACAGTAGGTACCCCGAAACACACTTTTTAAGTTCCTAAAATGAACGGTTTCGGAGATATTCCCAAATAACTGTGTTCCCTCTGAGAAACAGATCAACGTTACTATGGCAACCGCTGAAATTTCGCAGACCGGGGAGAGTTTTCTGGCAATATCTCGAAAACCGTTCGTTTTAGGGCCTTAAAACGTGGGGTTCGGTTACCACTTAAACCACGAACATTGCTCCTCGCATTGATACGCGCAAAATGAGCTATAATCCATATTTCTACGAGCAAATCGACTTGGAAAGTCTCATCTCTTATATATAATCCAAAATTGACTCATTATCGCAGGGCTCGAGCCACTAGTATATAATAGATGAGACTTTCCAAGTCGATTTGCTCGTAGAAATATGGAATATAGCTCATTCTGCGCGTATCAATGCGAGGAGCAATGTTCGTAGTTTCCACTTCTACGAAGTGGTAACCGAACCCCGCGTTTTAAGGCCCTAAAACGAACTTAAAAAGTGTGTTTCGGGAGTATTGTTCCTCGTATCTGGCGGCTTAAAATGAGCTAAATCCGACCTTTGTACCGACTGTCCTTTCTCAGTGAATAAGGGCCGAAAAAGGTCACTTACAAATTGAATTTTCAAAAACCGTTTCTTAGTGAGCCTCTACATGCTCGGATCAACCAACATGCAAAATTTCAGCTTTCTAGGTCTAGTGGTTTGATCCCTGCGTTGATGAGTCAATTTTGGATGCTCAGTGCCAAAGGGCCGAAAAAAGTCACTTGAAAATTGAATTTTCAAAAACCGTTTCTTAGTGATCCTCTACATACTCGGATCAACCAACATGCAAAATGTCAGCTTTCTAAGTCTAGTGGTTTGAGCCCTGTGTTGATGAGTCAATTTTGGATGATATATAATAGATTAGGGTGGGTCCCTGTATGGTTTAGATTCACAATTGGACCCGGTAGGTGGCGTTGCGACCATAATGTAGTATGAACACAGTTTTAGAACCACAAGGTACAGTCAACAAAACGAAAACTGTCGTCATGAAAACCGCTAGCCTTATTTGAATTTATTTGAATTTATTGTTTCTCTTATACAGGCCACTGAGGCTACAAAGCCTCTTTATGCAGCTCTCTTCATTCAGAGGGCGGTTAAATACAATAGAATAAATGAAGAAAGAAAAAACTTAACCTATACATACAGTTGACAATAGAAGTTCTTGTTAATACATCCGTTCACCTTGAACATGATAATTGTATAGCTGATAGATTACAATGAAGAGAGTGTTTTATCGCTCTGATAGGAAGTCCTGAATACTGGTGCAATTTATATTTATTCCAGAGAATACTAGCTGAAATACGTAATGAACCTTTGCATTTTTCGGTTCTGTGATGAGGTATCTGGAGCATCTGTGCAGTGTGTCTATTCGCACGGTTATGCACTGATTGCATGGGAGTTAGTGTGCAGTAAATATAAGACGGAATTTTGAATTTTAGAATTTTTATCACAGTCAGAGCCATGGCATACTGTCTTCGTTCCTTTAACTTAAGCCATCCAATCTGGACGTAAAATGGAGTTATATGAGACTCTCTTGGTACATTGAGAACAAACCGCAAGCAAGCATTTTGCATTCTTTGCAATTTTGTTTTGAGGACCTCTCCCATATCATGGTAAATTATAGATCCATAGTCAAATATTGGTAATATCAAACTCTGTATCAGTATCTTTCGTACATTTTGAGGCAAATAGAAGCATGTTCTCCTAATTTGATATAATGACGATGCAACCCTTTTCAGAATCATGTTTGTCTGATCCTGCCACGATAATCGAGAGTCAAAAATAACTCCCAGATTTCTTACTGCTGACTGATACGGAACTGTTTGGGATGCAAGCTGTAAAGGTGGTACTGGGTCAGGTAGGGAACTGAGTAATTTGGTATAGCCGATGATGATCGGTTGCGTTTTTTCGAAGTTAAGTATTAGATTATGATCGAGTGCGTACTGAGATAGGCTTTGAATGTCACTGTTAATTAGTGCTACGTTCAAATGAATGGATTTCAGATCCGCGTGTAGATATAGCTGAAGGTCATCTGCGTACATATGATGTTGACAGAATTTAAGGACAGATGGAAGGTCATTTATATACACGGAGAACAGGAGTGGACCCAGGACCGAACCCTGCGGCACACCTGTTGTTACTTCACACCATTCTGAAACATTGTCATCTGCTAGGACTACTCTCTGACATCTGCTTGTTAGGTAAGACCTAAACCAGTTCGTTACTGACTTTGAAAGGCCTAGATTTCTTAATTTAACTAGTAGGAACTCATGGTGAACTCTGTCAAAAGCTTTGCTGAAATCGAATAGAGATAATATAGTTATTTCCTTCCGGTCCATTGCTAGACGAATGTCGTCTGTGACTTTGATAAGGGCTGTCAGAGTACTATGTTTTGATTTATATCCAGATTGGTTCGGGTTTAGGATATTGTTGGAATTTATATATTCATAAAACTGATCAAAAACAATCCGTTCTAACGCTTTCCCAATTGCACACAATATACTTATTGGTCTAAAGTCACTACAGTTTAAGGCGTTCGTGAATTTTGGTATTGCTTTGATGTTGGCTTTTTTCCATTGTGTCGGATAAATACCCATTTGCAGGCTATAGTTAAATATATGCAATAAAACTGGCATGAGGAGGTCCACATTCCTTTTCAATAGCGTAATAGATATACGATCTGGTCCTATGGCTTTTGAAGTTATCCTAAATATGGCTAAATGAATGTCCTCAGGATATATATAGCCAAAATGAAATTCTTCCCGTCGGTCAGTAAATTTTTCCCTGTAGTTAGCAACAGTTGACAAAACTCTAATGCTGTCTACAACGGTTGATACGTTTAAATAATGCTTATTAAGCTCATCAGCGCTCATTGTTGGGTTATTGCTTTTGTGTCTGGATTTTCCAACACCGAGAGTTTTTGTAGCTCTCCACAAAGCCGAAGAGTTTTTAGCTGAATTAATTAGCGAATAAGTGTAACGTATCTTTGTATTACGAATAACTTGCTGGGTTCTGTTGCGTAAGCTTTTGTATTCTACAATGTCCTCGGGTTTCTGTGTTCTGTTGCACTTCTTTCTGGCTCTATTTCGAGATCTTATTAGATCTTTTATTTCTGTGTTGATCCAGGCAGCTGGTGCGTGCCTCACGTTAGCTGAGCGCACTGGGGCATGGCGATCATATAAATCAATTAAAAATGTGTTCAATGTTTCTACCTTCTCATCTATAGTTTGCTGCTCGAAAACAGTGTGCCATGGAACTGAGATGGCATCGGCCTTAAACCTTTCATAATTAAACCTGCTGAAGTCTCGAAAAGTTTGAATACTGGGCTTATATTTTGGAGTTGACAGGGTATATACTGCGTATAAGAGATCATGTGCTGAGAAGCCAGAAGCAGCAGTTTGGCCAAACTCAATCACGTGCTCATTGCAGTTGGATGCTATTAGATCCAGAGAAGAAGAGGAGGTTGCAGTGTGATGTGTATCTTGATACGGGAGCCACGACAGATTGCAAGTATTTAGAGTTTCTACTATGTTTTTCGTTTCAAATGTAGCCGACCCAAAATGGGCATTCAAATCACCGGCTAATATTACATATTTATAACTAAAAATGTGTGAAAGCATGTCATTTAATAGTAGTTCCATAAAACCGACTTTGGGTGCTCTATAAACACAAATAAATAATACTTTAGTATCTTTCAGGCAAATCTCTACGAATAGGTACTCAGGTCTGAAATTCTCATTATTTGGGGATTTGCAGATAACCCGGCACTTAATGTGCTGTCGAACATACACTGCTACTCCACCCCCTTCTTAGTGAAAACTCAAGTCCCACCTCAACAGGTCTTCCTTCCCCAATAATTCTCCCACGCTCCTTCTCTCGGCAGTGGTTTCTTCTGAAAAGTTCTTGAACAATTGACTTTCTGAGTTGTGTTTTAGTACCATAGATGGCGGTGTTGTCGATTTCTTGGTATTTGACATAGGCTTCAAAACATGCAAAAATCACTTGCATCGTAGAGCTTTACATTGTTTGGACATTTCAATAACGGCTCATAGAAAATAAACAACATGTAAGTTTGTTGTATGGTTTAGATTCCCAATTGGACCCAATAGGCAGCGCACGAGTAGATTCGACAAATGAGCGACGACGCGTGAAGTGTTTCAAAAAAGTCCCGCATGCATTCATATACCATTCTTCCGACAGCAAGGAAACTTGGGTGAGATGTTGAGTACACCCCAAGGAAGGTTTCTGGTTTAGTAAATCCATTTTACAATAGGCAGCGCACGAGTAGATTCGACAAATGAGCGACGACGCGCAAAGCGTATCAACAAAGTCCCGTATGCGTCCATATACCATCCGTCCGATAGCAATGAAACTTGGGTGAGATGTTGTGTCCACTCTAGGGAGTGTTTCTGGCTTAGTAAATCCATTTTACAACAGGTAGCGCATGAGAAGATTCAACAAATGAGTGACGACACGCGATGCGTTTCATCAAAGTCCCATATGCTTTCATATATCATCCGTCTAATAGCAATGAAGCTTGGGTGAGATGTTGTGTCCACTCCAGGGAACGATTCTGGCTTACTAAATACATTTTAAAACAGGTAGCGCATGAGAAGATTCAACAAATGAGCGACGACGCGCGATGCGTTTCAACAAAGTCCCATATGCGTTCATATAACCTTCCGTCCAATAGCAATGAAACTTGGGTGAGATGTTGTGTCCACTCCGGGGGACGATTCTGGCTTACTAAATACATTTTAAAACAGGTAGCGCATGAGAAGATTCAACAAATGAGCGACGACGCGCGATGCGTTTCAACAAAGTCCCATATGCGTTCATATAACCTTCCGTCCAATAGCAATGAAACTTAGGTGATATGTTGTGTCCACTCCAGGGAAGGTTTCAGGCTTAGTAAATCCATTTTACAACTAGTAGCGCATGAGCAGATTCAACAAATGCGCGACGACGCGCGAAGCCTTTCACTAAAGTCCCGTATCCTTTCATTACTATTTGTCCGATAGCGATGAAACTTGGGTGAGATGTTGTGTACTCTCCACGGAAGGTTTCTGGCTCAATAAATACATTTTACAATAGGTAGCGCACGAGTAGATTCAACAAATGAGCGGCGGCACGCGAATCGTTTCAATAAAGTAACGTATGCATTCATATACCATTCATACGATTGCGATGAAAATTTGGTGAATTGTTGTGCACCCTCTAGGAGTCTGACTTAGTAAATCCATTTTACAATAGGTAGCGCACGAGTAGATTTAACAAATGAAAGATGACGCGCGAATCGTTTCAACAAAGTCCTGTATGCGTTCATATATGATACCATCTATCCGATTGCGAAGAAACTTTGGCGAATTGTTGTGTACACTCCAGGAATGGTTTCTGGCTTAGTAAATCCAATTTTAATAGATAGGGCACGAGTAGATTCAACAAATGATTGATGCTGCGCGAATCGTTTCAACGAAGTCCTGTATGCGTTCATATAGCCTACCATTCATCCGATTGCGATGAAACTTGGGTGAATCGTTGAGTACACTCCAGGGAAGATTTCAGGCTTAGTAAATAAATTTTAGAACAGGTAGCGCATGAGTAGATTCAACAAATGAGTGACGGCGCACGGATCGTTTAAATAAAATTCCGTATGCGTTCGTTAAATGCCATTCATCCGATTGCGATGAAACTTAGATGAATTGTTGTGTACACGCCAGGGAAGGTCTTTGACTTTGTAAATCCATTTTACAATATTGGTAGCGCACGAGTAGATGTAACAAATGAGTGAGGACGCGCGAAGCGTTTCAACAAAGTCCCGTATGCGTTCATATACCATTCATCGATTGCGATGAAACTTTGATGAGTTGTTGTGTACACAAACATGAAGGTTTCTAACTTAGTAAATCCATTTCACAGAAGGTGGCGCGCGAGTAGATTCGCCAAATGAGTGACAGCGCACGAATCATTTAAACAAAATTCCGTATGGGCCATATGTCATTCATCCGATTGCGATGAAACTTTGGTGAGTTGTTGTGCACGCTCCCACGAATGTTTCTAAATTATTAAATCCATTTCACGATAGTTTAGAGGCAGTTAACGGAAATTGAAAAAAATATTGCGTATCCAAAAGCACTCAAGAATCAAAATTACAACCCCAACACTTTCTTTGATTGGCATTGCAACGCATGCCGGGTACAGCTTGTCTATAGCTCAATGTTTGTCTGTTTGTCTGTCTGTTATTTATAAAAATCTACACCGTTTCACCAATCTGAACCAAAATTTGTATACTTACCCTTTGGAACTCTGCGGGTAACCCTGGCCACTTTAAATTTCGGACAGACCATTCCATCCCCTGCATTTAGGCCCTTTGGAAAAAATCTACACCGTTTCACCGATCTGAACCAAAATTTGTATACTTACCCTTTGGAACCTTGCGAATAACACTGTTTACATGAACTTTCGGACAGACCACTCCATTCCCTGCATTTAGGCCCTTTGGCACAAATCGACACCATTTTACCGATCTGAACCAAAATTTGTACACTTACCCTTTCGAACCCTGCGAATAACACTATCTACATGGAATTTCGGTCAAACCACTCCATTCCCTGCATTTAGGCCCTTTGGCAAAAATCTACACCGTTTCACCGATCTGAACCAAAATTTGTATACTTACCCTTTGGAACCTTGCGAGTAACACTGTTTACATGAAATTTCGGACAGACCACTCCATTCCCTGCATTTAGGCCCTTTGGCATAAATCGACACCACTTTACCGATCTGAACCAAAATTTGTACACTTACCCTTTCGAACCCTGCGAATAACACTATCTACATGGAATTTCGGTCAAACCACTCCATTCCCTGCATTTAGGCCCTTTGGCAAAAATTTACACCGTTTCACCGATCTGAACCAAAATGTGTACACTTACCCTTTGGAACCCTGCGAATAACACTGTCTACATGGAATTTCGGCCAAACCACTCCATTCCCTGCATTTAGGCCCTTTGGCACAAATCAACACCGTTTCACCTATCTGAACCAAAATGTGTACACTTACCCTTTGGAACCCTGCGAATAACACTGCCAACTTGATATTTTGGACAACTCTCTCCATTCCTATATTTAGAACTATAGACGAAATGAACTTGAAAACCACGTTTTAAGGCCCTAGAACCATTCATGTCCGTAGTAATGTAACAAAAATATATAAGTATATTGTTGGCTGGCAATGCGGGCTGTATCACGTCGCCCCTATCAGTGTTCTGGTGCAGAATTGCGAAAATAGTTAAATCTTGAGCTGTGTATAAATTGGAGTCATGGGGGGTAATTAGTGCATAAAGATTTCTTAGGCCCCTTAAAACAGTTATCATCATGAAAATAGTATGCCTCTGAATAAGTGCGATGGTGTTGGTGCAGTACGTAGAGGTTATCAGATGCAATAAGCGTTGGTTCTTTCAAATTTACTTTTATTTATTCTGATCCTTATCCTTGAGTGGTATGTGGCGATAAATGACACTATTGCTATTTCAGGAGCTCGGGACAGCCGAAGTTTTCAAAAGTGCTCTGATCATTTTTCTACGGAGCTTTGCGCCAAAAGACGACACTATTGATCTCTACTTTTCTAACAGCCAATGAGATATAGGCCCTAGGCATTGTCTTTTATTTCCCATACTCCTCTTTCTAATAATATTTTTCAGTTCGTTTGTAATTTACATGTGTCAGTACTGTAGATAGTAAATAGCCGTTTCCCTATTCATTATTATCATTATCATTACGAGTAAAATGACCTGAATGTTACATCCATAATACTGTACTACTTATCACCCCCACAATCATAACCACCACAAAAAGTTATATTTTAAATATTTTTCTGTTAGTTTAAGTATCATGTAGGCTACCAGTTCTATAGTAGTATTCATTATCATCCATAAAACAAATAAATCCACCGGGCGAAGTCGGGCACTACTGCTAGTCTTCCCATATAACGCAATAAATATTGGTTTCGGTACGGTAGCTGTTAAAGACGGTGTATAAACTTAGCAGAACCGGTCTCTCATATCTATTGAATACTGTTCCAAACTGGTTCTTGTCCTATGCAGTTCCAAACGGCACCTTGTCCAAGTTAATATTTATATTTTATTAAGATGTATTGAGGTCTATAAGCTGTAATTCCACCAATAAACTTCCACAATTAATAGTACGGCAAGAAGTTTAGTGTACAAACTATTATAAGCATGCAGTGAACGGTTTGTGACCTCAACGTTTTTTGCGTTTTCCCACAAGTTTCACTTCTTGTACAAGGAACTCTTTGGAAATGGATGCCTCAAATATGAATCAAACGCTTCTGCAAACGAGTCATGCGTTCTCCGAACAGTGTGACTGCATTCCGATGCTGTGGTTGCATGGTACTAGAAATGTAATATAAGGAGTTACGAAGTGCTGTTCCTGTCATATGATTTTGATAGTACGGAAAGTGTGGTTGATAACAGACGTGGTCACGAGTCGCCTCATCACTGCATGCGTTACAATGTTGCCAATGTTACGACGAGCATGATGTTTCGCTTTCAGATGTTAGTTAGTTAGTTATTGTTGTTTTAAGGGGCGGAACTACGCTTTCAGATGATTTCATCTAGCGAACCTACCGGATGTGAACTCCCTGATTATGATGAAACGTTACATACAAGTGCGATTTTATCATATTATTGTGCCTATCCTCAAATTCTCTTTGGTCTGCTACAGTGGCGTTCCGACGGGTTTAAACCCCCTCCCCCCAGACACATTTGTTTACTTGAAGCCATATGTTGTCCCCTCTATCACCTGCATTACACTACCGCTAGTGAGGCTTATTTACTCCTGTATACTTATTTATCTATCTATCAATTTATTTATTTATTTATTTATTTATTATTAATTCGTTTATTTATTATTGATTTATTTATTTATTTATTTATTTATTTATTTATTTATTTATTTATTTATTTATTTATTTATTTATTTATTTATTTATTTATTTATTTATGCCCACATTGGAGCACTTAAATCAAACCAGATACATTCAAGTCATCTACGGATTGGCAGGGAAGTTAGCTGTCATCATCTTCCTCCTCTCCCAATGCATCTTCATTGTGGCTGACCTGGTTGTCCTTTCCTAATCAGATACGACATACCGTATTGATTTCATTGATTATTTTTAAGTCGAAGTTTTATAAGAAGACATGGTTACAAGAACCAGATAATGATCAAAAGTATATTGAGAAAAATGAGAAAAACCTTTACTTGATCTTAATCATGAAAACTATGAAGTATTTTTACGTAGTACTAAAGTCGTGTTTAATTTGTACCATTTTATAGATTTTCAGACTAATAGCTTATGTAGAAATATTTTTAAAAAAATACATAACCATGTTGGATTTATCTGTTCTTGCACTCAAAATATTTTAAAAAATCGTAAGTTATATGAAAATCGTTATGATTTATTGCAATTTCTGTTTTACAATCATACAGTAGTTATGGAATGTTATGATTAAAATTTGAAAAAGAAAGACTGTATCTTAATTAAGAATAGCATTTCCTCCTGTTTTTATCAACGTGTGGCACATTACTGTCGGTTTCTTCTTCTTCATTCAATCTGTCGGATGTAAGATGCACTGGTGCAGGCGCGGATCTAGAGTTTGGCTTTGGGGCGGGGGGAGGGGGGATGTTAGAGAATGGAAATTGTTAAGAAAAATAGTATCACTAAACGCAATCACAAAATAACCAAACGTACAAAACCAGACCAATTTTTTTGCAAGCTACATGGACAGAAATTTGATGCGTTTAGCGCACCAAAAGTATTCGTACACATTGAAAGGCGTGTTTTGCGGCTTTTACATCGAGCTTTCAGAAAAGTATCAAGGTACGTTACAGTTTCGGCAAGTCGAGTTGGTAACGACAAGGGGAGAAAGACACAGCTTAAATTGCCAACCAAACTTGCAGTTTGGACGTCGGCAAAAGTTTTTGGTGCGACAAAAAAAGCCCCAAATTCCTATCCGTGCATTGCTGCACATCACTACATACATCGATTCGGTAATCACAAGGTTTACTAAACAAAATAGACGAGTTGATTTTGTTATATAAATAATCGTTTTTATATAACAGGTATGAATTTGTAAATATGTAGGCTACAGTTGTAATAGAAATAATAATTGCAATGAAGATATTTTAAGTAATGAATAAAATGAAAAAAAAACTGTCTTTCAGTTAAAATTCGTTAAGTTTTATTAGTCTGGTTATTGTGTTTTCGTTTTTTGAGTTTGCAAAAAAATATGGTCTCCGTTTTGGGGGGGGGGGGGGTCATGACCCATTGAATCCGCGCCTGCGGTGGTACATATTTATGTGCTATTTTCATTATATCCTTACATCTTTTGTCGTCCATAGGCAATGCATTGTGATTGGCTTTAGGTGCTTTGATTTGAAAAGACAGAACTTACTCAAAATAAGAATATTCAGTCCAGATAAAACAGAGCCTCATCTTCCTTCAAAAATAGAGTTCCGATATCGACTCACTCTGATTCTGTCGATTTCTTTATGATTTTTTGGAACAACGTTTGCAGCGACTGTCTGAAATCTAGCAACATTCCTGCTGAACTCTTACAATTGAAACTAAAAATTGTTTGAGGCAGATGATTCTATGGAATACCATTCTCCTGGCACAAAAATATATTCTTTCTTACGTTTAACCTTTTCAATCTGGACGCAGCAACATCTGTTTCTTCTTTCCTCCCTGCTTAAGACTGAGTGCATGAAATAGATATTTCCGGTCTCTGTGTCTTGCACTCAAATTAATGAAACTGAAATTTTACTGCTATCTAGTGCCACAACTAAGAAGTAACTGTGGACAATTACAATGTTATCCAATAGAGGGCATTCATAGCTACATGTGTGACTAAAGAACAGATTTCCGAAAAAATTAATCATTATCTGGTTCTTGCAATCAGGTCTTCTTATGTTTGTGCTTCAGAATGCTTTTTTCTTCATTATTTGTGATTTGTTGCTTTGTAATATTCAACTCATCTAAATCATTTTCAACGTCTTTGAACCGATTTTGTTTTGTTTTACTTTTCCAAAAGTAGTTAAATACCGTAGTTGTTTTAGTGGTCTATTGTCATGTAATCTCGATAAATGACAGAAAAGGGCAATTCTCCATTGTCCATCCACCTTGTGTTTTTAGCCTACTTTTCACATTTTGCAAAAATGAGGAAAAAGTAGACTTATGAGATCGGGCAAATGTGTTTCTGTCTCTCTGTCTGTCCTTCTGTCTGTCTGTCTGGCTGGCTGTGTGTGCGTCCCCCCCCCCCCCCCCTATCAACTCCTAAACGGCTGCAGCAATCGAAACAAAATTGGGTAGGAGTAAAGATCTATACCTGAATATCTCACGGCCATATTTGAAAATAATGTCAGTGCTACCAACTGCTGAAAAATCGCAATTGAAATTTGAGCTCCATGTTGGATATCTTGGAAGGTATGAATGGGAGCTATTTCAAAATTGGCACACGTATAGATAATAATATTGCAGTTTAATTTCCAGTGGGCCATACATGGCAGTGTTGCCAAAATGATTATAAGCCTGCTGATAGGTCCAAATTTTAAATGCATATAACATCTACACAGTCAATTGGATTTCAACCAAATTTCGTATGTGCTATGTGTACATAAGTGGATGTGACGGAGCGTATTCTTAAGAGCCACCAGGGCTGCCAACTGTTAATAAATGCTCTCAATTTTTTTAATCCAAATACCCTTATATCAGAAAGTATGCAAGCCGACAGCTTTAAACTATGCACACGTATAGTACCTGACATTCTATATTAATATGGAGTAACTTATATACGTCAGTGCTGCCAACATGATTCTAAGCCTGCTGAGAGGTTCAACTTTAAATGCATGTAACTTCTATACTATCATTTGGATTTCAACCAAATTTTGAGTGTGCTATGTGTACCGTAACAGATATTACTATGCCGATTCTTAAGAGTAACCAGGGCTGCCAACTCTTAATAAATACTGTCTCTATTTTTGTTATCCTAATATCAATATACAAGAAAGTATGCAAGCCAATAGCTCTGAACTTTGCACACGTATATTACCTGGCATTCTATGTTAATTTGGAGTAACTAATATAGGCCTACACCAGTGCTGCCAACATGATTCTAAGCCTGCTGATAGGTCCAATTTTAAAATGCATGTAACTTGTATATTAACTAATGGATTTCATTCAAAATTGACACAACAATACATCATATTATTTCAGATTATTTCTGACCAATCCATGTATGTCATTGTTGCCAACATGATTTTACGCGCGCTGTTAGATCCAATGTTTAACTGCATGTAACGTCCCTGCTATCCAATGGACTTCAACCAAATTTTGTATTCTGTACCTTAAGAGATGGAATTAAGAATATAATCAGTCTCCAGGGCTGCCAACTGTAGTTCTCTATTATTACCAACTTAATTTCATCATTATTCTAGATAGATCCATATATATTAATCATTGGCATAAATCTTAAATTTTAAGAAAAGTAGGCTCTTTAGTTCGCCACGGAACTCCTTGTTGATGTGTAACATCTTTCCGCTCGGTTGCTGGATAGTTTTGTGGGAGTGATTTTGAAAATTGGGGACGGAAGTGGATCGGAACGATCGAGCTGGCAGTAGTGGATCAAACGGAAGTATGCACTGCCCGCTCGATCGATCGAACGGAAGTGTACTAGCTGGCAGTGGTGGAAAACGGAAGTATGCGCTGCCCGCTCGATCAATCGAACGGAAGTGTACTAGCTGGCAGTGGTGGAAAACGGAAGTATGCACTGCCCGCTCGATCGATCGAACGGAAGTGTACTAGCTGGCAGTGGTACGAGAAACAATGAGCGCGCGGTGTCGGAAATTGATACCATGACGTACTCTCGGCCATGTGGAATGCATATGACATACTGAACGGAAAACGCTCATGCGTACTCTGGTGTCAAGTGATTGAAACAAATGCCATGGTACATGTTCGAAGTCTTCGTATCAGCATTTAAATGGTAAAATGCCTTAATATCAAACATTGTAAGTAGTCGGCATTGCCGGTATTATGTTTCTGCACAATGGCTATTCAAATATTAACCCACATAACGGTAATGCAGTCATCAATATAATATAATCGTTGTGGTTATACGAGAATTGAGCAAGCCTTCATGAACTATTACTGAATACATTCTCTTTACTCACAAGGGGACCTATTCATAAGGCATTTTAAACTCAATTTCACGCAGGAACATTATCGAAACAAGCAAAATATAAATGAAACTTAATTCCGTAATGCAGTATTATTGGAACGTGGAAATAAGTCACCATCTTGTGCACAAAATTTGCAATTTGCGTAGTCGAAATAGCCGTGGGGTTAGTGCTTATGACTGTGAATCTAGAGATCTTGGGTTTGAATCCCGGACGGGGTGGATATTTTTGCTACCCGATTATCATTTTAAACGATATTTATCATATCAATATGACTCATTTTAACAGAATCCATATGAAATTACGTGTTGTTCTGTGAATGAAGAGGACCAGTTTATAAGGAATTTAAGGTTATGAGCGGTGTCTCGTCTATTAATCCAGTTGATCCATATCGTATTCTTTATTTAGTCTAGTGCTGGTGGAAGCTACAAATCATCTAATAAAATGAGTTCCGTATTATAAACTACAATATCTGTAAAACACTCCCTTTTACAATAGATTAATATTTGTGCCAATAATAGTATAAAATACCGGTGTATCAACATTTTCACGTGAGGTTTCTTCTATGTCAGATGTTACACATCATATGCGACTACTGTAAGGCTCGTATTTCGTTGTTTTTTTTTTTTTACAGTTAGTCCTCTCCAATAATATGATGCGTCTCAAAAATGATTGATCCAATAAATGTAGTTCAATAGTAGGTAAATGAAAAGGACAATTAGATATCTGTGTCACGTACTATTCTCGTGATTACTTAGACGACGTGACGCGACGTACAGACCCACCACATGTATAAGCCTAAGTAGGAATTGTATTTTTGTTGTTGTAATTTTAGGCAATATCTGCAGTGGTATGAATGGGCCGTTCATTCTAGGCTGATACAATTTATGTGTGCGTTGGTATATCCGCGCACAGTGAGCCTTGATAAGTTTTTTATTATTAATGATTGTTCTGTTTATTCTTATTTCAACCTGATGCAGTTGATTTGTCTTTGTTTTGGTGTTTAATGTAAATAGTGTTTCACAAGCGTAAGTCGCTTCAGGTTTAACGACAGCAATAATGTTGGAATTTAGCATCTATTGTAAAAGATTTCATCTTGTATGTTGGCCCTGTAATTCGTAGTACTTTTTTCAACTTAAATGTTCAAATTTCTATTGACGATTTTTCATTGCAGTTCCAAGTGAGAATTTCACCAAGATATTTAAATGTATTTACAATTTTTAATTTGTTTGTTATTGTTTAATAGAATAGCAGGGGCTGTAAACTTTCAAGGTGGCATTATTTATGTCACTCCTGTATATATTTTAAAAGCGATCACGTTCATCACTTGGTAAGTACCCTACACTCCACTCACAGTGAGACTCCCCCGGCGTTGGAACTAGCCATGGATCAATTATGCTGTTAAAATAAATGTGCGTTGGGTAACTTTTTTACGTCACTTCGGGCTGCTTTAAATGTGTATATTTGTGTCACTGTGTGTCATTTCGTCAAAGATAATTCGGTACATGAGGAGTTTTTGCAATTTATTCCTATCTATGATCAGATATGAAAATGAAAATCCACAGCCTGCTTCCAGTCGACCGACCGGGTCAGGGAATGGAATGAATGAAGCCCCCATCTAGCGGCGAGGATATGAAGTATGCCGGCTGCCGAAGCCTGTCGCACTCCCCTGGGGCAATGATTAAATGAATGACAGATGAAATGAAATGATAGTGGAGAGTGTTGCTGGAATGAAATTTGTGACAGGGAAAACCGGAGTACCAGGAGAAAAACCAGTTTGCCTCCGCTTTGTCCAGCACAAATCTCACAAGGAGTAACCGGGTTTTGAACCACGGACCCAGCGGTGAGAGGCCGGCGTGCTGCCACTTAAGCCACGCAGGCTCATCTATGATCAGATATAAATAAATAATATCGTATGGCCTCGGGTGCCGAGTGAGGGCTTTGTAATTTGACACCCAGAGGGTAGCTTGCATGTCGAATTTCGTTGTTCCTTGAATCACTATGAAAGTCAAGGAGGTTAGATATCTAAGCTATCTAAGCTCCTTGAACACTATAGCGCTTTCTAGTAGAGAAATGAGGAACTTTGTGTTGGCGGAGACTCCCGAGATTAATTTTGCAATTATGAACACGGCCTACTGAATTCAAATGGGTTCTCTGACATGCCAACATCGTATGACATGCGTGTCGTATTTTTGCCGCCATTCAAAAATCTCTTACCACGGCCAGGAGCGAACCTGCGATCTTGGGGTTAGTAGACCGACGCGCTATCCACTCACCCACCGTGGCAAGCTTATGATCAGATAAAGTCATCAAGTAGCCTCTTCGCAGTAAGAACATGAAGAGGGAAAAAAAAGATTATTTTTCTCTCACATAATATCAATATTATAAGCAGTCACGTATGGACCACTTCTTTATTTCAGTTTTAATATTTAGTTACTGTTTTCAATTTTGTATTGTGCTGGAAAATATAATTAAAATAGTTTTCATCCAAGGAGAATGTTTATATAGTTATTGCTTTTTTATGAATAATAATCGAAAGATCATTTGAATAATGTACACAACTACCATACTTTATGAATGAAACCCCCCAGAAAGAAATCTTACGTACGTCACTGGTCTGCTACACAGAAAACTAAATCCTCTACAATTGCGAAAGACGTGGCTATGGCCGCAAGATTGATTCCATCCCGGCATATGGCTGGAATAATAGAAAGCCTCTTCTAAATGGTCAAGGTTTTGTCAGTTGTCTAAACAAGTCTTACAATCAGTATGCCTCGTTCCTGCCCCGGGGGAGATTTTTTTAAGAAACCAAAATCCAACGCAAGACCTTTAGGACCGGCGACACAACACGTACCACTAGAAATGAAAGGCGACCAATTAATAACAGTTATTATTCATACACGGCCACTGACATCACTGTAATGCAGGTTCCAGAGAATTTCTACACGGGGCTGATAACAAGTGGAACTGATGACCAGGAAGTCTCAAGACCTTAAATGAAACAACAGCACTGATAACCAAATACCCCTAGCCTCAACATGAAGTATCATCAACAACCTAATTATGTAATGTCAGATCACATGCCCTTGTTTGTATATGTCAAAGGTTATCAGTTTTGCTCCATAATATGCTCTTGTGTTTTCTGTTCTGAGGTCGTGTCGAATCCAATGGTTCGCTGTAATCTTATATAATATTATTGGCAGGCCCGACGAAAGGGCGGGCAAGCGGAGCCCGGGAGCCCTGAAGGATCCGAGGCTGCTGAGAAAAGAGAAGTGGACAGCTTAACTGTTTTTAATTTTTCTCTCTAAGAAAAATATAGCTAAAAGTACCTAAAAAAATATTAAATATTTCTTCAGTTTTGCTTAAGAATATCAGCACGTCTTAGATTGCATTATCAAATATTTTAAAATTATCTGAAAGTTTGAGTATTTTTAAGGAGTTTAAGATTCAAAACTTCTCATCCTCCAAGAAAAAACTACAGTTGATGTGAGTGACCTGTTCAGAGGAGCAACTCTCCCAAGTATTAAATCTCTGTAATAGCCTACTCATTATGAAACAAGATGTTCAGTAAAGAACATATAGCCTACTTTCTCCTAAATGTATGAGTATAGTTATAACTCGTTGTTATTATCAAAGAGTATAATAGAACTATTCTTTGTTGAAGACCTTAGAAACGATTTACCTCTACCAAACGCCACAACCTAGATAAAAACTGCTACCATCATTGAAGAAAGATAAGAAGTATCTAAAGAATGTTATGGATCTGGAGACATAATCGACCGGACTGGCGGCGTGGCTCAGCGGTAACGTTCTCGCTTGCTGGACCGTATGTTTCAGGTTCGTATCCTGGCGCAGTCAGCTGGCATTTGAGGGTGCACAAATGCGAGGGAGCCGTGTTAGTAGATTTACTGGCACGTTAAAGATCCCCTTCGGGACAAAATTCTGGCACCCCGGCGTCTCTAAAAGCAACAGTAGTTAAAAGGGACGTAAAACCAATAACATTATTATTATTATTATTATTATTATTATTATTATTATTATTATTATTATTATTATTACATAATCGGTCTGACGCGGGCAACATCCAACTTTGAGTTGAGGCATGTCTTTACACGTCTGGCTGCGTATGACTTTCACAACCCTAATTGAATTAACAAATCTTTCCATGACCCTACAGAGACGTGTGTATACCAACTATGTGGATATTTTCGATTGCTATTTGGCTGAAATAAAAGTATTAATTAATATCCTGAACTAGCACCAACGGTAGAGTTCAGATACTATGTGAAATCGTTTTGTTCTTTACTGTTGTTGTTTGAGTCTTCAGTCTTTTGACTGGTTTGATGCAGCTCTCCATGCCTCCCTGTCCTGAGCTAATCGTTTCATCTCTACATAGCTCCGACACCCTACATCGGAGGCAATCTGTTTAACATATTCTAACCTTGGTCTACCCCTACAGTTTTTGTCCTCGACCCTTCCTTCCATAACTAAGCTTGCTATTCCTGGGTGTCTTAGTATGTGTCCTACCAACCTATCTCTTCTCTTCATTAGCAGTCGCCAGAAACATCTCTCCTCTCCCACTCGTCTTAATACCTCTTTGTTTGTAACCCTATCTACCCATCTGATCTTCATCATTCTCCTGTAACACCACATTTCAAATGCTTCAATTCTCCTCTTTTCTGCTGCACCAATAGTCCAAGTTTCACTTCCATAGAGCGCCAATTAACTTCAATTAACATTTTCAAATAACGCACAATAGGCTGTTACAAACCCTTTAAAATAAAAAGTAAAAATGTATCGTAGTATCATCTTGTTATTCTTCAAATTCGATGCACATAGAATGCCAATGGTATAGTAATCAATGGAGCCCCACGTAGACTAGTCGTGACATCTAGTGGTGAAATATCGAACAATATAATCCTAACAGAGCGAGTGCATTCTAGCGGCCAGAAGAAGAAACTTTTCAATAAAATCTGGAAGTTAATAAGTAGCGGCGTGCAGTTACCTTTTTGGCAGCTAGATGTCTCGAGTAAATCTGCTGGCGAATTATGTTTTAATTAAATATATATTTTACACCATAATATGCACAATATAACGCTTAATTTTAAAACATCTGAGTCATTACAAAACAATAAACATATAACATTTCAAGCAAAAAACCTAGCTCTGATCGGGTTTGAATCATAGGCATTTGAGCGATAGGCTAACGCTCTACCACTGAGCTAATTGTGTCAACGAATATCGTTCTATATAAAATGACTTACTTGTTAGCAAATAATGATTTATACTAAACGATTTCATTACTGGAGTATATTATTTATATATAAAGCATTTCATACAAAGTTTATTTATTTTGTATCAGTACGCTATATTGCATGCAATACTCAAATTAGTGAAATATAAGTCAGGCACAAGATATCCGCTGCCATCTTGTCTTATTACTGAATCGGCTCAGCTTTTTAAAATCACGTCTGCACTATAGTATTACAAAATAAACTTTTAATTTCGAACGTGCCTCTTCCTTTAGAACAGTTAAAACGATTCTCGGCTCGATAATCGGAACTGGTGGGTCCCATGATATGGATTATAAAGTTTGCATAATTCGCATGGCCGCCATCCTGAAATGGTATGGCGGACGACCTTGTAGTTTGGTCACAAGACGCATCCTATACGAAGGTATGTTGTTACCAAATTTGGTAGAGATCGGATGATTTGGTTAGTCGTTATTTGATTTTACGTTTTGAACGTTTGAGTGGCCGCCATTCAGTTTTAGTAAAGATGGCGGCGATATAAAACATGACACTGAGGTGTCCTTTGCTAGTGCTACCTTTGTACCAAATTTCGTTCAATTCGCATTCACCGTGTTCGAATTGATAGGGGGGGACAGACATTCAGAGTACACAGACTCACACACACACATACACACACACACAGACTCACACACACACATACACACACACAGACAGACACACTTTTTTCGCCCTGTGTTGATCTCATAAGTCTACTTTCATTTTTTGCAAAAATCGAAAGTAGGCTAAAAAATTACAGATATCACTGCGCAATAAATTCAAATGTGAGAAACGGGGACAGAACAGGACAGAACAGTTCAGAAATAATCAATCGATTAATTCTCATGCACAGCATTCCACTGAGTTATTTGTATTTTTAGGGTCCTAAAGTATTACCTGTCGCCTCCATTGCGTAGTGGTCAGCGTGATTAGCTGCCACCCCGGAGGTCCTGGGTTCGATTCCCGACTCTGCCACGTAATTTGAAAAGTGGTATGAGGACTGGAACGGGGTCTACCTAGCCTCGGGTGGTGCAAATGAGTAGAGGGGGTTCCATTCCCATCTCAGCCATCCTCGAAGTGGTTTTCCGTGGTTTCCCACTTCGTCTTCGGACAAATGCCGGGATGTTACCTACTGTAAGGCCATGGCTGGCTCCTTCCCTCTTCCTTGCCTACCCCTCCAAATCCCCCCCCCCCCCTCCTATCCCTCATGAGGCCCCTGTTCGCTTTGCAGGTGAGGCCGCCTGGGCGAGGTGCTGATCCGAACTCCCCAGTTGTATCCCCCCTCCGACCAGATGTTCCTAGCTCCAGAACACTGCCCGTAGAGGCGGTAATGGTGGGATCCCACGCTGAGTCCGTGGGCAAAACCAACCTGGAGGGTAAAATCGACTAAAAAAGTATTACCTATGTAAGTTGTAAGAAAACACAGATAAAAACAAAAACAAAAGGAGGGGTCTGGGAATCGAAGTCCCAGGGCCCGATTCCGCTCTCCACGGTTCTGATTTTTGCTCCTTGTGATTCGTCGGATTTGTTCACCTTCAATTAGGATAAGATTTGTCTTAGTGCATCAATATTGTTATTATTCCCATGAGTAGCATAATTATGAAAATTCTCTAAAAAAAAGGTAGGAATTGACATACTGTAATTCATAAAAATCACAAGGAAATATAAATCTGATAAGTACCTTCATGATGTGTACGATGAGACTATTCTCGAGACTCGAACCCAATATTCTGCATTCCAGGCTACTTTGCTTCTTTTAATTTGATGTTAATCATACCTTTCGAGGCCCAAAATAATAGGCACGATACATTGTTGGGTTCTTATGGAGTACGAAGCAACGTTGACAGATTTAGATAATTTACATTAATTTAGCATCTAGTTGGCATATTGCCAAAATTTATCTTAAGTGTGGTTTGTGATCGATACAACTTTTTACGTTTAAAAAAACTAGTTGAAACCCGTCAAAACATGACGGTCATTGGGAAAATATTTACTGAAGGATTCTCTTATATGCATTTTTTGAACGATTAACTTTTTACACTGTTGCAACTTTAAGGGCGTCTAAAAATCGACTTCGCAACATATAACTGGCCATGACTGAAACCTTGATGAGGCAAATAGAGACCTACACGTTCCAGCATTTCCCCATGAGCTTTATTCATTGTGATAAAGTACGCCAAGCGAATTGGAAAATGGAAGTGTTTTATCGGATGATGTTAAATCAAGTCCAAGGATTATAGCTCTCTGCCCTATATTATCTGCAGTTATTATTTCCAAATCCAAGCAATTTCTATACATATTTCTTACAAATAATTTGGCTCCATTTAGGAGCCCTTGGGAAACGTTCAAATGTATAAGGAGCATTACTATGGCTCAAAATTTAGAGTAAGTATATGTGGAGGTAATCACTTATTTCCAAGGAATTCAATAATTCTGTAGGAAACTGAAGTAACTGATTTTATCTCCAGTAACGCTGGTGTATATTTTTGAACTACTGGATATCAGTTCAATGACTTAAAAATTATTTTCATTACAGTGTTCATTTTTTGGTGTAAGAATGCGAAATTCCTTCGCAGAAGTGAATGTTTCGCTGTAAATCTCAACCACGATATCATCATGAGTTGGAAGTCTGGCTGGTAATTCAATAACATTTGATTCCTCACCATCCACAGAGGGTAGACGTCGTTAACTTTACCAAACATTCAGAATATTCCATTTTATCTGGTTTTGAGCGCGTGTTTTTATGTAAGGGGCGTATTTTGGAGAAGGGCCAGGGAGAAGAGTATATAGGCCTAATACAATTGTGAATAACTGTTTGGCGAGAAGGCACAACAGGCAAAACCTACCTGAAGTGTCCTCCAAGAACAATAACTTTCCCACAAAAGGGAATAATGTTGTTACAGTACGTATAATATTATTTAGAAGTCGATTCACACACATTATTGAATGAATATTTGCCTTTGTGGCTTCACCCCATATTGAGAGCCATGATAATCGAATATCGTCCGCTGGATTGCAATTTATTTTTATCTAGACACTGAACTCTCTTTTAATTTGAGAGGTATTTTGAATGCTGAATGTAGGGCTTATGCCCTTGCAAAATATTGTCTAAATTGTGAAGTGTGTCCTCCCTGATGCAAGAATTCACTTGATTTACAGATCTGACTTGATTAGCTTCTGAGAAGTCTAATATATACAACTGGCCGTTAGATCCTTCGCTTATATTTTTGGAATATAAGGAAGAAATGCAATGATGTGACATTCTAGAAATTTTAAATCAATATGGACCGTATTCATGTGATACGGTAACATTGGCACCAAAGGAATCAAAGGACATAGCATTGTTGTACTGTCGAGTATTATCTCCGAAATTCCTTGAGATATCATCTCAAGTCAAAAATTGTTTTAGCCTGTCAGGTATTTTATATTCCGGCAGATCAATTTTACCATTACAACAGGAAAGTCCAAAGTAACCAAGCGTTGACTTCTCGCAAGAAAAATGCAATGCAGAACAATGTTTACATTTGTTCGTCAAGGACCCTACACTGTACACCCGTGTGAGAACTCTCGCTTGTGTATAAACCGCCCGCCCGGCTTCATTGTTATGCCGGCTCGACGCGACACAGTTCTGGCTGGGACTATATTCGCACTTTCTTTCGGGATTAGGGAACCACCCATTACAATTGGGTACAATCGTGTCGACCGACTGAAAAACATTAAATTTCGATTACTAAGGCAACACTGAAAATGGCTTCAAATGCCATAATATTGTATGCATATTTACGAAGTAAGCCTTGAAAGTCGTCCAGTATTTGTAATGCCAGAATTTCAACGTATTGTACTATTGTCGCATAACAGGCAAAGGTACGGTTCATGAGTGGAATTTCATGAAACAACATTTTGGACATTCCTTGTATGTTTCATACGGCACCGAATGGACTGAGAAAAACAAAGGAGTACCGTAGAGCATGGTGCGTTTTCAAAGACATCCAGAAGGAAGCCACCCAGGCGGGTGGATTCATTGCATATATATTTCGTAATGTGTTGGGATTCGTACTACAGAAATTCCCGGCTCTTTCAAGAAATGTAATGCTGATTTGAAGGCTGGAACGGGGTACACTCAGCCTCGTGGGGCAAAACTGAGAAGGGGTGGGTTCGATTCCAAACTCAGCCATCCTGGAAGTGGTTTTTCCGTGGTTTACTTCATCTACTCCAGGAAAGTAGCACGATGGTTCCTAACTGAAGATCATGGCCGCTTCATTCCCAATCCTACCCCAATTTACACATACACACGCAAGTGCAACCATCTCAAGAACACAGGTTATCACAAAAATTCCACACACACACTCACACACACACACACATGTACACGGGGCTACATGAACACGATGTCCAAGGTCCTCAAATGAAATAAAAACTGTCTACATATAAAAACTGCAAAATGCTGAAAGGAAACTGTAGGAATATTTGGCACTATTTTTCTCTGTCAGGATAGCATTTAGCTAATATGCTGATTAACTGTCCATACCAAAGAGTAGAGAATACTACAGTCTACTGCAGTCAATTAAAGCCCTTGATTCACAATCGGCTCAACAGTTTTCCCATGTGCAACAATATACCAAAACTTCTGTAGCAATAATGACTAATACCGGTATTGCAATGTAGGCTACACAGTGAAACCAGCTATCTGAACAAAATACCTTAATTACAGTGTTGCCAGAAAGTTTAGGGACACCCGTGTATTTCATACTTCAACAGACTGTTCCTATACTTTTAAACTTATGATGTATTTTAAGTACAATTGCTGTTAAGTACACTAATGTCATGTTAGGTTGAAAATTTGAGGACTGTAACTCAAATAGTTCAGAGTTATGAATTTTTTTTTTTTTTTGTCTTTTATGGCCACCCAAAATTAACCTTGATTTTGAAGACAAAAAGTTATACAATCAAAAAACTATCCAACTATGCTTACTGATTGTTATGTGGTTGCTAGGCGATAACAACGCCTTTAAAATGACTCCTATTAGAAGGCTTTAGAAGAGTTTTTACTCATTTTGCCAACACTTCAGTAATTTTTTTATTTCCTGTAAATTTTAGGCTTAATGGCACTGATTTTTGAATTGCTGCAACTCTTGAACGGAGGTAGCTAGCGCGATGAGGTTTTCACGGCTGGATTCCATGTGTTGCGGTGTCCAGTCGTGAAAACCTCATGGCATTAGCTAACTCCGTTCAAAAGTTGCAGCAATTCAAAAGTCAGTGCAATTAAGGCTAAAATTTACAGGAAATAAAAATTTTACTGAAGTGTTGGCAAATTGAGTAAAAACTCTTCTAAAGCCTTCTAATAGGAGTCATTTTAAAGGTGTTGTTATCGCCTAGCAACCACATAGCAATCAGTACGCATAGTTGGATAGTTTTTTAATTGTATAACTTTTTGTCTTCAAAATCAAGGTTAATTTTGGGTGGCCATAAAAGACAAAAAATTCATAACTCTGACCTATTTGAGTTACAGTCCTCAAATTTTCAACCAAACATGACATTAGTGTACTTAACAGCAATTGTACTTAAAATCTCTTATATAAAAACAAGATGTTCAGTAAAGATCATATAGCCTACTTTCTCCTAAATGCATGGGCATTGTTATAACTCTTTGTCCTTTTCAAGGAGTGTAATTGAATGTTGGTTGTAGTAGCTTGTTGAAATACAACGTGCTATAGGGATATTAAACATGAATATGAGGTCCCCTTTGCTAGTGCTACCTCTGTAAAAAAAAAAACATTCAATTCGGTTTCACCGTGTTTGAATTGATCTGGGGAATGGATTTGCACACATACATGGCCGCTATTTGTAAACTATTGGGCTGATGACCTTGTAGTCAGTCATAAGATGCTTTCTACACATAGGCATGTTGTTGCAAAATCCGGTAGAGATCAAATTATTAGGATGGTCGAAATTTGATTTAAGCTTTTAACATTTGGGTGGCCGTCATTCCGTTTCCGTCAAGATGGCGGCGATATAAAACATGACACTGAGGTGCCTTTTGCTAGTGCTACCTCTGTACCAAAATCGTTCAAATAGGTTTCACCGTGTTTGAATTGATAGGGGGAATCGATTTGCACACATACTTGGCCACCATCCGCAAACTATTGGGCTGATGATTTAGCAGTTTGGTCAGAATATGCTTCCCACAAAAAGATTTGTTGTTGCAAAATTTGGTAAAGACTAGATTATTAGGTTGGTCGTAATTACATTTTAGCCTTTAACATTTGGGTGGCCGCGATTACGTTTCCGTCAAGATGGCGGTGATATAAAACATGACACTGAGGTGGCCTTTTCTAGTGCTACCTCTGTACCAAATTTCGTTCCATTCGGTTTCACCGTGTTCGAATTAATAGGGGGAATCGATTTTCACACAAAGATGGCCGCCATCCGCAAAATATTAGGCTAATGACCTATTAGTTTGGTCAAAGGATGCTCCCTCCATAATGGTATGTTGATGCAAAATTTGGTAGAGATCGGATGATTAGGTTAATCGTAATTTGATTTAAGCTTTGAATATTTGTTTGGCCGCCATTACGTTTCCGTCAAGATGGCGGCGATATAAAACATGACACTGAGGTGCCCTTTGCTAGTGCTACCTCTGTACCAAATTTCATTCCGTTCGGTTTCACCGTGTTCGAATTAATAGGGGGAATCGATTTTCACACAAAGATGGCCGCCATCCGCAAACTATTTGGCTAATGACCTATTAGATTTGTCAAAGGATGCTTCCTCCATAAAGGTGTGTTGTTGCAAAATTTGGTAGAGATATGATGATTAGGTTAGTCGTAATTTGATTTAAGCTTTGAACATTTGTGTGGCCGCCATTACGTTTCCGTCAAGATGGCGGCGATATAAAACATGACACTGAGGTGTCCATTGCTAGTGCTACCTTTGTACCAAATTTCGTTCAATTTGCGCTCACCGTGTTGGAATTGATAGGGGGGGACAGACATTCAGAGTACACACACTCACACACACACACACACACACACAGACACACACACACACACCCACACATGCACACACACTGACAGACACACTTTTTTTCGCCCTGTAGTGATCTCATAAGTCTACTTTCATTTTTTGCAAAAATCGAAAGTAGGCTAACAAGTGTCCTGACTGACTGACTGACTGACTGACTCATCATCGCCCAGCCAAAACTATTAAAGTTAGAAACATGAAATTTTGGGGATATGTTCGTTGTAAGTTGAAAACGCCCACTAAGGAAGAATTTTTGGATATTCAGGTTCTAAAGGGGTGTTAAGGGGGTACACCTGCAGTTCATTGAATAACAATATCTCCGGCTTGGTTTCATTGAGGGATGTGATACTCGGCATATAAACTCACCATTAAAAACAAGAAGTTCCGTGAAGAACTATTCAGCCTACTTTTCATGTCAACGATTATTCTACAGTATATGAACCTATCTAGAATAATTACGAAATTAAGTTGGTAATATCGAAATATCTAACTAGTTCAAAATATACCTGGTATAATGTAGCCTAATAGAGCACAACAGTTGGCAGCCCTGGTGACTGAATATATTCTTAGTTCCACCTCTTAAGGTACAGAATACAAAATTTGGTTGAATTCCAATGGACGTTACATGCAGTTAGACACTGGATCTATCAGCACGCGTAAAAGCATGTTGCCAACAATACCATGCGTGTGCTGGTCAGAAATAATCTGAATTATTATGATATCTTGTTGTGCCAATTTTGGATGAAATCCATTTGTTAGTATAGAAGTTACATGTATTTTAAAATTGGACATATCAGCAGGCATAGAATCATGTTGGCAGCACCGCCTTGTATTAATTACTCCAAATTAATATAGAATGTCAGGTGCTATACGTGTGCAAAGTATAGAGCTGTTGGCTTGCTTACTTTCTGATATATTGATATTAGGGTAAAAAGAATATAGACAGCATTTATTAACAGTTGGCAGCCCTGGTTGCTCTTAACAATACTTATAGTCATATCTGTTATGGTACACATTGCACATACGAAATTTGGTTGAAATCCAACTGATAGTATAGAAGTTACATGTATTTAAAAATTGGTACTATCAGCAGGCTTATAATCATGTTGGTAGAACTGACGTATATAAGGTACTCCAAATTAATCTAAAATGTCAGAATATACGTGTGCATAGTTTAAAGCTGTTGGCTTGCATACTTTCTGATATATTGGTATTTGGATTTAAAAAAATAGAGAGAACAATTATTAACAGTTGGCAGCCCTGGTGGCTCTTAAGAATACGCTCAGTCATATCTGTTTATGTACAGATATTACATTAAAAATTTGGTTGAAATCCAGTTGATAGTGTAGAAGTTATATGCATTTAATCATTGGACCTATCAGAAGGCTTAAAATTATTTTGGCAACACTGTCATGGTTGGCCTCCTGGAAATTAAACTGAAATAGTATTATCTACATGTGTGCCAATTTTGGAATAGCTCCCATGCATACCTTGCAAGATATCCAACATGGAGCTCAAATTTCTAGTGAATTTTTTCAGCAGTTGGTAGCACTGACATAATTTTCAAATATGGACGTGAGCTATTCCGGTGCACATCTTTACTCATACTAAATTTGGTTTTTATTGCTGCAGCCGTTTAGGAGTTGATAGGGGAGACACACACACAGACAGACAGACAGACAGAAGGACAGACAGACAGACAGACACACATTTTCCCGGATCGATCTCATAAGACTACTTTTTCCTCATTTTTGCAAAATGTGAAAAGTAGGCTAATAAGAAGACACGTGTCTGAGGATTTTTCGATGTGGTGTATATTATGAGGTGAAAGGGGTGAAAAGTGGGGGTTGAAGGATTCCTAACGGAGCGTGTAGCTCTTAAACGACATAAGCGAGGAGTTTGAAACTCAGCGGAAAAAAATCAGCTTAAAAAAATAAGAAAATAGGTGTTTGACCGTTTTTTTTTCATAAATCCAATTTAAGGGGCCCATGCGGAAGGGTGAAATTCTGGGGGGGGGGGGAACAGGAAAGAAAGTGTCCTAACTGATTGACTGACAGATTCACTCATCAAACTCAGGGGGGAAAACTGCTTAAAAATAAGTAAATAGGTGTTCGACAGTTTTTTTATAAGCCCAATTTAAGGGGATCATGGGGAGGGGTGAAATTCTGAAAAAAGGAAATAGAAAGAAAAGTCCTGACTCACTCACCATCGCCCAACCAAAATTATTGAAGTTAGAAACATGGCATTTTGGGGAAATGATCATTGTATGTCAAAACCGTCCACTAAGGGAGGATTTTCTGATATTCAGTTTCTGAAGGGGTCTTAAGGGGGTTAAACCTGCATTTCATTGAATAACAATAACTCACGATTGGTTACATTGGGGGATGTGATACTCGGCTTATAAATACATCATTAAAAATAAGAAGGCACGTGTCTGAGGGTTATTCGATTTGGTGTATATTATGAGGTGAAAGGGGTGAAAAGTGAGAGTTGAAGGATTCCTAACGGAGCGTGTATCTCTTAAACGACATAGGCCAGGAGTTTGAAACTCAGCGGAAAAAATCAGCTCAAAAGATAAGTAAATAGGAGTTCGACCGTTCTTTTTTTTTTTCATAAATCCAATTTAAGGGGCCCTTGGGGAGGGGTGAAATTCTGGGGGGGGGGGAACAGGAAAGAAAGTGTCCTAACTGATTGACTGACTGACTCACTCCTCAAACTCAGGGACAGAAAACTGCTTAAAAATAAATAAGTGTTCGACAGTTTTCTTTTCATAAATCAAATTTAAGGGGTTCTTGGGGAGGGGTGAAATTCTGGAAGAAAAATGAAAGAAAATGTCCTCACTCACTCACTCATCATCGCCCAGCCAAAATTATTGAAGTTAAAAACATGAGATTTTGGGGATATGTTCGTTGTTCGTTGTATGTCAAAACCGTACACTAAGAGACGATTTTCGGATATTCAGGTTCTAAAGGAGTCTTAAGGGGGCTAAACCTGCATTTTATTGAATAACAATATCTCACGAGTGGTTTCATTTGAGGATGTGATACTCGGCATATAAACTAATCATTAAAAATAAGCAGACATGTGTGTAAGGGTTTTTCGATGTGGTGTCTATTATAAGGTGAAAGGGGTGAAAAGTGGGGGTTGAAGGATTCCTATCGGAACGTGTATCTCTTAAACGACATAGGCGAGAAGTTTGAAACTCAGCGGGAAAAAATCAGCTTAAAAATAAGTAAATCGGTGTTCGACCGTTTTTTCATAAATTCAATTTAAGGGGCCAATGGGGTGGGATGAAATTCGGGGGGGGGGGGAAAGGAGAGAAAGTGTCCTAACTACTGACTCACTTACTCATCAAACTCATGGAAAAAAGACAGCTTAAAATAAGTTAATAGGTGTTCTAGCGTTTCTTTATAAATCCAATTTAAGGGGGCCATGGGGAGGGGTAAATTTCTGGTAAAAATAATTGAAAGAAAATGACCTGACTGACTCACTCACTCATCATCACCCAGCAAAAACTATTGAAGTTGGAAAAATTAAATTTTGATAATATGTTCGCTGTATGCGGAAAACGTAAACTAAGGAAGGATTTTCGTTTATTCGGGTTCTGAAGAGGTGTTAAGGGGGTAAACGTGCATTTTATTGAATAACGATATCTCATGAGTTGTTTCTTTGGGGATGTGATATTCGGCATATAAACTAATCATTAAAAATAAGCAGACATATGTCTAAGGGTTTATCGATGTGGTGTATATTATGAGGTGAAAGGGGTGAAAATTAGGTGTTGAGGGATTCTTAACGGAGCGATTATCTCTTAAACGACATAGGCGAGAAGTTCGAAATTCAGCACAAAAAAAACAGCTTAAAATATAAGTAAATAGGTGTTCGATCGTTTTTTTTTCATAAATCCAATTATATGGCCCTTGGGGAGGGGTGAAATTCTGGGAAAAAAAACAGGAATAAAAGTGTTCTGACTGATTAACTCACTCACATATCAAACTCAGGGGGGAAGAACATCTTAAACATAAGTAAAAGGGTGTTCGACCGGTTTTCTTTTCATAAATCCAATTTAAGGGGTTCATGAGAGGGGTGAAATTCTGAAAAATAAATGATCGAAAATGCCCTGACACCCTCACTCACTCATTATCGCCCAGCCAAAATTATTGAAGTTAGAAACATGACATTTTGGGGTTATGTTCGTTGTATGTCGAAAACGTTCACCATGGAAGGATTTTTGGATATTCAGGTTCTAAAGGGGGTGTTAAGGGGGTAGACTGCATTTAATTGAATAACAATATCGCCCGATTGGTTTCCTTGGAAGATGCGATACTCGGAATATAAACTCATAATTAAGAATAAGAAGACACATGTCTGAGGGTTTTTCGATGTAGTGTATATTATGAAGTGTATTTGTGAAAAGTGGGGGTTGAAGGAATCCTAACGGAGCAAGTATCTCTTAAAAGACAGAGACATACAGTACGAAGCTCAGGGGGAAAATCAGCTTGAAAAGTAAGTAAACAGATGGTCGACCGTCGTTTCATAAATCAAATTTTCAGAGGCCCATGGGGAGGGGTGAAATTCTGGGGAAGGAAGTCCACTAAGTAAGGATTTTTGGATATTCACTCATCCCCCAGCCAAACCTATTGCAGTTAGAAACTTTAAAAAATTGGGGGGTATGTTCGTTGTATGTCGAAAACGTCCACTAAGGATAGATTTTTGGATATTCATGTTCTGAAGGGGTGTTAAGGGGGGTAAAACTTGCATTTCATTGATTAACAATATCTCACGAGTTGTTTCATTTGGGCATGTGATATTCGGCATATAAATTAATTAATAAAATAACAGACATATGTCTAAGGGTTTATCGATATGGAGTATACTATGAGGTGAAAGGGGTAAAAATTGGGGGCTAAGGATTCTTAACGGAGCGTGTATATTTAAACGACATAAGCGAGAAGTTTGAAATTCAGCGGAAATAAATCAACTTAATAAATAAGTAAATAGGTGTTTAAACGTGTTTCTTTTTTTTCATAAATCCCATTTAAGGGGTTCATGGGGAGGGGTGAAATTCTCAAAAATAAATGATAGAAAATGTCCTGACTGACTCGCTCACTCATCATCGCCCAGCCAAAATTATTGAAGTTAGAAACATGATTTTTTTGGATATGTTCGTTGTATGTCGAAAACGTCCACAAAGGAAAGATTTTTGGATATTCAGGTTCTAAAGGGGTGTTAAGGGTGTAAACGTGCATTTCATTGAATAACAACATCTCACGAGTGGATTCATTTGGGGATATGATACTTGGCTTATAAACTAATCATTAAAATTAAGCTGACACATGTCTAATGTTTTTTCGATGTGGTGTATATTTTGAGTGAAAGGGGTGAAAAGTGGGGGTCGAAGATTTCCTATCGGAGCGTGCATCTCTTAATCGACATAGGCGAGGAGTTTGAAACTCAGAGGAAAACAATCAGCCTAATAATTAATAATAATAATAATAATGTTATTTGTTTTACGTCTCTTTAACAACTGCGGCTTTTAGAGACGCCGGGGTGCCGGAATTTTGCCCCGAAGGGGATCTTTAACGTGCCAGTAAATCTACGGACACGGCTCCCTCGCATTTGCGCACCCTCAAATGCCAGCTGACTGCGCCAGGATACGAACCTGCAACCTCGGGCCCAGCAAGCGAGAACGCTACCCCTGAGCCACGCAGCCAGCCTAATAATTAATAAACAAATAATTAAATAAATAGGTGTTCAACCGTTTTTTCATAGATAAAATTTAAGGGGCCCTTGGGGAGGGGTGAAATTCTGGAAGAAAAACGTCCACTAAGGAAGGATTTTTGGATATTCACCCTCATCGACCAACCAAAACTATTAAAGTTAGAAGAATTATATTTTGGGAATACGTTTGTTGTGCGTCGAAAACGTCCACTAAGGAGGGATTTTTGGATATTCAGGTTTTAAAGGGGTGTTAACGGGATAAACCTGCATTTCATTGAAGAACAATATGACACGACTATTACGCGAGCGAAGCCGCGGGTACCTGCTAGTATTATATATAATCCAAAATGGACTCATCACAACAGGGCTCAAACCACTTGACCTAGAAAGCTGAAATTTTGCATGTTGGTTGATCCGAGTATGTAGAGGCCCACTATGAAACGGTTTTTGAAAATTCAATTTGTAAGTGATTTTTTTCGGCCGTTTGGCACTGAGCAAGGACAGTCGGTACAAAGTTCGGATTTAGCTCATTTTAAGCCGCCAGATACGAGTAACAATACTCGGAGGTCCTCTAGGGACCCCGAAACACACTTTTTAAATTCCTAAAATGAACGGTTTCGGAGATATTCCAAAATAACTGTGTTCCCTCTGAGAAACAGATCAACGTTACTATGACAACCGCTGAAATTTCGCAGACCGGGAATGTTTTCTGGCAATATCTCGAAAACCGTTCGTTTTAGGTTTATTCTATTACAGCAATCGCGGCTACAGGTGGGTCGATTCTAATTCTGAAAATTCTGATAAATACAGTATATTGATATGAGCAGCAAAAGTGGGAATTTTATTGAGTTGTGATAGTCTGCAGGGTACGATGTTACATTATGTGAACACATTTGCAAATCTTAGTTTTGGTTTTGCCATCTTCTGCTGAGACATAACGATTTTGTTGTCCGGATAATCGCGAGCACGCCACATAGAGTTGCGCGTGGGAAAAAATGGTTTTGTCTAAACGTACACCTGGAATGGTAAATCTATCGGAATATGGGGAATTAAAAGTATTTTTCCTTAAGCTATTCTGGGTATAATTTTGCCACACTTATTGATGATTCGAACGTCAACATGTCGCTATTAATAGACCTATAGTAAAATATCTCTCACCTTGGCCGCTGATGTACATTATGCAGTCTCTTCCCGTGTTACATCCCAGGGATTTAAATTCTCCAACAACCCTTTTGCCTCACATGGCTGTCTAAGTAATTAAAATTCCCGATTGTTGTTGTTTGAGTCTTCAGTTTCTTGACTGGTTTGATGCAGCGCTCCATGCCTCACTCTCCTGAGCTAATCGTTTAATCTCTACATAGCTACCGCACTCTACATCTGAGACAATCTGTATAACCCTGGTCTACCCCTACAGTTCTTGTACATCATAAGTTTAAAAGTATAGGGACAGTCTGTTGAAGTATGAAATACACGGGTGTCCCTAAACTTTCTGGCAACACTGTATGTACAGTACATACAGTAACAACCATTTTTTATACTACAGGGACCGATTTGACTTGATAATTATGCCAACTATCAATAGAAATAGAGCTTTGCAAACTTATAATGAACACCATCGCAGTCTACTTGTATCTCGTCTTGATGTCAAATAAAAATTCGTGCTATTGCAACAAATAAGGTACAACGATAATTGTAGCCTATAGGCCTACTCACTTGCGCCGAAATCCAAACCACAGGACATGGCATTGCACTTCGAAAATCTCACATGTATTGACCGGGAATCGAACCCGGTCTACCTTGGTGAGAGGCATACAGCTTAGGTACAAAGATAATTGTAGCCTATAGGCCAACTCACTTGCGCCGAAATCCGAACCACAGGACATGGCATTGCACTTCGAAAATCTCACATGTATTGACCGGGAATCGAACCCGGTCTACCTTGGTGAGAGACATAGGCTTCAGCTTGACCGCTGCGCCACCACGCCCACCAGTTAAAAAGCATTGTCTGTTATAATTTGTCTCAGAGTAATCCATTCTTCGAATAGTTTTAATTATAGACTGTCATGTGTAACTTACAGAATCCTGTTCTACTCATTCTGCGGATGCATGCGACATTAGCGCCCGGGTGGAGCAGATAGAAGTTAAAGATATCATGATGTAATTTGGGAACCGATCGCCCTATACCAGTTTCATTCGCCTGCTGAAGTGTCTCTTGTTTTTATCTTTGTTGTTCTTTCTCGCTCCAGGAAACCCAAGGGATGACGAAACATTCCAACTGTGCAAGAAAACTGCACAGGAGTTTGTGCTCGCGATATCCAAGTCTCCGCTAGCAATTTCAAGCAAAGACTGCTAAGGCTCAAAGTATCCTTGTTTAAGAGACGTATCACACTCGCTTCATTACTGGTCTACAACATGCAAGATATCTAAACTCTCTCCTTGGTCACTGTAAGTGACATCCCGTAATAACTTTACATTGAAAGAATCCGCGCGCCGAGCATGAAGGATGTATTTCGTAGATTTCTTGCCTGTTTTATGCAAGAAATACATTAATACCAGTCAACTCCTACATAACTCACTTACAAAATTTAAAATCGTTAATAATACTCCTTGTAAGCCTCCGTGGCTTAGGCGGCAGCACGCTGGCCTCTCACCGCTGGGTCCGTGGTTCAAATCCCGGTCACTCCATGTGAGATCTGTGCTGGACAAAACGGAGGCAGACAGGTTTTTCTCCGGGTACTCCGGTTTTCCCTGTCAACATTTCATTCCAGCAACACTCTCCACTATCATTTCATTTCATCTGTCATTCATTTAATCATTGCCCCAGAGGAGTGCGTCAGGTCTCGGCAGCCGGCACAGTTCATATCCTCGCCGCTAGATGGGGGCTTCATTCATTCCATTCCTGACCCGGTCGGAGACTGGAAGCAGGCTGTGGATTTTCAATAATACTCCTTGATAAAACAATATCTGAGTGGTTAAAAAAAACAGCCTAGAGGTGGGATTAAATCTGGGTTCTTTCGGTCCGCAGTAAGTCACTTTGACCACATAGCTATTCGTGCACTCTCACTTAATTACTGGCACAACCATATAGTATCTCCATAACCCACTGTCTGGTAAAAGTCAATTTCATTAACAAAATTATCAAAGTTGCACATTCGTATAGGTTCATACTGGTACTATATTTTATTGTAAGGACTTTGGTTAATGTCCGTCTTTAAATACACGGAAACTTTAAACATGGACGCGTGCAGTTATTAATTAAATTACATTTTAATGGAGTCGCATCCGTGGCGTAGCGGTCAGCATGGTTAGCTGCCGCCCCGATGTCCTGGGTTCGATTCCCGGCTCTGCCACGAAATTTGAAAAGTGGTCTGAGGACTGGAACGGGGTCTACTCAGCCTCGGGTGGCCCAAATGAGTAGAGGGGTTCTATTCCCACCTCAGCCATCCTCGAAGTGGTTTTCCGTGGTTTCCCACTTCGTCTTCGGGCAAATGCCGGGATGTTACCTGCTATAAGGCCACGGCGCCTCCTTCTCTCTTCCTAGCCTATCCCTCCTAACCTTCCAATCCCTCCCCTCGCTTAGCAGGTGAGGCCGCCTGGGCGAGGTGCTGATCACACCTCCCCAGTTGTATCCAACCGACCAGATGTTCCAAGCTCCAGGACACTGCCCGTCGAGGCGGTAGTGGTGAGTTCCCTCGCTGAGTCCGTGGGAACCACCTACCTAGAGGGTAAATCGACTAAATAAAAATAAAAAAAACGCTGTACGATCATATTAATGCGACTTTAATGACTAAATCAAGGGCATTAACTCGTAGAAGGTAACTTGAATGAGATTACAAGCAATGTGTAATATTAGTTTAATTAACAAAATTGTTCATTGAGCGACATCACTATGCATTCCTCAATTCAGTCTCCTAGTGAACGCATTGCTATAATTATGTATTATATTAAATTTATTACCGATCGCAGTGGCTGAGAGCGTTATCGCGCTACTTCGTGCCTCGCTGGCATTGGGAGAGCATGGGTTCAAATCCCACCTCGGCCGTCCTGAAAATGGTTTTCGTGGTTTCCCACATTCACCACCAGACAAATACCGGGACTGTTCCTTTCAATAGGTCCACGGCCGAATTCCTTCCAAAATCCCTTCCCTGACCGTCCTGAAAAGAAAATGAACGGCTATTGGTTGCATTAATAAAATTATTATATTACATTTATTTCGAAATAATGAATGAAACACGTTTAAACGACAGCCAATTCGCGCCATCTTGCAACCTTTATTTACAGCTAGTTTTGATGTGGCGCTTTACTTCGTACATTTTTTTTTTCGTATGGCCCCCTCAGAGGCCGAGTGCAGGTCTTTCTATTCGACGCCCGTGGGCGACCTGCGCGTCGGGATGAGAGATGGAATGAAGATGAATGAAACAGGGCAAGGATGTGGAAGGAATTGGCCGTGGCCGATCAGAAGGTACCGTCCCAGCATTTGCCTGGTGTTGAAAATGGGAAACCACGGAAAACCATTTCAAGGACGGGCGACGGTGGGGCTCGAACCCACGCGTCTACCGAGTCAGCAGAGAGCTTGGTCCCATGACCTAACGCTGCGCTTTAGCGAGCTGAGCCACTCCTGTCGGTACTTCGTACATGACGAATAGAATTCTATTCGTCATGCTTCGTAGCTGAAACCAGTAGCGGCTGGCGGATAATTGTTCTGGCCGTTGCACTATTTCCATTAAGGGAGGGGGGGGTGAGAGAAAGAGAGAGGTGGAAGGGTAAAAGACTGCCTGATATCAGAGAAAACTGTATTCAATTGTGACGTTAAACGAATGTACCTCAATCTCATTCATCACGAATGCCGCAGTTCATCACATTGTCATCGGAGTAACTGGGAGTATAAGTTAGTCTACATGAGAAACTTCATGAGAACAAAACAACGTACAGTAAGTTATATAAAAGGGGGCGAGAGAGAACTGCGAGTGTCACAAGTACGCGCAAATTACATTGCAAGACATGGTACCGGCAGTTGACGGAGCATCTCCATCCGCACCTCGGCTCCCTCGTTGCAATCAGCCGGCAACGACCAGCCGAGTTAACTGTTGGGATAGGACTTACTTGGTCTAGCCTCTCTGCCATACCCACCCTTCACTATTGAGATCTGGTCGGTGCTTGGGCCTGGCAACGACCAAACGGACGAGCGTTCCTAGAGAGTTGGCGCGCTTCGCTTTCTCAGACAGTTCACAATAACTTACAATAAGATTTCCTGAATTATTAAGGAACAAAATTATGAATTCTTATACATTCAAAAAGAAACGAACAGCTAAAAATAGTATTACGGTGTTTATTTGTATTTCTTAAAGAAATCTGGTCGTTGTGCAACACTCCAACTTATTGACGGCCGCCACTGGCCTGAAACGGCGCTACAAATTCCTCTAAAAAAAACTCAGCCGCCATCTCTGACTGGTCCTGACGAGGTGTACCAAGCGTCTGCTGATAAGAGCAATTTGGTATACCTGGACGAATCCTCGTAACATTTACAGCAAACACCTAGAAGATTTGCTGGAGTTACACACAATACTTTCATCTCACAACGCTTGCCACGGTGGGTAACGTGTCGGTTTACTAACCACAAGCTTGCAGGTTCGCTCCTGGCCGTGGTAAGTGATATTTTTTGAAAGGCGGCAAAAATTACGAAACACATGTCATACGATGTTGGCATGTCAGAGAACCCATTTGAATTCAGTAGGCCGTGTTCATAATGGCAAAATTAATCTCGGAATTTTCCGCCAACACACAGTTCCTCATTTTCCTACTAGAAAGCGCTATGGTGTTCAAGAAGCTTAGATATCTAACCACCTTGACTTTCATAGTGCTTCAAGGAACAACGAAATTCGACATGCAAGCTATCCTATGGATGTCAAATAACAAAGCTTGCACCCGGCACCCGAGGCTATACGATAGTATTATTATATTATATCTCAATCAATTATTAAAACGTATATCAAGACGGAATGGAGTTCTCTACGTTGGCTACATTGCATTTGGATGTCTCCACTTAAAACTGGCCAATCAGATGCGTTTGTATTACCACATGAGTCATGGATCGGTAAATCCCCCATGTCTTTTTCATCCGTGGTTATCGTTTCATAAAGTATCGAATGTTATGACTCAACGGCACATGCATCCACTCTAATAATGAGCAACAAAAATAAACATAGATAAGTAAGTGGCTCTTAACTCCTAACATGAAGACCCTTTCATTATAAAGGCTATAATTCACGATGAGCAAGTCGGCTATCGCTACTCGCAGCTGCTCTGAATAACGACAAAGGAAGATGTTGTAATTATTTTTGGTACATGCACCCACCAGAAATAAAACCAGCTCGCCACTTGCACGCAAATTATGTGCTTTCGCTGTTATTCCAATGGCGATGCAGTAAGTTGTTATTGTTGTTTGTCATTTTGGAGGTTGGACATCGTGATCATTTCAGCCCTCTGTACCTGGGTGGGTGTTGGTGTATTTTGTGTGAACCTACAGTATTTATAGGTAGGGATCGGATTTTTAGGTACTGAAATCGGGAAAATATTTATTCTTTATGGATTAAAAATACCTGAAATATGTGACAAAAAGGAAAAATATTTAATTATAATTTAGTTTATTAATGTGAATACAAACAATATGCAGTACTCACGAATGCAATGTATGCTATTCTTTAATGACTGCTGAAGAATTACAATACACAACGAGATACATCTTCAGGTTGTCCATCACAAATGACCAACGATTATCGCGAAACACTTCTTCTGAAGACGCGTAACTGCAGCAATATGTTTCTTGCCCTCGAGGTGTGGTGTAACTTGAGATCGCTGTTCATCCTTGATTGCTTTCCCACGTGGTTGGCAGAACAGAACGACCCCATCAGAAGTAAAATTATCCTTAAATTCTGCAACATACTGCTGCAGACGATAACTTGCAGTTGTTTTTACTTTAGTCACCGTAGAACTGCCTTACACTTCACAGTGCCAGAAATCAGAAACGAACTGCGTGAGAATGACACTGGTTCAAGGAAGCTGGGGGGAAGGTCTAGCACGTGGTGCAATATGGCTATGAACAAGGAAATCCCCGGCTTCCACAGTGAGTGGCACGGGGCGATAAGATGAGAAATACACAGTTGCAAGCTGACATACGCTCTGTATGAAGATTAGATAGCTCACATGTTCTTTCCCGATGTAGTAACACAGAACAAAACAATGAACACTGAAAAATCTGACATACTGATTTTTTTAAATGTAAATATTAGGTCGTTTTATGTGCTAAAAAGTGAAAAGCAGGAATTTATGTAATTATAGAAAAAAAATGTATTTACATTAAAAAATATATATACTTACCTAAAATTCGGGTGACTCAGCAGCCCCTTCCAATATCATTTGCTGCAACCCAACTAACGAGTGATGGCAGGAAGATCCATAATTCTCTGCTTGCATTCCGTGTAGTTCTAATGCACTGCAAGCATATCCTGCAAACGATACTGAACCCTATTATTTTTCGCTCGATGTGACTACAGAGAAAAACAAGTAGTTACGTGAAGAACCATACCGTATAGCCTATTTTCATATAGCCTCTCCTACTTATGTTAATTGCGGAATGTGGAGATTTTAAGTCATTAATTTTCCAGCGTTGCCTATTCAAATTGTCTTTTGCAGCTTTCCTGTCGGTCAACACGATTGTGCCCAATGAATTGGGCGGGGTAAAAGTTACAAATATGTAAACATACTCCTGGAAAGAATACCTGTATTAGTTAATTATCACACTTAAATGGGCAATTTAGGATTACGCGTTTCGATCCTGATCATTGTATTCAAATTAATTTTCACTATCACGACGTGCTATTGCACCACAGTAAACCAAGCTGCAAAACCAGCGCCAAACAATAATGTTGGTACTGCTGAAAAATGTAATAACACCCTTTAGAGATAAAATGTTTAACTCCTGTATCTTAGTCACATTACGTATTACTGTAGAAAATTTTCTGGATATTGATGGAGGCTGACACCGTATTCCCTCTCATATATTCCACTCTCGCAACTTAAATATTTCAACGCTCTACAGAAAATTGTTTTGTGTTAGTATCTTATAATTATAATTTTCGAGCTATTACTCCGCCGATAAAGCTTGCCTTTCAACGCCTGTATTCAACTCGTCAATTTGTCAGTAAATTCTTACTTTTTACGGAACTAACCTTGGGAAGGCGCCTTTAGTTTTCTGCAAGTGGCTTTTAATGTGCCAAGTGACGAGAGGTAAGGAATGAGAATGTTCTACTGACCATCTCGTGCTCACGGCTAGCACTTTTGGCAGTTGGTCTAGGTTCGATTCCCGGCTCTGCCAAGATATGATAATTTTGGACTGAGGGATGGAGCAAGGTCCACTCAGCCTCGTCAGGCAAAACTGAGAAGAGGAGGGTTTGATTCCCATCTCAGCCATCTTGGAAGTGGTTTCCCCACTTCTACCCCAGGCAAATGCCGGGATGGTTCCTAATTTAAGGCCATGGACGCTTCATTCCCAATCCTCATCTGAATTACAAAAGCACACGCTAATACATCCATCACAATACCACACGTTATAAGACCAATTCCACACGCCCAAGTACACAGATCTACATGACCATGATGTCGCAAATCCCCAAAATCAACCAACAACAACTGCATTCTACCATTCCAGATGTATCATTGCAGTCTTTTGCCCCTAAAATCCACGACTAGTTCGAATGGTCTTAAGCCTAAACATTGGAACAACCATTTTCTTGCATCTCAATAGGGATTGCCAATAGGCTTTCAACAGCTTGTCTCAATTCTGCCTCCATATTTAGACCTATGTAGGCCTATACTTGCAAAGCAATGAGTACTTTTCAAAAATAAAGAAATAATAAACTAATACAATATGTACCCTACTATTCTATTTCTCTCCTACTCCTAAATCCTTCCCTGAACACTCATCTTAAAATAGAATGGTCTGCATTTTTGACTAATCATAAAAATGTAGTCTATAAGAAGAAATGCACATGCTCATCTATAGCTCCCCGGCAAAACTGGAAAAAACCTTGAGGTAGTAATAATGTTTCTGTTCTTATGCATTTTATACTGTATGACGGTTTAAAAATCATTCTAGAAGAGCTAACTTAAGTTAACTCCACTACCACAATACTGCTTAAGAGTTAGACTGTTGAGGACTGATGACCAATATGTCCCTAACTTGAGCAAGGACTGCTTCACAATTTTATGTAAAACTAGCAGAAGTACCCGTTCTTCGAACGGTGTTCGGTGTTAACACCAGACATTATCAATTGAGCTACTGTTGCAATGGTTAGCGGTTTGGCATTCCTTCATAAGTTTATCAGAACGAAGTTAGTTTTCTGGGAAAATCACACACACTGTTAATTTAAGGGCCTTAAATTGTGGTTTTCGGAGACCCTTGATAGACTCCCGAATGATGTCTCACATTGAGAAGCGCAACATATGCTTTGGTCGTCCTTCTAGGATAATTTTTATATTTCGCCTATTTTAGCATGTATTTTGAGAAGTTTTTTCCCCATATCCACCTTCCTACTGTACGAAAAGTACGGTGAAGAATTTTATAAATGATTGGTGTATTGACTCTCATGGATATCATACCTAATTTTACGATGCACCAAGCATCCAAACACGAGTTATAGGCGTACATAAAGATACACACAAAGACAGACAGACAATTCTACAATATTGTCTACAACATACGAAGAACCCGTATGTCGACAACAACAAAAAATGATTTGCTCTCAAACTAAATTCACCTAACGTGTACTTCCTGCCATGAAATAGAATTGAAAGCCTTGTAGATGAAACGCAATACACGTTACATAAAAACTGACCCTCTACGTTGTGTTAGGTCCCCATACACAGGAAGACCCCTTTCATAAATTATAAAGGCTTGTGGTGCATGAAAATTCAGGTTCTTTAGCCTCAATTGGCCCATATTCCTAAAAGCCGCAAAATATGCTGATTCAATTCAGGATTTTTTGAAAATAATGTTGCTGTTTGGAGATATAATAGACCTTCTGTACTATATGTCGCACGTGAAAATTGCGTGAAAAAATTCTAGGTTACCCCTTGACCCCTTTAATTGCATTGATGAATTATACAGTCTAAGTTGGTTCCGTGATAACCTAATAGCCATTTGCAAACTTTCACAGGAATGTAATAAATCGAGTGACACTTCTTACAGAAATAGATGGAAAGTTGGATGCCACCCCTTGAGATAATGTTGTCATGGTTACCGATTCGCATTCCTTCATTAGTTTGTTAAATTAAATTAAATTAGTTTTCTGGGAATATTTCAGAAACTGTTGGTTTTAGAGCCTTATAATGTAGTTCTCGAGGACCCTTTAGGGCCCCCGAATTTTGTTTCCGGCACCGAGGGGCTTTGTCTCGTCGTTGTACGCCATAATATAATACTAATAATAATAATATAATATAGGGATATGAATATAATACACCTGCCGTACCACTCCCGCAGGTGTAAATCGCGTGAAAAAATTCTAGAGTACCCCTTGACCCCCTTAAGCGCATTATACGTATTGATGAATTTTAAAGCATAATTTGGTTCCGTGATAACCTTCTAGCCGTTTGTAAACATTCACACTAATGTAATTAATGGAATTGCAATAGATGGACCCCTGAGAATCTGTTGCCATGGTTACCGGATTGCATTCGTTCATTAGTTTATTAAATGAAATTAGTTTTCTGGGAATATCTCAAAAATGGTTGGTTTTAGGGCCTTAAAATGTGGTTTACGGGGACCCTGGAAAGGGTTACCGATTTGTTTCTCACACTGAGGGGCTGAAAATGAGCTTTGTCTCGTCCTTCTACGCCTATTTCAGCATGTATTTTAAGGGGGTAGGCCCCCCTTTCTTGAGAGGTGCGGAGAAGAGTTACATCAATGATTAGTGTCGTTCCTCTGATGGATATCTGTACCAAATTTTACGTTGTTACGCCCAGCCGTTCTCGAGTTATAAGGGAACAAAATTGCCCACAGACAAACAAACAAACAAACAGACAGACAAAAACATTATTTTCGCGCGCATCCATCATAAAACAGTCTGAAATGCGTAAATAACTCAAATTTTCGTAGAAATTCAGAAAAAAACTTTCATTTTTATAGGTATACTAGCAGAAGTACCCATTCTTCGAACGGTCTTCGGTATTAATAACCAGACGTAATCAATTGAGCTACTGTTGCAATGGTTAGGGGCTTGGAACCTGTTTGTCGACAAAGATATACGATTAGTTGAAACATGCTCTGAAACTAATTTACCTAACGTGTACTTCCTGACGTGAAAATGAAATTGTAAACCTCGTAGACGAAACGCAATTACACACGTCACATAAAATCTGACCCTCACTGTTGTGTCAAGTCCGCATCCAGAGGAAGACCCCTTTAATAAATTATAAAGGCTTGTGGTGCATGAAAATTCAGGTTTTTTAGCCTCCAATCGCCCAAATTCCTAAAAGCAAAAAAAATAAAATAAAAAATAAATTATTTCAATCCAGGAATTTTTAAAAATAATGTTGCTGTTTGAAGATATAATAGACCTTCTGTACGACATATCGCACGTTTAAGTCTTGTGAATAAATCTAGGGTACCCCTTGATCCCCTTAAGCGCATTGATGAATTTTACAGTTTTTGTTGGTTCCGTGATAACCTTATAGCCATTTGCAAACTTTCACAGAAATTTAATAAATGGATTGGCATTACTTCTTGCAGAAATAGATGGAAAGTTGGAAGTAACTTTTTGAGACACTGTTGTCATGGTTACTGGCTTGCATTCATACATTAGTTTATTAAATGAAATTAGTTTTCTGGGAATATCTCGGAAACTCTTGGTTTTAGAGCCTTAAAATGTAGTTTTCGGGGACCCTTTACGGCTGTTTAAGGGCCCCGAGTTTTTTTTCTGACAGCAAGGGGCTGAATATAAGCTTTTTCTCGTCATTGTAGGCCGTAGTATAATAATAATAATAATAATAATTACAATAATAATATAACAATATAGGGATAGGGATATAATATACCTTCCGTACCACACCAGCACGTGTAAATCGCGTGAAAATATTCTAGAGTACTCCTTGACCCCCTTCAGCGCATTATATGTATTGATGAATTTTACAGCTTAATTTGGTTCCGTTATAACCTTATAGGCCTAGTAGTCGTTGACGGTGGCGCTTGGCGGCGAAAGTAGGAACTATTTGAAAAATTCTAAGTTGCAGTACCTAATTTAAAAAACAGATAACACACACTAATACAGTAAACTTAAGAGCCGGCCGGAGTGGGAACGGCCGACCGCCAGCCCAGCACTTGTTGTAACATGGGTGAAAAGTTTGTGAAACGTTTTATAAAGAAACGGGACAAGGTAAAATTATTTTGTTCCTATAGCCCGCTGTAATATTTTATACACTTTTCATCGGTGCAAAAGCATATCGAACAGGAATACAAAGATAGTTATAAAAAGTGTAGTTAAAATCACAATTCTCCATATAAAATAGAGTTCTGAACTGCAATTTTCCAAACCTCTTCAATGCCTTCAGATGATGTTGAAAACAGAAACAAACTCCACTGCAAGACAGCTCATAGTTTTCTCTATTGTGCTACTGAATCATATTTTCAAATTAAGAACTCTGTATATGTTTAATCGTGATTTTAGAAAATGTAAGCATATTGAGTTGCTAATGCTAGCCGTGTCGAGGTGCTGGTAGTTCAGACAGTTTCCGTCAGATGTCACGTCGCAAAGTCCTGTCCTTGAAACAGGTCAAGACAGAGACAGAGATTAGTTGAGACATTTGGCCTAGGCCAGCTCAGGCTTTTCCCCATGCAGGGGAGTGGGGAGATCAGCACATGCCTCCCTTTCACATACAATGAGCAGCGGACAAGCTCATTCCACTACGGTATTGCTATTGTCTTAAAAGCTGCAATAGAACTTTAAAGTGCACGTTATACCTTTTACCGTGCAACAATTTTTATTAGTACTATGACTTAAAAAAAATAGTAAGGCTTTGTAATGAGCACGGATTGACTTATTGGTGAATACTGTGTTTTTAAATCAAATGCCCATCCTACACGAACAATTTTATCCCGGAAGAGGCTATACAATTATTAAAGTCTGGCGCGGTCAGCTGACATTTGAGGGTGCGCAAATGCGAGGGAGCCGTGTCAGTAGATTTACTAGCAAAATTCCGGCACCCTGGCGTCTATAAAAGCCACTGTAGTTAAAAGTGACGTAAAACCAATATTATTATTAGTAGTATTACTATTACAATTAAAGTGGGAGAAAAGGAAATAGGAAACTTCGACATCAAACACAATTTTCACTACCAGACTCAAGGGCAGCTTCATACTACAAGAAGACAAAAAGGATTAGCCTACAACGGAACTCATACAGAGATATGATAGACTTTTGGGAGAGTATTTTTTCCCGTTACTTGACCGGTTTTACAAACATTTCGTCCTTCCGGAGATTAGAGACTCAAAACAGAGTAGATGATATATGCCAATATGAAACTCTGTTTACATTATTATGTACCCTCTATTTTACTGAGTACTGGTAATGTTCCAGGCGCCGAGGAGTGATGTGTTTATATGCTGTAAAAAGATGAACGTCAATTATTTCGCAGTGTGGATTCACTCCCGAAATCCATTCCTCACTTCTGTGTGGTATAGCATTTTGAAATCGTTAGGACTTGAGTTCAGATTTTTAAATATATATTTCAAAATATATTATGGCCCAAATACGTATATTAAGAAACCAACGATCTATCCCGGCATTATTTTTAAGCCTGGTTTATTCTAATTCATCATCTGTTCTTGACGTCTACGTATCTACTGTCGACCAAAATATTATGTGCACTCGAGTTTGAAGGTTATTTGTGAAGTAACCAATAGACCTACATAAAATCCAGTAACATCATCATTTTCGTCGTTCTATTTTACGTTAGTTTAAGTAGGTTTGGAATTTTTAATGTATATTTTAATAAACCAGTTATACAACATTCCAATGCACATAGTGTTAAAATTTGGATTCGATCTGATGACGGGTTTGTGAGATAATAGTTCGTAAATGTGACGCATGGTTGAAACATACTTTAAAACGAGCACTTTTTGTGTTCCAACTGCGATAAAAAATATTAAAATATAAATTAAACATTCCAAGCCTAAATGAACTAACGTAAACTGAACGACGAAAATGATGATGTTATAGGATTTTATGTAGGTCCATTGGTTACTTCACAAACCACCTTCAAGCTCGAGTGCACATAATATTTTGGTCGACAGTAGTCGGGGATTATATGATTCCCACGTTCCTTCACTTTTTGGGGGACGTAATGGTGTAGTGGTCAAGCTGCTTGGCTCTCACCAAGGTTCGATTCCTGGCAAGTGAGATTTTCGAAGTGAAATATCACGTCCTGTGGTTCAGATTCCACGTAAAAATGAAGGTCCCATAGCTCTGATCGCGAGATTAACGGTCACGTAAAACTACAAGCTTCATTCATTTTTCATGTCTACGTAATTGGTGGGGCGGGGGTGGAGACTACACGCGTATAGCATAATTTTTACAGCCATACTGTTTATTGATATGCCCTTTTAATACATACTGTGCTATGTATAAAACACCTCGTGGCGCAGTGGCCAGCAATGTTGTCGGCTACCTCAGAGGTCCCGGGCTTGATTCCCGGCTCTGCCAAGAATTTAAGTCTTGGTATGGTCTGGTGTGGGGTCTCCCAGCCACGTGATGCTAAGCGGGAGTCTGCCGGATGTTGTGGCTCATATTTATAATATTGGTTTTACGTCCCTTTTAACAACTGTGGCTTTTAGAGACGCCGGGGTGCCAGGATTTTGCCCCGAAGGGGATCTTTAACGTGCCAGTAAATCTACTGACACGGCTCCTTCGCATTTGCGCACCCTCAAATGCCAACTGACTGTCCGGGGATTCGATCCCGCTATCTTGGGCATAGCAGGCGAGAACATTACCGCTGAGCCACGCAGCCAGTCGCTGTGGCTCAGGACGCCTGTTAGTTGTCCCTTGATACAGCCAGGAACTCTAATCGGGTATCTACTGTATATCCCTTGTTGATCTTGAGGTATGTAAATAGTTCTTCATTATTCAAACCATTTATTGGGGGATAAAATGTGTATGACCCAAATGCACACTTCATCTCACAAATGTTATGGACTTGAGGTTCTTTACTTTTGTAGGCAACGCGGTCAGGTTGAAGTATACTCAGGCATAATCATTGGCCGAGAGTAAGATGGAGGAAACCCAGAGTGGCTTTAGACCACAACGAGGATGTGAGGATATATTTTTTTTAGTATGTGCCAAGTGATTGAGGAATACTACGAGAGGAATAGACTTTTGTATATCTAGAGAAGGCGTACGGAAGAGTACCAAGAGAAAAGAAACTGAGGATTCTGAAGTACAGTATTATGGTATCCAGGGAAGGCTGCTACAGGCAATCAAAAGTACCGTATTTGTGTTTATAATGAATCTGCGGTAAGAGTTGATGCTAGGATGAGTTCCTGGTCTAAGTTGTTACAGGAATAGACTGAAATCTTTCACCACTACTACTGATTTTTTATATAGGCTATAATATTGTCTTTCGTAGCTTTTCAGTCGGTCAACACGATTGTGCCCAATGATGGGCGGGGTACAAGATATAAATATGTAAATACACTCATAGAAAAAGTTACATGTATTAGTTATTTATCACAATTGCCCCATTTAATTGCACCATATTTGTTCATGAATGGTGATGTGATAATCGTGGGAAACGGATCTTAGTTTTCTTTCCCTAGAGCAACTGAATTTGTAGTTTCTGGAAATTTCTTGGTTGTTGATGAGGAAAAGGCAATGCGAAAGGATGAGCTGAAGTCACTCTGTCCTGATAATAATATGCTATAGCTTATCGTTGAATCCTGTGTGATGAGAAATGTAATTTCAAAAAATGTATTCTACATTTCTTTAAATATCTCCTTTGTTAAGAATAAAAGAAAAAAATAACTTGTCATGGTTACTTACAAAAACACGAAAATACGTATAATTCTAGGAAATAAACAGCAGTTTTTCACCATACTACTAAGTTACAGGTATACTAGGGTGTAGGCTTCCTTACGTATCTTTTCGATGTTATCGTAAACTGAAATATTCAAACAAAAGTGTTTGAAAATTTACTTTTCAACTTTTTTCAGGAATTAGTTTAGTCTGAACGATTCTTTATCACAATTAAGGTTATTATGAAGATAAAACAAAAGTTTGGTGCTTTTCAGTCGGTCAACACGAATGTACCCAAAAGAGTTGTAATTTTTTTCAGGATGAGGGTATAACCCAACTCTTTTGGGTACATTCGTGTTGACCGACCGAAAAGCACCAAACTTTTGTTTACTAAGGAAACACTGAAAAATGGCTTCAAACCCCATAATGTCAGTATGAAGATGTTTATGAAAGTAAATGATTGAATATGCACAATCAAATGGAGCATGAGCAACAACAACGCCGGCGTGAAACCTTATTGTGGTTCGGTTTCGAACTTCGCAACATAGGCAGTTTTGTGTAAGTGAGATCTGTAAGGAAATGGTAGAGCTTTAAGAATAACATTTTAATTTCTTTCTCCGTTATCACATTAAGTATAACATACTGTTTTAAAGACCATCTCGTGGTGAAGCGTTCTTGTGTGTCACCCCCGGATGCAAGGCCTTAGAGAGTGGTGATGGGTCCTGGGGCTGGAGAATCCTGCCCTCCCCCACCTCTATTGCCAAATTATGTAATATTAATTTATAATCCTCCTAAATTTGCAGAAACTGATAATAATTTTAGAAATATTATTATTATTATTAGTAATAATAATAGCATTAGTAAGAGAAGCCGCCGATGGTAGGGGGTTGAACAGGCGTTCCTCCCCCCCCCCCTCCCCATGCAAGATCCGGAAAATATTTTTATTATTAATAATAATAATAAGACGGCCGAGGTGGGATTCAAACCCACGCTCTCTCGATATCAGCGTGGCACGAGGTAGTGCGTTAGCGCTCTCGGCCACCGAGGCCAGTTAATAATAATAATAATAAGAAGAAGAAGAAGAACCGCCGGTGTTAGAGGGCTGGACAGACGGGTCCACACCGGGCAAGATCCCGATGATGATGATAATAATAATAATAATAATAATAATAATAATAATAATAATAAAGACTTACCAAGATAATATAAAATATGCATAATAATGCAGTTAAACATTGAAACAACGGCCCATGGGTTCGAACGCACTTGTTTATCGAGTTTGAAGATAGCTTGGCACCCATGATTTTGTGCTGTACCTTAGCAAGTGTAACTACTGCGGTCGGTCACTGCGCATCCTTATAACACCTGTAAAACACGTTTCCCCGTGCGAGGACTAGTTCCCGTATTTTTTGAAACTCATTAGCGCATTTCAAAGTAATTGTTGCGGCATCGTGGTCATCTAGCCCCGTGTACTTGGCGTGTGTTTGGAATTTGTCTAATTACCCGTCTTATTGTGATGGCTCTATTAGTGTGTACAGTATATTTGTCATTCAGATGAGGATTGTGAAGGAGTCGGCTGCATTTGCCTGGAGTATAAGTGATAATAATAATAAAAATAATGTTATTGTTTTACGTCCCTTTAAACATCTGCGGCTTTAGGAGACGCCGGGGTGTCGGAAGTTTGCCCCAAAGAGGATCTTTGACCTGCCAGTAAATTCACTGACACGGCTCCCTCGTATTTGCGCACCCTCAAATGCCAGCTGGCTGCGCCAGGATTCGATCCTGCAATCTTGGGAACAGCAAGCAAGAACGTTACCACTGAGCCACGCAGCCAGAGTACAAGTGAAAAATCACGGAAAACCACTTCCAAGATGGCTGAGATGGGAATCGAAACCACATCTTTTCAATTTTGCCACTGGAATGCCCCATTCCAGCCATCAGACAAGAATGAATCGAATTTCTTGTCGGCGCCGGGAATCGAACCCGAACCTCCGGGGCGACAGCCAAGAATACTAGCCGCTACATCACGAGGAACGCCAAGGATATTTCAGTCACTTGTGAATTCCGTAATCCGTAGTTTAACTATTAGCTTGTCTATAGCAAAATATTTCGGCCATTCAATTGGAAGTACCGTAGCCTATACAGACTATCACTTCGAACTTCCTGGTCTCGATATTCGTGAGGCACATTGCCACGAGATTGCATTTCTCCGTGTCGGACCCCGGGGCAGTTTGAACTTTCTCGCACGCGCGACCTTGAACCACCCCTCACAGTAGGGGGTAATCCGTGCTGATACCTATGTACGGGCCATGCAACTACTAGGGGAGAGCGACTACAACGAAACTAGTGGCAACGTTTTGAAATGAAATGTGAAATAGGATCTCACTACGGCCGCCTCTTAAGAACCAACCGACGTAATAAATGGAATTGTATTGCGTCTTACAGAAATAGATGGACCTGTGAGTTTCTGTTGGCATGGTTACCGACTTACTTTCTTTCATTATTGTATCAAATGAAATTGATTTTCTGGGAACATCTCAAAAACTGTTGGTTTTAGGGCCTTAAAATGTGGTTTTCGGGTTCCCCCGAGTTTTGCTTCTCACATTGAGGGGCTGAAAATGAGCTTTGTCTCGCCCTTCTACGCCTATTTCAGCAAGTATTTTAAGGGGGTAGGCCCCCTTTTATGAGCGGCTTCGGTGGCGTAGTCGGTAGCATGCTGAGCTTCTATGCCCAAGATAGCGGGTTCAAACCCGGCCGAAGCCGTCGGATTTTTAAGAGCGTTAAAAATCCCTCAGTATGCCTTCCTTCGGAGGGGAAGTAAAGCCGGCGGTCCCATGTCATAGATTTATGGCATGTTAAAGAACCTTCCACTAATTGCACCTGTGTGAAGCTAAATTGGATAGGTTATTGTAAACAACGCTCTTAGGTTTCTAAGTTCGTTGCCAAGAGCCGACTGCGGTGGCGTCTAGCAGCTGAGTTGTGAACTTAGCCTAGTAGTCGTTGACGGTGGCGCTTGGCTGCAAAAGTAGGAACTATTTGAAAAATTCTAAGTTGCAGTACTTAAATTAAAATAACAGATAACACACACTAATACAGTCATCACAATTAACACCGGTTATCAGACAGATTCTACACACACCCAAAGTACACGGGGCTACATGACCGCGTTGTCGCAGCCCCTAAACTTAAGAACCAACCACCAACCAACCCCCTTTTATGAGAGGTACAGAGAAGAGTTCCATCAATGATTAGTGTCGTGCCTCTGAAGGATATCTGTACCAAATTTTACGTTGATCCACCCAGCCGTTCTCGAGTTATAAGGGAACAACCACTTTGTCCACAGAGAGACAAACAGACAGACAGACAGACAAAAAAATATTTTCGCGCGCATCCGTCATAAAACAGTCTGAAACGCGTAAATAACGCAAATTTCCGTAGAAATTCAGAAAAAACAGACAAACTTTCATTCTTATATATATAGAGATAGAGATAGAGATATAGTGCACCGCTCGGTGTTGACCGTGTTTTATTGCACAAATTTAGGTTTTACTCGCTAACCGTTGGAGATACACGAAAATCGATAAGGACCTTTCGGATAGAAAATTAAATGTTAAAGCTCGTGTATGCCATCAAAAGTTTGCTATTTCTTAGCGTTCTCTTTTTATTTGAAATGGAAATATGAAATTTTGAAACGAAAGGGTGTAGTGACGTCACAAATGTGGGTTTTACTCGCTAACCGTTGGAGATAAACGAAAGGTGATAGGGACCTTTCAGATAGGAAATTACATTTTAAAGCTCGTATGTGTCATCAAAAGGTTGCTATTTCTTAGCGTTCTCTTTTTATTTGAAATGGAATTATGAAATTTTGAAACCAACGGGTGTATTGACGTCACTAAAATGGTCGCCATTTTTAATAGTGGAAAATATCGAAATCAAAAGTATCCTATATGTAAACCTGGTAAATCAGCTACATCCATGCTAAATTTCATTTAAATCGGACGAGTGGTTCTTGCGTTATTGAGTAACACACAGACAGACAGACACACACCCACTATCTCATTTTTATATATTAGTATGATGTATTTTCGTAAAAGGGCCTTTACTTAGTTTGAATCATTTGCGATAAGTCTACGATTTGCATGGATAAGTGTGGTGACTTTTTGGGGTTAAATGATGTAAGTTGGCAATACCAAATGTGGTGGCCATGTTGGTTTTCTAGTAACTTATTTTAGGTGGTTTTGACTATAGCAACATCGTTCATTCTCTGCTTTCGTGCTTTGACTTGAACGTGGGATCACAATGCTAACACAAGGCAGAGAGCTTCGCTCATCCACCTCGTCGTTGTGCAACGTCTTGCCAACATTGTATTGTCCCGTGCACTATGCAGCAGCTATGAACAAGACATTAATGATCGATGAGTAGTGTTCTCTTTCAAATAATTTTTAAATAACATAAAAAGCAAACTACTGGGCGTAGAATTGTGATTTATGTTTCCATAGATTCAGGAAAATGTTGCCTTTCATCCTCTAGAAACCATTATCCTGCCCAGCTTGACCCTGCGGAGCACGTGATATTTCGTTTTGGTTTTAAAAGTGACGCGAGCGATCAGTCGAGCTAGGACAGTTCCACTCCTCCCACTGTTCGGTGGCCACGCTTCCCCGGTCATGTCGCGGCAGAGACTGGTGTGTCGGGCTATACCAACACTGTACAGGTTTTTTTTTTAGGTCGCTCCACAGCACCACGAGCACGGCACGGCTGGCGCCAGGCGCGGATCTAGAGTTTGGTTTTGGGGGGGGTCAGAGAATCGATCTAGAGTTTGGCCTTGCGGGGGGGGGGGGCGGGGGGGGGGTCAGAGAATCGAAATTGTTAAGAAAAATGGTATCACTAAAAATGCAATCACAAAATAACCAAACGTACAAAACCATACCAATTTTTTTGCAAGCTACATGGATAGAAATTTGATGCGTTTAGCGCACCAAAAATATTCGTACAAATTGCAACGGCGTGTTTTGCGACTTTTACATCGAGCTTCGAGAAAAGGATCAAGGTACGTTACAGTTTCGGCAAGTCGAGTTGGTACCGACAAAGGGAGAAAGGCACAGCTTATATTGCCAACCAAGCTTGCGGTTTGGAGGTCGGCAAAAATATTTGGTGCGAAAAAAGCCCCAGTTTCCTATCCGTGCATTGCTGCACATTCATCGTGACATCACTATAAACATCGATTCGGTAATCACAAGGTTTGCTAAACAAAATAAACGAGTTGATTTTGTTGTATAACTAATAGTTTTTATACAAGAGGTTTGAAGTTGTAAATATGTACAGTTGTAACAGAACATAATAATTCCAATAAAGATAATTCAGTATTGAATAAAATGAAAAAAAAACTGTTTTTCAGTTCCTAGCCGTATAATGCGCGCTTGATTATCGCTACAGTACTGCATCAGGTCATCTTAGCCGTCATGACGGGATATGTCTCTCGGCAAATGAGTCACCCGACCGGGCTATCGCCTACCGTTCATGTTCCCCTGTACTCGGAGCGACCTAATAAAAGACCCTTACCATAAAACTAGTAAAAAGATTTAATTTTCGTAGACCCATTGCCTTCTAACATTAAACATTCTGTAATATTTAGTTGGTAAATACATTTAATTATGATTATTATGTTCGTGATAACTCAAGCAGGTGAGAGTTACTCTCTTGCATAAGTCGGCAAAGGTAATCGGAAAACCCCTCGTACATCCTTCAGTTAGGCCTACTTATATTCCTTGCTTCAATGTACGGTCAGTTCTTACGTCTAGATGGTGTTGGAATTTTCCACGTGCTCGACTAAAATATATAAACACTCTTATCATCAGGTCTGACCTACGAATCTCGAAAATATACAGAGTGCTTACTCTCCGTTCTTATGCTCTTTGGTCCACCGTCACGACTGTGGTCCCCTCCTCGCCCCACAAGACTCTAGCTGCTACGATCAACAAACGCTAGCGTAGCCAAGGTCTACTGCACACATTAATTCTCAAACACGCAATGTTTTGGTGCTTGTACAAATCAACCTTCAGTCGCAGCCAGAAATATAACAACGAAGAGAGGTTACAGGAAGAGGCGAACACCCGCACGTGCCAGCTGTGCATTTATAAACAGCGATAACACTACTGCTGGTTCTCAACACTGGGCGTGTACAGGAACTCCAACATTAACGAATTTCGATCCTGCAATCCCCCAGTTGTGGCAATACATGCGTTTTCTTGAGTAAAAATTGTATTTGAATGATGAGTCTATAACAATAGTTTGCAACGGCTTTACCTCAGTGTAAGGCCAAATTTGTAAATAAACAAAGACTTCTCGGAGTAGCGAGGAAAAAAATTAATAAATTAAAAAATTAAAAAACATTAACATTTCTCATCTGTACATTTCTTTTACGTTACTCTCATACCTCTCTGCTTCTTCCATCATAACCAAACACTGAGAACACTCTCACTTCTGTCCTCGTTTTGTAGCGCCAGTTGACTAGCATCTACTGTTACACAACGGTGGGTCAGTAAACCCTAAATGCCGTCATTGCATTTATTACATACGGAGCTGGCAAGAAACCTTAGTTGAGATAATTAATACTTGCGATGAAGTACTGAAGCCTATCTCGTATTCTGTGAACATGGCTAGGTATAGAACAAAACACCGAAATTTTCTAGTGGAAACTTATCTACTCAAGAAGTCTTCCAGTAAATGTGTTCGTGCGTTTCAGCGTCATACGAGTTTTACTTGTGAAGGAACCTCAAACAAAAGGTATACAGAAATAATCCACGTACTCGGGAGTCTCTCGAGAACGAAATAACTGCACTGATATGAAATATCAGTGAGGATGAATTACAGCGAGTGTACCAAAACTTCGTATGTTGGTGAAATGTATGTAGAGAAAATTAAGGACAGCATTTCCAGCAACTACTCGGAAATTCATTTAAGTAATGGTGACTATTAAATACGTTAAAATGTGTCAATGTGTTGAACTAGTTGGGCACTACACTGCTGCTAGCGGCAGTGCTTTGCTCGACAGGCGGCTAGCCACAATGGCCCTACCGTCACGCGGTGCCTGCGAGGTTCCATTTTATAGAGCAGGCCTTCACTGTACAATGAACTGGCAGCATAATAACTCATTTTATGTTCGAGGTATAAAAATCCGCACTGACAATGAACCATTTACTTTTAAGGTAGTGACTGTACCTCTCTGTTCATTAAGCACCTTCCTTCCCAATCCTATCCCCAATGTACAGATACACACAGTAGTACTGTACAGCCATCACGATGACTCAGGCTATCACACAGATTCCACACACACAAAACACACGGAGCTATATGACCAGTCCGCTTCGTTGCGTAGTGGCTAGTGATTTTAACTGTCACCACGGAGGCCCGGGTTCGATTCCCTTCTCTGCCAAGAAATGTACTTCTGGTCTGAGGGCTGGAACGGGGTACAGAAGAGGTGGGTTCGATTTCCACCTCCGTCATCCTGGAAGTAGTTTTCCGTGATTCCCCACTTCTACTCCAGGCAAATGGCGGAATGGTTCCTAACTGAAGGCCATGGCCACCACCTTCCCAATCCTCATCTGAATTACAAATTTACACACTAATACAGCCATTACAATAACACAGGTTATCAGTCAATTTACACACACACACACACACACAAACACAAACACAAGTACACGAGGCTACATGACAATGATGTCGCAATACCCCTAAAAATTCGATGACAACAACAACTATACAAATGTAAGCTAGGCTAATTCCTTTTGAGACCTGCAAAATATACTTGTACCAGGAAATAACTACTGATCGACACATACAGGCTAACCCTCCAGGTTCCTGGACATGAAAAAGAAAACAGCTCTGTTTATTATTATTATTATTAGTAGTAGTAGTAGTAGTAGTAGTGGTGGTGGTAATATACTGTATCTGTCCCCTTAATCCAGAGTGTACAGAAAGCTTATGCCCAGAAAGTGAACAAATATACCGAGCAATCCTGGGAAATAAAAGTAATGTGGAAGCTGGATCAGGTGGAGATTCGTCCCATTGTCATGTCTGCCACAGTAATCATTCTCAAAACAACCATGCAACAGATGCCCCCGCCTGGGACTCACGAAAGCAAAAACATACAAAAGTCTGTTATACTGCATTCATGCCATATCGTGCGTCGCTTCATAACCACACTGTTGTAGGCTAGTTGATCATTGAACCTTACCTTCTTTCTAAAAATCATTGCAAACTGAGAAATATTTGCGAATGATAATAATAATAATAATAATCATCATCAGCATCATAATACCCGGAAGTTACACATCACCGTGCAATCGTCACAATGGTATAAAAAAAATAGCAAAAGTTTCTACAGGTGTGGTAATTCGACAACGGGCAATGTAGTTGTTATTCAAACACCATTGCATTCAGCAATGAAATAGCTGTTGGCAAAGTCAAGTATGCTCACTCACAAGAATTTGCTGTCACTGTTGAAGATTAAAGACCACACCAAGCTCGAATGAAACCGGTTGGATGCGTGGCGCACAGTCTCGCCTGATGTTCCCAAGTTTGTGGGAACGAATCCGGGCGCAGTCAGTTGGCATTTGGAGGTGCTTAAATACGATGGAACAGTGTCATTTGATTTACTGGCACGTTAAAGATCCCCTTCAGGGCAAAATTCCGGCATACCGGCGTCTCTAAAGGCAGCAGTAGTTTTGTAAAAGGGACGTAGATTGGAATTAATAGGTCTACCTGATGGCTCTAACCTGCGGCTGCGCGAACCCAAGGGCGTAGAGGGCAAAGGAGGAGACGGAAGGTGGTGGAGGGGGTCTCTGCTGCTGTGTTACTGGGAGACGGACTAGTGTACAAAACATCTACAGTTGCAGAGCCGATGTGAACATTTCTCTAGCAACGAGTGAAGTGAACTTTCTTCCCTTCTGAATCACCCTACAGCACATGCATACGAAACTCTTTCCGTACGCATGTGCCATTAGGTACAAAAAAAAAGTTTACGCCACGGTTTTTGGCCAGTCAATCCCGATTTCAAAGTCGTATAGAGGACAGTCGGCAAACCTCAGGCATGTGCAATTGGTACGTGAGTTTTCAGTTGCACGGAAAGCAACTCTCATATCAATTGCACATGCCTGAGGATCGCCACCTGTTCTATGTTCGGCTGTGAAACAGGGGCTCACCGGCCAAAATCCGTGGCGTGAATTGTAATAATTGCTATCTAAAACCCAAAAGATTATTGTAAGAAACTCACTCAAGTTGGCTACCCTGCATTTAGATACCTCGACTCCAAGCTAACCAAGCAGATGACTCAGTGCTATCACGTGAGACTGTTCTTCCCCTAGTTCTGTTTCATCCATAGTTACCCTTTGTTGCATTTAGATACCTCGACTCCAAGCTAACCAAGCAGATGACTCAGTGCTATCACGTGAGACTGTACTTCCCCTAGTTCTGTTTCATCCATAGTTACCCTTTGTTGATGTGTTCTTGCATCATTGAGTTGGATGCTGTGACTCAGCGACACATGCATGCTAAGTGCTGCCTTTAGGTCGCAGATGGTTGCAGCTCTCTAATCTGAAAGAATAATAATCATGATTTATTAATACAGACCTCTTCGTGGTATGAGATAAGATACATAGCATCGCTTGCCTAACAGCTTGTCTGTGGAACTACTCTGGGACAAACTAAAGGAAAGGAAAATAACTTCTTTGTTATTCTTGAGTACGGTATTGACACACCATTGCACTGTCCCTGTCTTTGTTTAATTAGTGGCTTGAACATCGAGGTCATCATTTAAGTGTACTTGTGTTTATATAAATAACATTTGTCTCATAATCTAATAATAATTATTAGATTGGTTGGTTCCTCAGTTTAAGGACTGTGACAACGCGGTCATGTAGCCCCGTGTACTTGAGGTGTGTGTGTACACGTGTCTGATAACCGGTGTTAATTGTGATGGCTGTATTAGTGTGTGTATCTGTTTTTTTTTAATTCAAGTAAGGACTGCAACTTTGAATTTTTCAAATAGTTCCTTCATTTGCCACCAAACGCCACCGTCAACGACTACTAGGCCTAGTTCAGAACTTAGCTACTAGACGCCACCGCAGTCGGCTCTTGGCAACGAACGTAGAAACCTAAGAGCGTTGTTTACATCCCTAACCTATACAGTTTAGCTTCACGCAGGTGTAATTAGTGGAAGGTTCTTTAACATGCCATAAATCTATGACATGGGACCGCTGGCTTTACTTCCCCTCCGAAGGAAGGCATGCTGAGGAATATTTAACGCTCCTAAAAAATCCGACGGCTTCGGCCGGGTTTGAACCCGCTATCTTGGGCATAGAAGCTCAGCATGCTACCAACTACGCCACCGAAGCCACCAATTATTAGATTATCAGACAAATTATAAATTATTAATTATTCATATAATTAGGTTGCAATATCAATTGTTAAAAAGGCAGCACTGAAAAATAGCTTCAAAGCTCTCTAATTGAATTATTGTTGTGTAGTGTGTGTACTTCGGGATGATAGCAAATGTAATTATGGAAGTTCTTCACAATTTCAGTTTCACTAACAAAATAATTGCAATGCACATTTTATGAGGACTTTTACTTTCAGCTCAGCTGTTGGGCGGCCAAATGTAACGTTTAGGGGTTTTTGTGAGAAGTCCCACTGTTCGCTGACAAATGTGATGACTACTTTGCTCGTTAATGATATTAATTGACAATAATTTGAATTTACTCGGATGGACGCCTTTAAGGTCTTCTTAATGTTGGAACATTTTATAAAAAGTGAGATATATGTAATTGACAGCATTAGCTTGATAATATTCACATAATAATGTAATAACTAGCGGACCCGTGCGAGAAATCTCGTATGTTCATAAACCAGAGACTAAAGGTTGTTGTGTTTTTATTTGAAGCAAATGATAATAGAACACTATTTACGATTTAGCCGTCCCTACGGCCAAAATGCGAACTGGACAGCAATGATGTCGCTTATTTTCAGACAGCAACAGTATTTGCAAATCGCACACTACTTACAAAAATTGATATTTATGAAATTAGAATGCAATTCGTCACTGCTAACAACATTTGTGTGCTGAGTCCATCGATTGACAGCTTAGCCGTAACACTCTCCGGTTACTCGATATTTATAAAATTATACGATTTGAGTAGGCCTACTCATTCCCTTAAATTACTGTCTCTGAAATCCATGCAAAATGATAAAGGAAATACCTCAGAACGTTAAAATGACATGAAACAGGCGTCACAGCAGCCAAAATGTGAAGTGGAGAGCAATTATGGAGCGTATCTTCCTGCAGCAACAGTATCTGCAAATCGCACACTTCGTACAGGCTTTTAAAAGTCATTTTCTAAAGAAATTATGGATATTTATGAAATTAGAGTGCAATGCGTCACTGGTATTGTATATTCTCTTTCATTTGAATACTCATTTTTCACGATCGGTCGCTTGTGAGTGCCGCAAGAGGGATCTATACTACTGAAATAATATACAGTATATGATAATCAAATTTGTAATAATAAAGATAATAACAATTAAGTTAAAGCATATTGAAAAGTTGCTGCGTTACAGCACTATCAACCGGCAATACCAACACAAATTCTGGATGAATCAGCCCAGCAGGAAATAATGTTTTCAAAAATGTAAAAGCCAATCTGAATTAAAAAAACACATAATATTAGGTTTGTCTGTGTCGCGAATATTCTGCATGGGCTAGCCTAATAGTATTCAAAGTACAAATTACTTGTCACCGGTGGATATTGGAAACCGTCGCGCCGCGCCATGTCGATGATAATTATGTTCGCATAACATACTTTAAACCAGGTGAATCAGATGCAGCCTAACTAACGCGTTTTATCAGGAACGTCGATATTTCTCTGCTTGCATCCCGTATGGTACTAATGCACTGCAAGCATATCCCGCAAACGATACTGAACACTATTATTTTCCCCTACAGACCGTTCGAATAATATGATGTGCAATATTATCATCTGAGTGAACAAGTTGTACCAAGTGGTTGGGTATCGCAAATCATAAAATTAACGCTTAAAACTACGATAAATAGTAACGTGGACAGCGTTTGGAACAGTGAACCGGAATAGTAACCTATTCTAAGAGGTTCTATATTAATACAAGATTCCATCAAACCTGAGGTGTAGTGCATGTGAATAACCACTGAATTGCCAAGTAATGGACTAAGTATGACTATTCCCCAGGCTTCTCCACACTACCTCCAGGCAAATGCTGCAATACTACCATCTTTTAAGACCCGTGGCACCTACCTGATCCATATCCCTAATACAGTTACACACTCTACTACAGTCATCATGTAACTACAGGTTATCAGACAAATTCAACACACGCCCAACAACTAATTCCGGCGGCTAGCTCTGCACTTGCCCATCCCCCTCCTCCCGCATACTATCTGCAGCCATTGCAGCGTAAAATATTTGCCACGCAAAACGGCACTGGCTTGGACTAGTAACGTCCGAGGGAACATGCTAATTAGAGCGCGAGACAGTGTTTGTTCTCTCTCTAGAGCTCCTGGTGTTACATTTTACCGGCAACATTGTTACAACGCTAAGAACCCTACCCCTAATTTGTCCATGTAACACTACCTTTCAGTTTAAAGGAAATATCTGCCATTTTAACACAGTTAAATTAAAGGACGAAACTGAACATTATATTCCCGCCTGTGTCTGAAAAAATACTGTACTGTCACGAGCGTCAATGTTCTCAGACAGGAATGTATTCGGCACAATCCTACCACAGAGATCTCAAGGTCAAATGCAGAGCTAATCGCTGATATCTGTCTACGGGGCTGATGTCCCAAGCCCCTAAACTGAACTAACTAACAACAAACAAATTTAATGCTGCTCCTTCTTACTCACTCACATTTCATATTCAGCCGTCAGTTATGCAAGTGCCGTGGGATGTGCTAAATACCGCGAACAATGCAATGATAAGCTTTCTAATTACCGCATTCAGGAAGTTAACTCATAAAGAGATACGGCGGTGCTATTTAAATACAAAACGATGTTCCCATAAACTAAACAGTAAGTTGAGGATTTCTTGTTTACTTTTCTACATGTGATCTTCAACCTTGGAGTGCTCGATAAGTTTCTTTAAGCTTTAGGTAAGGGAACAGACAAATAAAAACAAGCCAGTCACCAAATAATAAGGTTTGGTTGGTTGGTTCCTTCCTCAGTTTAGGGGCTGTGACAACGCGGTCATATAGCCCCGTGTACTGTGGGTGTGTGGGGAATCTGTCTGATAACCGGTGTTAATTGTGATGGCTGTATTAGTGTGTGTTATCTGTTTTTTAATTCAAGTAAGGACTGCAGACATTAGATTTTCAAGTAGTTCCAACATTTTCTACCAAACGCAACCGTCAACGACCAACAGTCCTGAAATTGGTTACTAGATGCCACCGCAGTTGGCTCCTGGCGACGAACGTTGGAACCTAAGAGCGTTAGTCAAATCTTAACCTATAATTTAGTTTCACACAGGTGTAATTAGTGAAAGGTTATTTATCATGCCATAAATCTATGACATGGGACCGCCGGCTTTACTTCCTCTCCGAAGGAAGGCATACGGTTTATCTGAACATTTATTATCTCAAAAATAATCTACATAACAATTATTAATAATAATACACCTTGAAGACGAAGATCTGAATATTTGTTGTGTTGTGTATCGAATTAATAATAATAATAATAATTAACAATAATAAAACAGTCCAAGAATTGGATAAAATTAAATGAAGGCATTTAGCTATTATGTCATGTAACACACGAATAGTGCAAGCCATGTAGATGGAAGTTATAGAATTAAAATGTCGGACCATACTGGGACTCGAACTAGCAGCCTCTGGATTTATACACTGGTACTATGACCTCTGAGTCATAGAATGACACTAAAATTTCCTCTTTGGCAATAGTATTATACACCTATGACGTTGACGTACAAAGCGGGAAGTCACGGGTTCAAGACCCGCTCGGGTCAAAAACTATAATTCTCTGACCTCCATTTACATGGCTTGCACTATTATATACGGTAACTAGCAACCCGACCCGGCTTCGCCTGGGAACAGTTATGAATGCACTACGTGATAAGCGCTTTTTTTTTTTTCAATGTCAATGAACGACGTCCAATATCTGTTCTACGTCTCGGCATGATGGGTTAAAATCACTGACTGGGCTATTAATTATATTATCATAGAGATGCATGTGCAACAAATTCTTGTCAGACGTAATTTAAGAATGGCGAGGTGCATGAAACACAAAAACCCCTTCCATCCAATCTTAACTTTACTGTGAATTTTTTGCGGAACGAATAGTTCACAGGCGAAATTAAGAAAAGCCGAGTTGCACTTCCAGGGAAACGCCAAACACAACCACTCTTCTCTAAAGTTTTTAACTCAACACGACTCGACAGTTTGCTGCTGGCTGTATCTGGGGCAATAAGCTCGTCCGCTAGCTAAGCTGTAACTGGGGTGATAGACTCGCCCCTAGCTAGCTCGTAAACTGTCACCTCAGTAACTGAATGGAGATTGTTGGAAGAAATGAAAACGTAAAAACACTTATAGTAGGCGATGTATTGAAGATAGAGATGTGCTCTCCTGGACTTTTTTGTAGAACTTTTCATGTTGAACAATTCTTACACTCATAGTATATAGATATTTTTAACGGTTTGCCCAGTGTAGGCTAAGCTTAAAAAGCGCACGGACGCCAGTTTTTTTTCGACCTTTTCACTGAAATCGTTAGAGCTTGGCTTCCTTTGGTCATAAATAAATTATTTTCTACAGAAAATACCTCGAGATATCCTTTACAGAATGGTGAAAACCGTATCAAAATCCATTCAGTGGTTCTCGAAATTACCCGTGACATCCAAGAATCGAGGACTTTGATTTATACCAAGTAGAGATTATACGCCAATCAGTATAATTTAATATAATATAATCCCCCTTCCGTCCAATCTTAAAATGACTGTGAATTTTGCGGAACGAAAAGTTCACAGGCGAAATGAGAGTTGCACTTCCAGGGGATGGCGAGGTGAATGAAACTCAAATCCCCCTTCCGTCCAATCTTAACTTGACTGTGTTTCACAGGCGATATGAAGAAAACCCGAGTTGCACTTCCAGGGAAACTCCAAACACAACCACCATTCTCAGAAGTCTTAACTCAACACGACTCAACGGTTTGCTGCTGGCTGTATCTGGGGCAATAGGTTCGCCCGCTAGCTAGGCTGTGACAGGGATGATAAACTCGCCCTTAGCTAGCTCGTAAACTGTTGCCTCAGTAGTTGAATGGACATGGTTGGAAGAAATTAAAACGTAAAAACACTTATAGTGGGCGATGTATTGAAGAGAGACATATGCTCTCACGGACTTATTTGCAGAACTTTTCATGCTGAACAATTCTAACACTCATAGTATCTAGATATTTTTAACGGATTGCCCAGCGTAAGCTTACAAAGCGCTCGGACGCCAGGTTTTTTTTTCGACTTTTCCACTGAAATCGTTACTGCTCGGCTTCCTTTGATCATAAATAAATTATTTTCGATAGAAATCATCCTCGAGATGTCCTTTACAGAATGGTGAAAACCGCATCAAAATCCATCCACTGGTTCTAGAGTTTACCCGTATCATCTAAGAATCGGGGACTTTGTTTTATACTAAGTAGAGATAACTATTATTGTTTTATTATCATTATTATTATTATTATTATTATTCGACAGTTATTTAACCTGTCACAGAGCGCTAACGTGCATACTCGTGCCTCGCTGTCATCGGGAGAGTGTGATTCGAATCCCACCTCAGCTGTTCTGTAAAGGGTTTTCGTGGTTTCCCATTTTCACGACCATGCAAATGGTGGGATGGTTCCTTTCAACAGGCCGACTTCTTTTCAAAATTCCTTCCCAGGCCCTTCCGTAATTAGACCTAAGTTAGCGGTTGCCTGGGCGATCGGCCTGTCACCATCCCCAGTAGTATCTGCTGACAAAGTGAGTTCATCTCCCAGACATCTTCTTTGTGACGGTAGAGGAATGATCCTCGAAGAGGCCGTGGATGAAGCCGAGCTGGGAGGAATGGATAAACTAAGAGAAGCTGAGAAGTTACAAAAAGATCTTTCGCAAGATAATGGACCAAAAGATTATGGATGGGCATTGGACAGTATAGGTTTCATTACTGTCTAGATGCCTAGCTCAGGGCCAGCGTGAGTGGCTCTGGAACTGAGCGATGTGTCTTCTGCCCGTTCGAATCCAGTCTAGGGCGTGAATGTTTGTCCTTAATTGTGAGTTTAATTCTCAACGAATTAACACAAATATATCAGAAATAATTGTGTTCTTGGAAATAACATTTAAGGATTAGTTTGTTATAATAGACTTCTTATATTTAATTGAACTGCTCTTCTTTTTTTTACAGCCATTTTGAATTTTGTTCTCTGAAAACCGAACAATTTTGTTTCACATTTTCAGCCCCTAGATGTCACTAAAAACTAATGTATGCTTTTTGTTAGTCCATTTTACATATAAACATTCGCACAAATAGCATGTAAAATTACAGCTATGTATCGTCAATCATTTTTGAGAAAACTCCACCTGAAACTCGTGATGTATACAGAAAGATATCCATATAATTATTATTTTTAATTAACTTTATTTTCTAGAAATAGGCTATATAAGATTTTTAATCAGCCTAAAATTAAGAGAAATTGCTAATAAACCAAATGTGACAGTTTAGAACTTGTATTACAAGTGTCAAGTGCAATGGAGTCCTGAACTACGTAAAATCAAATCAGGCGATAATACTGAACTCACCATGTATCAATCGAGCAAGCTACCAGGAACACACTGCATTAATTAGCCTGCTACACCTGCGGGTTAATTTGATAAATCCACCACACTATAACAGTACCATGACGGCTCAGGGTGAGTGACCAAATTTGTAAAAATTGACTTCCACTCACTCGCAAGAGGAATGGTGAAAAGTTCCGTTTTTTCCACAAGGGGAACGACACAGTGCTCTGTTCTAGGCAACGAAAATAATCGTTAAGTAGATTAAATGTCATATCAAACCTAAGTCAATTCTCACAGGAGTTTAAATTAATGATCATAATTATGTCAATAAGAGTTTTAAGAAGGAAATATTGTCTAATTCATTTAATAAACAAGCAGCTGTTCTGCTAAGTGAAATGATATCTCACACCTGTAGATTAGATTCAAGTGTTCTCCGCCTGTTAAGCCCAGGCAACATAAATACTGTAGATCATTTCCTATAGATGTTAACACAGGTGGCGCCCATCAAACATTACAATCGATCGCCCAAGTGTGGGACATGTATGGACCAGTGTAAGGTTTATTACAAAACTTTGTATGAACAAATTACGCCAAATCAGGATTGCAATGTTCTCGTATGTGGTTCTATTGTTTCCAACTGTCAGTATTAGGTGGTTCCAACCTTACAGTTCCCCTTCAATTGCATGCAAACGTTTGTCTTCATTTTGACTAAAATTAGGCTAGTACGAACTTAGTACATACCACTGATACACAATTTATGAAGTATTTGGTCGTTCCCGTGTTGTCATCTGTTAGTAATAGGTGGTACCAACTCTTAAAAATTCGCCGAGGGCTAACCCAATTCGGACCAAAACATTTACTAACAACACACGATTTCCTTAGATTCAAGCAGTTTCAGCAGTTACACTTGTAAATTTTTCAAAAGACTGATCCAACTTCTATAAAACATCATACGATGGACGTACGCTATCTTTCTTTTAAAGATCACCCCTAGGTCCGGGTACGATTTCCGGCTCTGCCAAGAAATGTAATTCTGGTAAGTGGGTTGGAACGGGGTACACTCAGCCCTGTGAGACAAAACTGAGAAGAAGTGGGTTCGATTCCCACTTCAGCCATCCCAGATGTGGTCTTCTGTGGTTTCCACGTCTACACCAAGCTCAAATGCCGAAATGTTTCCTAACGTAAGACCACGGCCGCCTCCTTCCCAAAACTCACCTGAATTACAAACTCACACACTACTACAAACACCTCAATAACACAGATTATCAGACAAATTCTACACACACCCAAGTACACGGGGATAGATGACAACGATGCCCAAGCCCCTCAAATGAAACAAATTAAATAACAACAAAATATCTTTCGAAGTAATTATCAATAAGTGGCTTTGAAAACTGGGGGGGGGAATATGGAATAAGTGCATTGCATCCAACGGGGACTACTTTGAGAAAGACCATCACTCGCATGATTCAACAGCAATTAGTCCGGAATATCAACCGTGAATGAATCTTTCAACGAATTAAGACTAACGAGTTAAATGGAAATTAAGGGAGCGAGTTATTGCGCAATTCATTAGACAACCCATCAGGAGGACGACGGCCGATTATATGACAACGTATTTTTCATATTAACGAGACAGTGTCGAACGATAACACAACTGCAGCTGTAGCATCTTACCAACAGAACACTTAAAACCATGACAAGCCGCTAGGAGTAGCACGCAAGCACTTTACTTAGAAGGCCCAGAGTTCAATGCACGATTCCACTGGAAATGTTAAATCTAACGTGAGGGCTGGAACAGGGTACGCTCAGCCTCGTGAGGAGAATTGAGTAACTGCTCGATATGAAAAGTAGTGCCTTGTGGCATAAAATCAATGTGCCTCGCCCACTTCTTGAACTGCAGAAGTGCTCTATTTTCTACCGTCTACCTACCCTTAGCAACTCCCTTTCAACCATTGCCCTCTTCTCTCTTAAATACAACATTCAAACAAAACAGTAGAATATCCCGCTCTTCCTTAATTCCAATGATCGCCCCCTCCTGATCACGTACTATCACAATCTTTCCCTGCGACTTTCCCGAGGTTTGTTCCTTGTTGTCATCACTACCATTTATTACTTGTTGTAACTGATATTATTTAAAATTTGTTATACTATTAGTATAAAAAGACCCTTTTGAGGTTGAATCGAGTGAATGAATGAATGAATGAATGAATGAATGAATGAATGAATAAATATATATAAAAAAGGGTTGTCGTGCGGCCCACGCTTTCCCCCATAATCCGTAGACTATGAGCTGAGTGGCATTAGTCCTTGGATACGCGTGATTCTGTGAGCCCTCTCAGGGTCATTTAATGTATGAATTGGATTAGCGACTTTTTAAAGTCCCTTAAGCGATAGAAATATTTCTTCTTTATTAAAAGAACAGGGATCTAGTGACTTTTTACTATTACCTAGAGATCTTCAAATATAAGTTGGCAACACTGGATAGGAAACCAACGACTTTATTAGAGGCTTCCATGAATTATACGATGTCAGATTTAGCACCATTTTCGTGTTTTACTTAAAACACATTATGCTATCCCTTACTGACGTCCTTGATATTGTGTTCCGTCCTTTCCTATTTTCAGCTCCAAGAAAACTGCTGGGACGATACCTTCTAATAGGCCACGATTGCTTCCTTCCTACTCCTTGCCCAGTTTCTTTCAGTCATGTCATCTACGATGACGAATCAAAAAGTAAATTACACTTCCCAGTTATGGTCCTTTATTAAACCACATTCACATAGGCAACACGGCTATGACAACATACAATGTACTGTAAGTTCACTTTTCCACATAGTCCCCAAGAGTCTGTATACATTTCTCGGAACGGGCAACCAACTTTTCGATTCTGGATGCGTGGAAATCACCTCCAGCGCTATGTAACCACCTGTATGTAGCTGCTTTCACCCCCTCATCGTCCACCACTTCACCTCCGAAACAAACAGAACATCGATGGAATGGGCGCACACCACACCACCAAAACGAACGAAGGCCAAGGTTCAATCTTAGCAGGAAAGGTAATGGCGGCAGTGTTCTTTGACATGGAGGGAGTGGTACAAGTGGAATTTATGCCGAAAGGCAAGCAACTCTGCCTCGTGCTGTCAAACGTTGCTTGCCTCTCACCTATGCGGACCGTGTTCGATTCCCATTCAATGTATGTGAGATTTTCGAAGTGAAATATAATGTCTTGTGACTTGTGATTCGGATTCCACATATAAAAGGAGGTCCCGTGACTCATGATCGTGAGATTGGTTGGTTGGTTCCTCAGTTTAGGGGATGCGACAACTCGGTCATGTAGCCCCGTGTATTTTGGGTGTGTGTAGAATCTGTCTGATAACCGGTGTTAATTGTGATGGCTGTATTAGTGCGTGTTATCTGTTTTAATTCAAGTAAGGACTGCAGACATTCTATTTTGAAGTAGTTCCAACTTTTGCTACCAAACGCCACCGTCAACGACCAACTAGTGCTGAACTTGGTTACTAGATGCCACCGCAGTCGGCTCCTGGCGACGAACGTTGGAACCTAAGAGCGTTAATCAAATCTAACCTATAATTTAGCTTCACACAAGTGTAATTAGTGGAAGGTTCTTTAACATGCCATAAATCTATGACATGGGACCGCCGGCTTACTTCCCCTCCGAAGGAAGGCATACTGAGGGATTTTTAACGCTCTTAAATAATCCGACGACGTTGGGCAAAGAAGCTCAGCATGCTACTGCACCAACTACGTTACCGAAGCCGCTATATCGTGAGATTAACGACCATGTAAAACTGAAAGCTTTCTTGATAGATCGACAAATTACAAAATTACAAAAGTGCACATCAAGTTCGTAGAACTTCTTGGTCTCAACATGAGAGCCATTGTGATCGAGAGTGTATCAATACAAGATATAGGTCTGACGTTTGTTTCTGGCCAGTGTTCGCTTGTTGCGTAGAGGTCTCCGACCAGCCAGGAAGCATTCTTATTGTGAGCATGTGCAGTAACAACTGGATGCACGCACGCATGATCAGAAGGAACGAAGAAAAGAAGGAAGGAGGTTGAACCGTTAGCACAGTGGATTCGCGCATTTCACGGCCACCAGCCAAAAACTAACGTCAGACTTATACTGTATGATGCAAGTGGGATTTAAGGATTTTATTCGAGTGGCACGTGACGACGTGCCCTTATGCTAAAATGGCCCTTGGGTGCAACATGGTTAACAATCGCGAAACATTGTTTAGTTATTATTTTTCATGGTTAACCATCGCGATATATTATTACAGTATTATTTATTTATTTATTTCACACGTTACAGGCCTATGAGACCACGCGAAGCAATCATGACTTTTTGTTCTTCCTGTCTTTCCAGTACTCTTTCATTCGTGCACTAAAGGCCCTCTTCCTTTCTTCGGTCCACTTTGGTCTTTGGGCTGTAGGTGTAGCTCTCTCTGACAACACTTCCCACTTGTATATTTTGTGTCTAAATACGCTTTTGTCTATTACGTCTTCTGGGTCGACCTGTGCTTTTACTAGATCAATTTTGACTTGCATCATCCAGGGTGTAGTAATCTTGAGCCGCTGTATGTATCTAAGAATTTTGTTGGTGAGTCTGGTTTATTGCGGTATTATTATTATTATTATTATTATTATTATTATTATTATTATTATTAAACATCATTTTTGCCCTTATGGACAGTGTTTGTGATGATGCAATTTTCACTTCTTTCCCTTTTTCTTTTTCTCTTCCCAAAATCTCTTCATCCTTTGACTGTGTTCCTGTTTCCTTTGTACTGTCCACATTGCTCAGGTCATCTTCTTTTCGGGTACTGTGAATTTTGTATTCTTAATTATTTTTTTCTGAATTCTCCTCTATCGTCTATCATTTGACTCGTGATCCCTGCCTGCCTTCATGAAGTCTTCATCTATTTCATGAAACAAAGTTGTTTTCGTGATTATCGTTATTATTATTATTATTATTATTATTATTATTATTATTATTATTATTTATTTTCGTCTTGACCTTCTATGGACCACGCTTGACAGTCCTTACATTATGTTTTGCCTTCTCTGCCTTGACTCTCTGCCAGTATCTTCTCATCCTTTCTCCTACTTCCTTCTTCTGTTCTTCTGTGTAGGTTCTTTTCTTTGTCACTGGCTCCTCCCCTCTCTCCTGGAAAACTCTGCACTACTCAATTAGTCGTCTAAACGTGGCCACTTCGTCTAAATATCTCCCTATCTGCTATGCCGTCTTCTTTTACCCATATCTTGGCTAGGTCCGTTCTCACTTCTCGAAACCATTTTAGCTCTATATTTCTCTTCCAGAAAAAATCGATAAATATTTTCGTCAGTCTGTAGCCATCCATTCTCAGGAGGTGTCCACATAACTGTAATGTCCTCTTCTTCATCAGTTCAACCACATCTTCAGTTTCCTGGTACAATCCTTTGTTCGGTCTTAGTCTTCTCTCTCCATCTATTAACTTTGGACCAAGGATTATCCTAAGCATTTTTCTCCCTTTTTCTGACATTTTCAAGCCCACCTTTCCCAGTCATGTCCAACGGTTCTGCTACGTACATACATACGGGTTGGACGACAGTGTCTAAGTGTCTTAATTTAGCCCTGTAGGATAGCATTTTCTTGTTCTAAGTGTCCTTTGTCAATTACTATTATTATTATTATTATTATTTTCTTCATGAAATGGCTCGCGCTCTCTTACGCCATAGAAATTCCCTCTGGTCATTCAAATGTTTTTCCAAAATCCCTTCCCTGACCCGTCCTGAAAATAAAATAAATGGCCATTGGCTACATTAAACTTAATACTGTACAATTATTGTCCACCTCAACCTCTTTGGGCAGCGATAGATGACCTCGCTGTTCCGCCCCTTAATACTACAATAATTATTAACTAACCTCTGTGGGCTATTCTGTGGTAAGCACTACTCTGTTATATCATTAACAGTTCCTTGTGAGAGATAATAGTAAATTCCCATTCAAATTTAAAGATGTGCTGTGTGAGTGACAAGCTGAATCTATTGATGAATACATAACAATTACCTTATTTTTAGACGTTGCGATATGAACTTTCGGTTATATTTTTAAAACGATGACAAGGTGACACTTATTGAAATTAGAAAATCAACTTGAAACCCCCTTCCTTTTTGAGTAGCCATCTCCTTTTGGTTCAACAGGGGCTGGCAACACTGTATCAACATCATGTGTGGGCTTGCGAAAGAGCGTTTGTTCCTCTCCAAGGCCACACAGCGAGCTTTTCCGATTGAACATCATCTTTGATCATAAGACAAGGTCACACAGAAAGCGGCCTGTCGCGGCGGGGAGCGATATCTGACCGAGGCGGTCAGGCGGTTCAGTTGTATCTCCCAAAGTTGCATCAACCCTGGCACACAGAACGCGGTCTACCGTCACCCGCTAGTCTTTGTCGCGACGACGAGCGATCCGGTTGTACAAATTTACAGATTGTCCACCTGACCGCCGTGCCGCCTTCGATTGTGATGAGTGACCAAACTGAAGTATTTATTAAAACTGTGCGTAAATACACATATTTGTACGACAGTTCACACGAACATTATCAAAATGTTTTAAAGATGATGATGATGATAATTGTTGTTTTAAGGGGCCTAACATCGAGGTTATCGGCCCTGTTTTAAAGAAGGCTGAAGCATGAAATCGAGCAATTCCTCGAAACATTCTCGCGACATACGAAAATACTTGAAAAACCTATCTTCATGTGATTCCAGTTCGATACATAAGCGGTAGTATTCTCCTAATTGCTCTCTTCTTATTGATGTCATGCACCCAACATTGTCTTTTCTTCTTTAGTGCTTTTCAAAGCAAGTAGGAGAAGAAGTTGTTCTTCGTCCGAGCTCATACTCAATAATAATATCAAACAATACTTAGCCTAATATGAAAACACACTACATATTCTCTAGAAGGAAGCGACCAGACTGGACCGCTCACACAAAGGTATCGCGTCCTAAGTGACGTCCCCATATCGCAGACCGCCGCGACGACTGCTGGATCGCTTCCCGCCGCGACAGACCGATTTCTGCGTGGCCGAGCCTTTACTTGTCGAGATTATGGCAAGTATTGTATTTTGAAGACAGGGTGGGAGCATTTTTGTTGAGTGGCTCAGCGGTAACGTTCTCGCCTGCTATTCCCAAGGATCGAATCCTGGCGCAGTAAGTTGGTATTTGAGGTTGCACAGATGTGAGGGAGCCGTGTCAGTAGATTTACTGGCACGTTAAAGATCCCCTTCGGGGCAAAATTCCGGCACCCCGGCGTCTCTAAAAGCTGCAGTGGTTGGTTGGTTCTTAAGTTTAGGGGCTGCGACAACGTGGTCATGTGTACTTTGGGTGTGTGTAGAATCTGTCTGATAACCGGTGTTAATTGTGATGACTGTATTAGTGTGTGTTATCTGTTTTTTAATTCAAGTAAGGACTGCAGACTTATGAATTTTTCAAATAGTTCCTACTTTTTCCGCCAAACGCCACCGTCGACGACTACTAGTTCTGAACTTAGCTACCAGACGCCACCGCAGTCAGCTCTTGGCAACGAACGTAGGAACCTAAGAGCTTTGTTTACATTCTTAACCTATACAATTTAGCTTCACACAGGTGTAATTAGTGGAAGGTTCTTTAACATGCCATAAATCTATGACATGAGACCGCCGGCTTTACTTCCCCTCCGAAGGAACGCATACAGGGATTTTAACGCTCTTAAAAATCCGACGACTTCGGCCGGATTTGAACCCGCGATCTTGGGCATAGAAGCTCAGCATGCTACCGACTACGCTGCAGTAGTTAAAAGGGACGTGAAACCAATAGCATTATTATTATTATTATTATTATTATTATTATTTTAGTCAAGTTTACTCTCCAGGTTGGTAGTTGCCACGGACTCAGCGAGGGAACTCACCACTACCGCCTTTCCAGGCAGTGTCCTAGAGCTGGGAACACTTGGTCGGATGGCATTCAACTGGGGAGTTGTGATCAGCACTTCGCCCAAGCGGCCTCACCTGCAAAGCGAACCCCAGGGGCCTCATGAGGGATGGGAAGGGAAGATTGGGATGGAGAGGCTAGAAAGAGGGAAGGAGGCGGCCATGGCCTTACAGTAGGTGCCATCCCGGCATTTTCCCGAAGACGAAGTGGGAAACGACGGGAAACCACTTCGAGGATGGCTGAGTGGGAATCGAAACCCTCTACTCATTTGGACCACCCGAGGCTGAGTAGACCCTCCAGTCCTCATACCACTTTTCAAATTTCTTGGCAGAGCCGGGAATCGAACCCAGGACCTCCGGGGCGGCAGCTAACCATGCTGACCGCTACGCTACGGATGCGACATTATTATTATTATTATTATTATTATTATTATTATTATTATTATTATCTGTTGATTGGAATGTACTGATACGTAATAGACCTACCATTGAAGATAACAAAAATCGTGACCATGAGTCATGTGAAACAATAATATCCATATGTCAGGCGGTTTCCGGATTTACAGTAAGAACAAAGACCTGCTTACGTCACTGAATTCCTACCGATACGTTACTCATCCGATATTATGGTTGTGTCAGTTCAGTTGGCTTCGTCTGGAAACCACTTACTTAGCAGACCAAGAATGAAATACAGTTTTTATTTGTGTAACTTACATTCATTTTTAGGACGTGTTGAAGCTGTGGTCAAGCTGCCTGCCTCCCAGGCTTCCACCAAGACGAACAGGGTTCGATTCCCTTTGGCGGTGTGGAAAAAGCACACACGGAATGGTCACAGACAGTGTCGGGTTTCGAACTACCGAACTCCCGTCTTTCGTGGTGCATGCACGGCTACGCTGCAGGGTTAATGAAGTAACTAAACCTAGGTAGTTTCCTGAGGGAAATGAATTAACATAAATGTTTTAAAAACTATCCGCCCCATAGTAAACTCATCTCTTCCTCATTACGCCACCTTCTGTGGTCTTACGGTCGTATCCCAAAGGTCATGGGTTCGATTTCCAGCACTGCCAAGAAATTTAATTCCGGACTAAGGGTTGGAACGGGGGTGACCTCAACCCCGTGAAACACAACCGGAGAAATAATTGGATCCATTCCAACCTCAGCCTACCTAGAAGTGGTTGTTCGCTTTGTTCCACTTCTACTCGAAGCAAATGCCACGATGCCAAACCCCCTAAATGATACAATATATTTCATCCTCGACCCCGTAGAAACGGGGATAATAGCAATAGGCCTAAGGGTTAGACAATTAGTTTCGGAAATAGTCTAGCAATAAACTTCATGACTGAAACATTTCCGTAAATTTTGGATTATAATCCAAAACTCCCAAATTGTATCTTAAAAGTAAAACGTTAAGTTGAGTTGGCAACACAACGCACGAAGAGTTCAACTCAGTGGCTGATGCAACTCCCAATCTTGTCAGCATCACGTGCTGTGAGAGGAGGTCAACAGGACATTCAGTACGAGTGAATGTTCGTGTAGGTCTACCAGTCTACCTTATCGGGCGTGGTAAGTTACGATAGTCTTACAGACAAACATGCGCACGCGTCTATAGAGTGCTCAAGGACGTGGAGACTATGCAAATCATTAAACAGCTGTTTTGTTGACCATTGTTTATTTGACTTCCCTGAGTCCAAAGGCAGCTGATAACATTCTGTGACGTCCATGACAGTTATTGACATTTATCTTCACATTTCCTTTGTTTCATAAATCGAAGAGATCTAGAACTATCAGGGGCTTTGGGACATCGTGGTCATGTATCCCCGTGTGCTTATGTGTGTGGAAATTGTATGATAACCTGTGTTATTGTGATGGCTGTATTATTGTGTGTATTTGTAAGTCAAGTGAGGATTGGGAAGGAGACGGCCGTGGCCTTAAGTTAGGAATCACCCCGGTATTTGCCTGGAGTAGACGTGCGAAACCACGGAAAACCACTTCCAATATGACTGAGATAATAATCGAACCCACCTCTTCTCAGTTTTGCCTCACGAGCTTGAGTGTACCCCGTTCCAGCCCTCAGACCAGAAATACATTTCTTGGTAGAGCCGGGAATCGAAACCGGGCCTCCGCGTTAACAGCCAAGAATGCTAGCCACTACGCTATGAAGCGGCCAGTTACTGTTTTTAACTATCAAAATAACACAGATTAACAGACAACGTTTAGACAAAAACAAGAAACAAAGGGACTGATGACGATATATCCCTGGCCGGCAGATGACCCCACTGTTCCGTCCCTTAAAACAACAATAACCAATTAATTATATCTGGCCTCTAAAGGAAGCAACAAAATCAGAATTTACAGTGATGTGAAGGAGAAGTTTATCATCGTCCATACCCTCACTTTTCTGCCCGGCAATCGAAATTAGTTATATTCAACGAGTAATATGCAATATCACCCCACATTACCTAGGAATTTTACGTTAAGAGTCTGCATTCCTCAATAGGGAATCAAATAAGTTTGTTTATGTGATAAGAGTGGCATTATCTAATAGTCAACAATCCACTTCAACACACAGAACTGATAAAAGACAGTTTGTTTAGGAAAGGAAATTTTCTAGGTCATATTAAACTTTCACGTGCCTGCATAGTCCACCCTGTAGCAAACTGACTATCATTGTTGACTGGCACGAGGGAGATCCGTGTTCGATTCGATTGTGATGACAGTATTAAAATGTGTATTTTTAACTGGGTCTAGAATTCGGGTAGGAGGCACCAGTGGTCTCGATTTAGGTACCATCCCGGCATTCGCCTGGAGTTAAAGTGGGGAACCCACCTCTTCTCAGTTCTGTATCACGAGATTGAGTGAACCCCGTTTCAACCCTCAGACCAGAATTAAATTTCTTGGCGGAACCTGGATTCGAACCCGGATCTCCGGGTCGGCAGCCAAAAATGTTAACCACTACGCCACCAGGGGGACGAATTGTATGAACAAGATGTTCTATAAAAAATGCATACCCTTCCTTCTTCGAAATACACGAATTCATTTCTCTTCTGTTCTTGTTCAACAGTAAAATTCAGTACCGTACGATGAGGTTAGTTGGTTCCGCAGTTTAGGGGCTGCGACAACGCGGTCATGTAGCCCCGTATACTTTGGGTGTGTGTAGAATCTGTCTGATAACCGGTGTTAATTGAGATGGTTGTATTACTGTGTGTTATCTGTAATTCAGATAAGGACTGCACACGATCAATTTCAAGTAATTCCTACTTTTGCAACCAAATGCTAGCGTCAACGTCACCTAGCTGTGAACTTAGCTAATAGATTCCACCACAACCGGCACCTGGAGGTGAAAGATGGGACTTAATAGAGCATTAATCAAATTTAACCTGCAAATTTACCTTCACTCAATTTTAGTTAGTGGAATGTTCTTGTACATGCCATAAATCTATGACATGGGCCCACTGGCTTTGCTTCCCCTCCGAAGGAAGGCATACTGAGGGATTTTTAACGCTCTTAAATAATCCGACGACTTCAACCAGGTTTGAACCCACAATCTTGGGCAAAGAAGCTCAGCGTGCTACCAACTACGCCACCGAAGTCGTCTCAGTACGATGAGGTTGCGCTAATTTCTGCGTCATATACCAACATCACACTGGGAGAAAGAAATTCATTTACTGTATAGTCAGTATTGATATACAAGACTCCTCTTTTACCAAGTTTAAGTAAAATTTCTCTTTTATCCCCTACATTTATGTTACTAATGTTTATGTTTGATGGTCAAGCTGCTTACCTCTCACCAAAGTGGATCATGTTCGGCATTGCGATTTTGTTGTTTTTGTTTCATTTATGGTCTTGGGCATCGTGGTCATTTCAGCCCTGACTGGCTGCGTGGCTCACCGGTAACGTTATCGCCGACTGTGTCCAAGGTTGAAAGATCGTTACCTGGGGCAGTCAGCTGGCATTTGAGGGTGCGCAAATGCGAGGGAGCCGTGTCAGTAGATTTGCTGGCACGTTTAAGATATCCTTCGGGACAAAATTCCGACACTCCGTTCTCAAATAGACGCAGTAGTCAAAGGGACATAAACCCAATAACGTTGTTGTTATTATTATCATCATTTCAGCCCCATGTAATTAGGTGTGTGTAGCCTTTGTCTGATAACTTGATTTACTTTGGGGTCTAGTAGTGTGTTTATTTGTAAGTTATGGCATGATACAGATCCTTCCACTAATTACACTTGTATGAAGGTAAATTATACGTTATTATTGACTAACGCTCTTAGGTTCCAACGTTCGTCGCCAGGAGCAGACTGCGGTGGTATCTAGTAACAAAGTTCAGTTGATCGTTGACGGTGGCGTTTGGTAGCAAAGTTGGAACTACTTGAAAATCGAATGTCTGCAGTCCTCACTTGAATTAAGAACAGATAACACATACTAATACAGCCATCACAATTAACACCGGTTATCAGACTGATTCTACACACACCCAAACTACACGGGGCTATATGACCGCGTTGTCGCAGCCCCTAAACTGAGGAACCAACCAACCATTTCTAATTGAGACGAGGAGGATTGAGAAGGAACCGGCCGTGTTCATAAGTAATTTGCCTGCAGTATTAGTGGGAAACTACCGAAATCCACATCTAGGATGGCTGAGATGAAAATCGAACCCATTTCTTCTCACTTATGCCTCATGAGGCTAAGTGTATGCCATTCCGGCTGAAAATAGGAAACATTGAAAAACAATTTCAAATATTCAGACGATGGTGTTCGAAATCACCCGCACTTCGAGTCCGAGGATAACCTGACCCCATGTCCCTGTGCCTTAGCGTAGCTACTCCAATAAGTTTCTGTATGCCTCTCACCAAGGCGGTCCGGGTTCGATTCCCGGTCAATGCATGTGAGATTTTCGAAGTGAAATGCCATGTCCTGTGGTTCGGATTCCACGTAAAAAGAAGGTCCCGTGGCTCATAATCACAAGATTCACGGTCACGTAAAACTACAATCTTCCTTCTTCCAATAAGTTTATAACTGACAATACCGAGGTTAAACTAACGGTATCCCGAATACTTATCTTGAACTGAACATGCTTGAGAAATTCATAGCAAAGTAAATTTATTTATACTTATACATACAGTATGTGCGTACGTACGTCTGTGCTGTAGTCTCCTATAGTAAACACGCGACCTTATCTGTGTCTATACACCACTGGGTCACCTTTCGACTTTGTACCATCATTATCAAACATGTTATTTAATTTCAAAATTACAATGAAATAAGTCGTTTCGTTTCAAAATGATGCTTTGGTGCAATAGTTTTATGGGCCGCCTTATGTAGTCTTGAGGTAAGTGTTAAGACTCTGGTCCCAAAGGTCCTGGGTTCAATTCCCAGCTCTGCAAAAAAGAAATAATTCTGGTCTGAGGGCTGAAATGCGGAACATTCAGCCTCATGATGCAGAACTGAGAAGAGGTGGATTCGATTCAACCTAGAATTTGCTTTCCATAATTTCCCACTAACTTAGTATCATACTAAATGCCGGGAAGTTTCTTAACACCACGGCCACCTCCTTCACAATTCCACTCTTAATTACAAATGCACACATTACTGCAAGAACCCAGATTATCAGACAAAAATCTTCAAAATTTAAGTACGAGGAAAATCCAAGTATTATGTAACTCCACTCACTCAACATCTTGATCATCAGACCCAGCTTTAGGGTATATTTTTGATTTCTCTAACAACCCGTGTTTCTCTGGTGGTTGTATTACAGTAGTGGGCATAACGGTCATTTGTGTTTGTTATTGTTGTTGGTGTTAATTCATTTTAGGGGCCAGGGACATCTTGGTCATCAGACCCGGCCTTTGGGTGTATGTTGAATATGTCTGATAACCTGTCCTTTTTTGATGACTGTAGTAGTGTGTACGAGGATTGAAATATGATACTATCCCGGCATTTGCATGGAAGGAGTGTGAAAAAAATACGAGTAAAATCCACACTCAGGATGGTAATTTTAAATGCTGGGATTCAAACCTCCGATCTCCGGACTTGCTGCAGCTCCCCATCGCAGTCGCAGTGGTGTTGTTGATTCGTTTTAGGGGCTTTGCGACATCATGTAGCCCCGTGTACTTGGCTGTGTGTTGAATTTTGTATGATACTTGTGTGTGTTTTTGTAATTGAGGTAGGATCTGGGTATGAAGCGGCCATGGCCTTAAGATAGATACCTGGAGGAGAAGTGGGAAAACCACGGAAAACCACTTCCAGGAATCACTTCGAACGCGCCTCTTCTCAGTTTTGCTTCACGAAGCTGAGTGTACCCCGGTCCAGCCCTCATACCAGAATTACATTTCCTGGCAGAGTCGGGAATCGAACCCGGCCCTCCACGGTGACAGCCAAGAATGCTATCCACTTCGCAACGAGGCTGACTCAATCACTGATCCAGTGGATAGCGGTAAAGGTGAAATGAATGGAAATTGTCTTCAGCGATATTTACTTACCAGCTATTCCTTTCACATATTTATTCTGATGTCGTAAATTTATTCTTATGTCAATTACTCATTCTCACAAGAGAATTGTTCACTATTTCCGCCGAGATGCGTCATTCTTTTGCTTAGCAGTCAAGAGCAAGCAGCAAAACCGACATTTGTTCTCTGATTTATTCATTCATTCATTACCTTTCACACTTTAGTTATTTCTCATGTGCAAAGGATTGCCAAATTTTGAAACCAGTGAGGTGGCAAGTTGTACTTGTTGTAGGGAGGCGACCGTAGGCCTTGAGTATCCCCCATAGGGAGACAGTTCTTAATATTTAAAAGTACAAGAAAGAAAGAAAGAAAGAAAGAAAGAAAGAAAGAAAGAAAGAAACAATGATGTGATGGGTTTTATTTCACTTTCAACTAATATGGCTTTAGAGGCCCCGGGTGTCGGAATTTTGCCCTCAATGGGATCTAAAGAATCTCGACAGAACACGAGTCCCTCCCATTTAAGTTGAAGCAAATGTCAACTCACTGTGCCGGGGGGGATAGAAATAATTAAATAAATACAGAACATCGCCATGTAGTACGCTAAACGTTTGTGAGTAATTCTGTAAACTTAGGGAAAGGAAGTTTGTAGTTTCACATGACATTAATCTCGCGATCATGAATCACGGGACCTCCTTTTTTCGTGGAATCCGAACCACAGGCAATGGCATTTCACTTCGAAAATCTCACATGAATTGGCCGGGAGACGAGCCCAGTCTGCCGTGGAGAGAGGCCAAGAGCTTGACCACTGCGCTACCACGTCCACCAAACATTAAAGATGATGATAATGATTCAAAAAAGGAAGGAAGCTTGTAGTTTAACGTGACCGTTAATCTTGAGATCATGAGCCACGGGACCTCCTTTTTACGTGGAATCCGAACCACAGGACATGGCATTTCACATCGAAAATCTCACATGCATTGACCGGGAATCGAACCCGGACCGCCTTGGTGAGAGGCATACAGCTAGACCGCTGAGCCACCACGCCCCCCGATAATGATTCATTTAGTGGCTTTGTGACATTGTTGCCAAGTAGCCCAGTGTACTTGGGTTTGTGCGGGATCTGTCTGATAAGTGATCGAAGGTAACAATACATATACACGAGAAGCCTGATAACAAATTATCATGCAGGAAGTAGCAGCAACTGACTGCTGGCTGATATATTTAGGTTTGGAATAGGCGGGCCACGCATGCGTACTGCAAGGACCCCCCCCCCCCCCGCACCCCGTCATAGCGTGTTGAACTGCCATCTCCTGGCGTGATGACATTAAGTTACATGGCCTAAATCCATAGCTGAGTGGGCTTGTAACCCCGTGGCGTAGCCGTGCCAAGTTAAATCACTCACCACGACCGTGGTGGGAGCTGCAGCATGTCCAGAGATCAGAGGTTCGAATCCTGGCATTGACAGCGGCTATCTTGAGTGTGGTTTTACCCTGGTCCCCCCCAACTTCCTCCAGGCAAATGCTGGGATAGTACCTTATTTCAAGTCCCGTGGCACCTATAACATACCGTACCCTAATAACTACAGCTACACACTACTACAGTCATCACAGAAATGCTGGTTATCAGGCATTTCAACACTCACCCAAGTACCCGGGGTTGATGATCAAAGATGACCCAAGTCCCTAATACGAATTACATAACAACTAATTCCACCTGGGATTTCAAATATTTACTGCAGTAAAATACCAGGTACAAACGCTAAGGTATAACTTATGTTTCACAAAACTCAAGCTCTTAAACCAGAGGGAGTTAGGCTAGATGGTTTGCACCAAAATCTCCCAAATCGTCTCAATAGTTGATGTTTTTTTTTTGTCGGTTTACACTCCAGAGTTGGCTTTTCCCTCGGACTCAGCGAAGGATCCCACCGTTACCGCCTCCAGGGCAGTGTAACATCGGATCTGGGGATACAACTGGGGAGGTGGGACGAGCACCTCGCCCAGGCGGCCTCACCTGCAAAGCGAACAGGGGCCTTATGAGGTATGGGAAGGGATGGAAAGATTGGGAGGGATATGCAAGGAATAGGGAAGGAGGCGGCCGTGGCTATACCTTAGGTAACATCCCGGCAGTGGCCTGGTGATGAAGTGGAAAACCACTTCAAGGATGGCCGAAGTGGGAATCGAACTCCCTCTACTCATTTGGACCACTCGAGGCTGAGTAGACCCCGTTCCAGTCCTCACACCACTTTTCAAATTTCGTGGCAGAGCCGAGAATCGAACCTCGGACCTACGGGGTGGCAGCTAATCATGCTGACCACTACACCACGGAGTCTCAATAGTACAGGAAAAATCGTGCATTTCGTGATAAGTCAACGGGAATATACTTATTTGTTTTTTAAAGAGCGATTAAACAAATAAACATGACGATAGCCCCTGTCAGGACAGTGTCGCGTGTAGCCCGCATAACAGTAAAGCCGGGTGGGTGGTATAGGCCTATATACATGAGACGCTCACCTATAATAATGTTATTGCCAATTCAAGCTTCAACCAGTGTTTTGGAGCGGATTCACGAATTAACTGTCCACTGATTCTCTGTGTTTTGATGGCTGAATATAATCTCTGTTACATATATTTTTTTAGTTTTGCTCAACATTTTTCTGTGACCTACTTATATGGTGCACCATATTAAGTTAAATAGCCATTTGTTTTTTTAGTGCTACGCTATCTTAAATCTTTCTTCGGATATTTGTCTTGGCTGATGAAGGGGATAAAAGCAATTAATCCCTGAAACATGTACCAGGAGCAAGTGTAATTATATTTTATTTTCGTTTATGTATTGACTAAGGCGGATATACAATTTGTTGTTAAAACTATTGCTAACGTTTGGCAACGTGAATGAACAAGTTTATTATGGATCATAAAGAACGAAAGGCGCTAATGAAAGGAATAAGAAGTACTTTGTGAATTGTATTAATGTGAACGAACATGTAATTGTTGTATTTTGATGCACGAGGTTTAATAATTTAGACAGGAGGTGAAAGTTAGGAGTGCATTCTGAAGGGTAACATACTCTAGCGTAGTTATCTAGTAAAATCACAAATTCTTCTACAAGTGTGTAGCAAGATGGGTTTTTCAAGGAAGTAATGTCGTGCGGAGTTGTGAAGATTGTTTATAAAGAGAAAAGGAAGGATGTATGACATGTTTGGAGCGTAGTAAGAAGCCTTTGATAAGTATTGTTCACTGTATTGCGGAAGGAAGGAATATATTGCTATGTGGAGCAACGAATTGTTACAAGATGAGTGAAAGCGCTAACACAGAGGTTAGATGTTCGAATTGTTTATGTTGGAGAGTATTTGTAAATGATCCACGTGTTGTATAGAGTCTTGTATTAGTTTCGCATCGATCTTTATCCAATTGTTTTATTTATTGACACGACATTCCAAGCTGTATTTAACTTAATTGTTTGATACTCAGGCTTATTTATTATGACACACCACTAGAAGTACCTGAGAATTTTATCGTTGGTAGAAGCATTGTTGGAGAACGGTATTTTGTATAACAGAGACACTATGAAGCTATCAGAGCGCGACTGACAGTGTTAATGGTAATTTTTAAACCGTGTGAAGCACGTGATTTGTAAATAATGTAAATATTTAAACCATATATTATTAATAATAATTGTATTAGAATAGATAGCTACATTCCACGCACACCGTGTATAATGTAGGGTTTTTAATTGTTAACTTCATTTTCATGAGTGAACATCTGATTTTTATCAGACCATTTTCAATGACACAGCCACAGGGTGACTGTAAAGTTATGTAAACTTTTTATGAAACTTAATATCGTTACATTACTGTAACAAGAATATTTAGATACACTTATTCTACAATTAGTAGAACCATTTGACGTGTGTATTAGTAAATTTTAACGTGTTTATCTATTCATGGTGATAGGGATTATTTTATTTTATTATCTGTATTTGTTTGGAAATAAATCCCAGGCACTAGTTTTTGTTTGCCTGTTCGTTTTTTATAAATCTGATCATCATTTCATTCTTGCGATCGACATGCGATAATACTGCGAATTAGTTACTAGAGTTCAAGTTAGTCTCAACGTTCACCGTTCACACCCGAGAGCCGAGATTCTCGTCCTACCATTTTGTGTTTAGGATAGTTTATTTCTATGTAAATGTGTAACTAATCGGTAGTGTTATTGCATGACCGGTATGCATCGAGGGTTCCTTAGTCATTATCCTAGTAGGGTAGCGTTGATCTACCTGGCCGGGTATCGACCTCCCTACAATCCTTTTCTATCTTTGCGGATATAGGCTATGACTATGCGGGATTCGGGGGCAGTACGGAACTTTCTTTCCTTTCAGAAGCTGAAACTTATCAGCCAACTCATGATGCAAGATTTTAGCAACTGCATCATGCCTTTGTTTGTGCTCCGTCGCCAGGAAATATCTACAGGCAGATGTAATATGCTGTATTGTTTCTGACTGTTGACATCCGTAACGGCACTTCTCATCGCGTACAGCGGGATCTTTTACAATGAACTTGAGGTAGTTCCTTGTAGGGATGACTTGGCCTTGAATTGCTAGCATAAAACCTTCAGTTTCTGGAAAGATCTGTCCTGAAGTGAGCCATTAGTTTGACGCAGTTATATCAACATTTGCTTGACTCACCTCATTTGGATGTCTTCCGTGCAAAGGTTTTGCTTTCCATGCTTCCATCTTCTGAAGGTCAGTATGTAGGAGGTGTTGAATCTCTTGCTGACACAAGACCAGTGGCGTTGATCTGTCCGCCTCACTGATGGCTCTGTGAAGTACAGATGACCTCGCTTCTGCGTAGAAGTACTCCCTAAGTCTGAATATCTGTCGTTTCATCTGGTTATCAATGTCAACGAACCCACGTCTACCTAGGGTTCTGAGTAGAGTCAATCGCTCTATTGAAGTTCGTGGATGGTGTTTCCTTCCTTTTGTGAGCATCGTTCTCATTTTTCGCTCAAGTCCTTCGATGTCCGTTTTACACTATTTGATTATGCCAAAGGAGTACAGCATACGTGTTATTTTTTTATTATTATTGATCCGTTACTACGTTATTAACGGACCGATGAGAAACGAGTTGTTGTATAGTCTGCCATCTGAAGGTTTATATTTGAAGCGCAACCTGTTCTGGAGTAAATAAAACGCGCCCGCTGTGGAGTTTGTGCTCTGGCTCTGTGGAACTCGACTGCAGTTATTGTTATGTCGAGAGAATCGTGTTGACAAAGAAAAGAAGTGAGGGTCGGAAACATAACTTCTACTACCGTTTGGTCTGCTTAAAGATGCTGTTGTCTAATTATGAATATATCTACCGGATTTGGAAACGATCGATGGGACATGACGGGATTATGGCTATTGATACCACAACTTAAAAGGACAGGAAATGGAATTGTTATTAAAATGTTATATCATCGAGAACATCCAGAACGTCGTATTCAAAGCTAAGTGTCATTTTATCTTGAAGCCTATTATCAAAGAGTGAAGTGTAATATGCAGTTAAGCAAATAGTGTCATGTCCTCCCATCCTTTGGTGATAGTATGTCCCTAGTTCCTGCGGTATTTAAGTTAGATTGGAGATTGTAATTTTTTTGGTTATACTTGCTTGTCCTCCCCTTTGTATACATAGAGTGGAGAGAAAACGCGTTGTTGTTTGGGTTTTTATTTATTTTTGGTTTATTGCCGTTATTGTTGTTGATTTGTTTGATTGGTGTTATTTTTCTGCCGTATTTTTCTCATTGTTCGTCATGAAACGTGATTGTAGTTTGGGAGGTATTTCTTACTAACGTCTACTCCTTGTAATAGTATGGGATGTTACAAGATTTTTGAGGGGTTAGTATTATAAGTTAGTTCGCGTATTTTGGGCCTCGAAGAGGAGGGTGTGTGTTTGTGCTTCAGATGACTTTCTGTCCTTGTCTGATAGTCGAAACGCTCATCAATATTTTATTTGTTTATGTATTAAGGGTTATTGTGTTTCTTTTGAGATGTCAGTCATTCGTGCAACCTTAAGGATAACCGACTAGGTTTTCTTATTTTCCTTAAGGACTGGGCTGACATATTCATTGGTTTGTGTCGAAAGGCTTTTCATGGTATAATCACGTTTCTAGACATGTGGTTAAGGGTGGGTTAACGTCTTGTTTAAGTGGGACCTTGACCGAAAGTTGGGGGTAATTTATGGGTTTGTGTTTGTTGCTTTCGGTCGGGAAACAACGTGCATACTCTTTACGTTTATTAAATGAGGTGTATCGATTATTCTTGCGGTTTGTGATATGTGCGTTTGTGGCAAGTACCCGGGGACTGTCATTGATGCTCATTTACTTTCGGCAAGATGATTGAATCTCATACTTTCGTCCGAGAAGAAGATTTATTCAGAGAGTTTATGAAGTCAGTTGCTGTTTTGTTTTGAGGAGTTGTAAATTGTTTCTCTTAAGGGTTGTGTATATTTTTCTTTCCTTTATTTATGGTCGTCGTCGTGTTATACTGTAGTAAGTGGATGATGTTTTGACCGATAGTTGTCTGTTTACTGTAGTACTTATTTGTGAGACATATTTTAGTTCATTTAAGGGGTTTTGTTCTTGGTTGGTGCGACTTCATATGCTTTTTGAATATCTCTTCTGGTTACTTTCTGTAATCAGCCTGTGGTGGGACGAACGTATTATTTCTTATTTATTTTAATTAGCTTTCCCATTGAAGTCACAAATGGTTATTTCGCTACGATCTCCAATCTAACTAGGGTTAGGCTTCTCTGCTGTCACTTTTGATAGTCTTTTCATTGTGTGTGTTTTATTTTTATGTTTACCTCTTGCTAATTTGTATACTTTTATTTACAGCCCCCTCACCCCTCATTTACCATTTCATGCGCTACTCACGTCCCCTTTGTTATGTCTTTTATATGATTAAAATTTTGTCTACAACCTTTACTCGAAGAGTGTAGTAATTTTTTAGTAGTCGATTCTCCATCTAGTTCTTAAGGTGCGAGTCAACTCGACTTAGGTCTCTATGGTCCACGTCCTCAACCACCTTCTCAATTATTATTATTATTATGCTACCAGTCGTTGGCTGTAAAATACGAATCACCTTACATATAACACCAATTGTGGTACCTCCAGAGAATAATCCTGAGGGAAAATTTCCATCTACATATAAAACCACAACCGCTGACGGTATTACGAAGTTACAAAAGTTCAAACATAGTTTTACCATGGGAACTGATAGCTATGTCTCTCGGTAGAAAGACAATAGGCCTACCATTAGGCTCTAGGTTATACTTGGTTGAGATTCGTGCAGCATTTGGAGATGACTAAGGCACAACTGATCATCAGTGATACGTACAGGGGGAGGTTGCCGGCTAGTAAAGCGATAAGTTGATATTGTGTCATTCTACCTCTGAGCAAAGAAGATCAAACCACGCTGGAATTGTAATAATCAACAAACGGTTTCTGGCCTTGAATCCTGCGGAAATTAGACCGCCTCGTGGTGCAGTAGTTAGCATTATGGACTACCATCCCTGAGGTTCCGTGTTTGATTCCCGGCTGTGAGGGCTGGATGTTCAGCATTGTTTCCCTTGGTACTCTGCCATACGCCTTCTTTAGATCTACAAAACACACACACAACTGTATGTCGGTTTTTACGAAACAAAGGACTCTTTGTAAATAAGAGGACATCATTATTCAGAACCAAAAGATTTTATGTGAATGTCAAGAATTAAAAGGAAATGTATTTTGTAAGTAATTATTTCGTAATAAAGTTGTCACTTTCTAACAGTGAAATATTACTACTAATACTCTACTCCTCGGCGCTACAGTCCATGAAGGACCTTGGCCTCTCCAACAATCATTGCCCAATCCTGACGATCGTCTGTACGTTTCCTCCATCTTCTTACTCCCATCTTGCGTAAGTCGTCCTCCACGTCAACCAACCATCGTTTCCTAGGTCTTCCTTTGCATCTTCTTCCACCTGGATTTCCTCTATAGGTCTTTTTAACTACTCTATCACCTGCCATTCTCTCCACATGTCCCAGCCATCTTAGCCTATTACTCTTTACTTCCGAAACTATATCAGGATGCCCATATAATTTCTCCAATTCTTTGTTTTCCCGTATTCTCCATCTTCCTGCCTCATTCACTGCTCCATAAATCTTCCTCAGTATTTTCCTTTCCCATCTTCTCAAAAGCTCCTCTTCTGCCACAGTCATAGTCCATGTTTCCGAGCCGTACATTACCACTGGTCTTATAACTGTTCGGTACACTGTCACCTTTGATCTTCTACTGAGGATGCGCGCTTTGAGGATTTTTATCAGTGCCCAATAAGCTCTATTACCGGCTGCAATTATTGCTTTTATTTCTTCTCTTGTGCTATTATCTTCAGTTACCAGTACTCCCAAATACTTGAAACTTTCACACCTCTCAAAATGCACCCCATTTAGGTTTATAAATAAATTTATATATTTATCTTTCTCCACAGCATTTCTCCTAGATAATAATAAATATTGAGTTTTGTTGTAGTTCACTCGCAATCCTACTTCTTCTGATTCTTTTTCTAACCGTCTCAATCCTTCTTCAAGATCTTTCAGTCTTCGTGACAGCATACTTACATCATCAGTATACGCTATATTTTGGCTCATACGGTTTAACAGCGTGCCTCCTGGATTGAGGTTATCTATCTTCCTCATTACTCTCTCTAATACTATATTGAACAGCAGCGTGGACAGTACGTCTCCCTGTCGTAAGCCTTGGTTTACCTCAAAAACTTTGGAGAGTCTTCCTTCAACTTTAACTCGACATTTTGTGCCAGTAAGAGTCATTTGCACCAATCTGAGTTTGGGTGGGAATCCCATGTCCATCAAGGTCTGATACAGAGTTTTCCGTTTTACTCTATCACAAGCCTGTTTGAAATCCACATATAGTTGGTGCACATCCACATTATATTCGTAACACTTTTCCATTATTTGCCTTATTGTGAAGATATGGTCCGTCGTCGATCTACCCTGTCGGAATCCACACTGGTATTCTCCAAGTCTCTCTTCAACAAGAGGTGTAAGTCTCATAGCTATTACCTTGGCTAGGATTTTATAGACCACACTAAGCAGTGCTATGTCACGATAATTTTCACACTTTGCTTTATCATTCTTCTTATGGATTGGGCAAATAATGGCCGTGTTCCACTGTTCTGGCATCACCTCCTTCTCCCATATCTCCACAAACAACTGGTGTACCAGCTTTGCCAAATGTTCTCCACCACACTTAATCATCTCTGCTGAAATATTATCACCTCCTGGGGCTTTGTTATTCCTCAAGCTTTTAATTGCCAAACTAACCTCCTCCAGCGTCGGCACGGGAACTGGCATTGCATCAGTGTTATCCTTGCACCATGGTTGGTTATTCTCTTGCCCCTCCTGTTCTAGCAATACCGTCTCTGCAGTAGCATTGAGCAGCTCGCTGAAATATTCAGCCCATCGATCTAAAATCTGTTCTTCTCCTCCTATGAAATTTCCTTCTTCATCTCTGCAGAAAGCTGCTCGGGGTTCAAAGCCCTTCTTCACTTCCTGTATTCGTTTATAGTACTTTCTTACTTCTTGATTATTGTATTCTTCTTCTAGCTCTTCAATCCATTTCTTCTTTGATTCCCGTTTCTTTCTTCTACAAATTCTATCTGCCTCTTTCCTTTTCTTTTTATGTTCTTCTGTATTGTTTCTCGTTGGTCTACTTATCATTTTCTCTCTTGCAGCATTCCTCTCCATTATAGCTATTTTACATTCTTCATCGAACCAGATTTGTCTTTTAATTCTTTCTTCTGTCCCCAGTACTTCTTCTGCAGCTTCGTATAGTGCGTCCCTCATTATACTCCATTTTCCTTCTACTCCCTCTAAATCCCAATTTTGTTTAGTCTCCAACTTCTTCCGTAAATGTGTTTCATATTGTTCGGCAGTTTCCTTTTCTTTTAGTTTTAAGACATTATACCTTCTAGGGTCTTTCCTCATCTTCCCAGATCTGTACAATGCTATATGCTGTCTATATTTTACCCTTACCATGAAATGGTCAGAGTCACAATCCGCTCCTCTACAACTATCAACTTCGAGTATATTGGATGCGTGTCTTCTATCAATTACCACATGGTCAATTTGGTTGAATGTGATTCCATCTGGTGAGCACCACGTTACTTTCCTTATATTCTTTCTCAGAAGCCATGTACTTTCACAATCATTTCATTTCCCATGGCAAAGTCGATGAGTCTCTGTCCATTATTATTTGATACCTCATGCAGACTTTCCTTTCCTACCGTCTCTCTAAATGCTTCTTCTTTTCCCACCTTCGCATTGAAATCACCTAACACGATTTTAACATCTTGCCTTGCTATACCCTCGAGTTCCTGTTCAAGCTGACTGTAGAACGTGTCTTTCACTTCATCCTCATCCTCTTCTGTGGGGGCATATACACATATAAAGGTGATATTAAAGAATCGTGCCTTCATTCTCAAAGTACATATCCTTTCATTTACAGGCTTAAAATTCAGTACTGATGTTTTATATCTATTATCCACGAGGAAACCTGTGCCACCTATTCTTCCACTGTCGCCTCCACTATACATTATTGTATGGTTATCGCTTCTCAGTATACCATCTCTTCTCCATTACATTTTTTGGAACGCTGCCACTCCTATACTATATTTCTCCATCTCTTCCTTAAGGCCCTTCAACGCTCCAGGTTTGTTCAATGTTCTCACATTCCAGGTTACTATGTACATATCATTTTTCCGTTTACATTTTCCTTTTCCTTGCATAGGTCGTTTAACATTATCATAAGTCAGGCTATTATTGTATTGGAGTTTCATAACAGGCTATTTTTTTCGATATGGGTTTGTTAGCCCCATGATCAACCCCCAACCTGGAGGACCAGGGTATCCCTCTTTGTCTGACCCATCACCTTTGAGCTGTCCGGCATGAGAGGCCCTACCAGGAGCTTACGCTCCCGCCGGCATAGCTCCCAGGATCTCAAGCCCCCACATCACGACAAGATGAGGATACCATCGTGAGGGAACAGTGAAATATACCGTGTTGATATTTTATTAGGGTTTTACCTTTCTTTTGTATTATTTGATAAGGGCCTCCTCGTAGCGCAGTGACTAGTATTCTCGGTTGACACCCCTGACTTCCGGCTCCAAGAAATTTAATTCCGGTCAGAGAGCTCGATAGAGGAACAGCCAGAATCGTTAGGCAGAACTGAGAAGAGGTGGGTCCAATTCCCATCTCAGCCATCCTAGAAGTGTTTTTCCGTGGTTCCCCACTTCTACTCCAGGCAAATGGCAGGATTCATTCATTCATTCATTCATTCATTCATTCATTTGCAATTGGGGGTGTGTGTCCCGGTGGCAAATTAGATATACATAACAAATTAATAATTGTACATAACAATTCACTAACAATTAAACTGGAGTATTTACACAAATAGTCAGTCTTTTCTTAAACACGTCTATATGTTTGGGAAAAGGCTCTAAGACTGCGGCAGGTAGAGAGTTCCAATTATCAATGGCACGGTTTACGAAAGAATATTTACCATAATTAGTTCGCTGTGGTCGGCCCTTAACTTTGAAAGGGTGATCGGCCGCTCCTACCCATGTAAGTAGGCTTTTTCATACATTTGCTAAGCTCACCCCATGCTGGTTGATTTGTATACGTGTTGTACATACCGCAGAGTCTAGATTTCATCCTCCTAGCCTCAAGTGATTCCCACCCAAGTTTCTTTAACATACGGCTCACACTGCTACTGGGATTAAAGTCACTGAGCACAAATCCAGCGGCCTTTCTTTGTACCATTTCCAACTCATTTATGAGCCCTACTTGATATGGATCCCAAACCGCCGAGGCGTATTCCAGAATAGGTCATACAAGTGACAAATATCCTAATTCTTTAGCAGAGGTACTGCTTCCTTTTAATACCCTCATTACAAAGTGCAGGGATTTGTAAGCTTTAGAAACTACACATCCTATATGACTACTCCATTTCATATCATTTCTTACGTGAACACCCAAATATTTGCAAGAATCTTCTTCTACAAGTTTTTCCGAGCCAATGTTATATTGAAAATCTTGCCTTCGCACTTTCCCTATTTTTATTAGACTACATTTTCTTGTGGTTATTTTCATTTTATTTTCAATCGTACACTTATAGACCAGGTTCAGGTCATCTTGAAGTACTGCATTGTCTTGTGAGTCATGTATGTTTCGATATATTACACAATCATCCGCAAACAATCGACAGTCACTGCGAATCCCATTTGGTAAGTCATTTACAAACGCCAAAAATAACAAAGTTCCGACTACGCTGCCCTGAGGGATACCCGACGTTACGGTAATTTCATCCGAGAATCGGCCTTCAACTTTCACTTTCTGGGAACGACCCGTCAAAAATTCTTGGATCCATAAAATTACTCTTCTATCGATCTTCGTCGAAGCTAATTTATGGAGTAGCATGTCATGCGGCACGACATCAAATGCCTTCGCAAAATCTATAACTACGGCGTCGACTGAAACTCCATCGTCTAACGATTCGCTAATATCTTGAAAAAGTGATAGCATCTGATTCTCGCATGAGTAACCTTTCCGAAATCCATGTTGCCTATCATTAAGCCATGATAATGTTTCCCACTGTTCCCTCAAGTAGTCGCAAATGAGATGCTCCATCTGATTACAAACGATGGACGTAAGACTAACCGGCCTGTAGTTGCCCAATTCAAGTCTGCTCCCTCCCTTAAATATTGGGACTACCGTAGCTCTTCTCCAGTCATCCGGGATTTGCGCATTGTTTATGGACACATTAAACATCACCTCTAAGTATCGTGCCACGGCCCTACCTCCTAGTTTAAGTACTTCACTAACAATATTATCAGGACCCTTCGATATATTGTAACGTAATTTTTGTATTAGCTTTACAATTGCTGACTGGTTTATTTGGAAAAGTGGAGCCCTTGATTCACCTTTAAGGTCCAACACACAGCTATTGGATTTATTGAACACACTACCATAAAAGACATTTAATTCATTAGCATTGGCCTGCTTCTCATGAAACGGTTTCTATTGCCCTCACTGTTGCGTGACAAATGTAATGGTTTCTTACTAGCTCTGCCTTGCACTTTGAAATATTTACTCTGACTAAGATATGTTGTTTTAATGGGCGCCAAGACCTCAACGCTATGTTGAAATCTAAATTTATATTTAACAACACCTAGCTCTGGTAGAACACCTTCAAGAATCTTTTCACTCAGATCGTGGTATGATTTGATCATTAACCCAACAAACAATTGTATCAGGAGAAGGAATTGGTCTATATCTAATGCTACCTACTGAAAGCAAAGATCGCATGGTTAAAGGAAATGAATTTATTATATAAAACAAGTATTGCAAAATTAACAATAATAATAATAATAATAAGTTTTGAATTTAAATTGGAGCGTTGCGATTTGAATATTACCGCTAGAAAATTACGTGAAAACGGATTCGGATAAATTACTGATTTTACTCTTATTCCCAAGCTATGAAGTTACTGAAATACTGAATATTAAACAAAGAGACGAGAGATTACGTAGTTCTGAGTCATTCGCGCTTACCACTGGAAATTGCCGTAGCATTTCCCTCGTACTGGATGTTGTAGAGAGCTTCCCACAGCCTCCTGGTCGTCGTCATCTTCTTCGTTAGTTGATGAGATACTTGTAGATATGATAACTTATGGTCCGAATGTCGGAACCAACCACACGTACAACCACACTGGTTAAGTTTTACAAAGATAGTCGCCCTGCCTCCACGGCGCGCAAACCATATATGCACTCGTCGCATCCCCTCTACGGAGCCGTCTTCAAGTCGCCCGGTCTCCACTGATTGGCTGAACCACCACGCGCTACTTCCCCACCTCCGGGTCATTACACTCGCCGCGACGATGATGTCGATTACCGGTCCAGGCCATTTCGCCTTTTCTTGAAGCAGCAACCCAGCTTGCGTCATGCTACTCGACAAGATAAAGCCTGTAGCCGAATTCCCAGTGACGCATCTCTCTCATAATACCCTAACTGACAAAACTCCGTAAAATTCCGTAATCATATAATTTTCTTACGATAATGTTGTTCGTAATAATTTGCTTGATAGCGTTTTCTATAACATAGAAAACCTATCTGATGACTTATAATTTTATAAAAAAAATGCTCCAAAGAAATACCTTAATAATAATAATAAGTTACATGAAAACTTCTCTTGGCTGAACAATTTGCCGCGTAAATAAATATAGAATGGCTTCCTACTGACTTATGCCAGTGGCGAAAAATCCCCTCGAAAAACACGTTACACTCAGTCATTAATTTACCGTCACCGGACATTATCATCGACAAATTATTTGAATTTCCCTTTCTCCTCCTAACATAACTGTATTTTTTTTTCCACCCATCGCCTCCCGAACCAAGTAAACCTTGCATATAATTGTCATGAGCAGCCCTCTTTTAGGTAGATTTCATTAGAAAGCTAACTATTGCAATGGGTACCATGTTTCGACTTCCGGAAAATTTCGACATATCTTCGCGTTTCACATCCCCCAGACCCCAAATCCACCGTCAGTTCAAAAGTTTATATATAATTTATGTATATATGTATATATGTATCTATATATATCAGTCTCTTGTGAACACGATAACTGCCGTAATTTTGCACCAATCACTTTGAATTTTTTACGTAATATGTATCCCTATACAATCTCGGTCGAGTTCGTTAACGGGCAAAATCGGTCGAAGGGGGTGAAAATGTTTTTTTTTTTTCAAAAAGTGAAATTTCGCTATAACTCTCTTAATACGTGAAATATCGAATCCATTCAAAGTTCATAATATGTGTCGGATAAGTGCCAAAAATTTATGTCAAATAAGTTTTTTGATAGCACCAACCATTGACCAAAGGGGTGGAAAAAAGTGGGTTTTTCGGTAAACATTAATCATATCTCTCTTAATAGGCACAATATCAAAACCGCATGAAATGGAAAATATTCCCCTAATAATTACCTAAAACTTTTGTCTGAAAGAATTTTTGATATGACCCACCATTACGCCAAGGGATGAGAAAAATGATTTCGGAATTTTAAAGAATGTCAAGTGCCATCAGAGGTTACCATAACAACGCTTTTAAATTGATGAGGGATGGTCTATCAGAGGTTGCCAAGACAACGCCATTGACGAGATCACATTCATTTTTAGCCTACTTTTCACACTTTTCAAAAATGAGGAAAAAGTAGACTTATGAGATATATCCGGGAAAATGTGTATGTCCTTCTGTCTGTCTGTCTGTCTGTCTGTCCTGTCTGTCTGGCTGTGTGTGTGTGTCCCCCCATATCAACTCCTAAACGGCTGCAGCAATCGAAACCAAATTTAGTATGAGTAACGATGTATACCGGAATATCTCAGGCCCATATTTGAAAAAGATACCAGTGCTACCAACTGCTAAAAAAAACGCACTAGAAGTTTGAGCTCCATATTGGATATCTTGGAAGGTATACATGGGAGCTATTCTAAAATTGGCACACATGTAGATAATACTATTTCAGTTTAATTTCCAGGTGGCCATACATGACAGCGTTGCCAAAATAATTGTAAGCCTTCTGATAAGTCCAATTTTTAAATGCATATAACTTCTACACTATCAATTGGATTTCAACCAAATTTCGTATGTAATATGTGTACATAAACAGATATGACTGAGTGTATTCTTAAGAGCCACCAGGGCTGCCAACTGTTAATAATTGCTCTCTATTTTGTATCCAAATATATCAGAAAGTATGCAAGTCGACAGCTTTAAACTATGCACACGTAATTTACCTGACATTTTACATTAATTTGGAGTAACTTATATACGTCAGTTCTACCAACATGATTCTAAGCCTGCTGATAGGACCAATTTTTAAATACATGTAACTTCTATACCAACAAATGGATTTCATCCAAAATTGGCACAAGAAGATATAATATTTCAGATTATTTCTGACCAGCACTCGCATGACATTGTTGCCAACATGCTTTTACGTGTACTAATAGATCCAATGTCTAAATCCATGTAACGTCCTTTGGACTTCAACCACATTTTGTATTCTGTACCTTAGGAGATGGAAGTAAGAATATATTCAGTCACCAGAGCTGCCAACTGTATTGCTCTATTAGGCTATATTATGCCTAGTATACCTTATTTCGAACTAATTAAGACATTTCGATGTTACCCACTTAATTTCGTCATTATTCTAGATAGGTTCATATACTGTAGATTAATCTATGGCATGAATCTTAATTTTAAGAAAAGTAGGCTCTTTAGTTCGTCACGGAACTTCTTGTTCCATCTGACTATGAGGGAAGCGGCTAACTGGTAGAATGCTGAACTTCTATGCCCAAGGTCGCTGGTTCAAAGCCGGCCCAAGTCGCCGGATTTTCTAAGAGCGCTAAATCCGTCAGCATGCTTTCCTTCGGAGGGGAAGTTACAACGTTCGTTGCAAGTTGCTGGTTGCGGTGGCATCTAGCAGCCAAGTTCACAGCTAGGTGTCGTTGACGTTAGTATTTGGTACAAAATTAGGTACTACTACTTAAAATTGACCTTCTGCAGACCTTACCTGAATTACAGACAGTCATCACAAATAACACCGTTTATCAGACAGATTCTACACACACCCAATGTACACGGGGTTACATGACCACCTTGTCGCAGTCCCTAAACTGAGGAAGCAACCAACATCTCTGCGGGAGATAAAATTTTGCGTGAAGATGTAACAGACTGTTAGATAGTTACACATTAGTTCCAAAACTTGCATAAGGACAGTGTGATCACAAGTATAAAAGTGAACCCCAAATGACAAGAAGTTTACCATCCCCATAAGACAGTAAAATGTTAAAAATATGCATAGAAAGACGAAAAAATGTTAACTAACCTCCAATTGTAAAATACTTTCTCGCAATAAATGAGGTCTGATCCTCCTACGAAAACCTGCATATTTTGCCTATTATAGCCTATCCCCTAGTTTGCCCGGTGAAATCTACCTCCGCCTTCCGGCGTGCCGAGAGGATTTTTTTTTTTAAGACGAGCTCTCTTGATAAGGACTTAAATTTCAACATATACTTGTCACTATCATGTCTTTTATTGTATAATTTCCTAATTTTCCGTTTAAGACTCCTGATTTCCCGTGTGTAATACTCAGGATCTGGGTTTTGTTTGAGTAATTTAAATGGAACAAATTTATCAATAGCGCTATTTAAAATTTTCCAAACGTTAGTCCACAGGATATTAATGTGATTTCCTTCCAATGCCCATCCTTCAAATAGCTCATTCAAATACCCCTGAAATTTTCCCTGATCCGCCCTGCGATACTGGAATATGACCTTATTTGCTACATCAGAGTCTAATTTTGTAATGTCACCGTATCTAATAATTAATTCAACCCCAGAATGGTCACTAATTCCTGATACTTTCAGACAGTTAATATACAGCTCTACAGGCCTTACGAGATAAACATCTCTGGTAACTGACTTAAGACCACGAGACCGCGATCGCCTCCTTCCCTATCCTAGCCCCTGTTTCAAATATTCACACCACAATTACATAGGTTACCAGACATATCTAGGTAGATACACATACATATGCACGCAAGTACACGGAGCTACAAGACCACGATGTCGCATAACCCCTAAATGAATCAACAACAAGTACTGTATTCTTAGATAAGGCATGATAAAGTCTTACGGTATATTTTAAAAATGTTCTCATTAGAAAGATGGTATATTGGTTTTCACGGCCAGTGAATTAAAACTCAGCAATCTTTTATTGTGTCCTAGGCGAAACCCCACACAAGACACGGTACAAACCTAGAGAAATTGCTTAGTTTTTTTCATCAGAACTTTCCTAAAAGTCAGTTAGAACCCTTTGGATCTTACATCACGTAATATTATGCTACTCTCACAGTTAGGCTACTCTACGTATTTTGTAGAAATAAACCACTGCTTTCTATGAATGACTGTCATGCATTTGGGTGTACACTAATACAGCCATCTCGACAACACAGACACAGACAAAATTCTTCACACACACCCAAGTTCACGGGGTTAAATGACCACGGTGTCCAAGCCCCTCAAATGAGACAACAACAGTATTTGGGTGTATTGCTATTTCCATACCACAAGATAAACACAAGGGCAAGGGCAGGGCCGTCGCGAGGGTGTGCGGGACCTGGCGCGAGAATGTGCGCGGGGCCTAGTAGGCATGAGTTCGCGGGGAGGAGTAGTAAATGCAAATTTTAGACTGCAAGTGGCTGTGTTGTACGGAGAGTAATGTTTTAAAAGAAATTACAATTTTAGGCTAGTTAAAACTCATTTTATTACATTTCTAATTTCTAAACAAACCTCAACAAATAGGATAAGCATAAAACTGGATACAGGAAGCACCTGATCAGATAAAAGCAACAAACAATATCAATGGAAACCTGATATAATGAGCTAACACAGGTGATTTGTTTGTCATAATGGAAAAAGAAGCATGTGCTTGATGTACTTTCCTACCCAAACGCACATAATTAATAATAATACGCAATCACGTTTACATATTTCAACATTTTTACGGCTATACAGTTTTTCATAAACTAAACTACTAAAAGTGCTATAAGTCCACTTTCACCGATAAATATGAGCTGAACTTCCCCTTTGTTCGAGAAATAACATGGTTTACAAGGCAGACTTTATTTTCTAAAAAAGATAATTTCTGTTTTTTGTTTAGAATTTAGAGCTTTTTATTTATGTAAAAGGCACTTTGCGGGCCTTTGCTAGGGCAAAAGTGCTGATTAAATCGTTCATTTCTAATTTTTTGGCCGTTTCACATTCGATTGACAGAGTAGCCAAACCGTTCAGACGCTCCTTCGCCATCATTGATCGCAAATAGTTTTTGAATAGTTTCAAAATGGAAAAACTCCTTTCCCCCGACGCAACCGTTATAGGAATTGTAAGCATAATTCGATAAGCAGTCGTTAAATTAGGATAGGACTCCTTTATCGGGGCTAAGTACTGTAGTGCACCTAAAGCGCTTTTTACAGATGACGGAACAGCGTACCTAAATAATTGTAGCTCCAGGAAAAGAAAGATCTTCTGCATCCAAATCTTCAAGCTCCCCGTCTTTTAGAAAATTAGAGAGTGTTTGACAACGGTCTTTCAATTGATTTTCCTCCAAATTATAAGCTTGGAAGGATCGAAAAGAAATCCAAGGTACCGTATTCAGAAAAAAAAAATATCGTTAAATATATTTTCTACGCAGCTCAGTGCAGTATCTACGACAGACAAAAAGTAATTTACCCGAAATTTATTTTCAGCTTCTTTTTGAAGTTCCTCTTCGGTTTTTTCCACCTGTTGATTATTTTGCTGATTCATTTCATCAATGAACCTTTAGCGATTGCCTTGACGGCAAATAGAACATTTCTTTGCATAGCCCAAATTTTCCATTATTTCTCTAGCTGTGGACATTGCACTGTTAAAGTCAGTGTTGCGATAATTTTGAAAAAAAATACTTTAGGCCCTGAAGTTCGGTTAAAGCCGTATCTAACGAAGTCTTCTCAGATTGGAGAGTTTTACTTGTTGAGTTCACAGAAAATAATATATCTTACTAGATAACGAGGCTTAAAACAAATTCATACGAACTTGTATGAAGCGACGAAGATTGGGCTTCTGACCGGGTAACAGGATCGTTGGTAGTTTCTGCCACTTTTTCTAGAGCTTCGTTTACTTTGCCTAACTGGTACCTGATGGACTTGACACTGTCAATTCTACATTCACATCTCGTGCCAGATAAAGATTTTAGTGTAAGGAGGCCAGGACATAGTTCGAACAAAATATCCCACCTTTCCGTGGAAGCTACAAACAAAGTGTACAGACGCTGAACTATAGCAATGAATGTCATAGCGTCCTTATTGCATTTAGCCATGACATCCAAAAGTACAATAAGTTAAGATTATGTGCAACACATGCCATGAACATTGCTCGTTTATTAATATTTTTTACTCGCGTCTGCACTCCCTTATACTTGGCCTTCATATTAGCACCGTTGTCATACACCTGTCCCCTACAGTCCATGATATCAACAACATTATCCTCCAATACTCCCTCTAAAACCTCAGCTAACCCCTTTCCCGTAGTGTCGTGTACCTCCAAAAACTCGATGAAGGATTCGAGGATCCTTAGAATTTCTGCCATCATCTCAACATAGCGGAGGACCAAGGTCATTTGCTCCTTGTGGCTCACATCAGGCGTACAGTCGAGGATAACCGCGTAATATTTGGCGACGAACAGCATACAGTAGTGTTTCCGTCGTAACAGCGCCTTAAGGAAAGGAAAAAAAGAAAATTATTAACATTTTCGCTAATTCCATTTAAAGAACTACCGATAACCTAATGTTTAAATTTAGTTTAACTTTAACTTACCTAACATCGAAATTATATCGTTTTGTATTTCGGGACCGATATAATGCACGTGGGTTTCATCATCACGCACCCGCCGGCCCGTCAAAACTAGCGAGCATTTCCATCAACTTTAGAAAATTCCCATTTTATCTCTCGAACAGTTTGCACGAACTCATTCGAAAGGCAGGATTTGTCTCAGCCAAGTATTGTACTGCTGCGTTTCTTGTGAGTACATCTTTCCAGTGTTTCTTTTCCGCGTTGATCACATCAGCATGCGCCTGATTTATGGTGGAGTGTTTTTTAATTCTTGCGCTAAGGTCCGTCCATTTGGCGAAAGACTTGATATGCGAGAACAGTGTTCATGATGCCGGTAGCGAGGATTGAACCCGGGCCACGCGGGTGGCGGACGAACGCGGTATCCACTACGCTACCGAGGCAGGTGCTGAGCGAAGCGGCGAGACCGCTATTTCTGCTGCACCGGCTGGTCCGTAGCAGTCCCTGCCCGCTGGAGGGCGCTGCGAGGAGTATCTGCGCTGTCGCTACTCCTTTTTCTGATTTTGTGTGTCCGTTCGGCCGCCACAATCACTTTATTATCAAAGACAAACCATTGGAGAAGTTAAAAATAGAATCTGTTACTCATATTCCAAGAAGATGTGACGTTACTTTTGTTTGGGAGATCGAGGACCGACCCAAGTTTTGTCAACAAACTGACTTTATTTCAGACGATCCAGATCCAAGTAATTAATACCCCCCGGGGGTACTTGGATGTATGGGAGGGTCCCCCATACAAACACAACATATTTTATATTGATGGCTTATTTTAATTCTGGCTGGACTGAATCAAACACACTATCTTTATTTTTTTCATTTATGAAAAAAGAAAGCGTGAAGCGCGGGGCCTGGCGCGACCCCACCTCTGGCGCCGCCCTCGCGACGGCCCTGGGCAAGGGAAGAAGTACCGACCGGGCTTCTCAGTACAATATACTCACTCCAAGAGGTTTCTGATACTGGAGGTCTTGTCAGAGGAAGATAAGTGCTCTAATCTTAGATCATTGTGTATCTTATCTAGCAACATATAGGCCTACACTAAGCTGTACACAACGGATATTGACTCCCGGAAACTGGACTTCCAGGTTGTTCTTTAAAACTCGTGACTGCCATCGTACATCCAAACTGACAGTGATAACAACAGTACAATGATATTACGATATCGACACATGACTGGGATTACAACAATTATGGAAATAAGATTTCAAACTCTTGATAATGCCTATACATCTATATTCTATTCAATAGGTATTGTATCCACTTCATTTACTCGCATGCTAAATTTGTGCTGGTCGGCATCTCGCAGCGTAACCGACTGCAAGGAGGAGTTGGAAGATCGAAAGTTAAAGGTTCAAATTCCACAGCTGACGGTGGCCATCCAGCCAGTTGTATTTTATTTTCAGTTTTCCTCCAAAAAAATCAGGTTGTTAACTTATCCAAGTCCTGGAACACCAATTCCTAATCCTAGATCCTAATGAATACAGTTAGCCTATACATAGTATTACAGTAACCACAGATCACAGAAACACAGGTTATCAGGCACAATTCAAAGCACACGCAAGTATACGCGCCCGGTTCTGATGACCAATATGTACAAAGCTTCACAAATTAATTAACAACAACAATAAATATCCCGTGTCATTTTCATATTAAATTATGCCATGGCACAAACTTAAAAAAGTGCTGAGTTTTAAAAGGAACTATATTTTAAGTCACATCCCCCTGATCCTAAATTCTGGCGATGAGGTGCTGTAGCTGCGCACGTGCTTCATTATTGACGGTAATAAGTTATTTTCTGCATATCCGGGCCGTAGACAGCGGCAACGGGTTCTAGGTCTAGAATTACCGGTCCCATCATCGTTATTCATCCCGTAACATTATCGCAAAAGTACCAAGTTTGCATTACTATTTTATAGCCCCACCCCGTGTAATACAGTGTGTACGGTATATCAGCTTTTTTTTTTGTTCTTCCGTTATTCAAAAGTATTTTATAATCTCTGTTTGCCTCATCTTAGTTGTATCTGACCGTTCATGCTCTCCACAATCCCCAATAGGCTCGGCTGTAGAGGGAATGAGAAGCCAAAATAACGCTTTTCAGAACCATGTGGAGTAAACAGGCAGATTGTTAAAGATGTATTAGGAAACTCTCCGCCCCATAACGACTCTTTAACTTCAGTGTGTTATTACATTAAATTAACAACTCTCAAAACTTTAGCAATTCCCTGGCAGAGGAACTTGAAAAAAATAATGGTTATCATAATATTAATTTTCTTTGCAGAGTTTTGTAGACTTTTCACATACAATAATATAACCTTATACGTGGTCATGGTTTAATTGTTATTTTGTTTCAAAATTTTATAACGTGTTATTGCTAAGTGTTAAAGCCTATTGTTTCAATAATGCCACAACCTGCGTAAACATTAGCACAAAATATCACGTGAGAAATTGAGGCTATCTCGGTAGATGTACTAAAGACGTGTGAATGAAAATTTCCCTAGACGATGCAGGTGGAGAACATTTTCAACATCTTCTGCGACAAGAGGATTTAAGTGCGCTGATTTGGTACATTGTGTCACCATGTGGTAATTTCAACCTCTGTTATTCTGTGATTTTCAGATCATTTGCTAATGATGAGATACACTTTTTTAGTCTCTTTCAAGTCAGGTTGCAGCATTTCAACGATGGCAAAAGACAACCTCTTTTGCTGTAGAGATCATACGGGATGCATCAGCAAGATCATTCAGGCGTGAAACCTTCTTCTGACGAATCTATCTCTTGCGATCGTTCGGTATTTTCTCTAGGCAAGCCAATCTCTGGATTTGGCTGGGGATTGAGAGATGAATGTCCTTCCTGCCGCCACGTGGGTTTTACTCCACGTTCCCCATGAGTGGGCGAGGAATTAGGAACGGAGGTGGGCGTGGCCTATTATGTTAGGTTCCATCTCGGCATTTGCCTGGAGGTGAAGTGGGAAGCCACGGAAAATCATTTCTCGAATGGCTGAGAGTGATATTCTACTCACTTGTCCTCACAAGTTTGATGGCGTCTTGGAGGTGCGAAGGTGATGGATGAAGGTGAGCAAGCAACGCTAGGGACCCTCTGGCTACTTCCCTGTGTTCCAAACCTCATACCAAGAGTAACAAGTAGTTCCGTGAAGAACTATACAGCCTATTTTCATATATCCTACTTATATTAATTGGCACTATCAACATACACAATTTCTGTTTGATTGCTGTAATAGATTCGTAGATATTAAGAACAGACTAAATATTTCGGATGGTCGCCATGTTGGATTTTATATATCTAGGTCCTTTAGTTATGTACTGTTACATGCAGATTATTGTGAACGTGTAGTATTCAAACTTCAATCGCATAATTAGGACACAAGAAAAAACAAGGAGATTTTAACATTTTTCAGAGCTGCCATCTTGAGGTTATGGAAACAATTGAAATAAATTAGATGCCAGTGGATTAACATTCGTATAAGGATTTACTGTACCAAGTTTCACTGCACTCGGATGGTTAAATTGCGAGAAATGTCCATGTGAATATTTATAATTCGCGTCACCGCCATGTTGGATTTGTGATCACCACGTTATTAAAGTCTTATAGGTGAACATAAGTTCATAGCCCCTGTGAACATTAAAAAATGCAGTTTGATTGCTAAAATAGATTCGTAGATATTCAGTATCGTCTAAATATTTCGGATGGTCGCCATGTTGGATTGTTAAATGTATAGGCCATTGAGTCATGTACCATTAAAGGAAAATTATTGCGTAGGTTCATTATTCAAACTTTCACTTCGATCGCATGACTACATCACAAGAAATAAAAACTTAATTTTAAAATTCGCACTGCCGCCATCTTGAGGTTATGTAAACAATTGAACTAAATTAGATACCAGTGGATTACAATGTGGATAAATATTTCCTGTACCAGGTTTCAGTGCGCTTGGAACATTTAATCGCGAGAAAGGTCTATTTAAAATTTTCAAATTCGCTTGGCCGCCATGTTCGTTTTGTAGTTAACCGGTTTTTGAAAGTCTTATAGATGGACTTCCAGTAGTGCCCTTTATCTCCGTACAAAATTTTAGGGAGATACCGCTAATAGTTTCAGAGATATAGAATGCCGGTGAAATATTTCGCACATCCGCCATCTTGTGATTATGTAAACAATTGAATGAAGTTAGATGTCGGTGCATTACAATGTATATAAACATATACTGTACCAAGTTTCATTGCGTTTGGTTGGTCAAATCACGAGAAACGTCTATTTAAAAGTCGCAAATTCGCTTGGCCTCCATGTTGGTTTTGTAGTTACCAGGTTTTCAAAAGTCACATAAGTTAACTTATAGTAGTTCCCTATATCACCATAGAAAATCTCAGGGTAATATCGGTAATAGTTTCGGAGATATTGAATGCTGGTGAAATATTTCGCACAGCCGCCATGTTGGATTGGTGAGTCGTAACAAAATTTGAAGGGCACGGTCGAGGTCGCCGGGAATAGTGCTATGAACTTTCCGAGTTTCATTGAAATCGCTCCTGCCGTTTAGATTTTATTAGGGAGGGACACACACACGAATCACACACACACACACACACACGCACACACACACGGACAAAAGGTGATCTCATAAGCCTATTTTTTCAAAATTGAAAATAGGCTAAAAATGGCAGGGCCATGGATCTAACCTGTGACCTTACAACGGCAGCTAAGTAATCTAATGTCTACCCCACAGAGCTGGTCTCGCCAAGCTGACGATATAACTTGAAATTTACTGAATGGGGACACGCTTGTAACATATTTGCCCTGTGGTGTCATTCCCTGAAAGTTTTCTTCGGTTATGTCCTCATTGGATAGAGAACTTCGATTATCTTAGAATCTATCATGCTAAGATAATAATACAGTCGCCGTGCGTTGTCTACTGGCATGCGTAGTAGCTACCCTTCCAGACGGCTCGGGTTCGATTCCCAGTAAAGCCATAGAGGAATTAAAACTTGGTATGAGGACTGGAACGGGGAACACTCAAACTTGTGAGAATAACTGAGGGATAGAATACAGGTACTTTTCCAGGGTGACCCATTTCTACTCCAGGCAGATGCCGAGATGGTACTGTACCCTTATTTATAATATCTGCCCGTATCCAGATGGTCGGATCGCAGCTTCTTCAAGGTCCCCAGCTAGATACACCATTGAAAGAAATCAGGGGCGTATAAACAATTTTTTCGGTTGCGGGGGGGGAGCTGACTGGAGCTGGAAAATTGTGAGTATTCTCAGGGGATTGTCACCGCAAAATACCCAGAAATTTTAACCAATATCTTAGAGTATATATAGGTTTATATAGCTTACAATTAGTGGCAATACAATAAGCATCCGGCATTTGCCTGGAGTAAAATGGGAAACCACGGAAAATCACTTCCAAAATGGCTGAGATGGGAATCGAACCCTTCTCTTCTCATTTTTGCCTCACAAGGCTGAGTATACCCCGTTCCAGACCTCACACCAGAATTCAAATTTCTTGGCAGAGCCGGGAATCGAACTCGGACCTCCGGGACGGCAGCCAAGAATGCTAGCCGCTACACCAGGAGGTAGTCTAATTTCAATTAACTTAACCAATACGTTAAGATAAGGGTACAACCAAATTTACAATTATTTTATGCTTTTACCAAAGCGACACTTTCTTAATTTTTTTTGGCTTTTTCTCGGGGGGGGGGGGGGGGTTGGAGCCCCGACCCTTATATACACCCCTGAAAGAAATGCCAGACAAATAGGACAAGAGTTTACAACCACACTATGACACTATACTACGGGGTAAAGATACTAAATACTAAGGGAGAGTGAGCAACTTGCGCTTCTCGGGGTAAATGGGATGGAAAAAAAAGTGTCAGGCGCCTATCAATACTTCCATAGTACAGTCTCTATCTAATTAATCGCTTGGTTTCTATAAAAAAAACAGCGGACAACGAACCCCCAATGTTCATAATTTATTTCTGAAGACGTTACAACAGAAAAATAAAACCTTCCAATAAAAAGTATTTAAACAACCAAATCGAAAATAAATTAAAAATTAAAACAAGTAGTTCCGTGAAGAACTATACAGCCTATTTTCATATACCCTACTAATGTTAATTTCCTCTATCAACATACTAACTTTCAGTTTGATTGCTGTAATAGAATCGTAGATATTGAGAACCGTCTAAATATTTCGGATGGTCGCCATGTTGGACTTTTATATATGTAGGGCTTAGAGTTATGTACTGTTGCATGAAGATTATTGTGTACGTGCAGTATTCAAACTTCAATCGCATGATTAGTACACAAGAAGTAAAAACAAGATTTTAAAATTTCGCACAAATGCCATCTTATGGTTATGGAAACAATTGAAAAACATTAGATGCCAGTGGATTAACATTTGTATAAGGATTTATTGTACCAAGTGTCACGGCACTCGGATGGTTAAATTGCGAGAAACGACCATGTGAAAATGTATACTTCGCTCCGCCGCCATGTTGGATTCGTGATCACCAGGTTGTTGAAAGTCCTATAGGTGAACTTATGTTCATAGCCCCTATGAACATTAAAAATTCAGTTTGATTGCTGTACTAGATTCGTCGATATTGAGAACCGTCTAAATATTTCGGATGGTCGCCATGTTGGATTGTTATATGTACAGGCCTTAGAGTCATGTACCTTTAAAGGAAAATTATTGCGTAGGTTCATTATTCAAACTTTCATTTCGATCGCATGAATACGACACAAGAAACAAAAACGTAATTTAAAAATTCGCACAGCCGCCATCTTGAGGTTAAGTAAATAATTGAGCTAAATTACATACCAGTGCATTACAATGTATATAAATATTTGCTGTACCAAGTTTCATTGCGTTTGGATCATTAAATCGCCAGAAAATTCTATTTAAAACTTTCAACTTCGCTTGGCCGCCATGTTCGTTTTGTAGTTAACCGGTTTTTGAAAGCCTCATAGATGAACTTCCAGTAGTGCCCTCTATCTCCGTGCAAAATTTCAGGGTGATACCGGTAATAGTTTCAGAGATATAGAATGCCGGTGAAATATTGCGCACAGCCGCCATATTGAGGTTATGTAAACAATTGAACGAAGTTAGATGTCGGTGCATTACAATGTGTATAAACATATACTGTACCAAGTTCCATTGCATTTGGTTGGTTAACTCGCGAGAAACGTCTATTTAAAAATCGCAAATTCGCCTGGCCGCCATGTTTGTTTTTTAGTTACCAGGTTTTCAAAGGTCACATAAGTGAACTTCTAGTAGTTCCCTCTGTCACCATACAAAATTCCAGGGTGATATCGGTAATAATTTCGGAGATATTGAATGCTGGTGAAATATTTCGCACAGCCGCCATGTTGAACTGGTGAGACGTAACGAAATTTGAAGGGCACGGTCGGGGTCGCCCAGAATAGTGCTATGAACTTACCGAGTTTCATTGAAATCGCTCCAGTCGTTTAGATTTTATTAGGGACACACACACACACACACACACACACGGACAAAAGGTGATCTCATAAGCTTTTTTTTTTAATTGAAAATAGGCTAAAAAATACTCCTGAATAAATAATGTGACGGCTATCCACAACTCAAGATGAGATGCCACTCGCATTCAAAAATAGTCATTTCGACTTCCGTCTTCTCTTGGAGTTAAATAATCAATAACCGTATTCATCAACACAGTTAACCTACTCTAATTACATTTTTCCAGCGGCTTCGATGGCGTAGTTGGTAGCATGCTGAACTGCTGTTCCCAAGATAGCGGGTTCAAACCCGGCCGAAGTCGTCGGATTGTTTTAAGAGCGTTAAAAATCCTTCAGTATGCCTTCCTTCGGAGGGGAAGTAAAGCCGGCAGTCCCATGTCGTAGATTTATGGCATGTAAAAGATCATTCCACAGACTAAACTTGTGTGAAGCTAAATTGTTAGGTTAGATTTCGTCGGAACGCTCTATCAAAGTTCCAACGTTCACCACTAGGTATCACTGATATCTGGTAGCGAAAGTTAGAACTACTTGAAATTGAACGGAACTTGTAGCTCACCCTAAGGGTGTCCACTGGAAGCAGCTACAGACTCAGGCGAGCCGAACTTGTCCTCGGACATTCCCGGCATTAAAAGTCATACGATAAATAAATAAATAAACGTCTCTACTTTATACAGAGATAACTCCAATACGATTTACAAGAATAAATTAAACCCTAAGGTGTAGGAAAATAGCCCCGTCACTATTCCCTTTAATTCTATAAACTTCCGTACAATTATTTACAACTCTGCTTAGTTACAGCTTCCGCTCTCTTAAAGTGTTCAATTTTCACCTCCATAAATCAACGCACTTCTATACATAAGACTACTAACTTTATTCGCTTCCATTCTTTTCTTACAGTCACAATTCAGCTCTCTGAAGCCGTATGGTAAAGTAGAGCTCAGGCATATTCTATCGTTATATTCTTCTATATATATTACTAGCAGTAGTACCCGGCTTCGGCCGGTGGAATGATGATAATATTGCAGTCTCCTTAACATTCAACGTCACTGATGAAGATGATACTGACGACGACTGCTATTGAACGGGTATAATAAACTTATACTCTAATAGAAATACTTATTTTTAAATTACCGGCGAGGACGACTGTGGTGTTGCCTAGTAGTATAATGGGCGTAACATCTAGGTCATTTGCCCTTTTGATGAGGATGATAATGAAGACGACTACTACTGAACGGCTATATCAACCTTACAAACTAATGCAAATACATATTTTTAAAATCACAGGCTAGGTAGACTCTGGTGTTGCTTAGTAGTATAATGGACGTAACATCTAGGTCATTTGCCCTTTTGATGAGGATGATAATGAAGACGACTACTACTGAACGGCTATATCAAACTTACAAACTAATGGAAATACACATTTTAAAATCACAGGCGATGAAGACTGTGGTGTTACTTAGTAGTATAATGGACGTAACATTTAGGCCATTTGCCCTTTTGATGAGGATGATAATGAAAACTACTGTTGAATTGACACGACAAACTTACAAACTACCGTGATAGAAAGAAATATTTCAAAATTCACAGGCGATGAAGACTTATTGTGTGTGGTGATTAGTGGTATAATGGGCGTAACATCTAGGTCATTTGCCCTTATGATAATAATAAGGTAATGAAAAATGACTACTAAACGAACATGGTGTAATTTTAAATCTGATATAGGCAATTCAGATTTCTACCTTCGATGTCTTCCAAAGTCTGAACGTTATTTTCTGGCTTAGGCCTATACTCGATGCGTGTAGTGAAAGAGCTTATCGAGTACTGCTCGGGTCCAAGCTGCACGAATCGCAGATGATGACGATATATGATGACAGACGTTAGGGGGGGTTCCCGGTCCTATTCACATTGACCGGTGAATCACTCATTCTTTTGTAACACTACAGTGGTTTGAGCAAAGACCCTGTATGAACATCAGCATAGTCAGCAATACCAGGTAACACGGCGGGGTCTGGACATTTCTCTCATGTCACCTCGCGATGAATCAGCAAGCTATTCTCACACCTGGCCCCCTCCTCCCCCCTACACCCACCAGGGTCTCTCAACTTGTGGGTCGTGGGTTTGCGACCACGGGACCCCAGCTGAGTCCGGCATTGCTTCTACTTACTGGTGCCGGGCTCCTTTCAGTTCTCTTACCTGTCAGCCTCCCTTGGTCAAACTCTTGTTCTCTTCCGACCCCGATGGTATCAGGGTATCCGAGGCCTAGCGACTCTTTCACTTTCCCGCCTTAATTGGCCCTTGTCTAATCATTCCTGATAGCCTCATTCTTCGAGGTGTCAGCCTTCTTTTTCTTTTCTTAATATATCATGTCTTCTGCAAGACCCTCAAGGAGGAAGGGTGTGTGTAGCCCCACCACTTCTGGTGCACCCTCGATAGTGCTACATCCTCAAGGGCTCATGGCTGGTGAGTTCGGGAGCTGGCAACCCTGAGGGTTTCCAGAGCGGGTCCGGTTTTACCCCTTTTTTCCATTGCCTTTGGGACGGACCCTGTCCTCTTTCCGGGAATGGAGTGGTCTGTCCGCAATTTCAAGCAGACAATGTTACTCGCAGGGTACCGAAGGGTAAGTATACAAATGTTGGTTCTGAACGGTGAAACGGTGTAGATTTGTGCCAAAGGGCCTAAATGATGGAATGGGGTGATCTGTCCGCAATTTCAAGTGGACAGGGTTACCCGCAGGGTTCGAAAGGGTAAGTATACAAATTTTGGTCCGGATCGGTGAAACGATATAGATTTTTGCCAAAGGGCTTAAATGCAGGAAATGGGGTGGTCTGTCCGAAATTTTAGGTGGACAATGATATTCACAGATTTACAAAGGGTAAGTATACACATTTTGGTTCAGATCGGTGAAACGGTGTAGATTTGAGCCAAGGGGCCTAAATGCAGGGAATGGAGTGGTCTGTCCGCAATTTCAAGCAAACAGTGTTACTCGCAGGGTACCAAAGGGTAAGTATACAAATTTTGGTTCTGATCGGTGAAACGGTGTAGATTTGGGTCAAAGGGCCTAAATGCAGAGAATGGGGTGGTCTGTCCGAAATTTCAAGTGGGCAGGGTTACCCGCAGGGTTGCAAAGGGTAAGTATACAAATTTTGGTTCGGATCGGTCAAACGGTGTAGATGTTTGCCAAAGGGCCTAAATGCAGGAAATGGGGTGGTCTGTCCGAAATTTTAAGTGGACAGTGTTATTCACAGGGTTACATAGGGTAAGTATACAAATTTTTGTTGAGATCAGTGAAACGGTGTATATTTGGGCCAAAGGGCCTAAATACAGGGAATGGGGTGGTCTGTCGGAAATTTCAAGTGGACAGGGTTACCCGCAGGGTTCCGAAGGGTATGTATACAAATTTTGGTTCAGATCGGTGAAACGGTGTGGATTTGTATACATAACAGACAGACAGACAGACAGTATACTTATACTCTAATAGAAATACTTATTTTTAAATTACCGGCGAGGACGACTGTGGTGTTGCCTAGTAGTATAATGGGCGTAACATCTAGGTCATTTGCCCTTTTGATGAGGATGATAATGAAGACGACTACTACTGAACGGCTATATCAACCTTACAAACTAATGCAAATACATATTTTTAAAATCACAGGCTAGGTAGACTCTGGTGTTGCTTAGTAGTATAATGGACGTAACATCTAGGTCATTTGCCCTTTTGATGAGGATGATAATGAAGACGACTACTACTGAACGGCTATATCAAACTTACAAACTAATGGAAATACACATTTTAAAATCACAGGCGATGAAGACTGTGGTGTTACTTAGTAGTATAATGGACGTAACATTTAGGCCATTTGCCCTTTTGATGAGGATGATAATGAAAACTACTGTTGAATTGACACGACAAACTTACAAACTACCGTGATAGAAAGAAATATTTCAAAATTCACAGGCGATGAAGACTTATTGTGTGTGGTGATTAGTGGTATAATGGGCGTAACATCTAGGTCATTTGCCCTTATGATAATAATAAGGTAATGAAAAATGACTACTAAACGAACATGGTGTAATTTTAAATCTGATATAGGCAATTCAGATTTCTACCTTCGATGTCTTCCAAAGTCTGAACGTTATTTTCTGGCTTAGGCCTATACTCGATGCGTGTAGTGAAAGAGCTTATCGAGTACTGCTCGGGTCCAAGCTGCACGAATCGCAGATGATGACGATATATGATGACAGACGTTCGGGGGGGTTCCCGGTCCTATTCACATTGACCGGTGAATCACTCATTCTTTCGTAACACTACAGTGGTTTGAGCAAAGACCCTGTATGAACATCAGCATAGTCAGCAATACCAGGTAACACGGCGGGGTCTGGACATTTCTCTCATGTCACCTCGCGATGAATCAGCAAGCTATTCTCACACCTGGCCCCCTCCTCCCCCCTACACCCACCAGGGTCTCTCAACTTGTGGGTCGTGGGTTTGCGACCACGGGACCCCAGCTGAGTCCGGCATTGCTTCTACTTACTGGTGCCGGGCTCCTTTCAGTTCTCTTACCTGTCAGCCTCCCTTGGTCAAACTCTTGTTCTCTTCCGACCCCGATGGTATCAGGGTATCCGAGGCCTAGCGACTCTTTCACTTTCCCGCCTTAATTGGCCCTTGTCTAATCATTCCTGATAGCCTCATTCTTCGAGGTGTCAGCCTTCTTTTTCTTTTCTTAATATATCATGTCTTCTGCAAGACCCTCAAGGAGGAAGGGTGTGTGTAGCCCCACCACTTCTGGTGCACCCTCGATAGTGCTACATCCTCAAGGGCTCATGGCTGGTGAGTTCGGGAGCTGGCAACCCTGAGGGTTTCCAGAGCGGGTCCGGTTTTACCCCTTTTTTCCATTGCCTTTGGGACGGACCCTGTCCTCTTTCCGGGAATGGAGTGGTCTGTCCGCAATTTCAAGCAGACAATGTTACTCGCAGGGTACCGAAGGGTAAGTATACAAATGTTGGTTCTGAACGGTGAAACGGTGTAGATTTGTGCCAAAGGGCCTAAATGATGGAATGGGGTGATCTGTCCGCAATTTCAAGTGGACAGGGTTACCCGCAGGGTTCGAAAGGGTAAGTATACAAATTTTGGTCCGGATCGGTGAAACGATATAGATTTTTGCCAAAGGGCTTAAATGCAGGAAATGGGGTGGTCTGTCCGAAATTTTAGGTGGACAATGATATTCACAGATTTACAAAGGGTAAGTATACACATTTTGGTTCAGATCGGTGAAACGGTGTAGATTTGAGCCAAGGGGCCTAAATGCAGGGAATGGAGTGGTCTGTCCGCAATTTCAAGCAAACAGTGTTACTCGCAGGGTACCAAAGGGTAAGTATACAAATTTTGGTTCTGATCGGTGAAACGGTGTAGATTTGGGTCAAAGGGCCTAAATGCAGAGAATGGGGTGGTCTGTCCGAAATTTCAAGTGGGCAGGGTTACCCGCAGGGTTGCAAAGGGTAAGTATACAAATTTTGGTTCGGATCGGTCAAACGGTGTAGATGTTTGCCAAAGGGCCTAAATGCAGGAAATGGGGTGGTCTGTCCGAAATTTTAAGTGGACAGTGTTATTCACAGGGTTACATAGGGTAAGTATACAAATTTTTGTTGAGATCAGTGAAACGTTGTATATTTGGGCCAAAGGGCCTAAATGCAGGGAATGGGGTGGTCTGTCGGAAATTTCAAGTGGACAGGGTTACCCGCAGGGTTCCGAAGGGTATGTATACAAATTTTTGTTGAGATCAGTGAAACGTTGTATATTTGGGCCAAAGGGCCTAAATTCAGGGAATGGGGTGGTCTGTCGGAAATTTCAAGTGGACAGGGTTACCCGCAGGGTTCCGAAGGGTATGTATACAAATTTTGGTTCAGATCGGTGAAACGGTGTGGATTTGTATACATAACAGACAGACAGACAGACAGACAGACAGACAAACATTGAGCTTTATATATATAGATATATAATCCAAAATTGACTCATCACCGCAGGGCTCAAACCACTAGACCTAGAATGCTGAAATTTTGCATGTTGGTTGATCCGAGTATGTAGAGGCTCACTAAGAAACGGTTTTTGAAAATTCAATTTTTAAGTGCCTTTTTTCGGCCCTTTGGCATTGACCATCCAACATTGACTCATCGACGCAGGGCTCAAACCACTAGACCTAGAAAGCTGAAATTTTGCATGTTGGTTGATCCGAGTATGTAGAGGCCCACTGAGAAACGGTTTTTGAATATTCAAGTTGTAAGTGACTTTTTTCGGCCCTTTGGCACTGAGCAAGGACAGTCGGTACAAAGTTCTGATTTAGCTCATTTTAAGCCGCCAGATTCGAGAAACAATACTCGGAGGTCCTGTGGGGACCCCGAAACACACTTTTTAAGTTCCTAAAATGAACGGTTTCGGATATATTCCCAAATAACTGTGTTTCCCTCTGAGAAGCAGATCAACGTTACTATGGCAACCGCTGACATTTCGCAGACCAGGGATAGTTTTCTGGCAATATCTCGAAAACCGTTCGTTTTAGGGCCTTAAAACGCGACATTCGGTTCCCACTTCAAACCACGAACATTAGTCCTCGCATTGATACGCGCAAAACGAGCTATTTTCCAAATTTCTACTAGCAAATCGACTTGGAAAGTCTCATCTATCTATCTCTTATATAAAACCAAGTGTCCTGACTGACTGACTTAATGACTCACTGACTCATCATCGCCCAGCCAAAACTATTAATGTTAGAAACATGAAATTTTGGGGATATGTTCGTGGTAAGTAAAAAACGCGCACTAAGGAAGGATTTTTGGATATTCAGGTTCTAAAGGGGTGTTAAGGGGGTAGACCTGCATTTCATTGAATAACAATATCTCCCGATTGGTTTCATTGGGCGATGTGATACTCGGCATATACACTCATCATTAAAAATAAGAAGACACGTGTCTGAGGGTTTTTTCGATGTGGTGTATATTATGAAGTGAAAGGGGTGAAAAGTGGGGGTTGAAGGATTCCTAACGGAGTGTGTATCTTTTAAACGACATAGGCGAGGAGTTTGAAACTCAGAGGAAAAAATCAGCTTAAAAAATAAGTAAATAGGTGTTTGACCGTTTTTTTCATAAATCCAATTTAAGGGGCCCATCATAGGGAGGAGTGAAATTCGGGGGGGGGGGGGAACAGGAAAGAAACTGTCCTAACTGATTAACTGACAGACTCACTCATCAAACTCAGGGGGGAAAATCTGCTGAAAAATAAGTAAATAGGTGTTTGAATGTTCTTTTCATAAACCCAATTTAAGGGTTCATGGGGAGGGGTGAAATTCTGAAAAAAGGAAATTGAGAGAAAAAGTCCTGACTCACCCACCATCGCCCAGCCAAAATTATTGGAGTTACACACATGAAATTTTGGGGAATATGATCATTGTATGTCAAAACCGTCCACTAAGGGAGGATTTTCGGATATTCAAGGGGTCTTAAGGGGGTTAAACATGCATTTCATTGAATAACAATAACTCCCGATTTCGCCCAGCCAAAATTATTGTAGTTAGACACATGACATTTTGGGGAATATGATCATTGTATGTCAAAACGGTCCACTAAGTCAGGATTTTCTGATATTCAAGGGGTCTTAAGGGGGTTAAACATGCATTTCATTGAATAACAATAACTCCCGATTGGTTTCATTGGGGGATGTGATACTCGGCAAAAAAAAACACATCATTAAAAATATGAAGACATGTGTCTGAGGGTTTTTCGATGTGGTGTATATTATGAGGTGAAAGGGGTGAAAAGTTAGGGTTGAAGGATTCCTAACGGAGCGTGTATCTCTTAAACGACATGGGCGAGGAGTTTGAAACTCAGCGGAAAAAATCAGCTTAAAAGATAAGTAAATAGATGATCGATCGGGTTTTTTTTTTTTCATAAATTCAATTTAAGGGGCCCACGGGGAGGGTGATATTCTGGGGGGGAATGGAAAGAAAGTGTCCTAACTGATTGACTGACTCACTCACTCTTGAAACTCAAGGAGAGAAAACTGCTTAAACATAAGTAAATAAGTGTTCGACAAATTATTTTTCATAAATCAAATTTAAGGGGTTCATGGTGAGGGGTCAAATTCTGGAAAAGAAAATGAAAGAAAATGTCCTGACTCACTCACTCACTCATCATCGTTCAGCCAAAATTATTGAAGTTAAAAACATGACATTTTTGGGATATGTTCGTTGTATGTCAAAACCGTACACTAAGGGAGGATTTACGGATATTCAGGTTCTAAAGGTGTCTTAAGGGGGTTAAACCTGCATTTTATTGAATAAAAATATCTCACGAGTGGTTTCATTTGTGGATGTGATACTCGGCGTATAAACTAATCATGAAACATAAGCAGACATGTGTCTAAGGGTTTTTCGATAAGGTGTATATTATAAGGTGAAAGGGGTGAAAAGTGGGGGTTGAAGGATTCCTAACGGAGCGTGTATCTCTTAAACGACATACGCGAGAAGTTTGAAACTCAGCGGAAAAAAACAGCTTAAAAATAAGTAAATCGGTGTTCGACCGTTTTTTCATAAATTCAATTTAAGGGGCCAATGGGGTGGGGTGAAATTCTAGAAAAAAAAGGAGAGAAAGTGTCCTGACTGACTGACTGACTAACTCACTCACTCATCACACTCAGGGGAAAGAGACAGCTTAAAATATAAGTTAATAGGTGTTCGAGCGTTTCTTCATAAATTCAATTTAAGTGGCGCATGGGGAGGCCGTAAAATTCTGGTAAAAATAATTGAAAGAAAATGACCTGACTGACTCACTCACTCATTATCGCCCAGCGAAAACTATTGAAGTAGGAAACATTAAATTTTGGGAATATTTTCGCTCTATGTCGCAAACGTCATCTAATGAAGGATTTTCGTTTATTCGGGTTCTTAAGAGGTGTTATGGGGATATACGTGCATTTCATTGATTAACAATATCTCACGAGTTGTTTCTTTGGGGATGTGATATTCGGCATATAAACTAAATATTAAAAATAAGCAGACATATTGAACCCTTTACCCTACGTTGGTTAAATGATTCTACTTTTTATTTCTTCAATTAATAAATATTTCAACCAGCATCGTGAAAGTAGCCAGACAGTGATGAGGAAATTTCAAGCATTTGTTGGAGACAGTAGGGACATACCTGCGACAGTTTAACAAAAGGCTAAATACTTGAGCTATGAAAAGAAATAGCAGAGCGATGTATCATAAGGACAGGTGTGGCTACCTCAATTTTAGAAGCGACGCGCGGTGAGACATGGTTTTGGTATGTTCATTGTGATATTCGCGCCTAGAAGAAATATGATGCAGTAACGTGAATGGCTGATGAAGAAATTAGACACTCCCAAGACGCCAAGATCTACTAGAAACCGCCAAATTATCAGAAAATGGAGAACCAATGAGAAGAGAATGCCTACTTGCGCGCCAACTCCGGCTGGGGTACGCGGCGGCTAGCATTCACGCGGGAAATCGCCTAGACAAAATCTCTACGATCGATTCTAGGATTAATGGGCATATTCTTGACCTGTGCAATATTACGAGTTCAGTGATATTTATTTCATTCCTGTATCACAATTACTTCGAGAAATGTTTACATAAAATCCCCCCTCCCAAGGGCCAGTTCGTTTATAAGTGTGTCGAAGAGCCAAGACATGATTATTATTCTGTGCGTCTACGGACGTAGACTTATTATTATTCTGTTCGTCTGAGGACGTAGACTTTTATTCCGTGTGTCGAGGACACAAGACTTTGATTCTGTTCGTCTGAAGAGATAGACTTTTATTCCGTGTCACAAAGACACAGGTATTCATTGTAAAGTGTTAAATTCAGTGATAGATAGTCATAGTACTATAATTATAGGGACAGTAGCGTCGATAATCCGCCAACGAACAGTGACAGGGAATTTAGTACCTGAACAAGCGAATTTAGTAGTCAGACATAAAGTGTATAATAACCTAATTTTTGTATCAGCGCAAGGATGACATCGATGAATGCAGAGGAAGTTTGGAATTCTCAACACTCCGTCCAGATGGCTGATATGAGATAAAGAATCATCCAGTTGGGGAATGGCGTCTGATGTTCTTTGACGGGTGACTACAAAAAGAGATGAGTACAAAATAATATTTTATTATTTATTAAATTAACTTATGGTTTATGGGACATATTTTTTGTAAATACTTTGCTTGTGTGATTAATGCAGTATATTTAGTTTTGATCTGACACATTTTTGTTTGGAAGCAGCTCGCACAATTGTAGTTTTTGGAAGGTTCTTTTCTTTGTGTTGTGTTAACTAACGTATCTATGTGAACGGCCGTGTTCGCCTATGTTACGAAGTGCGGTTAAAAACGTCTCTCGGAGATATGTCGTGTTTCAGAAGTAGGACTGAATTAATATAATTATATAGTAGAATGGAGGGTAATTTAAATTTTGTTGAGATTTATTATTGATCAGATTCAGTGTGATTATTGCCTTTGGAGCAATGTAATTTGTGACGAAGAGTATTCAGCTCTATCGTAAGTTTTAAATATTGTGTTAAATGTTTGCGAGCTCTAATTCAGCAGACCCTGTGAAAGGCGTTATGTCAGTCCCAGATGTGTGTATTGTTGTGAGTATATTTTTTGTGGTATTACAAGCGGGAATTTCAGCAGAGACTGATTTCTGTCAGCTTGGTACCAGATTCATATTGTATCCTTGCGAGGACAATTATGGATATGTGATTATTGTCTGACCATATGTTGAGTTGGAGGAGATGTTAGTTGCTGTTGATTCCTTGAGATAACAGTCCAGCTGGTCGGCTATTTATATACACTGGAAGGGGGACATGACTGGTATAGTGGAAAGGGTGAGTTGTTGTCACAAGGGCTGGCTGAGTTTCGCAAGCAAGCTCATCATTAGTGGAGTGCACGTCTGGCTCCCAATTACTTGAAAATAAATATAAATGTGAGAAACTGATCAATGGTAAAATTGTTTAAATAAATGGGAGTTGCCTACGAAACACGATAATATTCGAAGCGTTTCTTTAACATGCAGTTTTGTTAATATAAAGTAATCTTAACCACTCAGGTTGTTTGTTGTTGTTGGTTTATTCTTTGTTTATTTTTCCATGTCAGTGACCCGTGAGTCACGTGCGGCGCTGTTTTTCCTTGTTGTTGAGTATCTGGCCATTGTGGCAGCTCATTTGGTTAAGTGTGTCACCACACTAATAAGGGTCTCAGAGAGATGCCTGTAAATAGTAGAGTTGTAATATGTGTGTCAGAATTAGATTTAAGGATTTTTATTAATGTTATGCCCATATCCATAAACGTTGATTTACGAGATGATTGTTCGTGAGCACCGTGGCTGTTAACCCGTTGTGAACGAACGATCATCCAAGTACTCATTTCTCGTAGATAGTCACCACGCGAACATAAATTCATATGCAAGATAGTGGAACTTGGATCCACATTTTATTAGAAAAGGGGAGATCCATCTGACTCCTCAAAGTGATAAATATTCTTGTCAGGGGAAAATTAAGGGAGGATTTTGTTTATTATTGTTTGTTTTATTCTTTTATGCACAAATTAGTTATTAAATCTTGTTATTATCTTACGTTTTGTCTCCTTTCTTTCTTAGTTATAGTTTTCATCCTATAACCCTTGCCTCAGAAAAGCACGTTGTTTGGCGGACGTAAACACCACACTATGAACTGAACGCGACCCCTTGATCTAAGATTCTTGCATAAAACACTGCTATTCTGAAGGGTTCATAGGTAAAAACTGGCGGCCAACGGTGGGGCTATTCACTGTGGTGTAACGGGGAGATTACACATGTCAATAGTGGCGTATTTGAGTAAAACTGGCATGCCGCAAGTGCAGGCAGATATGACAGTATTTAATCACCGGGAAGTGATATTTTATTAAAAGTAGTTGAGGCGAAGTGGATACCGCCAAATGTGTGAAAAATAAAGTAAAATCAGGAGTTTGCAAAGTAAAATACGGTTCACGTTGTTGTCTTTTAAATTAAAGTAAAATTAAGATGTGATACCGGGCGCCCAATGATAAAGTTAAAACTAGATTTGTGTAGAAAGTCAAACTCATGGAAATATTAGGAGGCTGTAGCCTAAAATGACAATTAATACTTTGTTAATTAGTCAGTGTTAATATCAGATCAGGATAACTGTTTAATGACTAAATATGTGCTTGGGTTTAAAATTAAAGTGAGTAAAACTAGAACTACTCAGAGATGCAATCAACTAATGGGGTTAAAGGTAAAAATAAATGAACTGAGTAGGATAAAGAAATTAAATGTGCATTGGATTTATGTGCGTGTCAAAGGGCATTGGCGTATGCCATTTCCCATATGTCTCATATAAATTATAAAACATGGCAACGGTGGCGCAGATCCAGGAGATCATTGAAAGTGCAGCGAGGAGAACGCAGGAATTGTTGGATACTAAACTAGCAGAACAGAGTCAATCTATAAACACTAGTATGTTAGAGCAAAGTGAAGCGTTGAATACTAAACTATCAGAACAGAGTCAATCTATAAACACTAGTATGTCAGAACAAAGGGAGTCTATAAGCAAATTATCTGAGCAAAGTGAATCGCTAAAAATTAAACTGTCAGAGCAAAGTGAATCGCTAAATACTAAACTGTCAGAACAAAGTGAATCGCTAAATACTAAACTGTCAGAACAAAGTGAATCGCTAAATATTAAACTGTTAGAACAAAGTGAATCATTGCGGACACAGTTAAATAACAGTAGAATTGAACAAAATGAATATCAGGCGGAACAAGCTAGGTTATTAAAGAGTGAAATTAATGACACTATAAATTCACAGTTAGAGGCGCAAAATAATAACACGAACCAATTAGCTTCGTTAACCGCAGAGATGAAAGAGAACACAAACCAACAGATGATATTACTGGCCCTTGCTGTAAGCAAAAATAATGAGAAACAATTAGAGCAGATTGAAAAAATGGAGAGTATTTTTGATTAAAAAAACTTAGCATTCTCGATGAAACGGTGTTAGCTAAATTAGAGCAGATTGAAATAGCATGCACAATGAATACAAGCGAGGTCAAAATAGCTCAGGATAAGTTGGAAGGACGGTTTAAGGAGATGGAGAAAAGTGGCAGGGTCATTCAACGACAAATATCAGCAGTAGATGAGAACATATCAGGCATAATTAAAGATATGGACCGTCTCGAGATAAAATCAGCGGAACAGTGGAAAAGCCTAGAAACGGAACAAGAACAATTTAAGAGTACATTAGACGAAAGGCTAAGCCAGATAGAAAATAATCAGGATGAAAATAAGAGCCAGATTGAAGAAAAAATAAGCACGATTAAAGAACAGATCAGGAAAGATTGGAAGAAAATGAATATTGATTCTAGAGAGGAAAGATCCACCATTATTAAAACAGTAGGCGAAAACCACACGCGTATTCAAGCTTTGGAGCAAGAGGTAAAAACTAAACTTAAAGAGCAGACAGACAGGATCATTAAAGCCGAACTCCGCTCATTAGAACAATCATCTATATTTAGAACGGGAGCATTGAAAGACAAGCCGGATGACTCACATAGTCCCCAACCCAGCATAGCAGGAAGTCAGACTCAAGCAGAGAGCCCATTAACAACAAACACGGAAGGATTTCGCAAGAACGTAGATAGGAGCTCGACACCACAGGACGGTCATCAGCCCACTCAACTTATTCAAGTAATTCGCTCAAATGACTACAAACCGCAGAAATACACCGAAAATTCAGGGGTAACGCCTAAGGCCTTTATCAAAGAGATTGAAGACCATTTCAATGACACTGGGGTACCTGAAGCACGTAGATTGAGAATGATGGAGAGATTTTTATCAGGAAATGTTCTCACCTGGTTTTTAAGTTTCAAATATACATTTGGAACCATGTCAGACTTTAACTTAGCGTTTCTGCGCAAATACTGGTCTCCCGCCATACAACAGAGTTTAAGAATGGAGCTTTACTCTAGAAAATATCAAACTACCCAGCAGACGAAATACTCAGATTTCTTTAACATGCAAATGCTAAAATTTCGCGACCTAGATTACCCATTAAACGAAGCAGATTTGGTGATGACAATAGCAAGGCAAATGCCAGTTAATGTACAGCAAGTACTAGTCGCAGCAAACGTTAGTACGGCCCTACATGCAGAGCAGATATTACGGCAAATAGATGAGACCACATCTCATAGTCATTTTAGAGGAGGAAGACAACTGGAATTAGTCAACACCACAGAGGTCGTAAAAACAAAACAAGGAAATACTAAAACGCAGGGTACTAATACAAGCACCTCCACACCTAGGCGAAACCAGGAAGAAGGGGAAAACAGACCATATCAGCGTAACGAAAATCACTACAACAATAGATACCAGGGTAACAATAGAAACCAACAGAGAGGATATCAACAATGGTGTGATAATCGAAGGAATGACAGGCCTTATGGAAGATACGGTGATTACAATGCCAATCAACGATGGAAAGGAAGGAGAGATCAAAATCAAGGAGAGCAACGTAACTATCGAGATGACTGGGATGATAGGCACGCTCAATCACAAAATTACTTAGAGGAGTTACACGCTAATCAAGGTGGAGAGCTAGGAAGATGGGAAAAGGCCATTGGGAACAGAAAGAACCCAGATACACATACTGAGGAAGCTGGAAGTCTACTGAGACGAGAGGAATATCAAGGACATGAGCGACAGAAGGATGATGGGAGTCGAAATGGAGCTAAAAAAAATGTTAATTTTGGATCAAGGAGACAGTCTCCAGACACAACAGTCGGAAGTTGAAGATGGATGGATAGTAGCGAACATACAAGAATAGATTGCTTTACCAGAGGACTGCCTGGAGGAGACGGTGAAACCACGGAACGATGAAATTAGGCAATTACCCATTATTTACGCAAGGATTGGTGGAATTAATATAAGATGTTTATTGGATACAGGGTCACAGATCAGTCTAGTATCGGAGGCCTTGGTTCGAGAGTTGGGACGGACTCAGAATATTCCTGTAATTCCGGTACCACAGCTCAAAGTGAGGGGTGTTATTCCTGAACGCACCATCACTTGTAAACGTCAGGCATACTTAGAGCTGAACATATTGGAACACACTTTTGGGCAAACATTCATTATCATGGCAAAGATGAATTTCAATATAATTCTTGGTGCAAATTTCATTTGTGACTATCAAGCAGTGATAGATTTACACAAGAATACAGTCAGTTTTAGAGAATATGACCAGCTGAAAAACGTGGGATTGCATATGGATGAAATCACTACCGGAAGAGATGTAAATTCTTGGGCATTGGAAGCAATATCAGAAGAGACGGAAGAGGAGGTACGAAAGGCGGAAGATAACATCGTAGAAGGGGCTGTTGTGGAACTAGATGAGGAGATAGAATCCCAGGAGATATGGTCTTTATTAACAGAAGGAGATAACAGCGATCTACAATTTGAAGAGTTACTACAGGAGCGGCTCAATGACATTCAACTTGGGGGTGAACACAGAAAACAGTTGGAAGAGATTTTAAGGAAGCACAAAACAGTATTTGATACAGTACCTGGGAAAATTTTAAATTTCAAGTACTCTATGCAAGTCGAGGACTGGTCACCTTTCAAAAGCAGATTGTACCCAATTCCTGAAAAGTATCGTGGTCAAGTTAAAATCATTATAGATGAGATGTTAGAAGCTGGAGTGATAAGGAAGACACCTACACCTTATCTAAATGCGATTTTGGCAGTCACAAAACCAAATGGATCTATTAGACTTTGTTTAGATGCCAGAAATCTCAACATGAGACTCATTTTTCCTGAGTATGACAGAGCGCCAATTATCAGAGACGTATTAAAAGGCTTTAAAAACAAGAGCATTTATTCATCAGTCGACCTGACGAGCTCGTTCCACCATCTTGAATTGGATGAGAAGTCACAGCTTCTAACTGGCTTCTTATTCGATAACCAGACATATTGTTTCGTCAGAATGCCTTTTGGAGTCAAAACAGCGGGCTGTGCTTTAATCCGAGCACTGGACCGGAACCTAACCGAGGAAGTAAAGGAGATGACGGTGCGATACATTGACGACATTCTGTTGGCATCCGACAACATTGAAACTCACATGGAAAATTTAGATAAAGTATTGGGCAACTTGAACGCATCGAATTTCAAAGTAAACCTGAAGAAATCGCATTTCTTCAAGAGCGAGATCTTATATTTGGGTCACGTCATTGACAAGGAGGGAGTGAAGCCAAACCCAGCTAAGATTGAAGCGATAAAGAATTTCCCTACACCAACGAGAGTCAAGCACATTCGGGCTTTCTTAGGCGTAACGGGATTCTTTAAAGAAAACTGTCCAGGTTATACAGAGACTGTAGCTCCAATGCAAGAAATGTTAAAGAAAATTAAAAATGGTCATGGAACGCGGAATGTGAGAAGGCATTCCAAGCAACAAAACAGCTATTAGAAAACTGCATTAAATTAGGATATCCAGATTTCAAGCACAAATTTATAATCCAAGCGGATGCTTCACTAATTGGGATAGGTGCTATGCTCTACCAAGAGGATCCAGCTAACCTGCAGCACAAAACATATTTGGCATTTGTCAGCCGGAAATTGCGTAAGCACGAGCGAAATTATACTGTAACCGAGCTAGAATTGTTGGCCATCCTTCATGCACTCCAACAATGGAAACGAATAATCTATGGTTACCCTATTGTTGTCAGACTGACCACAAGGCATTAACATTCTTGTTTAAGACGTCTATGGCAAGCGAACGTGTGACACGTTGGTCTATATACATTCAGCAGTTCAGCATTGAAATTGAACATTGTCCAGGGAAGATGAACGTGATACCGGATGCACTCAGCAGGAACCCAGAGCCTGATAATGAAGAAACAGCGATGGTACAACACTTGGAGTTAACACCGAAGGACCGGGAATTCTTGGAGGAGTTACGTGAGATACAGCGAGAACAGGAAGCGGAACCATGGATGATGCTATTAATTAAATACTTCAAAAAGCAACTACCTACAGGAACACCTGCATTTCGAGAAGCGAAAGCCAAAGAAGGAAGATATGTTTATGTCAACAATTTGCTGCACAAATGGGTAGATAATGACCACACCAATTTACGCATATTAGTACCTGCATCGTTACAACGAGGATTGACATGGCATACGCACGAAAGTTACGGTCACGTGGGCTTAGACAAGTGCGAAGCGACAATAGGAGAGACATTTACATGGCCACGTATGAGAACAACTATATGTGACGTCATTACAACTTGTGACCCGTGTCAGAGAACAAAGCCAAATAATTATTTACTGAGGCAATATCCTAGACCATTGCTACCTCAGAAACCATGTGAGCTACTGGCGGTGGACTGTCTTGCTCCAATTCCGAAGAGAAGGAGAGGTTGCCGTCATTTGCTGGTGTGCATTGATGTATTTTCTAAGTTTGTAGTACTATGCCCTATTCAGAAAACCACATCGAAGCAGGTACTCAGTCGCATTCGTAATAGAGTTATTCCAACCCTTGGAAAACCAGAGTTTATATTATCAGATCACGGCAGTTATTTCACAAGCGCCGAATTCAAGAAAGGAATGGAAGACATGGGTATAAAACATGTTTTAAGCAGTATCCGACATGCCCAAGCTAATCCAAGCGAGAGAGTAATTAAATGTGTAACTGCATATTTGAGAATCTTCATTCCGAACGAACACCACAAATGGGTCGATAAAATTAAGGACGTAGAGACATGCATGAATTCTACCAGGCACGAGTCAACAGGACAAATCCCTATGGTCCTACACAAGAACGAGTATCCAGTAAGAACGTGGAAAAGCATCATTAACTGTCCACAAGATCCCATGATAGCACCAGACCTGCGAATTGAAAAAAACGAGAGCATACATGAGAAAACAAGCAGACCGCAGATTACGGCGAGTAAGAAAAGAGGTTCCACGGTGATCTTGAAGTCAACCAGCTCGTTTTGGTAAAACGACCTGCTACATCGGACCCAGAAAAGAAAATCTTTAGTAAATTCTGCGAGAAATTCATAGGACCCTATTCTATCGTAAGAAACCTTGGAAATAATGCTTACAGAGTGAAAGAATTAAGCACAGGAACAATGTCAGTTTACAACGCTGCCAACCTAAAAATATATCGTCGAAGTGAAGCATGGTAGCGCCGAAATAATGACGCTGTTTGAATATACGGACGTCCTACTATCAACAAAGTCAACGGGGAGCAGTTGAGTACGACACGTGGTGAAGGAGGAAATAGAGTTGTTGTTGACAAACATTAACGAGGCGAGCAAGGTGTTGCCGCAGACATCGAGCGTCACGCAAGATTGGAAGGGGGAGAGACAAGCAGGATATGAAAACGAGTAAATGCCATTGAAGACAGGAGCGCCTAGACCAAGTAAGAAAAAGGGGTGATTCTGGAAATTAAAACAAATTGGCCTACGGAAGTATTGTAAAATTGTCGACTTTATTCCTAAGTTCGAAATTTTGTGAGTGGGAGAGTTGTGAACCCTTTACCCTACGTTGGTTAAATGATTCTACTTTTTATTTCTTCAATTAATAAATATTTCAACCAGCATCATGAAAGTAGCCAGACAGTGATGAGGAAATTTCAAGCATTTGTTGGAGACAGTAGGGACATACCTGCGACAGTTTAACAAAAGGCTAAATACTTGAGCTATGAAAAGAAATAGCAGAGCGATGTATCATAAGGACAGGTGTGGCTACCTCAATTTTAGAAGCGACGCGCGGTGAGACATGGTTCTGGTATGTTCATTGTGATATTCGCGCCTAGAAGAAATATGATGCAGTAACGTGAATGGCTGATGAAGAAATTAGACACTCCCAAGACGCCAAAATCTACCAGAAACCGCCAAATTATCAGAAAATGGAGAACCAATGAGAAGAGAATGCCTACTTGCGCGCCAACTCCGGCTGGGGTACGCGGCGGCTAGCATTCACGCGGGAAATCGCCTAGACAAAATCTCTACGATCGATTCTAGGATTAATGGGCATATTCTTGACCTGTGCAATATTACGAGTTCAGTGATATTTATTTCATTCCTGTATCACAATTACTTCGAGAAATTTTTACATAAAATCCCCCCTCCCAAGGGCCAGTTCATTTATAAGTGTGTCGAAGAGCCAAGACATGATTATTATTCTGTGCGTCTACGGACGTAGACTTATTATTATTCTGTTCGTCTGAGGACGTAGACTTTTATTCCGTGTGTCGAGGACACAAGACTTTGATTCTGTTCGTCTGAAGAGATAGACTTTTATTCCGTGTCACAAAGACACAGGTATTCATTGTAAAGTGTTAAATTCAGTGATAGATAGTCATAGTACTATAATTATAGGGACAGTAGCGTCGATAATTCGCCAACGAACAGTGACAAGAAATTTAGTACCTGAACAAGCGAATTTAGTAGTCAGACATAAAGTGTATAATAACCTAATTTTTGTATCAGCGCAAGGATGACATCGATGAATGCAGAGGAAGTTTGGAATTCTCAACACTCCGTCCAGATGGCTGATATGAGATAAAGAATCATCCAGTTGGGGAATGGCGTCTGATGTTCTTTGACGGGTGACTACAAAAAGAGATGAGTACAAAATAATATTTTATTATTTATTAAATTAACTTATGGTTTATGGGACATATTTTTTGTAAATACTTTGCTTGTGTGATTAATGTAGTATATTTAGTTTTGATCTGACACATTTTTGTTTGGAAGCAGCTCGCACAATTGTAGTTTTTGGAAGGTTCTTTTCTTTGTGTTGTGTTAACTAACGTATCTATGTGAACGGCCGTGTTCGCCTATGTTACGAAGTGCGGTTAAAAACGTCTCTCGGAGATATGTCGTGTTTCAGAAGTAGGACTGAATTAATATAATTATATAGTAGAATGGAGGGTAATTTAAATTTTGTTGAGATTTATTATTGATCAGATTCAGTGTGATTATTGCCTTTGGAGCAATGTAATTTGTGACGAAGAGTATTCAGCTCTATCGTAAGTTTTAAATATTGTGTTAAATGTTTGCGAGCTCTAATTCAGCAGACCCTGTGAAAGGCGTTATGTCAGTCCCAGATGTGTGTATTGTTGTGAGTATATTTTTTGTGGTATTACAAGCGGGAATTTCAGCAGAGACTGATTTCTGTCAGCTTGGTACCAGATTCATATTGTATCCTTGCGAGGACAATTATGGATATGTGATTATTGTCTGACCATATGTTGAGTTGGAGGAGATGTTAGTTGCTGTTGATTCCTTGAGATAACAGTCCAGCTGGTCGGCTATTTATATACACTGGAAGGGGGACATGACTGGTATAGTGGAAAGGGTGAGTTGTTGTCACAAGGGCTGGCTGAGTTTCGCAAGCAGGCTCATCATTAGTGGAGTGCACGTCTGGCTCCCAATTACTTGAAAATAAATATAAATGTGAGAAACTGATCAATGGTAAAATTGTTTAAATAAATGGGAGTTGCCTACGAAACACGATAATATTCGAAGCGTTTCTTTAACATGCAGTTTTGTTAATATAAAGTAATCTTAACCACTCAGGTTGTTTGTTGTTGTTGGTTTATTATTTGTTTATTTTTCCATGTCAGTGACCCGTGAGTCACGTGCGGCGCTGTTTTTCCTTGTTGTTGAGTATCTGGCCATTGTAGCAGCTCATTTGGTTAAGTGTGTCACCACACTAATAAGGGTCTCAGAGAGATGCCTGTAAATAGTAGAGTTGTAATATGTGTGTCAGAATTAGATTTAAGGATTTTTATTAATGTTATGCCCATATCCATAAACGTTGATTTACGAGATGATTGTTCGTGAGCACCGTGGCTGTTAACCCGTTGTGAACGAACGATCATCCAAGTACTCATTTCTCGTAGATAGTCACCACGCGAACATAAATTCATATGCAAGATAGTGGAACTTGGATCCACATTTTATTAGAAAAGGGGAGATCCATCTGACTCCTCAAAGTGATAAATATTCCTGTCAGGGGAAAATTCAGGGAGGATTTTGTTTATTATTGTTTGTTTTATTCTTTTATGGACAAATTAGTTATTAAATCTTGTTATTATCTTACGTTTTGTCTCCTTTCTTTCTTAGTTATAGTTTTCATCCTATAACCCTTGCCTCAGAAAAGCACGTTGTTTGGCGGACGTAAACACCACACTATGAACTGAACGCGACCCCTTGATCTAAGATTCTTGCATAAAACACTGCTATTCTGAAGGGTTCAATATGTCTAAGGGTTTATTGGTGTGGTGTATATTATGAGGTGAAAGGGGTGAAAATTGGGGGTTCAAGGATCCTTAACGGAGCGTGTATCTCTTAAACGACATAGGCGAGAATTTTGAAATTCATCGAGAAGAAAACAGCCTAAAATATAAGTAAATAGGTGTTCGACCGTTTTTTCATAAATCCAATTTAAGGGGCCTGGTGTATTTTTGCAAATTAACGGAAAGAAAGAATTAGCTTTTGCTGTTCATTACTTTATATCTGTCCATTTATTTCAATTTCTTTCCCGCACACACCAACATCGAACTGTTAACGCATATTCCGCTGAATCAGCCTGACAGCGTCCCATCGATGCCTTCCGAACTTCCCTTGCTTCAGACCATGAAGACTTCTATATTAATCCGCAGGGCGTCGTGTTCTTCACCAACCAACTACCCCATGAAGACACCGCTCCAAGAAGAATTTTGTTTTTGTCAAGTTTGTTCATGTTTATGTACAACCTCTTTGTTTCCTCCCCTATTCGCCCGCTTCCCCCTCTTCTCCCCTCCTCATACTGCTCTCTTCTCCGCGCGCGCAGCCCGCTCGCTCGGTCACTTCACTTCTACACTTTGTCTCGACTTGTCTCCGCATCGTGAGCAACCGCTCACCCTCTCAGTGCACTCAACTTCTTGTTGAACATGCCGTCTAGGCTGGTGTGCTGTCTCTGCGTCTAGCAGCCTTCACTTGTACGTCGAAAGTCGACCCAATCAGTTAGAGCTCCACTAAAACTCGCCTCCTCAACTCGAGAGGCAAACTTTTAAATTCTACGCCATGTTAGAATTTTAGTATCAACCGTCAAAGGGAACATCGCCTTCGCCATGAAGCAAAGCTAAGTACTACTTCTACGTTCTTCAACTTATTTTAATTGATTTTAAATAGCTACATGCTTTTTAATGATCATTTTATAGGCAGTGTGAGATTTCTATATTTGGGGCAATAATCATCCTTCGCGGAATTTTCTATGTTGGGCTTTTGTCTATCTATGCCAATCTTAACAGGAAGCAGCATTTCTTATGCTTATTAAATGAGAGATTTTCTCACAACGTGGGATACCATTAAATTACCCACTGTCTATAAAATACTTAGCTCGTTCCACCGCTGGACTAACTTTTGCCCTATTCTTCAGTCATGATTGCTCTGGAACCTTCCAGAATCTGCACTCTATCTACCAGTTATATTGTATTGTATTTTCCACTCACATATGGGAATACTTTTTCAAACTAAGGAATCTTCCTTATGAACTACTAATCAATATCTAATTTTTCTTCCTCCGTTGGGATTTTCTCTGGCGCATTCAACTATAATCTACAACTTTCTCAAGCAATAGACTCTCGCAAATCTAGTGTAACTAGTTAGTTTCCACCATTGCAATAACTTTCTTTGCCATCAACTTTTGTGCTACTACAGTGAACTTTTCAACTATGTCAACAGACTATAGTGAAAATCAGTGCTTGTTCAACCTTTCATCCGCGTCGCGTTCGTCCGAATACAATAAATACGGCCATGAACACTTTTCCTCAATCCCATTTGATCTTTCCCAAACCCCTTACTAACAAACCAAAATAATAAAATTGTTACTTTAGGTCTTTTTTCAATGAGGTGTCACTCTCAATAATTGCCCTCCCTCTCTTGCTTTATGTACAACGAATTAATGTCTGTAAAACTTCGTGTCCAGTACACGCCTTAAATTATATTGTTTCTCCCTTCTAATTAGGGAATACAATTCTTTCAACTCATAAGTGAGTTATCTCTAGGTTTCACGAAAGGGAAACTTGCCCCATTTTCTCGTGATCCCTACTTAAACATAGTTCTAGAAACTTCCCTTCAATTGTTCTCTTCAGGTTTCACAATAAGTGACCTGCCCTATTTGTATAATCTTTCCAAGTATTTCTGTATCAATATAAGAAGTCATAGAAACTTCTATTTTATTCTTCCTGCTTTTTGTTGTTGTTACTTTCGAAGTTGTTACTCTTTCTAAGATATTTACCTAGAAATTCTTAAAGTACACACCTTGTACTTGATTTATTGTCTAACTTTAATTACGTTAGTTATCCTTAAATTTTTCATTTATTTATATTCGTCATTTCAAAATCGTACGAAGATTTTAAAGCATATAAAAGGTTTGAAACCAAAAGAATTGTTAATTGCCTGGCGCAAGCTTTAGATGTTTTCGGAGGTCTGCGATCCCATTTTTTTATAGATATCAAAATTATATATTTGTTACAAAACTACTACCCAACATTGTTAAATAAATTCAAGATTTCATTTGGCTTATCATTTCTCTAACATAACGGTTAGGCAAGATCCTGTCTTCCTTGACTCTTCCCACTTAATGAAAATAAATCTATTGATAGGGTTTGCACTACTTGTTGCATTTGAGCAAGAACTCTTAGTCATAACTTATGTCAAACTCTCTTCCTATTTCTCCATCCTTTTTCTCCAGTCCGAAACCCGCTTCCTTTTTTTTCATCATCTTCCCTTGGGGGTTAGGTTATTCCCAAGCTAATAATCTACCCAAAATTTGGTCCCAGAAACCCGGGAGAGTCCATTTCTCAGAGTCTATTTATGAGAATATATTCGTTATTTATTGCTCAAAGTCCATTTGACAATATTTTGCAAATCATTAATATCTTCTATGAATTTTTCAGCTATAACTTCGCAGTGCAAAGCTGTTGAAGGTGATAGAGGTCGTTCCTGTCTTCTTCAGCCTGTCTTACTTGCAACCTGTCTTCTGCTGCCAACCTGACAGCCTTTTCAAAATCTCGCTTCAGTTTCGTAAGTTACACTTCAATTTACCCATTTCAACATGCCAACTGAAAAGGATGAAACTCTCATTGCCAGACGTTCTTCCTACAAAGGACAACTCACCAGATTTAGAAATTTCATTAACAAAATAAATCCCGCCGATAGTGATCTAGACGTCTTGACACAACGCCTTAAGTTGTACGAACGATCCTATGATTACTATGATCAAATTCAAACCGACATTGAATCCGCTTGCCCAGAACTTCAATCGGATCGAGACGAGGTTGAACCCTTGTATTTTGAAGGGATTGCCAAGGCCCACCAACTGATCCGCAGTATTTCAGAACCAGACACTAGGGTCATCAATCCAGCCCAGTTCGCACCCGTTTCAGTTCATAAGGACAAACCGAAACCGTTACTTCCTAAGATAACTCTACCTCACTTCTCAGGCCAGGAAGGTGAATGGTATTCCTTTTACGAACTATTCTGCTCCCTTATTCATGAAAACACAGGTATTCTCGATATCCATAAGTTCTATTTCTTGCGTTCGTCCTTGGAAGGCCAGGCCTTGGCCTTGGTTGAGTCACTGCCTTTAATCGCAGATAACTACCACATCGCCTTAATCTCCTTAAAGAGAGATATGGTAATGTACGTTTGTGTGTTGCCCGCCACATTCGCTGCCTGTTCAACCTGCCAGTCGTAAAACCTAATGACGTCACCTCTTTAAGAGACATGTTAGACTCCATGCAGTTAAATATTAGAGCGTTATATCAACTCAAGCAGCCAGTCCAAACTTGGGACACCGTCCTTATTCATCTAGCTACATCCAGATTCGATTTTTCGACATTAAAGGCTTGGGAAATCGAACTCACTCGCAAGGAAGAATATTCTTTTGAACACCTCATCTCGTTTCTCAACAGCCGGTGCCAAGTCCTTACAGCACTCTCATTCCAGTGCGAAAATGTCGAAACGAGTCATCAGTGTCACATTCTGTATAAAAAACTTGTCTCTTCAAATGGTCATCAGCACCCTTCTGTCGAGAACAAGCAAACTCGTTCTGCCTCTTTCAACCATCCAAGAGAACATATTAGGGCGCTCAACAAATCTTTAAAATGCACGCTCTGTAAAAAGTTTCACACTTTGTATTCCTGCAAATCCTTTAAAGAATTGTCTGTTGAAGACAGAAGGAAGTTTGTCTTCAACAATAAATATTGCCATAACTGTCTGTCACCTAAGCATTCTTCTTCTAATTGTACATCTTCCAACCTCTGTTTTCATTGCAAAAGACCGCATCATTCTTTATTGCACTTTCATGATCAATCGAGGTCACTAGTACCTGCTTCTTCAAACTCCATGCAGAGCAGCTCCGATCAAACTAATGCTTCTTCCTGCATTTCTAACGCCGAAACTTCTCACAGTGCGCAAGTCCTTTAGACCACTGTACAATTCGAAATCCAATATAAATTTGGAAATTGGTTTCGAACCCGCGGTCTTCTCGACTCCGCTTCAACTCACAACTTTGTTTCGCAATCGTTAATTAAAAAACTAGGTCTTTCTTCATCACCTACTTCCATCAATGTATCCGGCATTGACAATTTGAAAACTCAAGCCTTGCAGTCTTCAAAATTGAAAATCAGAGACATTTGTCAAAGAAACACCAATCTTAACTTAAACTGTCTCATTCTTACCGGTATTGGCAAGGACACTTCTAGCAGCTCTATTAATACTTCCGGTTTAAAGATTCCTTCGCATATAAGGTTAGCTGATCCTCAGTTTAATGCTCAAGGCCCCATTGATATACTTTTCAGTGCCAATATTTTCTGGAATTGCCTTCGTAAACAAACCCGTAGGCTATCTTCAAACGTAGTCGCCAGAGACACCGATTTTGGTTGGGTCATTACTGGTCAAATCCAACAACCCAGTCTTCAAACCAAATCGCAATGTCATTTTGTTACTGCCGATTCAAATCCCTTTTCTGAAAAAGAGAATACTTATGTTTCCGATCTCGATACATTTGAAAAACACTTGCCGAAACGATGTCTCATTGTAAACAACTACGTCACTTTTGTGAGTAGTTTAAATGGGTTTGCCTTATTTACGCACAAAATGGCAATTCAAGTTCGCCTCGCCTTGGGTCACTTCGTTTACCTTCTCATGTCATTTTTTGGCAGGTAATTGTTTAAACTTTCTATCGAAAACTATCTTCCCCTTGTGTAAAACCATGGCTATCAGTCACCAGCATTTCGCGGTAAGCTATGTTTCTCTTCTCTCGCTATTTATTAGGAAGGCCATGGCCACCTCCTTCCCTCATCCTCACACTCGGAAGCCGCTTTTGAAACCGCTTGAAAATCTGAGTCCTCTAGCATAAAGAATAACTATTCTTACGCATAAACTCCTTCTCAATGTCCCAGCTTCTCTTCTTTGTTCAGAAGAATTAAACTTTTTTCTTTTGAAAATTGCCGGATTCCGTGATCCTCAAAATTATGCGAAATTGATTACTTACTTTATTTCATACTAGATGAAACCCGTCAAAACATGACGGACAATGGAAAACAAATTTACTGAAGAAGCTTCTTATATAAGTTACATTATTTGTACGATCACTTTTTAGCACTATTCAAACTTTAAAGGCGTCAAAAGATAGCACTCTCAGCGTTGCAACATATTGCTGGTCATGACTGAAAACGTGATGAGGTCATCATCATCTTGCACAGTTTCCAGCCACTGGCCGGGTCTGTTTGGAACACAAGCCTCTCCAACGTCTTCTGTCTTCCCACCATCTCTCAGCCTCCACCCTTGTCCAGTCTTCTCCTCTCTTCTTCACGCTTTCTTCCACCCCCTTCAGCCACCTGTCTCTCGGTCTCCCTCTTGGTCTCTTTCCTTCCCACTTCGTCTCGTGTATCCTCCTGGGTATCCTCTTCTCCTCCATTCGTTTTACATGTCCATACCATCTAAGTCTAGATTTCTCTATACCATCCTGTAATGGTTCCTCCTTCATTAATTCTCTGGTCCTCTCATTTCTTATTCTGTCCCTCTTTGTAGCTCCAATACTGCTTCTCAAGAACCTCATCTCACTGGCCTGTATTTTGCTCTTCTCCCTTCCTTTCATAACCCAGGTATCCGAGGCATACGTCAGGATAGGGACATAGTACGATATATGATCTACTTGCTGTTCTGAGGGTCATCCTTGCTCCATAACATGCTTCTCACACTCCTCCGGAATGCTTCTTCCTGTCTCCCCCGATCATTTATTTCTCTATCGTTTCTTCCATTCTCTTGTATCAGGCTTCCCAGATACTTGAAACTCTCCACTTTCTTCAGCTGTTCCCCACCAATTGTTATTCCCGTTGTGGTCCTTTCCTTCTTCCTTGTTGTGATCACCATCTCACTCTTATTTATGCTAAATTTCATCCCATATCCTTGTATTATTCCTTCCCACACGTCCAACTGTTCCTGTACCTCCTCCTCCTTGTTTCCCCAAATCATCAAATCATCCGCTAACACCATTGCTTTCATCTTTCCTTCCCCAATTACTTGTGCCGCTCGGGTCATTATGTCATCCATCACCACAATGAAAAGTAACGGTGACAGTGCACTTCTTTGTTTCAGGCCGTTTCTCTGTTCCACCCAGTCCGATCTCTCTCCTCCCACTTTCACACAGCTCACGCTTCCCTTGTACATCTCCTTTATCCTCCTTATAGTCCATTTTTCAACTCCTCTATCCTCCAGGGACTTCCATACTTTGTTTCTGCATACACTGTCATATGCTTTCTCAATGTCCAGGAAGGCCATCAGTAGATCTGTTCCATACTCATAGTGCTGTTCTTGTAACTGCCTTACAGCAAGAATCAAATCCACTGTGGGCCTTCCTGCTCTGAAGCCATGTTGTTCTTCCCTCGTCCCTCCTTCTATCCTTGTCCTAATTCTCCTTTCCAAAACTTTCTCAAACATCTTTGCACAATGACTCATCAGTGTTATTCCCCGATAGTTTCTGCATTCTGTCCTACTACCTTTCTTGAAGATCGGGACAATTATTCCCTTTTTCCAGTCCTCTGGGGTCTTCCTTTCCTTCCATGCTGTCTTCATCACTCATTACAACCATTGTATCCCCACCTCTCCTGCTGCTCTCACCATCTCCACACTTAACTCATCCACACCCGGTGCCTTCCCTCCTTTCATCTTCCACTTCTTTCCATGTTAAGTCCTTTTCTGTTTGCAGTTCATCTACTATACCTCTTCCCCGATTTCTTCCTCCTCGCCGTGGTTTCCATTTGGGTTCAGGAGTTCTTCAAAATATTATTTCCACATTTTCTTCAGTTATTCCCTATTTTCTATCCCTTGTCCCCTTTTGTTCACCATTCTAACATAATCCGTAGGATCCTTCCGCCTCTTATTCTTTACCATCCCATACAGGACCTTTTTTGTACCTTCACTATCCTGCTGGTCATGACTTAAAACGTGATGAGGTAAATAGCCCAATACGTTCAAGAGTTTCTCCTTGAGCTTGATTGATTGTGATAAAGTAGTCCGAGCGAATAGGACATTGCTGCCTATTAAAAGAAAATGTACTGTACCTGCAAGTGTTTTATCGGAAGGTGTTAAATCAAGTCGTAGGATTTGAGCTCTCTGCCTAATATTACTGCACCTATTATATCCGAATCCAACCAATTTCTTACATATTTCTTACAATTAATATATTACCATATATGAGTCCTTGGGAAACGTTCAGATTTCTAAGGAGCATAACTATGGCTCAAACGTTCGGAGTATGTGGAGGCGAATCACTTAATTCCAAGGAATTGAAAAATTCAATAATAGGGAAATGAAGTAGCTGGCTTTCATCTTCAGTATCCAATCTGTTAACGCTGATGTATGTGTTTGAACTACTGGATATAAGTTCAATGACTTTTAAATTAATATCATTACATTGTTGCAGCTTGGCAAATATTTTATATTCCAGCAGATCAATTTTACCCTCACAACAGTAAAGACCAAAGTAACCACGCATAGATTTTACGCAAGAGAAATACAATGTAGAACAATGTTTACATTTGATCGTCAAAGACTTTACAGTACACTGTTCTGCATACTATCTGGAATTGTTTCTGAAATGGCCTATTTATATTGGATTTTAAATGTGGCTTCGTATTATTCGATAGCACTATAGTGTCCTGCAATAACGGAGCCGCTAAATATTAAATGGCAAATAATACTTCCATTGCCGAAATCAACTGCGTAGTTAGACTCAGTACTCTAAACAAATAATCATTAAACAATTGTCTTATACAATGAAGTTCAACATGACCGTCCAGAGACTTTAATACTCAAGTTGGTTGGTGAGGAGAATGCGATGAGACTGATCGCTTAAAATAAATTCCTTATAATTGTACCTGCCAGCGAAATTTTTTGCAATAGCTTGAAAACGCAGCTCAGAATGACGTTCTTCATTTTGTTATAAACAGTACGAAACTGCTCTAAATAAGCAATTTCCATCACCTGTTATAGGTTATGGCAGTACATTTTGCAGGGGAACATAGAATCACTTCGCCAACTACTGGAACGACCATAGGCCTATACTCAATACTCACTTCGGCAGTCACCCTAATGGAGGCAGTTTTTGAATTCTATGTCCCGTGCATGTCAACAATCGTATTAGCACATGGAGGCCCACCTATTCTTGTCTATCGCCCCGGAGACCCGGGTTACATTTCCTGCTCTGCCAAGAAATTTAATTCTGGTCTGAGGGCAAAAACGGGGCACATTCAGTCTCTTGAGGTATAACTAAGAAGAGGAAGGTTTAATTCCCACCTCGACAATCTTGGATGTGGTTTTCCGTGGTTTCCCACTTCCACTTAAGGCAAATACCGGGATGGTTCCTAACTTAAGGCCTTGGCCGTCTCCTTGCCATTTACCACCTTAATTTCAAATACACACAGTAATGCAGCCATCACAATAACACAGGTTATGAGAGAAAATTTCACACATACACACCCAAATACACGGGGCTGAGTGACCACGATGTCGGAGCCCTTCAAACGAATTATGTTTGCCAAGTGTCTCTCATGGCGAAAGCAATTGTGGACACGCGCGAGTGCCTGGAAAACTACTTTTTTCTTTAATAATTTAAGAGTATATCGACGATGCATAATTATAACTTTTAGTCTAGGACGCTAATAACGACCACCGAAGTATTGGGAAGAAATTGCAATATTAAGGTACATAAACAACATAGCCTACACATTCAACTGTCGGTTAATGTTCCTCAAAATTTCCCTTCTTAAATATTCCCCTCCTTTATAATTCTCCATCACGTGAAAACGTGCCATGTCTTGTGTTTTAAATATATCGATGCAATGGTGCTGCCATCTGCTGTCAGTTACTGGAACTATATGGGCGATGTACTGCCATCTGTTGTCAGTTATAGGAACTGATTGCAGATATTTAAACGCCGTACTGAGGACTACAGTTTGCTCTTTTGATCACATGCTGTAATGCAATGGTAAAACGGAAATAAAACGTATTGAGAGGGAATGTAGAAATATGTATCTTTAACAGACATAAAACCTTACTAATACTCCTTGATTAAACAATATTTCAGTGGTAAAAAATATATATTAGCGAGGGCGGGGATCGAACCGGTGAACCATGGAACCACAGTCAGTCGCCTTAACCACATAGCTACTCGCGCACTCTCGTTCAGCAGCAGACGCAGCCGTTCATTATCTTCAAAAGCCGCTGTCTGAAGGAAATAATCCATTGCATTATCCAAATAAATCAATGTTGCACATTCTTATACGTTCATACTGTTATTGTATTTTATTGTCAGAACTTGGTTAATGTATGTTTTCAATTACATGGAAGCTTATTAAATAACTTACATTTTAATGGACTTCTCACCGCCATTTTGTCATGACCCCAGGCGGATTGTGCGCATGCGTGAGGGCAAGAATTCTGCTATTTTCTATATTAATTCAAAAATATACCGTTATATATTTGTTTATTTTAGAGACACTCTGCAAATCTAGAGGCCAAGAGCTTTCGTTAGAGTGCTCTGCGAAGTAAATCGGTTCTGTCGTTCTCTCAATCTCGTGGTAACAAAAATCACCTTACTGTTTTAAATATATAGATGTCTTTAAGTTGTTTTTTCACGTCCAAGCTACTGATGACTGCATGACGTGTTACTTGAAGTTCCACTTTAAGTCTCAGCTGATTGCACTCGCTTTGTTTGTTTATTTTGAACTGCTTGTTTGTCAATCTTGTTTGTATACAAGCTCGGGTAAGGCCAAGCTGCCGTTTACTTTCTCTATGCTTGACAAAGCTCAGAGCAAGTTTTCCTTATCTCAACTTTGGCTGACTGCCAACCATTGTCTTGCGAGTTGCTCCCGTAATTTCAGAAGCTGCTCACCTCCTTCCCAAAATAAACTTGTTCTGGTCAAGGACTCTTTCAGATATTTATATTCGTTATCTCGCTGTACTATATGGGTCAAGGTCGTTCTTACCTATCTCTCCCACTTGCTCACATTCGTATCCTATAGCTGTTTCGATCCTTGTTTCATAACATCGTTTCATATTTTTTATGCACTCATATATTGCACCCTGCTTACATATTTTGCACTTTTATTGTTTATTGTTAAACAAACTTGTTTTCTCTCGTCGTTACACTCGATGTGTTTTTGCATCTATGCTTGTTACGTCACGTTTCCTGATGACTTAAGTATTTTTCTGATTAACCCTTTTGATACTTATTGTTACGTGCCACCCCTAGTGGCACTTATGTTAACTGGATTACGGTGGGCGAAAAGCACAAACACTCTTGTTCATTTAACGAAATATAATTTTATTGCAGGCCTACAAACATATACAGTGCACACACATACACACACACTGAGTCTAACTTCAGAAAACACTACTGGTCACTATTAGTTTCCACATTTATGTTCTCTCTGTCTGTGAGGCGTTACAGTGTCCAGCTTACACTCACACGTACAGTCTACACAGGTTCTCTACAGCCTTATCCCTGCCACTTCACTTACTTCCAGAGTCCGCTTGCTGCTCCTTGTGCGCTCTTGCTCGTCCCGTGTCGATCCCACGACCACGTATTCCACGAAGCACCGCGACACCTCCAAGCACTCACAGTCCTGACTCAAAGTTGCACCCTGGCAGCCAGGCTTCCACTCTGTTACCGTGGACGTCCAGTAATAATCACTGTACTGCTCCGTACTCACTCACTCGACAACACTTCAATACACCCTAACGCTGACCGCTCGAATTCACTCCAATACACTGCAATACACACACTGCCTCCTCGCCGCGGCTCGCTGGTTTAAATGGGATCAGTCCCTGGCCTGGAAAGTTCGAAATGTCACAACCTATTGCCGCATTGAGTCTGTTCTCGATGGTTCCACATCCAAACTTTTCACGTATTCTCTGCCCGGCCTACGATGACTCACAGATGTTCCGTTATTGTGTCTGCCGGTGTGAGGGGCCGGGAGGGTTGGGAACTTTCTCTCTCCGGCTGATGGTTCGGTCCAAGGCCAGCGAGACAGCTGCTTTGGTCTGTCACACTGTCGCTCACCCGAAAGTCTCCTGCAAGTTCGCGGCGGTACGTAACACTGCTCCCCTCTTTAAAGCAACTCGCCTCGAGTTGTACGTCGTAAGGGCCGTCCAAAGTCTGAAGGGGTGGCATCGACGGCCTGACAAGCCCCTGTTTTGGCTGGCCCTGGCCCTCACCCGCTTTTCTAACCGTGAGGCTGTTCCTCGCCGACAGCTGCTCATTAGATGGCCCCTTTCACACCGTAGCCAACAGGTGGCTTTCCTACTGCAACGGCGTCCCGGTGATGGTTTACGCCGCTTTGGTGGAGGGTAGCCAACCTCCACTGCCTCTTCGTCTCCGGCGGCGTCACTCGTCCTCGGTGGCGTTACCCATGTTGTCCTCCTCGTCGCCGCCATTCCCAACGCGATGGTCTTTACCTGGCGCGGGTAGGGCCTTCTACTGAGCATCGAATACTCACGTACCATGGCGTCGCGATGCCCATCCACGAAGATGTACGCCGCCTCTCGGTGCACGTGCTCGGAAGGCGAGCCAGCCAGCGCGAGTACTTCAATTGACTTACTCGCTCGCCCGTTCCTCCCTTCTAGCCGTAGGTGGTACATGGCAAGTAGCTGGTAGTCCTCACGATGCTCCTCCAGCGTCGCGACGATACCCAGTCCCCGTCCGGACGTTGTGTAGCACCTCCGCCATGCGAAGTCCTGTGTTGAGCTGAACGGCTACGTCCTCCAAACTACACCTGGCATGGTCCACTACAGTGTCGAACCCGGTCCCGCAGATCTGCCATGATGTAGTCTCATCGACGTGCGGCGTCCTCACACTCGTAACACTGTTCCTGCCAACAGAGCTGCTAAGCCTTGGCCCGATTTCCATTCCCGTGACGCTTCCCAGTGGCTCGTCCCTGACTCGCTGAGCATTCCGAACTCCGGACTCCACGAACTGTTTGTATTGGCCATCAGCGTCCTCTGCCGCGCCACTTTCCATATCACCTCCAAGCTTGTTATACTCCGGTATTGATTTCAGGTCTGATTTCAGCTCGTCCTGACTAGTTCCATGCTCCACTTTCTTTTCAGAATTTTCGGAACTTTCCCCAATTTTCTTTTCCAAATTATCCGAATTTATCACCATTTTCTTTCCCAGGTTTTCAAAATGTTCCGTCATTTTCTTTCCAAAGTTTTCGAAATGCTCTTCCATCCTCTTCTGGCCGTCTTCCATCTTCTTCTGGACATCGTCTATCTTGGAAGTTAACTTTTTTAACAGGAGTTGTATTTGCGCATCCATTTTAATTGTCTGACTTGTGAAAGGCATGCACTCTCAGAAAAATTAGTGAACTAATGACCTGCACGAGTTATGAAGCCAGGACCTTCAGGTGTTGTGTTTGTGCTTGGGTTCGTAATCCGGCTTCTGACACCAGTTGTTACGTGCCACCCCCTAGTGACACTTACGTTAACTGGATTACGGTGGGCGAAAAGCACAAACACAATTGTTCCTTTAACGAAATATAATTTTATTGCAGGCCTACAAACATACACAGTGCACACACATACACACACACTGAGTCTAACTTCAGAAAACACTACTGGTCACCATTAGTTTCCACATTTATGTTCTCTCTGTCTGTGAGGCGTTACAGTGTCCAGCTTACACTCACACGTACAGTCTACACAGGTTCTCTACAGCCTTATCCCTGCCACTTCACTTACTTCCAGAGTCCACTTGCTGCTCCTTGTGCGCTCTTGCTCGTCCCGTGTCGATCCCACGACCACGTATTCCACGAAGCACCGCGACACCTCCAAGCACTCACAGTCCTGACTCAAAGTTGCACCCTGGCAGCCAGGCTTCCACTCTGTTACCGTAGACGTCCAGTAATAATCACTGTACTGCTCCGCACTCACTCACTCGACAACTCTTCAATACACCCTAACGCTGACCGCTCCAATACACTGTCCAAAACACTCCAATACACTGCAATACACACACTGCCTCCTCGCCGCGGCTCGCTGGTTTATATGGGATCAGTCCCTGGCCTGGAAAGTTCGAAATGTCACAACCTATTGCCGCATTGAGTCTGTTCTCGGTGGTTTCACATCCAGACTTTTCACGTATTCTCTGCCCGGCCTGCGATGACTCACAGATGTTCCGCTATTGTGTCTGCCGGTGGGAGGGGCCGGGAGGGTTGGGAACTTTCTCTCTCCGGCTGATGGTTCGGTCCAAGGCCAGCGAGACAGCTGCTTTGGTCTGTCACACTGTCGCTCACCCGAAAGTCTCCTGCCGGTTCGCGGCGGTACGTAACATTATTATAACTTAAGGTCATTGTTTATGGCTACTAGATTGTTGTTACCTATGGCGTTCTTGCTTTCTACTCGCATAGTTCCTTTGTTTATTTGGGATATTCTTATCCTTAATCGATGTACGCTTTGTTTAAATTTGTTAACTCTCCTTTCGCATCTTGTCGCGATCTTCACTAGAGCTTTATTTCTCGCAGCTTCTAGCTACTTTGTGATTGACAGCGTTGCTAATTCGCGCCCGTCGCCCCCGCATTCTAATAACCCTGATAACTTGCTTCCACTTATCCCTGGTCAGTTCCTCATAGGTGCTTCCCCTCTTTCCCTGTCTTCCTCTAGCATAGATCTTTGGCGTAATGACCGATTGTTACCCAGGAGGGAAGGGAAGAGTCAGAGAAAGAATGACCTCAACTACCCATGTGTTTATTATAAGACCTCTTTCATATTGTGTTCTTGTTCTTTGCTGGTGTTTCCTGTTGTCCCCCAACATGGTGTATTTTTTCAAATACACGGAAAGAAAGAATTAGCTTTTGCTGTTCATTACTTTATATCAGTCCATTTATTTAAATTTCTTTCCCGCACACACCAACATCGAACTGTTACCTCCCGTTTGCCCCGTGCAAGTGTTCATTTTTTCTGTCAGTTTTTTACAGAAACGCATATTACGCTAAACCAGCCTGACAGCGTCCCATCGATGCCTTCCGAACTTCCATTGCTTCAAACCATGAAGACTTCTATATTAATCCGTAGGGCGTCGTGTTCTTCACCAACCAACTACCCCAAGAAGACACCGCTCCAAGAAGAATTTTCTTTTTGTCAAGTTTTTTCATGTTTATGTACAACTTCTTTGTTTCCTCCCCTACTCGCCCGCCTCCCCCTCTTCTCCCCTCCTCATACTGCTCTCTTCTCGGCGCGCGCAGCCCGCTCGCTCGGTCACTTCACTTCTACACTTCGTCTCGACTTGTCTCCGCGTCGTGAGCAACCGCTCACCCTCTCAGTGCACTCAACTTCTTGTTGAACATGCCGTCTAGGCTGGTGTGCTGTCTCTGCGTGTAGCAGCCTTCACTTGTACGTCGGAAGTCGACCCAATCAGTTAGAGCTCCACTAAAGCTCGCCTCCTCAACTCGAGAGGCAAACTTTTAAATTCTACGCCATGTTAGAATTTTAGTATCAACCGTCAAAGGGAACATCGCCTTCGCCATGAAGCAAAGCTAAGTACTACTTCTACGTTCTTCAACTTATTTTAATTGATTTTAAATAGCTACATGCTTTTTAATGATCATTTTATATGCAGTGTGAGATTTCTATATTTGGGGCAATAATCATCCTTCGCGGGATTTTCTATGTTGGGCTTTTGTCTATCTAAGCCAATCTTAACAGGAAGCAGCATTTCTTATGCTTATTAAATGAGAGATTTTCTCACAACGTGGGATACCATTAAATTACCCACTGTCTATAAAATACTTAGCTCGTTCCACCGCTGGACTAACTTTTGCCCTATTCTTCAGTCATGATTGCTCTGGAACCTTCCAGAATCTGCACTCTATCTACCAGTTATACTGTCATGTATTTTCCACTCACATATGGGAATACTTTTTCAAAATAAGGAATCTTCCTTATGAACTACTAATCAATATCTAATTTTTTTTCCTCCGTTGGGATTTTCTCTGGCGCATTCAACTATAATCTACAACTTTCTCAAGCAATAGACTCTCGCAAATCAAGTGTACCTAGTTAGTTTCCACCATTGCAATAACTGTCTTTGCCATCAACTTTTGTGCTACTACAGTGAACTTTTCAACTATGTCAACAGACTATAGTGAAAATCAGTGCTTGTTCAACCTTTCATCCGCGTCGCGTTCGTCCGAATACAATAAATACGGCCATGAACACTTTTCCTCAATCCCATCTGATCTTTCCCAAACCCCTTACTAACAAACCATAATAATAAAATTGTTACTTTAGGTCTTTTATCAATGAGGTGTCACTCTCAATAATTGCCCTCCCTCTCTTGCTTTATGTACAACGAATTAATGTCTGTAAAACTTCGTGTCCAGTACACGCCTTAAATTATATTGTTTCTCCCTTCTAATTAGGGAATACAATTCTTTCAACTCATAAGTGAGTTATCTCTAGGTTTCACGAAAGGGAAACTTGCCCCATTTTCTCGTGATCCCCACTTAAACATAGTTCTAGAAACTTCCCTTCAAATGTTCTCTTCAGGTTTCACAATAAGTGACCTGCCCTATTTGTATAATCTTTCCAAGTATTTCTGTATCAATATAAGAAGTCATAGAAACTTCTATTTTATTCTTCCTGCTGTTTGTTGTTGTTACTTTCGAAGTTGTTACTCTTTCTAAGATATTTACCTAGAAAGTCTTAAAGTACACACCTTGTACTTGATTTATTGTCTAACTTTAATTACGTTAGTTATCTTTAAATTTTTCATTTATTTATCTTCGTCATTTCAAAATCTTACGAAGATTTTAAAGCATATAAAAGGTTTGAAACCAAAAGAATTGTTAATTGCCTGGCGCAAGCTTTAGATGTTTTCGGAGGTCTGCGACCCCAATTGTTTATAGAAATCAAAATTATATTTATTTGTTACAAAACTACTACCCAACATTGTTAAATAAATTCAAGATTTCTTTTTGGCTTTATCATTTCTCTAACATAACGGTTAGGCAAGTTCCTGTCTTCCTTGACTCTTCCCACTTAATGAAAATAAATCTATTGATAGGGTTTGCACTACTTGTTGCATTTGAGCAAGAACTCTTAGTCATAACTTATGTCAAACTCTCTTCCTATTTCTCCATCCTTTTTCTCCAGTCCGAAACCCACTTCCTTTTTTTCATCATCTTCCCTTGGGGGTTAGGTTATTCCCAAGCTAATAATCTACCCAGGGCCCTTGGAGAGGGATGAAATTCTGGGAAAAATCACAGGAAAGAAAGTGTTCTAACTGATTATATCACTCACTCAACAAACTCAGGTGGGAAGAACAGCTTAAAAATAAGTAAATAGGTGTTTGGCCGTTTTTCTTTCATAAATCCAATTTAAGGGGTTCATGAGAGGGGTGAAATTCTGAAAAATTAATGAAAGAAAATGTCCTGACTTACTCACTCACTCATCATCGCCCAGCTGAAATTATTGAAATTAGAAACATGAAATGTTGGGGTTATGTTCGTTGTATGTTGAAAACGTCCACTAAGGAAGGATTTTTGGGTATTCAGATTCTAAAGAGGTGTTAAGGGGTTGATCTGCATATAATTGAATAACAATATCTCCCGATTGGTTTCCTTGGGGGGATGCGATACTCGGCATATTAACTCATCATTAAGAATAAGAAGACACATTGTGCCCGTTTAGACCGGAGTCCGCACGACCACATATGCATTTTACCAATAATCAGTCAGCACGAGTGTCAAAATATCCCGGAGCGCCAGATGGGTTAAAGCTAATCGCAAAAACGACATCAAATGAAAAAAAAATGCTTTACTGATTTTTGGCTCAATGCAACAATAAGGATAGAAGGAGATTCAATTGGGTATAACACATCCTGTAAAATTATCTCAGTTTATTTTGAATTTAAAATTGACTGCAAAAATGCTCAAAGCAGCATCACTCACGTGTGGCGATCCACACTCCTATTTACACAATATACAGAAATTTCCCAAACACATTTGACAATTATTTTTGGAAACACAAGTCTGATTGTTAGTCCTGTAGACTGTGTTCCAAAATTATTTATGATTAAATCCAGTTCAAATTTAATTGTCTCTACTGGAAATATCGTAGTTCACTGTTTGAATTTTTACATAATATTAACACTCGTAGAATAAATGTTCATAGAATTTTTAACTTTCACTTATTTTTCCAGTTTCAAAAATATATTGTCGAAAAATATTATTATTTCTGAATCAACACAAATTATTTACACATATTAATAACATCTGAAAAGTATTTGACCTTGAGCATAGCATCGAAGAACTGTGCGAAGCACAACAAAAATTAATTGTTCTTCTGACATTAAACATTCGAGAAGTGACTCGATTATGAACTTCAAGTTCCTAACAAAATATATGATTTATGAATCATCAACTTGATCAATAAATTGTTGAACCATTCAACTATTCAATTTTCCACTTGGAATCATTATTATGAAAAATATTTATATTCATGGCCATTTTTAGTAATTTTCACAACTTGCAATTCTTCGACAGAATGCAGAAATAAGAATTGTAGCTTCATATTAAATTCATTTAGTTCATGGCACTAGGATTGAAAACATCCTTCAAATTATTCGTGGTTAAAGAATTATTTTTAATTGGCAGTGGCCCATTCTAATATTTGTGTAAGAACACAATATTACAACAACAACGGCAAAGGTCTTCCTCTGAAGAAGAATAAATTACTATCATGACAAATCCGGGTTCTAGCAAAATCAAAGTCTTAAATGGAATCCGTAAACAAGGTTGAAATAAGAACTGATGGTTTCTAAGAAATAACCTTCGGGTCACTTCATACGACGAAAAGTGTAGTTCCAATACTCCTTCTATAAACCTGAGCCATCGAACCTGCTATTTGATTGATGCTCGAAAAAAACCTCTTCATTCCTGCGACTTAAACATGCGCACCTGGGAATGGCATTTCAACTACTCCACACATATACATTTTCTTCCCAAAATTTATACAATAAATCAAGCCTCTGCTTGTTATCAATACTGGAAGATTAATAAACTGACAAGTTTATTTTATTTTACCATTCAGTTCAACCCGTGAATTTACCATACTTATGAAAATCTTTATTTCACTTTCGAGTGTATTTACGTCATGATTTTATATAAATACAAAAATATCCTATTTGATACAATTATCAATTGCTTCCCGTTTCATGCCTCTCCGTGTTATCTGAAAAATATACTTTGCTCATTGCAAATATCAACTGTTCAACCAGAACTGAAATGTTGGTTGAATGCGGGCTTGCGCTAACCACTCTCCTTCGGAAAATCTCCTGTTCCAAACTAGAAATGATTAAACTACTTCATAGGCTCTCTCTCAATACATATGATTATTATAAAATATAATATCCAAGAATTATTTAGAAAAATTATAAAAATTATTATTATTATTAGTGGATTATTATTATTATTATTTGTTATATTATTTTAAATATGTTTAATTATCATCTCATTATGTGAGAATCCACATGTTCGAACCTTCGAATGTGGAAAAAATATCCATTCCTCAACAAAAATAATTTAACTCAACCTTTACATCGACGGTTTTCCGTGATATCCCTAAAATATGAAATATTCAAATAAATGCTCGAAATGCTCGGTCATCGATCCTAAACTGTTCTGAGTGCTGAAAATACTCAGAATAACTCTAATATGTCTTGCGTAAATCATTGCAAGATTTAAATACGAAGTAAAATAAATGTGTTGGTCATCTGCAGAAAAATAGTTTGTTCCAATTAGCTAGGCATAATATAATTCAAATGTGGCTTACATTTCTTGATGGTCTTGAAGCGTAGTGAACCTGGTCTGTACCAGATTTATCCATAGACATGCCCTATCGGACAAGCATGTATAATCCTTGTATCGGCCGCCATTATATACCCACAATCCGTCTAGTAAGACATAGTGGTAGTATCTCTTGACGTTTGAAGTAACTGTTGTTCCATTTTAATATGGGCTTCTATCAAAGCCATAACAGTTTGCTTAAATGGGGTCAGATCTAAGTGATCTATTCATAAATATGTCAGTTGTAACATAACTCACGGTAATCTTTTCAGTACAAGAAAACGCTGACAATCTAACCAATCAACGGCTGTTCTAAAGATCGTTCCCTGGGCATGGCTTCACACCATCTACCATGCGCGAAGCAACATGTAGTTTCCCTTGCGTAGACTAATGAACACCACCGTGATAGACTGGTCTTCAGTGTACTGATAGATCGAAGTGGTTATTAAGTTACAAACATGAAAACTGACTGAAATGGACTTAAATATCCAAGTATTAGGTTATTACTGGACTGTGACAAAGTACTAATTCTAGACAAAGTCTAGCATATGTCCATGCAGAAATAAAAATATTTCTCCAGTGTCTGTAGAAAAATTTCAATCACCTCAGTGATTCTCCTTGCCGGAAACTTACTAAGTTCCAACTCGTAGCGCAGCACTTTTGTGACTATCACAACTTTGAAAATAACTTCTGCGTAGATCCGGCAACCATGTGCCTTGGCTCAGCGTAGCAGCACCTTGCTAGGCAAGTGCTTGTGTTGAAGTGAGCTACTGATGCTTCGGCCAGCCGGCTTTTATTCAAAACTGTCAGGGTCACGCTGCATCAGCTGATATCTGAAAATCCTCATATCTCTTGTATCCCTGGTCCGATTTACTTGATACTAATTGCATTCTCTTTCATTTGGCCGTGCCAGTAATCTGATCCAAGTCTCAAGTCTCTACTCCGTGGTTAACTATTTAATCAATAAATAGCCTCGACCTCTGCTATTACTCGCTACGTCACTTGACATGCTCTTAGCGGTATATTCTTTCCAATTCCTTCTCGAAGCAATGTAGCGCGATATTCAAATATCTCAACTTTCAAAAGCGGCTGTAGCCTTTCCCTTGATATCTAGGTGTCTGAATCTTGGAATACCCATTCCTAGAGTTGGGCACATTCACCCCACACTAGCAAAAAATAAAAATTGAAAAATTTTTATTTTTCCTATCTACACATTAAATCATCTGGTTCTTGAATAATAAATCTTCAAATTCGATGCATTATAAGTTCCCACGATGTTACCAGTTCGTGTATTAGCGATTTCGTAGCTTCCATTGTTTTTTACTTCCACAATGTTCAAAATCTTTAATTTCACCAGGTTTAATATCAAAAATATCGTGATACTCTTCCAAAATTTTCCCTAGCTCTGGGGACTCCTCCTCAGTGTAGACTTCTCTTCCTTCAGCTTCATGAAAAATCAGAGACCATTGAGCATCTCCCTCGATGTCTTCCTCTTCTTTTCCCTCGAAGTTAATCTCTTCGGTATTCTTGAATCTGATCGTCTCTGTCTTCATGTCTATCACTGCTTGATATTTCTGAATGAAATCCGCTCCCAATATCATGTCAAAAGCCATGTCCTTCATTACTACAAACACATGTCGGAAATCATGTCCTCCAATCGTAATACATAAGTATTGTGTTTTACACAGAGATATTTTATTGGGTATTATTCCTTGGATCTTAATTCCTGATACTGGAATCTCCTCTAAATTCTCTTTGAGCTTCCACAGAATATAAAGCTTCTCACTCACCAGACAAAGCATAGCCCCAGTATCAATCAAAGTATCGACAGGCATACCGAATACTTCGCATGATATGATTGGCATTCTAATTCTTGTACCCATTTCTTTCCGTTCGTCATTCTGTTGAATTAAGTCATCATCCTTTGCTTGCCATTTAATAATTCTGGAAGTGAAAGTGTTCAAAATTCTATCTTCTACTGTGAATTCGAAGTTTTTTTTTTTTTTTCGTTTCCATTCCCCCGGGATTGTTGTGTTCCCGATGGACCTGGTTCATTGGGCCTCTGCTCCAAAAACTTCAAGTTATCTTGGTGTCTTGCTTCCAAGTTTTTCCTCGTCTCCTTGTTGAACTCTTCATTGGACTGACGAGTATCCACATTCCCTCTGTTATTGTAGTTGTTTCTACCATAGTATCTTCTTTCCTGGTACCTTCCTTGATTATCCCGTGGCCTTCTCCATCGAGTATTGTATCGATTTCCACCATCCGGTCTCGCATAAGGCTTGTAACTGTATCTGTTACTGTACTGTTTCCATCCTCTTTTATTGGGATCTTCCCTCGGCGTTTTCTCTTCTCGCCCCTCTCGAATCTCTCGAGGTGTTTGAGAATAACTATCAGCCATAACAGCGTACACAGCGTTGTTATTCTTTCCTCCCTTCTGATGGAAGAATTGAGCGTTCGTATGATCCAGCTTCTGTAATACCTCGTCAAATTGCTCCATATTATAGATGTAAGCAGCGATCAAAGTCCTTTGGACGTCTGCTGGAAACTGACGTATCAATGCAGTAATCAATTCGTTATCTGGCATCGGCGGATCTAAATGTTGCAGTTTAGAAAGCTGTCCAGAAAAGTACGTAGAGTATCGAGTAGGTTGTGACGTCGAGAATCTCTTAGAATATAATTCTTCTCTGACTTGCTGTTGGGTTTCCGGGGACCAAAACTTTTTCAATAACCCACGAGAAAACTCCTCAAAAGTGGTTAGAGTGGATCTAAAAGCTCTAAACCAAAGAAGTGCAGGACCTTCCAAAAACTTCCCTATCACTCAGATCTGTCTTTCTTTAGGGATCTTGGAATCTTTCAGGTAATCCCCTGCTTCTCTCAAAAATTCCACGGGTGTCACAGAATCTCGCCCTGAAAATTTAGAAGGCTTATCCTCTACATTCTTGAATACAGTTATGGGGTTGGATTGAAATACTGTCCTGACCTCATCCTGTCTTTGACTATCAGTTTCTCTAGCTGCTCCTAGATTTATCTGTATCTGTTCCTTTCCCCTTACACTTGGCATTTTCAACAGATGGTCAGACTGTTTCTCGTTCTTGATTTGGGTTTTCATAGCCTCAAGTTCCTTCTGGTTTTCTTCTGCCATTTTCTTAATTGCTTCAGTTTCTTTACAATTCTCCTTGACATCAGTGGATATCTGGTTCATAACAGCCTCGTGACTTTTCAATGACCCTGTCATATCTGATATGTCCTTCTGAGTTGCTTGGATATCTTTGGAAATTACTTGAATATGGGATGACAAAGATTCCCTAATCTCCTTGATTCCTTCTTGGTTCTCCAGCTTGAGTGTGCCTTTAATTTCATTGACAACTCTGGTTTTAATTTCAGTTTGCAATTCATTAATCACACCTTCTCTTATTTATCCCATTACAAGTTCTTTGAATTGTTCTGTCAACCGTTGAACAACTAGAATTCCCATCTCATTACTCTCCTTCTTCACTCTGACTTCTAGGTTGATCATGTCTTCACCAACTTTCCTAAGACCATGTTCTATCCTATCAGCTAAGCTTTGGGATCTTAGATCGGCATCGCGAAATTTATCGTCCATTAAACTTGCGTTAGTAGCTAATGAAGTTTCGAGCTCATGTGTTTTTTCGCATAATTTATTCATTTTACTCTCAAGTGTCATTTTCAAAATTTCGGAATTCTCTTTAAATTTACTCTCCATAGAATTAAATTTACTATTTAAATTTTCTTTCAAGTTACCTTTTAACCTGCTTTCTAAAGAATCAGAATTTTCTTTAAGTTTATTTTCTAAAGAATCAGAACTTTCTTTAAGTTTATTTTCTAAAGAATCAGAATTTTCTTTAAGTTGATCCTTCAAACTTTCTTTAAGTTTATTTTCTAAAGAATCAGAATTTTCTTTAAGTTTATCATTCAAATTTTCTTTAAGTTTATTTTCTAAAGAATCAGAATTTTCTTTAAGTTTCTTTTCTAAAGCCTCTGTATTTTCTTTCATAATGGCTGCTACACGCAGTCCAGCCTCTTTTGAACTCTCCTCCAAACTCCTCATCATCCTCATCATTTCTTCCATAATTTTCAATTATTATTCAAAACTTAGGGGTATACAATATTGGCAAACACAAGCTTATAACTAGAACAAGAAATATGAATAGCTAATTGGAACACTCTAATAAAATGAGATTTGTCCTAATGTCGACGTGATGGAAAAACAAAATTCTCTACTTTTACGAATTACATTTACCACAATATCACAAGAAAAATATGCAAGTTCTCAAATATCCTCCACCTGGATTCTAATAATGCGTATGTCCAGTCATCGAACGTTTACTACTGAATTTACTTGACGCCCTAATGGTTAAGCCATTATCAAAAATAATCAAACCCATTCTAATTATTAACCAAGTTAAATTTTTAATTTTCCCCACTAATTGGGTTTCCTACTAATTTATTCATCCAAACCAGACATCTCTCAACTCCCAAAATATTTCTATAAAAATTATCACAATTTAAATAGGCATGCGATTGACCATGTCTAACTCGAGACCCACGTTCGAAGCCATTTCTCTCTCTATCTTATTTTATGTGCCCGTTTAGACCGGAGTCCGCACGACCACATATGCACTTTACCAATAATCAGTCAGCACGAGAGTCAAAATATCCCGGAGCGCCAGATGGGTTAAAGCTAATCGCAAAAACGACATCAAATGAAAAAAATGCTTTACTGATTTTTGGCTCAATGCAACAATAAGGATAGAAGGTGATTCAATTGGGTATAACACATCCTGTAAAATTATCTCAGTTTATTTTGAATTTAAAATTGACTGCAAAAATGCTCAAAGCAGCATCACTCACGTGTGGCGATCCACACTCCTATTTACACAATATACAGAAATTTCCCAAACACATTTGACAATTATTTTTGGAAACACAAGTCTGATTGTTAGTCCTGTAGACTGTGTTCCAAAATTATTTATGATTAAATCCAGTTCAAATTTAATTGTCCCTACTGGAAATATCGTAGTTCACTGTTTGAATTTTTACATAATATTAACACTCGTAGAATAAATGTTCATAGAATTTTTAACTTTCACTTATTTTTCCAGTTTCAAAAATATATTGTCGAAAAATATTATTATTTCTGAATCAACACAAATTATTTACACATATTAATAACATCTGAAAAGTATTTGACCTTGAGCATAGCATCGAAGAACTGTGCGAAGCACAACAAAAATTAATTGTTCTTCTGACATTAAACATTCGAGAAGTGGCTCGATTATGAACTTCAAGTTCTTAACAAAATATATGATTTCTGAATCATCAACTTGATCAATAAATTGTTGAACCATTCAACTATTCAATTTTCCACTTGGAATCATTATTATGAAAAATATTTATATTCATGGCCATTTTTAGTAATTTTCACAACTTGCAATTCTTCGACAGAATGCGGAAATAAGAATTGTAGCTTCATAATAAATTCATTTAGTTCATGGCACTAGGATTGAAAACATCCTTCAAATTATTCGTGGTTAAAGAATTATTTTTAATTGGCTGTGGCCCATTCTAATATTTGTGTAAGAACACAATATTCCAACAACAACGGCAAAGGTCTTCCTCTGAAGAAGAATAAACTACTATCATGACAAATCCGGGTTCTAGCAAAATCAAAGTCTTAAATGGAATCCGTAAACAAGGTTGAAATGAGAACTGATGGTTTCTAAGAAATAACCTTCGGGTCATTCATACGACGAAATGTGTAGTTCCAATACTCCTTCTATAAACCTGAGCCATCGAACCTGCTATTTGATTGATGCTCGAAAAAACCTCTTCATTCCTGCGACTTAAACATGCGCACCTGGGAATGGCATTTCAACTACTCCACACATATAAATTTTCTTCCCAAAATTTATACAATAAATCAAGCCTCTGCTTGTTATCAACACTGGAAGATTAATAAACTGACAAGTTTAATTTATTTTACCATCCAGTTCAACCCGTGAATTTACCATACTTATGAAAATCTTTATTTCACTTTCGAGTGTATTTACGTCATGATTTTATATAAATACAAAAATATCCTATTTGATACAATTATCAATTGCTTCCCGTTTCATGCCTCGCTGTGTTATCTGAAAAATATACTTTGCTCATTGCAAGTATCAACTGTTCAACCAGAACTGAAATGTTGGTTGAATGCGGGCTTGCGCTAACCACTCTCCTTCGGAAAATCTCCTGTTCCAAACTAGAAATGATTAAACTACTTCATAGGCTCTCTCTCAATACATATGATTATTATAAAATATAATATCCAAGAATTATTTAGAAAAATTATAAAAATTATTATTATTATTATTAGTGGATTATTATTATTATTATTTGTTATATTATTTTAAATATGTTTAATTATCATATCATTATGTGAGAATCCACGTGTTCGAACCTTCGAATATGGAAAAAATATCCATTCCTCAACAAAAATAATTTAACTCAACCTTTACATCGACGGTTTTCCGTGATATCCCTAAAATATGAAATATTCAAATAAATGCTCGAAATGCTCGGTCATCGATCCTAAACTGTTCTGAGTGCTGAAAATACTCAGAATAACTCTAATATGTCTTGCGTAAATCATTGCAAGATTTAAATACGAAGTAAAATAAATGTGTTGGTCATCTGCAGAAAAATAGTTTGTTCCAATTAGCTAGGCATAATATAATTCAAATGTGGCTTACATTTCTTGATGGTCTTGAAGCGTAGTGAACCTGGTCTGTACCAGATTTATCCATAGACATGCCCTATCGGACAAGCATGTATAATCCTTGTATCGGCCGCCATTATATACCCACAATCCGTCTAGTAAGACATAGTGGTAGTATCTCTTGACGTTTGAAGTAACTGTTGTTCCATTTTAATATGGGCTTCTATCAAAGCCATAACAGTTTGCTTAAATGGGGTCAGATCTAAGTGATCTATTCTTAAATATGTCAGTTGTAACATAACTCACGGTAATCTTTTCAGTACAAGAAAACACTGACAATCTAACCAATCATCGGCTGTTCTGAAGATTGTTCCCTGGGCATGGCTTCACACCATCTACCATGCGCGAAGCAACATGTAGTTTCCCTTGCGTAGACTAATGAACACCACCGTGATAGACTGGTCTTCAGTGTACTGATAGATCGAAGTGGTTATTAAGTTACAAACATGAAAACTGACTGAAATGGACTTAAATATCCAAGTATTAGGTTATTACTGGACTGTGACAAAGTACTAATTCTAGACAAAGTCTAGCATATGTCCATGTAGAAATAAAAATATTTCTCCAGTGTCTGTAGAAAAATTTCAATCACCTCAGCGATTCTCCTTGCCGGAAACTTACTAAGTTTCAACTCGTAGCGCAGCACTTTTGTGACTATCACAACTTTGAAAATAACTTCTGCGTAGATCCGGCAACCATGTGCCTTGGCTCAGCGTAGCAGCAACTTGCTAGCCAAGTGCTTGTGTTGAAGTGAGCTACTGATGCTTCGGCCAGCCGACTTTTATTCAAAACTGTCAGGGTCACACTGCATCAGCTGATATCTGGAAATCATCATATCTCTTGTATCCCTGGTCCGATTTACTTGATACTAATTGCATTCTCTTTCATTTGGCCGTACCAGTAATCTGATCCAAGTCTCAAGTCTCTACTCCGTGGTTAACTATTTAATCAATAAATAGCCTCGACCTCTGCTATTACTCGCTACGTCACTTGGCATGCTCTTAGCGGTATATTCTTTCCAATTCCTTCTCGAAGCAATGTAGCGCGATATTCAAATATCTCAACTTTCAAAAGCGGCTGTAGCCTTTCCCTTGATATCTAGGTGTCCGAATCTTGGAATACCCATTCCTAGAGTTGGGCACAACATGTCTGAGGGTTTTTCGATGTAGCGTATATTATGAGGTGTATGTGTGAAAAGTGGGGGTTGAAGGATTCCTAACGGAGCAAGTATCTCTTAAAAGACAGAGGCATAAAGTATGAAACTCAGGGGGAAAAATCAGCTTGAAAAAAGTTAATTGGTGGTCGACCGTTTTTTTCATAAATCCAATTTAAGGGGCCTAGGGGGATGGGTGAAATTCTGGGGAAATAAGTCCACTAAGGAAGGATTTTTGGATATTCACTCATCATCCCCCAGCCAAACATATTGCAGTTAGAAACTTGAAATTTTGGGGATATGTTCGTTGTATGTCGAAAACGTCCACAAATGATGGATTTTTGGATATTCATGTTCTGAAGTGGTATTAAGGGGGTTAAACTTTCATTTCATTGATTAACAATATCTCACGGGTTGTTTCATTTGGGGATGTGATATTCGGCATATAAATTAATCAGTAAAGATAAGCAGACATATGTCTAAGGGTTTATCGATATGATGTATATTATGAGGTGAAAGGGGTGAAAATTGGGGGTTGAAGAATTCTTAACGACATAAGCGAGAAGTTTGAAATTCAGCGGAAAAATCCGCTTAAAAAAACAAGTAAATAGGTGTTCGACCGTTTTTTTTTTTCATAAATCCCATTTAAGGGGTTCATGGGGAGGGGTGAAATTTTCAAAAATAAATGAAAGAAAATGTCCTGACTGACTCACTCACTCACCATCTCCCAGCCAAAATTATTGAAGAGTTTGAAACTCAGAGGAAAACAATCAGGTTAATAAAAATATAAAAAATAATTAAATAAATAGGTGTTCGACCGTTTTTTCATAAATCCAATTTAAGGGGCCCATCGGGAGGGGATAAATTCTGGAAGAAAAACGTCCACTAAGGAAGGATTTTTGGATATTCACTCTCATCGACCAACCAAAACTATTAATGTTAGAAGAATGATATTTTGGGGATATGTTTGTTGTATGTCGAAAACGTCTACTAAGGAGGGATTTTTGAGTATTCAGGTTCTAAAGGGGTGTTAACGGGGTTAAACCTGCATTTCATTGAATCACAATATGACACGACTATGACGCGAGCGACACCGCGGGTACCTGCTAGTATATATATATATAAATCAATGTTACGAGATAGTTTGTCTGTTTGTCCGTCTGTCTGTCTGTCCCCTATGCGTTCATATACCATTCATCTGATTGCGATGAAATTTGGGTGAGTTGTTGTGTGCGCTCCAGGGAAGGTTTCTGGCTACAAGTTATTTATGAAATACAAAAGGGCGAGGGACTTATCAGGAACCCTTAAATCCCACAGTAGCTCAATTGCACAATCTGTATCCTTATCACACCGCGATGCAAGGTGTGATAATAGCTTGCTCATTCATCGCGAGGAGACTGTCAGTAGCCCGCCGTGTTATCTGGTATCGCTGTCTATTTCAATACAGTTCACGCCACGGTTTTCGGCCGGGGGTTCATTATTATTTTCTTCCTTTCCGTCTTTAATTGGCATTGCAACGCATGTCGGGAATAGTTAGTATCTATACATATAACAAGTAGTTCCGTGACGAACTAAAGAGCCTACTTTTCTTAAAATTTAAATTCATGCCAATCTATATAGACTTATCTAGAATAATGACGAAATCAAGTTGGTAATACTAACATTTCTGAGTACTGCAGTTTGAAATGCACCTGAATTAGTGTAGCCTAAGAGTAACTTACTACAGTTGGCAGCCCTGGTGACTCTGAATATATTCTTAGTTCCATTTCTTAAGGTATAGAATGCACATACAAAATTTGGTTGAGGTCTAATGGATCGTATGGACGTTACATGCTGTTTGATAACGAATTTATCAGTGCGCGTAAAATCTTGTTGGGAACCATGTCATGTACTAGTATGTGATGCTCAGAATTAATCTGAAATATTACGATCTACAGGGTCTTTCAATCAAGGTGCAGCCAGCCCAGCGCTCTAGGTAGAACGTGCAGCTATAAAGGTCAGACGAGCATATCGCAGCGCGCTGCTTTCAGAGCATATGCCATAATTACGATAAGGAAGGAAGTGCTGTGGATTGATGCTTGGGACTCTCGACCCTAAGCTCAGCGAGCTGCCGGCGGCGCGTAGAGGCAGCTCGCTGAGCTTAGGGTCGAGAGAGCACCCGTACAAATCTCATGTAAATAACGAGTACACATAATAACACATAATCAAAGTAAAATAATTACCCACCTTTTCACAGAAGATGTTGAAAATGTCCTCCACCTGCATCTACACATTTCTGGCATCGTCTAAGTAATTTTCATTTACACGCTTCAGTTCGTCTACCGAGATAGCCTCAATTTCTTTGGTTATATTCTGTTTGATTTCATCTAGAGTGTGAGGGTTTGTTGCATAAACCTTATTTTTCAGTTTTCCCCATAAATAAAAATCGCAAACCCTAAGATCTGGGGATCTTGCGGGCCACAATGGTTTACTAATAACCTTGTTGTCGAAAATTTCCTCAATTAAACCTAATGACTCGTTAGCCGTATGCGCAGTTGCAGAGTCCTGCTGGAAATATCCAGATTGGCATTCAGTGTCCGTCAATTGTTTAAAAACTGGCACGAGAATGTCATCCCTATATCTATGCCCAGTGATTGTGGTTTCAAAAAATATAGGCCCTATTATCCTGTCTGCAGTTACTGCCGCCCACACTCCCATTTTCACATCATGTAGGGGTGTTTGATGTATGAAATTAACAGGTTTTTCTGAAGACCAGTACCTGTTATTCTGACTTGAAATATGTCCACTTAAATGGAACCATGCTTCATCAGAGAATATTATTAATTTCGGATCAAGTACCCCATAATCAACACCCCTTAAAACCCAGTTACAAAAATTTACCCTGCTCTCATTAACACGTGGAAGCAACTCTTGAACAACAGTAATCCTGTATGGTTTCAATTTTAACATTTTTGTAGCCCGCCACGCTGAGGTAATCGAAATTTGTTTTTGCTGCAAAAGTTGTTTGAGCGATTTTGTAGGAGTCCGTTGTAACATTTCCCCTACCTCGCCTAATTTCTCCTCAGTAAGCACTCGCTTTTTTACTCTTCGTTTTCCAACCAGAATCGAACCTGTGCTTCTAAATTTGTTGACAAGTCTTCTAACAGTTTCTCTATTTGGAATGGTCGCACCTGGGAATTTTCCTATATACCGCCTTCTAACTTATCTACAGGAATTCGTCAATACATAAGTGTTGTACATGAAAATCTTTTGTTCTAATGTGTACGCAGGTTGAGGCATTATTGAACCAATAGGCTTTAACACTTAGCAATAACACGTTATAAAATTTTGGAACACAATAACAATTAATCAATAACCATTAACCACTAACACGTACACACGTTATAAACTTATAACACTTATAACATTAAATAGGCTATAAACGAAATAGCAAAGTCAACTTTACTCGGTAAACCCTGCATTGCAACTGCTCCAGCACTGCGAAGTCCCGCGCTGCTCCGAAACAGCAATCCAACAGCACTTCTTCCTTATCTTAATTATGACATATGCTGTGACAGCAGCGCGCTGCGATATGCTCGTCTGACCTTTATAGCCCCACGTTCTACCTGGAGCGCTGGGCTAGCCGCACCTTGAGTGAAAGACCCTGTATTATAGTACGGTATTTATAAATTTATTATAGAGCCAATTTTGAATAAAATCCATTTGTTAGTGTAGAAGTTACATGTAATTAAAATTGAAACTTTCAGAAAGCTTAGAATCATGTTGGCAGAACTGTGGTATATTAGTTACTCCAAATTAATCTAGAATGGCAGGTAGCCTACTACTGCTCGGGTCTAAGCTGCGTGAACCTGAGAGGAATGTGCATCGCGGACTATGAGAAGTGGTGTTGACGAGTGATGAGGTTTCCCGGTCCGTGCATAGTACAGAGCCAAATGGATTAGTCGGTGATTCACTCACTAATTCGTGACACCACAGTGGTTTGACCAACGGCCCTATGTTAGCAGTATTGTAATAGAAAGGAATACCAGATAGCACGGCGGACTGTTGACAGACCCTTCTCTTCTCGCCTGACCCTTCCCTGCTCTTTCTCCTCACCCCGCAAGTTCACAGAGCTTGGACCCGAGCAGTATGTGAGCAAATTTTAGAGCTGATGACTTGCATATTTTCTGATATATTAATATGAGGATTAAACAAATAGATATAGCATTTATTAACAGTTGGCAGCCCTGCTGGTTCTTACGAATACGCATAGTCATAAATGTTATGGTACACAAAGCACTTACGAAATTTGGTTGAAATCAATTGGTTAGTATAGAAGGTAAATGCATTTAAAAACTGGACCTATCAGCAGGCTTAGAATCGTGTTGGCAGCACTGATGTATATAAGTTTCACCAATATAAGGTAGAGTGTCAGGTACTATACGTGAGCAAAGTTTAGAGCTGTTGACTTGCATACTTTCTGATATATTGATTTTAGGATGAAACAAATAGAGAGAGCATGTATTAACAGTTGGCAGCCCTGGTGGCTCCTTAGAATACGTACAGTTATATATGTTGTGGTACACATAGTACATACGAAATTTGGTTGAAATCCAATCGATAGTATAGAAGTTATATGCATTTAGAAATTGGACCTATCGGCAGACTTAGAATCATGTTGGCAACACTGGCATGTATAAACTTCTGAACATTAATCTGGAATGTCATTATCTACAGTATATGTGTGCCAATTTTGGAATTTATTTATTTATCGTATGGCATACATGAAAATTATTTACAATTTAACATCAAGTTCCGAAACGTAATGAAGTGCCTGTGGTGTCCCTAGGAAGAAGTCGCTGAAGTCACCACCGTATGATGTTTGTGGGCATTCCTGAACTAGGTGCCGAACAGTCTGGCTTTCAGCACCGCACTCGCAACATGACGAAGACTTTTTCCTCCACTTGTACAGGAGATCGCCGCATACACCGTGATTGGTCCGGATTCTATTTAATTTTGACCAGGTCTTTCTGGGCTGAGTGAACCCTGGCACCTGCTCAGTTATGCATGGCATTACTGTACTCTCTGGAGGGGCAAACGAATTCCAATCAGAAGACCATCTCTCAATCAGGTTGAATTTGTTAGTTGCAAGATTCTCCGCTGTGCAGATAGGTGGATGTCTTGAACGTAATCGTTTCACATGTAGATCACCAATGTCTCCATGGATTGGTAGTTGTTTGTTGGTCTGGATCTTTCTATATTCTCTTATCAAAATGTTGCATCGCCGCAAATGAGGAGGTGGGATGTGGCTGAGAATAGGAAGCCATTGTGTAGGAGTTGACATAATTGTTCCTGTTATCATGCGCATGGTGTTATTCAATTGTACATCTATTAATCTTACATGCGGACTATTTATCCACACAGGAGCGCAATACTCAGCAACAGAATAAACTAAACCTAGAGCTGAGCAACGGAGAGTAGTTGCGTTGGCACCCCAAGTGGTGCCACATAATTTCCGTAAGATGTTGTTTCTTGTCTTCATTTTGGCAGAAGTTATTCGTAGGTGTTCTTTGAATGACAATGTTCTATCCAGTGTTATACCCAAATACTTGGGATGTCTGTTATGGCGAAGGAGGATGTTATTGAAGTAAACCGTAAGTTCCCTTGTTGCCATTTTATTGTTCAGGTGGAAGCAAGCAACTTCGGTCTTAGTTGTGCTTGGCTGAAGTCTCCATTTGCGAAAATAATCTCCCAGTGCAGAAAGATCATTTGTCAGCGTCTCTTCTGTACTTTCGAAACATGGATCTCGAGTAGCAATTGCCCAATCGTCAGCATATCCAAACTTCCTTGATTTTGTGGAGGGCAAATCTGATATATAGAGGCTGAACAAGAGTGGGGCAAGCACTGATCCTTGAGGAAGTCCATTATTTAATTTACTTGGTTTGCTAATTTCACTGCCCATGATGACCTGGAAGCTTCTATCATTCAGCATGTTGCTTACAAGACGAGCCAGTGTCTTACAAGGGATAACTTGAAGTAATTTATAAATTACACCCTCTCTCCAAACAGTGTCATAAGCTGCCTTAAGGTCTATAAATGCTACTGATGTTTTCTGGCGATTCTGGAACCCTGCCTCAATATAGGTGGTTAAGGAGAGAACTTGGTCCGTGCAACTCCGTTGTGGTCTAAATCCTGCTTGTTCTATGGGAATTACTTCCAGCACTTTTGAAGCGATTCTGTTCAAGATTAGTCTCTCAATTAACTTATAGCATAATTTTGGAATAGTTCGCATGCATAACTTCTGAGATATCCAACATAGAGCTCCAATTTCAATTGCGATTTTTCAGCAGCTGGTAGCACTTACGTCAATTTCAAATATGGCCGTGAGATATTCGAGTATAGATCTTTATCCTTAGCAAATTTGGTTTCGATAGCTGAAACCGTTTAGGAATTGAATTGGGGACACACACACACACACAGACAGACAGACAGAAGGACAGACATACATACATTTTCCCGGATCGATCTCATAAGTCTACTTTTTCCTCATTTTTGCAAAATGAGAAAAGTAGGATAAAATCAATGCTATGGGATAGTTTATCTGTCCCCTATGCGTTCATATACCATTCATCCGATTGCGATGAAATTTGGGTGAGTTGTTGTGTGCACTCCAGGGAAGATTTCTGGCTACAAAATATGTATGCAACACAAAAGGGTGAGAGACTTGACAGGAACCCTTAAATCCCACAGTAACCCAATTGCACAATCTGTATACTCATGACACCGCAATGCAAGGTGTGAGAACGGCTTGCTGATTCATCGCGAGGTGACATGAGGAGGCTGTCAGCAGCCCGCCGTGTTATCTGGTATCGCTGTCTATTCCAATACCCTTAAATCCCACAGTAACCCAATTGCACAATCTGTATAGTCATGACACCGCAATGCAAGGTGTAAGAACGGCTTGCTGATTCATCGCGAGGTGACATGAGGAGGCTGTCAGCAGCCCGCCGTGTTATCTGGTATCGCTGTCTATTCCAATACAGTTCTCACCACGGTTTTTGGCCGGGGTTCATTTATTATCTTCCTTTCTGTATTTGATTAGCATTACAACGCATGCCGGAGTCATGAATAAGAGTTAATAACAATAACAATGAATGTTGCTACTATATAGACAATTGTCTCATTCGTGCATTTCCTTTCCACATAAAATCTATTGAACCCTTATTGATTTGCCGATCAATAAGTCTTCATGATTTTTATTATTATTATTACTGATGGAAAGGCAGTACATGTTGAAGTTGACAAAGGGGAGACAGATAGTGTGTCGCAATTATTGCAACAGGAGTAGCGTGGTAGTTATTCCTGACGATGACCGGTTAAGCCGAGTTCAAGGACAAATTCGGTATGAACGCGCATCCGAGTCGGCGTCATTATGGGCGTGCCAGAAGTGAAGTTCCAACCGATACACGATTGAATCAGCAAATCAGGAGAGAGGACGCCTAAGCCACGCGGAGAGTGGCGTACCTTAAAAAAGGGCGCTAAAACACGTGTCTGAAGAACCGCCGATGCGATATAATTCCGCATAAGTCCAATGAGACGTTTGGATGAAAAGAAGAAGATTGATACTAGTCCCAAGTCTGTGAGTTGAAAACTGCGGATTATTTTCACAGATTGCCCCCACTCCACCCCGTTCTGTCAGTCTCTAATAAATTGATCGGTGTTGAGCTGTTTGAGACACAACTTTATCGAGCTCTGGTGAGCAACCTTCACACCAGTTTGAGTCACGATTTATCAAACTCTAGTGAGCATACTTCACGTCTGTTTGGACAAACATTTTATTTTGTGCTCAAGGGAGCAGAGTGCACGCTTAGCGGAGGGGATCTCTAGTCGAGATAAGCGCTACGCGGTAGACATAATTTGAGAGACTCGTTAAAAGCCAGTTGCGTGGTGAACGAAGAGTGTAAATTTATGTACATTTTGTGTTATATTTTGTGTGACGTATATGTGCGTGTGATTAAGCAAATGCTGAGATAGGGCCAGTTCTACGTTGAGTAATCGCCTAGGACTTTATTGTGAGTGAAAGTCAGTAGCTCATAGCGATTCTAGCTAGGCAAACTATTAACTTGGAACATTTCTTTCCAAGAAGCAACGCCAAGATGTCTCCTGGAAGGTCGATTGGTGGAATGAAGTGCTACGCCTCTACCAATACGTCGACAATGGACGAGTAGATTTCCCGTAGGGAAATGCCTTGGGATGGAGGTTGAGTTCTACAAGCTGCACGGTGATGTACAAACCATTGATTTATTCAATATGTAACTAGATTAGACGCGAGAACGTTGTAAATATTTTATTCAATGTTTTTCCTGTATTTAGATTTATTTTTGTGCGCCGACACTGTTGTATTTAAATGTACGTTGGCACGTGGCCAAAGTGTTTGTTTGATTGTATATTTTTCTCATGAGTCATATTTAGTATGCACGGCGTGTGTATTTTGATTTTATCCATGCGAATGCGAAACTCGTCAAGGTCGATAAGTGGTGCTTTATTCAAATTCATTTTTTAGTAGGAAAAGGGGGTAAAAGTTGTTAGATGTTTTGCGATCAGGTTTTTATTCTTACTAGGGTTGCCGAGAGCAACAAATTAAGATGTCACTAGAACACCTTAGTTCTATATTTTTTGAGGTTTTTTTTTTTAGTCCTTTTCAGGTTCTTTAGTCACGGACTAGATTGGGAGCGCAAGTCGGTGGAAAATATTTTATGTCCTTTATTTCAGGTTTCTGTCAAACCCATACGTGTGATTCTGGTGTGTGTATTGTGTCAAAGTGTGTGTATTGATTCTTCGTGATGAGGGGTAGGATGTGCCTACCGCCCTCATAATATTGTGGTTGTATTTTATGGAAATGCAGAGCGCTCTCAGAGACTACTGTACCTTGTCCAGTGCTGATTCTTGGATTTCCGTGGGAAATGCTATGATATTTTATTTTGACACACACACGTATATTATGTGCTTCTGGGAGCACGCTTCTTCGAGACTCGAACCAGTGCCACGGCAGGTCGAGGTTATTGACACGTGGGTTGACAGATGTGCAGATTCCACTTTGCGCCCGTCTATGTCTGGTGATTCATCGTTTAGGCAGTCCAGCTGACCGACTGACCCCTGTAAGCTATCTGCAGCAAACCTGTTCTTTTAATGGTCATTGGATCATAATTTAATTGGGAGTTCGCCATGTCCGTTACGAATTACCGCATATCGTATGAAATGAAATATTTGTTTTATGATGTAAATTTTGGCTTTGAGCCTAGTGATTTCTAAGACTCATTTCATTGTTAGATTTGTCTGTTATGACACCGTTGGGTATTTTGTATTTTCTTGTAAAAATGGCAAGCGGCCATATGTGTATTTTTCTTGATTGGTCACGTGTTAATTTACTTGTGTTGATTTGAAAAGTCCTAGTTTTAGGCGTTAATGTTGTTTGCTACGGCAGTTCTTTGATTCCAATTTCACGCGGAAATTATTTTTGTTTTATTTAGTGTAGGAAGTGTCTGATTAGTTTAATTAGTGTTTAGTTGGTTCCCCGTGTCTGTCTAGCTCTAAGACAATGCAGATTCGTCCCCTGAAGGTTTACTGGATGGTAACGAATCACGCATTAATTTGTACACATCGTAACGCATGTAGAACAGCCGCACACGCACATGTTATTGTAGTAACTTGGGACATTTGGCCCAGATGTTTACGATCTCTCCTGAGATTAGGCCTAGTTTGGCAGTTATTTAATTCAAGTGGGAGTCATTTGGGAGACCTTGTTTTGTTTTATTTTTGTTGTAAATAGTGTAAATTTGTTGATCTGTTATTAAATTCATATGTTTTAATCCTGGTATTCACTTTTTCCTGCATGTTATTTTGTTATATGTTACCCTGCATGTTATAAGAAGCGCTTAACAACAACTTTACGAAATGGACTGTTACACCCCCCGAAACTGAGTCTCATATGCTTCTTTGCAAGGGTTCATATATCAAAAATGGCGCTCAATGTGGGGATTGTTGTTGTTGTTGCTTTGTTGACCTCATACTTATTTCGCTGAGAAATGATGCCAGGTCAGCAGGACAAGAGTAAATTCAGTAAATTGAGGCGAAGTTGTACCGCCATGTGTATTAGTAAAATCACTGAGTTCTTAAAGTTAGAAATGTTGAACAAGGTTAGAAGTTGATATTGTATTTGTTGTTAACTTGTTCTGGCGCCGGGCTTAAAATTACAAAATTTGCATATTTAGTGAACTCAGTCAAAAGCAGGAAGGTGTTGCCTTACTTAACATTTAATTAACTTCGGTTAATTAAAGTGTTGTTCGTAAATTCTGTTAGTTAGGAATTTAAAAGCAGATCACAAGGGAGTTATTTGGTTGTTTGGAAATAAGAGTCATTATTCAGTAAGATTTTGAATACTGAAAATTTATTTAAATTAGAATCAATGTAATATTTAAATATCAAGACACGTGTGTGTGTACGACTGAAATCCCATTGCATGACCCTATTTTCTCAGAATATATTTGTGTGTTTTGCGATGGCTAGCAGCGAGGAGATGAAAGTGTTGTTGGAGCAGTTGTCTGTGCAAATGTCTGCAAAGACGGAGGAACAGTTAAAAAGCATGAAGGAGGAGATAAGTGAACATAGTGATAAACAATTACAGGACGTGAACAGTAACATTACGGTGCAATTGCAGATTCAGAAATTGGATGGTGACAAACAATTACACGAGTTGCGTGAACAGAATGATAAACAATTACACGAGTTGCGTGAGCACAACGATAAGCAATTAAATAACATAACTACTCAATTACGTGAACAGAATGATAAACAGTTAGTTGAACTAAACCACAAGTTATCGGAGCAGGCAACCTTACAAACAGTTCAATTAGAGAGGATAACACTTGAAATAAATCAGAGCACTAAAGTAGAACTAGAGAAACTGGCAGGAGTGGTGGCAGAAAATAATTCGAGGCAGTTAGGAGAAATTAAGAAACTAGAATCCAAATTTGACGACAAACTAGTACAGTTAGATGGAATGGTAGCCGCCAAATTGAAACAAATCGAGACAGCATGCGTGAACAACACGGCAGGGATCAAAAGCACGCAGGATGAATTACAGGGGCAATTCAACAGAATAGAGGCGAAGAATGTAAACATACAGGAGCAGATTAATTCAGTCGACAACAATGTGTTAGGATTGATAAAAGAACTTGACAAACTGGAGATAAAAACGGAGAAAGAACGGATGCACTTGTGCGAAAACCTGGAAGACCAGTTAACTAGAAATCAAGAGAAAATACGAGAAGAGGTAGGAGAACAATTAATTAAAACTCAGCAGCTGACACAAGAGCAAATAGGGGAACAGCTTGAAAAGAATCAGGAGAGCAATGAGGAAAAAATTAATAATTTGAAGAGTAGGATCCGGAAAGATTGGGAACAGCAGGTGAATGAGACTAAAGGAGATAGGCTGACTATATTAAAGCGGCTAGGCGAGTATAACTCTAGAATGCAGGCTCTGGAGGAAAGTATGAAGTCCAAGCTCCAAGAACACGCGGACCTCATCGTTAAGAATGAGATAAGATCTTTAGAGAATGCCACTTTATTCTCTTCAGAAAATTCAGTAGGGAAACATGGAAGTATTGGAAGTCCGGAGGGGATGAAGCTAGCTCAGGATACGAGCCGAGGTCAGAGTAAAAAGATAACTTGCGACACATTCCAAAATTACAGAGGGGAGACGTCAACTCCACAACCTGGTCTGGTACCTGCCCAAGTCATACAAGTAATTAGGGGGAACGAGTTTAAACCCAACAAATTCAGGGAAAATTCTGGATATACTCCAAAAGCATTTTTGCGCCAGCTGGATGATTACTTTAATGACCAACACGTCAGTCCCGCAAAACAGCTGCGCCTGGTGGAGAAATTTTTAGAGGGCCCAAGTTTAGTCTGGTTTCAAAGCTTCAAGTATACGTTTAATGACATGGCCCAGTTTAAAGAGGCATTTTTGAGGAAGTTCTGGAGTCCTTCACTGCAGCAGGGGTTGAGGATGGACTTATATACCAGAAAATACCATAGCACACACCCTACAAGGTTTTCTGAGTTCTTTAGTCAACAGCTAGTAAAATTCCGCGATTTTGACGAGCCGCCTTCTGAAGAAAACATGGTTTTAACTATCGGCAAGCAGCTTCCGATGAACATACAGCAATTTTTAGTGGCAGGAAATATCAAAACCGCAGTTCAGGCCGAGGAGATACTTCGCCACTTGGATGAAACGAGTATGGTTAGTCCGCAGACCGGGAGACGGAATATGGAGTGCGTGAACACTGCAGAAGTAGTTCAAGGGCATCAAAACGGTCAAAGTCAGAACAATAAGACGAAGACACAATCCACCAGCACACAATTTACGCCCAGATGGCAGGAGTTCGACAGTCGAAACCAATATAATAATAATAATAACAATAGGAACTTCCAAAATCGCCGTGATAATTATAACAATAATCAGAACAACAATCACAATCAGAGGACGTACCAGCGAGAAAATACTAACTGGAGAGGACACCAAAGGCAGGATAGACCATACCAAAGGAACGAGGACGGCAGATAGAATAATCAGAGGAATTATCGGCAAGATAGCCAGGGAGATTATCGTGATGAATGGAACAAGCGTTACGCTGAGTCGCAAAAATATCTGGACGAATTAAATGCAGAAGAAGAAACAGAGAAAGAGAAGTGGGGACGAGCCATGAAAAACAGAAGAAATCCCGACAATCAGAGTAACGAGGATGCAGAAAAGGTGACAAGACAGGAGGAGACGCGGAAAAATAGCAGAAGAAATTCGCGGGACGAAGTTTCAGGCAAGAGTCTGGAAATATGGTAAAGAAGACGGTAGCAGAAGAAGACGGTAGCAGAAGAAGATGGGAGAAGAGGAAGATGGGAGAAGAAGAAGAAGAAGAAGGGAACCATTTGATGAATAATAAGGTCAAGGAATGCAGAATCCAATCGCAAATTTAATTTGAGAACCCACACTCAAATGTACGTGGCTACGTGGTACCTGGGAGGAGCAAGCTTTGTTTGTAAACATAGACGGCAGGTCTGGCAGAAGTTGTAATTGTGTGAGTGAGAGGGGGAAGGTCTAGCGAGACTTGTGAATGACATTGCAGCAAGAAGCGTGCACACTAATTGGGACAGTGGAATGCACACTCAGGCAGACGAGCGAGGTACTTAAGTGATGTTATCTATACTACCTTTTGCAAGTTGAATTTAAGGGACCATTTAACACCGAAACTGGGGAAATGCATAGATAATAAACTTCTTCAAAGCACGATTATACAGAGTTACCAAAGGATCATTTCCACTTAGCTGATAGCCTCGAGACGTTCTAGAAGACCTCTGATGATTCTTTCATTTTATAATTATTTCATATATCAAGAATTCTCAACTGTGAGACAAAATGCCGGAATCTCGCCGTGTTTCCTCAACATTTATAACTTCGAAGATCAATAGATAATAAACAACACGTAATATTTTCAATAGAACTGCCGGTAGTGGTAATTATGTCGGCTCAGCATCTTATATCTCTCCTCGTCATAACAATTCCGGCGCGATAACAATCGCCGAAGTCGAGTTCCTTCGTTATATATGGATTCTCCATCGCGGGCGTCTTCCTTTTCCAAGACATGCCGAAATTACGATCACTTAGATGTTTTACTAGTGACCGCTAGATGGAAATAGCGTCGAACGGATCTTAAAATTGTACCGTACCATTCATAATAGCCACAATAATAACCCAACGTCTACATGCGCGTGCTTAACAATGCGTTTTCTCAAAATATTTACGACAGAGCTTCTTCATATATGCTTACAGTAGTATGCAGTAGGCCTACTTCAAAGAATTAATCTTTACAGCATTAATTATCATGGAATAATGATAATTATAAACCTCATACACCTCTCTGATCAATCTTAAACGTTTCTGTCAACAGACATGAATTCTTTCTCATAAAACAGTGTCTTTTCATAGTCCTCTTTTCAAAATAATACTTGTTCAAAGTAGTTCCACAAATAGCAAATAATAATTGTATTTCGTTCTTTCAATAACGAAACCTTTGCTTTAAATCTGTCACATATTCTTATAGAATTCTGTTCCAATTATCTGTTAGCTGTTATCGTCTGCTAATACAAATCTGACGATAAATTATCCAAATCTTTTCAAACAAATCTAAATATCAAAATCCCAAGTTAAAGTCTAGCTATCTATTCCTATAAAAACAACTTTCCTAAAAGAATCCTGATGAGTCATAAAAATGTCCAACGTGGAAATTAAATCAAAAACAAAAATCTAAAATTCGACCAAGATCCTAAATAAATAAAAATCTACTACGGTACTGAAAAATACCAAAAGCGTCGGAAAACAATTTCCTAATCCAAATTCAAAATTACGAAGCCGAAAAATACTCAAAAACGAAGAATACAAAAATATTGAAAATGTTTCTCATGGAGATTCAAAATATTCTACATCAAAACTACATAATTAATCTTCTTTCTACCTTGTGATGGCTTCAGCTGCAGATGTAAGATATATCCAAAGATATACCGATTCGCCTCCTGATGTCCTCTTCTGGTTTTACCTCGTTCTCTCTAGCCATTTGAACTCTATCTCCGAGTTCTAGATCTGGACTCGAACTGGTTTCGCACCGCGTTGTCCCTAGTTCTGGAATAGAACTGGGCAATGAACTGGGATGGCCCTAGTTCAGACATCTTCTGTTCTTCTTAATGCTGCCTGATGTTCTTGAAGTTAATTATAATTATGTATCTTCATCGAGAGAATAATTTGGTGATGTTTAATTCTCGTGTTGTCGATGCATTTTGAGTATCTAAGTTACTCCAGAATTTTCCATAGTTATAGGCATTCAATGTTATCTGATTACTGTTGGAATTTCCTTACCCTGAATGTAGAGCTCCCCTCTGCATATTTACTCAGTCATCTCAGCCTTCATCTCAATGTCGAATAGCGTTCCTCTCGATGCGGGAATGAATTTCATTTTTCAAAGAATTTATAAAAATAGTCGATCAAAATTCTCTTCCAAGACTCCGCCGAAATATTTGTATCGCTTGACAATAGCGTTGTAAAATATATGCAAATTCGAAGAAATTGTTGTGTTATCGTAGAATGCTTTGTCTGTAGTAATTTTCCGAAATTTCGAATAATAAATTTAGTAATTGTTCAAGTCCAACTTTCACAATATCTCACCGTCTTCTCGCTGGTTTGCGCTGGTAGAAATGTTTTGTGCTCTCTTTAGAACTGGTAATCGCTTCTTCATTGGTTGAAATATCACAAGTTCAACTATGCTAATATCACAGTGCGCCTTTACGCTGTAGGTTGACCGTGGATGCCTCTACATTCGCCGTAAAATACTATATAACCGTAGGACCGTGCCTGGACTCGATCTCGACAAGTACGTCTGCCCTCTTCAAACATTCAGAAGTAACCAGCCTCGTTCAGAATGGTGCGTTCCCCTTCCACAACAATGTCGCTAGCGTCCTTTGAAAAATCGAGGGAATGCTGGCGCTCAAGCTTCGTAAAATATTAATATCATCTATGTTGTTCCCCTTAACTTAATCAAATTTCGAAAATGTGACAAATAATTATCGTACTAATTTTCCTCTATTCTCGGTGAATTCAAATATCTTCTGGTACTTCTATAGTAATTATTATTGTCTAAATACTTCATCGTTTCATCTCGGAATTCCTCAACATTTCATCGAGTCACGTGGTCTACCCATCGCTGCGAGCGCGCACTAGGCTCGTGACGCAAATCATGCTTTTTTTTTAATAATTGGCCGCGCGTGTCAATTCTTCTCATCTATTTTTGTAGACGACCTGTGTTGACCGCTTGATTGATAAATTTCGATTGTCTCCTCACCACTCAACTGAATTCTGTGTGTCAAGTTTCTTTATAGGACGGTGTCATAGAGCTGGAACGTTCTGAAGCCTCGTATCAATTTCCAGCTACTGTAAATCTCAGCGTATAATGCATATAATTAAAATATCTAAATCTTATAATTTCACGCAGGAAAATCAGGGCTCATCACCCAATTTCCTTCCCAATCCTACACCCTATTCCAAGTACACACAGTCACTAAGAACGCAGATACACGGGGCTGATGAGAACGATGTCCCAAGCCCCTAAATGAAACAACATGGACATACTTAAATATCCCATCACTAAATTGACAAGATCTGGCATGCAGGCACTTACGCAGGTGAAATTATGGAGGCACGTTTTTGATCACTTACCTCCAGTGGCGGATCCAGAGGGGACACCAGGGGCAAGTGCCCCCCCCCCGAAAAACCAGTTGTCTGCTACATTGATATTGCCGATAAAAATGATTGTTTCAGCAAACTGCACTGCAAGTAAAATCTTTGCTGTATTGCCTGCATTCATGAATGTGGTCAATGTTTGTTATCATTAGGGTTCGGAAGTTTAAAACCTAAAGAAGTACAAAATATGCAAGCAAATATGCCCTAAAAGCTAGCTAAATATGTCCTAAAAACTATAAAATATGACCTATAAAACTATGAAATATGTCATGAATTTTTGGGGTAGGTAGAGTATCACTAACATACAGTAAACGTCTTAAGTGCCAAAACGTGATCAGCGATTATACACCAGATTTTAATCATACAAACTGACAGAGAGCTACAGTACATTAAAATTTTCAACATTCATTCAGTATCATATCCTTGAGATGCAGTTCTTGCTCGGTTTTCCTAAAAGCCATAACATGGCATTTCCTTGTTTGCTAATTGCTTCTGAGCTAAATATATCTACTGGAGTGACATCCTATTGAAAGGTGGAAGCACATTATCGCCATGTTCCGTGACCTCATGCGTTCAGTGTCGCAATCTAACTTGTCCAGAAAGATGTGCTAAAAGACGTCCGTAGAGGAGCGCCTTCTTGGAATCAGGTCTTCTAAACCTGCTATCTACCTGTTCTGGGAAAAGAAAGAAAAATATATCTACTACACTATTCGGAAATCCTGTGTTTGAAACTCGACGCAGATAACACGTACCTTGTTAACGACGCCTCAATTTAAACAAAAATGCTGAAATTACTACCAAATATGACCTTATAGGCCTATCACTAAAATATGACCAAATATGACCAAAACAATAAAAATGGCCGAAATATGCATTTATAGACAACATCAAATTGCTTTAAACGTGGTGGGACCCATCATTCAAACTTATTTTTCATATTTCGGGTAAAATGAGCTCAGGAAAAAAATATGACTATTCCTTAACATCCGAACCTTAGTTATCATATAGTATGTAATGGCAACACTGTTAATATAATCGCTACATCGACATAACATTTTTTATATTTAGGAGAGGTAGAAGTAGAAATATATTTCATAATCCTTTGTGCCATGGTGCGCCTTCCTATACTACTTGACTATTTGACTGGCCGTGGCCGGTATTTTTATTTATGTGACTAGTTGTGAGTCAATGACTGACAATGTTGGTACTATGTACATATTTTGTAACATTTGTGTAGTGGAATTGTAGGCTATATTGTCTTCAGATAGTCACTATGATTGCATATGTTATAATACATATTTGACTGTGTAATGTGCATTAAAATGTGGAAATGTATATATTCTGTAGAATTTAAAAAAAAAATTACATAATGACAATGACTTGTGTTATTTAAACTGAAACCAATAAACCATTTTAATATAATAAATTTCTTGTAGAATTATAAAATTTGGTGGTTGAATGTTATGTGTAGTGTGTGTAGATTAAATACAAATTTAGTAATTTTATTACATACTAGCAGTAGTACCCGGCTTCGCCCGGTGGAATGATGATAATATATCAAAGTCTCCTTAGAAATATAATGGACATAAAATCTAGGTCATTTGCCCCCCCCCCCCCCCCCAAAGACAATGAGGCGTAATATCTAGGTTATTTGCCCTTTTGATAAGGATGATAATGAAAACTACTGTTGAATTGACACGTCAAACTTACAAACTACCGTAATAGAAATACATATTTCAAAATTCACAGGCGAGGAAGACTTATTGTGTGTGGTGATTAATGGTGTAATAGGCGTAACATTTGCCCTTATGATGAGGATGATGAGGGAAACTACTACCTGTATTGAATTGACACTTCAACTTATAATGTACACAATGTACTGTAATAAAAATAAATATTTTAAAAATCACAGTCGAGAAAGACTTTATGCGGCGGTGATTAGTGGTATGATGCGCGTAACATCTAGGTCATTAGCACTTATGATGATGATGATGATAATAATAAGGTAATGAAAAAATGACTACTAAACGAACATGGTGTAATTTACAACTGATATAGGTAATTCAGATGTCTAGCTTCGATGTCTTCCAAAGTCTCAACCTTATTTTCTGGCTTAGGCCTGTACTCGATGAGTCTAGTGAAAGAGCTTATGGCGTACTGCTCGGCAAAGAAAATGGGTCCAAGCTGCACGAACCTGAGATGATCGTAGATGATGACGAAATATGATGACACAATTTCGAGGTTTCCCGTCGTATTTAGATTGGCCGGGGAATCACTCACTCTTTCGCAACACCACAGTGGCTTGAGCAACGGCCCTGTGCTGGCATCAGTATAGACAGCCCTGGAAAGTCCTCTCATGTCACCTCGCGATGAATTAGCAAGATATTCTCACAACTGCCTCCCCCAGAGTCTCACAACTTGTGGGACGTGGGTTGGCGACCACCGGACCCCAGCTGAGTCTGACATCGCTTCTGCTTCCTGGTGCCAGGCTCCTTTCAGTTCTCTTTCCTGTCGGCCTCCCTTGGTCAACTCTTGTTCTCTTCCGACCCCGACTGTATTAGGGCATCCGAGGGCTAGGGAGTCTTTCAATTTCCCGCTTAATTGGCCGTTGTCTCATCTTTCCTGATGCCCTCATTCTTCGAGGGGTCTGCCTTCTATTCCGTTTCATTATATCTCCTGTCTTCTGCTCAAGGCCCTCAAAGAGGCAGGGTGTGTGTAGCCCCACCATTTCTGGTACACCCACAAGGGCTCATGGCGGGTGAGTTAGGAAGCTGGCAACCCCGAGGGATTCCTGAGCTAAATGCAGGGAATGGAGTGGTATGTCAGAAATTTAAAGTGGACAGTGATACTCGTTGGGTTCCAAAGAGTAAGTATACAAATTTTGATCCAGATTGGTGAAACGATATAGATTTGTGACAAAGGGTCTAAATACAGGGAATGGAGTGCTCTGTCCGAAAGTTCAAGCAGACAGTGTTACTCGTCGGGTTCCAAAGGGTAAGTAACTTACATAAAGATTGGTTGAGATGGGTGAAACTATGTAGATTTTTGCCAAAGAGCCTAAATGCGGTAAATGGAATGGTCTATCCGAAATTTCATGTAGAAAGTGTTACATGTCGGTTTCCAAAGGGTGAGTATGTAAAATTTGGCTCAGATCGGTGAAACAGGGTAGATTTTGCCAAAGGGCCTAAATGCAGGAAATGGAGTTGTCTGTCCAAAGTTTTAAGTGGACAGTGTTACTCGTCGGGTTCCAAAGGGTAAGTATACAAATTTAGGTTCAGATCGGTGAAACGATGTAGATATGTGCAAAAGGGCCTAAATGCAGGGAATGGAGTGGTCTGTCCGAAATTTCGAGTGGACAGTGTTACTCATCGGGTTCCAAAGGGTAAGTATACACGTTTTGTATTCGATCGGTGAACGATATAGATTTGTGCCAAAGGGCCTAAATGCGGGGAATGGAGTGGTCTGTCCGAAATTTCGAGTGGACAGTGTTACTCGTCGAGTTGCAAAGGGTAATTATTTGAGATCGGTGAAACGGTGTAGTTTTGTGCCAAAGGGCCAAAAAAGCAGAGAATAGTGTGGTCTGTCCGAAATTTAAAGTGAACAGTGTTTGTTACTTGTCGGGTTCCAAAGGGTAAGTATGTAAAATTTGGGTCAGATCGGTGAAACGGTGTAGATTTGTGCCAAACGGCCTAAATGCAGGGGTTGGAGTGGCCTCTCCGCAATTTCAAGCAGACAGTATTCCTCGCAGGGTACCAAAGGATAAGTATCCGAATGTTGGTTGTGATCGGTGAAACGGTGTAGATTTGTACCAAAGGACCTAAATTCAGGGAATGGGGTGGTCTGTCCGAAATTTTAAGTGGGCAGTGTTACTCGCAGGGTTCCAAAGGGTAAGTATACAAATTTTGGTTCAGATCGGTGAAACGGTGTAGATTTGTTCCAAAGGGCCTAAATGCAGGGAATGGAGTGGTTTGTCCGCAATTTCAAGCAGACAGTGTTTCTCGCAGGGTACCAAAGGGTAAGAATACGAATTTTGGTTCTGATCGGTGAAACGGTGTAGATTTGTGCCAAAGGGCCTAAATGCAGGGAATGGAGTGGTTTGTCCGCAATTTCAAGCAGACAGTATTACTCGCAGGGTACCAAAGGATAAGTATCCGAATGTTGGTTCTGATCGGTGAAACGGTGTAGATTTGGGCCAAAGGACCTAAATGCAGGGAATGGGGTGGTCTGTCTGAAATTTTAAGTGGACAGTGTTACTCGCAGGGTTCCAAAGGATAAGTATACAAATTTTGGTTCAGATCGATGAAACGGTGTAGATTTGTGCCAAAGGGCCTAAATGCAGGGAATGGAGTGGTCTGTCCGCAATTTCAAGCAGACAGTGTTTCTCGCAGGGTACCAAAGGGTAAGAATACGAATGTTGGTTCTGATCGGTGAAACGGTGTAGATTTGGACCAAAGGGCCTGAATGCAGGAAATGGGGTGGTCTGTCCGAAATTTTAAGTGGACAGTGTTACTCGCAGGGTTCCAAAGGGTAAGTATACAAATTTTGATTCAGATCGATGAAACGGTGTAGATTTGCGCCAAAGGGCCTAAATGCAGGGGATGGAGTAGCCTCTCCGCAATTTAAAGCAGGCAGTGTTAGTCGCAGTGTTACAAAGGGTAAATATACAAATTTTTGTTAAGATCGGTGAAACGGTTTAGATTTGGGACAAAGGGCCTAAATGCAGTGAATGGATTGGTCTGTCCGCAATTTCAAGCAGACAGTGTTACTCGCAGGGTTCCAAAGGGTAAGTATACAAATTTTGGTTCAAATCGGTGAAACGGTGTAGATTTGGACCAAAGGGCCTAAATGCAGGGAATGGGGTGGTCTGTCCGAAATTCAAAGTTGACAGGGTTACCCGCAGGGTTCCAAAGGGTAAGTATACAAATTTTGGTTGAGATCGGTGAAACGGTGTAGATTTGTATACATAACAGACAGACAGACAGACAGACAGACAGACAAACTTTGTGCTTTATATATATAATAATAATAATAATATATAGATATAGATTTTCTCTAGCTACTCTGAAATCCTAGAGTGCCTCCTCCGAGGTGAACCTCTGGATCCGCCTGCTGGCACTTCACATCTCCGCCAATTTTTTATACGCTTCCCCGACATCTTTCAGCATATTTTCTCTTCTCATCCTTCTAATTTTTCATGTTACGCTTACGTTTGCGACTGATATTTTCACGATTGCTAGTTGATGGAGAGTCAGTCAAAACAATTATTTTACTAGATTACGAAGGCAACACTGAAAACTAGCTTCCAGAATACTATTCTGCTCGTCATTTTGGAATATGGAGGACCTCCTTCAACGCTTGTGACATTTCAATTGCAAATATCTATCCATAGGAGGTAGTTAACATGTCATTTCATACATCATGAGGCCAGAAACCTCAAAACCAAAACAAATGGTCCATCTCGTGGCATAGTGCAAGGATCATGCAGCTATTAACATAGCGTCTGTCTGTTAGGTAGTCAGCCCGAAGGCTGGTGGGATCCTTAAAAATCACCACCGTTAGGTAATGTTGGTAAATACCAACAATATCCCAAGGCAGCCCTATATTGAGGCATACTAGGCAACAAGAGGAGTGAGGTAGTTTGCCACTGCTTTCCTCACTGAGTCAATACAGCAGTAGTCTACTAAGACTAACCCTATGAGTAGAACCTTTCACAGCATCCACAGGCACTCACTGTGCCCTGCATGCATTTACTAAGCACCACCCATACCTCAGTAGCTTCCATATAATCACAGCCATGAGTGCCAACAGACAAAACAAGTAAATATTCTAAAAACAAACTGTAGATGTAAGTTGTGTTCGTGAAGCATTTAGTGGGGACTTCCATACTTCTTGCATGGTAAATAAATTAATTATGTCTACCCCTTATTATTCCCGTTTTCAACGGGCTTGGGGATGATATGAAGGTCTATGTGGCGGATTGTTTTTATGGCCGGATGCCCTTCCTGACGCCAACCTCATGAGAGGAGTTAATGAGAGATGAAATTAATGAAACTGGCCAAGGATGTGGGAGGAAGCGGTCGTAGCCTGTCAGAAGGTCCCGTCCCAGCATTTGCCTGGAGTTGAAAATGGGGGGAAACCACGCAATAACAATTCAAGGATGGCCGACGCGACGGTGGGGCTCAAACCCACGTCTACCCAGTCTGCATGGAGCTTGCCGCATGGCCTAGCGCTGCGCTTTAGCGAGCGTACCTACAACTATCGGTAAATAAATAAATAAATAAATAAATACATAAATAAATACATTCTTGACTGTAACCACGTAGGTCCGAGTTCGATTCCTGGCTCTGACAAAAAATGTAATTCTGGTCTCGTAAGACAGAACTGAGAAGAAGTGGGTTCGATTCCTACCTCATTCATCCAAGAAGTGGTTTTCCGTGGTTTCCCACTTCTACACCACGCAAATGACGGTGCCTAAATTAAGGTCATGGCCGCTTGATAACCAAATTCTTGCCACAATATTGTTTACCCTTTCACGAATTGATTGCCGACGGTCGAGATAGGAACTATTCTTTGTTCACTTGTGTCGCACGTCACTCTGCTTCGTTGACAGGTACAGTAGCGCGAGTAGGATATGACTCAGCTCCAGTAGCCTCAGTCATCGTTTAACTGTCCGTGGTGACATGGGCTCCTGTGACGTGCAATGCTGCTTGACTTATGTGCAGAATGCATTCTGTCACCGCTGTGTTCCCCGCTTCACCCCGCGGGGCAGTTGCTACAATAAACAACAAACACTGGCGCAGACACGCTCAGCGGCAATCAAATCTTAAATGAGTAATAAATACATTGGTACTGGCATCACAATGACACAAGTTATCGGACAGTTTCCTCACACACCCAAGAAGACGGGACTATGTCACCACGATGTTGCAAAATCCCTAAATAAATCAACAACAACATAACTCAAAACAGATTGACGTACCGATAACGTGGAGGCCCTTTTTAGTCGCATAACTTCAAATAGGTGATGTGCATGTGAATTCTATCGAACGTAGGAAAAGAGCGTCCTACGTTCTAATATACGTTTCAGTACATCCCTTATTACAGGAGTGGTTCTTTTTACCCGCGAGCCGTTGATAAAATGTGAAATAAGAGTACGGTACATGGTTCAGGGCACTGGGATGGGGGCGTTGGTAGGGATTCTCTCCATTCCAACACAACGTTTTGGGCACTGCCAGCTGGATCGCTGGAGCTTGAAAGCAGCCAGGTGGGATGCGATCCAGCTGGTGGTGGTTCTGGGCTATTATCTGTTGTCTGCCCCAGAAATTGGTTGGATCCTCAGAAAGCATCGCCGTGGATTATGTGGGTAGAAACCCACAAATACCCAAGGCATCGTTATATTGAGGCGTACTGGTACCGGGTACTACGAAAGTGAGGAATGAGGTAGTGTGTCATTGCTTTCCTCACAGCATCCACAGGAAATTGTTGTGGCCTGAATGCCATTTCTAGGCACCGCCCATACATCAGTAAGGTAGCTTCCATATTCAGTAGCCTAATCACAGCCATGATGAGACTGAGACATCGGTGAAAAGCCACATTTTACTCTAGCCTGTCCCAATAGAAGAATACAAAAAAAAATGGTACTGCATTCATCAAGATATGGCAACAGGCCAAGTATGGTACCGTACAACAAAAAAATACTGATAGTCAGTCTGAAAGACTAGACTTTATATCATTTTTAATGCTACAAATGCTGCGTGAACTCAAAGTCCGTTAGAAAAAAAGAAAAAAGAAAAAGCAAGTGCAAACCAAGGTCAAAGGAGGTAGCTGGCTGGATGACGTCACGCTCACTGGAGCGCGCGGAGAAAGGAGGAAGCTCGAGCAGTACTATGACGCCACACACCTCAGCGCATTCTCAGTACATTTCGTCCCGTCACAGTAACGTAACGCCAGACCCCAGCGAAGTCGACATAATCATTTAAAATGATAAAAATTGTAGATCTTTTTAACATAGATTTCATCCGCTGTAAATTTTAACCCTCATCAGGCAATTAAATGACCTTGGAATCGTAATTGTACTCATCATCATCATCATTAGTGTTCTGTCCTATAAGGCAGGACCTCACGTGGTCGTTTTTCATGCAATCCTGTCTCCTCCTACCCAGTGTCGGATTAAGGTAAAATTAGGCCCAAGTCCCTCAGATTGTTGGGGCCCCTTTGTTTTTTCAAATAATTTTTATATTTTAGCACCTGTACATTTAATAAAGTATATACAAGAGATTTTTTCTCAAGATGAATACACGTTTTATTAAACCATATAATAGCCTACATACCGTATATACATACATTTCAATTGAAACGATCATCGTTATTTGAAAACATTTCAGATGATTTGATGAACAATTTAACAAATTATACTATATTTTACTTTTTTACTTTTTGTGGGGCCCCAGTTCTGGGCCTAGTCGGGCCTAATGGGTAATCCAGCAGCACTGCTCCTACCCTCTCAGTTTTCTCATAATTGGCTTCTATCCTTATGCTGACTTAAATTACTAAATTTTACTCAGGGCTGTCATAAAACTTTCAAAAATATTCTATGTAATTTGGTTGTAATATGTGCAGTCAACTTTTCCAATGTGATCGAACAGACAAGACAACTAAAATCTACTTGCATTTACCTTATTTGTCTTAATAAATGGCCGGGAATCGACATCATCATTAGATGAATTTTGTCATGCAAGTCCTGCGTTGATGATTCGTTTTTTAATTATCTGTTAAGAATGTCACCCAGCAAGCCCATACTATACTTTTAAATTTCCTGTTTATTTTTCTCTGAACTTGTAATGTAGGGCTACTGATGAACTGCGACGGAATTGGTCAGCAGTGCGCATGATCAAGGCTCCCTGCGGTCTCCTCTGCCCCCTGCACCTATCGTTGGAGGGTATTTATATTGACGGACTTCCGCGTGACTTGTGTTTATGAAGAAACATTCGCGTTGTTCATTCCACGTTGTGTTGATGTCAGTTGATATATCAGTAGTGCGGAGTTTCTAAAAACGTATATTTAAAAGATTTCAAGGTATGGCATCTCCTAAAAGTGTAATATTGTATTTGGAAATGTTAATTTGTTATTGTGTTGAGGATCTGGAAGAGTTTGGGAAGGATCCTTTGTGTTATATTTTAATGACGTGATCTCACAATCAGCTGACGCAAGTCTATTTCTTTTCGCAGTGTAGCAGTCGACGTGACGATGAAGGTGTTCGCAGTATTTTGTACTCTTCTGGTTGCAGCTCAGGCAATTTCATTCTTTGATCTGGTGCTGGAAGAATGGAACACGTTCAAGGTGAGCAATAATGTGTCCTAAATTATTTTAGGTAACTTAGTGCTTTATAGTTTCAGGGGTAAATGCATATGTTCTCCCAACGAGGCCATTCGCAGTGATCCTAAATATATAATTGCCTTTACTTTGAAACTTGAGTGACAGGAGAGTGTCCTGTCTACAAAATCTATAGAAGCTTCTGTGAACTGAACTGTCAATTTCCACTTTAATTGATTTGTAGGCTTAACCAAAGTTGTTGGGCAAATTAACCTCCTTGTGAACCTACTCTTTCCCAAGAGATACTCCTTTATCTGTCATGGGAAATGTACTGCTAGGACGTTTTTCTGAAAACTGTTCAGTAAATTGTTGGGAACAAAAGTAACATGCTAAGAACAGCTGTAGCCTACTTATCTGTAGGGCTACTACCTTGATCCCCTTTGTACCGTAGTAGGCTACTGTAGTGGGAGACTCCAGCCATTCATGCTTTGTTACTTTCTTGGTTGGGATAGCCCTAGATGCTCAGCACAATGGTTAAAAAGTATTTTACAATTAAAGTATCTTAATAACTTTCTACCTGCAGATTTATTAAAAGTAGGATTGCCTTAGGTATTACCTTAAAAGTTTGTTTTTCTACAATTTGAAATGATTGCAAGACTAGTTTACTTGCCTTTTTTTTTTTTTTTCTTTCTGATTTGCATTGAATTGCACCAGGCTACTATTTGAAAGATTGCAAGACTAGTAAACTTAGTTTTTCACATTAAATTGGACCATTTCATTGGTTTTCATAGATGCTGATCAATTACAAAGCTTTGGTACGGCTGGCGAAGATGGGACGTACAATAACCTAGAGCAGGGGTTCTCAACCGTTATGCCATACAAAGTACTAGAGCACCATCAAATGGAGGTATAGTGAGAGCCCTCCCAATGGAATGGTGCCTCGGTAGTTGCGTGTGACGGCTGGGGCACTGTGGCTAGCCTGTCGAGCAAGGCGCTAGCAGCAGTGTAGTGCCCAACTAGTTCAACACACATAAACTCTTAACGTATTTAATAATCGTTACTTACATGGATTTCAGAGTAGTTGCTGGAAATGCTGTCCTTCATTTTCTAAACACACATTGCATCAACGCAGGAAGTTTTGGTACTCTCGCTGTAATTCATCGTCGCTGATATTTCTTATTGGTGCAGTTATTTCATTCTAGAGAGCCTCCAGAGTATGCGGATTGTTTCTGTATACCTTTTGTTTGAGATTCCCCCACAAGTATTATGTTAATTTCATGGTGCTGAAACTTATGAACTGGAAGACTTCTTCATGAGAAGATAAGTTTTTACTAGTAATATTCGATGTTTTGTTAAATACCTAACCATGTTCATGGGATAGGAGATAGGCTACAGTACTTCACCACATGTCTTAACTCGCTGAACTAAAGTATCTTGCCAGCTGGGAACTTAATCAAGCTATGACCGCATGTGGCGATTCCCGACCTGCTGTTGTGTAACGGTAGATGCTAGTCAACTGGCGCTGACTAATCGCTCTCCACCCTTCACACGGCCCCGGCGAGGTTTCCTTCTATAGAGAAGGCTCTCGCTGTTAAATATTTCTAAAGGATTCATGCAGTTGTATTGTGTAAAGGTGTTGGAATGCTCACACACAACAATGGCTGCACATTTTTTTAACTAATTTTACTAGACTTTGGAACTTAAAAGGTTCATTCTGGTTCGGTATCGATATACTAATTCAGTAATAAATACGTTAAAAGTCCCGCCTGATTGATACTTTTTATTAAATATGATCACTGTGGTCATTGGTGGGACATGTTTTCGAGGCCTAATTATTATTTTTTGGCTCCTTCATCAGCTGATATGAATGAATCAATAATTAATGTCAAAGACATTGTATAGCGTAACACTTAAAAAGTCCCTTGCATTAAACCTTATATGGTGCACCATAAAGAAAGATTGAAAATTGAACGCCTAAAACTATGCTATAGCCTACAATATCTTGTGTCTTTGACATTAATTATTGATTAATTCATATCGGCTGATGAAGGGGCCAGAAAATAATACGTAGGCCCCGAAACATGCCCCACCAATGACCACGCAGTGATCATATTTAATAAAAAGTATTCATCAGGCGGAACTTTAAACCCATTTATTACTTAATTTTACTAGTGTAGACAATTTTCACAGCACATTCTGGTCTCGTATACCATTAATATGAATTCTTGGTTTATAATACATAGTGCCTTCATAAGAAAACTGTTGCATATTATTAAAGAAAGTAGCATTGTCATTGGTGGTACCAACCCTGCTACTCATTTCTTTGAACTAGCACCTTTCCATCACTCGTCACATCCGTCACTGTCATTGGCATAACAGCAAAAAAGCATGCTCGCAACTAGTGAGCTAGATTGTAATGGAAATGTATAACCTCATGCTGTATGTGGACCGGTCGGTGGTGGTAAGGGCTCTATTAAATGTTGATCACCAGATTTTCACACGGACCTAGGCCTTGGTACTAATCTTCACCTCTTCAAGGCTTGTTGTTTTTATGGTTGTCGTGTAGCAAATTGCTAGGTGTGCCAGATTTCATACGATCTTTCGCAATTAAAGGTGATATTTTTAAAATTCCGTATCGGAATGTGTAATTGGCCTATATAAGTTAGCTCAATTACAGATGACTATACACCTCATAATTATCAAATTGCACAATAATAAGAGTTTGTATCGACATCTATAACTAAGCTATAGATTAATTACAGATGTGGTTCAAAACTTTAATCAATATATATTTAAAAAAATAACAATGTGTATCGGCATCTGAAATTCAGCTAAATAGGCAAATTAGATACCGACACAAAATTTAAAAAATATAACCTTAAATCGGAATACTTTCGTAAGTATCGTCGACGATAATTTAGCTAAATTGGCCAATTACCCATTCTGATACAAAATCTTATAAAGGTAACCCTAAATTTTAACATTTTCTTATGTACGGCATCTCAAATTGAGGTATATACTGTAGATCAATTACAGATGGCGATACACAATGAGTTTCGAAGTTTTTTCTAATGCTCATTTCTGTTATTGAGTTTTCACCACCCAAAATAACCTATAACCGAGGCTTTTCCTGTAAGCTTGCCAGATAAGCATTTCGTAAAGTCTTTGATAACATCACAAAAGCCGCCAATTTGTTTTTACAGAAATGTTATACACAAACGATCACGGTCTGTAATAATCACCGGTTTGCATCAATACACAACACCCCCTTACCCTCACCACAAGCAGTAATGTAATGGTTGGTTCCTCAGTTTAGGGGCTGCGACAACGCGGTCATGTAGCCCCGTGTACTTTGGGTGTGTGTAGAATCTGTCTGATAACCGGAGTTAATTGTGATGGCTTGTATCTGTTTTTTAATTCAAGTAAGGACTGCAACTTTGAATTTTTCAAGTAGTTCCTACTTTTGCCGCCAAACGCCACCGTCAACGACTACTAGGCCTAGTTCAGAACTTAGCTACTGGACGCCACCACAGTCGGCTCTTGGCAACGAACGTAGGACCCTAAGAGCGTTGTTTACATTCTTAACCTATACAATTTAGCTTCACACAGGTGTAATTAGTGGAAGGTTCATTAACATGCCATAAATCTATGACGTGGGACCGCCGGCTTTACTTCCCCTCCGAAGGAAGGCATACTGTGGGATTTTTAAAGCTTCGGCCTGGTTTGAACCCGCTATCATGGCATAGAAGCTCAGAAACACATTTCCCACGCATACACAAACCTAACCTAAAAGTATACCGCAATAGCTGTTGGAAGGCGCATTAATTTCCATCAAAACACAAATACAACCTATCACTAACACATTCTAATATTCTTATAAAACATTGTGGTCAATAATGTTATTGTTCACTGGGGGGGGGGGCGGCCCCCCCCCCCCACTTCACTTAGCAAGAAATGGTTTCGTTTCGTTTTTTTTTTTTTCCAATGGTGGCTGCAAATATGTTTATCTCAATTATAGATCACACAATACATAACATACTAGTTAATAACGCCTCACATACCGTATGAAACATCAAAAAAAGACCTATATAGGTCTAATACAAAACACTGTTATTTCTCTTTTCCAAGTGTTCTTGTAATTATGCCAGTTTCTGTCTATATTTTACCCACCCATTACTATTTACCAGGCGTATTCCCCAACACAGTGCTTAATGTAATATTTTCGTCTAGACCAATGGCTTTGTCTCTGGCTTTAGAAGAGTGCAGTGCAACTTTTCAAGTAAATGCAACAACCAAAAGAGATAAATGAACAACTTTATTACAACTCACCGACAGAACCCACAGGCCATATTATTGCACGTGTAGAAGTAGAAGCAGTAATTTTCGTCCACACAGTGCCTCACGTAACATTTTCGTCCAAACCAATGGCTTTAAAGGAGTACAGTTCAACTTTTCAATTAAATACGACAACTAAAAGACTTCAACAATTTTATTCGAAATCGCCAACACCTCCCGCAACAACGTGGCGGTTGACTACTCATGTCAAACTAACAGGTAAAAAACATGTTCAGTAAAGAACATATAGCCTACTTTCTCCTAAATGGACGGGTATTGTTATAACTCTTTGTCCTTTTCAAGGTGTATAATTGAATGTTGGTTGTAGTGGCTTGTTGAAATACAGCGTGCTATATCAGATATTAAACATGAATATGAGGTGCCCTTTGCTAGTGCTACCTCTGTACCAAATTTCATTCAATTCGGTCTCACCGTGTTTGAATAGATATGGGGAATCGATTTGCACACATACATGGCCGCTATCTGCAAACTATTGGGTTGATGACCTTGTAGTTCAGTCAAAAGATGCGTCCCACAAAAAGGTATGTTGTTGCAAAATTTCGTAGAGATGAAAAGATTAGGTTGGTCGTAATTTGATTTAAGCTTTTATCATTTGGTTGGCCGCCATTCCATTTCCGTCAAGACGGCGGCGATATGAAACATGACCATGAGGTGCCCTTTGCTAGTGCTACCTCTGTACCAAATTTCATTCAATTCGGTTTTACCGTGTTTGAATTGATAGGGGGAATAGATTTGCACACATAAAAGGCCGCCATATGCAAACTATTGGGCTGACGACCTTGTAGCTTGGTCAAAGAACGTTTCTCACATAAAGGTATGTTGTTGCAAAATTTGGTAGAGATCAGATTATTTGGTTGGTCGTCATTTGATTTAATCTTTTATCATTTGGGTGGCCACCATTACGTTTCAGTCAAGATGACGGCAATATAAAACATGACATTGAGGTGCCCTTTGCCAGTGCTACCTCTGAACCAAATTTTGTTCAATTCGGTTTCACCGTGTTTGAATTGATAGGGGGAATCGATTTGAACACAAACATGGCCGCCATCCGCAAAGTGTTGGGCGGATAATCTTGTAGTTTTTCAGAATATGCGCCCCACATAATGGTATGTTGTTGCAAAATTTGGTAGCGATCGGATGATTAGGTTAGTTGTAATTTGATTTAAGCTTTGAACATTTGGGTGCCCGCCATTACGTATCCATCAAGATGGCGGCGATATAAAACATAACACTGAGGTGCCCTTTGCTAGTTCTACCTCTGTACCAAATTGCGTTCAATTCGGTTTCACCGTGTTTGAATTGATGGGGGGAATCGATTTGCACACAAACATGGCCGCCATCCACAAAGTGTTGGGCTGATGAGCTTGTAGTTGGGTCAGAATATGCGTCCGATATAAAGGTATGTTGTTGCAAAATTTGGTAGCGATCATATGATTAGGTTAGTCGTAATTGGATTTAAGCTTTGAACATTTGGGTGGCCGCTATTACGTATCCGTCCAGATGGCGGCGATATAAAACATGACTCTGAGGTGCCCTTTGCTAGTTCTACCTCTGTACCAAATATCGTTCAATTCGGTTTCACCGTGTTCGAATTGATAGGGGGGGATATACATTCAGAGTCCACACACACACACACTCACTCACACACACTGACAGACACACAATTTTTGGCCCTGTGTAGATCTCATAAGTCTACTTTCATTTTTTGCAAAAATCGAAAGTAGGCTAAAAATGGCAGGCACGGCAAAAAAAAAAAAGAACAGCAACATCAATAAGTCATCCGTGACGTCACCGCGGTCCCTGAAAATCTCCTTAAACGCGGCTGCGGCTGCATCGCAATGTGTAATTCACCCAAGCATCAATTTTAATTCTTGCTCTTTAATTTTCTTCTCAGCTACAACATCGGAAGAAGTACTCTAGTCCTACAGAGGAGAAGTTTCGTATGAAGATCTTCATGGAGAATCGTAACAAGATCGCCAAGCACAATGCTCGATTTGAAAAAGGAGAGGTGAAATACAAGATGGGCTTGAATAAGTATGGAGATATGGTAAGTATCTTGTCTTAATTTCTAGTCCTACTTGTTAAGAGGGCGCTGAAGTCAGTCGGCCGGCCGCTCGTGGCAGGCTCTGCTTATAGCATTGAGAGAGAGTTAAAATCTACGTTTTAAATAGGTCAATGGCTGAAATTAAACAAAACTTCACTTTCAAATCACGTAAATACCTTCAATAGCACGTATTAAACTTTTCAAATGAGATTTCATTGATAATAACATTTTGTATCATTGAAACTGAGAAGCAATTTTCCCATAAGGCAAGGCCTTATTTTCACAGATTTTCCTTCAGAAATTAAAAATCAATGTGAATATCAAAAGTGATGAAAAGTTACATGGTTGTAAAGGGTATTTGTTTAAGAATGTTTCTATAGAGATGAATCTTGCTTTTCTCCTGAGTGTTTCTATAAGAGAAGCAGTTTTTAATGCCCTACACTTTCAGTAATGGGAATACTAATTGCCATTTCTGGTCCGTATTGACGTATATAAATAGTTTAATCAGTTGAAACTTTCCGTCAAATCAATACAAAATATTTTGCGCTATTATTGCGCTAAGTTAGGTACATGTTTCGAACCTTGCAAGGCGGTCCTTCATCAGCCTCTCACACAAATGGCAACACATCAAAAAAACACTGAACAATATCCAAAAATGCATGCACACTAATAAAACACATATTAAAAACATTCCATTAAAATTTGTACGAAACATATTAAAAAACACATGTTAAAAGTTCTGAGAGTCCATTTATCTTGTTCATTGCCAACGTTTAAACACGTGTCGTTCTGATAGGAGATCTTGTCCTGTTCTGTTATCTGCTTCTTGTCATGTGGGGAACGGAAATAGAGTAGTATTCCCATTTGAATGGTCCAAATGCAAAAGACTTTTAGGTACTCCCAGACTAAACAGGTAGTCCTCTGTTGAAAGAAAATTAAAATTTATTTAGTGAATGGACTGAAGTAATGAGAATCTAATTATGATCAACCAGAAAACGATTGCTAGAAAATCCTTACCTCCCAGTGTATGCAGTGAACCTGTGCGCTTGAAACAGCTGTTGCAACTAAAGTGCTGAGTCGAGTCGAGGCGAGGTGAGGCCACGTGAGACATGTAGGGGTGGAGAATACCATTGGTGGAAGCAATGAGCGGAGGGGCGGGGAGGCACTTGGAGTGGGAGGGGAAAGGAAGTTTGGGTGATACTACGAACCCAGATCTAATTTATGGAGGTTTTTTATTTATGGAGGTTTTTTATGTTTGTTGCTGGTGACAAAGTTTGTCAATGTTTCGTATAAAACATTGCTATCGAAATTGATTTAATTCAGATTGTGTGACGGGTTGTTTCTCAAGGCCTGGTCTATCTCAAGCTGTTCTAAAATATTAAGCATAATGCCTTTGCTGCAATAATGTAAAATTTCCAAGTCTTCCTCAATTTTCGAAAAGTTGTGGTTGTGTTCCTGCATGTGATTATTAATGGCTGAGAATTTTTTGTGCCTCGCAGCGTTGAAATGCTCATTATATCTTATTTTAAAACTACGCCCCGTTTGACCTATGTAATCCGCATCGCAATCCTTGCACTTTATTCTGTAAATACCGGATTTCTGGAATTTGTCTTGTTTGTTGATCGATTTGGAATTAAATAAATAAGTGTTTCATAGTGGTGTTGTCTGTTCTGTATGCTATTCTAAGCTCTTGTTTCTTGAAAACGTTCGTGATGTTGTGCGTTAGTTGATTTGCGTATGTGAAAACTGCAACAGATTTCTTATTTTCTATTGGTTGCAAGCTTGTGACTGGTTTATTTTTAATTTTGCTTAAAATGGAATCGACGTACATTTTGTTAAAACCATTGGCTATGGCTATCTGATATATGGTGGAAAGCTCTTTGTTCCAATCTTGTTCTGAGAGGGGTACGTTAATAGCTCTGTTAATATATGCCCTGAAAGCAGCTTTTTTATGGCTGGCCGGGTGATTTGAATCCTTCCTGATGGTGGTGTGCGTTTGGGTTGGTTTCCTGTATATTTTAAATCGTAGGCCCATGGTGTCCCTAATGACAGTAAGATCCAGGTAGTTTATAGACTGATTTATTTCTGATGTTGTGGTGATCATAATTGATCATAATTAGATTCTCATTACTTCAGTCCATTCACTAAATAAATTTTAATTTTCTTTCAACAGAGGACTACCTGTTTAGTCTGGGAGTACCTAAAAGTCTTTTGCATTTGGACCATTCAAATGGGAATACTACTCTATTTCCGTTCCCCACATGACAAGAAGCAGATAACAGAACAGGACAAGATCTCCTATCAGAACGACACGTGTTTAAACGTTGGCAATGAACAAGATAAATGGACTCGCAGAACTTTTAACATGTGTTTTTTAATATGTTTCGTACAAATTTTAATGGAATGTTTTTAATATGTGTTTTAGTAGTGTGCATGCATTTTTGGATATTGTTCAGTGTTTTTTTGATGTGTTGCCATTTGTGTGAGAGGCTGATGAAGGACCGCCTTGCAAGGTTCGAAACATGTACCTAACTTAGCGCAATAATAGCGCAAAATATTTTGTATTGATTTGACGGAAAGTTTCAACTGATTCAACTACCTACACTTTCAGTCGTAATGCCGCTGCCGTAGAAGTTCGCTACTTAGCCGCTAGAGCGCAGGCGTAATGGGTCGGTAAGGCAGAGTGACAGAGTTAATTTTAGCGCTGAGAACAAGACTTACAGCTGATGTATTGTGTTCATTGACTAGGATTCCACTGTGTTTACTTTCGTTTTTTAAACAAACTGTTAATCAGTAGGTTAATCTTCTGTATACAGTGTTATTAATTCAACGAGTTTAAGTATAATTTATTGTGAAACATATTTTATCATACACTTATTAATTAAAAGTACAGGGCCCTTCTTTTTTATCCATCTAGCAAGTTCGTTATTGTTTTTTAAGGGGCGGAACTGCGTGGTCATCTACCCCTGTCCATCTAGTAACATAGCAGCGCTATATCTCTCGCAATGAGTCACCCAGACGCATGCATTTTGCCGCTGCGCGGCTATGTCTCTAGACCGAAAAAAGTACCCTGTATAAAAATCATATCTATTGTGATTTGACAGTATTGTTCTACAATAATACTCTGGAAGTTTCTTATATTTTAACTAATTATGAACCTACGGTATAAGATAAGCGTAGCACTAAAAATATGAGGAAACTCATGACGAGAAAAAGCTACTCATGGAACGGAATGACATCATAGCGGCGAGAACTGTATTTTTGAGGGTACCGGTACCGTAATGTACGATATCGGTGAATCAGGGACATAAGTTACTGCATTTATTACCTTGATGAAGCGTAATGTAAGTCAAAACTATACAAGGTCAATGTCCTAGAAAATGAGCGACGTTTCCGGAGGACTGGAAGTTTTGGTAAGGCCGGTCGGCTCGAAATGCAACGTCAGTAGTCGCGTGTATTACAATCGTAGGCCGATTTTTAATGGGTATTTCATTTGTTCTTTTTTTTTGTTTTACAATTTTGATTTTCGTTTTTATAAGAAGGATGGAGTGTGATGAATATACTAATCATAGACAAATACCATAGAGGAAAGAACCGGAAGGAGATGCCTTCGCTGCGCTGGCTAGTGCAATATAATGTTTTGTTGTTTGAGTCTTCAGTCTTTCGACTGGTTTGATGCAGCCCTCCATGCTTCCCTGTCCTGAGATATAATATGATATTAATAAACTCAACCTGCAACAGAATTGCATGGATGCAACTTACAACGGTTCAGCTTCAATTGATATTGTAACTTTCAAGTATGGTAAATAATAAGCCTACTATATTTTTATGCTTCCTGGTATGTTCTGTTTTGTCGATTCGTACCACCATAGGCACTCCACGCCATTATTAGGAAAAAACTCTGAAATAACCATGCACAATGCTCTGCCGCATACAAGTCACAGAACACTAGGTTATGCCCACTTTGGACTCAGCGCTTTGCTTCACTGACACGAGCTCTGGGCAACTCCTCTCTTTCTTTCCTCCATGACAAATACATGAAATACCAAATATTTTGAAACAACATGAAAAACTTATCTAATTTTAACTTTTGAAAGAAATTTGGCAGTTTCCCGTATTGAGTAAAAACATGAAATATTTGCGAACGGATGAGTATTTTTCTACAATTAAGTGTTCTTTAATATATTCAGTTTCCCAATTCTATACAATGCTATACAAGCATGGGCACCCACAGGATTTCTTTCCGGGGGGAGGGAGGCAAGTTGTATTTTTCATTTCTTTACCTACCTGTCACTAGCTGATGATGATACGTACCTCCGCCCCGCAATTTAGTTTCATTTCTTACTTGCTCCGTGTTATTCATTATTTGGCTGCTCTAAAACCGTCGGGTACATATCTACAGGGCATGAATGGGAGGAGTTTTATTTTCTTTCTTTTGTGAATCATCGTCATAATGTTCATTTCTTAAGAACAAGTAAAATAAAAATCAAGCAGTTCATTTAAATGGTAATGTTAATCCATTTCGCCGATTTTCTAAATAACTGGAGATATTTTCAAATAATCCCAAATTACTAAGTTAAATAAAACTGTGGAATTATCCCTACATCTAAATCAGTTAACTCTCAGTATCCTCAATTTAAAAAATAAACTGGTGTGACAATGAACAGTCAAAATATTCTCGGGATTCCAGGCGGGGCCCATGGCCCCTTCTTTCCCCTCCCCTACGGGCGCCCATGAGTAAAGCCCTACGCGGATGCGGATATCCGCAACATTTTTCGCCATGCATATATAATTTGCAAGGCTGTGCGGATAGCGGATAAGCTGCGGATAATGTTTCGAGTAAATTTGCGGATAGCTTTTAGAATACAATCCGAACTTGTTGAATTTCATTACTAGGACCCGGATGTCTATGAGATGACATATGTTTTCCGTTATGTTATTTTTATGAGAAATGTAAGATGATTATTTAAGCTAATCTCATTCAAATTAAGTCATTAATCATAATTAACACTCTGAACTGAAAAGGGTTGCAATTCTGGCTGTATAACATTCATTTTAAACATAGCACTTGACCTACAAAGCCTAAAGGAACGACTTTCTTCTCAAATGTGTAAATGTGTTGCTTTAATGCGTTATGCTTAATCTAATATTATACACACATCAAAAAAAGTTTTGCATCACCTCGGTTCCCAGATCTCCGGCATATAGACGTTGACTGTGTATATTGTATCAAAGATACAGTCCCTTTGACTGTTCATAGATGTCACTAAAACTGCTCAAAGATGTAAACAACCATGCATGAGCAGGGCCTATTAGACGGAGGGGGTACGACAGCCGATCAGTTCCAGTCATTCCACCAGGACGAAGGTACGCTGCTCATGTTGTCTGTAGTTCTACCATGCCTAGAAGGTCAATACCGCAGTTCGATCGCGTCCGCATTGTTACTTTGTGTCAAGAAGGGCTCTCAACAAGGGAAGTTTCCAGGCGTCTCAGAGTGAACCAAAGCGATGTTGTTCGGACATGGAGGAGGTACAGAGATACAGGAACTGTCGATGACAGGCCTCGCTCAGGCCGCCCAAGGGCTACTACTGTAGTGGATGACCGCTACTTACGGATTGCCGCTCGGAGGAACCCTGACAGCAATGCCACCATGTTGAATAATGCGTTTCGTTCAGCCACAGGACGTCGTGTTTCAACTCAAACTGTGCGCAATAGGCTGCATGATGCGCAACTTCACTCCCGACGTCCATGGCGAGGTCCAGCTTTGCAACCCCGACACCATGCAGCGCGGTACAGATGGGCCCAACAACATGCTGAATGGACCCCACAGAATTGGCATCACGTTCTCTTCACCGATGAGTGTCGCATATGCCTTCAACCAGACAATCGTCGGAGACGTGTTTGGAGGCACCCTGGTCAGGCTGAACGTCTTAGACACACTGTCCAGCGAGTGCAGCAAGGTGGTGGTTCCCTGATGTTTTGGGGTGGCATTATGTGGGGCCGTCGTACGCCACTGGTGGTCATGGAAGGCTCCGAAACGGCTTTACGATACCTGAATGACATCCTCCGACCCATAGTGCACCCATATCGGCAGAATATTGGAGAGGCATTTGTCTTCATGGACGACAATTCTCGACCTCATCGTGCACATCTTGTGAATGCGTTCCTTCAAGATAACGACATCGCTCGACTACAGTGGCCAGCATGTTCGCCAGACATGAACCCTATCGAACATGCCTGGGATATGTTGAAAAGGGCTGTTTATGGACGTCTTGACCCACCAACCACTCTGAGAGATTTACGCCGAATTGTCGTTGAGGAGTGGGACAATTTGGACCAACAGTGTCTTGATGAACTTGTGGATAGTATGCCACGACGAATACAGGCATGCATCAATGCAAGAGGACGTGCTACTGGGTATTAGAGGTAGTGGTGTGTACTGCAATCTGGACCACAAATGCTGAAAGTCTAGCTGTATGATGGTACAACATGCAATGTGTGGGTCTCATGAGCAATAAAACGAGCTGAAATGTTGTTTGTGTTGATCTCTATTCCCTTTGTATTTAAAGGTTCCGGAACTCTTGGAACCGAGGTGATGCAAAACTTTTTTTGATGTGTGTAGTATATTATAGTAGTGCCAGTAGATTCGGATAACAAACGTGCGGATGTAAGGTGGAGGCGGATAAGTCGTTCGGATGCGGGTAACAGTCATGCGGATGCGGGATGGATGCGGATAACGCTTTGTTTATCCGCGGAGGGCTCTACCCATGAGGTCAAGCGTAGTTCCGCAAATAGTCGCGCGGAATACAATTGACTATTTGGTACACCACTGGCACGCTATATAGTGGCCATTGATGTAATATTTCACGGTGATTGTAATGGGAAGAACTTCTTGGAAACAGAACATTCTGAACAGAATGTACCAAAATCTAGTGTATTATGTTCGTAGATATAAAACAAATGAACCTTGATTACAATAGTAATCTACGCAACCAAAGGAGGGTTAGTATCGAACTCTGAGAAATCTGACAATTGCCGTTCAGAAGAGACACGCTCGTTTTAAACAACGGTTTACTGAATAATTACTGCCAGACCTCCGTCCACATTCAATTATTATGGACAATGTGAGCATTCTCTCAGTGCAAATTAACAAAGCTCCGACCTCGAATAACAGAAAGGCTTACATTATCGAGTGGTTGTCTTCTAATGATATCCCCACAACCCATCACAAATCAGAGTGGAATTGTTACTTCACAAATCCGTTCATTGTACGTACAGAATTGATGAAATAGCATGACAACGCGGGCACAGGTCCGACGAGAAGGAGGGGCAAATGGGGCTACAGCCCTGGGGCCCGAAAGAGAAAACCACGGCTTCTTAATTGCTATATCAGTCTTTTAAATAAGTCCAAGCAAACTCTTGAAAGGTAAAGTGAGTAAACTTCAAAACAATGGTGATTCTTGGGCCGTTGTAGAGCGAAAACGTTGGGTCCAATTCAAGTCATTTCTAAAGAACTGTTATCTACCTGGGTATATACTGTAGTCTATTGACAGCAGGTGAAATTTCAAGCGTTACAGTGCTAAAGGCAACTTACACGAAATTTTAAAATACAAAATTCACGAATGAATATAAAATGAGATTATGTCCCCGCAAAAGGCCTGGTTGGTGAAAAATCAATAAGTTGAACAGCCTCCCTTTCCCATATAATTTCACATAACCAAATATTGAAATTTTAATTTATTTTAAGAAAAAAAACATGAATATTAGGATTTCACAGAAAGAACTCAAATGTGGGGTGGCAGTCAATACCGTGGTCCCCAAGATCGCTCTCTATCGTCGCGGCCCTGCGTGGACATTGTGTAGTTTTGGTACAACCCAATTGTGGGCGCACGTGAAATCTTATGTTGCAAGAAAAAAACAATACGTTCCGAATAACAGACGTTGAGAGAATTACGGACGAAGCGATGATTGACAGCATTACAACATGCGCTTGGCAGGTTGCGTAAGTCCTGCCGAAAGACTGAGGGAAGAAAACTGAGAAGTCGGCTGAGTGGAGGTTGAATGCTTACTGACTTGCTTCATAGCAATTAGCAACACTGCGGGAAGAGCAGTCTGGCGACATCGCAGTGAGTGTCTCTGTCTCTTTATGTCCAAAACGCTCTCTCTCTCACCTGCCACCGAACGCACTCTACTCTGTAGCATGGTCGGTAATGCAGATTACGCGACAATAACGCTCACCTCTCAGGTGGCCATTTCTGGAATTAAAAGACGATTCACGACCCACGTTTCGCTCCCTCTTAAATCATTGCAGAATTGGGCTTCAACTTCACTGTCTGCATGTAGGTACTTAATATAAATCACTCTTCAAGGTGTTAGCACTTGCTTTGCCAGATTATTGCACACCTGCTTTCAGGAAACACCACATAAAGACCTTAACTTCTCAGGCTGGTTCTACGTATGAAAGTACGCTTGCCAGTCGTAATTGTTCTAGTAGTATGCCATACAGGTGTAAGCTTCGCGCAGTACTACACATCGTGTGCCTTCTATTGGGCTCCTGTGAAAACCACTTAGGCCTATGCTAATGAATTTTAGAAGTGTTGACCTTGCTAACAACCTAATTTCACAACAAATAGTTCATACGTTTACAGTTTTGAGGCATTGAAAGTAGAATTATTCTCCTTGCCCCATTTGTTGAGGAAAAATAGAAACTGATAACTCATTGACATTCACCTTGATATTGACTGCCATCTGTGGTAAGAATTTTAACCTCTTGTAATTAATTATAATGAATTGCAGCCCATAGCCATAGCAGGGTATTTTAATTGAATGGCCATGGGCTCCCAGTAAGTTCAATTTCAAGTAGTTTCAACTTTGGCTACCAGATGCCACGACACCTAGTGGCGAATGGTGGAAATTGATAGAGCGTTTCGAACCTGCTAAATATAACCTATAAATTTGGCTACACACTACTAATTGTAGTGGTAGGTTCTTTTACATGCCATAAATCTAGGACATGGTCCCGCAGGCTTTACTTCCTCTCCGAAGGAAGGCATACTGAGGGATTTTAACGCTCTTAACAATCCGACGACTTTGGGTGGGTTTGAATCCGAAATCTTGGGCATAGCAGTTCAGCATGCTACCGACTACGCCACCAAAGTCGCACCTATTTTAATAATGCTCTTGGATGGGGATTATTGCCCAGAGAGAAATGGCAGGCCGCAGTCTGTGCAATATCAAATCAGACAAGGCACTGACAACCATTAGTAAATTCATGTCATTTTATTATTATCTTTCCTTTAATGATATCTTTGTACTATGTAGGCTATGCATGTAAAGATTTTGTTGCAATATTATCAATATAAGTTACAGCTGGCAAGTTTATGGATATATTTTACAAGTGTTTGGTAATTTATTTTCAGCTTCATCATGAGTTCACTGGTGCTCTGAATGGATTTAACCGTACCTACAACCAGGAACTACGTAGGTCACTCAAAATCCAAGGTGCAACTTTTATCGCTCCTGCAAATGTTGAGATTCCTTCGGCTGTGGATTGGCGTGAACATGGAGCTGTCACTCCAGTAAAAGATCAGGGTCATTGTGGATCATGCTGGTCTTTTAGTTCGGTAAGTATTATTTAAATACAGTTGATATGTGTGGTACACCACAACTTATATACACACACTCGCACACTAAACAGTTTTGCATCACCCATGTATGCCATAAATACATTCACCCTCGACCTACAGTACATTGACATGATTTGAAACACCTGAACTGTCTGAACATGTCAAGAAACCAATGGGGTAGCCTCAGCTATTGTAAGCATACCCCTTTTCATTGAATGTGGATGAGGCGGTTACATGTGTAGTTTTGGCGGGTAATGCCTATCATATATATGTAGGAAAACACAAGATGGCCATGCATAGTCAATGGACAGGAAGATAATAGAAATATTGATAAAGAACTAGTAAAAATGTCAGTATGGTGCAGGCGGAAAATATAAAGGGACAATGGCAATCTCAGTGCTATAGTCTCTGACAAGCTCATGTTCGGTTTCAACCGTCCATATACCATCCACTTCAAGATCTACAGATCTCCTTTAACGAATGCCTCCTTCGCTATTCACTCGTCATGGACTGCAGCATTGAAGAGCTATTGATTGGATTGATGGCGTGAATGCGCACCCAAGTCTGAGTTTGAAGATTGTCCTTGACTTTATATTTTTTACAGTTTTTCTCCCTCAAGCTATGCTACTTGTTATTGACTGCAAGACCTGTCTGAGTAATCATTATAATATTTTAATATATATATTTTTGATTTCATTACTTTGAATGGAAGAGGCGGGGGATACATAATGTTTTTAATTTGAAATGAAAGATCATAGTGAAAAGGAAATTATGATAGGCACTAATTTGCAGGCAACAGCTATTATTTTTTTCAAAGCGCCTCACAGATTTTCAAGTACAGTGAACTCTCGATTAAACTGGACACTGATTATCTGTATGTAGTTCGGCAAAAGAATTCTACTGTTTGGTGCTGATTAAAAGGACTTCTCGCCCAGTGAAAGCTTACAGTTAATGACACCGATAGGAATGCATTGTTGATAGCACAGTGTGTATGTCGCTTTGCGGGACATGTTGGGTTGGCAGTACATCCATGTTATGTTGTTACAAGGAAAACTATATTACATTTATTATTTATCGTATGGCTTTTAGTACTGGGAGTGTCCGAGGACAGGTTCGGCTCGCCAGAGTCTGTAGTTGCTTCCAGCGGACACCCGGAGGGACAAGTTCCGTTCAATTTCAAGTAGTTCCAACTTTTGCCACCAGATGTCAATGATACCTAGTGGTGAACGTTGGAACTTTGATAGAACGTTCCAACGAAATCTAACCTAGAAATTTAGCTCCACACAAGTTTACTCTCTGGAAGGATCTTATACATGTCATAAATCTGACACGGGACCGCCAGCTTTACTTCCCCTCCAAAGGAAGGCATACTGAAGGATTTTTAATGCTCTTAAAAAATCCGATGACTTTGGCCAGGTTTGAACCCGCTATCTTGGGCACAGCAGTTCAGCATGCTACCAACTACGCCACCGAAGCCGCAAACAATTACATTGAATTAAGTATTGCAACTATATATATGGTACTCGCCACTATCGCACTATGCTCCGTAAAGTTTCCACCAGCACGGAAAACCTCTACCACTAAAAACACACACTCTTCAGTAGTGAGCATTCCCACTAGACTCGGCTTACACAAGAACTTGACAAGAACACAACTTACAGCATCAACACTGTCACGTACAGGCACTCACTGTCGGCAATAATGAACCGGTATTCCCCACCCTATCACTCAAGTTGAAGGTCAACATGGCAGAAGGTCAACATGGCACAAGTGCATGTTTATGCCAACCCCTGCGGTGAGACTTTTTGTATACAGTGACATGAATGTGCTGCCAACCTAATACGTGAATATCTTTTATTATCATTTTCCGTGTTGACGTTACAAATCTTCTACTTGTTACTCCCAATTTTCAACACAACTTACTTTGTATGAGGAGTTATATCCTCTTCAGGTACATGTTTCAGAACCAAAAGCTGACTAGGCTGAATAAGGACCGCTTTTGGTATGAAGGATATAAAGCCTCATACAATGTAAGTTGTGTTGAAAAGTGAGTAGCAAGTAGTAGATTTAGAATCTAACATGATCCGTAAGGCGAAACCCGCATAGCTCGCCGCTGCAAAGAGACTTAGTGGACGCTCTCGTATTTGCCACGCCTGGGCAGTCTGGCTAGTGTCTGGTTAGTCTTTTTCACGAACACTATTCATTATCACACTGCTTATGGGACTAGCAGCAGGATGTGTCAGAGAAGCGTAAACATGTTGTTTCATCTATAGCAAAGAAATTAGAAAGGACAGGTAAAGGGATGAATCAGTGTCAAAACTGATATAAACATTCATGTGGTTGATGCATAGGATTTTAACAGCAAAGTGACACATATGTGGACAATATAAACAGAGCAGGTGCACTGGAGGAAGAGAGATTGTGTGAAGAAGAGACTGTTGAGGAATCATCCATTACTCATACTGAGACATTAAAATGTATAGATTTATCGTTAGATTACATGACTAAGAATATGGATGCGCAACAAAACTAATTTTACTGTACCGACCTTTTGACACTCATTAGAACTATATGAAAATGAAAATCCACAGCCTGCTTCCAGTCGACCGACAGGGTCAGGGAATGAAAAGAATGAAGCCCCCCATCTAGCGGCGAGGATATGAACTGTGCCGGCTGCCGAAGGCTGTCGCCGATTAGAACTATATGAAAGAAAGTAAATTATAAAGTTGAGATAGGAAAAAGAAAATCAATAATTATTTCCCAAAAGAAATTGAGAATTTTATTTTGTTATTGACTTAAACACAATCTAGAGGATAAGTCATTTTCATTCGTCCTTATGTGTGATTGGCAGAATTCTTTGGGTACAAACAGGTGTTATTGTGGGCAGACTCTGTTGCAGAGTTCGCAAACGCATCACTGTTGGCGTTGTGGAAACCTCTCCTACTGATTTGGTGGTAGAATCCATGTGTTGCCCCTCTAGTGTACAAAGAGTTTCATAACCAGCGGTTTTCCATTCCTCTTTCATGGCTGGTGTGCGGTAGAAGGCTGGATCGAATTCTGCTGCTTTCTATGCCCGTTCTTCCAGGAATTTCTCGCATGCGTGGGTTGTGGTAAGGATTGTGTTAATATCATTTCTTCTGTAATTGTTGTACCCACCAGCTGATATACTAGTCGGGTTGGAGCGTACTTCGATACCCCAAGCATTTTCTTTTAAGTATCGTTCACAAAAATTTGTAACATAATGGATTTTGTATGTTGCATGTTTTGTAAATTAATGTCTTTTTCAGGTAATGTTATCTTAAGTTACATTTATTTGTAAATCAGTGTTGTGAGTTATCCATGCAATCTTTAGTCTGCATTAACTCATACAATCGTGAGTTGCTGTATATACAAATTTGGAGAAGTATCACTGCACTGTTCTTCTGTGATTATGGTGACCTAGCTATGCTCCCTGAGATTACCTTCTTTACTGCATGGTGCTAATCACTGCAAAAGGGAGTAACAATAAACTGTTAACACACCAGATGTCGCTCCGTTTTAGAACGCGACAGGTCGTACGAAGGCAAGTTGCTCACAATATTTTCAGCACCTGCTATTTTGCTCTTGAAGTAAATGTTCTTGACAAAATTATGTAATGTACCCTGTTTAAGGACCTTTCAACTGGTATTCATATAGTTAGTATGTAAAAAATATTGTCTCAATGTAAAAAAAAACAACTTATGTATTGCAAAATCTCATGTCATCTGGGAGTTTTCACTGCGCGTGAGCAAATTGACTCAACATGTGCATTTCAAAGAAAGATTTGTTCACAATTCAAGTAAATAATGTAATCCATTAAGAAACTATGAATGTCACTTGATTCAAACTATCTTGGAAATGCAGAATGTTGCAAAAATGTGTTACACAAGAGGTCGCACAAAGCAAATTGCCGCGTCAGTCATAAACAACTCAGGAACCGGACAGACAAGACGCTGACAATCATCAAGGTCAGGCACGAGAGAGTACTGGGAGAGATGAAACGGGTGCCCAAAACTCTACCGCAAATAGCAACATAATTATTAAGAAAATAAGAATTGATATAAGAAGCCGTATACTGATAGAAATTAATACAGTATTTCAATATCGTCAGAGCAGTAAATCCATAATACACCATGTTGATTGTTTCGTTTATACTATGTTTAGGGGCAGATGACCTAGCTTTTCTACCCCTTAAAACTAAAACAATACAATATACAAAGGTTGCCTAGTGACATGGAGTAAAGAATATTCCAAAGAGATCATGGCACATTTGTAATGTCATTACCCAACAGCGCTCCTGTCAATTCAATGTGCCCGTCTGAAGTTTCTTTCAGCAATATTCATGGTTCTGTCTTCCTAATGGCTTTGTGAAAATATCTGCTAAATACTTCTGTGGATATGTAGGATAAATAATAATAATAATAATAATATTGCATGGCCTCAGGTGCCGGGTGCAAGCTTTGATTTTCACCCAGAGGGCAGCTTGCATGTTGAATTTTTGTCATTCCTTGGAGCGCTATGTAGGATATCTCCACTTTTCCTTTGAACTTCACATACAAAGTGATGTTTCACATCAATGTGTTGTGTGCGATTATGAAACACTGGATTTGTAGAAAAACTTTGAGCTCTTTTGTTGTCACTGAATATATGAACAAGCACTCTCTTCTTGTATGTTCTGTAGATTTATAGCTTCTTTGGAAGCTTCTGTCAGTGCCATAGATTCCACCTCTGTACATAATAATGCAACAGTTTTCTGTTTCTTCGCCTCCCAAGTAATACAACCTCCACGCAGAGTAAACACAAATTCTGTGCATGATCTTTTATCAGAACTACAATTTGCCCAATCTAAGTCAGCATAGCCCTTCAATTCTCCATCCTTTCTGTGGGTGATTCCATAATTGGGTGTTCCCTTCAAATATTTTAGAATTCTGTTGCTGCTCTCCAGTTTTCTTCTCTGTAATTGTTTTACTGACTTTACATATTCATATCAAAAGCTACAACCCGGTACAGTACATAAGTGAAACTATTAATATTTGGTATGGGTTTTATTCATTTCAGATGGAGATGGCTCTTCTGGTTTTCCAAGTTTTAGTGTCTGGGTTAAGTGGCGTTGACACTCTTACACTCGCCCATGCCAAATCTTTCGATTACTTTTGATGTGTACTTCCTTTACTATATGGTCTTCATGTTATTCTTGTCGATTCCTAAGCAAGTGTATTTTACCATGTCTCTATTTTAAATTCTTACATTAGTGCACCTTGTGGAGTTAACGCAGTGTTCATCTAAGTCAGCTAAGTCTGTTGAACCTCCTGTGGCTGTAAGCATTTCCCTGATTATCTGAGTGGCATCAGGTACAGGAAACCTGATAAATAAGGACTCCACATCGAAGCTTGCCAGTAGACCGCAGTTACTCAGGTTTATACTCTCTATGATATCTACAAAGTGTTGCGAGTTTCTAACGTGAGAGACAGGCGGAGGGAACAATCGCTGATACACGACGTGGCTCCATCCTGTAAGCCTAGATGATATACAACAACACATCAAAAATAAATCCTGGAGAACACATAACCCCATTAATACGTAATGGCCCGATCTCCCCTTACGTATGTAGATAAAAAAAATGGCAGTCCCCTTAACACAAACTTCAAACAAATGAAATAGCAACTCACAGGCCAAAAATACATGAATTTCACAAAATGGCAACCTCCACTTTAAATGTTTAAACCAGTTATTCCTAAATACCAAGATGCTCCGTACACCTCAGGATTTACTCTAACCAGATGCCACAAGAATTATCTAAGCTAACCTAGATGATAGTTAAAGAAGCTTCACATGCATAGCAATGCAAACACTGAAAACTGGGAGGATATTCAAAGTCTCCAATTTTTACCACATATTAATAAATCTGAAATTAAACAACAATTTTAAAAACAACACAACTTACGTTAGTTGAATCAAGAATATCTTGCTGATTATACTCAATAGAAGAGGGTACCCATGCTGATCAGACGATGTAGAAAATCCTTGAAATATATTTAAGAATTATTACAGAACTAATAAAATGAAATGATAAAAAATAGGATCTGCCTACAAAAATAAATGTCGATCGATCGCAGCCAAATGGTTCGACCAGAGGTGACATACAGCAGCGAAACTCTTTTTAAAGTCACTCAGTAAAGAAAGAACCGACAAAATCCTAAAAGCAGAGAGAATAGCTAGAACATGCAAAAATAAAAAATATCACGAAGCTTGATGTTTTTCAGTCGGTCAACACGATTGTACCCAATTATGATTGGTTATTCCCTAATCCTGAAAAAAAAATTACATGAGATTAATAAATACACTTGGATGACCAGTTTCGATCGTCAAGCGATGATCATCATCAGATCCATTACACTTAGGCTATAAAATCTATGTCTGAAAGTATGGGTGAAAGTCTTTACAATCATCATCATCGAATTCCAGCTCCAGTCGCCCGGGTGCTGTTAACGAGCCCTCACCATCTTTTCCTTTCAATGAATAGTTGGTCTTCATGAGTTTTTCTCCAGTCCAGCCCTTTGTCTTCAAGATCATCCTTGATTTGGTCCAACCATTTCTTCTATGGTCTTCCTACTGGTCTTTTTCCTGGGATAATTTTGTTGAAATAAGCTTTAGGTGTCCTTGCATCTCCCATTCTTTGAAGGTGCCCATACCATCCTAATCGTTGCTTCTGAAAATATTTTGTAGCACTGATATCTATTCCAGTCTCTGTCCTGTTTAGTTCCTTACTTTGTCTCTCCTTGTCCTTTGAAGCATTGTTCTTATAAACTTCATTTCGGATGCCTGAATCCTTCTTTCTTCTCTTCTGGCCAGGGTGCATGTTTCTACTCCGTAATTGGGATGTAGTATGTCTTCCCGTGGCTCATAATCGCGAGATTAACGGTCACGTTAAACTACAAGCTTCCTTGCTGTAGTATGTCTTAAACAATATGTTTACACTTCCTGGGCACCTCATTATGCCACAGTAGTGTTCAACTTGTACATAGAAGGTGGCTGCATTACTAGTCCTATTTGTTACTTCACTGTTTCTGTTGTTATCCTTACTCAGTGTGCTACCAAGATATTTAAATTGATCAACAATTTGTAGAGGCTGATTATTCAAGTAACTGGTTGCTTTAGACAGTCCTGTTGTCATCACTACTGTCTTACTTTGATTTATTTTCAACCCATATTCCTTGAACAGCTTGTCCCATGTATCCACTTTTATTATCTTTCTGATATGCCCATCACTGTGATGAATAGCATTGGTGACAGTGAAATTCCTTGGACTCTTTGTTTTGTTGTGAACCATCTGCTTTCCCCAATACCTATTCTTACACATGCCCTTGTGTTCTCATGCAGCATTTTGATCTTGTTTATCAAGTCTTTTGGAACATTGACCTTTTCTAAACATTCCCAAATTTTTTTATCTTGCATTGCTATCATAAGTTTTCTCTATATCTAGAATTACCATTACGAACTCTTTCCCTTTTTCAACATTTTTCTCAATAAGCATTCTTGCAGCAAAGATCAAGTCAATGGTACTCCTTCCTGATCTAAAGCCTTTTCCAAGTGCCTACGTAGTCTTTATGCAATTATTTTTTCCAATATCTTTAGACCATGGGATAGCAAAGTAATTTCACAAAAGTTCTCATACTTTTTCCGGTTTCCTTTTTTAAACAATGGCACTATTACACCTTTAGACCAGTCATCAGGGATCTTATTGTCCTTCCATATAGCATGTAATGCTCTGTAAAGCCCGACCCAGCGGTCTCTGCCGCGACGTAACCGGACAGGTGTGGCCTTAGAACAGTGGGAGGAGTGAGACTGTCCTAGCACGACTGACGGCTCGAGTCACCGAATTATCATGTGCACCGAGGGGTCAAGTGTAACAGGATACGGTTTCTACATAAAAGTAGGATGAAAGGCAGCATTTTCCTGAGTATACAGAAACATGAATCACAATTCTATGCCCAGTAGTTTACTTTTTATGTTATTTTAAAATTATTTGGAAGTTGTCACTGCTAATCACTATGTAACACAATTTTTGTCCTTGGAAAGTAAATGCTATTTTCTAATTGATTATGTCTGAAAAGGTGGGAAAACATAATTATTTATGTCAAACTTTGCTTTCTGCAGGACATTGATATTTGTGACCTTAACATATTTTCACTAGGCTAGAATGAGCATCTGAGCAAACCAAGGTAAGTAGAGCAAACTGCTTCGTTCGTATCTGCTGCTGAGTTCAGGAGCCAATGTAATGTTTTCAAGTCATTGCACAACGACAAGGCGAGTGAGTGAAGCTCTCATCTACATTAGATAGCATTATGTTATCACGGCTAGTCCAAGCAGAGAATGAACGATGTTGCTACATCGCAATGCGGGGAGTCAGGACATGTCAGGTGTGTCTGAGGAGGTGTGAAGGAGCCGAAGTGCGTAACTGTGTCGCGGCAGAGATTGCTGTGTCGGGCTATATAGCCAATGTATGCCATTAATTCCTGCTGCTTTTATCATGTCTGAATTTATTTCATCAAATCCAGTGATTTCCCTTTGATCATAGCTTTCAAAGCTTCTTCCACTTCTGAACAGGTTGGGTGTGGTTCTTGGTGGTTTTAATCATTGGCCCCTAAATTGATGTTTGTGTCCCCGGTGTCATTATTAGATGCATCATTTAACAGCTGATCAAAATACTGTCCCATTAACTTCCTGATTTCATTTATGCTTATCACTTCTCCATTATTTCCTTCCAAAGCTGTAACCGATTCCTGATGTCTTTTATTGTTTTTCACAGTTTTATATAGTAATTTCTTATTACCTTGTGTATCTTCCTCCAGTTTCTTCGCAAATTCATCCCAAATCTTATCCTTATGTGTTTAACTCTTAATTTGTGCTCTCGATATTCTTGAGCAAGTGATCTGATTTTATCCTTATTTCTGTCTTTCTTTTGTCTCTCTACTTCCAATTTTCTCTTTACTTTGTTCCTTTTATTGATTTGTTGTCTTGACTTCCTTATTCCACCAGGCCGTCTCTTTATGTCGAACCTTACAACTTGTTTCGCCACATAATTCTCTCGAGTCTTTAACTACGACATTTCGAAAATTTTGCCACTCTCCTCTGCACTTTTGATATCAGTCTTTGGAACTTTCCTAAAATTCTTCTCTGCTATTCCTCACGTTTATCAGATTTCTCCAGCTCCCCCATACCTCGGTCTTTTGTTTATTTTCAATCTCATAATTAATCAGTTTTACACCAGTTATACTAACTTGAACAAGCCTATGATCACTGTCGAGACTTTCACTGGGAACCACTTTGACATCCACAACTTGTTTTCCTACTTCACCCGCTGTTATTACAAGGTCTGTCATGGATCTATGTCTTCCATCCCAGCTGTATCTAGTTACTTTATGGCTTTCTCTCTTCTTAAACCAGGTATTTTGAATTTGAAGACTATTTCGACTGTACATATCCAGCAGGTCTTCAACTTCTAGATTTCTGTTTCCATAACCAAATGGACCAATCACTCTTTCTACACCCTCCCTTTTGCATCCCACCAGAGCATTTAAGTCATGTATTATCATATGCTCTCCTTATCCAGTTGGTTCTCAACCTGTTCCAATAACTTCTGTTTCTCTTTATTCTTGCACCCCGTTTGTAGGGAATAAACCTGCACTAGGGTTGAGATTTTTCAGTTTGATGGTACGTCTAATCTAATTATTCTGTCGCTAATATATTTAATATTTGCAACAACATCTACTTTCTTAGTTAGAATAAAGCCCACTCCTTTATGTGACCCTTTCCATTTACCACACCAGTAAAGGGTATATCCTCCTCTTAAGATTTTCTTCCCTTTCCTTTTCCATTTTGTTTCGCTCAGACCTAATACATCCAGTTGCCTTCTTTCCATCAGATCTACAAGCTCTTCACATTTTCCAGTTAATGTCATTACATTCAGCGTTTCTATTCTCATTGTCGGGTTATTTTCCTTTATTCTGTTTTTTTTTTCCCACAGCCTTACATTGCGTAACATCAGCCTGGATGCCATCATTCCTGTCAACTGTAAGGCGTGTGAGCTGTCCATTTTGGGTATTCTTCTTTCTGAGGGTCGTTTTAACATTGAAAGCGCATAACTATTTACTCCTTTATTGGCTTGCTAGGCCTAACATATTGGAGGATTTTCTGTCAGGGTTGTCTCCCTTAGCCTTTGGTAGTACACTACCAAACCTACAAGGCAGGTTGTGCTCATATTTAACCCCTGAGTACTGGGTTGCCTCTTCCGCCATCTCCACTGTACCAAAGTCCATCTTCTCCACTGCAGATACCGTTGAGATCTATGCACATAACCCTGTGCACGGGGCCTATGTTATACCCCATAGGACTGGGTCCTTACCAGAACTTAGCCGTTACTGTAGTTCCACGGTAGATTACAGTACCGTTGCCCACCCCCGCGACTTGGACGGGCCTGGCAAGAATTATCCATGTAGCCAATTTGAATTGACTCGTGGACCAGGTTAAGGAGCTGTCTAAATCCAGCCTCCAAGGCTTATTTAGTTGCAGTATTAGTTGAGATAATGAAATTCTTCAATATTTGTTAGTTATAGTCTGTCATGTCCAGTTAAGATACTGGAATTGGTGATTGACTTCCAAAATTTGCTTGTTTAGAGTGAATATGTGATTGTTGTCAGTTCAGATTGTATTGCACGGAGAGAGCAGTTAACTTCGTCACTATCTGCTCCCAACTATCAGAAAGATGGACGGTGGTGGATAGTGCCAAATGAAGTGGTATACAGAGAACTGAAGTCAAAACTCTGGAATATGAAGCAACAAGTAGGATGGATTAAGGAAGTTAGAGAGGATATGAAATAACTAGAAATGACCTCGGATGACTTACAAAATAATTAAAGAAACTCAAAAACATTTTAAAAAAAGATTTCAGTAAAAGAAGGGTATTTACAGATGAGGAATGCCAACTGAATTAAATGCTGCAGGGCAACTCTGAAAGAAAACTTAACAAGAAGAGGACCAGGAAATGATTGACTGAAGTGGTCCAATGAGGCTGTAAAAGAAGAAGAAAAGAATTATTGAAGATATCTTGCCACGAGACGTAATTTGAAACTCATGTGCGACTCAATGTGAGTAAAATTAACACAGGGAACACATCAATTTCAAAATAGAACCAAAAATCATCTTAGCTCCTGGAAACTGCGTCCACTCTCCATGACATCTTGATAAAATACAGTAGATGATAGCACATAGCTCATAAGTGATGCATTGTTAAGACCCATATGCATTGAGTTATTCCTTTTAAATCTAAGTTGGTAGAAAAGATTGCTTTGAGCCTCTTTCCATACGAGGAAAATCTAAAACCACTTGTGCATAATAGTAAAAATTGTCAACAAGTGTTTTGTTTCTTTTTTTTTTTTTTTTTTTCTGAAGGTCCATTGTATTTTCCCATGCAATAGATAATATATATTGCTTCTCTAAATGCAAATTGCTCATCAGTTGTGTCTATTCAATATCTAACAGGCATTGAATTCTGTCAATCCCTTTTGCTGGTTTCTGTCTGCGTGCTTCTCACAATCCAGTCAACACTGTGTTATCTTTTCTGCTTTTGATTGATTGGTTAACTGATTATGTCTCTGATTTAAATTTGTATATCTATGATTTTTATAGACTGGTGCTCTGGAAGGTCAGCACTTCAGGAAGACTGGAGTCCTTGTGTCACTAAGTGAGCAGAATCTAGTTGATTGCTCCGTATCATATGGAAATGAAGGTTGCAATGGTGGTTTGATGGACCAAGCCTTCCATTATGTTAAGGATAATGGTGGCATTGACACTGAGAAATCATATCCTTATGAAGGAGAGGTATGTTTCTGGTAGTGATCTTTATTATTATTATTATTATTCATGTCTGAAGTTGGTTCTAAGTAAGACACTCCTTTTGGCTCTTCTGTAACTTCTGTTGTTATTTTCAGGATGACAAATGCCGTTACAATCCCAAAAATTCTGGGGCAACTGATGCTGGTTTTGTTGACATTCAAAGTGGCAGTGAACACAAATTGAAGCAGGCTGTAGCCACTATTGGACCAGTCTCTATTGCAATTGATGCTAGCCATGAATCTTTCCAATTCTATTCTGAAGGTAATTACTCTTATCAATGAAACTTAATTTCAGTGTTGTCAATTAGTTGGCACTAGGTATACCTAATTATATAGTGTAAGGCTGATGGCTGGCCCCGTGGTGTTGGGGTAGCATGCCTGCCTCGTACCTGGAGGACCCGAGTTCGATTCTCGGCTCCATCAGAGATGTTAGAAACTGGTGTGAGGGCTGGAACGGGGTGCATTCAACTTCGGGAGAACAATTTAGTATCTGTCTGACAGTGAGGCATCGCTCCGGTCACGAAAATGGGGATCAACGGCCAAGGTGACTCATCGCACTGACCAGAGTCTACCCACAATCTGCAGGCCAAATGGTAGGGCAGCGGTCGCTTGGCAGGTAGATTCTTCAAGTGCTGTAGTGCCATGTTTCTTTTAAAAGCTGACGGCTGTTGGTATTTTTAAATATATAATGTAATCCTTGTAGGTATGTGGTGGTTTATTGGTGTATGGCATCATACTACCACTTGATTGAGTACTCTGTCAACATACTGGCGACAGCTATGATATTTCCCTCAAAATTAACTTGGTGATGTCACATTAAAGCTGGTAGCTCTGCAGACCTTAATCAAGGTGTTGGCCTAGTGTGCCGCACTACAATAAGATCTGGGCAGCATCTCTGCCTGTTATGTTGTACACGATTGCAGTATCACTGCTGGCAAGACAGAAGTGTGATTCATCACTAAAGAGCATTTTTCAACTTTCTGGACACCACCCCCACCCGTCCGTATTGATGTGTAGGGTCAATGGATTACCTTCTGCTGGAACATGGGCTCGAAAACCACCTGCATGCAGACTATTCCCAACTGTTGGGTTGTTGTGTAATGTGGGGTGCCACTGTTTCTTGAATCTGCACTGCTGTAGTTGTCCACCTGCGCCATCGCCTCCCTCACAGTTGTCTTTCAAGTTAAGCCTGTGACATAGCTTCGTTTGACCACTGCTGCCGTATCTGTTATACAGTAGATGCTTGTCATCGGGTGTTACTACATGGCATGACAGGTCAGGTTTGCCATCAGAATAAGATGTCCGATGAATTTCCCATTACCCATGGACTGAAACAAGGATGTGTACTGGCTCCAACTCTTTTTGCGCTGTACTTGGCTGCAATGCTTTATGATTCACCCACAAACATCCCAGGTGTGGAGGTCAAGTATCGTTTTGATGGAGGGCTTTTCAACCTAACTAGTCTCCGCTCCTCGAGGAAAACTCAGGTTACTAAGGTTACTAACATGTTGTATGCAGATGATGCTGCGTCGCCAACTCTCTCACCAGAAGAATTGCAACAGTCAGTTAATTGTTACAAAAGTGCATGTGATCGCTTTGGTCTTACTATAAATGTCAATAAGACTTAAGTCTTGGCACAACCTTCACCAGGCACACCTCTTCCTCAGTTCAATATCTCCATCTCAAATTTGCCATTAGAACAGGTAGATCACTTCTCGTACCTGGGCAGTACCATTTCTGTGAGCTGTACCTGTGAGCAGGATGTGGATAAGAGAATTGGCGCAGCCCATGCAGCATATGGACGATTAGCGCACCGGGTCTTCATGAATAAAGATCTGTCCATGAGTACAAAGCTTATGGTGTACAAAGCAGTAGTCATTTCTACATTGTTGTATGGCTGTGAAACATGGACCCTTTACCGACGTGATCTTAGGAAGCTTGAGCGTTTCCACCTACAAAAACTTCGATCAATCCTGAGGATTAAATGGGAAGACCGCATTACCAATATTGATGTTCTGGAAAAGGCTCAAATCAACAGCATAGAATCATCCATAATAGGTCACAAATTTAGATGGATTGGTCATGTCCATCGGATGGATGATGTGAGATTACCTCGTCAAATGCTATATGGTGAGTTATGCTATGGCACCAGACCTCATGGTGGTCCTAAGAGGCGCTACAAGGACCAATTTAAGCAGACCCTGAAATTGACAGGTCTTGATTCACAAACCTGGGACATGCTGGCTGAAGACCGCTCAACTTGGCACCGTACCATCTCAGATACTGTAAAGACGTTTGAAAGTGATCGACGCACACATGAAGAGGCCAAGCGTCAAGCTAGGAAACTTCGAGCAGCCCAACCACATCCTCCTCCAGCAATACTATGTGACTTGTGTGGACGCTTGTTCCATGCCAGGATTGGACTCTTTAGTCACCATAAACACATCCACAAACTGGACTGAAGGAAGAAGATTTATACTCGGATTCAAGTTAAAGCCGATGATGATGACTACATTTGGTAGAGATAACCCACTCTCACCCAGACCAGTTATCTCGAGTTCTCTCACAAACTGCAACAATGAATATGTCCCCACGATAACATTGCAAGTGACATTTTTCTCTTTTCCCCGCAAATGCCACTAGATGATTGGAAATATGGATAAAGAAAATCTAGTGGCATTCCTGGGGAGAAACAAAAGTCACTTGCAATGTTATGGTGGGGACACATTCAATTGTTGATAGCATGCTCTTTTGTCATCAAGGCATGTTTGACAGTGAACAGTCCACTCACAGACTGCAAGTAGACTATACGACACTGGTCCATGTACTGGAAGTCGTCCCTCTATGACCAATGACACGGGGAAACCTATATAAACAATTCAATGCGCCTAAAAATGCTATCATTTACATACTTAGCCATCATTTCATATCTTGAAAGAAAGACGCAAGCTACTGATTACTTCATGGGGTTGCAATTTCCATATCCAAGAGTGCAATGTGCACTACCAGTTCAATGCATTCCACAACCATTGCATTCTAGATAATATAATTTCATAGAGAAAGCTTGGTCACCAAACTGTACTGGAAGACCAAGCTGCTAGGAATGGCACTTCATGGATGCCGTCTGGTGTAACAAGGAGTGGTCTGGCTACATCACTCAGCGGTAACGTTCTCGCCTGCTGTGTCCAAGGTTGCAGGATCGAATCCCGGCACAGTCAATTGGCATTTGAGGTTGTGCAAATGCAAGGGTTACTGGCACGTTAAAGATCCTAGAAAAAAATAAAAGAAATAATTTGGAATTCTGTTGCATGTGAAGTAGTATAGTTTTTTGAGTCCTCAAGTGTTGTTTGCTAATTATCACATACACTGAATTTTAAATGTCTGCTTTCATGTGGTATTGTTTCTGTAGGTGTGTACTATGAGCCCCAGTGTGACAGTGAGCAGCTAGATCATGGTGTGTTGGTCGTAGGATATGGCACAACTGAAGATGGTGACGACTACTGGCTTGTTAAGAATTCATGGAACACATCTTGGGGTGATCAAGGTTACATTAAGATGGCTCGCAACCGGGACAATAACTGTGGCATTGCCACTCAAGCTAGCTATCCTCTAGTTTAATTATGTGGACATTCGATGCTAGCTGGAGACTTGCAATTCATATGTGAATTGATTAACAGTGTTTCTTGAGACTGGCTGTTTTTTCAGTCACTGTGTATTAATCCTTAAGAGCCAGACAGCTCATTCAGTGCAAAACCTTGTTCTCAGGGTGGTATTTATGTGCTGAGATATCTGGTTTCAGATAATATATGGAGGAGAAACAGGTGGAGTGATAATGTGGGTGCCTCTGAACATTGTACAGTTTTTAAGAGTTTGTTCATGACTTTCATAAGTGTCATTTTAAGAAACCTGATTATTGTTAAGTTTGATAAGTAGTTGTGTTGACTGCTGTTGCCTTTTAAAAATATGAATATATCATCAAACTACTGCCAAACGGCATGTAGGCTTAGCCATTTGAACATTGTAATACTGAAGGTCTGCAAGCACTGGATTTGAGTGAGAGTGTTCAATAGTATATTAGTGAATGTTTATTCCATTTATAAGATATACCAGGTGGGCCAAAGAAACAAAACAAAATCTAGACATTGTTATGCATTTAGGAAATAGTTTGTTCAGTGTGTCAGTTGCATAGTAATACTCTTAACATTGAATGGAATATTGAATGTCTTGAATTACCTGGCACATGATATTCTGCATTCCCTGTCAAGTATGCTCAGTAATCATCTCAATGTTATTTCAGTATGTGATATTTTATTTCTTATTTCAAGAAAATGTGTGAGAGAGGGTAGTATTTATGTAAAGACTATCATAGGTAGCTGAACTAGCTGTAGTGTGCTAGGATCATGACATTTTTTATGAGAAAATAAATGAAAAATAGGACATGTAATTTACGGTTTCTTATAATTGTTACTTATTAAAATGTGTCCCATCATACTTAAGTACGTATGTTTCCTCAAGTAGGATCCATGACAAGACATGAAGGGCACTGTGGCCAGACTGCCTTGATAATGTCTTAATCGGTTCTTCAAATTGTGGACCTTATCTGCTGTCCCAAGTTGTTAATTGTGCTGGGTGAGCAAAATTTAAATCTCTTTAGTTGACACAAAATGCAGTTGAGAGAAAATATGTTGCGAATAGCTGTCCCTAGGGAAACCATGAAAGTTCAGTCTACTGGGGATTCTATAGGGCAATCATAATCAGGTAGTTTTTTCACACTCGACGCTAGTCATTTGGAATGGTACTTTATTTCAAGTGCCAAGGAGCCCAATTTAAGTCAATCATTATGATTAGATTAATACAGGTTCTCAGACAAATTAATTACTCCCAAGTAAATGAATGATGACCAAGATACTGCTCGAGTCTTAAGCTCTATGAACTTGAGGGGTGAGGTGACTCAGGAGGTTGGAAGATAAGGGCCTTGGGAATATTTGGTGTCATTTTGGTCCGTATTGACAAAGTACTATTTGATTTAATGTTCAATCTCAGTCAATCAATACATTAAATAAGTGCTACACCGCACTAGTTGTGGGACATGTTTCGAACCTTAAAAACGGTCCTTCATCAGCCACAAATGGACGCCGTTTTTTATATGTAATGTTTTAACGGCGTCCATTTGTGGCTGATGAAGGACCGTTTTTAAGGTTCGAAACATGTCCCACAGCTAGTGCGGTGTAGCACTTATTTAATGTATTGATTGACGGAGATTGAACATTAAATCAAAAAAAGAGAAGGGCCTATCAACAGCCCACCATGTTATCTGGAATTCCTGTCTATTGCAACACTGCTAAATACGGCCGTTGCCTAAACCACTGTGGTGTTGCGAGTGAGTGAGTCACTGACCAATGTATTTGGTTCTGTTACTACGCACGGACCGGGAACCCACCATGTCAATCCTCATCGTCCGCGATCCATATTCCTCTCGGGTTCACGGAGATTGGACTCGAGCAGTATATATCCCTATACCCTAAATGATGTAACAACAAACTACTTTGTGAGATTAGTCGAGCTCATTAACTAGCATAGGTGCAGGATGGAGAACCACCCACATCAATCCTCATCGTCCGCAATCCACCTTCCTCTCAGGTTCACGGAGCTTGGACTTGGGCAGTATATATCCCTATACCCTAAATGATGTAACAACAAACTACTTTGTGTGATTAGTCAAGCTCACTAACTAGCATAGGTGCAGACTTCAGATGGCAAGACACTTTCTGCCTCCTCAAATTATAAAGCAAGTGATGCCTCCTCCTCACCGTATGTATGAAGCAATGTACCTCTTCAGTTAAGACCAAGACAAGTTTCTCCTTTCTAAATGTCTTCAGTTTTTTTTTGAAAGATTAGGCTTGACTTTGTAGACCAAAAGAGGCTGTACGTTATTAGTGTTAAATGAGATGAGTCACATCACTTCTGCCAGAAAACAATCCAAACATTGTTCCTGCAAATTTTAAATGAATAAATTTTTACTTCAATTTCTAATAATTAAAACTAGCCCCATGATTGGGTCTGGAGGACTGGGAGATTCAAGCACGACAGCTGCCAGGTCATAGCCGATAGGTTATGTGGGATGCATGGCTTAGTCTGTATTATGAAAGAAGAACCCAGTCAGCTGTCAAAGCCTACTTGGAGAAATGTCACGTCACAGCGACAGGTTATCTCAACGTCTGTTTTGCCGTATGTAAGTCTAACACAATCTCTGGACCAATTTTTATGCACTTTTCTCCGTTACCTGAAGGATAAGCTAATAAACGGAATAATAACTTACAGTGAGTGACGAGACGCAATGAAAGAACAATGTGTCGAGCCATATGCTCGACCCTGTCCGTGAGTATGTTGCAACGCAGCTCGTTACCATGGAGACAGTTAACCCACTCACCTCCTTGACACCTCATCTTATGAGTTGACGGCTGTTAGTGTTCTTCTTTCATAATACAGACTGTAGAGCAATGATACTCCCTGCGGCATAACCTTTGTTTTGGGCTATGAGATGCTACTTCTCATATTAAGCAGCTGCTCAATTTTCCTCACGAGGCTGGGTGCAACTTATTTTTAGCCCTCACATCGGACACAACATTTCTGGCAGAGCTGGGCCAGGAGTAAGAGGAAAGTGTGCTACCCCTACACTGAGACCTGTATAAAAGTAATTCAAAGCATCTATGATGTTCTAACATTAATATCTTGTAGTAATTAGAACTAGCCTCATGATTGGATCTGGAGGACTGGGAGATTCAAGCATAACAGCTGCCAGGTCATAGCTGCACTTCTGCTAAGTAGAGCATACTTCATCAAATAGGGGGAGGGCATCAGTCTAGCTGTTGGTCTCTCGCCAAGGTGGACCGGGTTCAATTCCCGGTGAATGCATGTGAGACGGTCTATGAAACATCAGATAGTAATGTTCTAATTATTACAAGATATTAATGATGTTGGAGAATTATGATGCTTTTAATTACTAGTCTACTGGTCTAATAGCTAATACAACTACCAGGTTGTATATTGTAAAGAAACGGAGATTTGTCAGGACTGAATCGAAGTGCCAAGAGAAAGAAGATCAGAAATTAGGTACACAGGGTTCCTATTACCAACCTCTTAGGGAAACTCGGACTTCAGTGGTATGGTCATGTAATGAGAATGGATAACATATGAACAGCTATGAAATGCTTCAAACGTTACATAGAAAAAGACCATTGTACAGGAAGTACAAGCTATTTAAATGGAGGGGGAAGAAATAAATTGTCTGATTCATGAAAGACTTGAACCCATGACCTCTGGCTTTGTAAACAATTGCTCTGACCACTGAGCTAATGGAACATTCAGTACATCTTAAAACTCCTTGCAAAAGGAGACCAATTTTTAATGTGCTAACCTGATAATTGTCATTAATATGTTCATAAAAATCCAATTCTGGAAAATATGTTGTGAAGCTAGAATAGGGTTGGCATAGTCACATTTCATTAGATGCCCATTGTGGGTTGTGGACTCCATGACTGTGCCATGCCTGCTTCATTAGCTTATTAGTCACAACAATGGCATAAAAAGCTGGAAGTTGCAGGTTTTGAGTCCTTCTCTACCTCCCATCTAGTGCTTTCTGTACAATATATGACCTAACAGCTGTAAACTTTCATTTGTAATCCACCAGTTATCTAGACTCGTAACAATATTGTATATTAGTTGTTTCATTTGAGAAGCTTGGACGTGGTCACAGCCCCATGTAGCGTACTTGGGTGTGTATATATGGTAGCATTTTTGCCTGATAACTGTGTCATTGGTGCTCAGTCCAAGTGACGTGAATCGACCGTCGTAATTCGCAAACCACTTCATTGTTTGTTTTTTATCACACATGCTATGCTTTTATAATATATTAGTTTGTTATAAAATATTACATCCTGACCAAATTGTTAATGGAACTCTTAATAACAATAATTTTACTTTGCTTAACAACTTATACCACTTTTACAATATAGTTAACTTTGGTTTCTTCTTACCTTCATTATTTTAATTTTCTTCGTTTTGATCTTGTTTCTGCATGAAACGTACTCTAAACCTGATTGAGTTTGAAGGTGTAACCATGCAGTTAACGATTTAGTACCAGCACGAATCATCTCCTTTTTTCTTTTATCCTTCCTTTTATTAGCTCCACTTTCATAAGTATGTTTCATAGTGTCGTTAGAAAATAGCACAATGCAAGCCACAACTTAAGTCCTGCCACTTAACCGGGAACTACTGTGGCGACCTATCAACTACACTACTGCTACTGTGCATTGCTGTGGTGTGATGTCGCAGTGGAGGGGGAAGGGGTGGAACGATGAGTCATGGTCATGCGCTGAAGGGGGAACAATGTATTGTCTATATAATTTTCCAAAGAAAAATATGTATTGTCCGTTGAGCCATTATATATTTAAACACAAATTGTGTTAAATGTTCCGGCATAACTCAACAAAATGACAGTGTTTCGCCCCGGTGTGCAATTGGGCTCTTCAGTTGGTTAATGCACACCTCACCAAGACACAGTCTAGTACACACTGGGAAGGCCATTGCAAGACGTATTTGATTCATGTGTATCCACGTCACGAGCAAAGCCAGTGCACTATGGGAGTCGAAACTCCACTCCAAAGCAATTATAACCTTACCTTGGCATTGAATATATAATTTTCCAAAGAAAAATATGTATTGTCCGTTGAGCCATTATATATTTAAACACAAATTGTGCTAAATGTTCCGGCATAACTCAACAAAATGACAGTGGCTTTGCTCGTGACGTGGATACACATGAATCAAATACGTCTTGCAATGGCCTTCCCAGTGAGTACTAGACAGTGTCTTGGTGAGGTGTGCATTAACCAACTGAAGAGCCCAATTGCACACCGGGGCGAAACACTGTCATTTTGTTGAGTTATGCCGGAACATTTAGCACAATTTGTGTTTAAATGTATTGTCTGTCGGGCGCCCGGCTATCAAAAAATACTCATGGAATACCACACAATTGGCTGGATATATCTTACATACAGATTGCACTGAATGTGACCAGTTTCTAAACACAAGTTTAGACGCGTAGTTCCTTACAATTGGGGCCCCTGAACTAAATTGAATTCTCAAATATGTTTTCTAGTACTACTTTTATTTATTTATTATTATTTATAATTTTTCTTTTATAGTTGGGGGGGGGGGGCGGCGCCCCGCTTGCCCCATTGTAGCTACGCCCCTGGATGTGTGGAGACATGTGTTATATCTTTGCACGGACATATAGACTCTGTGGAAAATAGACACACTCTGTCAATATAAGCGATGTAAACATGTGTATGTTGTGTTGTATAAAATAAATAGTTTCAAGACATAACAAAGTGGCGATGAGGATAAAGAAAAACGGAAAACATTTTGTTAGGAACAACAGCAACTGTCGCAGCTAATTCAAGCCCTGAGCGGACTGGTTACCAACATGGCACAACAACAACTTCAACAGCAAACACCGATGCAGCAGCCGGCAAGTATCAAAAGCATGTTACAGAAACAATCTTTAACAATTGAAACATTCAGTGAAGCAAACAAAACTTTTGACATTTACTACCAACGGCTCGAAAAAATTTTCAATCTAAAAGGATTGAATGAAAACAATCAAGAAGCTGAAGACTCAAAAAGAATGGTGCTGCTTAACTGTCTAGGTAGTAAACATTATGCCTTGTTGGCGAGCTTAACGGCACCCGACTTGCTAAACACCAGAACTTACGACGTAATCATAGGCCTACTTAAATCGCAGTTATTGCCTAGACTAAATGTTTTGGCGGAACAACAACGCTTTTTCTCCCGAATGCAATCGTCGACTAAAAACATTTCATATTACGTAGCTGCTATCAAAGAACTTGCAAAAAACTGCGAATTTCATGTAAGTTGTGACGATGGCGCGTGTAGTAAAACAGTGATCGAACTTTTATTAAGAGCACACTTCATACGGGGTTTGCATGATCGAGAAATACACGAACGTATCCTTCAACAGTCGCAAATAACCTTTAACGAGGCAATGAATACCGCCTTAGCAATTGAAGCATCCAAAATTCAAAATCGGGATCTTTATTGCAGTAATCCATTCCAAAACTAGGACATCAATGAAATTACATCAGTAAAAAGACCGAAACCATCGAAGTCAAGTGGCGGAGACTTACGGTCAAATTACAAGTATAGAGCCTCCCTCAGAGTACTTGGACTTGAAAGGCTAAGCCTTTGTTGTGGTAAAAACTACCATATCTCCAAGGACTGCAGGTCAAAAAAGTATTTGTACTGCACTAAATGTAAGAAGACAGGCCATGTAGGGAAAGTCTGTCTGTCCACACGCACAAACCATGTGAAAGCATTGTCTGAAGAGGAAGAAGACTCTGACCTCAACCATTTAGAAGACGTACGGTATGTACATCAAGCACTCGGAACACATTAACAGCGATAACACATTCCCAGAACTCTAATGCAGGAAACACTGTTTTTAACATACACTCAATTGAGGGGAAGTTTTTCGTCACTGTAAAAATTGGTGCGACACCACAGAAATTTGAAGTTGATTCTGGGAGTCCCGTAACCTTGCTGTCAGAAAAAGCATTTCTCAACCTGGGAATAAATGCAACCCTAAAAGAATTCAACATCAGATTCCGGTCGTATACAGGCGGCATATTCGAACCTTTGGGAGAAGTACATGTTCCTGTTGAGCATGAGGGGCAATACGCAATACTCCCAAAAATAAATGAAGAACTGGATAGCCTTGAATGCCAAGGCATTATAGAGCGCATTGAAACATCCGAGTGGGGCACCCCACTTGTTCCCATTCCAGAATCCGATGGAGGCATCCGTTTGTGCACTGTTGACAAGGTTACAGTCAACCCTAACATCAACGATACCAGGTACCCAATTCTGAAAATTGAAGATATCTTCATTAAAATGAAAAATGGCAACTATTTCTGCACCTTAGACCTTTACAAGGCTTACTTACATATCCCAGTTGATCAAGAGAGTTCGAGAATCGCTGCAATATCAACTCATCAGGGCACATACGCAGTAAAACGGCTGTTTTTTTTATTAAAGAATGCACCCAATGAATTCCATTTAATTCTTGATCAGTTACTATAAGATCTGGATGGCGTCGTTGCCTACTTTGATGACAGCAGTTCAAGGGGCGGCAGTTCAAGAAACCCAGCAGAGACTAGAGGCCTGCCTCCAACGTTTGCGAAAGCATAACATCCACCTCAATCGAAAGAAATGTCAATTCTTCACTCGGAAGATAACCTACCTGGGGCACACAATATCATAAAAGGGTCTTCAGAAATCGAACAACAAAATTGATGCTATCATCAAGGCAACCCAACCGCGCAATGTGGACAATTTGCGCTCATTTCTGGGACTAGCGAACTACTACATCAAGTTTATACCTGACGCAGCCAACCTGATGTACCCATTAACTCGCCTGCTGCAGAAGGACGTACGGTTTCGTTGGACAACAGAGTGCGAAAAGGCCTTCAATGATTAAAAGAGAGATAGCTAGCGAACGGACACTGATACCATTCGACCCTTGATTAAAAGAGAGATAGCTAGCGAACGGACACTGATACCATTCGACCCTGATAAACCGTTGTTGTTAGCAACCGATACCAGCCCTTATGGACTAGCAGCAGTCATCAGTCATAAGATTGCAGGAGAAGAACGACCGATTGCATTCATTTCTAGATCGTTAACGGCAGCAGAGAGGAACTACAGCCAGCTAGATCGAGAAGCCACTGCTGTATATTGGAGCTTCAAAAGATTTTACCACTATCACTATGGAAGACACTTCACCTTAATCGTAGATAACACCCCTCTGCAAAGAATATTTGCCCCAGATAAAAGCCTTGCCCCTTATGTCAGCAACCAGGCTTCTGCGGTATGCCCATTTTTTGAGTGGATTTGATTACGAAGTCAGGTCTCGCTCATCCAAACAGCATGGAAATGTTGATTACTTATCCCGACATCCTGTACAACTGAATCAGATTGATGAGAAATTCAGAACAGATGACTACAAAACAAATGAACAGCAGGTTGCATCACTTTCAAAGCTCGCACTGGTGACAGTAGATGAGATACGAAGATCAACAGATGAGGATGAAGATCTTGTTTCTCTGAAAACACAACTAATGAACGGGAAAGTATCGAGTCCAGAATATAGTCTACACAATGGTGTAATAATGCGAGGAAATCGAGTAATGATCCCTATGGTACAACAGTAGGCAATCCTAAGTGAGCTACATTCAACTCCCACCGGGGTTGTGAAAATGAAAATGATTGCTCGATCATACTGCTACTGGAAAGGCATAGATGAAGACATAGAAAACATGGTGAGGAGCTGCACACCCTGTTGCCTCGTGAAGAAGAATCCTGAGAAGGTACCTCTGCACAGCTGGGAACAACCGGATGCACCCTGGAAACGAATACATATCGATCATGCAGGACCATTTCAAGAACACTTTTTCTTTGTACAGTGGAACTTGGATAATTAGAACCTCAAGGGACCAGTAAAGAGATTCGAATTATCCAAAAATTCGAATTAAGAAAGTTCTTAAAAAAAGTAGAGAAGATATTCAAATTTTAAGTTTTCATGCAAGAACCTGTATTAAACATTATATTACATAGGTTTTTAACAAGTAAAGTGCTTATATACTATGTATTACGTTTACATAATGATTTACATTCAACAAAGCATATTAACAGACAACGGTACTGTGAATAACCTCAAAAGCTTCAAATGATAAAATAAAACCAAAATGTACTATTCACCTATTTAACGACGGTAGTAATCCAGCAATCTAGTTAAGTGTTAGAGAAATCGACTGTTTTTCAAAAAAAATCGAGATTTTTACCTGTTTGCTACAATTAAGTCCATCACAAAAGAATCTAACAAATTTAAGGAACGGAAAACGGAATCACTTACGTCATTTCTACTTTCAAAAGAACGCCTAAGTTCTGTGATATGGTTTGTTGCTTGGTCTGCACTCGGAACAATTTTTTTAGGGGGGGACTTCCTCCACGAGTTCATCACCAGATGCTTCGTCACCATCTTGTTTTTCGGAGTTCAGTACATCGGCGATGATTTCTGCGTCGGTCAGCTCACCACAAACTGCGTCATTTTCAGCTTTTTGCACGTAAAAACTTCGAATTATCCAAAATATAATTCGAATTAACCACGATGTTTTAGCATTGATTGTATATAAAATGCTAGGGACCAAGAGAAAAATTCGAATTAAAGAAGATTTCGAATTATAGAAGTTCGAATTAGCCACGTTCCACTGTAGTAATTGACGCAAGTACACGTTGGATAGAAGTCAAATTTTCCAAACATGCTCCAACGTCATCCAGCACAATTGCGGCATTAAATGAAATATTCTCATGAAATGGACTTCCTGAACAAATGGTGAGTGACAATGCCGCCATCTTCAAGTCACATGAATTTCAAACATTCTGTCGAGCAAATGGAATAAAACAGAAATGTATTGCACCAAATCACCCAGCGACTAATGGAGCAGCAGAACGTGCAATTCAGACACTAAAGAAAAAATTGAAATGCATGGCCATAGAGATGGGCTCCATGCAAGAGAAGTTAAACAAACTGCTTCTTAAATATCGCACCACACCGTACGAAAACCATGTAACTCCAGCTGAATTGCATCAAGGAAGGAAGCTCCGAACAAAACTGGACCTCATCAGACCACAAGGGGAGACCATCCTACAAGAAAAGAGGAAAGTGCACCCACAACTTAAGAAATTCTACAAGTCTGGAGAAAGAGTGCAATCGAGGAATTACACCGGGTCACACCTGTGGAAGTTTGGAACCATTGTTGAACGGCTGGGAAGAGTTTACTACATGGTGAAACTGGATCAGGGGTACATCAGCAAGCGGCATGTGGATCAATTGAGGAGATCCGAGGCAGAGGACCCAAATCCATCACCAGCCGTAAGAGAACCATGTACAATGACAACAATCCAGACGACTCCTTCATACAGTTACGCCAGGAGTTCCGCTTGTCAGGCTCATCCTACAGAAGCCAATCCAAGGAGCGAGGACCTAAATCAGTCACCACACTCAGAAGGACAGTGCACAACGGCTACAAACCAGGACCCGGCTACAAGTGCAGGAAGACAAGAACCAGGTGGAAATGGAAGAGGACCACCAACACTTAGCCCTCAGCTGCGTCGATCTACCAGAGTTAGGCGACCACTGCAGCGTCTAAACTTATGAACAAGTTAAGTGGCGGAGATTGTTATATCTTTGCAATATCTTTGCACGGACATATAGACTCTCTAAATGTAAACATGTGTATGTTGTGTTGTGTAAAATAAATGCTCTAGTTTTAAGACATAACAACATGACTTTGTTTCAAAATGCATTTTTACTATTTTTATATACAAGCTCCACCCATGGTGCAAAAATATTCTTCAGCCGACAGAACACTGTGACAGCATTATCATACAGTATATCAATAGGATGTCTGGATAATTTAATTTATAACATGTTGAAAAAGATCTTCCAATATACAGCCATATTTAACAATTGATCAGACATCATTATGATGGTTTCGGTAATTAGCATGCTGAGCTTCTATGCCCAAGGTCGCGGGTTCAAACCCGGCCGAAGTCGTCGTATTTTTTAAGAGCGTTAAAAATCCCTCAGTATGCCTTCCTTTGGAGGGGAAGTAAAGCCGGCGGTACCATGTCAAAGATTTATGGCATGAAAAAGAACCTTCCACTAACTACACTTGTGTGAAGCCAAAATTTGTAGGTTAGAATTGATAATACTCTATTAGTTCCAACGTTTGCCGCCAGGTGCTGACAGTGATGCCATCTAGTAGGCAAGTCCGCAAGCTAGGTGTCATGGATGGTAGCAAAAGTAGGAACTACTTGAAATTATTGTCTGCAGTCCTTACTTGAATTAAACCGGGTGAGTTAGCCGTGGTGGTTACGGCATGACTGATGGCAGTCGCTCACATCCGGGAGGCGAGGAGGTTCGAATCCCCCCGCCGGCAACCTTGAAGATGGTCTTCTGTGGTTTCCCATCTTCCTTCCAGGCAAATGCCGGGGTTGGTCCCTAACTATAGGCCACAGCCGCTACCTTCCAACTCCTCGTCCTTACAATCCAACTTCCCTCCTTCCCTCCCCAACGGTACTTGTAGCTCACCCATTGGGTGTCCGTCTCGAAGCAGCTACAAAACTGGCGAGCCGAACATGTCCTCGGACACTCCCGGCACTAAAAGCCATACGCTAAAAAAAAAAAAAAAAAACTTGAATTAAGACAGATAACACACACTAATACAGCCATCACAATTAACACTGTTATCAGACAGATTCTACACACACCCAAAGTACACGGGGCTACATTACCGCATTGTTGCAGCCCCTAAACTAAGGAACCAACTAGCAAACTGCATATTATGTGGGGTGCAAGCATTGGTAAAGAAAACATATCCAGATGGAGCATATATCCATTGCTTTGCATCAGCATAACCTAATTGATCATACAAAATGCCACATCACTCATAAGTAGACTTTCATACATGAAAGAGCGGGTGCAGTGTCATCATCATCATCATCATGCACTTTTTCCAGCCACTGGCCGGGTCTGTTTGGAACACAAGCCTCTCCAACGTCTTCCGTCTTCCCACCATCTCTCAGCCTCCACCCTTGTCCAGTGTCAATGCTCATAAATTACAATAAGTACTGTACTTTCCTGCACGATACAGGAAATATTGTGCCTTTGGTCTTTGTCATGCTTTCAGTGGAGATAAATCTTGTTAGGCAAATACTTTATTCAATGAGTGATTGATAAGCTTAATTACAACAAGGAAAGGAGAATGGATTTTCTCTTCAATTGGGAGTCGAAAGGGAAATAATATACTGTATATTGTGTTTACCATATCAAAAAGTACTGTACCATAGCTGCACTCCTTGTGTATTTCTATGAAATGTAAAATGTTATTGAAAATTGTAGCTTAATGATTGGAAGTTGTATACTACCTGTAGAGGCAATAAGAAGAAGACCTTGCTGCAAAAGCGGTTAAAGCAGAGTGAGTACTATTACACCTATCTAGCGTTCTCCACAATTATTTCTTTAATATTTATTTCGTCTGTACTGAGGACCTGGAAGTGCTCATCTGTGAATGGCTAAGTGCACATGCATAACCTCCCTAAATATTATTTAAAAGGCAAAATCCCACTCACTTTTGCTCACTCATTACTAAACTTTTCCATTTCCAAACCTAGAAATGTGAAATTTTGTATGAATATTTGTAGAAGTCACAGGCTTGAGATAATTTTGAGATTTTTTTTTTTCTTCTTTCTTCAATCTGACCTCTTAAGGAGTGTCACTGGGTGAGTTTGAATTAAATATTTCGAACATTCACAGATGTATATATTGAATCGATGATCATAGGGCCTTGAAATAAGAGTATAAAGTAACTTGATGAGATGTTTTAGAGGGGTTTTAAAATATCATCCTCTTATGTAATACCATCGAGATAGGAAGAGAACAAGAGTTGACCATGAGATATCGACAGTGAATATGAAAGAGAAAAGGCAACACATAGATGGAAACAACTCCTTTCTCAGCTCAAGTTCTTATATATAACAAGAATTGGCACAAGGCATTGAGATATAAATACACTACATAACTGGAGAGGCAACTGTAAGGCTTATAACATTAATAGATGACATTTAAATTACAACAACACTCCTGATTTTGTCTTACTATGCAGATTGGAAGCACAATCATTAGTGTATGTTTTTTTAAGAAGACATACACTATCTATAAAGCCTATTTTTTTGTGATTTAATACCCTTATAAGAGAGGATTCCTTTCATATACAGTATGAGTAATTTAACAGTAATGAATTGGTTTCCCTAAGTACGATGTAGGTTTTGGCAAATTTCAGATTTGCTTCGGAATTGAACACCCTGTTTGTTAATACTATTGTGTCTCATGTAACAGCAGTTGTGAGAGCAAAACACCACAGTACGCTGGGTTGCATATAAGAATCGGCCTGTCTCTACTCAGTTTCCTCTCTGGTTGGTATATACAGTAGCTCTATACCCCAACATTGCAAGTCACCGGCTGCCAGTGGTATTACCCTCACCAAGGCTCAATTAATAATGACTACAACCAGTGGTGGCCGGTGATAAGGTTGCAGAGTTGCACGACCAGATTTTGTCAGCAAAATAAAGTAGACAATTGAAAAAATAAGAATTACGAACTTAAGTATTTTTCATGTGTATAAGAATTGATATTTTTGTCCTCGAATAACTCAAGAAATCTAATTCTACTGTGTACTACACTGGGAAATGTGAAGCACACCAAGTGGTCATTGTATGGCTTGAGCACCGATCAGATCAGTGACTAATATGACACAATGCTAATCCAGTATTTCTATCCCAGCAGTTAACTACACTGGCCATTGCATTGCGGCACCCGAGATGCATCAAACTGTTCTGGGTATTACCGATCCTCCACTGCTGCACAATGCAAATAGGAGTTTAGTGCTTTTCAGTCGGTCAACACGAATGTACCCAAAAGAGATGGGTTATGCCCTAATCCTGAAATAAATTACATGAGATTAATAAATAAACTAGGATGACCAGTTTCGATCGTCAAGCGATCATCATCAGATCCATTACACTTAGGCTATAAAATCTATGTTTGAAATACAGGTGAAAATATTTACAATATGTACAATTATTTAGTTGCAGTATTGGTACTGCAACTGTAGGTGTATGCTAAATGCAGTATATAAGGTGCCTAGAATCAAAACCCGCCAAATCCATTCCTTCACTTTTTCGGCAAAGTGGCAAAAACTGTCACAAACGAACCAATACCCAAAAAGAAATACTTTTTTCACTAAAAAATGAATTAATTATTTTTAAAAACAGTGACGAAGTACGAAGCTGATCCCCGATATAGTTAAAAATGTATGTAGAAAAATATAAAGCAATAATTCGGATTTGTCGGGGTTTGTTACTAAGATTTGGATTTGGCAGGTTTTGATACCAAAGAGTCCTAATACATTTGAAGTTGCGAAGAGATTGTAGAAACTGCGTAAGCTTTATTCAGAAATTAATATTTGAATGAAAGTTAACTAAATATAGGTTATAAAATTAAAAAATCGTATATTTTTTGTGTTTTGTTGTTGTTATTGTTGTTTTAAGGGGGGGTTTTTGTGATTTATTAGAATAAACAGAAAAAGAATAAAACTCATATTACCCATTCAGGATTTGATTGCCGCCGAGTGTGGCTGAGCCAGCGTTTATGTTTATTGTAGCATGAGCTCTGCGGGGCGAAGCGGAGGACACAGCGATGACAGAGTGCAATCTGCACATAGGTCACGCTGCATTGCATCAGATAAGCGTCACAGGAGCTCATGTCACCATGGACAGTTAAATGATGACTGGGGTTACTGGAGCTGAGCCATATCCTACATGCGCAACTGTACCTGTCAACGAAGCAAGCTGACGTGTGACACAATTACATAAAGAGTAGTTCCCATCTCCACCGCCGGCAATCAATTCCTGAAAGGGTAATAATTCAGTGGAACGTGGCTAAATCGAACTTCTATAATTCGAAATCTTCTTTAATTCGAATTTTTTTCTTGGTCCCTAGCATTTTATATACAATCAATGCTAAAAAATCGTCGTTAATTCGAATTATATTTTGGATAATTCGAAGTTTTTACGTGTAAAAATTCCGAAAAACTGTTCCGAGTGCAGCCCAAGCAACAAACCACATCACAGAATTTAGGAGCTTTTTAAATGTAGAACTGACGTAGGTGATTCTTTTTCCGTTTCTTTTAAATTTGTTAGATTCTTTTGTGATGGCCGAGAGACTTAACTGTAGGAAACCGGTAATAATCTCAAACTTTTTTGAAAAACAGTACATTCCTAAGACTTAACTAGATTGCTGGATTACTACTGTCGTTAAATAGGTGAATAGTACATTTTGGTTTTAATTTATCATTTGAAACTTTTGAGGTTATTCACGATACAGTTATTATACAGTGCCGTTGTCTGTTAATCTGCTTTGTTGAACGTAAATCATTATGTAAACGTAGTACAATATATTTAATATCTACCCTTTTCAAAGAACTTTCTTAATTCGAATGTTTGGATAATTCGATTTTTTTACTAGTCCCTTGCCACTAAACCATCAATGTCGAATCTTAATTTCGATACATCGGATTTTATATCTTTCTGTATAGACATAATATCTGTTCTCAATTTAAAAATATTTTCTTCTTCTCTAATTTCTAAATCAATAATATTTTTTTTAAACATTTGCACATTTTCCTCTCCTTTCATTTCTACAGCTTTTATATCTAATTGTAAAGCCTTAAATATTTCATCATTCTTTAATGTTAATCTATTCTCCAAACTAGTTCAATTGTTTTTCAACTCTGTGTTATTCTCTTCACTACGAGCTTGTAATCTAGTTTATAACAATTTAAAACCATCCTTCAAGTTAGCTTCACTAGCTTTCAAATTTCTTTCAGTACTGCTCTGTAATCTAGTTTCTAATGATTTTAAATTTTCTTCATTACTAGTCTGTAATAACTTCAATTCATCCCTACTACTGGACTGTAATCTGGTCTCTAATGACTTTAAATTATCTTTCAGATTGTCTTCATTACTAGCCTGTAAAGCTTCCACATTTTCTTTACATCTAGCTTCTAACCTAGCTTCTGAATTATTTATCTGCTCTTTAACTTCTGTTTCCATTTTAGAAATAGTTACTGCAATACTAGACATGCCATTCTGTAACTCTCCTAACACCTTAGCTAAATCTTCCGGTAACATAATTATATCTTTCAATAAACGTTTTATTCAGAGACGTTAGACAACAACACATCACAATGTATCAATTCCTGCATTCACTTGGGTATAAGAAAAATGACTTATAACTAAACATGATATAACACTAATATGATTAAAATGATCACTGGAATGGGCATACAAGTATATTGTCTAAGTTTAATAAATTTTATAACACCATTAAATGTGTAGACTAAAACGTTAGGCAAAATCGGATAGACAATTATTACTTTGTACTCATCTACATATAGTTTTATTTTATCTGACAAGTAAATTTACAATTGTACAACAGAAAAGGCTACATAATTACAAAAGTCAACAAACAAAAACATTTTGTGTCGAGTCTTATTATTTAATGTATATATTCTATAGACATCAGTCAAAATCAGTCCCTCTTATAAATTGGCAAAATATGTACAACAATTTTTAAAAAAGCCATAAAATTCAAATTAAGTATAACAACTTTAAAGTTTCCGCCTAATCAACACTCATTTATTATTTTAGTTAGCTTATGGGTACATGTTTCGGAATTAGTACAATTCCTTCTTCAGCCCTTCATAATTCATATTCGGAAACATCATAGACTAATCTAAATTACATTTTGTAAGTATTTTCTATCTAAATTGCATTTTGTAAATATTGTCAATTCAAATAAAAGTACAGTAAGTATGTAGTTAGTTTTAGTTGTAAGTAGGTAGTTAGTTTGTCTATTAGATATATGTCATTGTTCTATTAGACTGTGGTGTGTGAGTGTGTCTGGTAGCAGTTGCATTGTTTTATTAGTTATAGTTCATTGTTTCAGTAGACTGATGGGTGAGGGTGCATGTGAGTGTGCCTGTTGACAGACTGTTTTAGTGGTAGTATTTGTTGTTGGTGGAACTTAAGTTTTTGTTAGTAGAGTTTTGGTATTTAATTGTTAGTACGGTAGAAGGTTAGTATTTTTGTTAGTAGAATTGCTCTTTACTTATTCTGAAAGGGAGTAGCAGCCTTTCAGAATAAATCAATTCTAAACTAGTCTTATAGACGGTTAAGATATTGATAATATAAGCCAATAATGGCTACACTGCGTCCTGCTGCACGGCTGAAAGCAACGGGAAACTACAGCCGTATGCTATTCCCGAGGATATGCACCTCTCTATGCATAATTACATGTGATGATGGCCTCCTCCCTTGTAAAATTTCAATCCGGAGGTAAACTAGTCCCCCGTTCGGATCTCCGGGTGGGGACTACTCGAGAGGGGGTTAACATCACAGAAGTGACAAAGAGGAAATCTGACATTCTACGGATCGGAGCGTGGAATGTTAGAAGTCTGCTAGGAAGTGGAAGGTTAGAAAACTTAGAAAGGGAAATGGATAGGTTGAGGTTGGATTTGGTTGGGATTAGTGAAATGCGCTGGCAGGAAGAACAGGACTTTTGGTCAGGAGACTATAGGGTCATTAGCACTAAATCAAACAATGGCCAAGCAGGGGTTGGCCTCATATTGAGTAGGAAACTTGGACAGCGGGTGGAATATTATGAGCAATATAGTGAACGGATTATTGTAGCAAAAATCAATACAAAACCTACCTGCACTACAGTGGTACAAGTCTATATGCCTACCAGTCAAGCTGATGATGAGGATGTTGAAAAGGTCTACGAAGAAATAGACGAAATTCTGAGGTATATCAAGGGTGATGAAAATGTTATAGTAATGGGAGATTGGAATGCTGTGGTAGGAAAAGGGAGAGAAGGGAAGATAGTAGGAGATTTCGGATTAGGTGAAAGGAATGATCGAGGAAGCAGGCTGGTAGAATTCTGCACCGAGCATGAATTGGTCATAGCTAACACCTTATTCAATAACCACAATAGAAGAATATACACATGGATGAGACCAGGAGATACAGGGTGTTACCAAATCGACTTCATTATGGTCAAGCAGAGGTTTCGAAACCAGATTTTGGATTGTAAAACATATCCTGGTGCTGACATAAACTCTGATCACAATCTGGTTGTAATGAAATGCAGATTAAAGTTGAAGAAGCTGAAGAAAAGTCAAAAGCCAAAAAGGTGGGCAATAGACAGACTGAAAGAGAAGGGTGTAAACAAAAGATTCGAGAAGAGTATAAAGGAAGGACTAATGAAAAACCCTAAACAAACTTCAATTGCAAACAAATGGGCACTTTTGAAGAATGAAATAACAAAATCCGCAGAAGAAAACATTAGTAGGAAAGAAAGAATAGGTAGAAAACCGTGGATCACTCAGGATATACTAGAATTGATGGATGAAAGGCGGAAACACAAGAATCTAAGAGATGAAAAGGGGAAAGCAGAATACAGACGTCTGAGAAATGAGGTTACCAAGAAGTGCAAGGAAGCGAAAGAAGAATGGTTGAAAGAGAAATGTGCAGGTATAGAAAATTGTCTGAAATTAGGAAAAGTAGACACAGCTTATCGAAGGATTAAGAATACTTTTGGGGAAAAGAAGGTTAAGTGCTGTAATATTAAGGACACAAATGGAAAGCCTCTAACAGATAGGGAAGAAAAGGTTGAGAGATGGAAAGCTTACATAGAGAGTTTGTATAAGGGAAAGGAGATTGAGAATCATGTAATGGAAAGGGAGGAGGAAATTGATGAGGATGCGAAAGGAGATTTAATATTGAGATCAGAATTTGATAGAGCTTTGGAAGACTTAAGCAGGAACAAAGCACCAGGCATAGATGATATACCGATTGAGTTGCTACGCTGCATAGGAGATGAAGGTCTGATCAGGTTATTTCACTTGGTGTGTAGGATTTATGAGACAGGTGAGGTACCCCCTGATTTCAAGAAGAATGTAATCATCCCTATACCAAAGAAAGTGGGAGCTGACAGATGTGAAGATTACCGTACAATCAGCTTGATTACTCATGCTTCAAAGATCCTGTCTAGAATAATTTACAAGAGGATTGGAAGCCTGATAGAAACGGAGTTGGGTGAAGACCAGTTTGGTTTCAGGAGAAATGTAGGAACAAGGGAAGCTGTACTAAGTCTTAGGCTGATTTTAGAAGGTAGAATAAGGAAAGATAAGAGAACGTTCATGGCTTTTGTAGACTTAGAAAAGGCTTTTGATAACGTTGATTGGACTAAATTGTTTGACATTTTGAAATCAATTGGAATAAAGTACAGGGATAGGAGGGTGATATACAATCTGTACAGAAACCAGACAGCAGTCATTCGAGTTGAAGGACATGAGAGAGAAGCTGGTATTCAGAAAGGTGTAAGGCAAGGCTGCAACTTATCACCCATACTTTTCAATCTTTACATTGAACAAGCAATGAAGGAAATTAGAGAAAAATTTAAAGTGGGAGTGAAGATTCAAGGAGAAATAATTTCAACTCTGAGATTTGCTGATGACATCGTCATCTTGGCCGACAAGCCTGAGGATTTGAATGAGTTTTTGAATGGTATGGACTCCGTCTTACGGAAAGAATTCATGATGAAAATAAATAAATGTAAAACAAAAATACTGGAATGCAGCCGAAATAAATCAGAAACCTCTATGGAGATCAAATTGGCAGGTGAAAAGCTGAAGGAAGTAGGAGACTTCTGTTACTTAGGAAACAGAATAACCAGTGATGGACGAAGCAAACAGGATATTAAAAGTAGGTTGGCTCAGGCAAAGAAAGCATTTCTACAAAAAAGGAATCTGCTGACATCGAATATAGATTTAGGTATTAGGAAGTCATTTTTGAAAGCCTTTGTCTGGAGCGTGGCGCTCTATGGAAGTGAAACTTGGACTATTGGTGCAGCAGAAAAGAGGAGAATTGAAGCATTTGAAATGTGGTGTTACAGGAGAATGATGAAGATCAGATGGGTAGATAGGGTTACAAACAAAGAGGTATTAAGACGAGTGGGAGAGGAGAGATGTTTCTGGCGACTGCTAATGAAGAGAAGAGATAGGTTGGTAGGACACATACTAAGACACCCAGGAATAGCAAGCTTAGTTATGGAAGGAAGGGTCGAGGACAAAAACTGTAGGGGTAGACCAAGGTTAGAATATGTTAAACAGATTGCCTCCGATGTAGGGTGTCGGAGCTATGTAGAGATGAAACGATTAGCTCAGGACAGGGAGGCATGGAGAGCTGCATCAAACCAGTCAAAAGACTGAAGACTCAAACAACAACAACCCTTGAGGTTCGAATTATCCAAGTTCCACTGTACTGTACAGTAAATAACCCCTGGCACTACAGCCCGTGAAGGGCCTAATCCCCACCCATTTGGCCTGCAGATATAGGGGTGGCGCATGACAAGCGCATCGGGTCCCCTCGGCCGTTAATCTTGGTTTTCGTGATCGGGGCGCTGCCTCACTGTCAGTTATTCAATTGTCCTCACGAGGCTGAGTGCACCCCGTTCCAGTCCTCACGTCAGTTTCCAAAATCCCTGACGGAGCCTGGAATCGAACCCGGGGCCTCCGGGTGAGAGGCAGGCGCGCTACCCCAACACCACGGGGCCGGCAATACTGTAGCCTACAGTACTGAACAATAATAATAAGGAAAAGCGTCAAATTAAATTAATATTCAATTACTATGGTCCAGGCCTTTAGAGACAAAACTATCATCATTCAACTATTAAATCACATTATTTACTGGAAGTTATAGCTACACAATTTCTGTTTCTACCTCATCCTCAATAGTAATTTCTCAATCATCATTATTCTCTTCGTGTTCGCCACGACTTAGCAGATTGCAATAAAACTGCAGCTCTACATTTTCCCTCCATCTTTCTCCAAAATGCTTCGAAAGCAGTCTCGAAACATCTTTCACTTCTTGAGCCTGAAGGACAATCCCTCTGTTTATGGCCTCTGGCTTTACGTGAGTCATATCAAAATCAGGTTTCGTGACACGTTTGTGTTCGCAAATGTCAGTTCTGTGGAAAACATCACCCAGACCAAAATGTTATTGTTCTTCTTGTTCTTTGTCAAAATTATCCAAAACAAATTATTATCAGAAAGTGCAACAACATAAACCATTCTAATCACGTCAGGCAGAGGTACATTCTCTGACTAATAATGCACGTAGGTAAAAGTACACACTTCGCAAAGCATCATGGAAGGTAAGATGGCAGAACTGGGTGCTCCTATTGGTTGATGTGGATGTGGCGGGTTTTGTGACCAAAAATGGCGAAACTGTCGTTGGACTTGGCGGATATTGCAACTAAGCCTCAACTTTGACTTCGTTTTACAGTAGGATGTAGCGGGTTTTGTAACAAAATAATAGTTTTAATGAATTCAGCGCAGCAAAAGCTATATGAAACAACGCTTATCTCAATTTTCATAAAATATGGATTTGGCGGGTTTTGATTCTAGGCGCCTCATAGGCCTATATGATGTTAGGTGAAATGCTAAATGGTGATAGATATCCGGAGTTTGTACTTTGGAGAGATTATATGGTTGTAAAAATCAACTATGGTTAAACTATAATATATCTTATAGGCTAACTACTTATCTGATTGTCTTCCTTACTAGAGCTACTCGCCGTTTTCGTGCTCACTGTAACTCACGGTGTGGTCGACTGCGGTGGTTGTTATCTTAACGACTGGTTTTTCCCTGCCTTCTCCCCCCTGTCCATATGTGCTGTGCGGAGTCATTGTGATGTGTTTATGTGAGGTGTTGCCAACCTAGATAAGATGTATGTTATTGAATGAGGTGGGTCTACAACTATTAAAGACCGTGGATTAGCCCTCGCCACGCGTGGACCATAAGCCATTCAACTAAGCGCTGCCCGGTCTTATGAGGACGTCCCGGCACCTTTAATACTGCCGCGAATATGGGCCTTGGTTTATTACAGAAGAAAAGTACATCGTACACCTGATCCAGATAACATTCACCTATATAAAAAAAAACAATTTCCCCCCCCCCCCTTTTTTTATCTAGCTTGGCTGTGTCGCTAAATTGTATCTTGTTTCCGACAGGGTGTGTTTTTTAGTAGCGTGAAGAGGGGTTAGCTCTCCATGAACGTGTGTTCATTTAGATTGTTGGGATTGTTTCGTTTGGCTAGGTGTATCTCGATTGCTTCCTTTATGTCAAGAGCTCTGCCTTTCGATTCGTGATGGATTATTTTAAGGTCCGACTCTATGTTGGTAAAGCTGTGCCCCGCGTCACACATATGTTCGCATACGGCTGAATGTGTTCTGTATCTTATCTCATTCCTATGTTCATTATAACGTGTCTCTACTCGTCTTCCACTCTGCCCGATGTAATTAGCTTGACAACCGGTGTCTTGGCACGTTATAGAATATACCCCTGACCTTGAACACAGGTCACGTTTATATTGATTACTATTTAGGAGGTGCCTACCGGTTGTGATTTTCATTGTGAAAGCTATCTTTATGCCTTGCTTTTTGAATAGGTTAGTGATTTTATATGTATTCGCATTCACATAGTTGAAACGCGCAAATTTTTTCTCATTACTGTCCGGTTTGGGAATAGTTTTATCTTTATTTTTATGTTTGGCTATAATTTGGTTTATTTTGCTTGGCTTGAAGTTGTTTTCCTTTGCTATTTGCTTAATAGTTCTTATTTCCTTATTATAGTTGTCTTTTGACATGGGTATGTTTAAAGCCCTGTGCACCATTGAATTGTAACCCGCTAGTTTGTGCGTACTGGGGTGATTAGACTGATTGTCGATTGCATGTGAGGTTTGTGTTGCTTTCCGGAATATGGAATATGAAAGGTCGTTGTCTTTACGTTCAATAGTTATATCGAGATAAAAAAAAATTTCGGTCTATTTCGGATTCCTTAGTGAATTTGATTGAGTGGTGTAGGCTATTAATGGATTGGAGAATTGTTTCTTCGCTTGTTAGCTCAGTATCGTACATGCAAATTACATCATCTACGTATCTTTTCCATATTACTATTCCCTTTGTTGAAGTCTTTTCTAAGAACGCATTTTCTAGTGCATTGATGAAGATGTCAGCGATTAACCCGCTTAGTGGCGATCCCATCGCTCGGCCTTCTCTCTGTGTGTATATTTTATTGTCGAATTGAAACACGTTTTGGCTGAGAACGACCTTCAGTAATCTCACAATCTCTTCAGTTTCTTTTACCGAATAAAGTCATTGAAGCAAAAAGTAAAAGAACATGACTTAATCATCACAAAAGCAGATAAGGGAAACACTACAGTAATTTTGAACAAAACAGAATACATTGAAAAAACAGTTGAATTCCTAAACAACAACAAAATCAAGGAATTAACAAAAGACCCCACCAACAAATACCAAAAACAAATAAAAAGTGAGCTAAAAGAAACAGAATACATACTGTCCAAAGCCGAAAAATCTGAACTAATAAACATGAACCCGAAAATACTGTCATTGAGGGGACAACCAAAAATACACAAAAAGGAATGCCCAATGAGACCAATAGTCAATTGTAGGAATGTCCCTAATTACAAAATCAGCAAAGAGTTATTAAAAATCTTAAAATGCCGTCTTTCCAACGACAAAAACAACTCTGTAAAGAACACGACAGAACTAGTAACAGCATTGAACACCCTACAAATGAAACCTAGCTTCAGGCTAGTATCCTTCGATGTAACTAACATGTGAGGTGCCTAGAATCAAAACCCGCTAAATCCATTCCTTCACTTTTTCGGCAAAGTGGCAAAAACTGTCACAAACGAACCAATACCCAAAAAGAAATACTTTTTTCACTAAAAAATGAATTAATTATTTTAAAAAACAGTGACGAAGTATGAAGCTGATCCCCGATATAGTTAAAAATGTATGTAGAAAAATATAAAGCAATAATTCGGGTTTGTCGGGGTTTGTTACTAAGATTTGGATTTGGCAGGTTTTGATACCAAGGAGCCTTAATACATTTGAAGTTGCGAAGAGATTGTAGAAACTGCGTAAGCTTTATTCAGAAATTAATATTTGAATGAAAGTTAACTAAATATGGGTTATAAAATAAAAATAATCGTATAATTTTTGTGTTTTGTTGTTGTTGTTATTGTTGTTTTAAGGGGCAGTTTTTGTGATTTATTAGATTAAACAGAAAAAGAATAAAACTCATATTACCCATTCAGGATTTGATTGCCGCTGAGTGTGGCTGAGCCAGCGTTTATGTTTATTGTAGCATGAGCTCTGCGGGGCGAAGCGGAGGACACAGCGATGACAGAGTGCAATCTGCACATAGGTCATGCTGCATTGCGTCAGATAAGTGACACAGGAGCTCATGTTACCATGGACAGTTAAATGATGACTGGGGGTACTGGAGCTGAGTCATATCCTACGCACGCAACTGTACCTGTCAACGAAGCAAGCTGATGTGTGACACAATTACATAAAGAGTAGTTCCCATCTCCACCGCCGGCAATCAATTCCTGAAAGGGTAATAATACTGTACAGTAAATAACCCCTGGCACTACAGCCCGTGAAGGGCCTAATCCCCAGCCATTTGGCCTGCAGATATTGGGGTGCCGCATGACCAGCGTATCGGGTCCCCTCGGCCGTTAATCTTGGTTTTCGTGATCGGGGTGCTGCCTCACTGTCAGTTACTCAATTGTCCTCACGAGGCTGAGTGCTCCCCGTTCCAGCCCTCACGTCAGTTTCCAAAATCCCTGACGGAGCCGGGAATCGAACCCGGGGCCTTCGGGTGAGAGGCAGGTGCGCCACCCCAACACCACGGGGCCGGCAATACTGTAGCCTACAGTACTGAACAATAATAATAAGGAAAAGCGCCAAATTAAATTAATATTCAATTACTATGGTCCAGGCCTTTAGAGACAAAACTATCGTCAATCAACTATTAAATCACATTATTTACTGGAAGATATAGCTACACAATTTCTGTTTCTACCTCATCCTCAATAGTAGTTTCTCAATCATCATCATTCTCTTCGTGTTCGCCACGACTTAGCAGATTGCAATAAAACTGCAGCTCTACATTTTCCCTCCATCTTTCTCCAAAATGCTTCGAAAGCAGTCTCGAAACATCTTTCACTTCTTGAGCCTGAAGGACAATCCCTCTGTTTATGGCTTCTGGCTTTACGTGAGTCATATCAAAATCAGGTTTCGTGACACGTTTGTGTTCGCAAATGTCAGTTCTGTGGAAAACATCACCCAGACCAAAATGTTATTGTTCTTCTTGTTCTTTGTCAAAATTATCCAAAACAAATTATTATCAGAAAGTACAACATAAACCATTCTAATCACGTCAGACGGAGGTACATTCTCTGACTAATGCATGTAGGTAAAGAGTACATACCTCGCAAAGCATCATGGAAGGTAAGATGGCGGAGCTGGGTGCTCCTATTGGCTGATGTGGATGTGGCAGGTTTTGTGACCAAAAATGGCGAAACTGTCGTTGGACTTGGCGGATATTGCAACTAAGCCTCAAATTTGACTTCGTTTTACAGTAGGACGTAGCGGGTTTTGTAACAAAATAATAGTTTTAATGAATTCAGCGCAGCAAAAGCTATATGAAACAATACTTATCTCAATTTTCCTAAAATATGGATTTGGCGGGTTTTGATTCTAGGCGCCTCATGTACACCAATATTCCGATTATTGAAGCAATCAACACTATCGAAAACAACTTAAAATCCAACAATTCGGTAAAAGAAACTGAAGAGATTGTGAGATTACTGAGGGTCGTTCTCAGCCAAAACGTGTTTCAATTCGACAATAAAATATACACACAGAGAGAAGGCCGAGCGATGGGATCGCCACTAAGCGGGTTAATCGCTGACATCTTCATCAATGCACTAGAAAATGCGTTCTTAGAAAAGACTTCAACAAAGGGAATAGTAATATGGAAAAGATACGTAGATGATGTAATTTGCATCTACGATACTGAACTAACAAGCGAAGAAACAATTCTCCAATCCATTAATAGCCTACACCACTCAATCAAATTTACTAAGGAATCCGAAATAGACCGAAAAAAAAATTATCTCGATATAACTATTGAACCTAAAGACAACGACCTTTCATATTCCATATTCCGGAAAGCAACACAAACCTCGCATGCAATCGACAATCAGTCTAATCACCCCAGTACACACAAACTAGCGGGTTACAATTCAATGGTGCACAGGGCTTTAAACATACCCATGTCAAAAGACAACTATAATAAGGAAATAAGAACTATTAAGCAAATAGCAAAGGAAAACAACTTCCCGCCAAGCAAAATAAACCAAATTATAGCCAAACATAAAAATAAAGATAAAACTATTCCCAAACCGCAGTCATCATCACCTTGCACAGTTTCCAGCCACTGGCCGGGTCTGTTTGGAACACAAGCCTCTCCAACATCTTCTGTCTTCCCACCATCTCTCAGCCTCCACCCTTGTCCAGTCTTCTCCTCTCTTCTTCACGCTTTCTTCCACCCCCTTCAGCCACCTGTCTCTCGGTCTCTTTCCTTCCCACTTCGTCTCGTGTACCCTCCTGGGTATCCTCTTCTCCTCCATTCGTTTTACATGTCCATACCATCTAAGTCTAGATTTCTCTATACTATCCTGTAATGGTTCCTCCTTCATTAATTCTCTGGTCCTCTCATTTCTTAATCTGTCCATCTTTGTAGCTCCAATACTGCTTCTCAAGAACCTCATCTCACTGGCCTGTATTTTGCTCTTCTCCCTTCCTTTCATAACCCAGGTCTCCGAGGCATACGTCAGGATAGGGACATAGTACGTCCGATATATGATCTTTTTGCTATTCTGAGGGACATCCTTGCTCCATAACATGCTTCTCACACTCCTCCTGAAAGCTTCCGCCTGCCTCCACCGCTCATTTATTTCTCTATCGTTTCTTCCATTATCTTGTATCAGGCTTCCCAGATACTTGAAACTCTCCACTTTCTTCAGCTGTTCCCCACCAATTGTTATTCCCGTTGTGGTTCTTTCCTTCTTCCTTGTTGTGATCACCATCTCACTCTTATTTATGCTAAATTTAATTCCATATCCTTGTTTTATTCCTTCCCACACGTCCAACTGCTCCTGTACCTCCTCCTCCTTGTTTCCCCAAATCATCTGCAAACACCATTGCTTTCATCTTTCCTTCCCCAATTACTTGTGCCACTCGGGTCATTATGTCATCCATCACCACAATGAAAAGTAACGGTGATAGTGCACTTCCTTGTTTCAGGCCGTTTCTCTGTTCCAACCAGTCCGATCTCTCTCCTCCCACATTCACACAGCTCACGCTTCCCTTGTACATCTCCTTTATCCTCTTTATAGTCCATTTCTCTACTCCTCTATCCTCCAGGGACTTCCATACTTTGTTTCTGCATACACTGCCATATGCTTTCTCAATGTCCAGGAAGGCCATCAGTAGATCTGTTCCATACTCATAGTGCTGTTCTTGTAACTGCCTTACAGCAAAAATCAAATCCACTGTGGACCTTCCTGCTCTGAAGCCATGTTGTTCTTCTCTCATCTTGTTCTATCCTTGTCCTGATTCTCCTTTCCAAAACTTTCTCAAAGATCTTTGCACAATGACTCATCAGTGTTATTCCCCGATAGTTTCTGCATTCTGTTCTACTACCTTTCTTGAAGATCGGGACAATTATTCCTTTTCTCCAGTCCTCTGGGGTCTTCCTTTCCTTCCATGCTGTCCTCATCACTCGGTACAACCATTGTATCCCCACCTCTCCTGCTGCTCTCACCATCTCCACACTCAACTCATCCACACCCGGTGCCTTCCCTCCTTTCATCTTTTTCACTGCATCTTCCACTTCTTTCCATGTTAAGTCCTATTCTGTTTGCAGTTCATCTTCCTCTTCCCCGATTTCTTCCTCCTCATCATGGTTTCCATTTGGGTTCAGAAGTTCTTCAAAATATTCTTTCCACATTCTCTTCAGTTCTTCCCTATTTTCTATCTCTTGTCCCCTTTTGTTCACCATTCTAACATAATCCGTAGGATCCTTCCGCCTCTTATTTTTTACCATCCCATACAGGACCTTTTTTGTACCTTCACTATCCTCCTTCATCATCTTTGTCCACTCTTCCATCCACTTTCTTCTCTCCTCAGCCACTACTCTCTTCGCCTCCTTCTTTCTTTCCTGGTACTCTTCCCTTGTCTCTACCGTCCTATTTTGATACCACCTCCTAAAGGCTCTATTCTTTTCCCTTGCTATATCTTTTGTCTTCTCATTCCACCATGGTGTTTCCTTCCACCTCTTCTTACTACTTGTCCTCCCACATACTGCTTCTGCTGCACTTACTAATGTCTTCTTAAATCTAGCCCATTCCTCTTCCACCCCTCTTTCTTCATCTGTTGGAATTCCTTCCTTTACCATTTTGAGGTACTCGACCCTTCTATCCCCTTCTTTCAGTTTCCATATCCTTATACGTCTTTCCTGGTTCTCAGTCCCTTTCTTCTCCTTAATCCCTCTCAGGTTCATTACCAGCAATCGATGGTCGCTATCCAGGTTCTCCGATGGTATAACCTCGATGTCCGTGATGTTCTTATTTAGTTCTTTCTCATATAGTACCGTATATAGTCGACCACCGACTTCCTGGTCAAGTCATCACTGTACCATGTGATTGTGTGGCTCTCTCTTTTCTTGAACCAGGAGTTCCCAACTAGCAGGCTGTTCCTTTGGCAGAAGTCCAACTGTCTCTTTCCTTCCTCATTTCTTCTGCCCCAACCCTCTGGTCCTAGAACACTCTCATAACCTTGTCTTTCTCTTCCTACATGGGCATTCAGATCCCCCATAACAATCATATTTCTTCCTACCAGCTGCTTCTGCAATTCCTCTTCAAACTCCTCCTTCTCTTCAGAGGTGCAGCCTACTTGTGGAGCATACACTTGCACTATTTCTACAGTCTCTCCCCTCAGTGTTACTTCCACTTTCATCATCCTATCACTTATTCTCCTCACGTCTTCTTTTAAACCATCTCGTACTACTACTCCCACTCCATTCCTCTTTCCCTCTTTATTCCCACTCCAGTACAGTCTATAGCCTTTTCTCAGTTCTCTCCTTCCTTCTTCGATTCCCGGTCAATGCATGTGAGATTTTCTATGTGAAATGCCATGTCCTGTGGTTCGGATTCCACGTAAAACGGAGGTCCTGTGGCTTATGATCGCGAGATTAACGGTCACGTTAAACTACAAGCTTTTTCTCCTTCCTTCCCCTTTCCACTTTGTTTCTGCCAATCCCAATAAATCCAACTTCCTTCTTTCCATCATATCCACTATCTCCTCCACCTTCCCCGTCAGCGTTCTTATGTTTAAAGTTCCAAATCTTAGTCCGTGTGTACAGCCGTGTCGTCGTCTATTATATCCATCATGTCCGAGGCTCGTTCCATTCTTGAAAACATTTGGTTTCATCCACTACTGGCTTGCTGGGCCTATCGTAGCTTCACCAGAGCCCCGTTAGTCGTCACTTTTCAGGGTTCCTGTAGGACCTTCACAGCTACCGTAACGGTCCTGGGGCACACGAAGTCCCCACTGTACTTCGCCCCTGCAGGTGATCCCCTACTTTGTGCCGTTGCCCGTCTCCCACGACGTGGACGAGGGGTTGGACTTATGGGAGACAAAACCGGACAGTAATGAGAAAAAATTTGCGCGTTTCAACTATGTGAATGCGAATACATATCAAATCACTAACCTATTCAAAAAGCAAGGCATAAAGATAGCTTTCACAACGAAAAACACAACTGCTAGGCACCTCCTAAATAGTAATCTAAATAAACATGACCCGTATTCAAGGTCAGGGGTATATTCTATAACGTGCCAAGACACCGGTTGTCAAGCTAATTACATCAGGCAGAGTGGAAGACGAGTAGACACACGTTATAATGAACATAGGAATGCGATGAGATACGGAACACATTCAGCCGTATGCGAACATATGTGTGACGCGGGGTACAGCTTTACCAACATAGAGTCGGACCTTAAAATAATCCATCACGAATCGAAAGGCAGAGCTCTTGACATAAAGGAAACAATCGAGATACACCTAGCCAAACGAAACAATCCCAACAATCTAAATGAACACACGTTCATGGAGAGCTCACCCCTCTTCACGCTACTAAGAAACACACCCTGTCGGAAACAAGACACGATTTAGCGACACGGCCAAGCTAGATAAAAGGGGGGGGGGGGGGGGAAATAAGGGAGGTTATAGGTAAATGTTATCTGGATCAGGTGTACTATGTACTCTTTTCTACAATAAACCTAGGCCGGTATGCGCGGAAGTATTTAAGGTGCCGGGACGTCTTCAATAGACCGTGTACCGCTTAGTTGAATGGCTTTTTAAACCACGCGTGGCGAAGACAGTTCCACGGTCTTTAATAGTTGTAGATCTTCCTGTATTCAATAACATACATTCTTGTCTAGACTTGGCAATGTCACACAAATAAATATTGCACTGACCTCAGAAACCACATAGGAACAAAAGGGGGGAGAAAGGGAAAAACCAGTTTCGTCCAGGTAAAACCCGGGTTAGTTGACCAAAACTGGTGTCAGAGTGAACACGAAACTGCTCGAAGTTCCAGTCAGGGAGACAAATCGGATAAGTATCAGCCTGTATTATTACAGTATAACCATAGTTGATTTTGTATAACCATATAATCACCCCAAACAGACAAACTCCAGATTTTTATCACCATTTTAGCATTTCACCTAACATTAGATATACTACAATTAGCATACACCGACAGTTGCATTACCAATACTGCAACTAAATAATTGTACATATTGTAAATATTTCTCACCTGTATTCTCAAACATAGATGTTATAGCTAAGTGTAATGGATCTGATGATGATCGCTTGACGATCGAAACTGGTCATCCTAGTGTTATTAATCTCACGTAATTTATTTCAAGATTAGGGCACAACCCAGCTCTTTTTGGGTACATTCGTGTTGACCGACTGAAAAGCACCAAACTTTTGTCAACTTCTTTTTAATAAAAACTTATGAAAAATTTGAATGTACTGTATAAACATCTCCATAACACAAAATCAAGTATTCTTGGAACACAAGCAAACTAATGTACAACTTCGTCAGACACATAAATATCACAGTGAATTGACAGCAAGACAAGTCCATTTAATCATGATTCAGATGTTGTATTCCTTATTGAATTATCTTAGTGTGGAAAAACTTATTTAGCAGAAGCATTAGAAACTGGCAAAATAGCTAATATCTTGAGAAGAACATCAATATTGGGCAAATGGTGTTTGTCGCATTTGGACAATGCGTCCACTGCATTTTTAGGAATGTCTGTTTCACAGGCCCACTTTTCTCGCCATAATGAATATTCACCTTCAATCGTTCCTTCATAACAAAGAACTTTAAAGCTGGATGAATAGACTGAAGATCATGATTAACACAAAAAGGAAATTATGATTTTCTGATGAGATTGAAATCATTCATTTAAAGCACTATGATACTAGACAGGTATGGAGCCGAACAACTGAAGAAGGAAGAGCGAAAAACAGAGGAAAATACTGCGACCGAAAAGGGGAGGTGAGAGATGGGTATAAAGATCAAGAAATGAACTACAGTATACAAATATATGATGATTATCTCAGACGAAATAAGACTGAAAAGAGCACGATATGCTGGACATGTGATTAGGATGGATATGGGGATATTGACTAGAAAGATATGGGAGACAACAAGGAGGACAAGAGGAAAAACAGGAACCAAATGGGTGGTTGACTTCGGAAGGACTGGAGTGGGGATCAAGGTGGAAGTGACAGAGAACTGGAGAAATATATATGCACTAACCGATATACCGGAACTGACCGACAGAGAAGGATACCCTAAAGGGATTGAGAATCATCAATGGGGAAGACAAGAAAAGAGGACACTAAGGATTTCCAAGGAAGAACGGGAGAGAGGAAGACAGTGGATGAAGATATTCTGGGAGGAGAAAAGGAAGCTCACTCAAACTATGGCAGCGCTGCCTGTGGTCCCATAGAGGCCATAACGAAAGGAGAAGAAGAAGAAAGCACGAGAAAATTCCTGTAAATAAAGTATATAGATTGCCCGGCGATAATAATCTTCTGGGGTAGAACAAGGTACTTTACAAAGTGTTTTTTGTTATTAGCAAATTCGAGGAACTTCTTCTACCCAATGGGTGATTTCTGCAAATACTTTCACACTGTCATATATGCCTCTGAAGAGATTTTCTGCCTATCTCTCTTGGCAGTTAAACGCTTGGAAACATAAGATATCTTCTGTGAATAGACTAATATCTATATGTGGTATGCTGGGGTTTAGATCATCTTGGAGCCTGGCTGCGTGGCTCAGGGGTAACGTTCTCGCTTGCTGGGCCCAAGGTTACAGGTTCATGTCCTGGCGCAGTCAGGTGGCATTTGAGGGTGCGCAAATGCGAGGGAGCCGTGTCAGTAGATTTACTGGCACGTTAAAGATCCCCTTCGGGGCAAAATTCCGGCACCCCGGTGTCTCTAAAAGCCATAGTAGTTAAAAGGGACGTAAAACCAAAAACATTATTATTATTAGATCATCTTGGTTTGTATCTTATGTGCTCCGTATTGTTAGCAACATCCTTACTCTGCAAAACCTCGGACAGTTCATAAGTTATACTTATAGCCAACATTTTGCATACTACAAAAGTAGGTACAATAATTTATCATCTAGGCTTACATGATGGGAGCCGCATTGTGTATCGGTGTAAAGTGCGGACACCAACTCGTACATCCTGTAAGCTTAGATGATAAACTAGACACCGGTCGCGAAAGCCTACGATCTAAATAGCTACTAATGTGCACCACATGGGCCCTCATAAGTGGCTATGTATTTGCCCCCTTGCCCCCCTCTCAATGGACCTGGCTGCATGCTCTGTAATTGTTTTTTGTTCCTTAATTGCTTATTTTACCTTGTTGATGGTTGGAGGATCTATTAAACCTAGAGGGGTTAAGATAGGTGTATCAGTGTTTATTAGCTGCCAAGTAATAGTAATAATAAACTGCCCCCCCCTCCCTCTCAGGAAGGTAATGACCAAGACATAACATCCTGGGTAGGAGTGCCACCAGTTTCTCCTCAAATACCCAGACCTTAATGCTACTCTCGATTGCTTCAAGATGGCGATTCGAGAAGCCCTAGCCTGTTCAAAACGTGGGTTTGTTTACATACGTTGTTTCAGTTTGCTACCGATGAAAGTTGGCGATAAGTAGTGTTTCCTATGGAGAATAGTGGTGCGTGAGAGTGAATTTGTGAGTCAGTTGATATTTAGCAGCTGTAATTATACGCAGTGACATATGAATGTTTGTTTTGAAGTTATGTAATGGGTCGCTCTTGTTGTGTACCGGGTTGTAAGAGTAATTACGGCAAAGCTTCTCATACAACTATTTTTAAGTTTCCCAAGGAAAAAACATTAAGAGAAAAATGGATTAGAAGTATACATCGTGACAATTTTGTGGTCAGTGATAAAGCAGTAGTATGCATACACCATTTTGAAGATAAGTTTGTGGTTAGGGAAGACGTGTTCCCTGTTGTAAATAGTGAACCTATTCGTGTTCCTCGGAAAGTTCCAAAACTAAGCGATGATGCTTACCCCACAATTTTTCACAATCAACCCTCTTATCTAACTGTTAGGCTTAGTAAAGAAAGGAAAGATCCTGAAGAACGTGTGCAGCAGATATTACAGAGAGATTTGGATAACTTTAATGAATGGTGTGAACAGGATACCATTGCAAATTTCGAATCTTTCACAAGTGAAGTTAAGAATAGGCCGGTAAATCCATTTATAACAATTGTGAAGGAAGACTATGTCCTTTTTATTAAAATAGATGATAATGCTTATTGTGATGTTCCATCAGTGTCAATGTGTTTCAAAGTGTCGAGTGATTTAGATGTAAATGTGTTTTACAAGAATCTGTGCTTACCTGCGGAGAAGTTTAACTGGATCTTGGAGTGCAACGGAAGCAAGGCATATAAATGTGATAGATGGAGCAAGTTGGATAATTTGGTGAGTTCTCTTGCTAACTATAATAATGAATCAGTATCTCTCTCTGAAAGGGTAACTTCATTGATAAATGTTACAAAGGAGGGCCTGCAACTTGATGCTGATGAGAATTTAGAGAGGGCTGGCAAGGTAAAATTTGCATTAGAACAGTTGGAGCTTGCTTTTGCTTGTCAGATTAAATATTCATCAGACCTCCTAATATGGGCCGCAAGTCTCTCTTACTCACACCCTGGAGCTTACCAATCTTTAAGAAGGACAAACATAATGACACTACCTCACCATGTTTATCTCAGGCAATTCTTGTCCAAAATAGGTCCAAACAGCTCAGGTGTTGGGCCTTTGCAAAAATCCTTTTTGAAAGAAAAAAGCAAGCTCCTGAATGATGAAGAGAAGGTTGTTACTGTTTTGCTGGATGAGATATATGTTAATTCCAAACTCATGTATAAAGGAGGGAAAATAATCGGGATGGCTGAAAATAGCTCAGGAGCCGACTCGGCCACCACCATACAAGCTTTCATGTTTTCCTCATTACGTTCAGACAGTAAAGATATAATAGGTCTTTTCCCAGTGAGAAACCTAAATGCAAAAACTCTACTGACTCTAACCATTGACGTCCTAACCTTGATGGACGAGCTTCAATTTCATGTAGTCTGTTTGGTATCAGATAACCACAGCATGAATAGGAAGATGTTTGAGCTCTTGGGTGGTGGTACTCTAAAACCCTGCATTACAAATCCAGCTAATACCTCCAAGTCACTATTTCTTCTGTTCGACAGTGTACATTTGCTGAAATGTGTAAGGAACAATTGGTTAAATCGACCCAGTCAAACGTTTGTCATTCCCAACACCCAGCAGACAATTCCCAAAATAGAAAGCATGCTACATGTTACTGAAAATGAATCAACTTTTCAGTACACAAATGTCGAGGCTAAGTTATCAGATATTAGAGATCTATTCCATTCTGAAAAGAGTATGATTCTAAAACTGGCTCCAAATTTGTCAAGAAAGGCTTTATATCCCACTGCTATAGAGAGACAGAATGTTGCTCTAGCTATGAGCATATTTGATGCCAAAAATATAGTGGCATTGGATATGCTTAAAAGTGAGGGTGTTGCTATTTCTGATGGGACTGTCCAGTTTTTGAAATTAATTTCAAAGTGGTGGACAATTTCAAACGTTCAGCACCCAATGAAAGGAAAGTACACCCGAAATGATGATGCAAACCCAATTAGTGGCCCCAATGATACCAAGCTTGTCTTTTTGGAAACTTTGAAAACATATGTTGACATATGGCATAGCAACACCTCACACAATGATGGAAAATTGAGTAATGAAACGTTCTTAGCATTCACTCACACACTGACTGCAGTTGTCCAGCTATGTAAATATATTTTTAATACATATAAGTGGTCCTACATCCTGACAGCTAAGCTGCAGACAGATGGCTTAGAAAGCAGGTTCGGAGCATACAGAAGATTAAGTGGCTGCACATATAATGTCTAACAAGTGCTAGAATCTGAACGGAGACTCAAGGTATTAAGTTTGCTAAAACTTCAGTCGGCAAAGTTAGGAGAATTTACTCTCAAGGACCTGACAGTTACTTTCAACCAAGAAAAAGTAGTCGAGAACCTTGATAAATTTCAGTCTGCCCTGGATGAAACACCATTAGTGTCGATTCCGCTTGAAGCAAAGAAGATAATTGTATGCATTGCTAGTTACACGAGCATGAAAGTTTTGGCCAAGTTGGTAAAGAGTGGAAAGTGCATTCGGTGTAAAGAAGTGCTACAATCCGAAGAAGATTTAATCCTTGATTGTGACAAGAAGCTTCTGTCTTACTTCAGTGAACTTAACAGGGGTGGGCTGAAGTGTCCTTCCTCGTTTTTGATGGGTTTATGTTGTGATATATATAGACTTGTTCAGGTACTCATAAGCAGCAGCTTTGAATCTGAATTTTTGAAACTCGAAAATCAGAGGGACGCTGTTATTGCATTAGGGACTCAACTTATAGAGAGTTCTATAAGCAATATAAATGATGAATGTAGTTGTGGTGTGCCCTTGATCAAGATTGTTAAAAAATGTGTTAAAGTGTTTGCGAACATATTTGTTAACAACTACTCCAAAGTGTTGCACGATAAAAATGTGTCCAGGGAATTGTGCAAGAAGTTTGCAAACCAGGCACAAAAAAGAAGACCCACTGAGGAGCTTGGAGTTAAAGTAAACAAGCGCAAGGAGTTGAAACTCGGCAGCAAGTAAGGTGAATAATATTTTACATTTATTTCTTGTTCTGTAACATTTGCAGCAATTTCCATTGGCTGCAGCTGGGTCCAGCTTGATGATCTCCATCCACCTTCAAACCTTAACCTGACTTATTCCTGGAATATTGGAGCCCCCACCTACTTACCAATTGACTCTGATCTGTACTGTGTTATAATATTTGACCGTCTCAGGGTAAAAGAACTCAAGTAATGCTGTCATAGTTTTCGCGAGAGTGAATAAATTGAGATTTTTTCACATACACTTTTATTTAAACCTTTTTTTTTTTAATATAAAATTATTTTCATCCATGCAGTGAAGTAAAATCGAAGAGAGAATGTTATTATATAGTTACGTGAAATTTCTAATAAATCAACTTGTTTTCTTTTACTGTGGGACAGCCATTTCTTCTAGTAATATTATGTGATATGTAAGTTAGTTGTTCGCGAAGCTTTTTCATGCATGGAACAGTGATTTTCCCAATTGTGTCGTTTTCCCTACTTCAAATTACCGCCGTGTACGTCTTGATTTCGTGTTACCCAATAGGAGAAGTGGGGCTTCTGCGGCCGCCATGTTTTTTCTATGTTACGGTCTGAGTATTGGAGTCGGTCTTGTGTAAAGTTTCTACAAGTGACTATCGATAGTTATCGATCATGTAGATTATCGATAGTGGGTTTCAACACTGCTCCACGTGATGGTGACTCATGTTGCGTAATCCAATAGCTTCAAGGATCATGTAAGTATAAGAGATTCGTCACTTTTGGTTATAGAATTTCCGAGAGAGAACACCGCCTGAGGCTATGGATTGTACTGCCAAGTCTGGCAACATAAAAAGTAAAAAGCCATATGAATGTAGCCTTTATTACACGTAAATGAACAGTATGTTCTGCGACGAGTTATTGATTATTGATGAATATAACTCAAACATAACTGCGCCTTTCGCTAGGTGATGAAATATACGTCCAGATAGGAAAAGAATACATTTTGATATATATCAATGTTGGCAATGGATTTGTCACGAAAGACACCGTTATGCCGTTCTAGAGCTTAATTCACCTCTAGGCTAATTAAAAAAGCTCTCATACTCTACAGAATAGTTGGGATATTCGATGAATATAAAGAAAATCGTCCAAATGCACACACTACATTGCCATAACCTCACGTTTTGCCTAGCATGCCCGCAACCACCCACCCCTCCCCGTAGCCCTAAAACAAATGTTATTGCAATGCAAAGGAGAATGGGTAAGGAAACAAACAAGAGATGAAATGCACACATTTATTCTCTATATATTTTTATTCGCGAGTAGTCCATATTGCCCACTAGTTTTTCACATGGTCAACACCAGAAAGATAAAAATTGCCGTATTGTTCTTACTATCATTATAATTCTTACATCCCGGTGCTTGGCAATTTTTCCTCCCTTGCAGTGGCATGATTGACTCTCAATTCAATTCAAATAAACAATGAAAATACTGAACAAATCAAAACAACCAACAACACCACGAGGAAAATCAATCAAAACAGACTATTCCCGCTTCCGCCATTCGATTTGATGTGAACGTTCATGAGTGCCAACTACGGAACCTTAGTGCTAAAATTAATTCTTCATTGGTTGGCAGAACAAACAGTACAGGGCCTTACCCCGACCCACGCGCTCCCTATGAACTGTCGTCCCCCTGAATAGCTTGGTAAACAAACACTGACGTCTGACGTTTTGTTATAGCTCACAGCTGAGAATACGAAAGGTCTCGTGATCCCTCGTCATCAAGGACCACGGGTTTGTCCGCGTTCGCAGGTTTTGATTAGCATCAGCATCGACGAAGCACAGTAGCGAGAGTAGGAGACTGCACTAAAAACTAAGTGCGTCATGGAAGAGTGGAACGATTGGAAGGTAAGTTAAAGTACCTTAAGCGCGGTGCACATTGGAGAAACCTGTTTCATGCAACTGGTTTCATGAAATCAGTCGCATTGGATCATGCAGACAGAAGCATCGGTTTTCCATCAGTTAGGAGGGTGGGGCCATGGTCTTGTCTTCTTGGATTTCATACCTTCCTAACGAGGACCATGCCCCCAAAGAATAATGAACCCGAATGGTAACTAAATACAATTAAATACGGTAACAATGCCTGTAACCTTCAGATCAGATTACCTCGTTGTTTCGCCCTTTAAAACAATAACCTGTAGCCTTCGTATTATGCTCACGTGATCGCAATATAAACCACTATCGCATATTATACAAGCAGCATCCCCTACTTGCCAACCCGGTTCAACTGACGAAAACCAAGAACAAGGGACACCCACATAATAAATAATAACAACTGGCACTAGAGCCCATGAAGGGCCTAGGCCCACCAAGTGAATGCTGCCCAGCCATTTGGCCAGCAGGTATTGGGATGACTCGTGGTCAGCGCGTTGGGTCCCTTCGGCCTTTAATCTTGGTTTTCGAGACAGAGCCGGGAATCGAACGCGGGGCCGGCAAATAACACAATTCTAACTTAAATAACTGACCTTGCGGATCACATGAGCAAAGAGGTTGCCTGATTCCCCACTCCCCTGTTATTACAAGGTACAATTTACATGTTTTGTAATGTCCAACCAGGAGGCCACGTTTTTATTCCGAAGTTCATATATTTACGTACCGTAATCGAGGGGAGGCATTGGCCAAAGAATAAAATGAAATTACCAGAAACGTGCAACAGACGCGACGCGACAGGAAACAGTTTTTCCGAATTTCTCGAAACCCGGTTTCGTGAAATCATTGCAACTATAGTTACATGAAACTCAGTGTGCACAGCCCTTTGTTAATTTCACGTTTCTCCGGTGTGCACTGCGCCATAGGGTACTCTAAGCTAATAGTTACGGCAGACTGCATTTTTCAATGCAGTACCAATGGTCAAGTCAAAAGTTCTTAGCAATAAAACGTCACCGATGTTCTGTCTTGTTAGATGATTGTGTTGTAGTGTCATATTGGAGTTAGAGACATCTTAGTCATTAGCCACTGCAGTGTTGCAGCTGTCAGTGTTGGGATTCAAACTTCAAATATCCGAACGTTCAGCTACTCATTTGAATCATAGAGCGTACATTGGACCGCTCGGCTACGCTCGTGACAAAGTGTTCTGCTAATGGGTTATCCGATTGGAGAGGGGCGTTTGTTGGTTTGTTTTGATTGACAGGCCTATGCCAGGGAAAGTCTATATTACTGCGACCAAGTTTGTAAGATTGATGGGAAGGTCATTGAATGCATCCTTATTAGCTGTAGCCTCTACATACTATCTCTGAAATGTTGAAACACTTTGAAGATGCACTCCATTCCACCCGTAGAGAGTGCGAGTATGAATGCCCTGCGTGGACATATGATGCCTACCCATGGGTTCATTCATGGATCAATAGGGAAGGAGCATTAGACATTTGGTTTGGGGGATACTACATTCACTGTAAGCTTAATTCAAGGAACAACTCTGGGGTCATATCCCTGCCGCTGTAAGGAAGACCCTAGGGTGAAGAGAGTCAGAAGAGTGTACCAGGGAGTACGGTAAGAGAAGAATCACGAAAGATGGAGAAATGAAGCATGCCCTAGCCTTCGCCTTCCAGTGGAGATAGATCTAGTACACTAAAGGTCCGGCACTGAAGACGAAAGATAGGAAATTAGCACAAGTGATAGTAATGCTGGACTCAGATTGGGGTATTGTGATCCCCATCCACGCCCTAAAAGTTTTAAATCAGTTGGATAGAAATACGGTATGAGACTTTCTTTGATAATCACACTAGGATTCTAAACAATACAATACTCTTTTCAGTTCAGTGTCCCAGTTTGCGAGGTCGCTAGGTAAGTTATTTACCCCAGTGAATCATATTTTTTCTAGAGATGGGATTCTTGAAGTATTTCCTAAAGGTATCATGCAGATTTTCACTACACTCTAAGTATGGTGGAATATTTGGTTATTCGGAAGGAGGCTGCGGCCATGGATTACGTACCATACCAAAACCTTGGGGGAGTGGGTACAAATTTAGGCAATTGCCTGGAATCTAAGTAGGAACTAATTGGTGTCTAAATAAACTTATTACTGATAATACAGCATCATGCATCATGTTGAAATATGTGACCATGGTTTGTGTTGGTCACACTGTTAATTATAAACCTGGTCCATAGAGATATGTTTCTCTTTTGTTTTTGTTTTGGTGTGTATAAAAGAATGTTGTATCACCTTGTTCATTCAGTTCTGTTCTAGTAAATGTCAAGTACATTAAACGTGTGTTCCATTTCAATTGCCTGTGTGCCTGGTAATCCTACAGGTTATTGGCCCAGCCATGAATCCACCCTGCGAATATAAAGTCGTATGATAGACTGCTCGTTATATGAACTGTGAATTTCGCTACGTATCGAAGTCAACATGTCTGCAACCAGCACCTCGTTACCGGCTATAGATAAGCTGCGAGGTAGTCTAAATTACGTGGATTGGCGATTCAAGATGGAAAACGTCCTAAGACTCGAAGATCTGTGGAGCTGTATAGTTGGCTACCCGGATGGAGATACTACAACATCTGCGAAGAAAACGAAAGTCGGGCTAGGGCCAGACTTAACCTCATGGTGGATAAATCAGTTTTCCCAATCGTCATGCCTTGTAAGACCGCGAAGGAAGTCTGGGAAGCTCTTGAAAAGGCCTACTCAGATAAAGGAGTGAATCGGCGGTTCGTCATCTTGAAGAAATTGTGCAAAGTTAAATTAAAGCACTACAAGACGATGGAAGAGTATGTTCTTGCTCAGCAACTTGCGTCTATGAATAAGGCACTGGACGACGAATTTGTGGCAGGTCTTATGCTGAAAGGTCTACCAGATGAGTTTCAGCCTATGATTATGGCTCTGAAAAGTTCCGGAACAGACCTTACTGCAGACACAGTCCGAACCAAGTTGCTACAAGATACTACTTGGAGTGGGAAAAGTATTTCCAAGCCATCCAAGGATTCTGTTCTGTTTTCACGAGAAGACAAGACGAAGAAGAAGCCCTTTTGCTGGAATTGCAAGAAGCCAGGGCACTGGAAGCGGGATTGCAGGAAAGAGGAGATGCATAGCTCAATTCAACAGAAGTCGAAGAAAGACAAGATGATGCTGGCGACCGATGGACATGCATTAAGTGCAAGGGCCTCTACAGGGGCCTGGTTCGTTGACTCTGGTGCTACTAAGCATATGAGTTCAAGCAAGACTGTGATTGTGAACTTCACTGCTGGTCCTAATCTGGAGATCAGTACAGCAAACAATCAAAAATTGTATGGCCAAGGATCTGGTAATGTAACTGTTCAATTAGAAAATGGTATTTCACAAACCTTGTCCAATGTAGAATATGTTCCTGGTCTCACTGCTAATCTTTTATCTGTGTCTGCTGCTACTCAAAAGGGTTTTGTTGTGGTATTCACCGACAATACTTGTGAAGTTTATGATGGTGTAAACTTTGTTGCTACAGGTAATGTAGCACTGACTGCGAGTAATGTGGGGGGTGTTGACCAAGTCAATGCTCTCAGTGCTCAAGCTAATGTTTGTACAGAGGACTCAGAATATTTATGGCATAAACGACTAGGCCATCTTAACAACCACAGTATAAGTTGTTAAGAGATGGTTATGTGGAGAACAGCCCAGATTCATCAACATAAACGGGAGGACAGCATCAGGCTTAAGGCCTGGACAAAATAACTTCCTTAAGAGAAGATTAGACTGAAAGGATTGGGCTAAGGAAATGCGGCCTGGTTCTTTCAATACTAGACTGAACATTGAGAGTAAATACAATACTTTTATTTTTAGGGTGAAACTTGCAAACACATTAATAAAGCCTTAATTAAAAAATTAGTTATGCTGGCCCGCCTGGGGCAGTTTCAAATGTTCATTAATTTTATTTAGGTTGGCACAGCCATGTGCTATTATTCAAAAGTTCATTCTGCTTGATGCACACACAAATTTAATATTCTTGCACTTGCTAGCAAACACTTAAAACGAAGATGATTAAGATAATAATAAAAAAAGGCACAAACTTATCTTTAGTGGCGATGACTAGAAGCATGCTGACGGAGACTGCCGTGGCCAACACTAGATTTTTTGGTAGTAGAATTTGAAATGTCCAGCATCAGGAAAATAACTTCGCCAGGGCGATCAGCGCTGTACATTGGCTAACATCGTTAGGTTTTGATGTTATTTCTTGAATACCAAATAACATGGCATTTAGAACTGCGATTTGATGCAGCTTCTTGCGGTTTGGAGTAAAAACGTAGAATGCACTTTCTCAGTGCTGAAGCTCTCTGCTGTTGCGTTTCCTGGTAGTTTCACTCATAAATGCAGATTAGGCCTGAAGTTTAGAAGGCCCCGGAGAAGGGCGGAAGGCACGAATGCCTCTCGCTAGTTGAAGAAGACCGTAGAAGGTTTGAAGAAGGAATGCTGATGGAGAGCAAAACGCCGCCACTTAAATAATAACATCATGGAAACGTCTGGAAGCCAAGCTGGCGGGCGATGATTGGCCAGGGCAAGCTGTGACGTCAGTCATACAGGAAGGCAGCAAGCAAGTCGACACCCTTTTCAGTATGCGATCGTAAGCTGGAGGCGCATGACCTATTAACACGCTGAGGTAAGAGTCTTAGATATATATATAGAGAGAGATTAAACACTAGTAATAAACATTATAATGCTAACAGAAATGAATAAGTACATATGTTTTCGTTCGGTGGTCCCAAAAGCATTTAACTGACAAATGCGGCACAAAAGAAAAACGCACTATAAACATCACGAAAGTGATCATGCTCCGAGACCCCCGAAAGAAAACAATCAAAGAATCAGTTACAAAAACGTGAACAACAATAAAGAAGATGACACTAAGCCTCAACAGGCAAGATAGCAACCATAGAAATTGGTCTAGTATAGACACCCTTACTAGTGAGAACATCTACAACTCTCACATGATTATCCCGACCCAAATGGCAGTGAGTTACCCTACCAATATTCCATACGAGAGGGGGACTTGGATCTCGCAAAAGAACCATATCTCCCACTCGCACATCAGGCTGGGAAAGCCGCCACTTCTCTCTTCTGTTAAGTGAGCCGAGATACTCCAGCTTCCAACGGCGCCAAAAGGAGTTTCGCAAAGAGTCTAACTTCCTCCAGAAAATAGGCAACCTGAGATCACAGCGTCGACTCAGCAAAGGAGGCGTAGAAGCTAAAGAACAGCCTATTAAAAAATGACCAGGTGTTAAGGGAAGAAGATCCTTAGGATCATTAGACAAAGGCGTGAGCGGCCTAGAATTTACAATACCCTCAACCTGAATAATTAAAGAATTGAATTCCTCATAGGAAAGGATGGCTGAACCAAGGGTTTTCTTCAGCTGTCTCTTCGTGAGCTTTATGCAAGATTCCCAACGACCACCATGATGGGGGGCGTATGGGGGAGTGAAATGCCATTTGAATCCCTTAGCATGCGAAAAATTAGAAAACTGTTCCTTAGCAGAAGGGGAGGTAAGCGCAGTTTTCCAAAGATCAAAAGTACTAACAAAAATTTTTGCGTTATCTGAGAAAACCTCAGAAGGAACACCCCTTCTAGCGGCAAATCTAGAAAAGGCTGCTATAAAATAAGGAGTAGAAGCACTTGTAACCAACTCAAGGTGAATGGCTCCTGTCACCATGCACACAAATAAAGAAATATAAAGTTTACCTAACAACTTTCGCTTAGATAAAGGGGAATTAACTTGATAGACATAAGGACCGGCATAATCGATACCCGTTAGGGCGAAAGGCTTACTAGGTTCGGAACGAAAATATGGCAAGTTTCCCATAATTTGCGTGATTGGCGGGGGCTTAGATTTGAAACAAGGTATACATTTCCGAATAACAGAAGAAACTTCATGAACACCGTTAATGAGCCAATATTTCTCGCGAATTAAACAAAGCAAAGTGCGGGTGCCAGCGTGCAAATTCTGATAATGAAATTTCTTTACGATAAGAGTAGTAATAGGATGTCTAGAAGGAAGAATAATGGGATGTTTTTTCTCATCTGAGTAACTAGAATATTCTAGCCTACCCCCCACTCTTATTAATCCATCTTGGTCCAAAAAAGGGGTGAGAGGTAACAGCCTACTAGACTTTGGTAAAGCTTTTTTGCTTAAAAGCGTCTGATACTCAAGAAAGAATACTTCTTGTTGCATGAGAAACAAGATTCTACGAGTAGCAAATTCCAATTCCATTTTAGTGAGAAAGGGTTGCGGTTTCACAGGCTGATCAAGAACAAGAAATTTCCATCGAAATAAATATGCTACCACACGAATTAATTTATTAAATGAAGAGTAACGCTGAAACAGACTAGTAGCAATAGAAGTTAGAAAAAGGGAAGCGGTAACAATGCGAGCATCAGGAACATCTTCTGCGAGTGGATTAGATGAACGAGGCCAACAAGAGGAATCCTGACTGAGCCACGCCGGACCATTCCAGTATAATTTAAGAGAAATTAATTTCTTGGGCAAGCAGCCACGTGAAATTATATCAGCGGGGTTTTCTTTTCCCGGAACATGATTCCATTGGTCAAAATGAGACAACTCTTGTATTTTAGAAACGCGATTAGCCACAAAAGTGGTCCAATGTGAAGAAGGTTTTGAAAGCCAAGCTAACACGATGGAAGAATCACTCCAAAACCATGTGCTCGAAAATTCCAAATTTAAACTGATTTTTAATTTGCTGGCTAATTCCACAGCCATTACAGCAGAACATAATTCCAATCTAGGCAAAGATATGGATTTGAGTGGGGCTACCTTTGATTTTGCGCAAATTAAATTGGAAAATCCGGGTAAAGTATTGGAAGAGCGGCCTACTAAATAGGCGCAGCAACCGTATGCCTTTTCAGAACTATCTGCAAATACGTGCAAATCGAAATACTGACATGAAAGGTCCGAAATTAAAGTGCGGGGAATAGAAATTTGAGAAAGATCTAACAAACTCTTGCGGTATTTCAACCACTCATCCAAAAGGGGGGAGGGTACCTCCTCATCCCAACCAATTTTCAATAACCAAAGTTTTTGCAAGAAAATTTTTGCAGTAATAACCACCGGAGCAATGTACTGCAAGGGATCAAAAACTTTTGCTATTTCTGATAATAATTGCCTTTTCGTTTGAGGGTGAAACTCAGATAAGTGTACCTGATAGGAAAAGGTATCTGAAGAAGGAGACCAAAAAACACCCAAGGTTTTAATAGCTGATTCCTCAGTAGGAAGCGCAACACATTTGTCAACAGGAGTTACTTGTGAAAAGTTAGATAAAAATTCGGTTGAGTTCGAGTTCCACTTATGAAGGGTAAACCCACCACCGGAAAGAAGAGAGTTTAAATCTTCACAAACAAGAAGTGCGTCAGAGATACTAGGAAAGGAATACAGAAAATCATCTACATAAAATGCAGTTTTCAAAACTTCAGAAGCTAGAGGATGAAAAAGATGACCATCTTGTTCGGCCAACATGTGAAGAGATCGTATTGCGAGAAAGGCAGACGGCTTAAGACCGTATGTCACTGTTCTTAAACGAAATATTTTTATAGGTTTTGCATTGTCGTCTCGCCACAAAATTCTTTGCAAATCACGTTGTTCTGAATTTACTAGAATTTGCCTATACATTTGCTTGATGTCAGCAAGGACAGCAATGGGGAATAGACGAAAGTTAAGTAAAACTGAAGTAAGATCTGTCTGAATAGCGGGTCCAGAATGCAGAGTGTCATTGAGAGAAACACCATTAGCATCTGGAGATGACCCATTAAAAACCACTCTTATCTGTTCTCGGGTGGAAGAATTTTTCCAAACCGGATGATGATTAAGATATACTATTTCTTTAGGAGGATTACTAATTTCTTCAGATTTTGGAACTACTTCCATGTGATTCGCTGATTCGTATTCTTCCATGAAGGAAGTATACTGAGTTTTTAAGAGAGCATCTTTTTTAAAGCGATTTTCAATTGCGAATAAAGCTTTGAGAGCTCTGGAATGTGATTCTGTAATAACAGGGGGGTTAAAAATGCGAGGAAGGGTAACCACGAATCTGCCTTCAGTAGTGCGAACAGTGGTTTCTACGTAGTGTGTTTCACAGATCTCATTATTGCGAGAATGAGGTGAGGTGACTTGAATATCCTCAATGTCCCAGAACTTAATTAATTCTTGATTTAAATCAGCACCAACAAAATAACAATGAGATTTTTGTTGAACGGGGTTGCGGTATATTTGCCCAGTGGCAATCCAACCAAAATCAGTTCTACGAAAGAAAACATCACGGGCAACTTTAACCTTTTCCGGATGTAAACATTGCCAAAAAATGCTGGCACTTAAAAGAATTTCTACAGATGAAGATCTGTTGAAATTCGGATCTGCAAGTTGCAAATGATGCGGAATATTCCAACCCTGGACTTGAAAAGAAGTAATGGGGATGTCATTACCTATGGAATTTATAATTAAAAAATCTAAATTTAAATGAATGCCAAGATTATTGGAATCTTTTACATCCACTTTAGCATAACTCAGAGATTGCGATTTGGAACCATTAATTCCTGTAACTTCTATAGAAGTAGGGCATATTTGTAGACCTAACTTGCGAACTAGCGATTCACTGATAAAATTGTTAGTTGCAGCATTATCTAACAATCCCCTTACAGAAACCCATTTTCCGTGAACATTCTTCACTAGAATTTGGACAGTGGACAATAAAACTTGAGTTTTACTGAACGAAACAGAGCTTTGAGTAAAAGACTGAGCGTTATTCGGCAAAGTCTCAGAATGAGATTTAGCGGATGAACTATTGGTTGCTGATGACCGCGATCTTTCATGCCTATGCAGGAGAGTATGATGCTTTGCTTTACAGTGAAAACATAACCGTTCAGAACGACAATTGCTTATCATATGTGTCGCTGATAGGCAATTAAAGCAGTGCTTGTGGGTGGTAATTAATTTGCGTCTTTCATCCACAGATAAAGATTTGAATTGAGCGCATTGGTACAAGTTATGTGGTTGTTGACACAAAACACAAGCTTGTGCTTGATTGGAAGACCGAATATTGGTAGAAAAGACATGTGACCTTAGAACTCTCTGAGTGGGGCTGATGTCCTTACTATTAGAGGGAGGTTTGAAGGTAGAGCTACTCTTTTGACTGGCTACAGCAGAGAGAATTTGGCACTTCGCCTTTAAGAATTTAATAATAGCTTCATAGGTACACAATGAATGTTGCGACAGAGCTGCTTCCCAATCTTTTAAAGTTTTAGTGTCTAATTTAACAGAAATAAGATGAATCAAAAATAGATCCCAATGGTCAACTGGTTGGTCCAAATTTGCAAGCGCACGAATATGAAGTTCCGCAGCATCGATCAGATTACGAAGCGAGGCAAGATTATCAGCTTGAACAATAGGTAAATTGAATAAACCCTGTATGTGACGTTGAGTTTTTAAACGAGTGTTCCCAAACCGATCTCTGAGAAGTGCCAAAGCTACTTCATAATTTTCATTTGTCAACGTAAGCTCTTGGATGAGTTTAAGTGCGTTGCCTTGCAAGGACAAACGCAAATAATGAAACTTCTGTATTGAAGGAAGAGAATCGTTTTCGTGAATCAATGAATTGAATAATTCAAAAAATGGTTCCCATGTAGCTTCATCTCCGGTAAATTTAGGTAATTCTATTTTCGGTAATATAACACGGGAAGGAAAAGAAGAAGATTCTGAAAGAATTTTCTCCTGCTTTTCCTGCAATGTTAAACTTCTTAAAAGCTGCTTCGCGTCTGCGAACCCCTTATAATATAGATTTTCAACCTCACAACGGTCACTTTGCTGATCGGGATCCTTGGTCTCAATATTACTTTGGATCTCATCATATTTCTCAAAGGCCTGTTCATAACCTTTCAGTCTTTTAGAAATTATGTCACTATTACGTTCTTTTTCCGGGAGCTCATCTAGAAAAGTGCGAAAACGCGTTAACTTGCCTTTGACAGAAGCTCTGGCATTAATGAGTTTCTCGTCAATCGGCATTATGAAAGTTTGTTGTGTACTCACGACTATACTGTGAGCCGGTACACCTTGCTTCGGAAGAAGTTGACAGTCTGCCAGAAAAGAGAGTGCGGCTTCCCCTGCGGTAAAATACGGGCCTGCTGTTTGTCTCCCTTCTCAGTGCCAACCATATACACTCGAGCTGAAACTTTCGAAGTAGATTAGAAAACACAATTTTTAAAATATTAACACACTCAATGTTCAGTATGGCATTTAATTTTTGAATTAGTTCCAACATTAAGAAATTTGAAGATTTGGTTAAACAGAATGTTTACAAGCATCCCGGGTTTCGGCACCAAAATGGTTATGTGGAGAACAGCCCAGATTCATCAACATAAACGGGAGGACAGCATCAGGCTTAAGGCCTGGACAAAATAACTTCCTTAAGAGAAGATTAGACTGAAAGGATTGGGCTAAGGAAATGCGGCCTGGTTCTTTCAATACTAGACTGAACATTGAGAGTAAATACAATACTTTTATTTTTAGGGTGAAACTTGCAAACACATTAATAAAGCCTTAATTAAAAAATTAGTTATGCTGGCCCGCCTGGGGCAGTTTCAAATGTTCATTAATTTTATTTAGGTTGGCACAGCCATGTGCTATTATTCAAAAGTTCATTCTGCTTGATGCACACACAAATTTAATATTCTTGCACTTGCTAGCAAACACTTAAAACGAAGATGATTAAGATAATAATAAAAAAAGGCACAAACTTATCTTTAGTGGCGATGACTAGAAGCATGCTGACGGAGACTGCCGTGGCCAACACTAGATTTTTTGGTAGTAGAATTTGAAATGTCCAGCATCAGGAAAATAACTTCGCCAGGGCGATCAGCGCTGTACATTGGCTAACATCGTTAGGTTTTGATGTTATTTCTTGAATACCAAATAACATGGCATTTAGAACTGCGATTTGATGCAGCTTCTTGCGGTTTGGAGTAAAAACGTAGAATGCACTTTCTCAGTGCTGAAGCTCTCTGCTGTTGCGTTTCCTGGTAGTTTCACTCATAAATGCAGATTAGGCCTGAAGTTTAGAAGGCCCCGGAGAAGGGCGGAAGGCACGAATGCCTCTCGCTAGTTGAAGAAGACCGTAGAAGGTTTGAAGAAGGAATGCTGATGGAGAGCAAAACGCCGCCACTTAAATAATAACATCATGGAAACGTCTGGAAGCCAAGCTGGCGGGCGATGATTGGCCAGGGCAAGCTGTGACGTCAGTCATACAGGAAGGCAGCAAGCAAGTCGACACCCTTTTCAGTATGCGATCGTAAGCTGGAGGCGCATGACCTATTAACACGCTGAGGTAAGAGTCTTAGATATATATATAGAGAGAGATTAAACACTAGTAATAAACATTATAATGCTAACAGAAATGAATAAGTACATATGTTTTCGTTCGGTGGTCCCAAAAGCATTTAACTGACAAATGCGGCACAAAAGAAAAACGCACTATAAACATCACGAAAGTGATCAAGAGATGGTCTCACTCATGGAATTAATTTCTCAGATCATCATCATCATCTTGTACAGTTTCCAGCCCCAGGAACATAAGCCTCGCCACTTAGTCCTTTCTTCCCACCACCTCTCTGCTGTCACTCTGGTCCAGTCCTCGCCTCTCTTCTTGACACATTCCTCCACTCCTTTCAGCCATCTATCTCTTGGTCTTCCCCTTGGTCGTTTCTTCTGCATCTGCATCTCGTGTATCCTCTTGGGAATCTTCTTCTCATCCATTCTCTTTAAGTGTCCATTCTCAGATAATGGTTTTAAAAACTGGTTTTCATGTGCTGAAGGTAAACAAGCTAGACAACCATTTAAGTCAAGTAAGAGTAAAACTGTATGCAAAAATAAGCTAGATCTTATTCATTCAGACTTATGTGGGCCTATGCCAGTTCCATCTTGGAGCAATGCTCGTTATTTCTTGACCTTTATTGATGATCATTCTAGAAAGGTTTTTGTGTTTCCTTGCTAAGAAAAGTGATGTTTTGGATTGCTTTATTGATTTCAAGGCACAGGTCGAGAATCAGTGTGAAAGATCTATTAAGGTCCTACGAACTGATAATGGGGGTGAATTTTGTAGCAAAGCTTTTGAGAGGCTACTTAAATCAGAAGGTATTCAGCATCAAACTACAACTAGCTATTCTCCACAGCAGAATGGTGTAGCTGAACGCATGAATAGAACATTGCTTGATAAATGTAGAGCCATGATGAGCGAGTCTAAAGTAGATAATCGCATGTGGGCTGAAGCAATAAATACAGCAGCCTATCTTGTAAACAGGTCCCCAACCAGAAAAATTCCAGGTAAAGTTCCAGAGGAGATCTGGACTGGTAACAAGGTCAATATGGAGCATCTAAGAATTTTTGGTTGTGTAGCACAAGTTCATGCCCCTGATCAAAGGAGAAATAAGTTGGATCCTAAAAGTGAAAAACACATTTTCTGTGGTTATTGTGAGGACAGTAAAGCCATGCATCCTGTTACTCATCAACTTGTTAAGTCCAGGGATGCACAGTTCTTTGAATTGTGTTCTAGGAGGTGTAATGTTGGCCCATCCTTGCAGATTAATGAACCTGCAATGTTGCAGATCTCAGTTCCCACTGACAGAGAGGCAGAACCCAACAACTCAGAGGATGGGACAGAGTGCATTTTGGAACTTGAAAGCGTATCGCCCATTAGCAGTGCTGGTGTGGCTGAGACTGTTGACTCAGCTGATTTAAGCTATGTCCCTAGTGGAACAGATTCAGACTGCAGTGATTCTGTGGGCTCTGCCACCATCGTCAATGAGCCAATGGAGGGGGATGTCGAAGGTAATCAAAGGTATCCTAGGCGCCAACAGAAGCCTGTAGACATGTCAGACTATGTGACATACTTGACTCTCACTGATGACTCTGAACCTAGTACAGTTAAGGAGGCACTGTCCATGCCTGATAGGGTTAAGTGGGAGCAGGCTATGAAAAGAGAAATGGAGATACTTCAGTTAAATGACACCTGGGATCTAGTTGATAAACCCCAGGGCAAGAATGTTGTCAGTAGTAAGTGGGTTTTCAAAGTAAAAAGAGACTCTAATGGTAACATTCAAAGGTATAAAGCCAGACTTGTGGCCAGGGGCTTCACCCAAAGGTACGGAGTAGATTTTACAGAAACTTTCTCTCCTGCTGTTCGACACAGCACGTTAAGGATGCTGCTTGCCTTGGCTGTCCAAACAGATCTGAAGGTGGTACATTGGGATGCTGAATCTGCTTTCCTCAATGGAAAGTTAGATGAGGAGATCTACAGAAAGTTTTGTCAAGAAAGGTTCAGAGCATAAAGTTTGCAAGTTAAAAAAATATTTTTATGGCTTAAAACAATCTTCTCGTTTGTGGAATGAGCGAGCTCACTCTGTTCTTGTCAAATTGGGTTACAAAAATTGTGCTGATGAACCCTGTGTGTACTTTAAGAAACAAGCCCAAGGTATGGTAATTATTGCATTATATGTGGATGATTTCATTGTGGCTTATAATGATGAGTCTGAGATCAAGTCATTGAAGGCCTGTATTGATAAAGAATTTAAGGTACGAGATCTTGGACCAATTTCTTATATTTTAGGTATTAAAGTAAGGCAAGATAAGAAGAATGGTACAATGTATCTTAGCCAAGAGCAGTACATCAGTGAGATTGCAAAGAAATACGGTATGCACGATGCACGTCCCATTGGTACTCCCTTGGAAACCAAACCAAATCTTGGTGTTTCTGATACAGAAACTAGTGATCTTCCTTATAGAGAACTCATAGGTTCGCTCATGTATTTAAGTGTTTGCACACGTCCAGATATAAGCTATGCGATATCATATCTCGGTCAATTTAATCATTGTTACAATGAATCTCACTGGTCTGCTGCAAAGCGAGTGCTGCATTATTTAAATTGCACAAAAGACTTGTCACTTAAGTATGTCAGGAATGGAGGTCAATTCATGGGATTTGTTGATGCTGACTGGGCTAATGATAGCACTGACCAAAAATCATACAGTGGTTTTGTGTTCAAAATGGCAGGTGGTGCTGTATCATTTTGGGGCTCAAAAGCAAAAATGCGTTTCCTTATCATCTACTGAAGCAGTATATGTTGCACTGAGTGAAGGTGTAAGAGAAGCTGTTTGGTTGAAACGTGTTTTGTCTAACTTTATAGATCTCAAGTCACCCATCGTATTATTGAGTGATAGTCAATCAGCTCAAAAACTGGCAAAAAAATCCAGTCCACCATAATAGGACCAAACATATTGACACTAAATATCACTATGTTAGAGATGCTTTGGATTCTAAAGTCATATGCATCAAATATGAGGAGACTTCAAAAATGTGTGCAGACATCCTAACAAAGCCTCTTCCTAAGCCTAAGCATATTTATTTTTGTAAAGACTTGGGTCTTGAATCATGTCCTCTACTCCCACAGGTTTAAGGAGGTGTGTTGAAATATGTGACCATGGTTTGTGTTGGTCACACTGTTAATTATAAACCTGGTCCGTAGAGATATGTTTGTCTTTTGTTTTTGTTTTGGTGTGTATAAAAGAATGTTGTATCACCTTGTTCGTTCAGTTCTGTTCTAGTAAATGTCAAGTACATTAAACGTGTGTTCCATTTCAATTGCCTGTGTGCCTTGTAATCCTACATGTTTGTATATATATATTTTTTTTTTGCCCTAGGTAAAACATAGTAAAACATACGAGAGTCCTGAGGAAGAAGATCGTCGTATGAAGATTTTTCTGGAAAACAAAATTAAAATCGAGGAACACAATGCAAAATATAAAAAAGGTGAAGCTACATTTACAATGGGACTGAATCAATTTTCAGATCAGGTAGGCTAAAAGTTTAGTAAGTATTTATTACTTGTGACATAGTGTTCCTAGAATGGGAATATTTTGATTGATAATGTACGATAGAATAAGATTCCTTTCTCTGATTCATCTCCAAATCTTGGTCCCTGGATTTATAGTAAGAGATGAAATGCAAGGTGAACTTGTTCATATGCATAGTTAGTACTGTTGTAGGGTGACCAACTCTAAATTTTCAAATGGAGGACAGACTCTTAATAAAAGGAGGACTTTACAAGCAAAATTTAGTATTACATACCTTATAACTGTTATGTTGATGAAGATGCTGAAGTTGTAGCTATTTTATGCTGATACTTATCGACTGCACCCACTTTCGACAGCAAAGATGAATTATTTTCTTGTAATAAATAATTGTAAAACTCTACACATGACATATTTTTAAAGTTGTATTTCACTATTATAGTACCATTAACCGACTCGGTCAGCAAACGGTTTCTTTCTTCTGACCACTGTGTATTAATAAGGGAAAATACTCTTTCAACGGTTGCATTGCAACCTGGAATAGCGAAATAAAACCGACAAGTTTTAAGCAGCTCACTAATTGTTTCAATGTCAGGGCTATATTTGAAAAACTCACACCACTGCTTATCTAATGTTGTATGTTTATCAATTTCGGAACTCCCAGTGTAATTCTGAACATTGCAAAATTGGTCAAAAAGTTTAGAATCGTCTATCTCCACACCTTTAGATTGCAAATACTCGAGACAAGGAAGAACATCTTCAAACTTAATGTCTTTCATACTATGAAGCTTCATCCATGGAAACATTTAAATTCTTCCATCATAGGGTTACACCACTTTAACAGGTATTGAATGCACATTTCATAAAAAACATCATGTTCTACAAATGCAATGCATTTCGAAGCCATTTTGAGGGATTTCAGAAACTTTTTGACTTTAAGAGGTATGAATGTATTTTCCATCCTATCATTCAGTATGACCAGAGCTGAAGCTAATATATCACAAACTTCTGCTATAGAGAGCGTTCTTTTTCAGTGTATGAAATTTTGTTGTGAAAAATGTACATAGTGGAATGAACAAACCACAGGTAAGTTAAAGCTCAGAAAACTCGTTTTCAAAAAAGGACCTAATTATAGCAGGAACAGAATTTGAAGGCCGAGAAAGAAAGTAAGACTTTAGAGCTGCAAACAGTTTTAGCATTCTTTCTACTGCAGGAAACAAACTTAACCACCTTGTTTTGCTGTGACACAAAAGCTGTTCATAATTTATTTCAACAAACTCGCAGAATTCTTTGAGTTGTTCAGTGCGAATTGTATAGCTATGGAAATAATTGAAGACTTTTAAAATTATACTCTCTACATCAACTGGCAGTATATTAGCACCTTGTTACCGGGTGAGTTAGCCGTGGTGGTTACGGCATGACTGATGGCAGTCGCTCACATCCGGGAGGCGAGGAGGTTCGAATCCCCCCGCCGGCAACCTTGAAGATGGTCTTCTGTGGTTTCCCATCTTCCTTCCAGGCAAATGCCGGGGTTGGTCCCTAACTATAGGCCTCAGCCGCTACCTTCCAACTCCTCGTCCTTACATTCCAACTTCCCTCCTTCCCTCCCCAACGGTACTTGTAGCTCACCCATTGGGTGTCCGTCTCGAAGCAGCTACAAAACTGGCGAGCCGAACATGTCCTCGGACACTCCCGGCACTAAAAGCCATATGCTAAAAAAAAAAAAAGCAGCACCTTGTTGCAAACAATTATGCAGTATATGTGCTGGGCTTCCAACCCTGATTATATGTTCATTTAATTTACTTTTAAGTGCTGAAAATACGTTTTTGCCTTCTCTACGAGTAACCCCTCAAATTTACATTTGCATTGTCTCCACTAAAAGCAACGCATTTAGCAGAAATATTATGCTTCTTAAAAGTCTCGGAAACATAATTGGATATTGTCTCTGAAGTTTCATTAGGACATGTTTGTAGTTCTAAGACTTTGGTTTGAATACTATTTTCTTTATAGTCGAAATATTGTTTAACAAATAGGGAAAAGTTTCAAAGCCCCATGGTTGCTAGCATCAGTACCCACTCCGAACGAATACCATTATTCAATGTTTTAATGATAAAGTCAATGGAATGAGGGGCAATTACGTTATTTATGATCGCTTCAGTTTTGGTTCTAGCACATGATATCTTGTTAGCAATCTCAGAATCTGCAAACAACACTTTATTCAACTTTGATGTGCAGTCCTATGCGACTGATAGTGAGAAACAGTGTGATATGCCAATGTTGCCTCTGTTGCCTGAACTTGCCTGTCTATTGGGGAATATTTAATCAGGAAAAATGAATCAATATTACTTCTAGAAGAACTGCTTCTAATTGTTTTTCTATGCATTTCACTAGCAATATGTCTCTCGATATCATCTGCACCTTTATTTCCAACAGTTACATAACAATCACAAATATAATATTTCACCTCACTTTCGTTACGTCCCTCTCTAAAACACGGGTACTTCTGTTTCAATTTCTCCGAGAACTTACATTTCCTCTTTTGTTCCTCGCCACTTTTGAGTGATGACATACTTATGTTATTCAAACAAACACTCCACTCACTCAGAAGGTCCGAATCCAACTAGCACAAAAACAAAACTACGTAATACCGCAGCCAGCATTACTTGACAGGTAAATCCCCGCCAAGAATTACCCAGCCCCGATCGAGCACGTTCATATCACGTCGGGCGGTTTCACCACTTTGGCAACAGGCCCTTCAGACAGCTCTAACTTAAGATATGATTTATTATTGAGTAAATGACGTAGTCTGATAGGGGTATCCAGAATATAGACTGAGATAGAGGAAGTGCAACAAAAATAGCTTTGCAACAGAGAAAACAATAGGAAACTGAATGACTGAGAATACAATATGAAAAAAGCCGGACATTTAATAGCAAATAATAAATGCCTGCCGGACAGAGGACAAGCATGAAAAAAGGAGGACATGTCCGGCAAATTCCGGACGGTTGGTCACCCTATACTGTTGGGAAATAGTATTTTGCTGCACATCCTCAAAGTAGCAAAGAAAAAAATAGATTGAAAGGAGTAATGTACGAAGATTGTGCGATAACTCGTTTTTTAATTTATTTTAATTTAGTTTATTTATATATTTTGTTTTTATTTTTTCTTATTTTAGTAAGTCATGCTGTATTTTTAATTCTTTTTATGGGTGACTAAAACAGAAGGCCTAATCTGTGGTAGAGGAGACGCAAGAAAAGCTTGCCGAAGAATGCTGTGCTGATCTTCGGCCAGGTTCGGGTGTGCTAAGTAATGGCATACAACGCCCCTCCTATTTCGCGGCAGTAGCTCGCTAGCAGCAGTTCTGAACGGTTCGTCTGCCCAGGCTTGGCAGGCTGAACTGTGACTGGGTTTATGCTTGGTTTACAGCTGCAGACCACGTCTCGGAGCGAGCCGCGTTGTTGAAGAATGGAGTGTGCAGTGAGCCCGGTAATCAGCATTCGAGGGACACACAGGAGCCCCGCAATGAGCATTAAAATACGCCGATTGATATTGGTCTCTGCGCATCGTTGAGTTTCGGCAAGCTTTTCTTGCGTCTGCTCTAGCCTACTGAATATGTGAGGGAAGAAAATCAATTGGCAGCATTAATGTAGTGGTTTATTCAAATTTGGTGATTTAATTTCTTTAAAACAGTCTTAAAACTTTTAACATTTAAATGTACGGTAAGAGGTGGAACATCGAGGTCATTAACCATTCCCTGGTAAAGATATAAAGGGCAAGGGGGTAGTAAAGTGGCACATGAAGGTTTAGATGACAGTATGGGAGCAATTAAAGGAAAAACATCATAAGTTCATATCTTTGTGACAGCTAAGTGATGCTAATAAGGGGGAAATAATGTGGCATATTATGGACAACTTCTAAGGTGGTATGTAAGTAGCACTAAGGGAAACAAAGTGGCAAATTAGGAACAATTTCTAAATGCCATGGCAAAAATATAAGGGAGCAGTAAAGCAACACACATTCATCTCAATGTGTTCCAGGGTAAATTAAGGAAATCTGTTTAAAGGTATTAGGAACAATTTCTAAGGTTGTATCAATTGGCACTGGAGGAAATTAGCTGAAAAATTAAGAACACCTTCTAATGTGAACGCTGTGTTGGTTTTCATTTCCTCCCGTTGTCAACAACTTCCCCCATTATATATCGGCTCCAGCCTAATCCCCAATACGTTCATCATACAAATACTTAGGCAATCATATAAATGTTAAACTCAAATGGCAAGTTCATTTTACCTCCATGCAAACCGCTACACAACCTAAACTTCTCATACTTAGATCCCTCATAATATGAAATGGGGCTGACCCTCTTTTCTTCCTCAAAGTAGGTAGGAATCTTATTTGCTCAGTATTGAATTGTGGTAGCTTCTTTTTGATTAAAGTAGATAGGAATCTTATTTGCTCAGTATTGAATTGTGGTAGCTTCTTTTTGATTACCACTAAAGAAAGCTTTTCAGTCGGTCAACACAAATTTTTGATGCCGTGCTTCACTAGAGAGCCTGGATACATTACAATATCAACCACTTTGCATAGTTACTGGTGCGCTCTCCTCTTCTCCTACTAATGCCCTTCTTGTTGAAACAACTGCATACCCCTTAGTTTTCTGCCGCCTTGACCTATCCAGTAAATATCTCCTAAACATAATGTCCCCCTGCAACCCTCCCTCCTCCTCCCCAAATTACAACTTTTCTGAATACTTTTCACGTTCCCTTTTGTCCCTCCGCTCCCCTCCCTTTTACTCGCTTATAAACATCTTGTACTTGATAAATCTAATATACTTCAAACCTGCTCTCACATCACCCATAGTTTCTCTATTTTATCACACTTCTATAGGCCTACTCCCATTATTCATCTCAATATCCTTCAGGGTAAATTCAGAACCCCCCCCCCCCCCCCACTTATTATTCTCGTCAACTTCAATTCTTTTTCGTAAACTACCAGGAACACTTCTTTTTATACAGATGGCTCTAAACTTCAATCTTCTACCGCTACTGGTGCTGCGGTATACTCTCCGTCTATAACGCTTTGTCTGAACTTCTCCCTCCCCCATGATCTATCCATATTCACCACGGAAGCCTTTGCGATACGACAAGCTCTCCTGTGTTTCAAGCACCATGCTCTCTAGAAAGCCATGATTTTATCAGACTCTTGCAGAATGCTGTCAGTGTTTCAATCGGCCATTTATTCTCGTCATAGGTATTGGGTGGCGTGGATATACCAATCTCATGAATTATTTGCCAGTGGCGTTGATCTTATATTAATATAGATTCCATGCCATGCTTTTATCCCAGGGAACCAAACAGCAAATCAGCGGCCTTAGGATCAGGCTCCTCTTACACTGTATCTATATCCCTGTCAGATTTATTACTGAAAGTTAAACATGTCCGTCAGGAATGCCAATCCCACTGGGAAAGGTCTTCGCGTAAGAAAGGATCCTATTTTTTCAACTTATAAAACATATACCTCCTTTCCCCTGGTTCACATCAAGTACCTATACATGCCGCCTTATAACAACAATTATTTGTCTTAGCTTGAATCGGTCTACGATACCGGCTCGCTTATTCCAATTTAAACTTCGCGATAGTAATCTTTGTGACTACCGCACGGCAGTAGGAAGTATACATCATATCCTTTTTCAATGTCCTTTATTGGAAACTTAATGCATTATTTTTTATCAGATGCTATCCAAATTAAGATATCCCCACCCACTCAATGTCGCTGACTTAATTCACACTCCGACAGTTCCTATCGTACGAGCGATAAATACTTTTCTAGACAACTGACATGTACGCCTATAATTCGCCACCAAACCTCCCTTATAAAGGTTCATCTACTTTGCTTGGTAAGAACATTCTCGCTCACACTCTCCGCTAGTGACAGCTGAGTTGCCAGCGATCGTGCGCGCATACTGTATGTACGGCAGAATACGGTGGTTAAAATCGGTATCATGCATTTTTAGTCACCATGTTTACAGTAGATGCTGAAAATGTTCCCCATCCGCTGCCAAACATAATCGGCATCTCCTTATGAAGTTTCCGGTTACGCCGGTTAATTTAGCTTCAGTAAGGAAATAAAGACCTTTACGTCTATTTTTATTGTTTACTGAACCTGTATGTTTGAATCTCTTAGCCAATTGTTTTATTGTCCGATTTATAGGAATGGGTCTCCTTTGAAATTTCACTAGAATCTTTTGTCTTGTTCTAGCGCACAACTTCCTGCACTTCATGTACGTATTGTGCAGATATACACGTTCACATAACAAATATTTCACATAAGCACTGTACACAATCACAATAACACTATACAATACTATATACAGTACACAGTGGCTTTGTAAAACACCCAGTTAGCTTAGAACTCACATTCTACTGCAGCAAGAGAGTGGGAATACGCACCAACCTGTAACAGAGGGCTATTGGCCGGAGGCAATGAAGCACAATGACAGAAGGATTCACATAACAGATAGATGAAGAGCAGTGGCAGAAGAGTTCACATAATGAACAGATCGAGAGCCTATCCAGGAATTCTTTTCGGAGGGGGCTCAGTTCATAAATATTATACAGCAGCACATATTTATCATGCTTCAAGACAAACTTCAAAATCACACACGATGATAAAGAAAATAATAACAATGTTATTAATCCATACAGCAGTAAAAATAATACTGTTTACATTATAGCACTTCAGTAAAAACATAAATGAATAAATCAGTTATTACTACAGTGTATGAAACATACAGTACAATATATTATTGTGAATTTGTATTTCCGTAAACTGCAACAGTATTTTAACTAAAAAGGGGCCATCTGAAAGGTTTTCTTCTTTTTTTGCTGGTACTATATACATAATTTCCTTGACGATCCTGTAACCTTCAGACTACAAATGCTGAGTGCTATCACCTGTATTTTCTGATCAATTGAGAGACCATATTGTGTAATCCTTAAGATCCACAACAAATCTTGCAGCACCTTCTTTTTCACAACTGATCAGGGTCTTTATTTTTGCTTGGCAAGACGATTCTGGTCGACCCTGGCCGGTGGTCCCCGGCCAATAGCCGGCTGTTACAGCTTGGCGCGTGCGGTCTCCGGTCGTATTCCCACACTCTAGCTGCGGTAGACGTGTGAGCTCCGAGCTAATTGGGGTTTTTATAAAGCTACTGTGTACTGTATATCGTATTGTATAGTGTCTTATTGTGATTGTGTATAGTGCTGTCATGTCTTATGTGAAATATTAGTTATGTGAACGTGTATATTTGCAGAACACGTACATAAAGTGCAGGATATCGTGCGCTAAAATAAGACAAAAGTTTCGAGTGAAATATCCAGGGAAACCCATTCCTATACATTAGACAATAAAACAACTGGCTAAGAGATTCTAACGTACAGGTTAAGTAAAGAATAAACATAAACGTTAAAGGTCGTTATTTCCTTACTGAAGCTAAATTAACCAGAGTAACCAGAAACTTCATAAGGAGATGCCGACTATGTTTGGCAGTGGATGGGAAACATTTTCAGCATTTACTGTAAACATGGTGAGTAAAAATGCATGATACCGGTTTTAAGCACCGTATTCTGCCGTACATAAGTGCGGTCACCGGGAACTGAGCTGTCACTGGTGGAGCACGTCAGCGAGAATGTCCTTGCCAAGCAAATATAAAGACCCTGTACTTGGGCAAATTTACAGTGAGATAATGGCCTCTTGTTAGAATAATTATGAATCCCAACAATATAAGTCACATCTCGTGGACCATTTGTAAGCCAAGAGTAAAATTATGTACATACAGGCTACATAAAAATCAGCTAAATACAGGGCGCCAGGAAATGTTCTCTGCAGTGCCTATTAACGTCTGCGAGAGCTAGCATCAGTAGTTATGTTGGCAGCACGCCTGTCACTTGTATTAAAACAAACATTAAGCTTTGTACTCACCTCAGCCATTCATAACAGATGCTGGAAGTGTTGATGACACACACGCTCGCTTATTGCCATACACACTGACGATTTCGACAGTCTACAGCCCACACGTATGGGATTCACCCTGTCAAGGACACCATGCTGCCAACTAAACTGCTTATGCTAGCTCTGTCAGAAGCTGGCAGTCACTGCGGAGAACATTTCCTGGCGCCCTGTAGATGAACCATGGTAAATTAAAAGAAAAGAAAAAAAGTCAATCTGAGTGGTACTTAGTTAGCACATATTTAAATACTGTTCAAGGCTCAAATATGTAAATCTTCAGGAGGGAATTTTACATTCCAGCCCCACCACTACCTATTATGCTACCGTATCAAAATTATTCATAGTGTGTGTGTCTTCATATCTAGATAGGAGTGAAAGCCTCTGAAGCCATGAAACTGTTGAAGTAGTCCCAAAGGTATGCTGCGTTAAGGTACCAGTTGTTAGTGTTACCAGTACTGATATTTATATTTGCTCGGTCAAAATGAAGGCCAAAACAAAATTATGGTAAATAATGACACAATTCACTGCAGTTATTTAGTGACATATTTTTCTGGGAATTCTGGAGCAGTTAAAGGTGTGTTAACTCCAAATGTTTACCACAAATAGATGCCCCTGGAAGTGTTTTATTCGTTGCAGATAATGCAGAAAAAACAATCTATAATGAAAGAGTTTGTGCATATGTTTCAAAACTAATTTTGATATCATGTACCGTTGATTCACAGTAGTTCATGGTGGATCTACAAAATGGCTAAATTCTTTATTTTTCAGACACATGAGGAGTTTAGTGTAAGGTTGGGTTGCAGAAAAGAACCCGAGTAAAGCTATGAAACCCAAACAGCTGAGGGAAGATCGTTAATTAACAAATATTAGGTCACATAAGAAGAAACATAACAATGTAATCAAGACTATGAAACCAGCCATGTTCACCTTGGTCTTCAATAAGGGTAAGTAGTGTTTTTATCATAGGTAATGTTATGAGAGGTTCTGAGTTCATCTGGTGAAACAATCTTGAGTGGCATTTGGAAGGATTATTTCATGAATTATGTATCTACCCCTTATTCCCATTTCGTATGAGGTTGGGATAAGGTGAGATGGCTTTTCCTAATGCCACCAAGGTTAGAATATGTTAAACAGATTGCCTTGATGTAGGGTGTGGTAGCTATGTAGAGATGAAACGATTAGTTCAGGACAGGGAGGCATGGGATCTGCATCAAACCAGTTAAAAGACTGAAGACTCAAACAACAACAACAACAACCCTTATCAGAGGAGTTACCAAAAGATGAAATGAATGAATGAAACTGGGCAAGGGGGTGGAAGGAAGCGGTAGTGGCCTATTAGAAGGTACTGTCCCGGCATTTGCCTGGAGTTGACAATGGGAATGAATGGAAAGGAAAACAATTTCAAGGACGACAGATGGTGGGGTTTGACCTGCTCCTAAATGTGTGTTGGTCTTCACGAATAATATGAAATGAAATAACAATATTAACTTAATTTAGGGGTATCATTAATCTTAACATGAATATAAGAAGATCATATGATTTATTATTTTATTTATTGCTTCCTTGTTCACAAGGAGGTTACCAAACTTTGGGCAAACAATATTTTGTTAAAAGGAAGGGAAAAAATTGAGGAAAAATATCCAGAATGAATGATGTAAATCTGGTGATGATAAACAATCTCTGAGGAAAAGAAAACCACCAAAATATTGGTCATATAAATGGTGTTATAATACGGCAATCAATCCCTTCAGAAAGATGGTATATTGGCTTTCACGGCCGGTGAATTAAAACTCAGCAATTCTTCTAGGTTTGTACCGTGTCTTGTGTGGGGTTTCGCCTAGGACACCAAGCTAGGCTCATCGGCGGGCTCTTGGTGTCCCCGCCCGGACCCCCACAGGAGTGACGAACTGCGCGCCACCTCCCTTTATATAAGGTGCAACTGCACCACTTGACTACGAGCAATTCTTCTAGGTTTGTACGACACGGTACAAACCTAGAAGAATTGCTGAGTTTTAATTCACCGGCCGTGAAAGCCAATATACCATCTTTTTGGAAGCCTTCATAGGGAGGTTAAGGCTGCTTGAGCTTTTAGTTCTCGTAGTCAAGTGGTGCAGTTGCACCTTATATAAAGGGAGGTGGCGCGCAGTTCGTCACTCCTGTGGGGGTCCGGGCGGGGACACCAAGAGCCCGCCGATGAGCCTAGCTTGGTGTCCTAGGCGAAACCCCACACAAGACACGGTACAAACCTAGAAGAATTGCTGAGTTTTAATCCCTTCAGAGCTCGTTGGGCGACTTGTAGTATGATGGATGTAGGGTTTCCTGGTCTCTTGCACACATTCATGAAAAGAGAGGGAATGCTGTCTTGGCACCCTACCATGAGACAGATTACATCAATATGTTGAAGCTTATATTTAGCCATGTAGTTTGGGACCATTGGCTGATATGGCTTGTTTCTCCTCATGCACTTCTTGAGGTTGAGTCAAGTGAGATTCCATCCTTTCGGTCAGGTCGAGGTTGTAAAAACGTGCTGATTTATGCACACATTCTGGGTGGTTAGTTAAATTGGGATATTTGACTTATATACTGGAGACTTTAAATATTGAAGTACATTCTCAAAAGTATGCAGATCTGAAAATGTGACAAAAATATTTGACAAAAGTGGAATATGAGCTTGCACCTCAGAAAATGAAAAACTTGCTATATACCTGAGGCAAACCTCTCCAGGATCTAAATATACCAGTTCAGGCCAGTAAGTTAGAATGGTACAGGTGACTTAGTTTTGTTTGATAGATATTTTAGTTTATGGAACTTGATATCTAGATTTGCTCTACCAATTTAATATAGGCTAATTCTTGGCTATATACTTTGTTAAACCAAATATCTGCCATAAACAAATTGGCAGTTGCTTGCCACGGTGGGTGAGTGGTTATAGTGTCGGACTACCAACCCCAAGTTTGCAGGTTCGCTCGTGACCATGGTAAGTGATTTTTGAAAGGCGACAAAAATCACGACACTCATGTCATACGTTGTTGGCATGTTAAAGAACCCATTTGAATTCAGTAGGCCGTGTTCAATGGCAAAATTAATCTCGGGATTTTCCGCCAACACAAAGTTCCTCCATTCTCTACTTGAAAGCGCTGTAGTGTCAAGGAGTATAGATATCTAACCTCCTTGACTTTCATAGCGTTCAAAGGAACGACGAAATTCGACATGCAAGCTACCCTCTGGGTGTCAATTAACAAAGCTTGCACCAGGTACCCGAGGCCATACGATATTATTATTATTATAGTTGCTTAATGTCAATGTCAAACATTGTACACTCTTTATGTATTTTCACTTAACACCTACTGTAAAATTTTCAAGGCAGTAATTTCTCTGTTATAAATTTTCTCATCTACTGTATATGCTAATGTTTCTCTAAAATGTACTTGTTCATTATTGTGTAACAAGGTTCCTGGTTAGGCTCTCGGGCTCTTTCGAAAGTGTCCGCCAGAGCATTAGCTTTATCAATGTTGTTGAATACCTTTCCACGTACTGTACCCGATAATCCGGAAAGATCCTGTTGGAATATCCATTGCCCCTGCTGGATTGCCTATTTCTAACAGCCCCGGCATATACTACATTAGAAATCGCTTCCAACATGGCCTTTAGGGATTTACAGACAGCAGTTTCAAGAATATTGTGGATCAACAACCAACTACACGGGGCACTCACCTTAACTTACCTCTCGGGGACTGGGAATTCAGCTTCGCCTACACTACATCCACAATATTCTTCACCTTATATTTAAAATGAATCACACTCCAACAACAATGGAAAACAATCTGAATAAAATGTATTAACAATAGGGTAAACTAATCTAGTATAAACAAAATAACAATAAACGAATTTAACAATAGAAATTAAAATTAAAAACACGCAATCATTCACACCTCCTTTCAACTCTACATCTTACTACAATGCTGTATTAAAATTATGAGCATAAAATCTTCGCTTGTTCTAGGCCTACACTGCCTAAAAATAAAAACGTTTAATGAAGTCTCTTAATGGCATTCCAGACACCTGATTTCATTCACAAGCCTGCGTTTACAGAACGCACGTGCAGTAACTATGTTTCATCAATGAAATACCGGCACCACGCCGTACTCGAAACTGTTTTACAATTTATATAGAAGGCGGTGAGAGTACACCTGTTTATATTATGTCATCGCTCTCCAACATAACGGTGAATCATTCTCGCTAGTCCACAGAGACTGCTTGTGTGTGCATTTATAAAAACACGTAAAAATTAACATTTAGATCTTACAAAAGTTCACATAACTACTCTGTTTCTTAAACAATCATTCTAAAAAATTTTATACACTCTTTCATTCGCACCCCGCAATTGTTCTAGACCAATTCGGTTCCACATTTTCTCTTAACAATGAACAATCATTCATTCCCAAAACATCCGCTCATAAACACACACTGTTCCAAAACAATTGATTAATAAATCCTACTAAATTATTTAACTAATTAAATCATTTCCACAAAAATTATTTACATGTAATATGTTTATAATAATATCCATTATCTAGTGTTGCTAACACGACACTTTCGAGATTCTAACTTCTCGGTTACAATAAAATTCTTAACTATATACACTGGTTTTTCACATAACCATCCTTCTCTAATGTTCTGTAGTTTTGATATACTGCTTACACATCGTCTTATATAGTGTTACGTGCCACCCCCCTAGTGGCACTTTTGTTAACTGGATTATGGTGGGTAGGAAGCACAACACCAATTACTGCTTAAAGAAGTAATTAACTTTATTGCGGCCAGAAAATTACACTACTCATCAGCAATTACAGACAATAGGAACCTTTGGAACGACGACTTGTTCCCGAGATGTCTTCCCGTCGGTGCTCTCCCAGGTACGGCCATCCCTTACAATCAGCGAGTCCCACTGTGCCCAGTAGGACTTAAACTTTGGGCTGCAGTCACTCACAATGTTCCACCCGGGTCTGGGGACACAGGCCCTCTTCCATTCGGCTATCAGTCCCAGGTCATCATCTTCTGCTTGTGCCCGCGTGAAAGATTCGCGGCTCCAGTTCCCTTGAAGTTCCACAGTAGTCCGTCGGCACAGTATCCCGGTGTTCTCCTCCCTTCGGGCACAGAAGGTGCAGTCTTCGGGGCACGGTCTTCATGACAGGGCGTCGGCGTTAGAATGCAGTTGGCCTTTCCTGTGCTGAATCTCAAAGTTGTACTGTTGAAGCCTCTCTAACCACCGCGCGAGTTGACCCTCGGGCTGCTTGAAGTTCAGGAGCCACCGTAGGGATGCATGGTCGGTCCTGATGAGAAATTCTTGCCCGTACAGATACTTGTGGAAGTGTTCAATGGTCTTCACGATGGCGAGCAGCTCCTTCCTGGTGACGCAGTAGTTCCTTTCTGGCTTTGACAAGGCCTTGCTGAAGTAGGCCACTACTCTCTCCTCGCCGTCCACTACTTGCGACAGGATTCCCCCTATGCCAAAGTCGCTGGCATCGGTATCGACGATGAACCTTGTTCCAGGTCTGGGGTAGGCCAGTATAGGCGCGGTGCACAGAGCCTGCTTGAGTTGTTCGAAGGCACTGTGGCATTCTGCTGTCCACGTGAAGAGTTGGTCCTTCTCAGTCAGTCGATGTAAAGGTTTGGCGATGTCGGCGAATCCCCTCACGAAGCGACGGTAATAAGTGCAGAGTCCCAGGAAGCTTCGTAGTTGGGACTTGTCCTTCGGGACTGGCCACTCCCTCACAGCTGCGGTCTTCTCTGGGTCGGTGCGCACCCCTTCCTCGGAGACGATATGCCCAAGGTACTGGACCCGCTTCTGGAAGAGCTGACACTTCTTGGGGCTCAACTTCAGCTGGGCAGCCCGTAGCTTCAACAAGATCTCCTTCAGGTTGCTGTAGTGCTCCTCGAAACTCCTCCCCAGAACGATGACGTCGTCTAGGTAGACCAGGCAGGTCTTCCAGTGCAGTCCCGTCAGAATGGACTCCATTAGCCTTTCGAAGGTCGCAGGGGCGTTGCAGAGACCGAATGGCATGACGGTGAACTGCCAGAGCCCGCTGCCCACAGAGAACGCCGTTTTCTCGCGGTCCTTAGGGTGGACCTCCACCTGCCAGTAGCCACTCTTCAAATCCAAGGTGGAGAACCATCTTGACCCTGATATGGTGTCCAGCGTGTCGTCGATCCGGGGTAGAGGGTAGCTGTCCTTCTTCGTGACGTCGTTCACCCGCCTGTAGTCCACGCAGAACCTGGTGGAACCGTCCTTCTTCTTCACAAGCACGACCGGAGAACTCCAAGGGCTATGTGATGGCTCGATCACCCCTTGCTCCTTCATCTCTTCTACCATCCGGTCGACTTCGGCTTGCTTGGCGAGCGGGACACGTCGGAATGGGGCCCTAATCGGTGCGCTGTCCCCAACGTCGATTCTGTGCTGGACCAAGCTTGTCCTGCCGAAGTCTTTGCTCCCCACGGAGAAGACATCCTGGAATTCGCGTAGCAGGTCCTGAAGTTGGCGTGATTGCTCTTCGTCTAAATGGTCCTGGGATCCTTGGTACAGCTCCTGTAGTTCTTTTGGCAGGGCGCGTCTTCTTCGGTTGTCCGTCTGCAGGTGTCCGTCCGTCGTATCTGTGATGCGGGCAATCCAGGTAACGGGCTCGCAGACTCCTAGGTTGGTGTCCCGGTGAACCGTAATGTCGTAGTCGTTCAGGTTGGACAGGCGGACGTACGGCCGAGACGTCGTGTTGATGAGAGTCTTGGCAACTAGCAATCCTTTTGTCTGGATGTCCTCATATTTTGGCTCGATGACAGCCGCCACTCCCTCAGCAGTTCCGTCGACAATTACGGCAGCGCTGACCTCCGTCCTGGCGGGAACGATGACGTCTTCTCTCAGCCTTACTCGTCGTGCGGTGATGGACTCGTGCGCAGGTTGCAAAGCAAGTTCCTCACCTCCGAAGTGCAGAGTGTTGGTACTTAGTCCAAGATGATGTTGTTCTGGTCCAGGAAGTCCAGTCCGATGATCACTTCATTTGATACGTCAGCCACAAGCACTGGATGCTTTATCGCCCGTTGACCAATGACGAACTCCAGTGATGCTTCGCCATGTACCGGTGCGGTCTCTCCGGTCGCGGTTATTAGCTGGAGGTTCCTTTGTGTGGGTTGCACTCTCCACTTCGGGATCACGGTTGGACTGACGATGGTCCTCGATGCTCCCGTATCGATTAGCATGGGCCAGCTCTCTCCTTTGACGACTCCGTCGACCGTCAGGCTGCTATTGTCCCTCCGTAACTTCGTCACACGAACCTGGACTGCCGGGGCTTGACAACTGTCACAAGCCCACCTTTGCCCCCCAAGGCTGGCTAATACTTGCTTTCCTGGGCCGCGCGGTTTCCCTACGCCTGACTGTCCCGACGGAAACCCTTGGCGGCGGCGATCACCGCAGTCCTTGCTCAGGTGGCCTCTCTTACGGCAGGTCCAGCAGGTCGGTAGTCCTCTTCCGGGCCGCCTCTCCGGTTGCCTTCCGGCTGTGTCGTTACTGGTGGTGCCGCGACTATCGAAGAAACGGCTTAGCGCCTCCATTAATTCGTCGGCCAGGGGCTTGGTCTCGTTGGTTTTTACTGGTTCGTCGACGTCCACTTGACGCACCCGCGCGTGTATTCTGGATGCCTGTTTTGCCGTCTCGAACTCAAGTGCGTGGCTCAGCGCATCTGCCAGGGTCTTATTGCGCGCGAGTCGTAGCGCCTGTTGAGTGCCCGAGTCCCGAAGCCCGTCGGTGAAGGTCTGCGTCGCAATCTGTTCCAGGAAGTCGGCCGGCGCTGTTGGGTAGGCGAGCCTTACGAGGCGTGCGATGTCCATCTCGAACTCCTGCAGGGTTTCCGCGTTCTTCTGTACCTGGGTCCGGAGCTGCATCTGATAGGCCTGCTGAAGATGGCTATCTCAATATCGGGACTCCATATGGGCGATCAGGGAAGCGTAGTCCTGGGATCCAGTCGGGATGGCCTGAAGGACGTTAAGGGCGTCACCTCTCAGCGCTACAATGAGAGCTGTAGCCTTTTCTGTGTTGTTCCAGTTATTTATGGAACAGGCCGCCTCGAACTGACGTAAGTAGGTGTTCCACGGGACCTTTCCTTCGAAGGTTGGGGGCGTCACTCTGCTATGTCCCGTTCCCGATATTCCCGGTGTAACGGTGGGCGGGCGTTGGCGCAGCTCGGCAACTTCCTCTCGTAGAGCGTTGAATTTCTCCTCCACCCCCGTCAGTGGGCGTTGGCGCAGCTCGGCAACTTCCTTTTGTAAGGCGTTGAATTTCTCCTCTACCCCCATCAGCGGGCGTTGGCACAGCTCGGCAACTTCCACTTGTAAGGCGTTGAATTTCTCCTCCACCCCCATCAGCGGGCGTTGGCGCAGCTCGGCAACTTCCGCTTGTAAGGCGTCGAACTTCTTTTCCACTGCCGTGACTTCCTCACGCAGACCCAGTTCTAATTTCTTCAGGTCCTGTGTCAACTTATTCTGACCGTCTTCCATCTTCTTCTGGCCGTCCTCTATCCTCTTCAGGTCCTCCGCTAGCTTATTTTGGCCGTCTTCTAGTTTGGCAGTTAGGTCCTCGGCTAACTTCTTCTGGCCGTCCTCCATCTTCTCCTGGCCGTCCCCCATCTTGGTTTCCATGCCATTTAACTTTTCAAGCAATGCTGCCAATTTCTCCTCCATTTTAGTTGTTTGTCTTGTAAAGGGCATGCACTCACAGGAAAATTAGAGAAAATGACCTGCTCGGGTTTTGAAACCAGGACCGTCAGGTGTTGTGCTTGAGTTCGTAATCCGGCTTCTGACACCAGTTGTTACGTGCCACCCCCCTAGTGGCACTTTTGTTAACTGGATTACGGTGGGTAGGAAGCACAACACCAATTACTGCTTAAAGAAGTAATTAACTTTATTGCGGCCAGAAAATTACACTACTCATCAGCAATTACAGACAATAGGAACCTTACTCCGGTTTCCTCAAGTCTCTTGCTTGTGGAGAGCTCTTGCCCCTTTCACTTGTCAACAAACCACAGAAGTTAATCCTGCCGCTAATGAGCCTAGCGGCCTTGACAGAACTACATGCAACTTCTTCCTAATGTGCGCCTACTACAGTACTTACGAGCACTTGCTGCGCGCTGTTCACCAGCTGGGAGAAACAATGTCACTGGATTTCGACACCACAATATCTGACACTCAGTGAAAGCACACACACTCAGAACACGGCAGTCCCCTGTATGTTCCTCACTTCGCCGCTACACTAGGGGTTTCGCAAGTCACCACACTTCTGTCGCTCAGAATAAACGCTCACACTAGCTCGTAAAACACAACAACAACAACTGCTAGACAGGTCGCTCTTATATAGCAGGCCGGTGACTCAATAAATGCTTCTAGATCCATCCAGAGTTCACGGCTTCTCGAGGTTTCCATCGCTGGTCCAGTCACGAAGATTCTGGACTATCCCTTTGTCTTAGTAGCCCTGTTGCATAAGGCACACGCAATACAGGAGGCAGGCCACAGCCCAGCCCCTGGGGCAGTTGTGACTCAAGCGGCGAGCGATGACACAAACTCACAGCCGTAACAATAGGTTTCATTACACTGTCGGTATAATACAGTCGACTAATTAAGGTAAACTGTACGTAATTACATAACTTCGGGTCTAATAAAATTTAATAATCATATTATAGACATGAGTAGAGAGCCTCCGTGGCTTAGGCGGCAGCACGCCGGCCTCTCACCGCTGGGTCCGTGGTTCAAATCCCGGTCACTCCATGTGAGATCTGTGCTGGACAAAACGGAGGCAGACAGGTTTTTCTCCGGGTACTCCGGTTTTCCCTGTCAACATTTCATTCCAGCAACACTCTCCACTATCCTTTCATTTCATCTGTCATTCATTTAATCATTGCCCCAGAGGAGTGCGACAGGCTTCGGCAGCCGGCACAGTTCATATCCTCGCCGCTAGATGGGGGCTTCATTCATTCCATTCCTGACCCAGTCGGAGACTGGAAGCAGGATGTGGATTTTCATTTTTTCATTATAGACATGAGTAGACAATCTTTCTCAAGTTGTATTTCCGCTGAAACCCTCCTGTTAACACAGCTAAATCGTTAATTCACAAGAACTGGACTACTTGTATACAACGGCACTTATCATGATACATGCCTTTTTATCAAAGAACAACAATACTTCGACTTCCTTAAAATGTGGAATTCCCTCGCATGAGCATTCCACATAGCTCTACAAATCCTCATATAACAGTATATATGGCATAAACAATTATCATCTACTATGTTAAACAATAACCAAAAGGGATTAATTGTTATTAACATATCTTATGTAGAGTTCTCTCAAATACTGGCATGACCCTCAGTATCATTGCACATGACTACTGGACTACAATTATACATGCGTAAGTTCTTCAAACGAAACTTCCAATTGTAATGAACGTCATTAGACAGTCGTGATTAACCTCCTCAAGTTTACTCCACAACAAGATAATTAACTGTTAACTTGTCTGTCGCAAATACATGTAATAAAAATAATACTCCTGTTTCATCTCATTTGTGAAGCTTTAAATTGTTAATCGTTGTAATATCATGTCAACAAAATGACGTGATGTTACACAAATAGCATAAAATAACACACATGTTATTTATAGTGTCAGATAGAATTCAATCTTGACCGGGATAAACTAGCTTTGAATTCTAGCCAAAGATTTGAATAATCTTCTATCAAAAGGTATTTCCTCTAACATATTAAATGAACAAAGCTTTTAGCTTTACAAATAATAAATAAGGTTTGTCAATGTCGTAATGTTTTTCCACTCTACACAAAGAATGTTCATAGGGACTAAGACTTCTGTCTTATCAAACGACTAGTGTTTCTTAGATCGTCGATAGTTTATGTACAATAATGATATAACAATATCATTCGATGTTTCTTCTATTCTTGAAGTTATATGTTGTTACATTAAAGTGCTCAAATTAAATTTAATAAGAATTTAATTTGAAGCTATGAGACAATGTCAGAATACTTGGTTTAAATGAAATTATTAAAAATTCGAGAGTCGAAACGAATAGTCTCCTATGAGGCAATATGATTCCTCAAACAAAAATTTGTAATGTCAGTTCCACAACTAATCCATAGAATAAAATTGAAAAATAGATGAAATGCAATCATCTTCTAAATAATCTTGAAGTATAAAAATCTCAACACACATCTGAAGTGTAAAATACATAAAAATATTGAAATACATGAAATGTGAAAATATAGAAATATGGAATAAGATCGCTGGCTCAGAATGTTACTAATCAAGCTCTATATAACAATTGAGATACACTAATACCTTATTTGGACGAAAACTTGAAGATCTATGTAAGTATTCCCACAATACTTTAGATGTTTCCTCAGTGCAAGACACTGAGATGGATCTGCATTCGAACCTCGGATCTGCGACCACAGAGATAAGAAACGTCCCTCTCTGGAATTCACCAACATTCGCCTGGGCTCGAACGACATCCTTCTGGCAAATTACTTTACTCCCGTAGCACTTTGGCATGCTCGTGACGTCAATACTGCTTGTATTTTGTGTCTTGCATGGCCTTCTCAGTATGTGCTAGCCACGCGTATTGGTAGGTGTGTCTGTACCAACTGACGAGCCCAATGGCACACTGAGGCGAAACGCTGGCATTGTTTGAGCTAACCGGACCATTTTTATCATTTATTGAAAATTCTTCTGTGTTGCTGGGCTACCTTTCCCTAGCATCTTGACAAATCTCTTCTGTAAAGTCTTCATTCTCCGTCGTAAATATGTATCAGCTTCATCATTGGAATATAATTATGGAAATATTCATATAAATGGTGAATGAAATATTTCCATTGCTAATTGATGTTATATTAGTGTTCGTAGACTAACGAAAATGCACAAGATGGACCGTACACTACGTCTGTATTCAAGAATACGTTGTCTAACGAAGCTCCATCGTTGTATCTTAACTCCTGTTATCGAATATGTCTCTGGCGCATGACTATTTAGTTCATCATATCAACAATGTTAATTAAGTTGAATGATAACGTTTGAAGAATAATAATAGCCATTCTATTAATGTTTATGTGTTGCGCCAATATTAAAAGTTCTCCGCCACTGTTCACTTGAACTGCGTTCGCCAACTTCACGTTGCAATTTATAATGATATTCAGCTTTATTTCCAACACATTTGGAAATCTAACTTAACAGGCTTATATTGTCGAAACGGTGAATAGTAAAACGCTCTACTTTTCACAATATATATTTATATATATATTATTTAACTTTAAATCTCAATTATATAAGAGATATAATCAATTCAATGTTCCTCGCAACTTCACGTAGAATGGAAGTGCGGTGACCTCTAACGTTCCACCTAGCTATCCTCGCGTCTCCACAAGTCGACAGTCGTCGCACTCGGACTAAGCCTTGGGATCTCCGTTAACCCAGTAAAAACACTTCCTCACTCTTCAAAGACTGCTGGAATAAGATCCTCGATTCTTGGATCTCCCCCTCCAAGTCGTATTTTTGGCGGCCATATCAATCTCCCACCATAATTTTAGCGCGTAGATTACTAATGCTTATTACTGCGTAGATTAACCGATCTGTGGTTTTTAAAGTATCAGACATCATTTCTTTTAATATTCTCTTCATTACCAAATAAGAAAATCTTCTTCTAAGGGCCTAAATGAATCTTCTTCTTCTTCTTAGCGTCATCCCGTAGGAACGGGGACCGCTTTTTGGATCAATGCACGCCATTTCTTGCGATCTAATGCTACGCGTGATTTCAAGTTTCTTGATCGTAAATCAGCGTTAATGGTGTCGAGCCACCGCAATTTTGGTCTCCCACGCTGTCTCTGGCCTAAATGAATAATTTCATCATATTGTGTAATTAAAGTTGATCCCGTCTTCAATAAGACCTGTTCTCATTGGCTCTGGGCTGGGATCCAATAGCATAATTTATAACAATATTTATAATATTAATCTCCAAACTCGCTGTTGCTATGCTAAATATAGCCTTCTAGAAGCGTCCATTGTGCAACATATCACGTGATCGGGCTCTCCCACAGTCTCGAGCTTGTAACACTACACTCCTGTGTCACACTTCCAGAAATTATATTTGCTGGTTACATTTTATCATGGGGACGGAAAATACTCTCATTTTGTCCCTAAATAATTCAATTTACGGGGGCAGTACCCCTTGTAATGGTGGAATGTCAGTTCTTTTCTTAAGCAGTTTTTTGGCCATATCATACAGGGATCTGGAATTCCCAGCTACATTCCCTAATTTAGTCTGCCATTCTTTGTTATGGAGGTTAAGCATGGCAGAATGAATTTGACGTTTAACCCTTATAGGGCCAGGGGGCCGATCTATCGGCCCAGGGAGCCTCTGTTAAAAGTGCCACGGGCCGATCTATCGGCCCCGTTTTTCTAAACATTTTAGCGATGTTTCCAGAAACGCAGAGATTTTGCTGTTGTAACCAATAGAGCGCGGGAATCTTTCTCACCCTGTATATATCGATGTGTTTCAGTTCCGTGAACAATTTAATTAATAATAAGCACTCCTCGAGCATGCTGTAGTCAGCTGGCTTGGCGCGTGTTTTATCTTTTGAAGTCGTGATTGTTTATGTTCTTGCTTGGAGCTAATTACATTACTTGGTGATGAATACGGCTAGCTCTTTGAACGAAGAGGAAATAACTGATGTTTTAACGCTGAGTGAAGAGTGTGAGAGTGAATTTTCGACTGATGACGACGACTTTTATTCTGATGACAGTGACAATTTTATTCCGCCGAGTCCGCAGCTCACGCGATAGGAACGCCAAGGCCGAGACACATGAATACTTCGCCCTCAGGTAGGATTTATGCCTGATAATATCAGCAGTGATTCAACAGGTTCAAATTCCGATGATAAATCAAGTGACCCCGTAACCAGTGATTGGGAAGAGGTTACCACAAATGTAGGAAGTAAAATAACATTGTACAATGCGCATGTCTTTGTAGAAACTGATCGTACTCGAAAACTCTTTGATACAACTACTCCAAATTTGGCACATTTATGTTGCATTCCATAGGTAATAACATGTATATAACAAAAGATAGTAATTCAAGAGTAGAGGCTGTCAACATTTTATCAAAAACTTCGAATTTCATTTATGTGTTTAAATATTTTTTAAAAGTATTTTTGCAATGAACAAAATGAAGTCAAATGTCAATTAATTAGCATCCATTACGTTAAAAATATGTTTACCTGCTACAGAAAAACATTTCAACATTCTATCTTGATAATTATGGGTAGGAGATAATTTTTATCAAACCCTTGTAATTTCACTAAACTTGGCTTGGCATTCTTAGCATATCCACCCATTAATAGCTTGGCATCAAAAGGGTTAAGTCTGTACCATTCTTGCTTGAGGCGAAGATGCGAGTAGTTTGCCAGTGCCATCTGATCATGTTCTTCCGCTTGATGAGAGCCTGAAGAGCATCAAACGGAAAAAATATGAAGCCAGGCGGCGGGTCGATTAAGCACCTGTGGTCATGGCAACATTTTTCAAGAAGCCTGTCCTTAGCCTTCGTGCGTTGGCTGTTCCATAGCCGATTTTTGCAGTTGAAGTCACCCGCCAATATCACAGGGATATTGCCAGGTAACAGTGCCTCCAGATCGGACGGAACAAATAGTGTGTCTGGTGGTAAGTAGCAAGAGACAAGACGGTACGGACCGCTAGCTAATTCAACCTGCACGATAGTGGCCTCAATGAACCTTAGGTTGTTGGGTGTGAGGATGCTTTGGTGAGCCAGGTCAGACAGAATGATTATGGCTCAGCTTTTGTAATCGGTTAGTTAGGTTAATCACATGAACAAACACTAGGATATAACTGAGTTGGTAATGTGATTGTGTAGACTTGGCTGATTCCGGAAAGTTCCTGCACTAATGTCCCCTTCATTCCACTCTGTGGAGTGGTGCATGTAGTCCCAGCATGCCAACTCGTTAGTTGCTGGTGCTATCTAACACTGTGTCTGAACTATGCTATGTTTGGCATGCCTCAGTGATACAAACACTATCTGTTGTTGCATCGTGCAACTTACTTCTTAAGGTGTCCTGAGATAAACATATATTTTTACCTAATGCATGGATTTTTATGAAACCCTGCGGGAATGTCACCCAAATAAAAGTAGAGATATCACAAACATTTGTTTCATATACAGATTTTCCAATTTTAATTTTTTTTTAATTTTTAATTCTATTTTTTTTTCATAGATTTTAAATTACATGTTAATGGAAATTTGGAAGTAGGTAGATAGTACTTCTTTAAAAAGCACTACATATCGATTTTTCTGTAAATAATTTATATAATGAGGTATTATCGTACTAAATTTGTGTAATTTTTATGTTCTAAAATTCCCTACTACTGGGAAAAATTCTGCAATCAAGAATTCCATACGCAGGTTTCCTAATATAGCTGTGATACATATACCATACAAATTTTGTTACATTTGGCAGAATATTATGGGAGAAGAATGGGATTTAAATGTAAAATTACAATTGGCGGGAAAATTAAAGCAAAGTTCAAGTGACGTTATCTTCCTGATCCATTACCTAAAAGTCACCAGAACCGTATGTTTTTCCTTCCTTTTCTTTCTGAGCAGCTTCTGTAGAAGTCTCTTCTTCTTCTCCTTCTCCAAAGAACTACAAGAGTTTTCTTGTGCGCGAACTTCACAAAAGTAAACAGACTGGCTACCGCCACAGAACACACAAGAAAGAAGAAACATACAAGAATAACAAAATTTATAGTTGTCGGCATTATTGTAATGACATCGGGAATACCAATTCAAGCATACAATGTTGCCCAATGACAGTAGAGTCGAGTACTGAAATATTAGTCCTTAGCAGGCTTTATAAATTTATTCAGAAACAAGGTAGATCTTACAGCTCGATTCTGTAGAAATATATGCGGGGGGAGGCTGTTGGCCCATCCCCTGGATGCGTAATTGCAAAGAACAGGGATATTTTATTGATTTGATCGAATGGAAACGTGACAATGACATCATAGTCTAACAAAGCAGTTCAGCAGATGCCATGTCCATTTCTGCTGTGTGCAGACTGACAAACAAAGCATTATTAAGGTGATAAATTGTTTGAATTCAACGGAATAACTTTGTGACAAGAAAGAAGTCATAAAAAAAATCACCAAAATGAACAAAATATCGACTTTTATCTCCTGCGTGTCGACTTAAGTGGGTTGAGCAGGTTAAGAGTCCAACTTCTAGTGCTGTATGGCAATGGTTCTAGACCTCCTCAACTATTATAGGTTAATCTCTATCATTCATCTTGTGTTAAATGGAACTTCCATATGTTGTGCATCTAACTTTTGAACATAATTTTAGGCTTTATAATACAGTACTGCCTAAATCAGGCCTTGGTTTATTGGGAATATGATACAAAGTATATTTTTCCTGCTTGACATTTTCCCTTTTATTTCCCTTAGTCTGACATTGTTCGTTATAGAGCTTCCTGTCGGGAAAGCTGCCTAATAGTGTGAATAGGGGGGTGGGGGGGTGAGCTCTCCTAAAATGTGTGTTCGCTGTAGTAGGATGGGTTGTTTACCTTATCTAAGTGGATCTCCGTGGCTTCTTTTATATCCAGTTCCCCACCTTTTGTTTCATATTACATGATTTTCAGGTCTGTTTATATATTGGTGAAACTATGTCCAGTGTCATAAATCTCTTCGCATACTGCCAAGTGTTTTTTGTGTTTACAGTAATTGCATTTCTGTGTTGTTCATGTGTCCATCCTCCTATCAGTCTGTTCTAAGTAATTTGTGACACACCCTGTTTTCTGGTTTGACAATAAGTGTAGCCCTGATTTTGATGGGTCCTGTTCATTTCAGTTACTATTATGCAAGTGTTTATCTAGTCTGTTGGATGTTCTGAATGCTATTATGATTCCTTGCTTTTTATAAAGATAAGTAATTTTGTGTTTGAGTTCACGTAATTGAAATGTGCGAACTTGTTTTCATTATTTGGTGGCGTTTGATCTGTTTTTCCTCAGGTGCCTATGTACAATTTGATCTATCTTATTTGGTGTGAAATTATTTTCTTTAGCTATTTGTGTTATTGTTTTAATTCTTTGTTATAGTGTTCTTTTGTCATGTATCATTGAGTTGAAACCCACTAATTTATGAATGCTTGGAGCAAAATTATCAATAGTGTGTGATGTTTGTGTAGGCTTGCGGTATTGTAACTAGTAGCGGTATTGTAACTAGTAACATATGGCAATACAATCACGCTTTATAAAGGGCGCCAGGAAATATTCTCCGCAGTGGCTACTTGCAGCTGCAAGAGGTTGCATCATCAGTTTAGTTGGCAGCACAGTGTCCTAGTTAGGGTGAAGGCCATATGTGTGGGCTATGGGCTGTCGAAATCGTCAGTGCGTATTGTTAGATTATTGGAAGAGGGCAACAGTATGCTCTGAATGGCTGTGGTGAGTATAAAGTTTACTGTTTGTTTTCATACAAGCGACAGCCGTGCTGCCAACGTAACTGGTGACGTAATCTCTCGCAGCAGCTTGTAGGTACTGCGGAGAACATTCCCTGGCACCCTGTATTATTAGTTATTATGATACTTTGGAGGCTAGATATCTCTTTAGGAAGGAAGGAAGGAAGGAAGATTGTAGTTTTACGTGACCGTGAATCTTGTGATTATGAGCCACGGGACCTCCTTTTTACGTGGAATCCGAACCACAGGACGTGGCATTTCACTTTGAAAATCTCACATGCATTGACCGGGAATCGAACCCGGACCGCCTTGGTGAGAGGCATACAGCTAGACCGCTGAGCCACCACACCCCTATATATCTCTCTGTAGACAGTGATGTATAGGTATAGGGCTACTGGAAGTTTAAGAAATGACCAGTGTGAACTTAAGACCTCCTGAACCTTTCCATTATCTTCGTTGTTGTTGGACATGAAGCCTGGACATATGTATATATACATTCCCACTTCATACTCACTAACTGCACGGACCCAAACGACAAATAATAGCTGTGAGAGAAAGTTAGTTATGGTTATTGTTGTTTTAAGGGGAGAAACTACGAGGTCATCTGCCCCTGAGAGAAATACAGCAGTTGAACCCATATGCATTTGTTATGATTGGGCACCAGGAAAGATAATAGTGCATAGTTCGTTTCAAGTTCAAGTCATTAATAAAGTTTCTGACTTTTTTTTACAGATGCAGACATCCTCAGCAGATACCACCCGTGCCCTATCAAAATAAAAAGTGAAGTGCAAATATTAACATTGAGAGATTTTCTCCAGATGCAACGTTGCCATTATGACCACTCTTCCCTCATATTTTAATGGGGTTAAAAAAAGTTGGCTTCCTATGAACTAACTTGATTATTATTCTCAAGATTATGATCATTGCCAGTATATGTGCATATAATTTATACACAATGAAATATACTGTATTCTTGTATTGTGAACAATTCTGATTTTAGATATATACTGGTACCTGGCATTTAAAGTGGGATAGAAGGTAAGATGGAATGAGACTTGCTGATATGAAAAAGTAAATAAACATGTATATACATAATATTGCCTCAATATTTCTATTTGCGATCCTATTTCTGTGTCTGAAAACCAGTCAAGTCACTACTAGAACACAGTATTGGAAATGAGCTGTAGCATGGCTTCCTATAAGCAGGCCTTGTCCATAGCGGAGCGGCAACGCCGCACTCTCATCTATGTGTGGCGAGAAGTAAGCATGGGGATGAATGGTGCTGAACGTGCTAGTCCACGTAAAATTGGATATATTCTTTTATCGCTCGCAGTTCTTTCAATTGTGTTTAAGGTAGACCCGAGAGCAAAGGCTAATCATCTGGGAAACGTAAGTACAGCTTCTAAAACAACGTCGTTATTCTACAATATTAAATCATAGTAAGCTCTCGAATTCTTTCACACGCGGTTGCTCTTCTGTGCTGTTCCGAAGCTTCATGCATTTTGATTTTTAAGCTTCATACACTTGTTAAAATTTAAATACGTTGAAACAACAATCGTACGTTGATACCAGCAGAGCCTTTATTCTCGTCAATAATCAGTAGGTCTACTTTCGATCGACCATGACCTACGATAGCTATTTTTCTCATGTCTGCGTTGGCATTTAAGCAGTGTAAGTTAAACAGATACACATAAATCACTGATATGGGCATACTAATTAGTTACTAAAACAGAGATAGCGATTTATTGCGTGAGGAAGTCATCTCCGTCTATTTCTGTTTCGTATGATGTCAGAATAAGAATGCCTGCAGGAAATGACAGACATGAATGACGAAGATCAGTCTACCTAACTTCCTACGTTACGCCTACTGTAATTTATTAGCAGAGGCAAGAGATGTCTCAGAAGTCTAATGGTGCTTTATCATTATTATTATTATTATTATTATTATTATTTCCAAGTCATATTATTGCTGTTTCCGCGGGGTTGGTGTTGAACTAAGACTTTTTTAAATGTGGTGAATGGTTTTTACGGCTGGGTGCCCTTCCTGATGCCGGCCTCACCAGAATAGTTAATGAGAGATACAATGACTGAAACTGGGAAAAGAATTGGATGAAAGCGTCAGTAGCCGGCATTTGGCTGGAGCTAAAAATTTGAAACCACGGAAAACCATTTCAAGAACGGTTGACGATGGGATTCGAACCCACTACTCTTCCGATTCCAGGGATAGTCAGGTTCCAGGACCTTTCGGCACTACGTGAGTAGCTACCCCGGTTGATAGGCCTATTATTATTATTTTGTTATTGAAATAACAAGCAATGTAATTGCGATTATGCAGTCGCTAATATCAGAGAGATATGAACAATGTCTTATCATTCATTGACAAACAGAAGGATGTTTTGTGCTTACTAAGTGAGAAGATAGTGTTTTCTGACACAGTAATGCGTCACGTCATTGAAGATAGGCTACCTGTATCTGTGGCAGAGAAAATTGTGATACTGTTAAGCTAATAATTGCAATTGCATCGAATATTCTTCTGAACAATTACTCCAAAATGATGACAGACGCATCGAGTAGGCCTACTTCAAGTGAAAGTAAGAAAAGAAAATTGTTAACACTTATGTGAAGTATTTATTTGATTCTTGACATGTTTTAGTATAAGTTAAATGTATGTGAAGTAATTTTATAATTTTTATCGTTTTGTTGACTAATTATTAAATAACTTAGTTCAGAATCTACAGTACACCTACTGTACAGTATGCGCACCTTCCCTCGTCCATACATATTAGTGAACTTCTTTCCAATAACCCGATTTCAAATTAATATATTGACAGACAGCAATGTCTTCTCTGCCTAGCGCACGGTCGGACCCGGACGTATGACGTCAGAGAAGCGGTGTTGCAATTCGGTGTGGCCAAGGCCTTCTTAGAGGAAGCCATGGCTGTAGCCTAAATAATCAAGGCTCGTTCTTCATAAGGGGCATATGACCTCGCTGTTCCACTCCTTAAAGCAACAATAACTAGCCCATTCTTCATAGAATGCTATGGAGAGCTGCAATAATTCTGGAGATTGGAGGTTCAAATCATGACACTGATGGCAGCTATCTTGAGTAGTTTACCTTTGCGTCTTTCCACACTGAGGAACATGCTGGGATGGTAACTTATTTCAAGCCCTGTGGCACTTACCCCCCCCCCCCCCATCCTTTTACCCTAGTAATTAGTTACACCCACACTACCATAGCCATCAAAATATCAATGCACATACAAGTTCATGGAGCTGATGACAAAAGATATCCCAAGCCCCTCATTGAAACAACTACTTTCCTCATGAACATGATTTTGTGTATGACCAAAGGCAGTTTAAACAAAACACGGGCTCTTAAAAGTGGTCTACTTCATTACTGGCAAAAGGATTATATGGTTGCATTATTACTCCTAAACAACAGTTTAATCCTATGCCCTTTTGGAGGGATCATCATGCCTTTTTTTAATCCCATTTCATCTAATAATGTCTCACCTCAGGTACCGGCTGTCTTTAAGACTTCAGATAATTCTTTATAATGCACCTAACATACAACCAAAATTAGCAGAAATAGATTATTATATGAAAATGTTGCAATTATTTTACCCATTTAATGATTTTTTCTTCTTGTCAGTTTAAAATCTGGAGAGGCTACATTTTTCAAAACATTTCATTAAAGTGAAGAAAATTATTTTGGAGTTGTTGTGATTTTACATATTAAGAAATAGAATACACTTGCATTGGCATAATAAGATAATATGGGGCCTATTGCAATAAATACTAAATCCCCCTTTAACTCCTTGAACAATCTTTCTTTGGTCCAGTTGTATGATCATTGATCTTGTTACCCATCAAAATAACTTTATCCTGACTAGCTTATTATGAGGGTGTGTTGTACAACACTGTTTTATTCCAGGTGGTTGGCCAGGTACTGTCCTGTACTGTACTACAGTATATCCTTATATTCAGTTTCATTGTAAAAAAAGGAAACAAAAGGTTAAATTTGCAAATTTAAAACGCTTTGAATGGGTGATTGATATGGACAGATGAGAACAAACGGTTCAAAAAGACTTATGAAAATAGAAACTTGAAAGAAATTAAAATTTGACAAATGTTCGGTTGGGGAGTTACTTGGGAAAGTAGAGTCCTCACTACGTGTTGGTCATCATTGATGGGCTAGTTGGAGCAATTGGAAGGATATTCCAATCACAACCCTAGGGAGGATGTAGTAGAATAAGGAAAAGGGGTGGGAGTGAAATGACAAGAATAGGTACAAGGGACGAACCCCAAAAAAAAAAAAAAACTTTTAACAAAAGTAGTAATTTAATATCGTATGGCCTCGGGTGCCTGGTGCAAGCTTTGCTATTTGACACCCAGAGGGTAGCTTGCATGTCGAATTTCGTAGTTCCTTGACTATGAAAGTCAAGGAGGTTAGATGTTAGATATCTAATCTCCTTGAACACAATAGTGCTTTCTAGTAGAGAAATGAGGAACTTGGTGCTGGCGGAAACTCCCGAGATTAATTTTGCCATTATGAACTCGGCCTACTGAATTCAAATGGGTTCTTTGACATGCCAACATCGTATGACATGCGTATCGTATTTTTGCCGCCTTTCAAAAATCACTTACCACGGTCAGGGGCGAACCTGCAATCTTGGGGTTAGTAGACCGACACGCTATCCACTCACCCACCGTGGCAAGCAACAAAAGTAGTAAAAAATAACAAATTGAAATCTAAAGGTGATAATGATGTGAAACCTCTGAGCGACCCAAGCAGAGTAATGTTAGGGAAGGGATGGCCCGTGGCTCATTTACAATGATTGAAGTTTTTTTTTTTAGCGTATGGCTTTTAGTGCCGGGAGTGTCCGAGGACATGTTCGGCTCGCCAGTTTTGTAGCTGCTTCGAGACGGACACCCAATGGGTGAGCTACAAGTGCCGTTGGGGAGGGAAGGAGGGAAGTTGGAATGTAAGGACGAGGAGTTGGAAGGTAGCGGCTGTGGCCTATAGTTAGGGACCAACCCCGGCATTTGCCTGGAAGGAAGATGGGAAACCACAGAAGACCATCTTCAAGGTTGCCGGCGGGGGGATTCGAACCTCCTCGCCTCCCGGATGTGAGCGACTGCCATCAGTCATGCCGTAACCACCACGGCTAACTCACCCGGTATTGAAGTTATTAATAAGTATACTTAAACTTAAAGATAGTGAACCAATAGGATTGTTGTGCTTGAAAAAAGGAAACTAAATCTCCCACAAGAGTACTAATAAGAGATTTAGTTAAGTTAGACACAGTCTTGATTACGAAAAAAACTGTAATCAAGATGCATGAACTGGATACGACCCAAGGCAGGAAGTTAGATGAGCGAAATATACCAGCGATAAACAGTCAAAGAGATCTGTGAAAAACTGAAGTAATACATAGCCAAAACTTCGATAAGAGCACAACAAAAGTTATACAAGTTCAAGTGGCATATTTCAAATTGCTGCTGAGCGTGAGATCAAGGGGAAAGTAATAATATTGGTTAGCTTTGACAATGATTAGATGTACTTTTAACTTAAGCGTTTTAGTGCTACAGGATTCAAACATGGGTGCCCGTGGCCAAAAATTTAAAACTGTGCCACGCATATAAAAATAAGCAATTGAATTGCTGTAAGGTTAGCGTACGAAAGGAGTATAGATGCTGATTAATTATTGGTCTCGGACCAAGGATATACTTATATAGCTATGTATAAAATACTTGTAATTTGTTTCAAAAACTAGATTAAGTGAGCAAGTATCTTACATATTAGGGTGTCTCAATAGACACGATTAGAAAAGGGTAAGGTTGCAAAGAAATCAAAGTTAATCCTAATAACTGGGGCACAGCAGTGATCGTCTAAGTTAGGATAAACAAGTAAGAATCTTAAGTTGAGGTGCTACAATAGACACAGTAAAGCTTGAAAAGGGTTAAGATAACTAAGAATTTATTGATCCCGAGATCTTGGTCACAGCAGGTGCCTATGCATTAAAGCAATATAATGCAAGTAGCGATGAAGTCTTTGGACTTGTGACTGTTCAAGTCACTTTTAGGATAGGAACATGGTCACCCAGTGATGGGGCACTGCAAAGAGTCTAGTATATGTGCTTACTGGATTCTTTGTGGTGGCCCAGCAATGGGTGGCAGGGGGCTTTGCTCTCTCTTAGAGGTTACCATGGTGATGTGTTGATAATTAGGATGTTGTGTGTAGATGATGTATAGGGATATGTTTTTATGATGTGATTGGATTGTTTTATGTTATGTTTGGAGGATAATGAATGTATAGTTAGGCTTTGATGAAAACGTATTGATGAAGTGTGTTATAATTTGTGCTATTAAAAATTGTATCAGAAACAAGAAAAATAAGGAAAATAATATGAATTGCTTGGGTAGCAAATTTGAAGGAAATGTGTCCAAGCCAGAGTTATATTTTACAAGGGATTGATTGTGTTTCCTTTGTGTGCAAACACCATAAGCGGCCCCCAAGTAACCCCACCACCTCAAACGAAACGTTACAGACTGGAACATGAATGTTGAAAGTGCATAAAAAACATAATGCAAATAAGCACCATTAAAAAACCTTTCAGGTGAAGGCAGTAAAATTGGACTCTGAACTGTGTCTTTGACTCCAACCAATCAACTTGTTGACCACAGCGGATGTTGAAAAAATTGAAATAGTATACAAGAGGGCCTTGACGGCAAGAGAATACGGTAACCGACTTTTGGGAAACAAACTGTTTTCAGGCATGAAGCACTTAAAAGTTTTTAGCATAGGAGCATAATTTTGAAGTTGAGAAATGTCATTGTTTACTATTGTGAATTTTTTCAGTCCAAAGCATTTAACAGAGTTAAGGAGAATTCCCACAGTGCACCCAGACACAAGTTGCAATATCTAATTGACATGAACTCCCTCGGAGGAATTTGGCAATTAAAACAAAAGTTGGTGCTTGACATTACCAGTAAAATTGGTGACTGGTGACTAGTTAAAAACTGAGTGATACGATGTTAAAACAGCTTCATAGATGGATTAAAATATCTATTAACTTATCTTTCACATGAAGTGTAGGTAGTGGGCGAAGGGTGTAGCGTTCACTACATATTCACAGAATGTCGGACGAGACGATTGACCCTGAGAGAGTGGTCTAATCAAGCTGCAGGTGGCACGTAAGAGAGACTGACAAGCGAGAGAATTCACACCAGTCAAGCGAGCAAGACTAGAGGTAAGGGGAAGGAGGTGACGTAAAACACAGAGAATGTGTTGTGTTTGAGTCTTCAGTCTTTTGACTGGTTTGATGCAGCTCTCCATGCCTCCCTGTCCTGAGCTAATCGTTTTATCTCTACCTAGCTACCCCACCCTACATCCGAGGCAATCTGTTAACATACTCTAACCTTGGTCTACCCCTACAGTTCTTGTCCTCGACCCTTCCTTCCATAACTAAGCTTGCTATTCCTGGGTGTGTGTCCTACCAACCTATCTCTTCTCTTCATTAGCAGTCGCCAGAAACATCTCTCCTCTCCCACTCGTCTTAATACCTCTTCGTTTGTAACCCTGTCTACCCATCTGATCTTCATCATTCTCCTGTAACACCACATTTCAAACACTTCAATTCTCCTCTTTTCTGCTGCACCAATAGTCCAAGTTTCACTTCCATAGAGTGCCACGCTCCAGACAAAGGTTTTCAAGAATGTCTTCCTAATACCTAAATCTATATTCGATGTCAACAGATTCCTTTTCTGTAGAAATGCTTTCCTTGCCTGAGCCAACCTACTTTTTATATCCTCTTTGCTTCGTCCATCAGTAGTTATTTTGCTTCCTAAATAACAGAAGTCTCCTACTTCCTTTAGTTTTTCCCCTGCCAATTTGATGTCCATAGAGGTTTCTGGTTTATTGCGACTACATTCCAATATTTTTGTTTTACATTTATTAATTTTCATCATGAATTCTTTCCTCAAGACGGAGTCCGTACCATTCAAAAACTCATTCAGATCCTCAGGCTTGTCGGCCAAGATGACGATGTCATCAGCAAATCTCAGAGTTGAAATGATTTCTCCTTGAATCTTCACTCCCACTTTAAATTTCTCTCTAATTTCCTTCATTGCTTGTTCAATGTAAAGATTGAAAAGTATGGGTGATAAGTTGCAGCCTTGCCTCACACCTTTCTGAATACCAGCTTCTCTCTCATGTCCATCAGCTCGAATGACTGCTGTCTGGTTTCTGTATAGATAGTAGATCACCCTCCTATCCCTGTACTTTATTCCAATAATTTTCAAAATGTCAAACAATTTAGTCCAATCAACGTTATCAAAAGCCTTTTCTAAGTCTACAAATGCCATGAACGTTCTCTTATCTTTTCTTATTCTACCTTCCAAAATCGGCCTAAGACTTAGTACAGCTTCCCTTGTTCCTACATTTCTCCTGAAACCAAACTGGTCTCACCCAATTCCGCTTCTATCTGGCTTTCCATCCTCTTGTAAATTATTCTAGACAGGATCTTTGAAGCATGAGTAATCAAGCTGATTGTACGGTAATCCTCACATCTGTCACCTCCTACTTTCTTCGGTGTAGGGATGATGACATTCTTCTTGAAATCAGAGGGTACCTCACCTGTCTCATAAATCCTACACACCAAGTGAAATAATCTGATCAGACCTTCATCTCCTATGCAGCGTAGCAACTCAATCGGTATATCATCTATACCTGATGCTTTGTTCCTGCTTAAGTCTTCCAATGCTCTGTCAAATTCTGATCTCAATATTAAATCTCCTTTTGCATCCTCATCAATTTCCTCCTCCCTTTCCATTACATGATTCTCAATCTCCTTTCCTTTATACAAACCCTCTATGTAAGCTTTCCATCTCTCAACCTTTTCTTCCCTATCTGATAGAGGCTTTCCATTTGTGTCCTTAATATTACAGCACTTAGTCTTCTTTTCCCCAAATGTATTCTTAATCCTTCGATAAGCTGTGTCTACTTTTTCTAATTTCAGACAATTTTCTATACCTGCACATTTCTCTTTCAACCATTCTTCTTTCGCTAACTTGCACTTCTTGTTAACCTCATTTCTCAGACATCTGTATTCTGCTTTCCCCTTTTCATCGCTTACATTCTTGTGTTTCCGCCTTTCATCCATCAATTCTAGTATATCCTGAGTGATCCACGGTTTTCTGCCTATTCTTTCTTTCCTACCAATGTTTTCTTCTGCGGATTTTGTTATTTCATTCTTCAAAAGTGTCCATTCGTCTGCAATTGAAGTTTGTTTAGGGTTTTTAATTAGTCCTTCCTTTATACTCTTCTTGAATCTTTTGTTTACATCCTTCTCTTTCAGTCTGTCTATTGCCCACTTTTTTGGCTTTTGACTTTTCTTCAGTCTCTTCAACTTTAATCTGCATTTCATAACAACTAGATAGTGGTCAGAGTTTATGTCAGCACCGGGATATGTTTTACAATCCAAAATCTGGTTTCGAAACCTCTGCTTGACCATAATGAAGTCGATTTGGTAACGCCCTGTATCTCCTGGTCTCATCCATGTGTATATTCTTCTATTGTGGTTATTGAATAAGGTGTTAGCTATGACCAACTCATGCTCGGTGCAGAATTCCATCAGCCTGTTTCCTCGATCATTCCTTTCACCTAATCCGAAATCTCCTATTGTCTTCCCTTCTCTTCCTTTTCCTACCACAGCATTCCAATCTCCCATTACTATAACATTTTCATCACCCTTGACATACCTCAGAATTTCATCTATTTCTTCGTAGACCTTTTCAACATCTTCATCATCAGATTGACTGGTAGGCGTATAGACTTGTACCACTGTGGTGCACGTAGGTTTTGTACTGATTTTTGCTACAATAATCCGTTCACTATATTGCTCATAATATTCCACAAACATAGAAAACACAAATGCCCTTAAGTTCAAGAAAATGTCTTCTTCTTTCCCTGCTCTTGACACCGAAGAGTTAGGTAAAGATGTAGTAGATGAGCTGAATTTATAAGCATTCTTCAGTGACTGTTGAAATCCGAGTTCGCATGCTGATCGCATGCAGCAGGGAGTCGCCAAATGGTGTGCTAAGAAGAAACTTGATGTTTCCTTTAAACAGGGTGAAGGGTGACTCGAACGCTGGAACCAGTAGCGTAGCCAAGATTTTAGTTTGGAGGGGGCCCATTAGGTCCTCATCTATTACTGCAGGAGTTCATATACTAGGTATTTTAGTCTATTTTAATAGGGATGTATAGAACTAGCACCGATAGAGCGCACTGCTGTTGTACTGGGTAAGCGCAAGGCGCTCTTCATTTGTCTCCTGTGTTCTCATGCCGCTAATATGTACGAATTTAAGTTGTTGAAATTGTTATTTTCGTGACTATGCCGACCTATTGCAGTGTTCCTCTTTGAAAAAATCAGGGATGCCCGTTTTCGTTTCACCAATTCCCACAAAATAAAGAATTGAGGAAGAAATGGTTACGTGCTATTAGAAGGAAAAATTTCGGTGAGAAAAAATCTGGCCGAATATATTAAAGTGTGTTCCCATCATTTACAACCCGATGACTTGACGAAAACTGTGTTGAATAAGTGTGATTTACAAAGGGAAATAATCCTTATTTTGTACCTATAAACTGATTAGCCATTTCGATAACAACCACTGAATTTATGGGTTTGTATTTGAAGGTGAGAGAGCAAGATTAAAACCGGGCGCTGTTCCATCGCTTTTTCCGTGGACCACGAACACGACATAAATAAGGATGAGGCCATACACAAGAAAATTGCCGGATTATCACGATAAGCCTACAATATCGGAATCTGCAGAAATCATATCCATTGAAGTACGGGAAGGAATCGTCAATATAGGCCTACACGAAGAAGTGAATGTAACATTTCTGACTCTCATTTTCAAAGACATCTATACTCGGACAAATTCTTCACGAATAAATGTTGCAACATTAACAGTCACAAACGTATTATGGTTGGTTCCTTGAAATCAGAATTAATCGTCAACTTCCATCTGCCCGTCGGAGAATGTGGTACCGGCAGCGACTGACTTCTACATTTTTGAGACATAGTCAGATGAAAACAGTTCGTGGCCCTAAAGCAGGGATTCTCAAACTCTTAAAAAATTGTACCCCCAAGTCCTTCCCCAGGGGTACGGGAATGATTCTTATTGAGAAATTGACAAAATTACATAAGAACCAAACGTTGCGATGCATTTTCGAGGTATACCGGTACAATACCGGTAGGGTATCAACTTTCTTTGATTTTGTTTACCTTAAAACATGACAGTAAGCTATCAACCTAAAAAAAAATGAATCGAAGTCTATAAGCAAGGGGAGCAAGTGAATATTTAAATCTCTATTTATGACTTAAGTCTTATGGAGATATATTTATCAATATAGGCTAGGCCTACAATACTCAAGTAATTGTAATCTTTAAGAGAAAGCATGCTGACTCACATTCATTATTTGAATAATAAAGCGTGTTAGAATGTTGTTATAACCGCTCCTTCCTCCCGCTAGTTTTTTAGCGCCTCTGGTCCGTAGCTCATTTTGCAGCTGTAAAACGCTTCAACGCTGAAAATCGTCCATAATATATTAGGAGATGTATCCATAGAATTAATTTAGTCTTGGAGTAAAATTAGAGAAGATATAATTTACTTTAGCTTAGAAAACTCGGTCACAATTTATACATTCCTCGCAGCTGACTGGGAGAAACATAAGACGATTGCCTTGCGCTTACCCAGTACTACACGAACGCTATCTTCCGCGAACTTTCTCCAGCTAAATCCCTATTCATGCGTGTGTGTGCCCTCCCCCTTCCCCTAATAAAAAATGTAAACGGCCGGAGCGATTTCAATGAGGCTCGGTAAGCACATACTGTACTACTATCTCGTCTGACCTTGACTGTGCCTTTCAAATTTTGATACGTTTCACAAATTGAACGTGCGGGCAACGCGAAATATTTCACTGGCATTCTTTATTTCCGCAACGGTAACAGATATCACCCTGAAATTTTGTACAGTAATAAACGGTACTACTACAAGTTTACCTATGCGACTTTATAAAACCTGTTACGTACAAAATGAACATGGCGGCCAAGCGATGTTGAAACATTTTAATGGATATTTCACGCGATTTAACCATCTGACCGCAGTGAAACTTGAAACGGTAAAGGTTTATACAAATTCTAATCTACTGACATCTGATTTGGTTCAATTGTTTACATATCCTCAAGATGGTGGCTGTGCGAAATTTTAAAATTAAGTTTTTGTTTCTTGTGTCCTAATAATGCGATCAAAGTGAAAGTTTGAAAATGAACCTATGCAATAATTTTCATCTAATGGTACAGAACTGTATGGCCTACATATAAAATAATCCAATATGGCGACCATACAAAATATTTAGACGGTTCTCAACATCTACTAATCTATTGCAGCAATCAAACTGAAATTTTGTATGCTGATAGAGGCTATTAATATAAGTTCACCAATTGGACTTTCAATAACCTGGTGAGCACACTACCAACATAGTGGGCAAGCGAAGTTAAAACATTTAAATGGAATTGACTCTCGATTTAATTATCCGAGCGCAGTGAAACTTTGTACGGTAAATGTTTATACAAAACCTACTGGCATCTAATTACATTCAATTGTTTCATAACCCCAAGATGGCTACCGTGCAAAATTTTAAAATTAAGTTTTAATTTTTTGTGTCCTAATCGTGCAATCGAAGTGAACGTTTGAATAATGAACCTACGCAATAATCTTCATCTAATGGTGCATAACTATATGGGCTCATACAGAACGATCCAACATGGCGTACCTTTTCATAGGGCAGGAGAATTTTTTAATAAAGAAGACCAATAGGATATTTGAAAATAGGCTATTTGCTTTATTTTGAGGCAGCTCACAGCTGTGTCGGTGCTATATTTGTCTGTCGGTTATATTTTCAATTAACAGTTATCAGAATACTGCTACTATGCCATATTCACACGTTTCAGTTCAGAATGTTCTTTACATTAATACTGCACTATGTCTTGGTGTTTTTAAATAGTTTATTTACCAGATATGTTTTTAGTCAATTGAATGAATATATCCAAACAAAAACCTATCAGGAGTACACTCATAAAGGCATCAAACAAAGAAGGTACATTGCAAAATATTTAGGTCTAGTCTAATTTATACAGCACTGTTTTAAGGTAAGCCTAATGGTCGCCGTGGACCTCATTCTTGTTTATTATTATTATTATTCAGAGGAAACTGTAACACCCTTTAAATAATAAGAAATAAATACAAAATGAAAATCGAATAACTTTACATTCCAATCAGTAATGCGTCTTTCTCGTGCAGAGAAAATTATTTGTAAAAACTATGCCTAAATAATGAAATGGGGGCATCTACACCTACAATGAAACCTTGTCATAACTTTCTGAAGATGAATCCAGTTTTGCCTATTTTTTAACAAAGCGGTTGATCTTCTAAACACTTGCTAATGTGATAAAAAGAAGAAAGAAACGGGCAACTATCAAACAACTCTCAACTCTTCCCCAATACTACCACTTACAAACTTTATCTTTCCTCTCGCACAGACACACAACCTCCGTAAATCCCGACAATTAACCATGCTGTGCCAGTATTGCTATTTTCAGGAAATGGAAATTAAAAGCTGACAAGAGAGTGTAAATATAAACCGCACAGAATTCTCAGTCGTGAAATAAAGTTTCTTTTCATGAAGAAGAACTACATCAGTAATGCCTTGTACCGTGCCCACTTAGAGGCAGGTAACTCTATAGACAAGAAGGAATGGGATAACTACCAAATAATCGTGAGTCATATAACACATTCTTGCGCTATCAAAAAGGTCAGTACCTTAAACAATAAGTTCTTTTATTTAGTCAACTCACAGAAAATACCTAGTAACCAAAACGCACCAGATGTGAACAATATCCATAATTTCCAAAGCCCAGTTAAAATCTTGACTAATGTTACTTTCCACCAGAGCGATCTAGATATTCTCCAAAAGGGTCCTAAACACAACTGGGAGCAAAATTTAAACAAGAACTATCTAACTATCCTAGTTGCTGAAACTGAAACAGCCATTAGAAAACTACCCATTGAAGAACTAAATGCTGTTAGGTTTGAAACTAATAATAAAATTAAGAAGATAATTAATTCAAGCAAGAGAAAGATCAATATAAGTTGCAATTTAAATAACAAGTTCAAAAGTCTCATTACCAAAGTCAAAGACAACAACATAATAATAACCAAAGCAGATAAAGGCAACACAGCAGTGTTAATGAATGAAGACGATTACATTAATTAAACAATGGAGTTTCTTAATTCAGGCAGTTTCACAGAAGTCAAAAAGGACCCTACTAATGTCATTCAGAAACGGTTGAAACAAAGTTTGAAGAACACCATTTTTGTCTTAGATGAGAAACAAGCAGATATGCTAGTAAGCATGAACCCCGGCATTCCCACTTTGAAATCTCTTCCGAAAATTCATAAACCTAACACCCCTATTAGGCCTATTGTGAATTTCAGGAATAGCCCAACGTACAAACTAGCTAAATTTGCCCAACAATTTCTTAACAAGCACTACAAACTCAAGGCCGACCGTTCTTTCGTCAACACCATGCATATTCGAAGAAGAGTCCATTGCAGGTTCCGTGTTGACGTTTTGTAATTAAGTATAACAAATTTAAAGTTTCCGCCTAATCAACACTCATTTATTATTTAGTTAGCTTATGGGTACTGTACCCGACAACCCGGATAGTAGGCTGTCAGATATCCGCCCCCTCAATCGGATTGCCAATAATCAAACGCGCCGGCATAGCTACATCAATGAAAATGGCACTGACAGATACTATCGAGATTAGAGCACAATAGTTAACAAGAAATTATTGTGGAACACACCAAAATATACGGGGGTTCATACTTACCTTTACTTACCTTTTAAATTTATCTCGGGGACTGGGTTGTCAACTGGATCACTTAAAAGTATGCCCTCACAATAACCTCCACCATGATATTTAAAATGAACCACAACGAGGACGAGAAACTTTAAACTGCACAATAATTTATTTCACATAAAGAATGAATTTAACAAAAATAAAACAACAAAATCCACGTGGCAATCAGAAGCCATCGTCTAAATAACCATGTCCTCCTGTAGGACCTGTATACTCTACATACAATGTTTCAGCTTTCTCAAGCTCAAAATAACGTAAAAATAATAATGCACTTGGAATGGAAACGGGATTTGGGACGAGACACATATAGCAATTGTTTTGCGTGTTTATACACTTCACATTTTATTTATAGCCACAAGGCTATTATGGAAACGTCCTTGGCCTCTGTCATACAGTTGTCCGGGCCAGCTGCAATGCACCTGCATCGTCAAAGTGGACTCTCCTGTCTGGTCCGCGTTAGCATATGCTTGTTACATCAGAGCTTAGCTCTCCCTTTTCAAAACACGTAAATGTCCACATCTCAACTGAAATATTATCACGCAAATGTTTTAAATGCTCCATTCAAACACCAGTGGAATACTCTAACAATCCCAAATCATGTTTAATTGTTCAAGCCACTTGCTTAATTAGCGTTGTTTAGAGTATAAAAACAAAACTCCAAATGTTTATAACAAAAGTTCATTAATTATTTATAACAATTATAAGTTGTTTATAACAATGTCAAATGACAATTGAAAAATATATATTCGCCTCTCTTAATCCTTTTCATTTCAAATTATTATCAAAGATATTTACAAAATTATTTACAATATTAAATATTGTTTATATTATTTATACAAGAAATACATTAAACCACACGTTTATCCGGTTGATAATTACTTAAATCGTGGTAATATAATCGACCAATGAAGGTTAGTTACATTTTAAAGTTCATATTCAGGTTTAATAAGGTTTTAATAATTATTATTATTAGTGATGGTAACCTCCATTCAAAATCGTTATCTCAAATTATTTAACACTCTTGTTAATTTTAACAGTATCTTCATATGAATAACTTTCAAAGAACCAGGACAACATTCAGCGGAAAAATACTTCGCTTCAAAATGCACAAAATTGCATAAAATAGGCCCAGAATTCCTCATATATTTCAACATATATGGCATAAAAATCTTCCACAGTACATACAAAAATCCTCCACTTACAACTTCTTCAACATCAATAATTACTGTGGGAATCTGCTTCACTTATTCAAAGGCATTATTCATCAGCGACTTTCACATGTCCACTGAACTAACGATTATACATCCATTGTTCCTCTTTAAAAATTCTTATATTCATCAATTGTAATAATGACTGTTATTATTTAACCTTCGTGGGTTTCATTCATGAATCGATATGAAGTAAAAATTTGCCAATCACAAATAAATTTAATAGCAAATACGATTAGACACTCCTCCCTGGTCTATCAAAATTGAGATTAATAACTTCAAAGTAACGCAGTATAAAAATACTATCTTCAATCAAAGTTCATCTAAACTGCATAAATAGTCGAATAGAATACAATTAGACTGTGGAATGCAAACATTATTGTTCCAATCTATAATTGAGAAAAACTCCTATCAAATGTTCATTACTATAGTGTATTCAATAATTCGTAGTCAAAGTTCCTATTTCATAAAATTGTCTATAATGCAATGATAAATGTCTATGTTGCAATCATGTTCATAAAACGACTAGTATTTCCAAGATCGTCGACAATGATAAAGATTTTAACGCTCTAAAATCTTTTAATTATTCTTCTTTCTTGAGGATGACAGAAAATTGGTCAAAGTAATTTACTGAATAGAATTACTTTAATAAAGTGACACGCTGTCTGAATTCAAATCTTCCATAGAAAATCATTAACTTTACAGTCAAATCGTGACTTCAAAAATATGCAAATTACTGAAAGAATCTAATATATCAGTCTCAACTGATCCAAAATTATTTAAGTATGCCAATGACATAACCATGTCTTAATAAATCGTCGAAAAAGGCATCAATCATCGAAGTGTACTGAGTACAGAAATATTAATCAAGAAAATGGGGCAAAAGATAGGACACAAAAATATGGGAAAAATGGTTGCTCAGATATCGCTACAAGACTCAAATAATACAAGAAACGTTCACGACTACCTTATCTGTTGATTGAAGCTCTAGAGGAAAGTTTTCAAAGAAAACTGCTGTTGGTTCCATTTCACCAGCGTAAAGATGTGCTCCGACCTCGAACCTGGAATCAGCGTCCTCGGAGAATCGAACTGCTTCCTTCTCCGGAAATTGCACTGCTCCGTGTATACGAAAGACATCCTTCTGGCAAAATTCTTCTTTTTGAGCCGGGTCCACCCTGGCCTCTCTTGAAAATTCCCTGAAGTTCTGGTCGTAATTCGCCATGAAGTTTATTGCAATTATTTCCGCAGAAATATTCATAATCGTGGAGTATGAAAATATTTCCACTGTCATTTGATATAATTCAGGATGGATTCACGATGGATGAGTGTAGTTGGATGTTCACTACATGCTCGCTTTTGTAGAAAGACGATTAACGAAGTTCCATGCTGCTATTTCACTCCATCGATATGTCCCAATTGCATTAAAGCCTTAGCCTTCCATCTCAACTTCTGTTATAATCATTGAAAGCACTGCAAGATTATAATGTTCCATAGTGGAATGTATCGTTGTATTACCAAACGTATTCTCCAATATCACTGTTGTAATCCACGTGTCAGCCGTAGTGTATAATGTGGAAATTTTAAAAGTGTTTCTCATGTGGCGAGAAAATCACTTTTGTTGGCAGCCTTAAAGTGCCAATATCTTTCGAAGTATAACTGTGAAATTGTCCAAATCTTCTACACACCTCAATGTTGTACTGCCCAATTGAATTATAATAAAGGCTGAAGTTAACTCTTTATATCTTATCAGGTGGAAACGTTAATGTGAGCGTTTCAACTTCACCTAGTTTCGAGCAGCGTAAAATGGAACTGCTTCGTGTTCGTTCGATGCGCCGGGCTTTTACCATGCACGCTAAAGACGACTTACTTCACTGAATCACTTGAAAACGACTATAAATCACCAGAAATATATATACGATCTGACATATGAGATCTGAGCGTATGAGATCTATGCGTATGAAAGATATGAGATCTGAGCGTTTGAGAGCTCCTCTATCCTGTGCACGACCTTTTATTAACTTCTTAAGGGGCGTATCCATCCCTTCCATAGCCTGTTGCTCCGTCATCGCTGAAAGTTCTAACTTTGGCTATACTTGACGGATTTTCAAATTTCAAAAACTCAAAATTAATTTCTTCAAAATTCCAAATCAATGCCATAACTGAAAATAGATTTCCACAATTCTGCATGCCAAAAGTAATTAAATATGATAGTTTCAGTAATCTCCGTCTTCTTTCCAAACTATCGTTCATTGGTTCGAGCCTTTCCTCCAATAGCGTAACTTCTTCCTTAGCACAATACCTTGTTTCCTGCGACTGCGTCGTAAATCTCAGATCTTTCTCGAACAAAATCATGACGTCACCAAGAATCTCAGCTCAACCAGCCTGCTTGCCTCAAGTCTGCGTCATCCGTGCCTACGTCATGAGTATCCACGTCACAACTATGACATCCATAACTTTACTCATATTTTCCAATACAGCCACCGTGGTCTCAATATAATTCAATTTACGGGGGCAGTACATGTTTCGGAATTAGTACAATTCCTTCTTCAGTCCTTCATAATTCATATTCGGAAACATCATAGACTAAAAAGACCACGTCCATGTGAGAAACATAACACACTGATATTAAAATACTATAAAAACAAATTAAACACTTTAAAACATGACAACCTTATGGACATTACATACAATAAAGCATATTCAGGGCTCTATTTATCAGCCTCATAAATAGAGCCCTGAATAAACCGTTGTCCCCAAAGGATTTGCAACAGGAAATAGAGATTATTCATCAAATAGCAAACATCAACGGCTACAGTCACGATTACATCAATAACCTTGTTCATAAAGCAAAAAATAAACCGAAAACTACATTAGTCAAAATTGAACCCGAAAAGAAAAAAATCGCAACTTTCACTTATGTGGACCGAAGCGTTTATACTGTCTCTAACATCTTAAAAAAACACAACTTAAACATTGCCTTCAAAACCAACAATTCTAACTTCAAAAAATTCTTCAATTCAAGCAAAATCAATCACACCAACAAATAATCCAAATCGGGTGTATATGAAATCAAATGTGATTCGTGTCCAGCCAATTACGTAGGCCAAACCGGTAGGAGCTTTCGCACTCGTTATAATGAGCATTTTTCAGCAATAAAACATAAAAAAATTTCGGCTATGCCATCCCATATGGAAGAAAGTAAACACAGTTTCACCAGCTTAGAAAACGATGTTAATATATTGCATTACGTATCCAAAGGCAGTCCGATGAATATTTTAGAAAACATACACATCAACGTGTTCCAAAGGTCCAATGCACACAAAAACTTGAATGAAATCAATTTTGATACCAATATATTATTTGATACGTTAGCAGACCACCTCATCTCCAAAAAATTAAAACCTCCATAGACAGTAGCAAGTTCGTTGACATCGGTGTTCCCGTCCCACCCAGTGCCGCGCCGTTCATTTCCACCCCGAGCAGTTCCACCCCTCCACTTCCCCTCCGCTCATGTGCGCCCCTCAACCGTATCAGGCAGCAGCTTGACTCCACTCACAGCACTAGTGGATTAGCCTGTATACACATCGGACCGCAAACAGCCAGGCACTTGACCTTGCCTACATCGCTTCGCATTAGCAGTCACGCCGGTAAGTTAATCTAACATAATGTACTCCATGCAATTTTTCTTTATTCAAAGTCATTTCCTTTATTTTGGTACCAATTTTCGCTTCAGATGTAGGAGCCTACCACCCAGCACCATATTCATTGACCTTGGCGATTTGCTCTTAAACGTTGCACGTAAGTCCAAAATTTTTTGTTAGGGCGGAATTTAAGTTTTTTTTTTTTAATTTTAAATCCTTGGCTTCAACATATTCCAACCACTGAATGTTTTCATTTCAGGTCCGTGGAGCTTTCGGCTCAAGATAAACACACCCAGTTAATGTGCAAAATACAAGTTTAATAATCGGAAGGTTTTCTCCGTTTTGCATCTACTAAGCTCATGTCAGCGCACTTTCAATAAAGTGCCGAACAAAGTTTCCACTTATGTCAACATTTATCAGTACAGCAAGTTATTTGTGTCCTGAACACTAATGCAATGTGCTCTTTGTTTTCATTTACAAAAAGAAATTAACGACTGCACAGTTTGACCTTCGCATACCTTTCAAGAATGTGCATAATAGTGATTATTAATCAATTTGACTGTTAACAGCAGGAATGTTTTTATTGCTTCATTGTATGTAATGTCCATAAGGTTGTCATGTTTTAAAGTGTTTAATTAGTTTTTATAGTATTTTAATATCAGTGTGTTATGTTTCTCACATGGACGTGGTCTTTTTAGTCTTTTTAGTCTATGATGTTTCCGAATATGAATTATGAAGGGCTGAAGAAGGAATTGTACTAATTCCGAAACATGTACCCATAAGCTAACTAAATAATAAATGAGTGTTGATTAGGCGGAAACTTTAAATTTGTTATACTTAAACACCATGCATTTCTGTGAAAAAAACATAGACTTGAAATTAAACGAGAACAATACCATGCATTCGGTCGACATTAAAGACATGTATACTAACATCCCGGTCAAGAAAACGATCAAGATCATTCAGGATAGATTAATTAACAATAGCGATTTGTCTAAAGTGGAAATCGAGGAATTCATTTCAATTTTAACCTTTGTCACAGACAACATTTTTTTGTTCAACAAGAAAATGTTTAAACAATCTGAAGGCCTTGCAATGTGTTCTCCATTGTCAGGTGTTTTAGCCAACATTTACCTTGACCACATTGAACATGAGATGATTATTAACCAAATTAAAGGCATCATTTTCTGGGGAAGATATGTAGATGATATTTTCTTCATTACCAATAACCAAGTTCAAGCGATAGAATAAATATTAGATAATTGTGGTGTTTGAAGCCATATTTTCAGTGTTGCCTTAGTAAACAAGAGTTTAGTGCTTTTCAGTCGGTCAACACGAATGTACCCAAAAGAGATGGGTTATGCCCTAATCCTGAAATAAATTACATGAGATTAATAAAACACTAGGATGACCAGTTTCGATCGCAAAGCGATCATCATCAGATCCATTACACTTAGGCTATAACATCTATGTTTGAAATACAGGTGAAATATTTACAATATGTACAATTATTTAGTTGCAGTATTGGTACTGCAACTGTCAGTGTATGCTAAATGCAGTATATATGATGATAGGTGAAATGCTAAATGGTGATAGCTATCCGGAGTTTGTACTTTGGAGAGATTATATGGTTGTAAACTATGGTTAAACTATAAATTTGTAGGCTAACTACTTATCTGATTGTCTTCCTTACTACAGCTACTCGCAGTTTTCGTGCTCACTGGAACTCCCTGTGCGGTCGACTGCGGTGGTTATCTTAACGACTGGTTTTTCCCTGCCTTCTCCCCCCTGCCCATACGTGCTGTGGGGAGTGATAGCGATGTGTTTATGTGAGTTGTTGCCAACCTAGATAAGATGTATGTTATTGAATGAGGTGGGTCTACAACTATTAAAGACCGTGGATTAGCCCTCGCCACGTGTGGACCATAAGCCATTCGAACTAAGTGTTGACGGTCTTATGAGGACATCCCGGCACCTTTAATACTGCCGCGAATATGGGCCTTGGTTTATTGCAGAAGAAAAGTACATCGTACACCTGGTCCAGATAACATTTACCTATTAAAAACCCCCTAATTTCCCCCCCTTTTTTATCTAGCTTGGCTGTGTCACTAAATTGTATCTTGTTTCCGACAGGGTGTGTTTTTTAGTAGCGTGAAGAGGGCTGAGCTCTCCATGAACGTGCGTTCATTTAGATTGTTGGGATTGTTTCGTTTGGCTAGGTGTATCTCCATTGCTTCCTTTATGTCAAGAGCTCTGCCTTTCGATTCGTGATGGATTATTTTAAGGTCCGACTCTATGTTGGTAAAGCTGTGCCCCGCATCACACATATGTTCGCACACGGCTGAATGTGTTCCGTATCTTATCGCATTCCTATGTTCATTATAACGTGTGTCTACTTGTCTTCCACTCTGCCCGATGTAGTTAGCTTGACAACCGGTGTCTTGGCACGTTATAGAATATACCCCTGACCTTGAATACGGGTCATGTTTATTTAGATTACTATTTAGGAGGTGCCTAGCAGTTGTGTTTTTTGTTGTGAAAGCTATCTTCATGCCTTGCTTTTTGAATAGGTTAGTGATTTTATATGTATTCGCATTCACATAGTTGAAACGCGCAAATTTTTTCTCATTACTGTCCGGTTTGGGAATCGTTTTATCTTTATTTTTATGTTTTATTAATCTCATGTAATTTATTTCAGGATTAGGGCATAACCCATTTCTTTTGGGTACATTCGTGTTGACCGACTGAAAAGCACTAAACTCTTGAATATTAGATAATTTGAACAAAATAGACAGAAATATTAAATTCACTTTAGAATCGGAAGTAGATAACAAAATTAATATCCTGGATGTAACTGTGATTAGAAAAGACAATCGTATGCATTATAAAGTATACAGAAAACCAACGTAAACGAGTACAGTTATACGGCAGGATTCTAACCATCCAGGCGGCCATAAGAATGCAAAATTCATAAGCCTTATTAATAGAGCGTTACGTATCCCTTCTTCTGACCATGAACGGAAGCAAGAAATTGATAGTATAAACTGTATCAAATAGCTAAACTCAATGGTTATAACCACAATTATGTCAGCAGATTAATTTACACGTTAAAAAATAGACCCTTAACTAAATTAGTTAGAGAGGACACATCTAAGAAGATTTTTGCTACCTTCACCTATATGGATCGAAGTGTGTACACAGTAACCAATATCCTCAAGAAACACAATATGAACATCGCCTTTAAAACAAATAATTCAAACTTCAACAAATTTTTCAATACAAATAAAGTTAACTTATTGATAAACATTTAAAATCTGGAATTTATGAGCTCAGATGTAATTTTTGCAAATCAAACTACACGGGACAAACAGGTAGGAGCATACGTACTCGTTATGCTGAGCATGTTTCGGCCATAAAGCACAGGAAGTTCTCAGCCATGGCGGTACATATGGAAGAAACGGGACATAAGCTCACGGACATAAATAATGATGTCAAAGCATTAGCAGATCATTTATCATCATCATCATCATCTTGCACAGTTTCCAGCCACTGGCCGGGTCTGTTTGGAACACAAGCCTCTCCAACGTCTTCTGTCTTCCCACCATCTCTCAGCCTCCACCCTTGTCCAGTCTTCTCCTCTCTTCTTCACGCTTTCTTCCACCCCCTTCAGCCACCTGTCTCTCGGTCTCTTTCCTTCCCACTTCGTCTCGTGTTTATTCCTGGGTATCCTCTTCTCCTCCATTCGTTTTACATGTCCATACCATCTAAGTCTAGATTTCTCTATACCATCCTGTAATGGTTCCTCCTTCATTAATTCTCTGGTCCTCTCATTTCTTATTCTGTCCAACTTTGTAGCTCCAATACTGCTTCTCAAGAACCTCATCTCACTGGCCTGTATTTTGCTCTTCTCCCTTCCTTTCATAACCCAGGTCTCCGAGGCATATGTCAGGATAGGGACATAGTACATCCGATATATGATCGTTTTGCTGTTCTGAGGGACATCCTTGCTCCATAACATGCTTCTCACACTCCTCCGGAATGCTTCTGCCTGTCTCCCCCGCTCATTTATTTCCCTATCGTTTCTTCCATTATCTTGTATCAGGCTTCCCAGATACTTGAAACTCTCCACTTTCTTCAGCTGTTCCCCACCAATTGTTATTCCCGTTGTGGTTATTTCCTTCTTCCTTGTTCTGATCACCATCTCACTCTTATTTATGCTAAATTTCATCCCATATCCTTGTATTATTCCTTCCCACACGTCCAACTGTTCCTGTACCTCCTCATCCTTGTTTCCCCAAATCATCAAATCATCTGCAAACACCATTGCTTTCATCTTTCCTTCACCAATTACTTGTGCCACTCGGGTCATTATGTCATCCATCACCACAATGAAAAGTAACGGTGACAGTGCACTTCCTTGTTTCAGGCTGTTTCTCTGTTCCAACCAGTCCGATCTCTCTCCTCCCACTTTCACACAGCTCATGCTTCCCTTGTACATCTCCTTTATCCTCCTTATAGTCCATTTTTCTACTCTATCCTCCAGGGACTTCCATACTTTGTTTCTGCATACACTGTCATATGCTTTCTCAATGTCCAGGAAGGCCATCAGTAGATCTGTTCCATACTCATAGTGCTGTTCTTGTAACTGCCTTACAGCAAAAATCAAATCCACTGTGGACCTTCCTGCTCTGAAGCCATGTTGCTCTTCCCTCATCCCTCCTCCTTGTCCTAATTCTCCTTTCCAATCCAAGGTTGCAGGTTCGAAACCTGGCGCAGTCAGCTGGCATTTGAGGGTGCGCTAATGCGAGGGAGCCGTGTCAGTACATTTACTGGCACGTTAAAGATCTTCTTCGGGGCAAAATTCCGGCACCCCGGCGTCTCTAAAAGCCAGGGTAGTTAAAAGGGACGTAAAATCAATAACATTATTATTATTATCTCCTTTCCAAAACTTTCTCCAAGATCTTTGCACAATGACTCATCAGTGTTATTCCCCGATAGTTTCTGCATTCTGTTCTACTACCTTTCTTGAAGATCGGGACAATTATTCCTTTTTTCCAGTCCTCTGGGGTCTTCCTTTCCTTCCATGCTATCCTCATCACTCGGTACAACCATTGTATCCCCACCTCTCCTGCTGCTCTCACCATCTCCACACTCAACTCATCCACACCCGGTGCCTTCCCTCCTTTCATCTTCCTCACTGCATCCTCCACTTCTTTCCATGTTAAGTCCTTTTCTGTTTGCAGTTCATCTTCCTCTTCCCCGATTTCTTCATCCTCACCGTGGTTTCCATTTGGGTTCAGAAGTTCTTCAAAATATTCTTTCCACATTTTCTTCAGTTCTTAACTATTTTCTATCTCTTGTCCCCTTTTGTTCACCATTCTAACATATTCCGTAGGATCCTTCCGCCTCTTATTTTTTACCATCCCATAGAGGACCTTTTTTGTACCTTCACTATCCTCCTTCATCATCTTTGTCCACTCTTCCATCCACTTTCTTCTCTCCTCAGCCACTACTCTCTTCGCCTCCTTCTTTCTTTCCTGGTACTCTTCCCTTGTCTACCGTCCTATTTTGATACCACCTCCTAAAGGCTCTATTCTTTTCCCTTACTGTATCTTTTGTCTTCTCATTCCACCATGGTGTTTCCTTCCACCTCTTCTTACTACTTGTCCTCCCACATACTGCTTCTGCTGCACCTACTAGTGTCTTCTTAAATCTAGCCCATTCCTCTTCCACCCCTCTTTCTTCATCTGTTGGAATTCCTTCCTTTACCATTTTGAGGTACTCGACCCTTCTATCCCCTTCTTTCAGTTTCCATATCCTTATATGTCTTTCCTGGTTCTCAGTCCTTTTCTTCTCCTTACTCCCTCTCAGGTTCATTACCAGCAATCGATGGTCGCTATCCAGGTTCTCCGATGGTATAACCTTGATTTCCGTGATGTTCTTATTTAGTTCTTTCTCATACAGTATATAGTCGACCACCGACTTCCTGGTCAAGTTATCACTGTACCATGTGATTGTGTGGCTCTCCCTTTTCTTGAACCAGGAGTTCCCAACTAGCAGGCTGTTCCTTTGGCAGAAGTCCAACAGTCTCTTTCCTTCCTCATTTCTTCCGCCCCAACCCTCTGGACCTAGAACACTCTCATAACCTTGTCTTTCTCTTCCTACATGGGCATTCAGATCCCCCATAACAATCATATTTCTTCCTACCAGCTGCTTCTGCAATTCCTCTTCATACTCCTCCTTCTCTTCAGAGGGGCAGCCTACTTGTGGAGCATACACTTGCACTATTTCTACGGTCTCTCCCCTCAGTGCTACTTTCACTTTCACCATCCTATCACTTATTCTCCTCACTTCTTCTTTTAAACCATCTCGTACTACTACTCCCACTCCATTCCTCTTTCCCTCTTTATTCCCACTCCAGTACAGTCTATAGCCTTTTCTCAGTTCTCTCCTTCCTTCCCCTTTCCATTTTGTTTCTGCCAATCCCAATAAATCCAACTTCCTTCTTTCCATCATATCCACTATCTCCTCCACCTTCCCCGTCAGCGTTCTTATGTTTTAAGTTCCAAATCTTAGTCCTTGTGTACAGCCGTGTCGTCGTCTATTATATCCATCATGTCCGAGGCTCGTTCCATTCCTGAAAGCATTTGGTTTCATCCACTACTGGCTTGCTGGGCCTGTCGTTAGCCGTCACTTTTCAGGGTTCCTGTAGGACCTTCACAGCTACCGTAACGACCCGGGGCACACGAAGTCCCCACTGTACTTCGTCCCTACAGGCGATCCCCTACTTTGTGCCGTTGCCCGTCTCCCACGACGTGGACGAGGGGTTGGACTTGTGGGAGATCATTTAAATAACAAAAAAAGAAAACTGCCTCCTCAACCCCCGCCGTAATAGATTAATTCCTACATATATCCTGACTTGATCAACATTTCTTGACGCCACACCCAATCATCCTTACAAGGAATAAATATTTAACGTTTCCAAGTAACTCATTCATCACTTCAAATAATAAGTGCTTATTCCATGGTTGACATTAATATGTCTAATGACACAGGCTCAACAAAAGAAGAACAAGAAAGAAAGTACGAACTGTATTTTTATTTTTGGTTAGGATTTCGATGTCATATGATGTTTCACACCAACATATGGGCTGAAGAAGGAAACATATGAAGTTTCCGAAACATGTACCTATAGTATTTTTAGTAAAGTAAAGTATTGATTTGGCGAGTGAAAATTTTGTTATACTTCTTGTAAGAGAGTGTAAGCTGACAAGCTATAACTGGTCCCGTCCAGAGAGGTCTCTTGCTAATTGGCAATCGCCTAATGTCTTGGGAGACTTTTGTTATCATCACCTGGTTGTATCCCCAGTACTGAGGCACCTACTGTTGCCTACTTGGAAAATCACCTTACGTCACTATCCTAATTACTATCCTTTTTCAGCTCCTGCAAACAGTGCAGACACGGAAAATAATGTCTGGCCGTGCTGAGTGTGTTAGTACATTCTCTTTTAATGCATTTACTGTATTTAACATTTCAGCGTAGGTTCTAGATTTGTTCGACCCGTAAGAAAATATGAAGGCTTATGCCCACCCCAATTTCTGGATTTATTTTGGGGGAGCCCTCTGGATACACCACTGGCTAGAACATACTAGAAAAAGCTATAAATAGACTGCACAAAGAGAGAGAAAAAAAAAAATAGAAAAGTATGTTCGTGGTTTGCATGGAAGAAAAAAATAATAGAAGGCAAAAAATCAAAGAGAACCCAATGTGGGTGCAAATTACATTTGAGCATATATTCACACAGGAATATACCACTAGCCCTTGTTTATGTGACATTGAATACAAGTATCAAGTTGTTATAATGAAATAAAATGTTACTGTGCACATTCAAAAGAATACTCTTTACATAACTCCATGTATATTCATTACTAGCAGTCGTGCCCGCTTTGCCCGGTGGATTTATTTGTTTTATGGATGATAATGAATACTATTACAGAACTGGAGTGCTCAAGGATAAGGATCGGAAAGCACCAACGCTTATTGCAGCTGATAACCTCAGTATACTGCACCAACACCATCGCCCTTATACAGAGGCATACTATTGTCATGATGATTACTGTTTTAAGGGGCCTAAGAAATCTTTTTGCACTAATTACTCCCCGTGACTGCAATTTATAAGCAACTCGCAATTCTGCACCAGAACACTGGTAGGGGCGACGTGATGCAGCCCGCATCGCCTGCAACAATAGACTTGGGTATTATTGAAGCTGTTCAGGAGCGCTTGTTCTTCCGACTTACTTAAGAAAAGTCAATCTTTAAGGTTACCTGAGAGGTAATGCTACACAGCCTAAACTATTCCTCTTGAATCTGGCTATCATATACAAAAATAATTTTTCGAATCCGACTGGTAGTTCCAGAGATTAGCACGTTTAAACACACAAACTCTTCAGCTTTATTATATTAGTATAGATTTTGAGTAGAGTTGTCAATGGCAAGTTCTTACTTTTGGGAGCCTGATGGTTAAAAAAAAAAAAAAAAATGTTAACCAAATTCTTTGTATTCCAAAATAAAATGACAAAACTACACTGAATGTAAAAGATAAACAAACTGAATTATGAGAAAGAAACAAGTCTGAAAAATATGAGTGCAGAACAAAATGAGATAAAGGACGTACCAAGAACAGTAGTGGTGTGCATTACTTGGTGGCTACTATTCAACTAGCTCGCTCCAGAACAATGGACTGACTGTAACTCTGCTATTAAACTGAATGGAAGGGCGGATGGGGAGTTACTTCGGAAAGTACAGTCCTAACTAGATGTTTCGTCATCATAGATGGACTAGCCCTTTTATATGTACATGAAATATATCGATTACTGCTTCAGCCGAGTCCCTCCTTGTATGCAACATTGATACTTTTTCTGTTTGTCTAGAGCAAACCAGTGGAGTTAGGATGACAACAATGAACATAAAACAGTTCTGCAGGCATCGGTCAACCCATGGCGTTAGAGATGGACCAGCGACAAAATCGGCAGAACCGATTCCTCGATCCTGAGAGTCGAAGCTCCCGGTTCTGGAATCGGTTCCATGCGCCCATGTACTGCTATCTGAGTATGATATTGAAATACGTGTACCCCGGAGCTCAGGCGGGATGACGGTAGACTATGCACTACTGTTGTACGGTATGCAATACTGTATTATCCGGTACACTTCCTTATTCCATACATATAATACCGGTATATAGGCGCAGGGTCTGAAAGTAAACTTAACATAAATACATACATATACTGAAGTAACATTATACATAAACACAGTAATATCAAAGGGTTTCATGGAATAATACATTGGAATACCCTCTAAAGAAAGTACATGCCAATTTTAATAATATTGTACTAAAGAATGTCATCTCATGTCGGAGGTTGTCTTAAGACAGAAAACAATATGTACGGTAATGCATAAGGTGCACATAGTATTAATCAACAAATGGTGCTGTGGACAATAGAAACGAGCGGAGATTGACGATTCGTCGCATGTATTCATTAGTCGTCCAACAATCTGTGATTCTTGAATCGGTGAGTCATCGATCTCCGATTATTTGCGCCAATTACAGCTTCAATAATAGATTATTTGAGGTACTATAAGAACGTTATCGGTCTGTATCGAAACCAGCGCGAAGAAGGCGGTGACAATCGGTAAAGTGATCGGAAATCTTTCAATGGAATACACTTTTGTATGGATAAGCCGAGCAGAAGCCGAGTTTGTGCAGTTGTGACTGAATTATTTCAACTTGTTGACCAGGATTTTCTTCATTTTGTACCCAGGAATAATATCAGACTGCTTCAACATTTTAAGTTTTTGTACTTTTTCACTCAGTGATGAAACAATTGTATAGTTTGATTGAATTATATTATTTGGATGAAACAAATCATTCAAAAGTCCAAATAAAATGTTAGCATCAGTTGGGGACATATGCTTTTCAATTTTCTTTACAACTAATACACTAACATTTTGGAAGAGGAAAGTCTCTTCACTTTTCAACGATTCACTAAACCCTTCAATAATCTTACTGCCACCCCTTAAAACAACAATAACTAACTAACTAGGTCACCAACGTGGCCAGAAGCAATTACATTCATTATATCCTTCAGTTGTGTTATTTTTGAAACAAGCAATTGAGAATGTAGATATTAATTAGACCCTTCTAATTCCAAAACAACGTCTGCAATTAACTTGCAATTTTCAAAAACTAATGCTGCTTGGGATTTTACCAGTTTGAAAAATGTGGTATCTTCCATTTCTGCCAACCAGTTTACCACTGGTACAGGTTTCAGTGACAACTGTTTAAAAAATGAATGGGGGATATCTACATTAGCATGTATGTAAGAGGCAGCCAACTTCCCTATCTACTCAACACAGGCTCGGGATACAATGAAATTGACATAGGGCCGGTTCTACCACATCCGGGCAAAGGGGCCGATAACTTGCCCGTCGGAATAAGTAAGAATTTCCGTTCGACCATCAACGGGTAGCGCTATCGGCGGTATAAACTTCGTCTACCCAGAGTGTAAATTTTCGCGAGCTTCGAGAGGCCGATAAAGCTTTACCAGCCAGATTTCAGCCGCGCGTAAGGGTTTCTTTGCATCATCTAAGCTGTACATAACCTCTTCATAAATTACTAATAATACAATTAGAATCATTCGGTAATTTTGTCACATAATGATATAATTACAATTATTAATTAATTATAAGGGATGTAACAGTTACTGAGCATATTTTATTTTAAGGTTGTGGAAGAGCTAATTGACGTCCTGGAAATGTATAACTTTTTTGTCGACGTAGAAGAAGACGCAGTCACACGTCCAAGACGGAACAGAGATCGGCTGGAGCATAATGAAATTTGGTCGAATGAGGACTTGGTCCGGTTCAGGCTGCAAAAGCCAACAGTTTTATATTTGCTGCGGTTGATTGGACATGAAATACGACCGCCTAGTGATTACCGTACGGAACCATCATAGATTTCAAAATATTATCTCAATTACATGTTTAGGAATACTGTATGAAGCGCTCATATAATTTAATAAATTCGCACAAGTGTGCATGAGAAATACAGTGTACAGGTCATTATTCAGGTTCTGTACCGTACTATACATTGTCATTGACTTGGTGTTTTGCTTATACAGCTTAAGACCTGATATTTGGGGAAATGCATTTTATAGTTTTCTATATCACTGAAGCCTTGACAAACAGAACTACGATCTTAGGCTTGTAGTGACGCGTTATATGGTCAATGGCCTTCATCATAAAATATGTGTGACAAAATCATTCCATCCGCCAAACGAAAAGTGTAAATGTGAATTTTGCAACATGACCTATCCAAGATACCTTCTATAGCTGTGCAAAAAGAGTGAAATTTCTCGTAGAATACAGCAAAGAGAACTATCTAATTATGCACAAATGTGCGCATTCCGTTCCATTCATTTTACAGAGTTTACAAACAAACTTGTCGCCTGGAGTGTGATAATTTGATTTGACATACATTTTATGATTGTACCTATGCACTGCAAGCCTTGTCACAACATGTCTGTAGCTCATATAGGCCTAAGCCTGTATTCAGATTGCAAAGTAGCCTATTGCTAGAAACATATTTCACAGGCTATTCCTCCTTGAAAAGCACTGCATGCTTGTCTAGTTTTCGATTATTGAGTTTAGGTATGGTTATTCAGTTGCATTCCTCCGAGAACTGAATCACATGCTAGGTTTATACTGCCCAGAAGTGTCGCGAGAGATTTTGGTACTAGGCCTATATCTTGTTGAAACCAAAGAACACGTGCTATCAACAAACAACGGACAAAAGCGAAACGAAAAGAAACTTAACGCATCTAACGATAGGTGGCTCACTCATCGATTACTCAAATTTAACAAAAATCAGGCTAGCCACCATCTGTATTTTGCTATAAGGTTCCGGGCAGCCTGCCCGGAACTTGCACGGAAGTGGTAGAACGCTGCCCAAGGTTCACAGAGGTTTACACCGGCAGATAGTTTATCACCCGGGTAGCTGCCCGCAACTTTTACCCGGATGTGGTAGAACCGGCCCATATCTGGGAAGTATTCGTCTAGGTATGAACGAAACATGTGTTTGTTTTCCCTTGACATATGAAAACAGTTCTTTATTTTCGACACAATGCCATTAAGTTCTTCACTCGCAAACTGTTTAGCTCAGCTGTGCACCGTAACACATGTCGAGCGACCCATCTTCGCTACTGTCTGTAATCACTTTCTTTAATTTTACCTGACCACAAAGCTAAAATACACCAGTCAATCGTGATGCTTGTAGACGTCATTAGGGATTCTAGGATTGCACAGTGCAGTGAGGAGACAGGCTGGTGTGGGATTACCAGCCACCCCAAGAAAAATATTCCAAACATTTCATTTCGCAAGACTCCTGGAGCCAAACCCTTTTTTTATTTTTATTTTTTTTATTTTAATGTCATGCCTTAAAGAGATATTCCAGAACATTTAAGATAACAGATATTTCTGTCCTGTTGATGAGTCTTTGTTTGCTCTTCCCTTTCTTTTCATACGTAATCTTGGAACTACATTTCAAGCTCGTTATTCACTACAGATTTCGCTGTAATATCGCGCTTATCATGAAATAATTGAATTTCGCTTTAAAATGGCCTTATCGCTTCAATTCGCGAACATTGTCTTAACCAGAAACACATGATACGCAAAGATATCGCAAAATCACTTCAAAATATTTTTTTGTTGTATTTATCGTTAATGTGAAAAAATCATGCCCGAGTTCTTGATGCCAAAGAATGTGAAACTTGTGAGAATTAAATACGTATTTTAATTACATGAAGTATTGTTTTGTTTACTACATCACGAATACCAGTACATGACAACGTGAATATCACAGTCACAGTAGTTTAAACTTTTAAAACATTGAACATCAGCCTAGCCTACACATGAAGACCTGCTCTATTGAATTGAAGTTTCCTGACAATAGTGCCACTAATCCAAACTTTAAAATTCCTTTTCGATGAAGACAAACCACATTACGCTCCATCATCTTGAAAGTACAGACGCAAGACCTCTTGTCTTGCTGCCAGACCATCTGCAGGGAGATTCCATGACGGTTGTACAGGCACTTTTTCAGGGTGCTCCTCTTCGTCTTCAGTCCAAATATCATTAACAATTAGAGACATGTTATGCAGGACGGCTATGGCAATAATAATAGAGGCTGTAGTCTCAAGCTTAGTGGCCAATCCTTTAGAAATCCAAGGAAATCGTCTTTTCCACACTCCAAAAGCTCTTTCAACAATGTTTCTCCCCTTCCTCTGGGCTCTATTGTACCTGCAAAGAGGAAACCCTAAATCATTAACCAAGTTCCAGTAAATTCTCATGCATGATATAAATTCTGGATCCATAGAATTGCAGGGGAAAAGGCAAGACTTACCATACTTGAGGTCTTGTCTCAGGATCGAGAAATGGAGTGAACATGATTGGCTCAATCCTGTAGCCTGAATCACCCAACAGAGCTCCAGGCAATTCTCCTGTGCTGAATCGGTGACGAATGCGGCTGTTTTGAAATATTCTGCTGCCATGTGTACTACCTGGCCAATTGGGTACTAAATCGACAAATTCCATCAGAGGTCCAACAACTGCCTGTAATAAAAATAGACATTGCTAGTTAACAGCAGCTCCCAACTTTAAGCAGTGGTATTGTAACACACTATTGTTTGCTTCTCACTTACCTGGACATTCAAAGAGAAATAAGATTTCTTATTTCGGTACACTTCGCCAATCTGTTGGAGTTTTGTCAACGTTATCCTTACATGACTGCAGTCTATGGCACCCAAAATATTCGGTATGACACTGTCGTCTGGTGATCCCTCCTTCTCTGCAAATTACTGAAGATACGCTCTGTTGTGGCTTGTTCCGGAGCAGTGCCAGGCATTGCTATGTAAAGTGGTAACTGTTGGGCCAGTAGTCTTGTAATACGAGCTACGATTCTGCTTGCAGTTGCCTGGGATATTCCTGTCAAATCACCCACAACAACCTGCAAACCACCAAGAAGATGATCTTGCTGACCTACTGACAAAAGTAAAGGATAGTCTATAGTATGGATAGGACATCAACCTCAGCAAGTCCAAACTCGTGATAATTGATCAAGGAGCACAGTTCGAATAACGACATTGGAGGTTGTGCATTCATTCATCCATCCTGGGTCAACTATGTACGATACGAGAAGTTGTGAAGATGAGAAGAAGATGGATCACGTTAGGACGTGTGGCTATGAAGAAGTTCACCAGATCTGGCAAAACAGAGCAATAACAAACAGTACAAAAACTGCCTTGTTAAAACACTTGTCTTTTCAGTCTTCTCATATGATTGCGAAACATGGACTTCAAGGTCCGAGATAAGCGGCATATTGATGCATTCAAACTTTGGTGCTGGCACAGAATGCTGTGCATAAAATGGACTGAAAAGAGAACTAACACCGTAAGTCCATTATTAAAGAACTGTACATCTCTAGGAGTCTTTCATCCATTGTAAACCAAAAGATCTTAGAATTCTTTGGATATATTGTAAGAAGAGATGCAGATAACTTCGGAAAATTAATCATGGAAGGAATATTGAGGAAGAGAGTAGGAGAGCAGCGAGCAGGTGGATGGACCAAGTTACGAAGATCACTGGTTTACCTCTTCAGCAGGCTTCAAGAAATGCTGGTAACTGTCTGGGATAGCGCCATTTAGTTCAAGGGGTCACAACGCTCGGCTATGAGTAAAAAGACTTGTGATGATATATGCTATTCGGTCAAGCAGTCTGGTGGGGACATGGACTGTGGGTTCAGACATACCTGGTTCAAAATGCAGAAGCAGGCCATACCACCTGCGTTGCCAGTGAACAATGTATATTTTCAAATGAGTGGCATTCTTCCCTGGACCCCTCAGTCAAACACATTGTTAATAGTCTACCAACACACCCCTACACTTACACAACCGAGCAGTGCTGAGGAAATTTATTAAATTTCAGTATCAATTACACCTACTACTGTAGGCTATAGGTCTTTTCCATACTATCTTCCTATGAATAACTAGGGTGCTAATATTTTCCTACAGAGGTCTCTATATTAGCCTACTTTTGATTTTTGCAAACAATGAAAGTAGACTTATTACATCTACATGGGCCAAAAGTTGTCAGTCTGTCTGTGTGTGAGTGTGTGTATATCTTCCCCCCTCCCCTATCAATTCAAACAGAACGAAACCGAATTGAGCGAAATTTGGTAAAGAGGTAGCACTAGCAAAGGACACCTCAGTGTCATGTTTTATATCGCCGCCATCTTGACGGAAATGTAATGTCGGCCACCCAATTGTTCAAAGTTTAAATCAAATTATCACTAACCTAATCATCTGATGTCTACCAAATTTTGCACCAACATACCTTCATGTGGGAAGCTTCTTTTGACCAAACTACAAGGTCGCCACCCAAATAGTTTGAAGATAGCGGCCGTGTATGTGTTCAAATCGATCCCCCCTATCATTCAAACACAATGAAACCAAACCGAACCACCTTAGCTACAGAGGTAGCACTAGCAAGGGACAACTCAGTGTCGTGTTATATATCGCTGCCATCATAACGAAAAAGAAATGGCGCCCACCCAAATGTTCGAAGCTTAAATTAAATTACGACTAACCTAATCATCCGATCTCTACCAAATTTTGGAATATACTTTAATGTGGGAAGCGTCTTTTGCCCAAACTACAAGGTCATCAGCCAAATAGTTTCAAGATGGCGGATGTATGAACTGCGCAAGTATTATAGCCTAACCGTAACTTACGATTCAACACGGCCCAGCCGAACCAAATCCGGTTATCGTACAGAGGGTGGTTTAAACTGTCCTCAAGGAAGTGACCGGTAGGAGATTTTCATTTCATTAGAATATTACACCGCAGTAGTGACCAACAGTTCAGGCTGACTGTGCTATATCGTGCTGGGCCGTGCCGTCCCTTTGGGTCAAAATGGATGCTATTTTTTGCTCGCTAGTCCATATTTCAGTAACTTCTTAAGTTTATATCCTTTTAGAAATGCACTGAACAAATTGGTTTATAAAAACAGCAGAAAACTCTAAAGAAATAGTTCATTTCAAGACAAAATATGTTATGCAGTTATACTAAACCAGTTGTGAACCTAGTGTAAGGGGGCAGATGACCTCATAGTTCTGCCCCTTAAAACCTCAATAACTAGCTAGCCTACCTAGTGGTAGTGTCCTAATCTCAAGAATCTGGAGGTTCGTGGATCAAATCCAAGCAGGTTGAAATTTGTTTACTTGTTTTATTTGTATTTATTGATTTATAACTAGTCACACATTATAATCTTAAGCATATATAGTGTATATTCGCAATCTAGAATATTATATATATACTTAAAACACCACATATTTGAACACTTGACTATGTTAAATTCTACCATATGTTAAGTTGTTAACACCAAAGAGAAAATGTAGTGGTATGATGATTATGTTGGCAACATGTTTGTAACTGATATGAGACAATGAAAAAAAAAACACAATAAAACTGCACACCCCAGGCGAAGATCGTGAAAAGAGCAAAAGCCTAAAACATGTGTAAGGATTTTATTGCAAAATTCATTGATACCTAAAACGGAAAGAACTAAAGCTAATACCTAAAATCTCATCAGGTTATGGGCCCAGTTTCTAGAAGTGGCTGGAAAAGAAGATATACTAAGAAGAAAAGTCCTGGAGCGTACAGGTTAGAAAGAACAAAGAACATGGCAGGATCCGATGATATTTCGAGCATTTCAAAGCTCAAGAATATAGAAACATTTCCTTTGTGGGAACTGGAAATAAGAACTCTGTTCGAAGCGAAAGAATTGTACGAAGTGGTGAATGGACAAGATGTGCTAGATTCAGACGGGGATGAAGATGATAACAAGAAATGGCATGCCAAGGATGCCAAGGAAAGACACTACATCCTTAGAACCGTGGACCAAAATGTCAAAATCCACATTTTGTCATGTGAAACTGCCAAATGATACTTTAAAAAGAATATACAAAAAAATACACCACACAACAGAAAAGTAAGCTTCTTGCAGAATTTTATAACTTTGCGTTTGATAAAACCAAAGACATCATGACCAATGTGAGCACTGTAAAAAACATAACCTTCCAGCTTAACCAGCTGAAAGAAGAAATCAGTGAAAGCAAATTAATCACAAGGACCATGACAGCCCTGCCTGATAACTACAAACATTTTAGTTTGGCTTGGGACTCAACACCCGAGGCAAGCCAGACCATTGAAAATCCAATATCAAGAATGTGCAGCGAGGAAGAAAAGTATAAACTGAGCACCAAAGGAGAAACAGCTGTAGCTTTTCAATCCTTCAAGAAGAAAAAGTGCAACAACTGTGGTGACATGGGACATTTTGCAAAACAATGTCGAAAATCTGGAAAGAAGACAGACAGTAATGCTGCTGGTTTTCCACCGTGTAATTTTTGTAAGAAAACTAATCATTCGTGGGAAAGGTGTTTCTTCAAGAAATATCAAGAAGGTAATACAGAAGAAAAACAAGCTGCAAATCAGGATGATGCCAAGAAGAAAAACAAGAGAGCATATTTGACAAACCTGCAGAAGCATTGCATGTGTATCAACCCAACAGCATACAAAGTGCTTCACTGTAGGCAGTGCCTGTAATGGACACATGTCTAATAAAGTAGAAGACATGAAAAATGTGCAAAAGACTGGTAAGATCTTATTATATAATACACTAAGGCTAAGGTGTATGTTTCACAAAACTCAAGCTCCTAAACCACAAGGAGTTAGAAGGTGTGGTTTGTACCAAAATCTTCCAAATCGTCTCAATATTACAATATTTATAAAGTACTTTTAAACAAATAACAAGATGATAGCACCTGCGAAAACTCTGTCACGTACAGCCCGCATAGCACTAGACCCAGGTGGGTAGTCTGTACACATGGGGCGTACACAACCCATTACGCGCGAGTTCTCGCACGGGTCCGCTAGTTAAAATAAATGTAGCTAAAGATGGTGAGTGCATGTACACCAAGTTGGAAGAAAGTGTGGAGTCAGAAGACATTATTTTACACAATGTCAGTTATGTGCCGGAACTGTCAAGAAGTCTAATGTCTGTGAGTTCTGTGACTGCAAAAGGGGCACTGGTGTTGTTCTCTGAGGTTGAAGATGGAGAAATAGTGATGAAGGGATTTAAAGATGAAGATTTATTTATTTATTTATTTCGAGTCATAAGCACAGCAAAAAGAAACATAGGAAACAAACCAAAGGTTGATAGAATTATTATTATTAATCTTGATTGGTCACATTGGACCACTTGAGTCGTTCCACAATCACTTCTTCTTTGAAGGTAGTACTGCTTGGTTCTTGCGCTCTTTCCAGTACTTTTTCATTCTTTCAGATCGGGATTTTCTCAACTCATCTGAAATCTCCATAGGCTTTCTATGTGTCATTTCTGCAGAAATTTTGTGAGTTTTAAGACTGGTGTTAATTTTATTTTTCTCCTCGGCATCTGTTATCTTGAGTCCAACTGCTTTGAGATCTTGTTGGATTTCTTGGATCCATTTTCCTCCAGTTTTCTTTCCTAGATTTCTCATCACCAGTTGGCGTACAATTCTGTTTTCTGGAAGCCGTAAGATGTGAAAAAAATATGAAATTATTTTCTTCTTCATTGTGCTGGTGATTGGATCAATCTCACGATAGACAGTTTCATTTGGGAGAATCCTCCAGACTCTCTCAACCTGATACTTTTTATTTATGCACGTTCTAATGAGTCTTCTTTCCGTTTTGAGGAGCTGATCAGTTCTTTGTTCATTTTTAATTTGGAACAGTGTTTCACAAGCATAAGTGGCTTCTGGGAGAGTTACAGTTTTATAATGTTGGATCTTAGTAGCTATTGATAGGCATTTTTTATTATATGTTGACCAGGTTAGAGATTGTGCCTTTTTCATTTTATTTGTTCTATTTATCCAAGTGACTTTTTCGTTTAAGTTATGTGTTAGAATTTCTCCAAGATACTTAAATTGAGGAACTAGGTTAATTTTATGATCATTTATATAGACTTCATTTATATCTAAGGGTTTCATAGGCATGATCTCAGTTTTTTCAAAGGATATCTGTAATCCTATCCCTTGAGCAATTTCTTGGAGACTAGTGATCTGAGTACAAACCTCTTCCTTGTCTAGTGCTAAAAGAGCCAAGTCATCTGCAAATCCTAAGCAGTTTATTTTTATTGATGGTTTTGTTCCAATTTTGATCTTATGAGGGTTTTCCTTTTGCCAAATCTTCATGATATAATCAAGAGCCACATTGAAAAGCAGAGGGGATAATCCATCATCTTGTCTGAGACCAGTTTTTACTGTGAAAACTGTTGATATTTCTCCCCTAAATTTAACTTTCAAATTTGTGTTTGTTAATCTTAATTGAATGATTTTTATCAATTTAGGATGGAGACCGTATGATCTGAGGATTTTTAGCAGTGTCAGTCTATGAATACTATCATAGGCTTTCTTGAAATCTATAAAAGAGATAAAGAGTTGCTTATTTCTGTTTTTGTAATATTCCATTATTAATTTCAGGCTAAGGATTTGGTCTGGACAACTTCTGTAAGGGCGAAATCCTCCTTGATATTCTCCAAGTTGTGGTTCCAGAATGTTTTCGATCCTGTTGTAAATTATGCGAGAGAAAATTTCATATGTGCAGTCCAGAAGGGTAATTCCTCTGTAGTTATCTGGGTTCGTTTTGTCTCCTTTCTTAAATAATGGATGGATTATTCCTATGGTCCAGTGTGCAGGAATTTCTTCAGTAATCCACATTTTAACTAGATGTTGATGAAGATTTATAATCGCAGGTTTACCAGCATTTTCCCAGATTTCAGCAAAGACTAAGTCTTCGCCACAAGTTTTATAATTTTTTTGTTCTTTAATTGCGAGTTCCACTTCATTAATGTTTGGAGGATTTACTAAATCAGGTGAAGTTAAAATAGGTGTATCAGTGTTTACTTGCAGGGTTTCCAGTGGATCATCACAATTTAATAGTTTCTCGAATGCTTCTGCAAGGATCTCTGTATTTTCTTGGTTAGAATGTGCTAACTTTCCTGTTTGATTTTTCAACATTAATGTTGGAGCTTCAAATTTTTTTAGATATTTACCAAATGTTTTGTAATAATCTCGAGATTGCTTTTTCTTGAAATCGTCTTCTATCTTTTCCAGTGTATTTTTAAAATGATTACGTTTCGTTTGATGATTTTATGGGTTAATTTTCTTTGTATAGTTAGTTCTAAATTTGATTCTTCTGACTTTAGAGCTTGATGTCTTTTCTCTATTGCTTGATCACAATCTACATTCCACTATTCATGTTTTTCCCTTGGATTTATTGGTGCTAATTCCTCTGCTATTGATTTTAATTTAGTGATTAATTCGTCCAATGTTTTAGTGTTGAGAGATTCTTCTCCTGTTCTTTCACAGTACTCTATATTTTTTATTAAGGTAGATGGATCAAATTTCCTCCTATTGTTATTATTAGGTTTTTTCTTGGCCATTGGAGTTAATTTTATTTTTATCTTTACCACATAGTGGTCTGATCCTGAGTCAACTCCCCTTAGAACCTTGACATTGTGAATTTCGCGATGGTGAAATTTATCCATGCAGACATGATCCAACTGCCATTCACCCTTTCTGAAGTCAGGATGTTTCCAAGTTTTCAATTTATGGGGCTGTCTTTTAAAACATGTTGATTTAGAGATTAATTTGTGGTTTCTACAAATTTCGACTAATCTTTGACCATTTTTATTGGTTCGTTTATGTGCTGTCCATTTTCCAATGATATCTCTATATCTTCTTTCTTGTCCAAGTTGCGCATTGAAATCACCAAGGAGAATTTTGATGTTTGATGAAGGGATGTTTATTAAAGTTTGATCCAAAAGATCCCAGAATTTTTGTACTTCTTCTCTGTCCTTAATGGTGTTGTTTTTTTTTGATTAGTAGGAGCATGTGCATTAATAATTGTGTATGTTTTATTTGCCGATTTCAAAGTTAGGGTCGTAAGTCTGGAGGATTGAGATTTAAATTCTGTTATCGAGTCAATGATTCTGAGATCTATTAAGAATCCGTTACCAAATTGTGGACAATTTTTTATACAATGTAACTCAAATCTTAAATGACAAACTAAACAATATCAGCCCAAAATTGAGCAACAGTAACAGCATTGTCTGAAGCATCAACAAGCTCTTGTGTGGAACATGATGTAGGACAACTAGGACAGTTAATTAAGTGTTTAGTTGTCTGTTCCTCCCCGCAGTCACACAAGGTGGAAGATTCCTTCAAAAAGCCCCATTTGAACAGGTTGTCCTTAGTTCGTCCGACGCCACTCCTGAGCCGATTTAAGAACTTCCACACTCTCCAGACTTGATTTCCACCAGGAGGAAGGTTCTCGGAAGGAGCTATCCAATCATTACACTCAGATCTTGCTGTCCACTGAGATAATCAGGCTGACCGGTGAGGGGAGTAGTAGTTCTCATGAAGCTCTTCCTAGATTTGAGCCTACTAAGTGGTGGCTGGTAACCATGTAACAGATGATCAGTGTTATGTTCTGATTTATGTCTCTCAAGTTTGGCTGCAACTTCACGCCTTGCAATGGATTTCGCTAGCCCACACTGTTGGGAGAGAAATGTAACTGTTTACCTTTGCCTAAGCTATGTTGTTTTAATGGGCGCCAAGACCTCAATGCAATGTTGAAATCTAAATTTGTATTTAACAACGTCTAGCTCTGGCAGAACACATTCAAGACTCTATTCACTCAGATCGTGGTATGATTTGATCATTAACCCAACAAACAATTGTATCAGGAGAAGGAATTGGTCTATATCTAATGCTACCTACTGAAAGCAAAGATTGCATTGTAAAAGAAATGAATTTATTATATAAAACAAGTATAGCAAAATTAATAATAATAATAAGTTTAAAATTTAAATTGGAGCGTTGTGATTTGAATATTACCGATAGAAAATTACGTGAAAACGGAGTCTGATAAATTGATTTTACTCTTATTTCCAAGCTATGAAGTTACTGAAATATGAAATATAAAACAAAGAAAATGAGAGATTGCGTATTTCTGCGTCATGTGCGCTTACCATTGGAAATTGCCAAAGCATCTCCCTCGTTCTTGATGATGCTGTGTGCTTCCCACAGTCTCCTGGACGTCGTCATCTCCGTCGAAATTTGATGATATCCTGGTAGATTATATAATTCTATGGTCCGTACCTCGGACCCAAACTCGCGTAAAACCGCACTGGTTACGTTTTACAAAAGTTTGTCGCTAACTCCACTGAACATCGGAGCGACACGCACTTGCGACCGTACACCGCAAGTTCTACACAGATAGTCGCTAACTCCACCGAACATCGGAGCCACTCGCACGCGCATCCATACTCGTCAAGTACTATACAGATTGTTCACGTTTCACGGCGCGTCGAACGATATATATATTCACCTGTCGGTTCCCCCACTCTTCAGTCCCAACTAGCTTACGTCGTCTCCCCTGATTGGCTGCACCCTACGCGCTAGATCCCCACTCCTTCCTCATTACACTCCGCGGGAGGGAGAAGTCGATTTCCGTTTCAACAATTCGCCTTTTCTAGACCTTGCGACCCAAGATTGCGTCATGCTCCTCGACAAGATTCAGCGTGTACTTGAAATCCCAGTGAGTCATCTATCTCAAATACCCTAACTGACAAAAACTCCGTAAAATTCCGTAATCAGATAATTTTCTATGATATCGTCGTTCGTAATAATTTGCTTGATAGCGTTTTCCAAGACATAGAAAACCTATCTGAATGCTAATAATTTTTATAAAATGCTCCGAAAATACCTTAATAATAATTACAATAAATTAATAATAATAATAAATTACCATGAAAAATTGTCTTGGCAGAACAATTTGCCGCGTAAATAAATATAGAATGGCTTCCTACTGACTTATGCCAGTTGCATAAAACCCCTCGAAAAACACGTTACATATTCGCCTCGGATCATCGGATGATTTACCGTGACGACGGTCCATTATCCGATTATCCCAGACACGTTAATAAACCCCATCCAAAATACATATTACATAAATGAAATCACCCTAAATTACAGATATATACACTCATAATTTTTCTTCACGCACTTTGCGTCAAAGTTTGTTGTCACTATGGATTGCACTTTGCAACCAGTCCAATGTTTTACATATAAATTAGTGTTCCATGGATATTTCCGCCTCTCAAATTTCTCTATGTTGGAGAAATAGACATAATTAATGTGTGAGCACTATGTATTTATGATGTCATATCACACGCATTGAAGGTGTTCTGATATATTTATATCACCATAGAACTTCCTAATTTCACTGGAGGTCCCCTCCTTATGGTGACATTTAATTCCACTTATCACTGAGCACACGATCACACTATTGTGGCAGCGCCTCGTGACCATAATACTTAATCTCTCTTTAAAGTAGATTAAATTAATATTGACTTCTGAAAAAAAAAACAGTAAATGCGCATTACATATAACACCAAATATTTCTGTGCCGTAATCGCCCTGTCTTGTTAAGTTCCCGTTAACCATATTCTACTTAATACTAGTTCTCAACACAGACCATTTCTCCTCACACAAATAATACCATTGTACAAATTATCTTAAATTACACACTTACAAATCTTACATGGCGAGGCCGTAAACAGAAATCACGTGTGCTGATATGTATGAGTTTCATGAAGGACTGTCTCGCATTCTGATGGCCCATCTTTTATCTCGTGGACGCCTTAAGCTAACAAGCCCTATACAAGCGCTCCCCCATCTCTTGGAGATAAATGGGAACCCATCAGCGCTGCCAAAATGGCCTTGGTGCATCGAGACAATTTAGTGCTCAACAGCATCCGACAATCCCGTCATATTTCCCTGTACCTTAAAAACTCTCATTTACTTACATACTACCCCCCTGTGTGACTTCCGATACGCCTGCCTTAAGACCAGATCCTCCACGCACCAGATACCACACTTACTCATTTGATAGGCTGGCTCGCCAGCTAAACACACTCACTTTATGACACATATTTTCGTAGATTATGTATATTATACGTCCCGTATAATCTGTTTCCCTTACTATCCTCCAGCACATATGCTGTTTTTCCAATACGTTTGGAAACTATAAATGTTTCTGCGTCACCTGCTTCCAACCTTGCCAGTGGCTCCCTTTAAATGAACGTCATCACGTTGCTCCACTTAGCATATTTCTCAGTGTCTGTAACGATGCCCTGTTGCTACTGTCCACACATGCACATATTAAAATACCATCCTCTGCTTTAACCACAGGATAATCCCTACATAAATTAGTGTCCCTCGATAGCATGTCTGCAAGAATGTTATCTTTACCTTTAATATATTTTACTGTGAATTCGTATTCCTGCAGAGCAAGAATCCACCTACTAACTCTGTTAGAACTGAGTTTACAAGTCCTCATATACAGTAATGCATGGTGATCTGTGTGGATCTCAAATTTCCCCCCTACTAAATACATTCTAAATTTCCCTAAACTGAAAACAATACCTAAAAGCTCTAACTCAGTAATCGTGTATCTTTTCTCTGCTGCAGTCAGTCCTCGCGAGGCTAAAGATACAATGCACAGATTACCCTCATCATCTTTCTGACATAATACTCCAGCAATGCCTATATGTGAAGCATCTGTCATAACCACATATTCCTTATCTTTTAACGGATATTTCAGCACTACAGCTTTCTCAAAACCTTCCTTCAGCGCTCTAAAAGCCTGATCATGCTTGGACTCCCATCTCCACCGAGTCCCACTTTTAAGCAATTCCCTGAATGGTTCTACCAACCCTGAGTATTTAAGAACGAACCTCCTGAAAAAGTTGCAAATTCCCAGGTAAGTTTTTAACTGTTTAACATTCTGTGGCACCTCTGCGTTAAGTATCTTATTAACCCTACTTTCTTCTGGTGTTACACCTCTACTCGACACTCTATGACCTAAAAATGTCACTTCTAACTGACAGAATGACGACTTAGACAGCTTCAAAGTGAACCCTGCCTGATCTAACTTCTGAAAAACTATATTTAAATGATGTAGATGCTCCTCAAAACTGCGTGAACTAATTACCATATCATCTATGTAAATGGTTACAAACTCTCCTGTGTCATCCCCTAATGCGATGTTTAAAGCCCTAATTAAAGCAGCTGAACTACTCTTTAACCCATAAGGTGTTCTACAAAATTGATAAAGATTATATTTATGACTAAAAGCTGTAAATGGTCTATCTTCGTACATAAGTGGCACTTGCCAAAAACTGGAACTCAAATCTACACAAGTGAAATACTTCTTCCCCTCAAATGTTTGCATTAATTCCTCTATTGACATAGATTTCAGCTGATCTGAACTAATTCTACTGTTAACCAAACGAGCGTCTAAACAAATACGAACAGTGCCGTCGGTCTTGGGTACCGTGATCAAAGAATTAACATATGGACTGTTCGAGTGCTCAATAATCCCATCTTCAAGCATCTGATTAATTTGTGCCTCAACTGCACTCTGATAAGCGAAAGGTACAGGATATCTATGTCCTGTGAATACTGACCTATCAATAACGTTCAATGAATGTGTATAGCAATTGGTCATACCAATGCGATCCTCAAAAACTCTCCTATTACACCATAACACATCATAGAGCCGAACACACTGTTCATCCTCTATATTTCCCTGAAATGCAGCCTCACGTAACGAGTCCTCTAGACTTCCGTTCGTAATCACACTGCCCACAAAACATGGAGAACCCCGCTCTACGGCTGGCGATATCTCATTTAAAGTACAAATCACACCTACAACACTACTTCTCTGAATTTGGTCATTGAACGCTACTTCTACTTCAGAATCTCCCCATTTAAATTTCAAACTCCCTACATCATAACATAAGTTACCAGACACTCTACTTAGCCACTCTGAACCCAAGATAACACTGAATACTAAATTTGGAATTACAAGACAAATCTGCTTCTCTACATGATTATTAATTTTAATGTCTACTAAAACTTGCTTAGAAATTACTTTAGACCTCTTCCCAACAGCTGTGATAACAAAAGTGCTTTTAATTGGCATCTCCTCAAAATTTACTCCAGTTCCTTTCATTTTATCATAAAATGCACTACTTATGCAACTCTTCATACAACCACTATCAATTAAAACATCTGTGTACGCCTCGGACACGTTAAATTTAACTATGGGGCTCTTACTAACCACTTCCTGAATAATACCTTCATCATTTAGTTCATGTAATAATTCATTTCTTACATTTAGGTCATAGGGTTCCTGTATAATTGTATGGACAGGGCATGCTACAGACTGAGATTCTGACCTTACTTCGCAGCCTGGTTCGCGTTTAAAGAACCGCTACAGCTGGCCGTAGTACTACTAACTACTGAACTAGTCTGGTTGTTCTGGGCTGTGTTGTCATTGTTTGGCTGTATATTACTACCACTAGGCTGTCCTCTTCCTTGACCCCTATTCTGGTTGTAATTATTGTCATTATAATTTCTCCCTTGATTTCCCCTGAAATCATTGTTTCTCCCTTGATTTCCCCTGTAATCATTGTTCCTCCCTTGATACTGATTACCATAGCCATTTCCTCTGTTCTGATTTAGCTGATGATTATTATTATTTCTATTTTGAGCGTTGGCCCCTTCGCCACCGTTCCCTTGAACTTCCTGATGCCTGGCTTCATTAGGTCTATTATTATTATTACCCTGGTTCCGATTGAAATTGTCCTCATAACCCCCTCTCCCTAGTGCATCAAATGTGCTTAACAAATTTTCTACTTGTGATATAGTCTTTACATTCTGGATACAAGCAGCCTCCTTGATCCTATAGGGAAAGTGCCTAAGTAGCAACCTTACCACATCACTTTCCTCCTTCAAGCCATCCAGATATTTACACACTAATACCTGCCCTAAAAAGTATTCGGTCATGGTGGAGCTTCCTTTAGGGTTATATTTACCACACACTACTCCCTCACGATGCTGCGACTGAATAACCTCATTCCAGAACTTTTCACAGAATTTCATTTTAAAATCATTTTCATATCAGTAAACTTGTCTCTGTAGACAGCAAACCAATTCCTCGTTTCCCCCACAAACACTTGTTCTAAAATTTCAACTACCTGGCACCACTCAATACTACCATTTTCCAACCTCTCCCCGAATTTATTTTCTATAGTGTTCATGAACTCCATTGGGCACCCCTGTCGATTGCTGAACTTACCCAGTTCTACCTCCCTGTGTGTGCTATTCACCAAAACTGGCCTATTCTGACTATTTTCTTGCCTGATCCTAGCTTTTAATTTTAATTCTAATTCTGCGATTTTCTCCTCAGCCTTCCTCTCAATACTGTTTACTGTTAATTTAATGTTTCCTTCTGATTCTTCTACTTTATCATATAGCTTTGCTTGTTTCTCCTCAATCTTGCTAATGCTTTCCCTATTACTCTCTCTTAAATCATTTACTTCTGCAACTACTTGTGAGTGGACTTTCTCAATTCTACCCCCCAGCTGTTCCTTAACCTCTTTAGTAGCTACCTGAATTTTGTCAATTTCTCCCCCCAATTGCTTTTTGACCTGCTGTGTTTCCAGTTGCACTAGTTCTTTTAAATTTTCAGCCTGTGTACTGATTCTAATTTCCAACTCCTCCTGTACTTTTCCTAATTTTCTGTCTACATCTGCAATAATCTCTTTAGCCTTTTCTTCCATCACCCCCCTGATCTCACCTCTAATCAGTTCGAATTTGTCACTCATTTCCCTACTGTTTTGTTCTAATTTAGCATTTAAAGTTTCAGTACTCTCTCTATTTTCCTTACTGTTTTGTTCTAATCTGGCGTTTAAAGTTTCATTACTCTCTCTATTTTCCCTACTGTTTTGTTCTAATTTTGCATTATTCTGTTCTAATTTTGCATTATTTTGTTCTAATTTTGCATTTAAAGCTTCTGTACTTTCTTTATTTTCCCTACTGTTTTGTTCTAATTTTGCATTATTCTGTTCTAATTTTGCATTTAAAGCATCTGTACTTTCTTTATTTTCCCTACTGTTTTGTTCTAATTTTGCATTATTCTGTTCTAATTTTGCATTTAAAGCATCACTACTAACTTTGTTCTGATACATGAACTCGAGAAGTAAAGTTTTTAATTCTGGTTGGCCGCCTACACTCCCTGTTTCAGTATCGGGATTTACCTCCGCTACCCCGGTACTACCATCACTCGACATACTGCTCGTATCATCATTCTCCAGTTGATGACCACTACGTAACCTCATCTGTCTTTCTTTCTCATCCCCCATAATGATATACACTGATAAAGACAAATAACCCCCAAAATACAGGCACAGAAATATATACCCTTCTCCTTCCACAAATGTTATTAGGTTTTCAGCCCCAAGTTGTCGGCGACAAATGTAATGGATTTCGCTAGCCCACACTGTTGGGAGAGAAATGTAACTGTTTACCTTTGCCTAAGCTATGTTGTTTTAATGGGCGCCAAGACCTCAATGCAATGTTGAAATCTAAATTTGTATTTAACAACGTCGAGCTCTGGCAGAACACATTCAAGACTCTATTCACTCAGATCGTGGTATGATTTGATCATTAACCCAACAAACAATTGTATCAGGAGAAGGAATTGGTCTATATCTAATGCTACCTACTGAAAGCAAAGATTGCAATGTAAAAGAAATGAATTTATTATATAAAACAAGTATAGCAAAATTAATAATAATAATAAGTTTAAAATTTAAATTGGAGCGTTGTGATTTGAATATTACCGATAGAAAATTACGTGAAAACGGAGTCTGATAAATTGATTTTACTCTTATTTCCAAGCTATGAAGTTACTGAAATATGAAATATAAAACAAAGAAAATGAGAGATTGCGTATTTCTGCGTCATGTGCGCTTACCATTGGAAATTGCCAAAGCATCTCCCTCGTTCTTGATGATGCTGTGTGCTTCCCACAGTCTCCTGGACGTCGTCATCTCCGTCGAAATTTGATGATATCCTGGTAGATTATATAATTCTATGGTCCGTACCTCGGACCCAAACTCGCGTAAAACCGCACTGGTTACGTTTTACAAAAGTTTGTCGCTAACTCCACTGAACATCGGAGCGACACGCACTTGCGACCGTACACCGCAAGTTCTACACAGATAGTCGCTAACTCCACCGAACATCGGAGCCACTCGCACGCGCATCCATACTCGTCAAGTACTATACAGATTGTTCACGTTTCACGGCGCGTCGAACGATATATATATTCACCTGTCGGTTCCCCCACTCTTCAGTCCCAACTAGCTTACGTCGTCTCCCCTGATTGGCTGCACCCTACGCGCTAGATCCCCACTCCTTCCTCATTACACTCCGCGGGAGGGAGAAGTCGATTTCCGTTTCAACAATTCGCCTTTTCTAGACCTTGCGACCCAAGATTGCGTCATGCTCCTCGACAAGATTCAGCGTGTACTTGAAATCCCAGTGAGTCATCTATCTCAAATACCCTAACTGACAAAAACTCCGTAAAATTCCGTAATCAGATAATTTTCTATGATATCGTCGTTCGTAATAATTTGCTTGATAGCGTTTTCTAAGACATAGAAAACCTATCTGAATGCTAATAATTTTTATAAAATGCTCCGAAAATACCTTAATAATAATTACAATAAATTAATAATAATAATAAATTACCATGAAAAATTGTCTTGGCAGAACAATTTGCCGCGTAAATAAATATAGAATGGCTTCCTACTGACGTATGCCAGTTGCATAAAACCCCTCGAAAAACACGTTACAGCCTTACATCTGGCGGAGCAATTCCCGCTAGCTTGTGGAGTTTATCAATAGGTGTAGCTTTGAGACATCCCGTTACAATCCTGCAGGTTTCATTTAGAGTCACATCAACTTGCTTTGCATGAGATGATTTGTGCCATACAGGGCATGCATATTCAGCTGCAGAATAACACAAAGCCAAGGCTGATGTTCTTAGTAAATTGGGATCTGCACCCCATATACTGCCAGTAAGCTTCCGCAAGATGTTGTTACGAGCAGCAACTTTCTGCTTGGTGTTAGTGCAGTGTGTACTGTAGGTCAACGTTCGATCTAAGGTAACACCCAGATATTTGGGGTAGAAACAATGTTCAAGCTCTTTATCTTCCCATAACACTGTAAGCTTTCTATAGGCTTCTCGATTGTGCAGGTGGAAAGCACAAATTTGAGTTTTAGCAGGGTTCGGTCTCAAATTATTGACTCTATAGTACTCAGAGAGGTCCTTCAGAGCAACAGTCAACTGGTTTTCTACTGCCTCAAAATCTCTGGCCTGTGTGATTAAAGCAAGATCATCTGCATAGATGAAGCTCTTTGTAAGAGAAGGTTGAGGCTGATCATTTGTAAATATGTTGAACAATATGGGGGAAAGGACACTACCCTGAGGCAAGCCATTCCTTTGACTTCTCCATCTACTCTTTCTACCTTGGAACTCCACATAGAATCGCCGATTTTCTAAAAGCGTCTGCAAAGTTCTGGTGAAATTAATGTCTCTGGTGATGTAGTAGACTTTGTGCAGTAGTTGTTGATGCTGAATGGTATCATATGCTGCTGTGAGATCCACGAAGACAGACCCAGAAATGTATCCCTTTTCATATCCCTCTTCAATATGTTCTGTCAAATTAAGAACTTGTGATGTACAATTCTTTCCAGGTCGGAAACCGGCTTGTTGAGGTACGAGATGATGTTCAACAATGGGAGTAAGTCTATTTAGCAACATCCTTTCATAGATTTTATACAAATGGCAAAGAAGCGAAATGGGTCGATAGTTCTTTGGATCAGCTGCATCCTTTCCAGGCTTGAGTAAGGCAATAACTTTGGTTTTCCTCCAGATGGCAGGGATCTGTTTCTGCTTCAGGCAATAATTATAGAATTGCAGAAGCCATTTCTCCGTGATGGGACCAAAATGTTTAATTTGCTCAATCATTAGGTCATCTAGACCAGGCGCTTTACCATTTTTGCAATTCTTAACTGCTGTTCTAAGTTCATGAAGGCTGAAATCATTTGATAGGTGGTTGCTTTCACAGTCAGGATCTCTTTTGAGTTTGTTCTATCTTTAGAAAAATTGGCCCTTCCATTCTGAACAAGCTGAAGAGCAATTTGATCTGGTGTAATATTAGCATGACCATGATTGTGGGTGGGGTCGTTGTTCAAGCGTCGCAGCAACTGCCAGGCTTTCTGACTGCTTTTAGACATATCAAGGTTCTCAAGTAACTCTATCCATCATTCTTTTTTGGATTTGGCTAAGGCTGTGGACAAATTTTGGCCAGCGCTTATGGTTTGCATGCTGTAAGGATTATCGTTGAAGAGCCGGATATAGTTATGTAGATACTTCCGGGATTCTTCTGTCAAGCCAGGTATATAGCTTACTCGACAACCTCTGGGAGTAGAGAGTCTTGAAGATGTTTTCACGGCTTCCACAAACTTGTCATAGTTGGAGACTGAGGGTGTTATGCGTAGAATTTCTGAATCAAGAAGATCAGCAAACTTTTGCCAATCTGATTTCTTGAAATTATATCTCCTTCGGAATGGTGTGAATCTAGGACTAATAGCTGCAAACACTTGGCAGCCTATGGGGCGGTGTTGAGTATTTGGTATCGGACTTAAAACAGTTTTTCTGCATTGGTGAGCTATGTTCACGCTTACAAAAATTAAGTCGGGATTGTACCCACGTTTCCAAAGCCCACTGTTGAAAGGTGGTGGAAGTTTATTATCGTGGACAGGATTAAGTTGGTTGCTATCAGCCCAAGTCAAAACTGCTTCACCATTACTGTCGTCCTCAACATAACCCCAAACGCTACTGTGGCTATTGAAATCTCCAACAATAAAGTGAACTTGTTGATTGTTGTAGTTGTCTGGAGGTGAAAAATGGAAGTCTGCTCCTGGAGGTTTGTAGAATGACGATACAATACAACCATTCAGTTCCACAGACAGTAATTCAATATCATTGACTTCTGTATGTGGGGTAGAGAGGACAGCTATGTCATTCCGAACAAAGATAGCACTACCATACTGTCTATGGGGTCGCTCAACTGCCAGTTTCATCCCAAGAATTTTTGGTCTTCTCAAGGTGTCATCTCGATGAGTTTCTTGTATACATAAAACATCACACCTAGGTTCATTGACAATATGTTGTAGGAGTTCTTCTTTGGCAACAGACAAGCCTTCTACGTTGACCGATACGATCACAAGATGTGGTCTTGATAAAGACCGTAGGTTTCCAATCATTATGAAACTTTCAATGCAATGCTTTTGGAGTGCTGACGTTCAGTTCAGTACTAGAGAACAGACCATGTACCTATGCAAGGGCACCACGTACAGGAATCAGCTTCACCCCCAAGATGAAGATGATATGTATGTTGTTGATATAGGAAACCAAAACAAAGAAGAACAGAATACAAATGAAGAATTGATAGCGTTAATGTCAAGACAGTCAGATCAGCATATACAGTGGCACAGGAAACTGGGTCACATTGGTTATACTAGATTGAAGAAAGTACCCCAACTGTGTGACGGTGTTCCAGAAATAATTGCCACAACAGCAGAAGACAACAGCTGTGATGTTTATTGCCAAGTAAAACAGGTGAGAATCCCATTTAATACCACAAGAACAAAAGCAACTAAACCTTTACAAATCATCCATACAGATGTGTGTGGAAAAGTGGCTCCACCAACATATGAAAAATGAAAATGAATTATATTCTGACATGCACTGATGATTTCACCCATTTTGTCAAGGTGTATCCTATGATTTACAAAAATGAAGCAGAAATGTATCTAAAAGAATTTATTCTAGAAGCCGAAGCCTTTCATAACCTCAAGGCATCTAAGGTGAGATGTGACAATGGTGGTGAGTTTTGCAGTAATGAGATCAAAACATGGTGCAAGAATAAGGGAATATGTTGTTCGAGTCTTCAGTCTTTTGACTGGTTTGATGCAGCCCTCCATGCCTCCCTGTCCTGAGCTAATCGTTTCATCTCTACATAGCTACCACACCCTACATCCGAGGCAATTTGTTTAACATATTCTAACCTTGGTCTACCCCTACAGTTCTTGTCCTCGACACTTCCTTCCATAACTAAGCTTGCTATTCCTGGGTGTCTTACAATGTGTCCTACCAACCTATCTCTTCTCTTCATTAGCAGTTGCCAGAAACATCTCTCCTCTCCCACTCGTCTTAATACCTCTTTGTTTGTAACCCTATCTACCCATCTGATCATCATTCTCCTGTAACACCACATTTCAAATGCTTCAATTCTCCTCTTTTATGCTGCACCAGTAGTCCAAGTTTCACTTCCATAGAGCGCCACGCTCCAGACAAAGGCTTTCAAAAATGACTTCCTAATACCTAAATCTATATTCGATGTCAGCAGATTACTTTTTTGTAGAAATGCTTTCTTTGCCTGAGCCAACCTACTTTTTATATCCTCTTTGCTTCGTCATCACTGGTTATTCTGCTTCCTAAGTAACAGAAGTCTCCTACTTCCTTCAGCTTTTCACCTGCCAATTTGATCTCCATAGAGGTTTCTGATTTATTTCGGCTGCATTCCAGTATTTTCGTTTTACATTTATTAATTTTCATCATGAATTCTTTCCGTAAGACGGAGTCCATACCATTCAAAAACTCATTCAAATCCTCAGGCTTGTCGGCCAAGATGACGATATCATCAGCAAATCTCAGAGTTGAAATTATTTCTCCTTGAATCTTCACTCCCACTTTAAATTTTTCTCTAACTTCCTTCATTGCTTGTTCAATGTAAAGATTGAAAAGTATGGGTGATAAGTTGCAGCCTTGCCTTACACCTTTCTGAATACCAGCTTCTCTCTCATGTCCTTCAACTCGAATAACTGCTGTCTGGTTTCTGTATAGATTGTATATCACCCTCCTATCCCTGTACTTTATTCCAATCGATTTCAAAATGTCAAACAATTTAGTCCAATCAACGTTATCAAAAGCCTTTTCTAAGTCTAAAAAAGCCATGAACGTTCTCTTATCTTTCCTTATTCTACCTTCCAAAATCAGCCTAAGACTTAGTACAGCTTCCCTTGTTCCTACATTTCTCCTGAAACCAAACTGGTCTTCACCCAACTCCGTTTCTATCTGGCTTTCAATCCTCTTGTAAATTATTCTAGACAGGATCTTTGAAGCATGAGTAATCAAGCTGATTGTACGGTAATCTTCACATCTGTCAGCTCCCACATTCTTTGGTATAGGGATGATTACATTCTTCTTGAAATCAGGGGGTACCTCACCTGTCTCATAAATCCTACACACCAAGTGAAATAACCTGATCAGACCTTCATCTCCTATGCAGCGTAGCAACTCAATCGGTATATCATCTATGCCTGGTGCTTTGTTCCTGCTTAAGTCTTCCAAAGCTCTATCAAATTCTGATCTCAATATTAAATCTCCTTTCGCATCCTCATCAATTTCCTCCTCCCTTTCCATTACATGATTCTCAATCTCCTTTCCCTTATACAAACTCTCTATGTAAGCTTTCCATCTCTCAACCTTTTCTTCCCTATCTGTTAGAGGCTTTCCATTTGTGTCCTTAATATTACAGCACTTAGTCTTCTTTTCCCCAAAAGTATTCTTAATCCTTCGATAAGCTGTGTCTACTTTTCCTAATTTCAGGCAAATTTCTATACCTGCACATTTCTCTTTCAACCATTCTTCTTTCGCTTCCTTGCACTTCTTGTTAACCTCATTTCTCAGACATCTGTATTCTGCTTTCCCCTTTTCATCTCTTACATTCTTGTGTTTCCGCCTTTTAACCTTCAATTCTAGTATATCCTGAGTGATCCACGGTTTTCTACCTATTCTTTCTTTCCTACCAATGTTTTCTTCTGCGGATTTTGTTATTTCATTCTTCAAAAGTGTCCATTCGTCTGCAATTGAAGTTTGTTTAGGGTTTTTAATTAGTCCTTCCTTTATACTCTTCTTGAATCTTTCGTTTACATCCTTCTCTTTCAGTCTGTCTATTGCCCACCTTTTTGGCTTTTTACTTTTCTTCAGTTTCTTCAACTTTAATCTGCATTTCATAACAACCAGATTGTGGTCAGAGTTTATGTCAGCACCAGGATATGTTTTACAATCCAAAATCTGGTTTCGAAACCTCTGCTTGACCATAATGAAGTCGATTTGCTAACGCCCTGCATCTCCTGGTCTCATCCATGTGTATATTCTTCTATTGTGGTTATTGAATAAGGTGTTAGCTATGACCAACTCATGCTCGGTGCAGAATTCTACCTGCCTGCTTCCTCGATCATTCCTTTCACCTAATCCGAAATCTCCTACTATCTTCCCTTCTCTCCCTTTTCCTACCACAGCATTCCTATCTCCCGTTACTATAACATTTTCATCACCCTTGATATACCTCAGAATTTCGTCTATTTCTTCGTAGACCTTTTCAACATCCTCATCATCAGCTTGACTGGTAGGCATATAGACTTGTACCACTGTGGTGCAGGTAGGTTTAGTATTGATTTTTGCTACAATAATCCATTCACTATATTGCTCATAATAATCCACCTGCTGTCCAAGTTTCCTACTCAATATGAGACCAACCCCTGCTGTAGCATTTTGCTTAGGCTGGGATGACAAGTGAAACGGTATTTACTTTGCTCCACGTTGAGCGTACAAATGTGGCAGTTTGGCTAGCCCACACAGTTGGGTGATAAATGTAACTGTTGACCTTTGCCTAAGCTATGTTGTTTTAATCGGCGCCAAGACCTCAATGCAATGCTGAAATCTAAATTTGTATTTAACAACGTCTAGCTCTGGGAGAACACCTTCAAGAATCTATTCACTCAGATCGTGGTATGATTTGATCATTAACCCAACAAACAATTGTATCAGGAGAAGGAATTGGTCTATATCTAATGCTACCTACTGAAAGCAAAGATTGCATTGTAAAAGAAATGAATTTATTATATAAAACAAGTATAGCAAAATTAATAATAATAATAAGTTTAAAATTTAAATTGGAGCGTTGCGATTTTAATATTACCGATAGAAAATTACGTGAAAACGGAGTCTGATAAATTGATTTTACTCTTATTTCCAAGCTATGAAGTTACTGAAATATGAAATATAAAACAAAGAAAATGAGAGATTGCGTATTTCTGCGTCATTTGCGCTTACCACTGGAAATTGCCAAAGCATTTCCCTCGTACTTGATGATGCTGTGGGCTTCCCACAGTCTCCTGGATGTCGTCATCTTCGTCGATGTTTGATGATATACTGGTAGATTAGATAATTCTATCGTCCGTACATCGGACCCAAACACTCGTATAACCACACTGGTTAAGTTTTACCAAAGTTAGTCTTCCACTCCACGGAACATCGGAGCGATTCCCGCGTACAACCGTACTCGTTAAATTCTATACAGACAGTTACTAACTCCACTGAACATCGGAGCGACTCGCACGCGCACCCATACTCCTCAAGTATTTCACAGATTGTTCTCGTTCGACGGCGCGTCGAACGATATATGCACCTGTCGGCTCCCCCACTCTTCAGCCGGCTTCAGCTTGCGTGGTCCTCTGCGGATTGGCTGACCCACCACGCGATCTTCCCCTTCTCTGGGTCATTACACTCGGCGGCAGGGTTCCGTTTCAACAATTCGCCTTTCCTTGACGATGCGACCCAAGATTGCGTCATGCTTCTCGACAAGATTAAGCGTGTACTTGAAATCCCAGTGAGTCACGTCTCTCGATATACCCTAACTGACGAAAACTCCGTAAAATTCCGTAATCAGATAATTTTCTATGATATCGTCGTTCGTAATAATTTGCTGGATAGCGTTTTCTAAGACATAGAAAACCTATCTGAATGCTAATAATTTTTATAAAATGCTCCGAAAATACCTTGATAATAATTAGAATAAATTAATAATAATAATAAATTAACATGAAAATTTATCTTGGCTGAACAATTTGCCGCGTAAATAAATATAGAATGGCTTCCTACTGACTTATGCCAGTTGCATAAAAACCCCTCGAAAAACACGTTACATATTCGCCTCGGATCATCGGATGATTTACCGTGACGACGGTCCATTATCCGATTATCCCAGACACGTTAATAAACCCCATCCAAAATACATATTACATAAATGAAATCACCCTAAATCACAGATATATATACACTCATAATTTTTCTTCACGCACTTTGCGTTAAAGTTTGTTGTCACAATGGATTGCACTTTGCAACCAGTCCAATGTTTTACATATAGAATAGTGTTCCACGGATATTTCCGCCTCTCAAATTTCTCTATGTTGGAGAAATAGACATAATTAATGTGTGAGCACTATGTATTTATGATGTCATATCACACGCATTGAAGGTGTTCTGATATATTTATATCACCATAGAACTCCCTAATTTCACTGGAGGTCCCCTCCTTATGGTGACATTTAATTCTACTTATCACTGAGCACACGATTGTGGCAGCGCCTCGTGACCATAATACTTAATCTCTCTTTGAAGTAGATTAAATTAATATTGACTTCTGAAAAAAAAAACAGTAAATGCGCATTACATATAACACCAAATATTTCTGTGCCGTAATCGCCCTGTCTTCTTAAGTTCCCGTAGACCATATTCTACTTAATACTAGTTCTCAACACAGACCATTTCTCCTCACACAAATAATACCTTTGTACAAATTACCTTAAATTACACACTTACAAATCTTACATGGCGAGGCCGTAAACAGAAATCACGTGTGCTGATATGTATGAGTTTCATGAAGGACTGTCTCGCATTCTGATGGCCCATCTTTTGCCTCGTGGACGCCTTAAGCAAAAATACCCTGTTCAAGCGCTCACCCATCTCTTGGAGGCAAATGGGAATTCACCAGCGCTACCAAATTCTGGCCTTGGTGTATCGAGACATTTTAGTGCTCAAGAGCATCCGACAATCCCGTCATATTTCCCTGTACCTTAAAAACTCTCATTTACTTACATACTACCCCCCTGTGTGACTTCTGATACGCCTGCCTGGAAGACCATCTCCTCCCACGCACCAAATACCACACTTACTCATTTGATAGGCTGGCTCGCCAGCTAAACACACTCACTTTATGACACATATTTTCGTAGACTATGTATATTATACGTTCCGTATAATCTGTTTCCCTCATTATTCTCCAGCACATATGCTGTTTTTCCAATACGTTTGGAAACTATAAATGTTTCTGCGTCACCTGCTTCCCACCTTGCAAGTGGCTCCCTTTAAATGAACGTCATCACGTTGCTCCACTAGCATATTTCTGAGTGTCTGTAACGATGCCCTGTTGCTACTGTCCACACATGCACATATTAAAATACCGTCCTCTGCTTTAACCACAGGATAATCCCTACATAAATTAGTGTCCCTCGATAGCATGTCTGCAAGAATGTTATCTTTACCTTTAATATATTTTACTGTGAATTCGTATTCCTGCAGAGCAAGAATCCACCTACTAACTCTGTTAGAACTGAGTTTACAAGTCCTCATATACAGTAATGCATGGTGATCTGTGTGGATCTCAAATTTCCCCCCTACTAAATACATTCTAAATTTCCCTAAACTGAAAACAATACCTAAAAGCTCTAACTCAGTAATCGTGTATCTTTTCTCTGCTGCAGTCAGTCCTCGCGAGGCTAAAGATACAATGCACAGATTACCCTCATCATCTTTCTGACATAATACTCCAGCAATGCCTATATGTGAAGCATCTGTCATAACCACATATTCCTTATCTTTTAACGGATATTTCAGCACTACAGCCTTCTCAAAACCTTCCTTCAGCGCTTTAAAAGCCTGATCATGCTTGGACTCCCATCTCCACCGAGTCCCACTTTTAAGCAATTCCCTGAATGGTTCTACCAACCCTGAGTATTTAAGAACGAACCTCCTGAAAAAGTTGCAAATTCCCAGGTAAGTTTTTAACTGTTTAACATTCTGTGGCACCTCTGCGTTAAGTATCTTATTAACCCTACTTTCTTCTGGTGTTACACCTCTACTCGACACTCTATGACCTAAAAATGTCACTTCTGACTGACAGAATGACGACTTAGACAGCTTCAAAGTGAACCCTGCCTGATCTAACTTCTGAAAAACTATATCTAAATGACGTAGATGCTCCTCAAAACTGTGTGAACTAATTACCATATCATCAATGTAAATGGTTACAAACTCTCCTGTGTCATCCCCTAATGCGATGTTTAAAGCCCTAATTAAAGCTGCTGAACTACTCTTTAACCCATAAGGTGTTCTACAAAATTGATAAAGGTTATATTTATGACTAAAAGCTGTAAATGGTCTATCTTCGTACATAAGTGGCACTTGCCAAAAACTGGAACTCAAATCTACACAAGTGAAATACTTCTTCCCCTCAAATGTTTGCATTAATTCTTCTATTGACATAGATTTCAGCTGATCTGAACTAATTCTACTGTTAACCAAACGAGCGTCTAAACAAATACGAACAGTGCCGTCGGTCTTGGGTACCGTTATCAAAGAATTAACATACGGACTGTTAGAGTGCTCAATAATCCCATCTTCAAGCATCTGATTAATTTGTGCCTCAACTGCACTCTGATAAGCGAAAGGTACAGGATATCTATGTCCTGTGAATACTGACCTATCAATAACGTTCAATGAATGGGTATAGCAATTGGCCATACCAATGCGATCCTCAAAAACTCTCCTATTACACCATAACACATCATAGAGCTGAACACACTGTTCATCCTCTATATTTCCCTGAAATGCAGCCTCACGTAACGAGTCCTCTAGACTTCCGTTCGTAATCACACTGCCCACAAAACATGGAGAACCCCGCTCTACGGCTGGCGATATCTCATTTAAAGTACAAATCACACCTACAATACTACTCCTCTGAATATGGTCATTGAACGCTACTTCTACTTCAGAATCTCCCCATTTAAATTTCAAACTCCCTACATCATAACATAAGTTACCAGACACTCTACTTAGCCACTCTGAACCCAAGATAACACTGAATACTAAATTTGGAATTACAAGGCAAATCTGCTTCTCTACATGATTATTAATTTTAATGTCTACTAAAACTTGCTTAGAAATTACTTTAGACCTCTTCCCAACAGCTGTGATAACAAAAGTGCTTTTAATTGGCATCTCCTCAAAATTTACTCCAGTTCCTTTCATTTTATCATAAAATGCACTACTTATGCAACTCTTCATACAACCACTATCAATTAAAACATCTGTGTACGCCTCGGACACGTTAAATTTAACTATGGGGCTCTTACTAACCACTTCCTGAATAATACCTTCATCATTTAGTTCATGTAATAATTCATTTCTTACATTTAGGTCATAGGGTTCCTGTATAATTGTATGGACAGGGCATGCTACAGACTGAGATTCTGACCTTACTTCGCAGCCTGGTTCGCGTTTAAAGAACCGCTACAGCTGGCCGTAGTACTACTAACTACTAAACTGGTCTGGTTGTTCTGGGCTGTGTTGTCATTGTTTGGCTGTATATTACTACCACTAGGCTGTCCTCTTCCTTGACCCCTATTCTGGTTGTAATTATTGTCATTATAATTTCTCCCTTGATTTCCCCTGAAATCATTGTTTCTCCCTTGATTTCCCCTGTAATCATTGTTCCTCCCTTGATTTCCCCTGAAATCATTGTTCCTCCCTTGATACTGATTACCATAGCCATTTCCTCTGTTCTGATTTAGCTGATTATTATTATTTCTATTTTGAGCGTTGGCTCCTTCGCCACCGTTCCCTTGAACTTCCTGATGCCTGGCTTCATTAGGTCTATTATTATTATTACCCTGGTTCCGATTGAAATTGTCCTCATAACCCCCTCTCCCTAGTGCATCAAATGTGCTTAACAAATTTTCTACTTGTGATATAGTCTTTACATTCTGGATACAAGCAGCCTCCTTGATCCTATAGGGAAAGTGCCTAAGTAGCAACCTTACCACATCACTTTCCTCCTTCAAGCCATCCAGATATTTACACACTAATACCTGCCCTAAAAAGTATTCGGTCATGGTGGAGCTTCCTTTAGGGTTATATTTACCACACACTACTCCCTCACGATGCTGCGACTGAATAACCTCATTCCAGAACTTTTCACAGAATTTCATTTTAAAATCATTGATATCAGTAAACTTGTCTCTGTAGACAGCTAACCAATTCCTCGTTTCCCCCACAAACACTTGTTCTAAAATTTCAACTACCTGGCACCACTCAATACTACCATTTTCCAACCTCTCCCCGAATTTATTTTCTATAGTGTTCATGAACTCCATTGGGCACCCCTGTCGATTGCTGAACTTACCCAGTTCTACCTCCCTGTGTGTGCTATTCACAAAAACTGGCCTATTCTGACTATTTTCTTGCCTGATCCTAGCTTTTAATTTTAACTCTTGCTAATATTTGAAAGAAAAATAGCACAGTAGCGCCACCTGGTGAAATAGACATGTACAATAAAGAAAGAAAAAAAAAGACGAGTCAGTGCAAAGTCTGTGCGTGTTCGCGTGACATGTGACAAGCATCTCAAAAGATGATTTGTATTTTTTATTGTATTTCTCACTTGATAAATAAAGTTTTACATTAAAACTAACAGGTTATGGGCCCAGGCCACGTGTAAATGGTATTATCTCGTGAGTGGATCCGAAGCTGAGCGCCTGTGGAACACGTGCTGTATTTTTTGTGAGTAAGGATAACCTCAAAATGGCAGCCGGCAGTGACTACAAAGTTCAAGTGGATAAACTTGAAGGACCTGAAGACTGGGCAAAGTGGAAATGGCATGTGTTGATGGTTTTGCGGTCGTATGAACTGGAAAATATTGTTGATGGTTCTAAAAAGTGTCCTGTGTTGCCGGCAGATGCAACTGCGCAACAAAAAGCGGCATATAAGCAGTGGTTGAAAGAAGACGCGAAAGCGGCCAGTTTGCTAGCAGGTGCGCTAGGAAAATCTGTTGCCGAGCTCGTGTTGACGTGCACCAATGCCAGTGAAATTTGGACAAAATTGAGCGCACGGTTCGAACGAAGCAGTACGCAGCGACTGAACATGTTGATCGAGTCATTCTTCCGAGTGACACGTGACGACAAGGAGGACATCAGCACCCATGTCGCGAAGTTACAGAAGCTTTATCAGGATCTGAACGACGAACTACAAAAGCACAACGAAAACACGTTATCTGAAAGGATTTTGAACGGTCGAATTTTATCCACGCTGGGAAAAGAATATGATAATTTCAAGGATGTGTGGGACACGATTCCGACGGAAAATCAAACTGTGAACTTGTTGATTGAAAAATTGTGCACGATTGAACTGCGTGACCAAGGAAACGTGGAATCGACTGCGTTTGTGGTACGTAGTGCTCCCAAGAAGCATTCCCAGTATGGCAGTGGCAAAGGCAGTGCTGATGACAAGTCGAAGAAAAATGTTCAACGAGTAAAGCAGAAGTTTCCATGTTTCAAATGTAAGGAATTGGGCCATTGGGCAAGTGAATGTCCAGTGAAGAAGAAAGAGGGTGACACTAGAAACAAAAATAAGGAGAACAATGCTTCGTTTCTGACACATGCGATGAGTGCGTTAGACGGCGACTTTGTTCAAGCCGACGAGTGGTACTGCGACAGTGGCGCCACAAATCACATCACCGCGAACAAACAGTATTTTACAACATACGTCAGGTTTGCTGCTCCAGAGAAGATTTTGCTAGGAAAACGAGGTGTGAGCATGCTAGCTCACGGCAAAGGAACTGTAAACATTCAAGTGCGGCTGAACAACGCTTGGTTAAGTGCTGAGATGACTGAAGTTTTGTATGTTCCCGATGCAATGGCTCATCTGTTTTCTGTGAAAGCTGCTGCAAGGAAAGGTTTTTGTGCAAGACTTGACGACCTAACTGTTAGAATTGAAGACAAGGTTACTGGAAAGGCGATGATGGCTGGACGTGTGATTCATGGTCTGTATGTACTTGACATGCGCGTCGTGAAACCGGCGCAACCCATTCAAGTGAATTTAGCTACATCGTCGGACAAACTGCAGATCTACCATGAACGATTTGGTCATCAACACAAAGCGCATGTCAAGAATGTACTGAAGCAGATGAACATCAATGTAGACATGTGTAAAGAGGATTTCTGCGATGGATGTGCACTGGGAAAAATGCATCGACTGCCATTCAAGACACGAATGAATCGACCAACAGCCACCGGTGAACAAATCCACGCCGATGTGAATGGACCAATGTCTACTGAATCTCTTGGAAAGGCACGCTACTACGTATGTTTCAAGGATGATTTCAGCAAGTTTCGACGAGTTTTCTTTTTAAAGCACAAAAGTGAAGTGTACACCGTTCTGGAACAGTTCCTGAATGAAGCCAAAACAAATGGACACGTCGTGAAGCTGTTCAGGTGTGATGGAGGAAAAGAATTTGATAACAAGAAGGTTTCTGAACTACTAGCAAGCAGAGGCATAGAACAAAGCATTACTACGCCATACACACCACAACAAAACGGAGTTGCGGAACGTGAAAATCGGACGATTGTGGAGTGCGCAAAATCTATGCTGAATCCCAGCAAGTTAACGAAAAAACTTTGGGCTGAAGCCTGCAACACTGCGGTGTACCTCCTGAATCGCACTGGGAAGTCATCGATTGAAAACAAATCTCCCTATGAATTGTGGTATGGACGACCAGTGGGAAGTTTCAGTCATCTGAAGATCTTCGGAACAGAATGCTACGTGCATATCGACAAGAATTTTCGCTCAAAGTTCGACGACAAAGCTGTTTTTGGACATCTGGTTGGGTACGTGAACGACAGGGATGGATTTAGAGTCTGGATTCCAACTCAGGGAAAGGTTGTTCTAAGCCATGATGTGAAATTCAAACCTGAAGTTGTCTGCAATCTGCGCGCCAACGCCGGAAAGGTTGAAGTCACGCTTGAAGAACGTGTGGAGAGGAATCAGTCTAATTCATCGTCTGATGTAGGCCTACAGAGGAGGTCAGAGTCAGATGAGAACTTAAGCGAAATTGAAGATTTTGCTTCGGCATCCAGTTCCGGAGGAAGCGAAGATGAGGAAGAAGGAGAGACTGAAGAAAGAAGGAAAAGCAAACGTGAAAGTAAGAAGCCATCGTGGATGATCAGTGGAAATTACATGTACATGGCTGGACCATCTATCGCTGAAAAGAATCCTGACTCATACTCTGAAGTGCTGCAGTCTAGTGATAAAAATCAGTGGCTGAAAGCAATTAATGAAGAATTGGAGTCCTTAAAGGAAAATGATACCTGGAAATTGGTTGAGCGTCCAAATGGTACACGGGTCCTGAAAAATCGGTGGGTTCTTCGACAGAAGACAACGGACAGTGGAGAAGTTCGCTTCAAGGCACGATTGGTAGCCAAAGGCTATGCGCAACAGCAAGGAATCGATTATGAAGAAACATTCAGCCCTGTTGCACGGTATGATACCATTCGAGCTCTGTTGGCAGTAGCTGTTGAAAAGGAGATGAAACTTGGTCAATTTGATGTCAAGACGGCCTTCTTGAACGGCGAGCTTGAAGAAGATGTGTTCATGGAACAGCCAGAAGGTCATCAGGACGGTACTGGCCGAGTGTGTCATCTAAAGAGAAGCTTATATGGTTTAAAACAGGCTCCACGCTGCTGGAACAAGAGTTTCAAGAAATTCATGGAGAAAGCTGGATTCAAAAACAGCAAAGCTGATCCTTGTCTCTTTTACAGCAACAAAAATGGAAAGTGGTTGGCTGTTGTAATCTTTGTGGATGATGGTCTGGTAATTGGCAATGAAGAAGACATCGAGCAGTTCATGGAAAAACTTCAGCAGGAATTTCACACGACCAGAGGATCTCTCAACAATTTCCTGGGCATGAAGATACAAGAAAACCATGATGGATCAATTGCAATCAGTCAAGAGGATTACACGAGGAAAATCCTAGAAAAATTTGGGATGGCCGAGTCAAATGGAGTGTCTACCCCAGTTGGACGCGAAGAAAGTGAAGACGGAGAAAAGGTTTCGGCCAGGGTTCCTTATCGTGAGGCGGTGGGATCCTTGATGTACCTGACTACTGCTACTCGTCCAGATATCGCATTCGCGGTCAACAAAGCTGCTCGAGCCATGGAGAATCCTACAGTTCAAGACTGGAGTCAAGTGAAACGGATATTTCGATATTTAAAGAGCACAGTGAACCATGGAATCGTCTATAGGAAAGAGGACGTTTTGAAGGTCTACAGTGATGCTGACTACGCCGGTGACAAGAGGACGAGACGTTCAACGACGGGTGTCATTTCGATCTACAATCATGGAGCTGTATCGTGGAGAAGTCAGTTACAGAAGTCTGTGTCAACATCGACAACTGAAGCTGAAATTGTGTCTGCAAGTGAAGGAGCAAAGGAGTTGATTTGGCTGAAAAGACTGTTTTCTGAATTACTGGGAACTGCTGACAAACCTCCAACGCTTTACATCGACAATGCTCGTGCAGTTAAATTGGCTAAAAATCCGGAGTACCATCGAAAATCGAAGCATATTGAGGTACGGTACGTCATTTCTATGTGAGGGAAAGATTTTTGGACGGAGACCTTGAGCTGGAGCACATCGACGGGACCAATCAATTAGCTGATCTTCTAACTAAACCTCTGGAGAGGGTCAGATTCGAGATGCTGCGTGAGAGGATTGGCGTGCAGAAGATGACATCTTAGAGGCTGAAAAGTGTTCAATAGTTCAACTTGTTTATTTTTTATTTGTATTTGATTTTTCTTTGAAGGAAGTGTTAATATTTGAAAGAAAAATAGCACAGTAGCGCCACCTGGTGAAATAGACATGTACAATAAAGAAGAAAAAAAAAAAAAAAAGACGAGTCAGTGCAAAGTCTGTGCGTGTTCGCGTGACATGTGACAAGCATCTCAAAAGATGATTTGTATTTTGTATTGTATTTCTCACTTGATAAATAAAGTTTTACATTAAAACTAACAACTCTAATTCTGCGATTTTCTCCTCAGCCTTCCTCTCAATACTGTTTACTGTTAATTTAATGTTTCCTTCTGATTCTTCTACTTTATCATATAGCTTTGCTTGTTTCTCCTCAATCTTGCTAATGCTCTCTCTATTACTCTCTCTTAAATCATTTACTTCTGCAACTATTTGTGAGTGGACTTTCTCAATTCTACCCCCCAGCTGTTCCTTAACCTCTTTAGTAGCTACCTGAATTTTGTCAATTTCTCCCCCCAATTGCTTTTTGACCTGCTGTGTTTCCAGTTGCACTAGTTCTTTTAAATTTTCAGCCTGTGTACTGATTCTAATTTCCAACTCCTCCTGTACTTTTCCTAATTTTCTGTCTACATCTGCAATAATCTCTTTAGCCTTTTCTTCCATCACCCCCCTGATCTCACCTCTAATCAGTTCGAATTTGTCACTCATTTCCCTACTGTTTTGTTCTAATTTAGCATTTAAAGTTTCAGTACTCTCTCTATTTTCCTTACTGTTTTGTTCTAATCTGGCGTTTAAAGTTTCATTACTCTCTCTATTTTCCCTACTGTTTTGTTCTAATTTAGCATTTAAGGCATCTGTACTTTCTTTATTTTCCCTACTGTTTTGTTCTAATTTAGCGTTGTTTTGTTCCAGTTTTGCGTTTAAAGCGTCTGTACTTTCTTTATTTTCCCTACTGTTTTGTTCTAATTTAGCGTTGTTTTGTTCCAGTTTTGCGTTTAAAGCGTCTGTACTTTCTTTATTTTCCCTACTGTTTTGTTCTAATTTTGCATTTAAGGCATCACTACTAACTTTGTTCTGATACATGAACTCGAGAAGTAAAGTTTTTTAATTCTGGTTGGCCACCTACACTCCCTGTTTCAGTATCGGGATTTACCTCCGCTACCCCGGTACTACCATCACTCGACATACTGCTCGTATCATCACTCTCCAGTTGATGACCACTACGTAACCTCATCTGTCTTTCTTTCTCATCCCCCATAATGATATACACTGATAAAGACAAATAACCCCCAAAAATACAGGCACAGAAATATATACCCTTCTCCTTCCACAAATGTTATTAGGTTTTCAGCCCCAAGTTGTCGGCGACAAATGTAGCATTTTGCTTAGGCTGGGATGACAAGTGAAACGGTATTTACTTTGCTCCACGTTGAGCGTACAAATGTGGCAGTTTGGCTAGCCCACACAGTTGGGTGATAAATGTAACTGTTGACCTTTGCCTAAGCTATGTTGTTTTAATGGGCGCCAAGACCTCAATGCAATGCTGAAATCTAAATTTGTATTTAACAACGTCTAGCTCTGGGAGAACACCTTCAAGAATCTATTCACTCAGATCGTGGTATGATTTGATCATTAACCCAACAAACAATTGTATCAGGAGAAGGAATTGGTCTATATCTAATGCTACCTACTGAAAGCAAAGATTGCATTGTAAAAGAAATGAATTTATTATATAAAACAAGTATAGCAAAATTAATAATAATAATAAGTTTAAAATTTAAATTGGAGCGTTGCGATTTTAATATTACCGATAGAAAATTACGTGAAAACGGAGTCTGATAAATTGATTTTACTCTTATTTCCAAGCTATGAAGTTACTGAAATATGAAATATAAAACAAAGAAAATGAGAGATTGCGTATTTCTGCGTCATTTGCGCTTACCACTGGAAATTGCCAAAGCATTTCCCTCGTACTTGATGATGCTGTGGGCTTCCCACAGTCTCCTGGATGTCGTCATCTTCGTCGATGTTTGATGATATACTGGTAGATTAGATAATTCTATCGTCCGTACATCGGACCCAAACACTCGTATAACCACACTGGTTAAGTTTTACCAAAGTTAGTCTTCCACTCCACGGAACATCGGAGCGATTCCCGCGTACAACCGTACTCGTTAAATTCTATACAGACAGTTACTAACTCCACTGAACATCGGAGCGACTCGCACGCGCACCCATACTCCTCAAGTATTTCACAGATTGTTCTCGTTCGACGGCGCGTCGAACGATATATGCACCTGTCGGCTCCCCCACTCTTCAGCCGGCTTCAGCTTGCGTGGTCCTCTACGGATTGGCTGACCCACCACGCGATCTTCCCCTTCTCTGGGTCATTACACTCGGCGGCAGGGTTCCGTTTCAACAATTCGCCTTTCCTTGACGATGCGACCCAAGATTGCGTCATGCTTTCCGACAAGATTAAGTGTGTACTTGAAATCCCAGTGAGTCACGTCTCTCGATATACCCTAACTGACGAAAACTCCGTAAAATTCCGTAATCAGATAATTTTCTATGATATCGTCGTTCGTAATAATTTGCTGGATAGCGTTTTCTAAGACATAGAAAACCTATCTGAATGCTAATAATTTTTATAAAATGCTCCGAAAATACCTTAATAATAATTATAATAAATTAATAATAATAATAAATTAACATGAAAATTTATCTTGGCTGAACAATTTGCCGCGTAAATAAATATAGAATGGCTTCCTACTGACTTATGCCAGTTGCATAAAAACCCCTCGAAAAACACGTTACACTGCTTGGCCATTGTTTGATTTAGTGCAAATGACCCTATAGTCTCCTGACGAAAAGTCCTGTTCTTCCTGCCAGCGCATTTCACTAATCCCAACCAAATCCAACCTCAACCTATCCATTTCCCTTTCTAAGTTTTCTAACCTTCCACTTCCTAGCAGACTTCTAACATTCCACGCTCCGATCCGTAGAATGTCAGATTTCCTCTTTGTCACTTCTGTGATGTTAACCCCCTCTCGAGTAGTCCCCACCCGGAGATCCGAACAGGGGACTAGTTTACCTCCGGATTGAAATTTTACATGGGAGGAGGCCATCATCACATGTAATTATGCATAGAGAGGTGCATATCCTCGGGAATAGCATACGGCTGTAGTTTCCCGTTGCTTTCAGCCGTGCAGCAGGACGCAGTGTAGCCATTATTTGGCTTATATTATCAATATCTTAACCGTCAATAAGACTAGTAAAGAATTGATTTATTCTGAAAGGCTGCTACTCCCTTTCAGAATAAGTAAAGAGCAATTCTACTAATATATCTTGACTATATTATTCCGTATACGCCCCAACTGAATGGGACTGTAGAGTGAATTAATCGCACACTCTTTAATATGACAAAAGCACTGCTGCTTATCTTATAAATCGAAGCCCCACTGCTACCAAAGATGAAACTCCAGCAGAACTCTGGTATGGTAAAATACCAGATTTATCAAGACTGCAAATATTTGGGTCAAAAGTCTATACAAAACAGCTAGGATATCTAAAGAAAACAACCAAGATCAAAAGAAGGAATATTCATTGGTAATGCAGAAAATGGATATCGCATCTGGAATGAAGAAGAAAGTAAAGTGTTTTAGGGGCAGATGATCTCGTAGTTCCGCCCCTTAAAACAACAATAACTAACCATAAAAAGTAAAGTGTATATGTCGTAGTCAGATAGTGAAATCCGTCATTTCATGAAGATCCTAGGCACTTCATTGAAATGCCAGCATATGATGTAAAAAGGGAGTTACACCATCTGACGCGTTTCTTCATGAAGTGACGGACCGATTTTACATTATCTGCCGAGGCACTTCATGAAGATCTGGTGTTTGTTGATTCGGCACTTCATGAAATGACTGACGCAATGAAGCCGTACATTAATTCTTTTAATTTATTGTTCTATTCCAAGAAATAAATTATTGCTTGTTTATTATGGTTTTCGAAATAAATTTTCACATAACAACCTAAATCTAATCGTGGAATACCGGGCACTCTTTACTCTCTTATCTCTTTATTTTTTAGAAGTTTGTATTTTTATTATTACATTTTTTAATTGTACAGTACTTTTTTTTCAATGCTGTCATGCATACTTTCATAATTTCTTTTGTAGTTTTTCGTTTTGTTCTTCAATTGTGTATTCTTTTTCTCTCCTTCCTTCATTGATGCAATTTGTATTTTTGAACTCGGTGTCAAGAAGAAACATAATTGGGCTTATGTCTATGTACCTTAATGAAAATGAAAATCCACAGCCTGCTTCCAGTCTCCGACCGGGTCAGGAATGGAATGAATGAAGCCCCCATCTAGCGGCGAGGATATGAACTGTGCCGGCTGCCGAGGCCTGACGCACTCCTCTGGGGCAATGATTAAATGAATGACAGATGAAATGAAATGATAGTGGAGAGCATTGCTGGAATGAAATTTTGACAGGGAAAACCGGAGTACCCGGAGAAAAACCTGTCTGCCCCCGTTTTGTCCAGCACAGATCTCACATGGAGTGACCGGGATTTGAACCACGGACCCAGCGGTGAGAGGCCGGCGTGCTGCCGCCTAAGCCACAGAGGCTTTGTTAAATAAATAAATAGCCTTAATAAATAAATGAATACACACGTACATTAGAATACTTTGATTGCATAGTGTACTTATTAGGAATAGCACTCATTTCTGGCTCCGTATTGACCGTATATACAAGAAGTACAACTTTAAATTTTCCGCCTAATCAATACTTTACTTTACTTGAAAATTTAAAGTTGTACTTCTTGTGCATAGTGTACTGTAAAATATTTGTCAAGAGATTTCTGCTGGGTTAAAAATGGCAACAGCTTCTTTTCTTTGTCTCTAGGAGGAGGGGGGGGCTGGGGGCATTAGCTAGCTAGTATACGCTGTCACGCAAGAAAAGTTGAACAACCTGCAGGGTGACCTGGCTTGAGGCTGCACTGTATTATTTAAGAACTTCCCCAAATTAAATAAATAGTAAGTTCTTTGGATTGTAACGATTGAATTAGCTCTGGAATCTCAATCAACCAAAGAGGAAGTAGTTGTGGACTAAAGGCTGTATTCATATCGGATAATATTTATTGTGGGAGACAAGTGAAGGAGAATTTGCATGTTATGGTAATACAGTAATAGTAATTATGTGTGTTTGTCATCATTCATCACCAACAGCGGTAGCTACATTCACTAATGTGAAGCTTTAGGCGAGGCGTTCTAAACCTGCTGCTCAGGAGCTCCACAGTACCCTTTAAATGACATTTGGTGTCCTGTCATACGACCAAAACAGTGCTCGTGAGCACAATCTCCCCTGAGATTCATTCATTAATTCAAATTCTGTTGCATGCACGAGAATAATATTTTTATCTTGTAAAATAGTATTTTTTAATCATCAGTAATCATAATTGGACATCCCTGCTTTATGAGTAACACGAAAGATGCTGATTCGACTCGACTATACATACGTAAATGATCTTATCTGCATGAGTCACGCAAGCAGTTGCAGCATGCCTGGTGAGCGGTGAATCACTAGATATTTCAGCACTTCAAAGGGAGGGTGAGATGGGAAAAGGAAATGATGCTTGTTGCATCATTATTATTATTATTATAGTATTATTATTTTTGATTTAATGGTGCTCGGGTATTTGGTATGGCATGATGGTGGTGGTCACAGTCTTAAAAAGGTTGAGAACGCTGCTCTAGTCTATGAAACAAAGCTATAGGCCTATATGGACTTGTCGAGTGGTTCAAACCCCACTTACAGCGGACAATAAAATGATGTTTCCCATTTTAACTCTAAGGCAGTGGTTCTGAACCCATAGAAGGCTACGGACCACTCAGCCTAAAATTGAATCATGTATGGACCACCCCTCACCCCTCACCCCACTCCCCCAAATACACCTTATCAGTTGTGTAACCCTTCCTCAGTAACACTTGTTTTAAAGATATTTCAATTCAAAACCTGATAGTCATCGCCGCGAATACCTAGTACATTTGGATGATTCTCGTTCAACGCACATCGTTTTCGAACTCCTCATTTTTGGGCCACTTTTTTATACGTGCTGGTGGACCTTTTTCTCCCGCGGACCACCGGTTAAGAACCACTGCTCTAAGGCAAATGCTGGAACGGGACCTTCTAATTGGCGATAGGCCGCTTCTTTCCATCTCTTGGTCCAGTTTCAATCAATCTCTTATTAACTTCTCATTAGTTTGGCATCAGGAAGGGCATTTGGCCTTGAAACCACCTGCCACACAGAAATTGAACATCATCCACAAGCCTGTTGAAACTGGAATGAGACCCACGACGTAGCCTTGCTCGTACAAATCTTGCACCCCGGCCAACAAGGCAGCTGTAGCAAGTCGGGAGATTGTAGGTGCAAAACCCGGTGATGACAGCAGCTATCTAGATTGTGGTTTCTCCCCGTGGCTTTTCCACACTCCCTTCACCCAAATGTCGGGATAGTACCTTACCTCAAGTCCCGAGGCGCCTACCCCATCCCTGTCCCTAATACAGTTCCACCCACCTCTTCAGTCATCACATAAACATACACTGAAGAGAATGGAAATTGTAACACCATGAAGGCATTGGTCATTTGTGTTGATTTTCAAGATATGGAACGATGCCATGTAGATATGTAAACGATCAAAGTTTCAGACCCATTGGATTGTTGCTACAGGTCTCCCCACGTGATTGGTCGCGGTGGAATCAACTCCAGTATACGGACTCTGGTGTAGCGTAGCTGACTTGCAGTCTGTGCAGTGAAGTGTTCCCCGTCAAACATGCCTCGACGATAGACAAGAGCACGCTATCAACAACTGTCACCGTTTGAGAGGGCTCAGATAATTGGGATGTGTGAGGCTGGATTATTGCTAAGGACTGTCGCTGCACGTGTTGGCCGACAGGCTTCTACGGTACAAAGTGTATGGTAGCAGTAGTCAAATGAAGGTACCCACACTCGTAGACCTGGCACAGGCCCAGCGCGACAGACAACTGTGAGAGAGGATCGCTGCATCATTCGGATGGCCCGGATGGAACGCCATGCAACAGCAGTGCAAATTCGAGCAGCTGTGGCACCCCAGGTTACACAACAAACAGTTGGTAATCGCCTGCGTGCAGCGATCCCGTGTCCCTGCAGAAGGTGTTCCATTGACCCCACAACAGCGACGTATAAGGCTGGCCTGGTGTCGAGAACGATCGACGTGGGTCGACGAATGGCATAGGGTCGTCTTTAGTGATGAATCACGCTTCTGTCTTGCCCGCAGTGATCGCCGGAATCGTGTGCGCCGACGTACCGGGGAGAGGGGCCGCCAAGACCTTATTGTCGAGAGGCACACAGGGCCAACACCAAGCATTATGGTCTGGGGAGCTATTGGCTTTAATGCGAAATCACAATTAGTGCTTGTTGAGGGCACTATGACTGCTCGACAGTACGTTGATAGGGTACTCAATCCAGTGGTTGTCCCTATGATGGCGAACATTGCTAATGGGATGTTACAGCAGGACAATGCCCGGGTTCACACTGCACACATCTCCAGAGAAGCTCTCCACGACATCACAACCTTAGAATGGCCCGCCAGATCCCTGGACCTCAGTCCTATTGAGCATGTGTGGGACATGATGGGTTGACAACTGGCCAACCATCCTCAGCCACCCACAACTCGGGAACAACTGACCCATGCAGTGCAGCAAGCATGGGCCACAATTCCTCTGGAAGCGATCCAGGGCCTTATTGACTCCATGCCTCGCCGAATTCATCAATGTATTGCAGCTCGTGGTGGGCACATCCTGTATTGATTGTTGTCCAAACTTGCGGTCAGAGGGACCTGAAAGAGTAATCATCGAATCACAACCGAACACTCGTCCTGCATGTTCAATTGCAGCAATGTAGCACCACTCCTTCTGGGTGTTGCAATTTCCATTTTCTTCAGTGTATGTTCAATTTACACCCTATCACACGGGGCTGATGATTGAGGTGTCCCAAGTCCCCCAAATGAATTAACAACAAAACTGGAACGATAGCAGGTAAGATACACACACTGAAGAGGAAAGCAGAATCGTCCTTTCAAATATTTCTATCTATAATAAATAGGCTGAAATTCAAGATTTTCTCGAAGGTAAACACTCCACTAAATCAACCAAATGTAAAGCTTTTGTGTATGCCCCTCTTACTTCTTGCGAAAGTGTCGTGCTGAGAGACAATAGACGAAGTATGACACTGTTGTTTCATTTGAGGTACTTCGACATCGTGGTCATTCAGCCCTGTGTACTTGGGAGTGTGTAGAATCTGTCTGATAATCTGTGGTATTTGTAGTAGTGTGTGTATTTGTAGTTCAGGTTAAGATTGGGAAGGAGGCGGCCGTGGCTTAAGTTAGGAACCAACCCGGCATTTGCCTGGAGGAGAAGGGGAAACCACGGTAAACCACTTCCAGTATGGCTAAGGTAGGAATGGAACCCGACTCTTCTCAATTTTGCATCCAAGGGTGGGTGTACCCCGATTCAACCCTCAGGCCATAATTAAGTTCCTATTCCTGGTAACCATAGTTGATATAAGTTTACTTAACGAATATTGTATATGCTGATTCGAATACAGTCGCTGACTGTGGCGTTTTCCCCCAGGACTTTCCACACACCCTCTCGGCAAATGCCGGGATGGTACTTTATTTCAAGTCTTGGGATACCTTCCCAAATTCGTTACCCATTACAGCTACTTCAGTCATCACGCAAATACAGGTTATTAGAAAACATCCACCCAAATACACTGGGCTGATGACCAAGATGTCCCTAGCCCTTAAAATAAATATACAAGAAAACACTATAAAACAAGGCAACAACTGAACTACACTCACCGGCAAATAAAACTCAACACTTGATTTTTAAAATTAAAACTTGCGTATTAGCTGCATTCGGTCTGAATTATGTCACTTTATACTATTATCAGACCTTTCTCTGTTCAGAGTGTTTGTTTACCATCCATTTCCTTTAAATTATCGATATAAAGTTTGGTTTATGACACCCCAGTTCGCTATCTACCCCAGGCAGACGGTACGCCTCCATTTCCATTAGTTCATTTCCTGCAATAAACTTCAAGTGCTTGGGTGATAAGGCTCATCCCTACAAACCAAATTTGCTTTGTTTGATAAAATGAATTTTTCAAATGATTTCTCATTGGTTTTTGAGTTCTTCTTGCAAAGGAAACATGGTTCTTACACACGAAGAAGCTGCAAGAGCTGTAGCCTTGATTGAAGATGGAAGAAGCATGCGATACGTTGCAAGACAGTTAAATGTCAATGTTTCGACCATCCAAAGGACATAGCAACGGTATAGGGAACTTTGAACATACTCCAGGAGGCGTGGATCAGGCCACAGAAGGGCAACATCAGACAGAGATGACCAGTATCTGCGACTCCAAGTTCGGAGGGACGGACACACCACAGCTGTAGAAGTGAGAATTCGTCTTCAGCAGGCGACAGGTGTGAATGTCAGTTAGAGGACAGTAAGGAGAAGATTAAGAGGTGTATAAATCTTCTCAAGAAGACCTGCTACCGACCCCAGATTGGAACCTCAACATCGCAGGGCACGTCTTCACTTCGCTCGCCTCCATCAGCAATGGACATAACAGCAATGGCAAGCCGTTGTCTTCACAGATGAGAAGAGTTTCGGTCTCAGATCGCCTGATGGAAGAGAAAGAGTGTGGAGGAGGGTCGGAGAAAGGTTTTCTCCTGTAACTTTTCCCTCCAGGACTGCATTCGACAGGGGTTCTGTCATGGCCTGGGCCGGGGTCAGTATGGATGCCAGGACTGAACTTTACGTAATTGAGAATGGGACTCTCACAGCTGACTGGTACATCATGGATGTCCTTGAAAACCATGTTGTACCATTTGCTCCATTTGTCGGGGATGAATTTCGCCAGATGCACAACAACGCACGAGCACACACTGCCCGATGTGTCCAGCAGTACCTGCATGTGGTTGGAATCTATGCACTGGACTGGCCAGCTAGGAGCCCTGACCTCAATCCAATTGAATATGTTTGGGATATGTTGGCCAGAAATGTTCCGCAACGTGCTCCTGAGACTCTCCAGCAACTTCGGGTGATTCTGCATGAGGAGTGGGAATGCATCCCACAGGAAAGCATTTCACAAATCATCGCAAGTATGGCAGAGAGGTTACGTGAGGTGATTCGTGCTAGGGGTGGAAATACCCGTTTTTAAGTGTTCAGTTCTTGTGTCAGTACCTAAAGAAATGAATTAATTCTGTAATGATAAATTTTGGAACTCAGATTAACATTTTTAAAAGACTTTGTCATCATCATCTTGTACAGTTTCCAGCCCCAGGCTGGGTCTGTTTGGAACATAAGCCTCGCCACTTAGTCCTTTCTTCCCACCACCTCTCCGCTGTCACTCTGGTCCAGTCCTCGCCTCTCTTCTTGACACATTCCTCCACTCCTTTCAGCCATCTATCTCTTGGTCTTTCCCTTGGTCGTTTCTTCTGCATCTGCATCTCATGTATCCTCTTGGGAATCTTCTTCTCATCCATTCTCTTTATGTGTCCATACCACCTCAGTCTTGATGTCTCAATCCTACCTTGCAAGGGCTCCTCTTTCACCATTTCCCTGACCTTTCATTCCTCACCCTGTCTCTTCTTGTTACTCCGATCCTACTTCGCAGGAACTTCATTTCACCTGCCTGTATTCTGCTTATGTCTCTTTTCTTCATTGTCCACGTTTCTGAAGCATAGGTCAGTATCGGGATATAGTAGCTTCTGTATAACACTTCCTTGCTTTTTTGTGGGACATCTTTATTCCACACTAAGCTCCTAATGCTTCTCAGAAATGCTTCTGCCTGTCTGCCATGTTCCGTAATCTCTTTGTCATTTCTCCCATTTTCCTCCACTATACTTCCCAAGTACTTGAGACTTTCCACCTTCTCCAGCTGTCACCTCCAAGTGTTATCCCACTCATTGGTCTGTCCTTTTTCCTGGTCATTAACAGGATCTCACATTTACTGATGTTGAACTTCCATCCGTACTCTCCCACTGTTTCTTCCCAAGCCTTCAGTTGCTCCTGAATTTCCTCCTCCTTGTTTCCCCAGACCATGAGATCATCTGCAAACACCATTGCTTTCATCTTATCTTCTCCTATCTCTCCTGCTATCCGTGTCATTACCTCGTCCATAACCACAATAAAGAGAAGGGGTGACAGCGCACTACCCTGTTTCAGGCCACTCATTTGTCTGAACCAGTCTGTTCTTTCCCCTCCAACTTTCACACAACTCACACTTCCACAATACATTTCCTTCACTCTGCCTACAGTCCCTTTTCCACTCCCATGTTTTCCATTGCTTGCCAAACCTTCTCCCTACACACACTATCATAGGCCTTTTCGATGTCCAGGAAGGCCATCAACAGATCCTCTCCAAATTCATAGTGGTGTTCCTGGAGCTGTCTCACTGAAAATATGAGATCCACTGTTGATCTCCCAGGTCTGAACCATACTGCTCCTCTCTCAATTTTCTCTCCACTTTGGCTCGTATTCTACTTTCTAATATCTTTTCATATATCTTGGCACAGTGAGGTATGAGTGTGATTCCCCTGTAATTTCTGCACTCCTTTCTGCTTCCTTTCTTAAATATTGAGACAATTAATCCTTTCTTCCAATCTTCTGGGGTCTTTTTCTCCTTCCATATCACCCTCATCACACGGTACAGCCACTGTTTCCTAACCTCCCCTGCTGCCTTCACCATTTCAACACTCACTTCATCCACACCCGGTGCTCTACCTCCTTTCATCTTGTCTATAGCCATCTCCAGTTCTCTCCAAGTCAGATCCTTTTCCATTCCTGTGTTGTCTTCTCCATCTTCCAATACATTGTCTTCCTCCCTATGACCATTTGGATTCAGCAAATCCTCAAAGTACTCTTTCCACACTGTCTTGAGTGTCTCTTTGTTGTGTACCTCATTTCCGTTTTTGTCCATCATTACCACATCCTCTCGCAGACCTCTTCTCTTACTTTTGACCATCCCATAAAGTACTTTCTTCTTTCCTCTGCTGTCTTCCTCCATCATCTCTGTCCACTTTACCATCCACTTCTTCCTCTCCTCTGCGACAATCTTGTTTGCTTCTTTCTTCTTTATCTTATAATCTTCCCTTGCCAGATCAGTTCTTCCCTGGAACCACACTCATTGTAATTTACTCAAAATATAAGACTTTTTTTTTCTTATTCTAGAAAATGGAACAGATTTTTTATTTGAGGCATTTTTTTATATGTGAAGTGGTTTTCAAATGTTTAGAAAACAATTAATTATGACTAATTTTTACATAAGAATAATTTTAAATTATGAGAATAATTAAAAAATACAATTGTTACTTTTTTTGCCGGTGAGTGTATATTAAAAAGTGCAGATAGATAGATAGATAGATATTTTATTCAACTAATTCCAAAGAGCCATAGGCTCGTACAGAGGAATTGTACAGTAATATGTGTGTTTACACACCAAGGAAGAAAATTCTGAAGGTAACACAAATTGATGAATAAGGGCATAGGCCTATTAGTAAAGTTGATACCATATCTAAGATTGTTTAGACCAAGGTCTCTTAAAATGATAAAGCACTTAGTATTTTTAAGTTTATACATAACTTATTTGATGTATTAAGATGCATCAAATTTTTCCCACAATACTTTCATAGTTTTCCTCTTAAATACTGACAAAGTTGGTGCACTTTTTACTTCCTCAGGAAGTTTATTATATGACTGTGATGCAGAGAACTTGAAACTATTTTTCTACCATATTTAGAAGAGTGAATGATATATAAGGCTACGTCCTTCGCATGCCTAGTTCCATAAGAATGATTGTCCGAGTTCAAGATGTAGGGAGAGCTATAGAGTATTGTGTTGTGTTTAATCTTGTATATTAGCATAGCTGCTCGGAGATCTGCACTTATGCTGAGGGGTAGAATTTTACTTCTGATGTACAGATCTTTTACTGGAGTGCAGTAAGGAAGGTTAAATATGTTTCTAATAGCCCTATTCTGAAAAGTCATTAAATCATTCAGTGTGGATTTCCTGCAGTGAGCCCAAATAACATTTAAATATTGGAGCCTGCTATGTACAAGTGAATAGCAGATTTGTTTTACAAGGTTTAGGGGAATAAGATACCGAAGTTTCCTTAGGATCCCTACTATAGGTGAGAGTTTCTTAGCAATTCGTTCAACGTGTTCAATCCAGGTCAGGTGTTTGTCGATGATTAGACCTAAATGCCTGATTAACCTCTTTTATTTCAATATTATTTATATATATTTTGTCATGTGTGATTTCTTTCATGCTTTGTTTTGAAATTACCATGTAATTGGTCTTCTGTAGGTTCATTGTTAATTTATTGGCCTGGAACCATTCTGAGAGAGTATTTATATCTTGTTGCACATTTTGTATGATTTCAATTGTCTTTCCTAGTGTAGAAGATATTTGTATCATCTGCATACAATTTGATATGCCCTCTCAAATTACATTCCACAATATCATTTATATAAATTAAGAATAATGTAGGTCCAAGTATAGATCCTTGTGGAACTCCATGAGTTATATATTTTCCTGAACTTATGCATTTATTCAAAGCTACATGCTGCTTTCTTCCAATAAGGTAGCTTTGGAACCATTTTAGAGCTATACCTCGGACACCAGCATTTTCTAATTTTGATAACAGTATTTTATGATATACTGTATCAAAGGCTTTTGTGAGATCAATAAATAACCCAACTGCCATATTATTTTTGTCAATAGTTTCTTGTAGCATTGTTATTAGGTCAATAGTTGCTGCTTCAGTACTAGAATTTTCCCTGAATCCATATTGCATATTATGAAAGAATGTATTCTTGTTCAGGAATGAAAGCAATCTTGTTTTTACCACTTCTTCCAGAATTGTTGAAACTACCGATAAAATAGAAACAGGTCTATAATTATTTGGATTTCTTTTGTCACCACCCTTAAATATAGGAACTACTTTGGCCACTTTTAAGTCATCTGGTATCATGCCAGTAACTAAGGACTCATTAATCATTTCAACCAAGATTTTAATAAATGATTGCACATTGTTTTTAATGAAATTTGTCTTGATCCTATCTAAACCACAGCTCTTTTTATTCTTTAAATTTGTGATGATGGACTTGACCTCTGCTTCATCTGTTGGATATAAGTAGAGGGAATTTGACTGATTGTGGTCCTTACTGAGGATTTCCTTCTGTTCAGGAATAGCTTTTCCTAGACTTCCGTCAATGTTTGTGAAGAACAAGTTAAATGATTCACATAGCTCTTGATCGTCTGAGATAATTTTGTTGTCTATTTCAAGTGAAGTGCAAGTCTCAACTGTTGGTTTTTTGATATGTATGATTTCTTTGATAGTCTCCCAAGTTTTATAAGAATTGTTTCCATATGTTCTGAATTTTTCTGAATAGTAATTTAACTTGAGTCTTCTTTTTAAGTTTGTTACATTATTCCTGCATCTACAGTATTCTTGGTTCATATCATTAATATTTCTGTGAAGGGGATTTTTGAGCTTTGCATGCAGAATGTCTCGTTGTGTTATAAGTGTAAGGAGTTCAGCTGTGACCCATGGTAAGTTAGTAGTCTGTCTTTCATTGTTAGTATTGTTTGTTATTTTTCTTTGGCTATGCCTGTTCCTTAGATTCAATTGTTTGATGAAAGAGTTATATAGAGAGTTAACAGTACTGTCTGCATCATTATGGGAATCTGCGTTTATAGATATATTAGTTTCAGGAGTGTGTTGCCTATCCCAAGAGCTCTCGTGTGTTGTTGATTTTGTCGACTTATGTGACTGAGTGTACGTGCTATAATTGGTCTTGGAAATATCAAGAATTAATATGCTGTGATCACTAATATCATTGTTGACATTTGATATTTTATAACTTAATTCTGAATGGTTTAGTGACACGTGATCTATTAAGGTAGCTGCAGTGTCACAAAGTCGTGTAGCATATTTAGTGTTGCACTGTTTAAAACCATAGCATGCTATTAGATTTAGGTATTTCCTTCTTAATTGATCAGCAGGTAGGGTATCGATGTTGGTATCTCCGAGGAAGATGCATAATTTATTGTTTATCTGGCTAAGAAAACTTTCAAATGAATTTAAGAAGGGTATGGCATTGCCTCTATTGGGGTTATATGCTGCAATAAAATCAATGCCTTTATATGTTGGCCTATTACTTTTAACATCATCTCTGAATACCTCAATCCACATCAAACGATGATTCATTTCCCATTTTCTTTTAAATTTCACTTTCCATTTGTGTGATACATAAATACCCAGATCCCCACCAACTTTGTCATCTCTATGAGCAAACACACTTGTAAAATTGTTGAAGTTATAAAAATCTGCCTCATTACTTTTCACCCAGGTTTCTGTAACTACCAATACATCTATGTGACCTATCATCTGCACGAGAATTTCAATGTCATCAAGCTTATTCCGAATACCTCTGCTATTAATGTACAAACACCTGACCTCTCCACCTAATTCTAATGAGTTTATGCATGCACTTATATTAGAGTCCTGTTGCATAAAATCATCCAAACAGTTGTACTTATGTTCACTATACTGTACTTCACCTAGGTGTCCACTTGTAGTCAGCGCTTTCTTCTCTCTAAGCAATAAAATGCCATCACTCGTTCTAGCAATTAGTTTTCCGAGAGTAAAAACTTGGCAACTCTGTTTAAAAGTTTTCCAAATTTCATTGTTCCTCTTCTATTGAGGTGGAGACCATCATAAGCAAGGTCCCTGTCTTGTAACCAAGAGTTCCCTTCTAAAAAAATAATGTTTTTTTCACCACACAACCAATCCAGTGTTGAATTCACGGCATTAATGTATCATGGGTCTATGTCACGTCTTTGTAATACACCACTAACACACACTTTTGAACTCGGAAAGGCACTTTTCACTTCGTCCACGAGCTTGTCCATGTCATTCATAATGTGAGTTGGTTTTGGAGAACTGTTCAAGCAATTGGTCCCTACATGAATCATTACCACCTCAGGGTCTTCTCGAACCTCGTTTGCCCATACCTTTCTAGTTAATTGCTCAGTTCTTATTCCTGGATAGCAATAGACTGCGGCATCATCAACTACTGGGCCTACATTTCGCAGAATTGAGTCACCCATGCATGACAAGTACACGGGGACGTCTCCTTTTCTTAGTAGGGTTATGGATGGGTTTGTCGTATCTGGATGTCCCGTTTTCAATACCGGTATCTTGTCTTTCTTCTACTTGGGAATCGGAACGGCTGAGGATTTCAAACGGATTCTGGGAGATAAAGTTGTCAGGAATATTCCCAGGCCTACGTATTGGAAAGCGTGCATTCGTTTTAGACCTAACCTCTAAATAGTCTGCCTGAGTAGGCCTATCTTCTTCTGCTTGAAGTCTTTCCTTAAGGAGACTTATTTGAGATTGTGCGTTTTTTAAATCAACCACAAGCATTTTGATTATTTCCTCTTTGGAGGCCAATTCTAATTTGAGGAGTTCAGTTTCATTCACCGCTCGCGGCAACTCGTACTTGTTTCCCAGATTTCTTTCACATCTCACAATTTTTTCGCCACTACATGCTTTGTCTTCACAATTAAGACACACCTCTTCAATAGATAAAGAATTGTTATCACATTGAACACTTACATCACTCGATTGGGAACAATTTTCAAGAGATACCCGTTCGTGAATTACGTTTAACATCGCCATCTTGAACAAAAAAATACTGAAGTAGTTATTTGGCAAAAATATCCTCCCTCAGCGGGGATCGAACTAACCATTTAGTGATCCGAAGGCTAACTCCATACCCTAATACCACAACTTCCTTCAACAATCGGCTGCTAAGAGATGTACAAGATCCATTTATTGCGCGTCCATAACTGAGTTATAGTTCTTGTTGTTTTAATATTCTTTTAATATTGTGTAGTGTTTGTTACTGTATTCTTTTGGGTGTTTGTTACTTTATTCTTTTAATATTGTGTAGTGTTTGTACATTAAGTTACCGTATTCTTTTAATATTGTGTAGTGTTTGTAAATTATGTACCTCATTTGCCACCGAGGTTGACACCTCATTGCAAATAAAGTGATTTTGATTTGAAAGGGTGGAACAGCGAAACCAAGTCATATTATACTATCGGTTATCTATCTCTTACAAAATGGATCTAAACGACTTCTTCTTCCGTTCACAGTACGGCAGCATACAGCTCATACTACTGCATTCCTTCTAGGCGCAAGGCCAAGATGCTGGGGAGGGAATTAGGGGATAAATTAGGTCCAGATCATTAGACATTTGTACCATATGTCACAGTGTTCACTTTCTGAGGAAATAACAGCCCTTTAGTGTCCACTTTTTTATCCGATTAATTCTTGGAAATCACACTTCCCTCTCAGGTGATCACCACTGCCGCTACTTCATGAAACCACGCATCAGATAGTGCAACTGTACCTTTTTATATCATATGCCGGCTCATCATGAAGTGCCTAGGATTTTCATGAAATGACGGATTTCACTATCTGACTACGACTTATACATCAAGAGATGTCACCTTCATTGGAACACAACAAAAACAGATTCCACAAGAAACCAGAAATTATATTCATGTTGAGAATATAGAAGAAGAAGAACCAGAAGAAAATGAAAACCAACAAGAACCAGAAGAAAATGAAAACCAAGAACATGAAGATGAGAATCCTGATCCAAACACACAAAACGGAACACCAAGAAGGGGAAAGAAAAGACCAGCAAGATTTGAAGACTACGTCATGGATGAAGAATTAGAAGCTCTGATAACTTACAGGGAGTGCATGCAGAGTGTTGACAAAAACAAATGGAAAGAAGCCATCAATAATGAAAAGAGATCACTGGAACTCAACATAACATGGGAAATTGTAGATGAAAGCCATTCAAAAGGCAAAGAAATTGTGACTGGAAAATGGGTTTTTAAAGTCAAAGAAAATGGACAATACAAAGCACGACTGGTCGCTAGTGGATGTCAACAAAAATCAAAAAACCTTGACTTTGAAGATATTTTTAGTACTGTGGTCCATTATAATAATTTGAGACTGATGTTTGCAATAGCAGCTCAAGAGGATCTGAAATTGATGACATCTGATGTCAAGATAGCATTCCTATATGGCAAGCTGGAAGAGGAAATATTTATGAGAGTACCCGATGGATACCTTGAACCAGGAAAATGTTCCTGTTGAAAAAAGCATTATATGGTCTTAAGCAAGCGCCTCTACAAGGGAACAAACGCTTGTGTGAGTTTCTGAAGGAAGAAAATTTAATTCAGCTAAAATCAGATCAGTGTGTTTTTAAGCTCAAAAATGCAGAGAAGAAACTGTTCCTTGCAATACATGTCGAGGATGGAATAGTGATGGGTTAAGATTTACAGCAAATGAGTCAGCTGATACACAAGCTCAAGAGCAAGTTTGAATACAACCTTGTATCTGGGACTTGAAATTGAAGGGAATGAGGATGGAATATTCATTCATCAACAAAACAACAGCAATCAAGTGCTGAAGAAATATAACATGGATCAATGCAAACCAGTTTCAACTCCAATACAGAAGAACTATCAAGAACAGGACAACACTATCAAGAATTTTCCACATCAGCAAGTCATAGGTAGTTTATTCTACCTGACAGTTAAAACCAGACCAGACATGGCATATGCTGTGAATTTTGAAAGTAGATTCATGAGCAATCCAAGAGCACAAGACGTCTCCAATCTTAAAAGAACACCGAGATATCTTAAAGGACACAAAGAAGAAAGAATTTTCTATTCCTCTGCAAAAGAAAATCTCAAGATTACTGCCTACTGTGATGCAGATTTTGCCGGTGATGAAGATAACAGGAAGAGCACATCTGGCTACATTATCATGTGTGGAAACGGTCCAGTGAGCTGGAGCTCAAAAAAACAGTCCGTTGTTGCAAGATTCACATCTGAGGCGGAGTATATATGGTAGCTGTAGCACACTGCTGTCAGGAAATTAAATATCTAAAAACCTTCATTCAAGAACTCCTCAACAAGCAAGTTGAGACAACTCTCAACATAGACAACCAGAGCGCTATCACCATGATCAAGAGCGGTCAACTGATCAGAGGCAGTAAGCACATTGAATTGCAATGTCACTTTATCGGTGATGAACTGAAGAAAGGTTGGTACAACATAAAGTACTGTCCTACGCAAGAACAACTTGCAGATATCCTGACAAAGCCACTGGCTCGTCCAGTCTTTGACAAACTCAAATCAAAACTATTGTGTTCTTAATATACTTAATACAGGTACCTAAGCTGTATCATTGCTGTATTCTAAGATTGATTTTAAATGATCAATTATGCACTGTATTTTGTTTAATCCAAAGATAAGTCTAGTGTTTGTAGTTCATATAGTCTTCTTCTTCACCTTTTTTTTTTTTAAATTAATGCAGCCAATGGCCATGTACTTTTCTTTTCAGGACGGGTCAGGGAAGGGATATTGGAAGGAAATCGGCCGTGGCCACATAGGTTCACTTTAACCAACCATTAGTTCGTCGACTTGTAGGAACTGTACGAGCCTTGCGGTCCTCCCAGTACTTCTTCATGCGTGTTAATATTCTTGTTGGAATTTTCTTTTTTGTGAGTGGAAAATGAAAAGTCATATTTTAAGTGCTGTAGTTAAACTTTTCTTATTTGCAGCATCTTCTGTTGTTAGGCCAATTTCTTTTAACCATCGGCATCCAGTTGTGTTTTTTGAAGCAAGATTGTACTGTACTAGTTGTTTTAGAAGACGTGAATCTGGCATTCTCATGATGTGCCCAATGAATCCTAGCCTTTTCTTTTGCATGGTATCAGTAATGGGTTCTAGGTTGTGATAGACCATATTGTTAGGTATTATTCGCCATTGCCCATCTTTTTTATATCCTTTATTGATACAAGTTCTTCCAATTCACCTTTTCGATCTTCTGTAATCTGTCGATTTTAGAATGATCATTTAGATGGAATAATGTTTCTGCTGCATATGTGGCTTCTGGTTTTATGACTGTATTGTAATGTTTAATTTTTGCATTAATTGATAAGCATTTCTTTTTGTAACTTTCCCATGTTCATTTTTGTGCCCTAGATAACTTGTTGGTTCTTATTCGAATTGATGCTTTCTCATTTAAGTTGTTTGTTATAACTTTCCTAGATATTTGAATCGTGTTACAATTTTAATTTTTGTATCATTAATATGTATTTGTATTTCGATCTTCTGTAATCTGTCGATTTTAGAATGATCATTTAGATGGAATAATGTTTCTGCTGCATATGTGGCTTCTGGTTGTATTGTAATGTTTAATTTTTACATTAATTGATAAGCATTTCTTTTTGTAAGTTTCCCATGTTCATTTTTGTGCCCTAGATAACTTGTAGGTTCTTATTCGAATTGATGCTTTCTCATTTAAGTTGTTTGTTATAACTTTCCTAGATATTTGAATCGTGTTACAATTTTAATTTTTGTATCATTAATTTGTATTTCCTTTAATGGTGTAGGTTTTTGTGGCATGATTTCTGTTTTTCTTTTAATGATATCTTAAGGCCAATTTTATCTGCAATTGTCTGAAGCTTTGGCTTCCTCTAAATCTTTCGCCAATAATGCCATGTCGTCTGCAAAACCAAGACAGATTGTTTGAATTTTTCTACCTGTTTTTATATTTGGAGGGCATTTCTTAGACCATTCTCGCATTACCATTTCCAATGCACAATTAAGCCATCACCCTGTCATAAATCGGTTGTGACCTCAAATGGGTCAGAGAATTCACCTCTGAATTTAACATTTGATTTGGTGCCTGTAAGAGTTAGCTTTATGAGATTTGTCAATTTGGGGTGTAATCCCATGTGTCTTAGAATTTTTAATAAAGATTCTCTATGAATACAATCATATGCTTTTTTGAAGACGATTAATGTTATCATCATATCTCTATTCCTTTTTCTATTATAATCCATTATCAGTTTTAGGCTCATGATTTGATCTGGGCAACTTCTCCAGGGTCTGAAACCTCCTTGATATTCTCCTATTTAATTTTCAAGTTGTACTTTAATTCTATTGAGAAGAATTCGAGAATTTTTTTTATAAGTAACATCCAGGAGTGAAATCCCTCGGTAATTGTTAGGGTCTGTCTTATCCCCTTTTTTATGTAGAGGATGGATGATAGCTGATGTCCAATGTTCAGGGAATTTTCCTGTAATCCAGATGTTGACTAGTTAAGGTACGTCCACACCAAGATGTTTTCGTTAACTTTGTTAATGAACACTGTTCATGAACATTTTTGACTGTTCATAAACAAAATTGCGTGTTCGTTAACTTTTCGAGCATGTTCATGAACAAAATCTCTTTAACTTTTGTGAATGAAACTTTTCATTAACATTTCGTGTTTTCGTTAACATTTTGGTTCGCGCATGCGCAAAGACGCAATTAAGGTTGTAAATTCGTAGCGCGGAATACGATGCTCTTTTACTTCTCTAAAAATCGACCATCGAATCGCAAGCGACTCGTATATTGCGCGGAATTATGAAATACCAGGAAGCACATGAGATTATTAATTAACTTAACTCTAAACGCCTTTCCAATATTTTTCTTTTCCACACCTTGCGTCTGTGCTTTTCTCTAATTTTGTACTCACTAAAATAATGAAATATGCAGCTGTAAGTACTTTCTTCTTCGTGACCCTATCCATTTTAACCTCACAAACAGTTTATTTAATGTTGAAGATGTTTGTTAACAAAAGTTTATTTGGTGTGGACATAATGTTGAAGAAGTTTGTTAACAAATGTTTAGTAAACATGTTGAGAAATGTTTTCATTAACATTGTTCATTAACTTTGGTGTGGACTAGCCTTTAGTTGTTGGTGAAGAGCGATTTTTGCCGAATTTCCAGCATACTTCCAAATCTCCGCAAAAGTCTGGTCTTCTCCAGGGGCTTTGAAATTCTTAATCTCATTCAGTGCCATGTAAACGTCTTCTAGTGTGGGCGGGTTAATGTTCTCTGGTGGTGGTGTTATTGGAGTGTCAACATCAAATTGAAGAAATTCAATGGGTTCTTAACAGTTTAGGAGTGTCTTAAAATATTTAGCCATAATTTGTGCATTATCCTGGTTGTTGTGGGCCAATTTACCATTTTCATCTTTTAACAATGAGGTAGGTGCTTCATATTTTTTCAGATGTTGTTTAAAGATTATGTAATAATTCCGTGATTGTGAAATTTTGAATTCCGCTTCAATTGATTGTAGGGTGTCAGTATGATATTGCCGTTTTATTCTTCTTAAAGTTTTAGTTGTTTCTTTTCGTTGTGCAACTAAATTTTGAAAAGATGATTCAGATTTTTGGGATTATTGTAACAACCACGCTCGGTGTCTTTTTCAATCATCTCATCACATTCATTATTCCACCATTGATGCTTTTCCCGCGGTTTAATTGAAGCCAGGTCTTCGGCTATTTGTTGTAGGTTGTGAACCAAGTTTTCGAGTTTATCAGTTATTTTAATGTTACCAGTTGCTTTTTGGCACTGTTCACTGTTGATTAACTGGATAGGATCTATTGTTCGTTTAGTTTTGGGGGTTTTCCTTTGTTGTCTCTTCTGGGGCGTGAGTTTAATTTTAATTTTGACTACCTAGTGATCAGAACCTGCATCAATTCCACGGAGGACTTTGACGTTATAGATCTCTTTATGGTGGTGTTTATCCATGCACATGTGGTCCAGTTGCCATTCTCCCTTAGTGTAATCAGGGTGTTTCCATGTTTTAAGTTTTTGAGGTTTTCGTTTGAAACATGTAGATTTTGAGATTAAGTTATGGTTTCGACACAGGTCAACTAGTCGCTCTCCATTTTTATTTGTTCTATTGTGTGCTGGCCATTTTCCGAGGAAGTCACGGTATTTTCTTTCTCCACCTAGCTGAGCGTTAATAATTTTACATGGTGTTGGGGATGTTATCTATGGTTTGATCCAATAGGTCCCAAAATTCTTCTGTTTCTTCACGGTCTTTGGGGTAAGTGTTCTTATCATTAGTGGGAGCATGGGCATTTGTGATAGTATAAATCTTATTAGATGTGTTAAAGGTGAGTGTTGAGATTCAAGGAGATGGTGAGCGGAATTTTTGAACTGAATTTATAATTTTAAGGTTGATCAGAAATCCTGTTCCAAATTGTGGAACATTCTTCATCACTCTCTTGCCCGGTATACCCTTATATAGTCGATACCCTTTAGATTCCAAAGCATCCTGGTCAGTGTTCCTCTATTCCTGTAATCCCATGATAAGAATTTTGTGCTGATCCATTATGTCAGTGATCACCTTTAGCTTACCAGTTTGCATGAGGGAGTTCACATTATGTGTAGAGAAGTAAGTTATTAGCATTGGTTTGATTCTTGATCTCGTCTTATTCGTGTGTGTTGTACTGGGATGTTTCCGTGCTTCCTACATCACGGTATCTAGTAGGTTGCAGCCCACCGGATCCGAATGCTGCTTTCTCTGAACTCTAGGTTCAGCCGATGGAATGTTCTTTAAAAGACCTACCATGGTTGACTGTAACGGTAACACCGATGAGGGACTAGGTCCCGAGGTACAACTCTGGATGTGATCCAGAGAGGTGATAATAAAGCCGCTCCTCTGGAGTACAGACGCCATGCGCAGCCGCCCCTAACCTGGAGAACAGACGCTGCATTTTCTACGACGTTGACCACAAGTGGTTCATCCACCTTTAGGGGAAGTTTCCCAACCCAAGTGCCCCAATCTCCACCAGTTCATCTGCCTCCCTAGAGAGTCGTTGACCGGGTAGAGGTGGACTCCTTATCCCGGGAGTCACTCGGTCGTCAGTCTAAAGGAGGATGCACCACGTGCTGGTGAGGGGATGACTTTTGGGTAGATTCTACCCCTTCATATAGTCTATTAATATCATGTTAATTTTTTTAAAATATGCAATCTCTATAATAATTTTATTTTGTGTTAACATGGTGTTACGGCTGTGAGTTTGTTTTGTCGCCTCGCCACGTGAGTCACAGCTGCTCCGGGCTATGCTCTACCTCTGTGTATTACCCGCGCTTTACGCAACGGGCTGCGAGGACAAAGGGATGGTCCAGAATATTCGTGACCCAGCCAGTGATGGAAATCTCGAGAAGCCGTGAATCCTGGACAATTCTAGAAGCATTCATTGAGTCACCAGCCTGCTATATAAGAGCGACCTGGCCAGCGAGGGCGACTGTGTGTTTTTGAGCTAGTGCATGCTTTTACCTGAGAGATAGTTGTTGGTGACGTGACTTGCGAAACCCTAGTGAAGATGATTCTCTTGACAGCGAAGGAGTGTAAAGCCTACGTTAGAAGAGTGTGTGTTTACCTAGTGCGACAGAGATATTGTGGTGAATTGCGAAAACACAGGGGGCTGTTTCCCTAGCCAGCAGACAGCGAAGCAGTGTGTAGTGGTGAGTGACTGGCTATCATAAAAACTGTAGCTTGTGTATTCAAGGAAGTGTTGCAGGTATTTCTTCCGAGGCCACCGGTCCTCATTAGGAGGGATTAACTTCCGTGGCTTATTGACAAGTGAAAGGGAAGTGTTCCCTACAAGAGGAAACTAGAGTGAGATACTAATCGCTTGTATTTGCTATTGTGTGGTGTATCTTTCTGGCCCGCAGTAAAGCTAATACGTTTCTTTAAAGGGACAATTTGTGTTGTACTTCTACCCACCGTAATTCAGTTAACGAAAGCGCCACTAGGGGTGGCACGTAACAACTGGTGTCAGAAGCGGGATTACGAACTCAAGCACAAGCACAACACCTGAAGGTCCTGGTTTCAAAACCCGAGCAGGTAATTTTTACCACAGTTCTCTAATTTTCCTGTGAGTGCATGCCCTTTACAAGACAAACATCTAAAATGGAAGCACAATTGGCAGCATTGCTAGAAAAGTTAAGTGGCATGGAAACCAAGATGGAGGCCGGCCAGAAGAAGATGGAAGACGGCCAGAAGAATTTAACCAAGGACCTAACTGCCAAACTAGAAGACGGCCAGAAGAAGATGGAAGACGGTCAAAATAAGCTAGCGGAGGACCTGAAGAAGATAGAGGACGGCCAGAAGAAGATGGAAGACGGTCAGAATAAGTTAGCACAGGACCTGAAGAAATTAGAACTGGGTCTGCGTGACGAAGTCACGGCAGTGGAAAAGAAGTTCGACTCCTTACAAGTGGAAGTTGCCAAGCTGTGCCGACGCCCGCTGATGGGGGTGGAGGAGAAATTCAACGCCTTACAAAAGGAAGTTGCCGAGCTGCGCCAACGCCCACTGACAGGGGTGGAAGAGAAATTCAACGCTTTACAAAAGGAAAATGCTGAGCTGAGCCAACGCCCGCCGACGGGGTTGGAAGCGAGATTCAACGCTCAAGAGGAAGTTGCCGAGCTGCGCCGACGCCCGCCCACAGGTACACCGGGAATATCAGGAACGGGACAGAGCAGAGTGACGCCCCCAACCTTCGACGGAAAGGTCCCATGGAGCACCTATTTACGTCAGTTCGAGGCAGCCTGTTCCATAAACAACTGGAACAGCACGGAAAAGGCTACAGCTCTCATTGTAGCGCTGAGAGGGGATGCCCTTAACGTCCTTCAGGCCATCCCGACTGGATCCCAGGACTACGCTTCACTAATCGCCCATATGGAGTCCCGATATGGAGATAGCCACCTTCAGCAGGCCTACCAGATGCAGCTCCGGACCCGGGTACAAAAGAACGCGGAAACCCTGCAGGAGTTCGAGATGGACATCGCACGCCTCGTAAGGTTCGCCTATCCAACAGCGCCGGCCGACTTTCTGGAACAGATTGCGACGCAGACCTTCACCGACAGGCTACGGGACTCGGACACTCAACAGGCGCTGCGACTCGCCCGCAATAAGACCCTGGCAGATGCGCTGAGCCACGCACTTGAGTTCGAGACGGCAAAACAGGCATCTAGAATGCACGCACAGGTGCGTCAAGTGGATGTCGACGAACTAGCAAAAACCAACGAGACCAAGCCCCTGGCCGACGAATTGATGGAGGCGCTAAGCCGTTTCTTCGATAGTCGCGGCACCACCAGCAACGACACAGCCGGAAGACAACCGGAGAGGCTGCCCGGAAGAGGACTACCGACTTGCTGGACCTGCGGTAAGAAAGGCCACCTGAGTAAGGACTGCGGTGATCGCCGCCACCGAGGGTATCCGACGGGAAATCAGTCGTCTGAAAACCACGCGGCCCAGGGAAACGAGTATTAGCCAGCCTTGGGGGGCAAAGGTTGGCTTGTGACAGTCGTCAAGGCCCGGCAGTCCAAGTTCGTGTGACGAAGTTACGGAGGGACAATAGCAGCCTGATGGTCGACGGAGTAAGCTGGCCCATGTTGATCGACACGGGAGCGTTGAGGACCATCGTCAGTCCCGCCGTGATCCCGAGGTGGAGAGTGCAACACACACAAAGGAACCTCCAACTAATAACCGCGACTGGAGAGACTGCACCGGAACATGGCGAAGCATCACTGGAGTTCGTCATTGGTCGACGGGCGGTGAAGCATCCAGTGCTTGTGGCTGACGTATCAAACGAAGTGATCATAGGACTGGACTTTCTGAGTGACTGCAGCCCAAAGTTTAAGTCCTACTGGGCGCAGTGGGACTTGCTGATTGTAAGGGATGGCCTCATCTGCCGTACCTGGGAGAGCGCCGACGGGAAGACATCTCGGGAACAAGTCACCGTTCCAAAGGCTATGACGGAGGAAGTCCTGAAGGAAGTCCATGAAGGATCATCTGGTGGACACCTAGGGATAAAGAAGACCCTGGAGAAGGTGAGAGAGCGGTTCTACTGGATCGGATGCCGAACAGACGTGGAGAACCACTGCGCGAGGTGCCACGATTGCACAGCCAGCAAGGGACCAGAACAAAGGCGACGGGGCCCACTGAAGACCTACAACGTGGGCGGCCCCATGGAGAGAGTGGCCATCGATGTTGCTGGGCCATTCCCGTTGAGCGAGGCGGGGAACCGCTACATGTTGGTCGTCAACGACTACTTCACCAAATGGCCAGAGGCGTATGCGCTCCCTAACCAAGAAGCCGCGTCGATCGCAGAGACCCTGGTGAAGGAATTCGTCAGCCGGTACGGAGTACCCCTAGAGCTGCACTCTGACCAAGGGAGGAACTTCGAGTCGCAGGTGTTCCAGAACCTATTCCAGCTGCTGGGAATCCGGAAGACAAGGACACCGCCGCTACACCCTCAGTCCGACGGGATGGTAGAGCGATTCAATCGCACCATCGAGAACCATCTCCGAATAGTCATCAGCGAGCACCAGAGGGATTGGGACAAACATCTTCCACTATTTCTCCTGGCCTACCGCGCCGCCGAGCATGAAGCCACAAGGTGCACACCAGCCCGGGCCATGTTTGGGAGGGAACTCCGTCTACCTGTCGATCTTGCCTTCGGCCAACCTGGGAATTATCCTGTCCCTGTAAGCCAGTATTGTAAAGAACTGGTCGACCAACTGGAGGACGTGCACGCGTTCGCAAGGAGGAGACTGCGGATCGAGACCGACCGAATGAAGACCCGATACGACCAGCAGACGGATGCTGGCGGATTCTACGAGGACGACCTGGTCTGGCTCTTCAACCCATTACGGAAGAAAGGCCCGTCACCCAAACTGCGGAAGTTCTGGGAGGGCCCGTACCGAGTCGTGAAACGGATCAACGATGTCGTCTGCAGGATCCAGCGGAGCCCGAGGGCGAAGATGAAGATCGTGCATCGAGATCGCCTGCCAGCCTAAGGAGGGACACAGACGGACCAATGATTGATCGGGGCGATCAGCCTTTTAGGAAGGGGGTGGTGTTGCGGCTGTGAGTTTGTTTCGTCGCCTCACCGCGTGAGTCACAGCTCCTCCGTGCTACGCTCTGCCTCTGTGTATTACCTGTGCCTTACGCAATGGGCTGCGAGGACAAAGGGATGGTCCAGAATATTTGTGCCCAGCCAGTGATGGAAATCTCGAGAAGCCATGAATCCTGGACAATTCTAGAAGCATTCATCGAGTCACCAGCCTGCTATATTAGAGCGACCTGGCCAGCGAGGGGGACTGTGTGTTTTTGAGCTAGTGCGTGCTTTTACCTGAGCGACAGTTGTTGGTGACGTGACTTGCGAAACCCTAGTGAAGCTGATTCTCTTGACAGTGAAGGAGTGTGAAGCCTACGGAGGGACTGTATTTGAAGAGTGTGTTTTTACCTAGTGCGACAGAGATATTGTGGTGAATTGCGAAAACACAGGGGGCTGTTTCCCTAGCCAGCGGACAGCGAAGCAGTGTGTAGTGGTGAGTGACTGGGCTATCGTAAATAAATGTAGCTTGTGTATTCAAGGAAGTGTTGCAGGTATTTCTACAGAGGCCACCGGTCCTCATTAGGAGGGATTAACTTCTGTGGCTTATTGACAAGTGAAAGGGAAGTGTTCCCTACAAGAGGAAACTAGAGTGAGATACTAATCGCTTGTATTTGCTATTGTGTGGTGTATCTTTCTGGCCCGCAATAAAGCTAATACGTTTCTTTAAAGGAACAATTTGTGTTGTGCTTCTACCCACCGTAATCCAGTTAACGAAAGCGCCACTAGGGGTGGCACGTAACAATATGGTAGAATTTAACACACTCCCTTAAGTTGGTAACATCAAGGAGAAAATGTAGTGGTATGATGATTATGTTGGTAACATGTTTGTAACTGCTACGAAACAATGAAAAAAAAAAGTTATGAGCCTTACAGTAGTTGCATATGATGTGTAACATCTGACATAGAAGAAACCTCACGTGAAATTGTTGATACACCGGTATTTTATACTATTATTGGCACAAATATTAATCTATTGTAAAAGGGAGTGTTTTACAGATATTGTAGTTAATAATACGGAACTCATTTTATTAGATGATTTGTAGCTTCCACCAGCACTAGCCTAAATAAAGAATACGATATGGATCAACTAGATTAATCGACGCAACACCGCTCATAACCTTAAATTCCTTATAAACAGGACCTCTTGATTCACAGACCAACACGTAATTTCATATGGATTCTGTTAAAATGAGTCATATTAATATGATACACATCGTTTAAAATTATAATCTGGTAGCAAAAATATCTACCCCGTCCGGGATTTGAACCCGAGATCTCTAGATTCACAGTCATAGGCACTAACCCCACGGCTATTTCAACTAAGCAAATATTGTGCACAAGATGGTGACTTATTTCCACGTTCCAATAATACTGCATTACGGAATTAAGTTTCACTTATATTTTGCTTGTTTCAATAATGTTCATGAGTGAAATTGAGTTTAAAACGCGTTGTGAATAGGCCTTCCTGTGAGTAAAGAAAATGTATTCAGCAATAGTTCATGAAGGCTTGCTCAATTCTCGTATAGCCACAACGATTATATTATATTGATGACTGCATTACCGTTATGTGGGTTAATATTTGAATAGCCATTGTGCAGAAACATAATACCGGCAATGCCGACTACTTACAATGTTTGATATTAAGGCATTTTACCATTTAAATACTTATACGAAGACTTCGAACATGAACCATGTGCTTTGTTTCAATCACTTGACACCAGAGTTCGCATGAGCGTTTACCGTTCAGTATGTCATATACATTCCACATGGCCGAGAGTACGTCATGGTATCAATTACCGACACCGGGCGCTCATTGTTTCTCTTGCCACTGCCAGCTGGATCGGTCGATCGAGTTGGCAGTGCGTCTTACACTTCTGTTCGATCCACCACTGCCAGCTAGCACACTTCCGTTTGATTGAACGGAAGTGTGCCAGCTGGTGCCACCTTGATCGTTCCAATCCACTTCCGTCCCATTTTTCAAAATCACTCCCACAAAAATATCCAGCAACCGAGTGGAAAGATGTTACACATCAAAAACAACAACAATAAAACTGCACACTCCAGCCGAAGATCGTGAAAAGAGCAAAAGCCTAAAACATGTGTTCAGGATTTTATTGCAACATTCCTTGATACCTAAAACGGAAAGAACTAAAACTAATACCTAAAATCTCATCAGACTACAGCGATTAAAATTCATTGACCTTGATCTGTGGTATAGTCTATTGTTGTTGTTGATTCTTGAGGGGCTTTGCATTATCATGGTCTTGTACCCTCGTATACTTGTGTGGGTGTAGAAGTTGTCTGATAACCTGTGTCTGCGACGTCTGTAGGCTTACTAGTGTGTGCATTTTTATACATGGATGGATTTGGGTAGGAAGCTGTTGTTGTTCTTTCATTTGAGATGCATGGACAGCATGGTCATTTAGCCCCATCCTAGTTGGGTGAGTGTTGAATTTTGTTTGATAACCTGTGTTATTGTGATGGCTGTATTAGTGTGTGTGTGTATATATAATTCACGTGAGGATTCAATCAATCTACGTATGATATCTGTATAGCATATTGTATTTCTACAAGCTACTACAACCAACATTCAATTATACTCCTTGGAAAGGATAAAGAGTTATAACTAGGGCCCGGATGTTGATGCCGTAAAAAAGTTTAAAAAAATGCACTTAAAATTTCCAAAAATGACTGTAATAAATGACCTAAAAATTAGAAAAATGCACTATAAAATGGAGAAAATGTTCTTATATAAACTCACCAATATTTCAAAAATTCGAAAAATGCACTCGTCGTCGGCTGTAACTCGATTCCGAGTAAACATACTTCTTCCTGCATAGAGCTTTTCAGACCAGCTTGTGGATGTGTTTTTGATGACTAAACAGGCCAATCCTGTCATAAAACATGCGCCCACATAAATTGCACTCAATGGTCGGGGGAGGGCGGGGTTGCAATTGACGAAGCTTTCTTGCTTGTCGCTTGGCCTCTTCATGTCTGCGACGTTCTTCCTCAAAGAAGTTGACAGCCGTCGATGTAGTGTTCCGCCACAGTAAACGGTCCGCATCAGATGTTTCCCATGAGTGGATGTCTATACCAGTCGTCATCATGATGTGTTTTAACTGGTCTTTAAAACGCTTCAAAAGGGCCCCATGAGGTCTAGTGCCGGAGCAAAGTTCACCATAAAGGAATTGACGTGGAAGCCTGGTATCACTCATACGGTGAACATGACCTAACCATCTCAGTTGATGAGCGATGATAGTTGTCTCAATGCTATTGAGATGCGCTCTCTCGAGAACTGCAGTGTTGGTCACGTAGTCCTCCCACTTGATATTCAAGATGTATCTCATCTTTTGTTGGTGGAAGCGCTCAAGTTTCTTGATATCACGGCGATAGTGTGTCCAAGTTTCACAGCCATACAGTAGCGTTGAGATGACGACAGCTTTGTACACCATGAGTTTGGTATGAATCTTTAGGTCTTTATTCATGAAGACTCTGTGCATTAAACGGCCAAATGCTGCATGGGCAGCCCCAATTCTTTTGTCAACATCCTGTTCGCAATTGCACCGTTTGGACAAGATGCTACCAAGATATGAAAAATGATCAACCTGCTCCAGTGTTGAGTCTAAGATGGAGATATTGAACTCAAGGAGAGGTAATCCTGGGGCAGGTTGTGCAAGCACCTTTGTTTTCTTTGCATTGATGGTGAGACCAAAGAGATCACAGGCAGTGCTAAAGTGATTGACGGATTGTTGAAGCTCTGCAGGTGTCGTAGCAGGAGATGCGGTGTCATCGGCATACTGCAGTTCTGTCACCCGGGTAACTTGGGTATGTCTCTGTGAACGAAGTCTTGCCAGATTGAAAAGACCTCCATCGAAGCGAAACTTAATCTCTATGCCTGGGTTGTTGGAAGATGATTCATACATCATGGCAGTCATGTACAATGCAAAGAGTGTTGGAGCAAGCACACAGCCTTGCTTCAAACCGTGAGTGATTGGAAATGGATCGGATACAGAGTTACTGTGAAGAATCTTCCCAGACATTCCATCATGAAGAGCTTTAACTAATTCCACATAGCGATCTGGACATCCAAAGTGTGTTAATACTTTCCACATAGCAGATCTTGGTACTGAATCAAAGGCTTTTTCCAGGTCATAGAAAACTAAATACAGGGGCTCCTGTTGCTCTCTGCACTTTTCCTGGAGTTGTCTGGTACAGAATATCATGTCTGTTGTGCCCCTGGAGGTTCGGAAACCACATTGAGACTCGGGCAAAATCCTCTCCGAGATACTTTGGAGCCGGCTTAGTAGAATTATTGCGAGAACTTTACCTGCAATGGATAATAGCGATATACCACGGTCGTTCCCACACACACTACGATCGCTTTTCTTGAAGATAGTGATGATGGCAGCATTCTTCAAGTCGTCAGGTACTTCTCGAGTTTCCCAAATTAACAGGATAAGTGTAAAAAGTCGAGTCTTCAAGGCCATACTCCCACTTTGTAACAACTCCAGAGGAATGTTATCAGGACCAGGAGCCTTTCTCGGCTTTAGTTGATTGAGCGCTTTGGTGAAATCTCAGAATGTCGGCGGAACCGCCATCCATGGTTGTTGGGGCTGCTGAGGGACGTTGCGAAGAAAGTCCTCGGCAACATTGGAGGCACGATTTAAAATGCACTATAAAACGGAGAAAATGATCTTATAATAATAAACTCACCAATATTTCAAAAATGACATCTTAAGCTCAAACTGAAAGGTCAATCAAAATAGATTTCTGGCACTTAACAAAAGGTTTATGTTCACTTTAGTCCGAGTTGCACTGCACTACGAAAGTCATTCTGATGTTGTCAAATGTAAATGATCTGAGGTTATCAGCCAACAAGTTTTTATATCCTGAAAAGCTGCGTTCAACATCAACTGATGTGATCGGAGCGTACTTGAAGTGAGGAAGGTCGTTTGCTGCTAAATCCTCCTCAATCCCACCCATGCAGTAGTTTTCACCAGAAAGAATGTCTGAGATTTTGCATAATGTTTTATACCCGGTGTTTTTGTCCAGCACTTTTTTCACTTTTCATGCAATACCCGCAGCAATTTCGCCACAATTGTTGCTAAGACTAGTTTCCACCCGGTTGATTAAGGAAATGGTATGAACCATTTCTTCGCCCATTTTCTCCAACGATAAGATTGTTGCTGTCAATAACGCGAAATTTGATCTTATAAATGCCCAGCTACCTTCAATATTTGGTTCAGTTGGCAAGTTCTGGGTAATTTTTATTGCTGCAGCTTCTTCACTGTCAAAACTCTGCACTATTTCCTTCACTAACTTGAAGTTTTCCCAATAATACATAGACGCGTTTAACCACGTGCCCCAGCGTGTTATGATAGGTTTTGGAGGTAATGTAATGTCTGGAGCTTCCGCTCTAAAACGTACGACTCGCGAGGGTGCGTTACAGTAAATCTTCTTTCAGCAGCTAAGTTAGTTCCACACAGTTTGCAAAACAATATGCTTCCATCGGTAGAAAACACATCGTCACCAAATTCAGATATTAGTTGTTTTAAATGCGCTGACACACTCGGTTTTATTTTATGCATTTTGAAAGTGGCAATGAACGATATCTCTCGTGTGAACAATTCAGAACTGAGACAAGAATATACACCCCTTCCCCTTTCTACCCCGCCACAGCTGACTTTGGTCAACACAGCAGGTAACATTCCATTCCGCTAATAACTGGTCTGCAACGAAAACAAGAGCATCTTTAAACGGTACCAATCTTCTGCATCCAAGATACATATATTTTCTACTAAGAGCAATACTGAAATATTTTAAATTATCTTGTATCAGCTACTAGCTTCTTCTTAACTCTGAGAGACGTAACTCCCTCATATAAAGCGTGATGCGAGTAAATTGGAAAAAAATGACCTTAAAAGGCAGATTTCTCTAAAATATGACCAAAACGTCAACCAAACTTAATAAAAAAAAGCTCTTAAAATGGAGAAATAACAAAAAATGCAAAAAGATACAAAATAAAAATTACGTATTTGAAGACGGGGTGGCCCGTCCGGAGTTTCTATGTACTTCAGCATTGCTTCAGACGGCACAATAAAAAGATGGCATGTCATCAACATCTAGGCCCTAGTTATAACTACACCCATGCATTTAGGAGAAAGTAGGCTATGTTCATTACTGAACATCTTGTTTTATTTCTTTTAATATTTAACCAAATCTCATGATTACTTTTAATTATCCAGCAACATACTACAGGATTAAATTCAATGCTACAATTAATCTTATCTCAATCAGATTTAAAGTACAATAAACTGAGTATCTAACTACGACTAACATCATTCCCAACAACATTCTCCCTCTAAGTCCAATTAACAAATCTCCAAAAATCTCTGAAGGCAGTGTAAAAGCAGTACATTAAGACCACCAGGTCCCTCTTTCACTTAGGCATCCATCTTGAGAATAGGAATTCATGCATACTTATCTGGTGTAGGCGTTACCAGGATCAACAAGGTGGTTTCTCAACGATGAGTCCTTGCACTGCATTTCGCTTGGGTTGGCTTGACCCGTGTGAATACCCCAAAAGTAGGTATTTCAGACACGAGAGATGTCAAATATAGGAAATTCATAATTAAACTGCAAATGGTGGGTAAGACTGCCAGTAATTAATAAAATAAAGAATAAACCCATCACAACTTTACCTAGAATTCTGAATGACAAGAATTCTGTCATGTTCACCTACTATAACAGCAACAACAATACCAGATTATATTCTGTCCCTAAAATTAAAAAAAGGCACTTGATTTCAAAGTAGTCTTCAAACCACATACAGTATATGGATATTGAACTTTTACAATATCAAAGACTAGATTATGGTAAACATATAGCACTTACAAATAGAAATAAGTGAATTGGCACTGTATCTTGAAAGCAAAATAATAAATGGGATTTATATAAGGAAAGGAAAGTAGGCATTTTATTTCCTTAGGGAATTCTGCCCTATTTTCTGTAATGCCATCAATAGATTTTATTTTGCTGTTCTGATAAAACAGATATAATAAATTTTCTTTGAATGTGTGCTGCTGTGTTGAGACTTTTGCCCTCAGGGGCAGATGACCTTGCTGTTCTGCCCCTTGAAACAACTACTAGTAGACTTTTGCCCAGGATGAATTCGTTAACATGCCAGTAAACCTACTAACAAAGGTCTGTTTCACTTAAGTAGAAATTAACCCTAAAACTTTGAGTACAGGTAGCAAATACCTGCAGTATCAAAATATGTCACACAGTTGATTGACACAGTACTATTCAATGCAGTTGGTTTAAGTCTGAGAAAAGCAACAGAAATTAGGATGAATCACATCAACACTTTATTAAAAAAAAAAAGTGTTACATTTGTTTTGTTATACAGCACATTTAATACAAGTAGCTGCCATTCATAATACTGATATACAAGCTGGCACTGAGAATGAAAAGTCCAAAACTCAGTAACCAATACAGATGCTAACTAAGTTTCTTCTCCAAACAGAAAAACACACAACATTCAGCACTTCATAGAAAAATAGATAAAAACTTATGCAAGCACAAATTGCACATAGGCATCGAGATTCATAATTCATAATGGACCATCAGGAATTTCATTTTATATACACTAAATAAAGGAGACAGTAAATAATTACATTTATCAAATGTAACAGAGAGAATGGACATGACACAAGCTACTACAGAGAATAGTAAATTATTTACATGGTTACATGTAGGGTATCCAGAAAGGAAATTCCGACAGCAAAATCTATAGACACCATTTTGAGAAAATCGGATTGTTCTGAGTTTATAACATGTTCCAAGACATGGAGTTGTTTCCATCATATGAAAAGTTATCAGAATTAGCTGTATGATTCAATGATAATGAGATGGATTAGGTACTTTGGCTGGGAACAAACTGATCATCACCGCTATTAACTTCCTCGGTGTATCAGTGGTAGTGAGTGTCTACCAATGATTTGTTCCTAATACTGGTCAAGATTACGGGTGTGATTACTAGATGGGAAAGTTGGATTTTTTTAAAAGAATGAAATATCCGTAGCACTCCTAAGTCGTATGATGCTTGCTTTATCACATTTGGTGATTGCAAGACAAATTAATTTCATATCAAGTCACAGGTCGCTCAATCGAGTTCTGATTTCACTGTTGAGTGTAAGTGGAACATCAAAATAGCTCTAACTAAGAAAAGAATTTAAAAAAAAAAACAGGTAACTGAGGCCATACAATTATATCTCTTTTATATCCTCTATAGTCCAGACTTAGCACAAAGTGTTCCTGAAACTGAAGAGATTCCCTGGAGGCTGGTGTTTTCACAAGGAGATGTCAAAGATACCGTGATCATGTGGTTTCCATTAAAAGCAGCATACCGTAATTCTATAAGAAGGCAATAAGAAAGAGAGTTGGAAAAATTGATTTAGGGACACTATAGTTGTTTGAGTTATCAGTCTTTTGGCTGGTTTGATGCACCCTTTCGTACTTCCCTGACCTGAGCTAATCGTTTTATCTCTACATAGTTACATCTGTTTAACATATTCTAACCTGGGTCTACACCTACAGTTCTTATCTTGGACCCTTCCTTCCATAACTAAGTTTGCTATTCCTGGGTGTCTTAGTATGTGTCCTACCAACCTATCTCTTCTCTTCATTAGCAGTCACCTGCAAACCTCTCTCCTCTTCCGATTGTCTTAACACTGAATCCAATGGAAATATTTTTTTTACACTATGGTGTCAATTACAATTTATTTTCTGGATACACTTCATATATTCTCAGGAACAAGTAACTCTAGGAACCACATGACATACAGGAATTAAGATATTCCATGATACTCAATTCATATCACATCATAAGAGATGTTTTGTCTAAACTGGTTTGCATAATGTTTACAATCTAAAATTAAAGTTTCAAAAGAGATGCCTTTCACAATGGAATATAAATCCTTAAGTATACAATCCAGTAACTTGAAATAGTTGTACCATCATTGGGCCTGAATTATGAAATTCCACCAAGATATACCCTACTTCGACTCAGTATCTCCAGAAAAGACTGCTCTTTATGAACACTGTGGTTATATACTGTACATGTGCTCTCAGGTCCACCGTAACATGTTCTGCTATAGTCACTGTGCCTGCAACCTTGAAATCATGGTAGTTTCCAAGGCCAATGAGTCTAGCCATAGCACATACAGTAGTTTGACAACAAATAACACACAAAATATTAAAAACCTTAGGAATTACAATTTTTACTTTCATTTCTTAAGCATCACATCCCGAGACCAAGTCATCCAAATGTAACTTCATTTATTAGAACAGCTGCTTCTTAAATTAACCACAAGACCTGTAAAAGAACTCACAGTTGACTCATAATTGTGGAGCCTTGCTCCAACACACACTACAATTAAACTTGATAGAGCTGCAGAGGCATAGCTTTTATGGTTACTGTACACATTTATATAAACAAGAAGTCTTGGACCACAACCCTTGTAATCAAGACTGGTATGAAATATTTGACATTCTGCACTGAGTAGCTGCATTTTTAAGAGCTTTAAGGTTGGAATCCCAGCATTGACAGAGCCCATTCTGAGTATGGTTTCCATTCAGGTTTTTCCATACTCATTCCAGACAATGTTGGGATGGTATCTTATCTTAAGTGCCATGGTACCTACTCCATCTTCAACCCAAATAATTACTGTTACATACAACTAGACAGACCTACATCTCCATTAAATTTGCAGTACATTATTTCATCTCTAACATCCAGCAGGCCACATTTCCTCACCTAATATAACAGTCTATTCTTGAAATGTTAGAAGTCATGTATCAGTGTTGCCTGTATAATCAACCAACAAAATCGCTTTTCGGTGGATCAACATAACCATTCGTTAAATAAGTGTGTTCATATTCATGTAACATTTCTTTCAGGTAGTAGGATGATAAAATACAGTAAAACCTGCCTTCAACAGAATCGAACAGGGCTCGCAAGTTTTTTGGTTAAAGATAGGTTTCTGGTTAACGGAGGTAGGTCTATGCTAAAATAATCAAACCATGGACATGGATATAATGAACCCACTGAGAAAAATACAATGGTTTGCATACATTATTCAATGTTGTATTTACATATTTCTGCTACGAATGAATACAGTAACTTACTGTGTCACTTTAACTCTCGTGTTGAGATAAAGCACAACTCTTGCTTTCGTAGCCATAATGACTACAGTACTATGTCAGTAATGTAAGTTGCTAAGTGCTCAGTTAAAAGCTGAATACTATGCTAATTGACAAGGTCTAGAGGCAAAGATTGGCATTTGTTGATTGACAGCACATTGGGAAGGGCATGGGGAACAAGAAACAGGCAATTATCCGCACACATTGTCGTGCAAGTTGAAACACAAAGGAAGGAAGACCTATTTGCACATTTCTTGTTAGCTACAGAATCAACTGTTACAGTAGATAAGGCAGACATTCACAGGGTGCCTGAAGATTTTCTGAACACTACATTCTGGAACTTGACTTAGTAGCTTTTCAGTCGGTTAACACGATTGTGCCCAATGAATGGGTGGGGTACAATATATCAATATATAAATACACTCCTGGAAAAGAAAAAAAACATGCATTAGTTAATATTCACAATTAAATGGGACAATTTAGGATTATGCGTTTCGACCCTCAATTGGCCTCAACAGATCCTGATCACTGTGTTCAAATTTTAAAAAGTATTTCACTAATGTAAATTCACTATCGTAGTACAATAGTATCGTTAGGTGAAATTATGATCGATTCGCTTGAATCTTGTCTACGTTAGTTTTTTTTTTGTGTGAACTTAGAGATGCTTTTAGATTAAAAATCTCAATAAGCTACCTATGTTCAAACCTTTCCTATAATATGGCAGTGGTGACTTGAGCAGTTCAAAACTTTTGCAGGCAATTCAGCAAAATAAATTATAGAATCCATATTAGCCAAACAGTAATTTCCAAATTATTTCATCACTGAAACTTATTTTAAAACCTACTGTATATACCTATATGTTTCCCCCATTATCCTGTTTTCACAGGGTTGGAGATGAGATACGCTGAACTTCAATGTAGCATCAGTTCTATAGCTAAATGTCCTTCCAGGTGTCAAACTCGGAGAGAAATAAATGTGAGGGAATGGATGAATGAAGAGGAGCGTGTTAGTTGGCCAGATGAAAGTGTCAGCCGAATGAAAAAAAATTCGGAGAACATTTTGTTGTATTTCTGCTTTACAGCACAAATTCCACATGAATCAGCCGGTAATCAAAACCAGACTGCGGTAAAAGGCGGACGTTTTACTGCCTAAGCTACGGAGGGGCCCTACAGCAATTATATACAACTAAATATGAATGAAATAATTACCTGTCTACTTTTGAGTACATCAAAGTATATAGGAAACTATTAACATGTGGGCTAAGAGAGTTGAGAGGCAGACGTTACTGACTTTTAATAATAACAGATAATGAATGTAAAACTCAAATTATGTGCTACATAATAGCTGTGCTTCACTAAAGAACTAAAGTTTGAGGGAAAAAGACCTCGAAGGTGACCAAGAATGCGGTGGAGTACAGGAGTGAGAGTGTGTATAAAGAGAAGAGGAGGTAACTGGCATCGAGAGGAGGAAGACAGAATTAGATGGAGGGAACTCGTAAACACCCAGACCCGGCAATAGCTGGAACGGGATTTGGTTATGATGATGATAACTCAAAACTGTGCTCCACTCTGAATGTATCAAAGGAAAAACTCCACTCAACAGGACATACATGTCACATTCTATGAAATTACTTCCCATAAGCACCTCATTGACAATAGGTATACCTCCAAGCACCAAGGAACTGTCAGCAAGACTATCTTCTTCTTCTTCCTTAGCGTTTGTTCCGCCTAGCTGCAGGGTCCGCTATATGGATACGTTGTCGCAATTTGTTTCTGTCTCGGGCCATGTCAGGACGAAAATGTTGGTTCTTCAGATCTCTATGTAGCATATCATCCCACCGTTGCTTCGGTCTTCCCTTTGGTCTCTTGCCGACGACTCGTATAGTGTAGCCAGTCTTTGCAATTGTGTCCGCTTCCGCTCTTAGAATATGCCCAAACCAACGCAGACGGCACTCCCGCATCTTGTCACTGGTTGGTGCAACCCCAAACCGTATCCTGATGTCAGCAAGACTATATTCCAAGTCATCATCATCATCTTGCACAGTTTCCAGCCACTGGCCGGGTCTGTTTGGAACACAAGCCTCTCCAACCTCCTCTCTTCTTCACGCTTTCTTCCACCCCCTTCAACCACCTGTCTCTCGGTCTTCCTCTCGGTCTCTTTCCTTCCCACTTCGTCTCGTGTATCCTCCTGGGTATCCTCTTCTACTCCATTCGTTTTACATCTCCATACCATCTAAGTCTAGATTTCTCTATACCATCCTGTAATGGTTCTTCCTTCATTAATTCTCTGGTCCTCTCATTTCTTATTCTGTCCATCTTTGTAGCTCCAATACTGCCTCTCAAGAACCTCATCTCACTGGCCTGTATTTTGCTCTTCTCCCTTCCTTTCATAACCCAGTCTCTGAGGCATACGTCAGGATAGGGACATAGTACGTCCGATATATGATCTTTTTGCGTTCTGAGAGACATCCTTGCTCCATATCATGCTTCTCACACTCCTCCGGAATGCTTCTGCCTGTCTTCCCCGCTCATTTATTTCTCTATAGTTTCTTCCATTATCTTGTATCAGGGTTCCCAGATACTTGAAACTCTCCACTTTCTTCGCTGTTCCCCACCAATTGTTATTCCCGTTGTGGTTCTTTCCTTCTTCCTTGTTGTGATCACCATCTCACTCTTATTTATGCTAAATTTCATCCCATATCCTTGTATTATTCCTTCCCACATGTCCAACTGTTCCTGTACCTCCACCTCCTTGTTTCCCCAAATCATCTGCAAACACCATTGCTTTCATCTTTCCTTCCCCAATTACTCGTGCCACTTGGGTCATTATGTCATCCATTGCCACAATGAAAAGTAACGGTGACAGTGCACTTCCTTGTTTCAGGCCGTTTCTCTGTTCCAACCAGTCCGATCTCTCTCCTTCCACTTTCACACAGCTCACGCTTCCCTTGTACATCTCCTTTATCCTCCTTATAGTCCACCCGTGACTCATATCTCAAGATTAACGGTCACGTTAAACTACTAGCTTCCTTCCTTTTCCTTATAGTCCATTTTTCCACTCCTCTGTCCTCCAGGGACTTCTATACTTTGTTTCTGCATACACTGTCATATGCTTTCTCAATGTCCAGGAAGGCCATCAGTAGATCTGTTCTATACTCATAGTCCTGTTCTTGTAACTGCCTTACAGCAAAAATCAAATCCACCTTCCTGCTCTCAAGCCATGTTGTTCTTCCCTCATCCTTCCTTCTATCCTTGTCCTAATTCTCTTTTCCAAAACTTTCTCAAACATCTTTGCACAATGACTCATCAGTGTTATTCCCCGATAGTTTCTGCATTCTGTTCTACTACCTTTCTTGAAGATCGGGACAATTATTCCCTTTTTCCAGTCCTCTGGGGTCTTCCTTTCTTTCCATGCTGTCTTCATCACTCAGTACAACCATTGTATCCCCACCTCTCCTGCTGCTCTCACCATCTCCACACTCAACTCATCCACACCCGGTGCCTTCCCTCCTTTCATCTTCCTCACTGCATCCTCCACTTCTTTCCATGTTAAGTCCTTTTCTGTTTGCAGTTCATCTTCCTCTTCCCCGATTCCAGTAAATAATGTTAACAATGGTAAGACATCAAAAGGACCGCTATTGGCTCAGGATGATAAATACTGAAAGCCACACGATTGGAAAGTTAACTCATTGTCAGCTGTTAGCTGATTCTGTCCACGTCCATATGTCTAACATACTCCAAGGGGAATGGTACACATGTAACGTCACACACCTGGGCTGGCTGGGATCAAAGAGCATATAATTGCCTGGTGGTACAAACTTGCACGACTCCCAGAGTGTGTTTGTTGGATGCACTTCATGCGGTCAGTAAGTCATGGGAGAAAATTACTCCTACTACGCTCACACAAACGCAAGTGTTTGACAGCTTCTGTGATAATGATATTTCGAACAGTTAACACCTCAAAATGAACTTCATAACCTGGATGAATGCCAAGATGCCAAAGAAAGAGACTTACCAGTATCGAGTAGTTAGATGTTGATAAAGACGATTATGGTTTCAGACATAAAATCAAGGAGGATATTGTACAGAATTTGACTGTTGGTGAGAAAAACAGAGATACCATTAATTTCGAGTGCAGGAGTGATAAAACAGAAATCCTTTAAGTTTCCCACAGTCAAGCTAGTGTGTAGAATAGAGATGAATTTTCATCCTCATATACTGTTTACTTCGGAAATGTACAATCGAAAATTAGAAAAAATAAACGATCTAAGAAACAAAAAGTGATTTTTTGTTAGATATTAATGTTGGCATAATCCACACACCTCTAGCATAGTGTGACTTACAATACAATGTAATAAAATATTACTCGTATAATTACTTTTTTGCGTGTTCTTAAAACATATTTCAATATGTTAACAAATAGGTTTTATTAGGCTTAATGAAAATAACCGGATAATTCGCGGAAGTCGTGCATTAATTCACGTGAATTATTGAGAGTGCACAGTAACTGCATTACTGCAATGTGGAATAGCCATTGTGCATAAACATACCGGTAATGCCGACTAGTTACAATGTTTCCTATTCAAATATTCTTGACTGTTGCCCCGGAGGTCTGGAGTTCGATTCCCAGTTCTGCAAAGATATTTAATTCTGGTCTAAGTGCTGGAATGGGGTACACTCAGCCTGAGAAGCAAAACTGAGAAGAGGTGGGTTTGATTCCCACCTCCGTCATCTTAGAAGTGGTTTTCCTTAGTTTCCCCAGTTCTACTCCAGGCAAATGCCAAGATGGTTTCTAACCTAAGGCCACGGCCATCTCCTTCCCAATCTTCACATGAATTATACATGGTGGTACAACGATCACAATAACATAGGCTATCAGACAAAATATCCACACACACAGCCTATGAATGACTATGATGTCCTAAGCCCCTCGGATGAAACAACAACGAAGTAAAATATCATTTAAATACCGATACAAAGACTAAGCCCATGTGATTTGTGTTTCAATCAGTTCACACCAAAGTTCGTATGATAAAGCAGCCAGTGTTCACTTGCCAGAATTCAATTTCCACCAATCACATAATCCGAACTGTTGCCGTTCCTCAATACTTTCTGACGGGTAATAATTCAAGGAATAACTTTGCAATGGAAATCATGGTTTGAATGCCGAAGGACTAAAATTTATGGGCAAAGTTACTCCAGGAGTAGATGCCCATCACTGTTATCCAGAGATTGAAAACGAGACCCTATGAAGTACATTTGCCTTGTTGCCAGTAAACTAACAACAAACCTTGTACTACATTTACAGCAAGCACCAGTATTTATTTAATCATCATAAAGAGTGAAATTGGAGTGCAGTATGTCCTGACGAGCAAACTGGCAAGTCACTGCCTGCCAGATTTCTGGCCCAACTCCTGTGAAACTTGGCCATATTGGCATATTTTATAAGTCTGGGTTCTGCTGTTGATGGTTACGAGGAATTAACCTTCAGCGTGTTATCGACGAAACAGTTAGTCACCAATTATACCACGTGGTGGTGCTAGTGACAAAACGGTACGCCACTACGCGCACGCCCTTTTAGTACCAGATTGAAGCTGTTTGAGGCGATGACATTTGAAAGTAGACTTGTCTGCTCTTTGGTGCTAGTCCATAGAACCATTTACTTTGCTTTTTTAATCTCTATGGTGATGTGAATTACGCTATTTATTTGTTCAAAGAGATGGAAAAGTCTGACTTATGTTCGACTTCTGTGTGCTGTAATGGCTGACAACAGACCTTGTAGAAGTTTGAGTAGAGGCAATTCTAAACGTTTACCCTACCCAGGAGGGGGCGTAGAGGATATATCCCCCCCCTAAAAGTCTGATTTGTCACCCGTGGTTAAAGGCTGTTCAGCCAGTCACTACATAAGGTAGTCTTTACCTACATCTACTGTAATTCAACACTGCCCCCGATGGAACCAATAGGAGAAGGGAGAATATGTTAAATTGATTTGGTTAGAATGGGGCTAAGATGTGTGAAAATAACTCAGCACATGGGTGTTGATTCATCTGGAAATATATAGCAGTTAAAAGGTTAATTCTTCAGTTGCATATCCAACTTGCAAGTGAATTTAAATAAAGAAAAATAATAATGTATTGTTTTTACGTCCCTTTTAACTACTGTGACTTTCAGAGACACTGGGGTGCCAGAATTTTGCCCCGAAAGGCCAGTAAATCTACTGACACGGCTCCCTAGCATTTGCGCACCCTCAAATGACAACTGACTATGCCAGGATTCGATCCTGCAACCTTGGGAACAGCAAGCGAGAATGTTACCGCTGAGTCACCTAGCCAGTCAAAATTTAAATAAAGACTAAGCTTGCTATATAGGGTAGCTACACATGTTAACTTGCAAGGTCATGAGGCCAGACTACTCTGGACTCAAAAGACCAATGGCCATCCTTTGAACGGTTTTCCATCTTCTACTCGATATAACATCAAGACCATACCTTTGATCTCTTCCTTTTCACTCCTTGCCCTATTTCATTCATCGCAATTCTAATTAACTCTTCTAATGAAAGCATCCGGCTATAGAAAAAAAGTTGCCACAAAGAAACTCACCGCACCTCAAAGGGAGAACAGGAATAATTAATGGTAAAAATACAGAAATACATACAATACAGACAACATGTAGCTAGAGCAATACCCCAAGAACTGCTTACTCATCTAAGCACTAAAAAGAAAATTATAAAAAAGTTCCTGTTAAACTGCAGATTGGTTTCATAATCAGTTTCCAGAAATAATTCTATCATCGTTCATTAATATTTGCCCAGAGTGTATATTTTGTACTCATTTTCCTATATTTATCAGACCAGGTCTGTTTCTTACTGTTGAGACTCAAATAAACTTAACTTTCAATCAAATGTGAGAACTTGTTATCTTTCTATTTGATAGGGCCAATTTTTAATCTTTTTTCTTGGGTTTCTTTGGATTTCGACTCCGTGACTTGGCCTTGCACAATGGGCATATAGGTGCATTACGGTGGATCTGTTGATGACATGACAGGCAAGACTTCATGGGTGGAGGTTGTTGCCTGAAACAAAGAGTTCATAATTTAAGTAACAGAGAGTACAACGATGATTTCAATTAAGGGAGATGCCATTTAATCCTCCATTTGGTGCTCAGGTAGACTAAGGGCCGATAACCTAGATGTTAGGCCCCTTAAAACAACAATTATCATCATCAGACTATTAATAATGACACGTCACTAATACTCATGATGTGTAACAAACTGTATTTATTGGGAAAATATCTCAATATCTGTACTGGAAGTATATTTGGAAAGTAACTCCACGCCATCTGTTGGCGGAGTCTTCGACTAATGTAAACCAATATGGTACGCTACTCTACCTGGTAGAGAAAGTTGGTACTAGGAGTTATATACACGGCCGCAAGATAGCGTGCGATGTCTTGTTCGTCGTCTTCATGGATTGATCCTCATATCAACCCGTGTTCGATTTATCGAAATGTAACCTGTAGCAACGTTTGTTGCATTCAATAATCAACTTGGATTCTAACTTGGAGAAAGACGTGACATTTGTAAGATCTGGTAAAAAGGGGTTTTAGCTAGCCATTGGCTAGTTTAAAAAGACTCCCGAACACTAATATGGGTACAAGATGATGTATATCCTTTAAACATACGCCGTAGGAGGTTTGATTTACTCAAAATCTTAATATTTGGAAATATAATTGGCCTTCATAATGACAACATTGGAAGATAGAACACTGAACAAAGATGATTATGGATAACCAGTGTTTTGAACAGAATGCATATGTTTAATCAGGTGTATTGGTATTTGATTGGTCTTTGGCTAAATATTTTAGTTGCTGTTTCGTACAGTGAAATCTGATAATTATACACACATCAAAAAAAGTTTTGCATCACCTCGGTTCCCAGATCTCCGGCATATAGACGTTGACTGTGTATATTGTATCCAAGATACAGTCCCTTTGACTGTTCATAGATGTCACTAAAACTGCTCAAAGATGTAAACAACCATGCATGAGCAGGGCCTATTAGACGGAGGGGGTACGACAGCCGATCAGTTCCAGTCATTCCACCAGGACGAAGGTACGCTGCTCATGTTGTCTGTAGTTCTACCATGCCTAGAAGGTCAATACCGCAGTTCGATCGCGTCCGCATTGTTACTTTGTGTCAAGAAGGGCTCTCAACAAGGGAAGTTTCCAGGCGTCTCAGAGTGAACCAAAGCGATGTTGTTCGGACATGGAGGAGGTACAGAGATACAGGAACTGTCGATGACAGGCCTCGCTCAGGCCGCCCAAGGGCTACTACTGTAGTGGATGACCGCTACTTACGGATTGCCGCTCGGAGGAACCCTGACAGCAATGCCACCATGTTGAATAATGCGTTTCGTTCAGCCACAGGACGTCGTGTTTCAACTCAAACTGTGCGCAATAGGCTGCATGATGCGCAACTTCACTCCCGACGTCCATGGCGAGGTCCAGCTTTGCAACCCCGACACCATGCAGCGCGGTACAGATGGGCCCAACAACATGCTGAATGGACCCCACGGAATTGGCATCACGTTCTCTTCACCGATGAGTGTCGCATATGCCTTCAACCAGACAATCGTCGGAGACGTGTTTGGAGGCACCCTGGTCAGGCTGAACGTCTTAGACACACTGTCCAGCGAGTGCAGCAAGGTGGTGGTTCCCTGATGTTTTGGGGTGGCATTATGTGGGGCCGACGTACGCCACTGGTGGTCATGGAAGGCTCCGAAACGGCTTTACGATACCTGAATGACATCCTCCGACCCATAGTGCAACCATATCGGCAGAATATTGGAGAGGCATTTGTCTTCATGGACGACAATTCTCGACCTCATCGTGCACATCTTGTGAATGCGTTCCTTCAAGATAACGACATCGCTCGACTACAGTGGCCAGCATGTTCGCCAGACATGAACCCTATCGAACATGCCTGGGATATGTTGAAAAGGGCTGTTTATGGACGTCTTGACCCACCAACCACTCTGAGAGATTTACGCCGAATTGTCGTTGAGGAGTGGGACAATTTGGACCAACAGTGTCTTGATGAACTTGTGGATAGTATGCCACGGCGAATACAGGCATGCATCAATGCAAGAGGACGTGCTACTGGGTATTAGAGGTAGTGGTGTGTACTGCAATCTGGACCACAAATGCTGAAAGTCTAGCTGTATGATGGTACAACATGCAATGTGTGGGTCTCATGAGCAATAAAACGAGCTGAAATGTTGTTTGTGTTGATCTCTATTCCCTTTGTATTTAACGGTTCCGGAACTCTTGGAACCGAGGTGATGCAAAACTTTTTTTGATGTGTGTATGTGATATTGCTTGGTAAGATAGGACACTGAACAAAGATGATTATGGATAACCTGTGCTTTGAAGAGAATGCATATGTTTAATCAGGTGTATTGGTATTTGATTGGTCTTTGGCTAAATATTTTAGTTGCTGTTTCGTACAGTTGAAATCTGATAATTATATGTGATATTGCTTGGTAAGAAGTGAGGTTAACATGTCTACGATGATCAAAGGCAAGGTAATGTTATTTATGTATTTTCAGTGTTCCTAGTTAAGATGTTCTTCATGTTTTGTAACAGTTTTTGGGAGTTTCTCTAAGCCGAGCCTAGACGTACTGTCTAGTGTCTTCGACGAACATGTTGTAATATGACCAAGAGTATTTTAATAATTTCATAACTTCTTTATTTCATTACTAGCAGGTACCCGCGGCTTCGCTCGCGATCAAGACAATGGGGATGATGCATTATTGCTGATAATAATAATAATATCGTATGGCTTCGGGTGCCGGGTGCAAGCTTTTTTTGTAATTGACACCCAGAGGGTAGCTTGCATGTTGAATTTCGTTGTTCCTTGAATCACTATGAAAGTCAAGGAGGTTAGAAATCTAAGCTCCTTGAACACTATAGCGCTTTCTAGTAGAGAAATGAGGAACTTTGTGTTGGCGGAAACTCCCGAGATTAATTTTTCCAGTACGAACACGGCCTACTGAATTCAAATGGGTTCTTTGACATGCCAACATCGTATTACATGCGTGTCGTATTTTTGCCGCCATTCAAAAAATCACTTCCCACGGCCAGGAGCGAACCTGCAATCTTGGGGTTAGTAGACCGACACGCTATCCACTCAACCACCGTGGCAAGCTATTGCTGATAATGGGTCTATTCTATTACAGCAATCGCGGCTACAGGTGGGTACATTCTAATACATACAGTATATTGATATGAGCAGCTAAGTGGGAATTTTATAGAGTTGTGAAAGACTGCAGGGTACGATGTTACATTATGTGAACACATTTTAGATTTATGTTTTTGGTTTTGCCATCTTCTGCTGAGACATAACGATTTTGTTGTCCGGATACTCGCGAGCACGCCACATACCGTTGCCCATAGGAAAAAATGGTTTTGTCTAAATGTACACCTGCTGCTGTTAAGTGTGTGTCATTACGCTTTGTTAATAGAAATTGCGAATTTTGTATCAAGAGGGAACAGTACTCTTGCACACTGGAATGGCAAATCTATCGGAATATGGGGAATTAAAAGTCCTTTTCCTTACCTATAGTAAAATATCTCTCACCTTGGCCGCTGATGTACATTATGCAGTCTCTTCCAGTGTTACATCCCAGGGATTGAAATTCTCCAACAACCCTTTTGCCTCACATGCCTCTCTAAGTAATTAAAATTCCTGATTGTTGTTGTTTGAGTCTTCAGTTTTTTGACTGGTTTGATGCAGCCCTCCATGCTCCCTCTCCTGAGGTAATCGTTTCATCTCTACATAGCTACTACACCCTACATCCGAGGTAATCTGATAACCCTGGTCTACCCCTACAGTTCTTATCCTCGACCCTCCCATCCATAACTAAGCTTGCTATTCCTGGGTGTCTTAATATGTGTCGTACCAACCTATCTCTTCTCTTCATTAGCAGTCGCCAGAAACATCTCTCCTCTCCCAGTCGTCTTAATAGCTCTTCATTTGTTACCCTATCTACCCATCTGATCTTCATCATTCTCCTGTAACACCACATTTCAAACGCTTCAATTCTCCTCTTTTCTGCTGCACCATTAGTCCAAGTTTCACTTCCTTAAACTCACACGCTCCAGACAAAAGCTTTCAAAAATTACTTCCTAATACCTAAATGTATATTCGATGTCAACAGATTCCTTTTCTGTAGAAATGATGTTCTTGCCTGAGCCAAACTCTTTGCTTCGTCCATCACTGGTTATTTTGCTTCCTAAGTAACAGAAGTCTCCTACTTCCCGTAGCGTTCAACCTGCCAATTTGATGTCCATAGAGGTTTTTGATTTATTTTGGCTGCATTCCAATAATTTTGTTTTACATTTATTGATTTTCATCAAGAATTATTTCATCAAGACGGAGTCCATACCATTCAAAAACTCGTTCAATTCCTCTGGCGTATTGGCCAAGATGACGATGTCTTTAGCAAATCTCAAAAATGAAATTATTTCTCCTTGAATCTTCGCTCTCACTTTAAATTTTTCTCTAATTCCTGACTGTTGTGTTTTTAGAGATCTTTGAAATGCGTTGCCCTCGCACATGGTGTAGATGCATTGTCAAAGGAAAACATTCCATGTTACGAACATGGGCCGCATAACCTGTACCGAAAGCCTATTCTGAACAGCAGTTCCTTGAACTCAGATTTGCCAACATTTTATTGTATCTTTCCATGTGGTATATCTCTGTACCTCAACATAGAGAAGAGTGCTTTAAAAATCATGTCTTGTGTAAATTTTGGAAAAAGTAGTGAGTGTGATTTTTGCCGGAGTGGATACACGCTCTTATAAATTCTTTTCAGTAAAATAGACTGGTTCACAATTTTGTAAGGGCACATTGCCGTATGTGACGGAGGGATGCCTTAAGTGTTACAGAAAAGGCAATAGCCGCCATAGAGCTTCGTTGCTACTGAAATAACGACCAGACTGATATTTGTACTTAACTATACGGGATTTGTGAGCCCAGTGTTTATGAAATTGAACGTAGATATATCGCTACCTTTATTTAGTAGCCGCTACTGTAGTGTTTAAAAATTAAAAGTGGTATTAGAAGGCGCTTTCCCTAATTTTTTTTACCCCTAGCAATACAGCCCATGAAGGGCCTAGGCCTATCATGCAACCGCTTCCCAGCCGTTTGGCTTGCAGATATTGTGGTGACGCGTGGTCAGTGCATCGTGTTTGCTCGGCCGTTTATCTTGTTCTTCGTGACCGGGGCGCTGCCTCGATATCAGACAGCTACTCAATTGTCCTCACGAAGCTGAGTACACTCCATTGCAGCCCTCACGTCAGTGTCTAAAATCTCTGACGGAGCCGGAAATCGAACCCGGGGCCTCCGAATGAGAGGCAGGCGCGTTACCATGTTCTTATTGTGTTTATATATATCTTGAAAAAGATAATAAATGGATTGGCATTGCCTCCTGCAGGGATATATAGAAAATTGGATGTCATACCTTGAAGTTCAGTTGCCATGGAAACGGACTTGCCATTAGTTCATCAGTTTATCAGAGTGAAGATAGTTTTCTACGAACACCTTTGAAACTGTTGGTTTTAGGGCCTTAAGCTGTGGTTTTCGGAGTCCCATGGGGACATACCGAGTATTGTTTCTTGCATCGAGGGGCGTAAAATGAGCTTTGTCCTGTCTTTATGCGACAACTTCGGTATTTTGTCCCGGTTGAGTATTTTTGGTGACTTTTCAGTTATGTTGCCCCTTCCACGGGAACAATGATTTATTTCCAGATGAAAGGTAGCCTATATGTTATCCCAGGGTATAAGCTGTCTCCATTTCAAATTTCATCCAAATCCGTCCAGCCATTTTAGTGTCAAGAGGTAACAAACTAACACACACAGACTTTCACAGTATTATAATATATATATAGGGTTATAATTCATTCCTGCTCTTGTGTCACATAGTATGGTTCCCTAAGAATCCTGTTTATTTGTATCACATGCAGATACCTATTCTATTTTATGCATGCACTCGTTACCTGGGGTAACGAAGTATTGTTAATGTCCTATTTTTCTTTAAACAATTAACGTTTTGTTTTTTTTGACGATGAGTAGAGAAGACATGTTGGATTGGACGTGAATAGACGTTATTTGAGTTGGTCTCCGAAATATTTAATGAAATTTAACATTGCTAATTATTTATTTTATTTAATATATGGCTTTTAGTGCCGGGAGTGTCCGAGGACATGTTCGGCTCACCAGTGGCTGTAGCTGCTTCAATGTGGACACCCATGGGGTGAGCTACAAGTTCCGTTCAATTTCAAGTAGTTCCAACTTTCGATACCAGATGTCACTGACACCTAGTGATGAACGTTGGAACTATGATGGAGCATTTCAACGAAAGCTAATCTAGAAATTTAGCTACACACAAGTTTAGTTAGTGGAAGGATCTTTTACAAGCCATAAATCTATGACATGGGACCGCTGGCTTTACTTCCCCTACAAAGGAAGGCATTCTTCTTCCTCTACCTTATCCGATACGGACGTTGGCTACTACCATGGCTAACACCTTCTTATCCTGTGCAATCCTGAAGAGTTCCGTGGAAGACAGCCCAGGAAGGCATACTGAAAGATTTTAACGCTCTTAAGAAATCCGACGACCGGCTGGGTTTGAACCCGCTGTCTTGGGCACAGTAGTTCAGCATGCTACCAACTACGCCACCGAAGCCGCTATTGCTAATTAATTTCAGTTCTTGGATTGAACTTAATATTGTTCTCGTTGATAATGCCATATGCACAGGTAAGGTAATTACGTTCGTGTTTATATATTGTCAATTTAACTTTCACTCTATCTCTTGAGTCAAGACTTCGAAATCGATTCATCACCTTGGTCATAATTAATTGATTTTCTTGAGGTTACGATTCCTCGCTTAATTTATTTTATTTTAATTCATCATCATCATCATTTCCCCTTTTCCAGCTGACACTGGGTGGGGGCAAATATGGTTCCTCTCCACTTTGTTCTGTCGTTACACCATTCCTCTTCCGACACAGTGTTCCAATCCAGGTTCCATTTACCAATGCTATTCTTCACCGAGTCCATCCAACGCATTCTTGGTCTTCCTCGTCCTCTCTTCCCTGTCCAACGTCGTTCCAGTGCTCGTCTTGGTAGACTTACTTCATTCATCCGTTTGACATGACCAAACCATCTCAATCTGTTTTGCTCCAGTTTGTCATTTAGTTTCTGTACTCCCAGTTCTTTCCGTATATCTTCATTTCACACTCTGTCTCTCCTCGTTTTCTGGACCATACTTCTCAGGAATCTCATCTCAGCTGCCTGTACTCTGCTCTCATCCCTCTTAGTCATTGTCCAAGTTTCTGCTGCATATGTCTTTATCTTATATCTTAAAATAGTTTTCAAAAAATTTCACCCTTTGCTAAAACTGAAATATCTCGGGATGTATTTGCGCTACGACGACGTTTGTTGTCTTAAAATGTAATGCCCGTCAAGCACCATCGATTGATACCCACCTTACTTGATTATATCATTCGTGTATTAAAATAATTGCGAATATTACTTCCTTCAAGGTCTCACGAAAATAGAATCGAATGACTTGACGGACATATTGTCGCTAGGTGACAACGACTAACACTGTATCATGATATTCAACGCCGCCACAATAATAAATCTAACTTGATTTTAACAGAGAGTTCCCTAATTATGTCATGATATCGTTAACTTCTACCTGCTCCACTCGGGCGCTAATGTCGCATGTATCCATACATGATATCGTTAACTTCTACCTGCTCCACTCGGGCGCTAATGTCGCATGTATCCATACATGATAGCTTTAACTTCTACCTGCTCCACTCGGGCGCTAATGTCGCATGTATCCATACATGATATCGTTAACTTCTACCTGTTCCACTCGGGCGCTAATGTCGCACGTATCCATACAATAAGCGGAAGGGGATTCTGAGCACATAATTTAATTAAAACTTCTCAACGAATGGATTACTTTGAGACTGAAATGCTCATTCACAATCAGAAGTCATTTTGCTAATGACACTGTCATGTCAACATCTCTTTGAATGACAACAAATACTGTATACGAAAGACAACTAATTTCACGAAGATGCCGCTACAGTCGAATGTTGGAACCGCCGTTTTGTATTGTGTATCCGATCATTCTGTTATATAGTCTTTGGTCTCACCAGCTACAAACTGTCTTCTTTTCGTTTCATCATTCGTCCTTATAGGTTGTGTGCTCAATCAATACAATGAATCATATTATGATGAATGAGAGGCGACACTCAATTACAAATGTTATAAAGATTAAAGGTGACGGTAATTGTCTGTTCAGGTCATTGGCATATTGTGAGTACAACAATCAGAGTTTATTTACACAGGTTAGAAAGCGAATTGTAAAACATGTTACAGACAAGTGGAATAACTATTCTTCCTTTATTGTTGGCAACAGAGATATGTACGAAACTGCTATCAATACGAGCGATGATTACAAAATGTATATGTCTATGAATGGTGTTCATGGAGGTCATGTTGAGTTAGTTGTCGCTGCTCAAGTTTGCAAATTGGATATTTATTCGTGGATTACTACTGTCGTATGGAAGGTGACCGGTTAAAATATATACGTCATCAACAAACTAAGTTATGAGTTGACAAATATGCCGGTTTAGCAGACGCCTTGCATGTACGAGCAGAAAATGAAAATCTCAGAGTCGGTCGTACTGTAGTTTTGCCATCTTCTTTTACAGGTAGCCCAAGGAATATGATGCAAAATTATCAGGATGCGATGGCGATAGTGAGGAAGTTTGGAAAGACAGATTTATTCATTACGTTCACCTATAATGCGGGCTGGCCAGAAATACTTAACAGCATTCATTTCTGGGAAACGGCTAATAATAGACCTGATATTGAAGTGAGAGTTTTCCATTGCAAAGTAAAGGAATTGCTACAATTGATTAATGTTAAGGAAATTTTCGGTAAAAGCATATCTATATACAGTGGAATTTCAAAAACGAGGTCTCCCGCACATCCATTTACTCTTAACAATAACGGAAGATTGTAAGTTTCGAGAAATTTCTGACATTGACAGTGTGGTGTCAGCCGAAATACCAGATCTCGAGGATGAAGCACTATACGAGTTGGTAAGGAGTCATATGGTACATGGTCCCCGCGGATCTTTGAATCCTTCTTCAGTCTGTATGAAAGATGGCGTCTGTAAGAAAGATTTCCCTAAACAGTTTCAGGGAGAGACCAAAGATAATGCCAATGGTTATCCTTCGTATAGGAGAAGAACTAATGGACGGATTATTATAAAAACAATTCGACGCATTGACATTGAAATCGATAGTCGATTCATTGTTCCCTACAATCCATTTCTTTTAATTTACTTGCAAGCTCATATTAATGTTGAAATATGCTCAAGTGTTCTGAGTGTTAAATACATCCACAAGTATCTTATATATTAAAATCCACAAGTATGTGTATAAAGGTCATGGACTGCTGCATTGTTAAAATATGTCCTGAAGGCGAAACGGTGAACTACGATGAAATTACTTCGTTCCTAAATGCTAGATGTGTTGGTCCAACAGAAGCCGCATTCAGGATATTTTCATTTCACATGCATGAACAGTCACATTCTATCGTGCGATTACCAGTTCACTTGCCAAACTTGCAAAATATCTGTTTTAAAAATGATAACGCTCCTGATATTTTATTTCAAGCACAGTTGCGCAACACGGAATTACAAGCGTGGTTCAAGTTAAATCACGATTCGCAAGTCAGAAGTCCGTATATATATCCTGAACACCAGTACATTACGTCTGGAATAAGAGCAACTGTCAGTGGCAAAAAGGAAAAAATGTTTCAAAAACTATAGGCAGAATGTATAATGTTTCGCCTACAGAAACAGAAAGGTATTATTTACGCCTGTTATTGCTTCACGCCATAGGTGCTACCAGCTTCCACGATCTACGAACATACAAAGCAGTTGTCTATTCTACTTTTAAAGAAACAGCTAAGGAGCGAGGTTTGCTGATTGACGATTCTGAATGGCAGCGTTGTTTGGCAGAAGCGTCACAATTTCAGGTGCCTTCTCAGTTACGACATCTGTTTTCTTACATATGTATCTTTCAGACCCCTTCAAATGTAAGATAGTTATGGGACATTTTCAAGAATTCATTATCAGAAGAATATCTGCAGTTTCATGAACCTAACATTGCATATCAGTTCACTCTTATACATATTTCTAATACATTAAAGCTCCACGGTCTTTCCATTACTTCTCTCGAATTGCCAGCTATTATTGATAATTTCCCTCAGACAAATTTACCAATGAATTATCCAAAACTTAATGAGGATCAATTCAGTCGGATGATAAACCAAACAAATGGAAACCAAACGGCTATAATTACAGAAATTTTTGGGTTACTACAAAACAGCAATGGAAGGATGAGTAATGCATATTTCATTGACGGTCCAGGGGGCACCGGGAAAACATTTCTTTACCAATGCTTGATTCACAGTTGCACAAATTTGGGGTTAAATGTAGTTTCTGTTGCATGGACTGGTATTGCAGCAATGTTACTACCTCAGGGGCGCACTGTACACAGCCAGTTCAAGTTACTTCCATAGATAACAGTAAGGTCATTGACATCGGTATTCCTGCCCCACCCCGAGCCGCGCCGGTTATTTTCACTCCGCGCAGTTCCACCCCTCCACCTCCCCACCGCCCACTTGCTCTCCTCAACTTCGTCAGGCAGCAGCTGACTCTGCTCACAGTACAAATAGATCAGTTGTATACACACCGGAACACAAGCAGCATGGCACTTGACCTACCTATATCGCATGGCACTAGCATTCACGTCGGTAAGTTAATCAAACATAATTTGCTCCATGCAACTCTTCACTTTTATATAATATAATAATTTCTTAATCTTTCTCAAAATTTTCTCTTCAGGTGTATGAGCCGATCACCCAGCACCATATCATGACATAGACGCTTTGCATTTCAAATCGTTCCCACGTAAGTCCAATTTTTTTAGGGCTGTACTTAAGATTAATTATTTTTTTGGTAAATATAGTTCAAAATTGCAAACCACCGAATGATTTCATTTCAGGTCCGTGGAGCTGTTAGTACAAGACAGCATATCCACTTAATGGGTCAATGCAAATTCCAGTCAATTAGTTGAACGAGCTTTTCCCCGATTTCACATCTATAGCCACATGCCAGCGCACTTTCAAAAATAGTACCGGAACCAAAGTTTCCACCTCGACATCATTTTACCCACCAGTATTGCAAGCTATTTGGGTCATGGACACTAGCAAAAGGCTCATTGTTTTGCTTGACACACAAGTGATTTATGACTGTGCATTTTGACCATCGCACACTAAACAAGAATGTTCATAATAGTGATTACATATTTAAGTGACTGTAAACAGCAGGAATGTTTTAATTGGTCATAAGTTTGTCATGTTTTAATCTTTTTAATAGTTTTTATAATGTTTTAATTTTAGTGGTAAATGTTTCGACATGGACAAGGTCATTTTGGTCTGTGTAATGATGTTTCCTAATATTTATTGTAAAGGGCTGAAGAAGGAATTGCCATAAATTCCGAAACATGTACCCATGAGACGCTAACTTAGAATTAAATGTGTGTTGATTAGGCAGAAACTTTGCAATTTGTTATATTCAATTCTAAACGTCAACACGGAACCTGGAATGGATTCTTCTTCGAATAAAGTCAAATGAACAACCGACTGTATGTCACGCATTTAGAGGCAGCCCATTTATCTAAGAAAAAAGAATGGGACTCATTTCTCACTTATGTGAACAAAAAAGTAGCGATTAATGCCTCCCTTAAAATTAGCAAACTGGACAGGAAATTCCAATGGTTCAATCGGGGCAAAAACATTGAACTTGATGCCGAACCCGAACATAACGGTCATGATTTTCATAAACCGGTAGTTAATCTATCCAACACACTCAACTCCAAAGAAAGTGAAATACTAGAAAAGGGTTTTAAACGCAACTGGGATTCGTTTCACGACCATAAAAACTTAACACGCTTGGTAGCGGAATCGGAATGCGCTATCAGAAGCCTACCACACGAAAAACAGAGCGAGGTCAGACATGTTAACAACAAGAAAATAGATAGAATCATTAAACAGGAAAAACATGCGTCTAAAACTAATAATACCCAAGATTTCACCCAGCTTAAAAAGAAATTAGTGGATAATAATCTCATTATTACCAAAGCTGATAAAGGCAACACCGTGGTCATTATCAACAAATCTGATTACATTGACAAAACTAAAGACTTCCTTAACAGCCAGAATTTCGTCATCACAAAACAAGATCCTACTGCGTCAATCCAAAAGAAACTAAAACTGTTATTGAAAGATACTTACCTCATTCTGGATGAACAGCAATCAAGCAAATTAGTTAACATGAACCCCAGCCTACCTAGCCTTAAATCCTTACCCAAAACACACAAAACTAACGTCCCTATCAGACCCATCGTCGACTTCAAGGGCAGCCCCAATTATAGACTTTCTCAATTTTTGCAACGTTTTTATTAGCAAACATTACAAATTTAGAAGCAACCATTTTTTCAGGAATACAGTCCAATTTTGTGAAGCTACTAGGAATTTTGAAATAAGTGAATGCAACACCCTTCATACTGTCGATATCAAAGACATGTATACAAATATACCTATACCTCCCACAATCAAGATAATTGAGGATAATCTTAAATCACATAGTAGACTATCTACACTTGAAATCAATGAATTCATTAATTTACTTAAGTTCACCCTAGAAAACAACTTTTTCACTTTTGATCAGCTGATTTATAAACAGACGGAAGGTTTGGCTATGGGCTCTCCAATTTCCGGCATTCTGGCCAATATATATTTAGACTACTTAGAATCCAATAAAATCATCAATAAAATTCAAGGCATAGCTTCTGGGGTAGATATGTCGACGATGTTTTCCTCATTGTTGATAACTCTTCCCAGAACATTAATGGCATCTTAACAGAACTCAATCTTTTGGATACCAACATTAAATTCACTGCCGAATCCGAAATTAATGGAACTATCAATTACCTGGACCTCAACGTCTCTAAAATGAACCGTAAACTCCAATACAGCATTTATAGAAAACCTACTCAAACTGTTTCTACTATACAGAGATCATCTAACCATCCGGAGAGCCATAAAAGAGCGGCATTTATAAGCTTTGTCAATAGAGCCCTTAACGTACCCATGTCTGAACTAAAATACAAAGAAGAAATCGCCACTATTCACCAAATTGCCAAGGCTAATGGCTATGAGAAGACGTATATCAACAACATTATCAACAAAATTAAAAACAAACCTAAAACCACTCTGCTACCGCTTAAGAAAGAAAAATCCCAGTTTGCCATATTCTACTATACGAACTCGCTCACCCATAACATCACCAATATATTCAAAAAACAGAATATGAGAATTGCCTACAGGACTACCAGTTCCACTCAAGACCACTTATTCAATTCAAATTTGGTCTATCAGGTTAGCAAATACTACAGATCAGGCATCTACAAAATGCAATGCAACGATTGCAATGCAGATTATGTGGGCCAAACAGGCAGGAATTTCAAAATTAGATACCATGAGCACTTAAACGCTGTCAGACAGAGAAAATTTTCAGCCATGGGCAATCATATGTCTGAAATGGGGCATGAATTCACAAGTATTGAGCGCGATCTCAAAATTCTACATCATGGAAGTAAAGGCACTATGCTAAACATTCTGGAGCAGATTGAAATAGATAAGGCTTGATCACTTTTGTGATATTTTCAATGTTTAGCTTGGCCCATTTGTCGGTCAAATTTTATTTATTGTTACTGAGATCCCCGAATGGTAATTATTTATTTACAATTGTTAATTGCTTGAACCATATGCATAATCTCGTTATCAATCACTTATTCATAGATATTATAGTTCTCACCTCGAGTGTTTCAGTCTCGCTATCTCAGGCGTCCTCACTCATGACATACCAGATATCTACTGGTTGATCCACTGTCTGCTGAGTAGTGTCGACTGACGTCACCCTGACTTTCGTTCGACCAATGGCAGGTCTTTGTCTGGTCGGGCGATCTCCAACCTTCGAGAGAGTTCTATGGTCCCTATTTAAGACGCCGCTTGCTGGCGTTCTTCATCACTTCGGATCAACCGCCACTTCTGAACCACTTCAACACTTCTGATTCACCACTGCTGATCACTTCAACCCGCTGGTCACCGCTACCTCTCATGACACCATCGCTGATTTCTACGCTAGCGAGCAGTTACGTCACAAGATCTGCACCATGACGTATTGCTCAAGATGGCAAGAATAATTGCCAGCCGCTGTACTCTTCAACATCACCTTAGAGGGGATACTTGGAATCGTCCTTCAAAATATCTCTGGATCAGCTCTTGGAAACTATAGATGTCATTCCTGCGCAAGAAAAGAAAGTTGACATTTTATCGATGGTGCACATAACTCTAGGCCATGTACGCCTCCTTCCAAGAAAACCGTGAAGACTTTTAAATCAACGTGTGCTAGCTGGAACTTTTTAAGGAGCTGGCTCTTCAACGCTCTTCAACTCTCTTCAAAGATAAGTTCAATTTTATAAAGAGCTTATATCATACCAGTTATTACACTCTTAATTATTTTTTATGGTTCTCTCTTTTTATAAACTGCATTTTTTATATATTAAGCTCAACTTTTCTCCAATCAAGCAAGCTTTTCATGGACCTTTCTATAATCTGGGTTCTGTAATCAGGGCCTCACACTTTGCTACATTTATAATTGTTAATTTCTGTAATAAGCACTTAAGTGCAATTTGTTTGTTCATTATAAATTTATTATTAGGAATAAAAATTGTTAATGCATTGCTCCCTATATTGGTTTTCTAGTCACGTATTTCATGCTCAATACCCTCGCACCGTTTCAGTCTAATTTTCTTGACCACAGTAGTTATTTTGGCCAGGCTTTCGCCTCATGCGTTTCGTTCTCCCGTATGGGGAAGTTTTAGGACAGAATTTATACTTCTCCATAGTTTTTGGTGCCTCACCCCCGGGAAACATATCTGTTGCACCCTGGATCCCTATATAAGTTTAATATTGTGAATTTTGCATTAACAATTTTTGTTCATTGTGTTTCAACACTAATTCACATTGTACGTTTCAGCTTAAGGCGCATGTGCGGCAGAGGAGAGAAACGTAAGCTAAGCCGGTTTCTTCCGCATCAGACTAAACCTTACTACATAGCAAGCTGTCATCCTCTGACTTCCAGTACTCGAAGTCACAATATTGACGTGAGTAACAAACAACTTCTAATATGCCTAACCTTGATGAAAAACTTAGCAACTCCAGAGCCTCTTGTAAAGGCAAGCTCACACGGTTTCGTACTTTCTTAACGGAACTCGAACCCCAAGAGCATAATCTTGACATAATTTCGCAGAGGCTTAAGGATTATGAACAAGCCTTTGAGAAATATGATGAGATACAATGCAGTATAGAAACTCAGCATCCGGACCAGCAAAGTGATAGGTTGGAAGTTGAAAAATTATACTATCAGGGATTTGCTGAAGCTAAACAGCTTATTAGGGCTTTAACTTTAAAAGAAAAACAAGAAGATCAAACTTCTGCAGCATCTTCTACATCTTCTTCACGCATTATATTACCCAAATTAGAAATACCCAAATTTACTGGTAAAGACATAGAATGGGAACCATTTTTTGAATTATTCAATTCTTTAGTACATGAGAATACTTCTATACCAGTAATACAAAAATTTCACTACTTGCGTCTGGCAGTTCAAGGCAACGCACTTAACCTGATTCAAGCACTTTCTTTGACCAGTGATAATTATGAAGTTGCTCTGAATTTTCTTAAGGATAGATATGGGAACATTCATTTATCTATTCAACGCCATATACAAAGCTTATTCGAGTTACCTAACGTGCAAGCAGATAACAGTTTATCACTTCGTAAGTTGATTGACACCGCAGAGTTACACGTCAGAGCATTGTCCAATTTAAACCAACCTGTAAATCACTGGGATTTATTTCTAGTTCACCTCATTTCTGCAAGATTGGATGCAAGTACATTAAAAGCCTGGGAAACAGAACTTTCCCAGAATTTGCAATGCACTTATGAGGCGATTATTAACTTTTTGAAGGCCAGAAGCCAAGTCTTTTCCGCCATAGCTAATCAAAAAACTAGTAGTTCAGATTCAAAAGCCTTCTCAAAACATAAGGTTAGCAGTTCTAATCAAAGAATTTTAAGATCACAGGCTCTTCCTGTTGATGCTCGGTCACCTAACCAAATGCAAACGTGCGGTCTGTGTCAGCAATCGCATAATTTATACAATTGTGATGAATTTAAATCTTTATCAGTAGATGAAAGACGAAAGTTCATTACGAACAAAAAACATTGTTTCAACTGTTTGTCAGGAACGCATATGTTAAACAATTGCCGTTCACAACGTTTATGCTTTCATTGTAGGGCAAGACACCATTCACTTTTGCACAGGCATGAAAGACCACGGTTATCAGGACCAAGCAGTTCCAATACCAAGTCTAACTCGGAGACTTCTCAAAATAGTGCGCAGTCGTATGCTCAAAGTTCTACCTCGCTTGGCAAAGTCCAGGTTTTATTATCTACCGTGCAGGTTCTATTGAAAAATTCTCACGGAAAATGGGTATCTGTTAGGGGATTATTGGATAATGCCGCTACCAACAATTTAATAATGAATCGTTGGTACAAAAGTTAGGCCTTCCAAAACATCCTACCTCAATAGAGGTTACAGGAATAAACTGCTCTAAATCACAATCCTTAAGCTTTGCTAAAGTGGATCTTAAGGACTCTAATAATCTTGGTACGCAGTTGCAATTAGATTGTTTGATTATCAAGTCTATAGGCAACAATATTCCTGGCACTTCTTATCCTATTCAAAGTTGGAATATCCCGAATTTTGTCCAGCTAGCTGACCCTCATTTCAACAGAGCTTCACCCGTAGAGCTTCTTTTCAGCTCAAGCGTATTTTGGCAATGTCTTCATTCCAATAAAGTAAAAATTGCTCCAAATGTTTTCTTCCGCGAAACTGATTTTGGTTGGATTGCTACTGGCCAAATATATCGTAATCCTATTCAAACTGTATCGAATTGTTATTTTGTTGATACCGATTTGAGCCAAGAGCTAACCAAGTTCTGGGAACTTGAGAATGTTCAGGCTACTCCTTCTTCTAACGAAATTTGTGAAAAGTTATACAAGGAAACCACTGTCCGTACTGCTGAAGGCAGATTTATAGTAACTCTTCCACGTATTCCCAATCCTCCCGCCATTACGGGCTCGCATTCCAGAGCACTTAGGGCACTATTTGCTATTGAAAATCGGTTCAAACAAGATGTTTCTGTCAAAACTCAGTATGCTTCCTTTATGGAGGAATACGAATCATCCAATCACATGGAGGTAATTTCTAAATCAGAAGAAATTGACCATCCTTTAAATGAAATAGTTTATTTAAATCATCATCCGGTATGGAAAAATTCCTTAACACAGGACAATATAAGAGTAGTTTTCAATGGCTCATCACCAGATTCCAATGGAATCTCTTTAAATGATACTTTGCAATGTGGTCCCGCGATTCAAACAGATCTCACCTCTGATTTGCTTAATTTTCGAAGGTTTCCTATTGCTGTAATCTCAGATATTAAGCAGATGTATCGGCAGATTCTCGTAAATTCTGAGCAGCAAGATCTGCAAAGAATATTGTGGCGCGATGAGAGTTCCAAACCCATAAAGATATTTAGATTGAAGACTGTGACATATGGCCTGAAGCCTTCAGCCTTTCTTGCGATTCGGTCTCTCCACATGTTAGCCGAGCAAGATGGTCATCTGTATCATCCTTTGGCCTCTGAGTCATTAAAAACGGCATTTTATGTCGACGATTTCTTGTGCTCTTTTCCTAATATTTCTGAAGCGCTCCTTGTGTGCGAAGATTTGAAATCCCTACTCCTAGGAGGTGGTTTTCCGCTCCATAAATGGACTTCAAATTCCACTGAATTTATATCAAAATTTTCATCAGAGGTCCCAGTTGATGAATTTGTTGCCATTCCTACTGATGAAGCAGCCGTAAAAGCATTGGGTGTTTTTTGGTGTCCTTCCTCTGATACCTTTTCTTATCAGGTACATCTGTCAGAATCTCCCCCTGTAACTAAGAGACAAGTTCTGTCAGAAATCGCAAAGATCTTTGATCCTTTGCAATATATTGCTCCTATAGTTATTGTTGCAAAAATGTTCTTGCAAAAGCTTTGGTCATTAAAATCAGACTGGGATGAAAATCTCCCCCTTCCTCTTGTAGAAGAATGGTTAGAGTATCGCAGCAGTTTGCTGGATCTCTCCAAGGTTTCTATACCCCGCCCTTTAATTTCTAATCCCTTATACCAGCAGTATGACCTGCATGTATTTTCTGATAGTTCAGAACGAGCTTATGGCTGTTGTGCATACATAGTAGGACGTTCCTCAGATACTTTCTCTGGATTTTCTAATTTAGTGTGCGCTAAATCTAAGGTTGCTCCACTTAAAACAGTATCATTGCCGAGATTAGAATTATGCTCTGCTTTAATGGCAACAGAATTAGCTACTAAACTAAATGTCAGTTTAAAGTTAAAATTTTCCCGCACATTTTTTGGGAGCGATTCTTCTATTGTATTAGCTTGGATTTCCAAGCCTTCTTCTCATTGGAATACCTTTGTGGCAAATCGCGTTTCTAAGATTCATGAAGTCTCTCACTCTGAACAATGGAGACATGTTCCTAGCCGTGAAAACCCCGCGTATATAATATCACGTGGTTGCACACCTAAAAAATTGATTTCTTCAGACCTGTACTGGAATGGTCCTCCTTGGCTAAGTCAGGAATCATCTTGCTGGCCTCGCTTAGCTAATCAATCTGCAGAAGAAATACCTGATGCCCGTAATGACCCTGTCACGTCGCATCTTACTTCTACTTCTACTAGCCTTTTTCATAGATACTCTTCATTTGATAAATTGATTCGTGTAGTGTCTTATATCTTCCGATGGAAATATTTAGTAATTGATCAACCATTGAAGCCTCAACCCTTTCTTTCCAGAGTAGAGTTAGAATTTGCTACTTGCAAGATTTTGTTACTTGTTCAGCAGGAAGTATTTGCTCCTGAAAAGCAAGCTCTTATAAGTGGTAAAGATTTACCCAAGTCTAGCAGGCTTTCACCACTCACTCCTTTTCTAGACCAGGACGGCATAATACGTGTGGGTGGAAGATTAGCTATGTCTAGTTGTGAGGATGGGAAAAAGCATCCCATCATCCTTCCTTCAAAGCATCCTATCACTACCCTTATAATAAAAAAGTTTCATTATAAACACCTTCATGCTGGCACTCGCACCTTGCTCTGTCTAATTCGTGAACTCTACTGGATCATCAATGGCGTTCATGAGGTTTCTTCTGTTGTCAAAAAGTGTATACCTTGCTTCAAGGTTAAACCATGGCCCGCCACGCAGATTATGGGTAATTTACCTCCATTTCGTTCGGAACCTAGTAAGCCCTTTGCTCTTACTGGGATCGATTACGCAGGTCCTTACATATATCAGACCAATCCCTCTCCATCTAAGCGCAAAATCTTAGGTAAACTCTACATCTCGTTATTTGTATGTATGGTGACGGGAGCTATCCACCTTGAGTTGGTTACGAACGCTTCTGTATCCTACTTTCTGGCCGCCTTTTCTAGATTTGCTGCTAGAAGGGGTGTTCCATCTGAAGTTTTTTCAGATAATGCAAAAATTTTTGTAAGCGCTTCTGATCTCGGGAAAAAAGTGTTAAGCTCCCCTTCTGCTAAAGAAAAAATTTCCAACTTTTCCTATTCTAAAGGTTTCAAATGGCATTTCACCCCGCCTTACGCTCCCCATCATGGGGGCCGATGGGAGTCCTGCATCAAACTTACTAAAAGACAGCTTAAGAAAACTCTTGGTCCTACCATACTTTCTTATGAGGAATTCAACTCTTTGATTATTCAAATTGAAGGTATTATAAATTCCAGACCTCTGACCCCTCTTTCAAACGATCCTAAGGATCTTTTACCTTTAACACCCAGTCACTTCCTGATTGGCTGTTCGCTTGCTGCTACTCCGCCTTTGCTGGTTCGACGCTGTGATCCTAACTTACCTATCTTTTGGAGAAAAGTAGAATCTTTGCGCTGTTTTTTTTTGGCGCCGATGGAAGTTAGAATATCTCAGCTTGCTAAATAGGCGTGACAAATGGCGGCTTCCTCAACCAGATGTACGAGTGGGGGACATGGTTCTTCTTCGAGACCCATCTCCGCCTCTCGTGTGGAACCTAGGTAGAGTTATTCACTGCCACTTTGGCCGTGATAAACGTGTCAGAGTTGTTGATGTTTTAACTAGTAAAGGTCGTTATACTAGACCCATCTCTGCTATTTTCTGTTTTGCCTTTCGAGTCTTAGTTTCTCCTCGTCTGTTATCCATGTTTTGCTTTGACTGATTCTTTTGTTTGTTTTCATTCGGAGTTCTCGGAGCATGATCACTTTTGTGATATTTTCAATGTTTAGCTTGGCCCATTTGTCGGTCAAATTTTATTTATTGTTACTGAGATCCCCGAATGGTAATTATTTATTTACAATTGTTAATTGCTTGAACCATATGCATAATCTTGTTATCAATCACTTATTCATAGATATTATAGTTCTCACCTCGAGTGTTTCAGTCTCGCTATCTCAGGCGTCCTCACTCATGACATACCAGATATCTACTGGTTGATCCACTGTCTGCTGAGTAGTGTCGACTGACGTCACCCTGACTTTCGTTCGACCAATAGCAGGTCTTTGTCTGGTCGGGCGATCTCCAACCTTCGAGAGAGTTCTATGGTCCCTATTTAAGACGCCGCTTGCTGGCGTTCTTCATCACTTCGGATCAACCGCCACTTCTGAACCACTTCAACACTTCTGATTCACCACTGCTGATCACTTCAACCCGCTGGTCACCGCTACCTCTCATGACACCATCGCTGATTTCTACGCTAGCGAGCAGTTACGTCACAAGATCTGCACCATGACGTATTGCTCAAGATGGCAAGAATAATTGCCAGCCGCTGTACTCTTCAACATCACCTTAGAGGGGATACTTGGAATCGTCCTTCAAAATATCTCTGGATCAGCTCTTGGAAACTATAGATGTCATTCCTGCGCAAGAAAAGAAAGTTGACATTTTATCGATGGTGCACATAACTCTAGGCCATGTACGCCTCCTTCCAAGAAAACCGTGAAGACTTTTAAATCAACGTGTGCTAGCTGGAACTTTTTAAGGAGCTGGCTCTTCAACGCTCTTCAACTCTCTTCAACTCTCTTCAAAGATAAGTTCAATTTTATAAAGAGCTTATATCATACCAGTTATTACACTCTTAATTATTTTTTATGGTTCTCTCTTTTTATAAACTGCATTTTTTATATATTAAGCTCAACTTTTCTCCAATCAAGCAAGCTTTTCATGGACCTTTCTATAATCTGGGTTCTGTAATCAGGCCCTCACACTTTGCTACATTTATAATTGTTAATTTCTGTAATAAGCACTTAAGTGCAATTTGTTTGTTCATTATAAATTTATTATTAGGAATAAAAATTGTTAATGCATTGCTCCCTATATTGGTTTTCTAGTCACGTATTTCATGCTCAATACCCTCGCACCGTTTCAGTCTAATTTTCTTGACCACAGTAGTTATTTTGGCCAGGCTTTCGCCTGATGTGTTTCGTTCTCCCGTATGGGGAAGTTTTAGGACAGAATTTATACTTCTCCAAGGCTCAAAAATTAAATCCGTGTGCCAACCTCAACGATATTAATTTTGACAGCAACATACTTTATGACACGCTAACCAGAAACACCATTAACATCCCCTTAAACGAACCCCCCAAAATTTTCTATTTCTTTCGGTTCATCTGAGCTTCCCACTTGATAGCCACACCCTTGCTCTCCTTGGCACTCACTCTCCGCGCAGCCCTCCCCCCTCCGTCCCCCTCCCTTGCCTTGCCTCGCCTCTCTTGACCAGTTCAGCTCATTCCACCGCACCAGTGTTTCCTGTGCTCTTCCAGGCTACGTTCGCTCGTGGGTCCCTCCTCAGGTATGTCTTCGCTGGTTTTCTACACGATCCGGTTAGCCTTCCCTGTTTCTTGAATTCTCACTTTAATTTTTTGGCCTTTCTTTCTGTTTCTCTTTAAGATTTTGGTTCCCCTTGTTTCACTTGTGGACCATCAGCTTCTTCGCTTGAGCTAACTTGACCACGTTTTTTGGGATCCATTTTTCGTCCGTTTCGACCGCACATTATCACAACTTGACACTTCAGGCATCCATGTCAAGAAATGTCTAAACTCCTTTTAGCCACATTGATATCAAGAAAATAAAGAACAGTGACTGGCTGACTTCACACAGTGCAATGTTTCATGTGAACTTACTCACTTCCACGAACTCATGGCTTCTTGCTTCTTTGTGATATTTTAACGATGTGCACATACTTTTTATTCCCTGTTTGTTGACCTGTTTTTACCAAGTTTTATGCATGTTTTTAATGTTGTCACAATGTCTTTGATGCTATGTGAATGTTTCTTTGTATTCGATAAATTGTGGCTGAGGAAGGGCTATTTAATGGCCCGAAACATGTACCACTTTTAAATTATATGTAACCTATTGTATTGATCGACGGACTAATATTGCTGCTATAAATAATCAAAGTCAATACGGACCAAAAATGGAGGAAGTAACTCCCACAAAATATCCTTTCACGACGTCAAAGTTCAAATAGAACCAAAAGGCAAGCGAACAGCAAATGTCGAATGGAAGGAAGTACTATTAGAATTTTGAAACGAATGTTGCGGAGGAGCACAGACCTCAGCAAACGGGGCACAGATTAAATAACAATTATACAAGGACGTCCGCATCCCTAATACGATAACTGTCCTGTGGTAAAAAAAAACACACCTTATTGTCCTACATCGGTGATTACTATCCTACATCCTGTTATTTCATTCCCTCAGTTCTATAACAAAGATATACTCAATCAAATTTACATCATAATAAATATTAATTCCTTCTGTGTAAGTTATCTTTTCATTTCTCATCAATCGCCTTTACTTACTATTCTATCTGTAGGGGTGGAGGCGATAGCTGTCTTTACAGAGATGCAAATTATTAGATTCTATGTCAGTTTTCCAAAATTGCATTTTACTTTTCACGGTTTAATGCACTAAGTATGTTTACAAGGTGATGAAATTACTTCAAATGTTTAACCAAGACTCTTAATTATATTTTCATTTAAGAAACTCAAATTAAAATGATTTTTTAGAATTTCCACTAACAGGCCTTGCAAATGCAAAATGCCACATGTTTCGTTTTTATTACTTCACTCTACTTTACGTATGAATTTAGAGCGGAGGGATTTGGGGTCTTCTAACTGATGAATGCTATTGAACTATTCAAAGGTCCATGAACTATGCATTGAAATCACCTGACTTGAATTCTAAAGTCAATGAAAAATTGAAAATGGACCCAGCTCAGATATCCCTCGGAATCCAATAATCTGAAAGTTTCCAGACGCAATTCCTTATGGGAAAAGGTGTAATTCCACGGGAGAAGAAACACTACTAAGTAGGACAACAAAAGAAGTTGGTCAATAAAATGATTTAGAATAAAAGTAATTATGACTAATATTTATTTAATTCTATTCATTTGCACACCTGTATATGTTAACCAAGAGTTACATCTCTAAATTCAAATATAAGAGACCCAGCTTTTATTGTAAATTTATACCATTGTTCATACGTAGACAAAACACCAAATTTTACTGCTGTAGCCTTAAATTGTGTGGATATCTCTATCTACTTAGTAAAAAACAAAGTTCCCAATTCTTGGATGTAACGGGTAATCTCGAGAGCAACTTGATGGATTTTGATGCGGTTTTCACCATTCTGTAAAGGATTTCTCGATGAAGGATTAGGTAGAAGAACATTAATTTATGACCAAAAGAAGCCGAGCATTTACGATTTCAATGAATTGAATTGAAGAAAAACCTAACGTCCATGTGTCTTTTAAGCTTACACTGGGTAAACCGTTAAAAATATCGATATTTTCTGAGAATTGTTTAGCATGAAAAGTTCTGCAAGAAAGTCTGCGACAGCTCCCACATCGACCACTAAGTGTTTTTACGTTTTCATTTCTTCCAGCAATCTCCATTCAGTGGAAATTTAAATTACTACCTTCAAAGTGAATTTACGAGCTTGCGAGCGACCTATCACCCTAGCTTCAGCCAGCATCAAACTGCCGAGTTGTGTCGAGTTAATTCATCAGAGAAGAGTATAGCTTATGTGTTTGAAGTTGCGTCTGGAACCTGACGTCCGTGCGCCTTTTAAGATTACGCAGGGTAAATAGTGGGACACACACACGAGGACAGGCAGACACCCACACATTTGATCCCATAAGTCTACTTCATCATTTACCCAAAAGCGACGGTACCGTAAATGTCTGTTCACGTCACTAGCATGAAGACATGCAAATGTCATATGGACAGAAGTACTGTAAGATTGTTGAAGTGAATGCTGCGGAGCAGCACGGGTCTTCTAGTAGGAACATAATATGCTTTGTATATAACTTCTTTAGCCTTAATTGGTATATCCTTGTTCCATACTAGTCCCCGTACCTGTTGGTAGAAAGCACTTCCGAGTTGTATTCTTCTGCTAATTTCCAAATCTAGTTTTCCATCTTCAGTCAGTTCACTTTCCAAGTATTTGAAGTGTTTCACCACTTCCAATTCCTTATCTCCAACTTTGATTACTCCTTTTCCTTCTTTTTTACTTTTACTCATCACCACTGTTTTATTCTTCTCCACATTCATCTTCAAAGCCCATTGCTGAATCTTTTCATTTATTACGTCTAACTGTTCTTGTACCTCCATCTCATCCTCGCCCCAGATCACAACATCGTCTGCAAACAGCATTACCTTCATCTTTGCCCTACTATAGTCTTTCATTGCTGCCTTCATGATGTCATCCATCACCATTAAGAACAATAATGGTGACAACACACTTCCTTGCTTTAGTCCAGTGTCAATTTTAAACCATTCTGATGTCCCGACTATAGTCTTCATACTACTGTAGCAATCCATGCACATTCCTCTTATCATGTCTCTCAGTTCCTTGCCTATCCCCCTATTTGTTAAGCTTTCCCAAACTTTTGTTCTAGGGATGCTATCATAGGCCTTTTCTAGATCAACTCTATTCAATGTTCTGTCTCAGAATGAAAATGAAAATGGGTTCCACTGTAGACCTGCCCCTTCTAAATCCAAACTGCTCCTCCTCTATTTGGCTTCCTACCTTTACTCTAATTCTTTTTTCTAGGATTCTTTCCATTACTTTGGCAACCACACACCTTCCTGTCTCCTTTCTTGAATATTGGCAATATTATTCCCTTTTTCCTGTCTTCAGGAACTTCCTTGTCTCTCCACACACTCCTGAGAAGTCTGTATGTCCACTGCAGTCCCACTGGTCCTGCCGCCTTGATCATTTCTATTGCTACTTCGTCGATTCCCACAGCTTTCCCCATCTTCATCTTCCTGACTGCCCATTCCAGTTCTGCCATAGTAATGTCTGGTTCTTCTTCTATTCTTTCCTCCACCGTTTTGGCTGTTTGCGTAACTTCTCCGCATGTCTGGCGTCTCATATTCAACAGCTCGCTGAAATATTCTTTCCATCTGTCCGTTATCTCTTCTGGTTTTGTCAATGTTTCACGAACCCAGGGTTCACCTTTTCATTTCTTCTACTTTTTATAATTCCAAACAGCAATTTCTTTCCACAATTTAAATCCTCCCTTATTTCCTCAGTGAATTCTTCGCAGCTTTTCTTCTTTTCTTCTGCAATTACTTTCTTGCAATCTCTGTTTGCTTCTATGTGTATTTTGCTCTACTTTCTTCTGTCTTGATTGTTTTCCATTCCTTCCAAGCTTTCTTCTTCTCCCAAGCTTTCTTCTTCTCCCTTAGCTTTTATTTCACTCTATCGTTCCACCATTTTGTTGCCTTTTCCCGAACCTTTCCTGATGTTCTTCCACACGTTTTCTCTGCACTGCTTACAAATGCACTCTTGAACTTTTCCAATTCTTGTTCCACATGGGTAATATCCGTCCTTGGTATCTGTTCTTGCAATTCTTTCTTAAACTCTTCTGCAACCTCCTTTTCCTTTAATCTCCAGACCTTAATCTTTCTTTCCCTTTTTTCTGGTAATCTCATAACTTTTCCTACTTTTAATTTTGCTACTACTGCCCTATGGTCTCCTCCAAGGGCTTCCTCTGGCATGGCTGTGACATCCATTAGCTCTTTCCGATGTCCTTTTTCGACTAATACATAAGTCTATCAGAGTCTTCATTCTTCTATCTCCCTATCCATACCTCGTTATCTTCAGACTTTTTCTTTCTGAACCACATATTCCCTATAATTAATTGGTTCCGCTGACAAGTCCATTAAGAGATCCCCTTCTGGATTCTTACTGCCATAACCATATGGTCCCAAAATCTCCTCTCTTCCTTGTCTGTCTCTTCCCACTTGTGCATTCAAATCTCCCATTACTATTATTTCCTTATCCTCTATATATTTTTCCATATCTTCTAGGAATTCCTCTAAGTTCTCTTCTCTCTTATTTTGTGTTTTGGAATTATTAGTTTGTTTTTAATTAGTGTCATTTTATGCATGTAAATGTTTTAAATTTTAAATTATATATCCTTGAAATGTTTTCTCTGTTCTTATTCAATCTTAAGCTTAGCAGTAGATAGTCTTTCAGTCTTATTATTCCTCGGGTATGGTAATAGTTCAGGCCTTCCACTCCCACAATTCTTTTATTTCTTGTCCACTGATCGATGTAACAAATGCGTGGTAGTGCATAGGGGTAGCAAATAATAATAATAATGTTATTGGTTTTATGCCCCTTTTAACTACTGCGACTTTTAGAGGAGCAGGGGTGCCGGAATTTCGCCCTGAAAGGGATCTTGAACGTGCCAGTAAATATACTGACGTGGCTCCCTCGCATTTGTGCGGGAGCTGTGGATTTTATTATATCATTAGTCGTGATGGCTCTGGTTATACCAAGCTATGGTCTCAGTGGACTATTATATAATATGTTTTGAAGGCTATGCATTTTAATCAAACATTACATATGAACATAAGGTATTCTTAATACAATCCAAATTAGACTCAAAATAAAATACAATTTAAAATATTAAATAAAAACAGCAAAATATCTGCTATAAATTATTAAATTTAGAATTAAAATCCATTCTTCAATAAATCAGAGCAGCTAGTACACTCCTGTATCGCCACCTAATTTAGTAGTTTTGCTCTATAGTCAGGGGCTATCGTGAGGAAAGGTTTCCCAGGTCATGATGATCACTAAATTTCACTAATAAATTCAAATACTTGGCCACTCTTAGATTAGTTTATGGTATAGAATAGTTTAGTAATGGTTCTCATTAGATTGGGGGCATAGAAAGTAGAGATACTTCCTAAAACATAAAGACACCTCCAAAAATTATTGTTTAAACACGTCACTGTTGTTCTAACATAGGTACGAAGGTCACTCCAAAATAAATGCAGAACTTTTCTTAAAATATCCATATTTTGAAATTTTTAAAGCATCAGTATACATCCTTTTTGCACATGCCACCTTGGAATGAGTGCATGTATTCCTGCATGGTAAAAGTCTGGTTTGGCCCATCTAAGCCACAGTGTAGCAACCTTTACAAGGGAGTCCTTGTCTTCAAATATCTGGGAAGAGAGTCCAAGTTTACCCAAGAGATAGCAATCAGAGGGTGCCAAACCAGGGCTATAGGGCAATGCAATGTTGTCCATCCCAGCGTTTGGATAGCGTCCTTGGTTTCTGACTGGCGTAAGGTCGCGCGTTAGCATGCAAAACATCCTGCGAGTGTGGTTAAACATGCTTCAAGTGAGTGTAAAGTTTCTTTATGGTAGCCACATATGCATTGAAATTGATGGTGGTTCCCTGAAGCATAATGTCCAAAGTAAAAGTCCCTTTGAATCCCAGAAAACAGAAGCCATCACTTTTTCTGCAGAAGGTACCACTTTGAATTTCTTCTTTATGGGTGAATTTGCATGATGCCACTCCATAGATTGCTTCCAACCCTGGTGTTCAAAATAGTGTAGCCATGTTTCATTTCCCATCACAATTCTTGAATGGAAGTCATCTCCATCATTCTCATCCAGCGCCAAGAGTTCACTGTACACATTTTTTCTAGTTTCTTTATGGACTGCAGTTAACATGCTTAGAACCCACCTGGTGCAAACCTTCTTCGAGCGCCTGCTGATTCAGTATTCTGCACACACTTGCTTCCCAAAGTCCCAATTGGTGTGACAATTCAGTCACAAGTTTGTTGGTCAAACCACATTGTTAACAACGCTCCATATGTTCAGGTGTTCAAGCAGTGCAACGGTCTGCCACAGTGAGGAGAATCTTGAATTTTGACATGCTTAGGGTTGCCCGATAATCTATGCGCACAGTGACTTACTCGACTGAGATCAAAAGAGTCATCCATATACACATGTTGCAGCCTCTTGTGAATGTTTGCCACAGACTCATTCTCACAGCACAGATACCCTATATCAGCACATTGCTAATATCAGATCAAGCGCAGTAGCCATTTTTAATAAGTGCCATGACCAAGGCACGTGCAAGAACTGTTTGAATTAAAGTCGATTACAAGCGGAAAGGATGCTTCTAAGTTCGCTTCAACTAGCAAATGCGCAGAATAAAAATTCGATCTTTTAAAGAATGTGGTGCATTAATACAAGCATGACTCTCGTATATTCTTGAACTAGAATGAGACACTACCTATATACTCGGTATTGTTAATGAGTGGACATGTTTGGTAGCCATGACAATCTGTAACTTGAGTTTAATTGCCGAGTCTTAACAGCCCCAAATGAGACATCAGATGAATTTTGATATGCTCGAGCAATTCCAATTAAACCGATCAGATTGTCACTTCATTAAAGCACCAAGTAAGGTATGATGCAAGAAGTCCTAATTTAGTAAGAATGCAAGTTCATTTGTCGTCAATATATTAATACTAAACAAAGCCATGTGGCTATCGGACCCATGTACGACTAAAGGAGGGCTACCCAATGAGGCAGAATATATTCGAGTACTTGGAGAGAATGTTAAATGTTTTCTTAAGTTTAACAAAATGAAATTTAAAAAAATCAATAAAAATGTAAAACAAAAATAATGGAATGCATCCAAAAGAAATCAGATTTGACATTGAATTGGCAGGTGAATTCTGACACCACCATTTGAGAAGCAAAATTAGCAATGATGGGTGCAGCAGAGAGGGTGTTGCGGGAAACATGTAGCAATTGTTAGCAATTAGTTATTGAGGTTTTAAGGGACGGAACTACGAGGTCATCTGTCTCTCTTAACACAGATTAAAGTACACAAATTTGGAATGCAATTAAATATTTAGAGGTGGACACCTAAATTACTAAAGGCCATAAATTAATAAAACATAAAATTCAATAAAACTAATTATAATAATAAACAAAATTTACAGTAAAACAAAATTTCAGAATTCAAAAAAGAACAAGTCTTTGAGTCAATATACACTGGAAAATTTAGATTGCTGGCCCTAACGCACTCTCACTTATAAAGCGGATAACGTGATCAGCAGCCATCATGCCATCGGCTAATATAAGTTTGAGCGTCATCTGCAAACCAAGGTTTCTTCGTAAGTCAGCAAGAGCCACACACTCTGTTAAAATGTGAGCCACGGTGAATATGGCTCCACAGGTACAAAGTGGAGGATCTTCCCTACTCATTAGGTATGAGTGGGTGGATCTTGCATGACCTATCGTTATCCTACACAAAATGATGGACTCTCTCTGTGACCGGAGCTTCGCCACACACGAGTAGTTCCCTTGATCACTCTCAGTTTACTGGGCATTAGGTCAGCTAGCCACTGACTCTTCCAAAACGCCAGTACTTGTCGGCGTAACTGAGAGCGAATATCTCTAGTGGGTATCTCCATTGGCCGCCTCTTTTGCAGCTTGGTCCGCTACCTCATTTCCCGCAATTCCCATGTGGCTTGGAAGCCACAGGAAGGTCATTCAAGTATCAGCGTGGCACAAGCCGGCAAGTAGGTCGTGGATCGCTGCACTAGGGGTGTTGCGGGAAACATGTAGCAATTGACTGAAACGAACTCAAAGAGTCGGTACACACGAGAAAGTGGATTTGTGCATCCTGGAGTGCAAACTGCAGAGCTTCATAGATGGCAACGAGCTCCACAGTCAACCCACCGCAGGCTTCAGGCAAAGAGATTTTGCTGTTTGCACCATCAATAAGGTAAGCACAACCCACTTTCTCGTCCACCTTCAAACCATCCGTGCAGAGAATGCCAGAGTCTGTAAATTGGTGAACAATGGTGTGGAACTGCCTCAGATAAACGGAGGCATCCGTGTTCACCTTAGGACTTCGGTGTAGATCAAACTGAATTACCGGATGCGGGACTTTCCACGGAGACACCTCGCTAGGTGTCTGGATCATACAGGGACCTACAGCCACTCCTAATTAATTACATGAGCTATTGAGTCTAATACCAACCGGCCAGGTGGCGCGAGGCTGGTTGGCCTACCTATGGTGGTATTGGGTACTGAAGAGAGCTCGATAGCTGGGATGTAGTGTAGTACATTGGCAGCATATCCTGGCGTCTATAATTGAGAGGTGAGACACCCGATTCGGCAAGTAGGGTGGGAATCGGCCTAGTCTGGAAGGCACCGGTTTCCAGCCTAACGCCACTATGGTGGATACTGTTCAGCATTCTTAAGGTTGCCGGCCTTACTGAACTGTAGAACCATAGTCTAACTGGGACAGGACGAGGGCTTAGTAAAACCGTAAAACGGTCAGCCTCCCACGTAGTGCCACTAGAAACTTGAGCATGTTCAGTTTCCTGAGACACCCTGTTTTTAGTTGCCGTATGTGGTGCTGCCACGTTAACTTACTGTCAAAATGGAGCCCCAGGAACCGATAAGTGTCAACCACTGGCAATTCAGCATCGCGGAGGTGTAGTTTCGGGTGTAAGTGTAGCCTCCGAAGCCGATCAAAATGGACGACGGAGGTTTTCGCTGCTGAAAAATGAAAACCCTTGTCGTGAGCCCACCTTGTAACGTGTTTTTCGAGGGGTTTTATGCAACTGGCATAAGTCAGTAGGAAGCCATTCTATATTTATTTACGCGGCAAATTGTTCAGCCAAGACAATTTTTCATGGTAATTTATTATTATTATTAATTTATTATAATTATTATTAAGGTATTTTCGGAGCATTTTATAAAAATTATTAGCATTCAGATAGGTTTTCTATGTCTTAGAAAACGCTATCCAGCAAATTATTACGAACGACGATATCATAGAAAATTACATGATTACGGAATTTTACTGAGTTTTCGTCAGTTAGGGTATATCGAGAGACGTGACTCACTGGGATTTCAAGTACAAGCTGATTCCTGTCGAGAAGTATTGCGCAAGGCTGGGTCGCAAGGTCTAGAAAAGGCGAATTGTTGGAACGGAAAACGACTTCTCCCTCTCGCGCGCCGAGTGTAAAGAAACCAGAGGAGGGGAACTAGCGGTGGGTCAACCAATCAGTGAGGACGACGTAAGCTAGATGTCGGTACCATGGTGGGGGAGCCAACGTGTGGATATATCGTTCGACGCGCCGTGAAACGAGGACTATCTGTGAAATACTTGACGAGTATGGATGCGCGTGCGAGTGGCTCCGATGTTCGGTGGAGTTAAGAACTATCTGTGAAATACTTGCGGAGTATGGTTATACGCGGGGGACGCTCCGATGTTCCGTGGAACGGACTATCTGTGTAGAACTTGCGGAGTACGGTTGCAAGTGCGTGTCGCTCCGATGTTCAGTGGAGTTGAAGACTAACTTTTGCAAAACTTAACCAGTGCGGTTGTACGAGTGTTTGGGTCCGAGGTACGGACCATAGAATTATCTAAGCTACCAGAATATCATCAAATTCCGACGGAGATGACGACGTCCAGGAGACTGTGGGAAGCTCACAGCATCAGCAAGTACGAGGGAAATGCCTTGGCAATTTCCAATGGTAAGCGCAAATGACGCAGAAATACGCAATCTCTCATTTTTCTTTGTTTTACATTTCATATTTCAGTAACTTCATAGCTTGGAAATAAGAGTAAAATCAATTTATCAGACTCCGTTTTCACGTAATTTTCTATCGGTAATATTCAAATCACAACGCTCCAATTTAAATTTTGTACTTATTATTATTATTAATTTTGCTAATACTGGTTTTATATAATAAATTCATTTCTTTTACAATGCAATCTTTGCTTTCAGTAGGTAGCATTAGATATAGACCAATTCCTTCTCCTGATACAATTGTTTGTTGGGTTAATGATCAAATCATACCACGATCTGAGTGAATAGTGTCTTGAAGGTGTTCTGCCAGAGCTAGACGTTGTTAAATACAAATTTAGATTTCAACATTGCATTGAGGTCTTGGCGCCCATTAAAACAACATAGCTTAGGCAAAGGTAAACAGTTACATTTGTCGCTACCAACATGGGGCACTAATTCCCATTACATTTGTCGCCGACAACTTGGGGCTGAAAACCTAATAACATTTGTGGAAGGAGAAGGGTATATATTTCTGTGCCTGTATTTTGGGGGTTATTTGTCTGTATCAGTGTATATCATTATGGGGGATGAGAAAGAAAGACAGATGAGGTTACGTAGTGGTCATCAACGGGAGAGTGATGATACGAGCAGTATGTCGAGTGATGGTAGTACCGGGGTAGCGGAGGTAAATCCCGATACTGAAACAGGGAGTGTAGGCGGCCAACCAGAATTAAAAACTTTACTTCTCGAGTTTATGTATCAGAACAAAGTTAGTAGTGATGCCTTAAATGCTAAATTAGAACAAAACAATGCAAAACTGGAACAAAATAATGCTAAATTAGAACAAAACAGTAGGGAAAATAAAGAAAGTACAGATGCCTTAAATGCTAAATTAGAACAAAACAGTAGGGAAAATAGAGAGAGTAATGAAACTTTAAACTCCAGATTAGAACAAAACAGTAAGGAAAATAGAGAGAGTACTGAAACTTTAAATGCTAAACTGGAACAAAACAATGCCAGATTAGAACAAAACAGTAAGGAATATAGAGAGAGTACTGAAACTTTAAATGCTAAATTAGAACAAAACAGCAGGGAAATGAGTGACAAATTCGAACTGATTAGAGGTGAGATCAGGGGGGTGATGGAAGAAAAGGCTAAAGAGATTATTGCAGATGTAGACAGAAAATTAGGAAAAGTACAGGAGGAGTTGGAAATTAGAATCAGTACACAGGCTGAAAATTTAAAAGAACTAGTGCAACTGGAAACACAGCAGGTCAGAAAGCAATTGGGGGGAGAAATTGACAAAATTCAGGAAGCTACTAAAGAGGTTAAGGAACAGCTGGGGGGTAGAATTGAGAAAGTCCACTCACAAATAGTTGCAGAAGTAAATGATTTAAGAGAGAGTAATAGAGAGAGCATTAGCAAGATTGAGGAGAAACAAGCAAAGCTATATGATAAAGTAGAAGAATCAGAAGGAAACATTAAATTAACAGTAAACAGTATTGAGAGGAAGGCTGAGGAGAAAATCGCAGAATTAGAATTAAAATTAAAAGCTAGGATCAGGCAAGAAAATAGTCAGAATAGGCCAGTTTTTGTGAATAGCACACACAGGGAGGTAGAACTGGGTAAGTTCAGCAATCGACAGGGGTGCCCAATGGAGTTCATGAACACTATAGAAAATAAATTCGGGGAAAGGTTGGAAAATGGTAGTATTGAGTGGTGCCAGGTAGTTGAAATTTTAGAACAAGTGTTTGTGGGGGAAACGAGGAATTGGTTTGCTGTCTACAGAGACAAGTTTACTGATATCAATGATTTTAAAATGAAATTCTGTGAAAAGTTCTGGAATGAGGTTATTCAGTCGCAGCATCGTGAGGGAGTAGTGTGTGGTAAATATAACCCTAAAGGAAGCTCCACCATGACCGAATACTTTTTAGGGCAGGTATTAGTGTGTAAATATCTGGATGGCTTGAAGGAGGAAAGTGATGTGGTGCGGTTGCTACTTAGGCACTTTCCCTATAGGATCAAGGAGGCTGCTTGTATCCAGAATGTAAAGACAATATCACAAGTAGAAAATTTGTTAAGCACATTTGATGCACTAGGGAGAGGGGGTTATGAGGACAATTTCAATCGGAACCAGGGTAATAATAATAATAGGCCTAATGAAGCCAGGCATCAAGAAGTTCAAGGGAACGGTGGCGAAGGGGCCAATGCTCAAAATAGAAATAACAATAATCAGCTAAATCAGAACAGAGGAAATGGCTATGGTAATCAGTATCAAGGGAGGAACAATGATTTCAGGGGAAATCAAGGGAGAAACAATGATTTCAGGGGAAATCAAGGGAGGAATTATAACGACAATAATTACAACCAGAATAGGGGTCAAGGAAGAGGACAGCCTAGTGGTAGTAATATACAGCCAAACAATGACAACACAACTCAGAACAACCAGACCAGTGCAGTAGTAACTAGTACTACGGCCAGCTGTAGCGGTTCTTTAAACGCGAACCAGGCTGTGAAGTAAGGTCAGAATCTCAGTCTGTAGCATGCCCTGTCCATACAATTATACAGGAACCCTATGACCTAAATGTAAGAAATGAATTATTACATGAACTAAATGATGAAGGTATTATTCAGGAAGTGGTTAGTAAGAGCCCCATAGTTAAATTTAACGTGTCCGAGGCGTACACAGATGTTTTAATTGATAGTGGTTGTATGAAGAGTTGCATAAGTAGTGCATTTTATGATAAAATGAAAGGAACTGGAGTAAATTTTGAGGAGATGCCAATTAAAAGCACTTTTGTTATCACAGCTGTTGGGAAGAGGTCTAAAGTAATTTCTAAGCAAGTTTTAGTAGACATTAAAATTAATAATCATGTAGAGAAGCAGATTTGCCTTGTAATTCCAAATTTAGTATTCAGTGTTATCTTGGGTTCAGAGTGGCTAAGTAGAGTGTCTGGTAACTTATGTTATGATGTAGGGAGTTTGAAATTTAAATGGGGAGATTCTGAAGTAGAAGTAGCGTTCAATGACCGTATTCAGAGGAGTAGTATTGTAGGTGTGATTTGTACTTTAAATGAGATATCGCCAGCCGTAGAGCGGGGTTCTCCATGTTTTGTGGGCAGTGTGATTACGAACGGAAGTCTAGAGGACTCGTTACGTGAAGCTGCATTTCAGGGTAATATAGAGGTGGAACAATGTGTTCGGCTCTATGATGTGTTATTGTGTAATAGGAGAGTTTTTGAGGATCGCATTGGTATGGCCAATTGCTATACACATTCATTGAACGTTATTGATAGGTCAGTATTCACAGGACATAGATATCCTGTACCTTTCGCTTATCAGAGTGCAGTTGAGGCACAAATTAACCAGATGCTTGAAGATGGGATTATTGAGCACTCTAACAGTCCATATGTTAATTCTTTGATCACAGTACCCAAAACCGACGGCACGGTTCGTATTTGTTTAGACGCTCGTTTGGTTAACAGTAGAATTAGTTCAGCTCAGCTGAAATCTATGTCAATAGAGGAATTAATGCAAACATTTGAGGGGAAGAAGTATTTCACTTGTGTAGATTTGAGTTCCAGTTTTTGGCAAGTGCCACTTATGTACGAAGATAGACCATTTACAACTTTTAGTCATAAATATAACCTTTATCAATTTTGTAGAACACCTTATGGGTTAAAGAGTAGTTCAGCAGCTTTAATTAGGGCTTTAAACATCGCATTAGGGGATGACACAGGAGAGTTTGTAACCATTTACATAGATGATATGGTAATTAGTTCACGCAGTTTTGAGGAGCATCTACGTCATTTAAATATAGTTTTTCTGAAGTTAGATCAGGCAGGGTTCACTTTGAAGCTGTCTAAGTCGTCATTCTGTCAGTCAGAAGTGACATTTTTAGGTCATAGAGTGTCAAGTAGAGGTGTGACACCATAGGAAGGTAGGGTTAGCATGTGTGGACAGTAGCAACAGGGCATCGTTACAGACACTGAGAAAAATGCTGGTAGAGCACGTGATGACGTTAGGAGCCACTTGCAAGGTTGGAAGCAGGTGACGGAGTAACATTTATAGTTTCCAAACGTATTGGCAAAACAGCATATGTGCTGGAGAATAGTGAGGGAAACAGATTATACGGGACGTATAATATACATAGTCTACGAAAATATGTGTCATAAAGTGAGTGTGTTTAGCTGGCGAGCCAGCCTATCAAATGAGTAAGTGTGGTATTTGGTGCGTGGGAGGATCTGGTCTTAAGGCAGGCGTATCAGAAGTCACACAGGGGGGTAGTATGTAAGTAAATGAGAGTTTTTAAGGTACAGGGAAATATGATGGGATTGTCGGATGCTGTTGAGCACTAAATTGTCTCGATGCACCAAGGCCATTTTGGCAGCGCTGATGGGTTCCCATTTATCTCCAAGAGATGGGGGAGCGCTTGTATAGGGCTTGTTAGCTTAAGGCGTCCACGAGATAAAAGATGGGCCATCAGAATGCGAGACAGTCCTTCATGAAACTCATACATATCAGCACACGTGATTTCTGTTTACGGCCTCGCCATGTAAGATTTGTAAGTGTGTAATTTAAGGTAATTTGTACAATGGTATTATTTCTGTGATGAGAACTAGTATTAAGTAGAATATGGTCTACGGGAACTTAACAAGACAGGGCGATTACGGCACAGAAATATTTGGTGTTATATGTAATGCACATTTACTGTTTTTTTTTCAGAAGTCAATATTAATTTAATCTACGTTAAAGAGAGATTAAGTATTATGGTCACGAGGCGCTGCCACAATAGTGTGATCGTGTGCTGAGTGATAAGTGGAATTAAATGTCACCATAAGGAGGGGACCTCCAGTGAAATTAGGAAGTTCTATGGTGATATAAATATATCAGAACACCTTCAATGCGTGTGATATGACATCATAAATACATAGTGCTCACACATTAATTATGTCTATTTCTCCAACATAGAGAAATTTGAGAGGCGGAAATATCCGTGGAACACTATTCCCTATGTAAAACATTGGACTGGTTGCAAAGTGCAATCCATAGTGACAACAAACTTTGACGCAAAGTGCGTGAAGAAAAAATATGAGTGTATATATCTGTAATTTAGGGTGATTTCATTTATGTAATATGTATTTTGGATGGGGTTTATTAACGTGTCTGGGATAATCGGATAATGGACCGTCGTCACGGTAAATCATCCGATGATCCGAGGCGAATATGTAACGTGTTTTTCGAGGGGTTTTATGCAACTGGCATAAGTCAGTAGGAAGCCATTCTATATTTATTTACGCGGCAAATTGTTCAGCCAAGAGAATTTTTCATGGTAATTTATTATTATTATTAATTTATTATAATTATTATTAAGGTATTTTCGGAGCATTTTATAAAAATTATTAGCATTCAGATAGGTTTTCTATGTCTTAGAAAACGCTATCCAGCAAATTATTACGAACGACGATATCATAGAAAATTACATGATTACGGAATTTTACTGAGTTTTCGTCAGTTAGGGTATATCGAGAGACGTGACTCACTGGGATTTCAAGTACAAGCTGATTCCTGTCGAGAAGTATTGCGCAAGGCTGGGTCGCAAGGTCTAGAAAAGGCGAATTGTTGGAACGGAAAACGACTTCTCCCTCTCGCGCGCCGAGTGTAAAGAAACCAGAGGAGGGGAACTAGCGGTGGGTCAACCAATCAGTGAGGACGACGTAAGCTAGATGTCGGTACCATGGTGGGGGAGCCAACGTGTGGATATATCGTTCGACGCGCCGTGAAACGAGGACTATCTGTGAAATACTTGACGAGTATGGATGCGCGTGCGAGTGGCTCCGATGTTCGGTGGAGTTAAGAACTATCTGTGAAATACTTGCGGAGTATGGTTATACGCGGGGGACGCTCCGATGTTCCGTGGAACGGACTATCTGTGTAGAACTTGCGGAGTACGGTTGCAAGTGCGTGTCGCTCCGATGTTCAGTGGAGTTGAAGACTAACTTTTGCAAAACTTAACCAGTGCGGTTGTACGAGTGTTTGGGTCCGAGGTACGGACCATAGAATTATCTAAGCTACCAGAATATCATCAAATTCCGACGGAGATGACGACGTCCAGGAGACTGTGGGAAGCTCACAGCATCAGCAAGTACGAGGGAAATGCCTTGGCAATTTCCAATGGTAAGCGCAAATGACGCAGAAATACGCAATCTCTCATTTTTCTTTGTTTTACATTTCATATTTCAGTAACTTCATAGCTTGGAAATAAGAGTAAAATCAATTTATCAGACTCCGTTTTCACGTAATTTTCTATCGGTAATATTCAAATCACAACGCTCCAATTTAAATTTTGTACTTATTATTATTATTAATTTTGCTATACTGGTTTTATATAATAAATTCATTTCTTTTACAATGCAATCTTTGCTTTCAGTAGGTAGCATTAGATATAGACCAATTCCTTCTCCTGATACAATTGTTTGTTGGGTTAATGATCAAATCATACCACGATCTGAGTGAATAGTGTCTTGAAGGTGTTCTGCCAGAGCTAGACGTTGTTAAATACAAATTTAGATTTCAACATTGCATTGAGGTCTTGGCGCCCATTAAAACAACATAGCTTAGGCAAAGGTAAACAGTTACATTTGTCGCTACCAACATGGGGCACTAATTCCCATTACATTTGTCGCCGACAACTTGGGGCTGAAAACCTAATAACATTTGTGGAAGGAGAAGGGTATATATTTCTGTGCCTGTATTTTGGGGGTTATTTGTCTGTATCAGTGTATATCATTATGGGGGATGAGAAAGAAAGACAGATGAGGTTACGTAGTGGTCATCAACGGGAGAGTGATGATACGAGCAGTATGTCGAGTGATGGTAGTACCGGGGTAGCGGAGGTAAATCCCGATACTGAAACAGGGAGTGTAGGCGGCCAACCAGAATTAAAAACTTTACTTCTCGAGTTTATGTATCAGAACAAAGTTAGTAGTGATGCCTTAAATGCTAAATTAGAACAAAACAATGCAAAACTGGAACAAAATAATGCTAAATTAGAACAAAACAGTAGAGAAAATAAAGAAAGTACAGATGCCTTAAATGCTAAATTAGAACAAAACAGTAGGGAAAATAGAGAGAGTAATGAAACTTTAATCTCCAGATTAGAACAAAACAGTAAGGAAAATAGAGAGAGTACTGAAACTTTAAATGCTAAACTGGAACAAAACAATGCCAGATTAGAACAAAACAGTAAGGAATATAGAGAGAGTACTGAAACTTTAAATGCTAAATTAGAACAAAACAGCAGGGAAATGAGTGACAAATTCGAACTGATTAGAGGTGAGATCAGGGGGGTGATGGAAGAAAAGGCTAAAGAGATTATTGCAGATGTAGACAGAAAATTAGGAAAAGTACAGGAGGAGTTGGAAATTAGAATCAGTACACAGGCTGAAAATTTAAAAGAACTAGTGCAACTGGAAACACAGCAGGTCAAAAAGCAATTGGGGGGAGAAATTGACAAAATTCAGGAAGCTACTAAAGAGGTTAAGGAACAGCTGGGGGGTAGAATTGAGAAAGTCCACTCACAAATAGTTGCAGAAGTAAATGATTTAAGAGAGAGTAATAGAGAGAGCATTAGCAAGATTGAGGAGAAACAAGCAAAGCTATATGATAAAGTAGAAGAATCAGAAGGAAACATTAAATTAACAGTAAACAGTATTGAGAGGAAGGCTGAGGAGAAAATCGCAGAATTAGAATTAAAATTAAAAGCTAGGATCAGGCAAGAAAATAGTCAGAATAGGCCAGTTTTTGTGAATAGCACACACAGGGAGGTAGAACTGGGTAAGTTCAGCAATCGACAGGGGTGCCCAATGGAGTTCATGAACACTATAGAAAATGAATTCGGGGAAAGGTTGGAAAATGGTAGTATTGAGTGGTGCCAGGTAGTTGAAATTTTAGAACAAGTGTTTGTGGGGAAAACGAGGAATTGGTTTGCTGTCTACAGAGACAAGTTTACTGATATCAATGATTTTAAAATGAAATTCTGTGAAAAGTTCTGGAATGAGGTTATTCAGTCGCAGCATCGTGAGGGAGTAGTGTGTGGTAAATATAACCCTAAAGGAAGCTCCACCATGACCGAATACTTTTTAGGGCAGGTATTAGTGTGTAAATATCTGGATGGCTTGAAGGAGGAAAGTGATGTGGTGAGGTTGCTACTTAGGCACTTTCCCTATAGGATCAAGGAGGCTGCTTGTATCCAGAATGTAAAGACAATATCACAAGTAGAAAATTTGTTAAGCACATTTGATGCACTAGGGAGAGGGGGTTATGAGGACAATTTCAATCGGAACCAGGGTAATAATAATAATAGGCCTAATGAAGCCAGGCATCAAGAAGTTCAAGGGAACGGTGGCGAAGGGGCCAATGCTCAAAATAGAAATAACAATAATCAGCTAAATCAGAACAGAGGAAATGGCTATGGTAATCAGTATCAAGGGAGGAACAATGATTTCAGGGGAAATCAAGGGAGAAACAATGATTTCAGGGGAAATCAAGGGAGGAATTATAACGACAATAATTACAACCAGAATAGGGGTCAAGGAAGAGGACAGCCTAGTGGTAGTAATATACAGCCAAACAATGACAACACAACTCAGAACAACCAGACCAGTGCAGTAGTAACTAGTACTACGGCCAGCTGTAGCGGTTCTTTAAACGCGAACCAGGCTGTGAAGTAAGGTCAGAATCTCAGTCTGTAGCATGCCCTGTCCATACAATTATACAGGAACCCTATGACCTAAATGTAAGAAATGAATTATTACATGAACTAAATGATGAAGGTATTATTCAGGAAGTGGTTAGTAAGAGCCCCATAGTTAAATTTAACGTGTCCGAGGCGTACACAGATGTTTTAATTGATAGTGGTTGTATGAAGAGTTGCATAAGTAGTGCATTTTATGATAAAATGAAAGGAACTGGAGTAAATTTTGAGGAGATGCCAATTAAAAGCACTTTTGTTATCACAGCTGTTGGGAAGAGGTCTAAAGTAATTTCTAAGCAAGTTTTAGTAGACATTAAAATTAATAATCATGTAGAGAAGCAGATTTGCCTTGTAATTCCAAATTTAGTATTCAGTGTTATCTTGGGTTCAGAGTGGCTAAGTAGAGTGTCTGGTAACTTATGTTATGATGTAGGGAGTTTGAAATTTAAATGGGGAGATTCTGAAGTAGAAGTAGCGTTCAATGACCGTATTCAGAGGAGTAGTATTGTAGGTGTGATTTGTACTTTAAATGAGATATCGCCAGCCGTAGAGCGGGGTTCTCCATGTTTTGTGGGCAGTGTGATTACGAACGGAAGTCTAGAGGCCTCGTTACGTGAGGCTGCATTTCAGGGTAATATAGAGGTGGAACAATGTGTTCGGCTCTATGATGTGTTATTGTGTAATAGGAGAGTTTTTGAGGATCGCATTGGTATGGCCAATTGCTATACACATTCATTGAACGTTATTGATAGGTCAGTATTCACAGGACATAGATATCCTGTACCTTTCGCTTATCAGAGTGCAGTTGAGGCACAAATTAACCAGATGCTTGAAGATGGGATTATTGAGCATTCTAACAGTCCATATGTTAATTCTTTGATCACAGTACCCAAAACCGACGGCACGGTTCGTATTTGTTTAGACGCCCGTTTGGTTAACAGTAGAATTAGTTCAGATCAGCTGAAATCTATGTCAATAGAGGAATTAATGCAAACATTTGAGGGGAAGAAGTATTTCACTTGTGTAGATTTGAGTTCCAGTTTTTGGCAAGTGCCACTTATGTACGAAGATAGACCATTTACAGCTTTTAGTCATAAATATAACCTTTATCAATTTTGTAGAACACCTTATGGGTTAAAGAGTAGTTCAGCAGCTTTAATTAGGGCTTTAAACATCGCATTAGGGGATGACACAGGAGAGTTTGTAACCATTTACATAGATGATATGGTAATTAGTTCACGCAGTTTTGAGGAGCATCTACGTCATTTAAATATAGTTTTTCTGAAGTTAGATCAGGCAGGGTTCACTTTGAAGCTGTCTAAGTCGTCATTCTGTCAGTCAGAAGTGACATTTTTAGGTCATAGAGTGTCAAGTAGAGGTGTGACACCATAGGAAGGTAGGGTTAGCATGTGTGGACAGTAGCAACAGGGCATCGTTACAGACACTGAGAAAAATGCTGGTAGAGCACGTGATGACGTTAGGAGCCACTTGCAAGGTTGGAAGCAGGTGACGGAGTAACATTTATAGTTTCCAAACGTATTGGCAAAACAGCATATGTGCTGGAGAATAGTGAGGGAAACAGATTATACGGGACGTATAATATACATAGTCTACGAAAATATGTGTCATAAAGTGAGTGTGTTTAGCTGGCGAGCCAGCCTATCAAATGAGTAAGTGTGGTATTTGGTGCGTGGGAGGATCTGGTCTTAAGGCAGGCGTATCAGAAGTCACACAGGGGGGTAGTATGTAAGTAAATGAGAGTTTTTAAGGTACAGGGAAATATGACGGGATTGTCGGATGCTGTTGAGCACTAAATTGTCTCGATGCACCAAGGCCATTTTGGCAGCGCTGATGGGTTCCCATTTATCTCCAAGAGATGGGGGAGCGCTTGTATAGGGCTTGTTAGCTTAAGGCGTCCACGAGATAAAAGATGGGCCATCAGAATGCGAGACAGTCCTTCATGAAACTCATACATATCAGCACACGTGATTTCTGTTTACGGCCTCGCCATGTAAGATTTGTAAGTGTGTAATTTAAGGTAATTTGTACAATGGTATTATTTCTGTGATGAGAACTAGTATTAAGTAGAATATGGTCTACGGGAACTTAACAAGACAGGGCGATTACGGCACAGAAATATTTGGTGTTATATGTAATGCACATTTACTGTTTTTTTTTCAGAAGTCAATATTAATTTAATCTACGTTAAAGAGAGATTAAGTATTATGGTCACGAGGCGCTGCCACAATAGTGTGATCGTGTGCTGAGTGATAAGTGGAATTAAATGTCACCATAAGGAGGGGACCTCCAGTGAAATTAGGAAGTTCTATGGTGATATAAATATATCAGAACACCTTCAATGCGTGTGATATGACATCATAAATACATAGTGCTCACACATTAATTATGTCTATTTCTCCAACATAGAGAAATTTGAGAGGCGGAAATATCCGTGGAACACTATTCCCTATGTAAAACATTGGACTGGTTGCAAAGTGCAATCCATAGTGACAACAAACTTTGACGCAAAGTGCGTGAAGAAAAAATATGAGTGTATATATCTGTAATTTAGGGTGATTTCATTTATGTAATATGTATTTTGGATGGGGTTTATTAACGTGTCTGGGATAATCGGATAATGGACCGTCGTCACGGTAAATCATCCGATGATCCGAGGCGAATATGTAACGTGTTTTTCGAGGGGTTTTATGCAACTGGCATAAGTCAGTAGGAAGCCATTCTATATTTATTTACGCGGCAAATTGTTCAGCCAAGAGAATTTTTCATGGTAATTTATTATTATTATTAATTTATTATAATTATTATTAAGGTATTTTCGGAGCATTTTATAAAAATTATTAGCATTCAGATAGGTTTTCTATGTCTTAGAAAACGCTATCCAGCAAATTATTACGAACGACGATATCATAGAAAATTACATGATTACGGAATTTTACTGAGTTTTCGTCAGTTAGGGTATATCGAGAGACGTGACTCACTGGGATTTCAAGTACAAGCTGATTCCTGTCGAGAAGTATTGCGCAAGGCTGGGTCGCAAGGTCTAGAAAAGGCGAATTGTTGGAACGGAAAACGACTTCTCCCTCTCGCGCGCCGAGTGTAAAGAAACCAGAGGAGGGGAACTAGCGGTGGGTCAACCAATCAGTGAGGACGACGTAAGCTAGATGTCGGTACCATGGTGGGGGAGCCAACGTGTGGATATATCGTTCGACGCGCCGTGAAACGAGGACTATCTGTGAAATACTTGACGAGTATGGATGCGCGTGCGAGTGGCTCCGATGTTCGGTGGAGTTAAGAACTATCTGTGAAATACTTGCGGAGTATGGTTATACGCGGGGGACGCTCCGATGTTCCGTGGAACGGACTATCTGTGTAGAACTTGCGGAGTACGGTTGCAAGTGCGTGTCGCTCCGATGTTCAGTGGAGTTGAAGACTAACTTTTGCAAAACTTAACCAGTGCGGTTGTACGAGTGTTTGGGTCCGAGGTACGGACCATAGAATTATCTAAGCTACCAGAATATCATCAAATTCCGACGGAGATGACGACGTCCAGGAGACTGTGGGAAGCTCACAGCATCAGCAAGTACGAGGGAAATGCCTTGGCAATTTCCAATGGTAAGCGCAAATGACGCAGAAATACGCAATCTCTCATTTTTCTTTGTTTTACATTTCATATTTCAGTAACTTCATAGCTTGGAAATAAGAGTAAAATCAATTTATCAGACTCCGTTTTCACGTAATTTTCTATCGGTAATATTCAAATCACAACGCTCCAATTTAAATTTTGTACTTATTATTATTATTAATTTTGCTATACTGGTTTTATATAATAAATTCATTTCTTTTACAATGCAATCTTTGCTTTCAGTAGGTAGCATTAGATATAGACCAATTCCTTCTCCTGATACAATTGTTTGTTGGGTTAATGATCAAATCATACCACGATCTGAGTGAATAGTGTCTTGAAGGTGTTCTGCCAGAGCTAGACGTTGTTAAATACAAATTTAGATTTCAACATTGCATTGAGGTCTTGGCGCCCATTAAAACAACATAGCTTAGGCAAAGGTAAACAGTTACATTTGTCGCTACCAACATGGGGCACTAATTCCCATTACAACCTGTCGACCCAATTAATAGCAAGTTGCAATTGCCGTTCCACGATTCCCATACTTCCAGAGCTGTAATGCAGAGCTAAATCATCTGCATACAGCGATGGAATTACTGTGAGCCCGGCGGCGGCAACAATGCCGTTTATGGAAATTGCGAACAAGGTGACATTCAGCACAGAACCCTGAGGAACTCCATTCTCTTGGCATAATATTGCGATAATGTTGTACCGACCCCTACTCGGAAGAGTCCGACGGACATAAAATTCGCAATGAAAATCGGAAAATTTCCACGGAGTTCCCACTTGTGAAGGGTGGAAAGGATCCCGTAGCGCCATGTGGTGTTTTTCGAGATCGAAGAAAACAGTGACAAGATGCTCCTTTCGAAGGAAAGTCTCCTGGATGGCGCTCTCAAGTCAAACCAGATGATTGGTGGTGGACCTATGTGAGCGAAATCCACACTGGTACTCAGACATGAGGCCTCTCTCTCCTCCAAGAACCACACCAGTTGACGGTTTACCTTCTTCTCCAGCAACTTACATAGGCCATTTGCCAGACAAATGGGCCTATAGCTCCTGACAAGCTTGGGATCCTTTCCAGCCTTGGGAATCGGTATTACGATCCTCTCTTACCATTGAGATGGAAACACCCCTTCAATCTATAAACGATTGAAGAGGAGCAACACTAGTTTCATACTGGAATCACAAAGGTGTTTTAACAATTGGTTATGGATGTTATCCGGTCCAGGAGCCGTATCCCTGCACAGTGATAGCACACTGCGCAGTTCCCATTCAGTGAATGGTACATTGTTGGACTCCAAAGAAGCAGTGGCAAAGTACAAGGGGTGAGCCTCTGCCGCCCGCTTCAGAGTCTCAAATGTACGATCATAACTCCCACAGCAGGTAATGGCTCAACGGACAATGCATATTTTCTTATGAAAATTGTATATTCAATGCCAAGGTAAGGTTATAATTGCTTTGGAATGGAGTTTCGACTCCCATAGTGCACTGGCTTGCTCGTGACGCGGGTACACATGTGTCAAATACGTCTTGCAATGGCCTTCCCAGTGTGCACTAGACAGTGTCTTGGTGAGGTGTGCTTTAACCAACTGAAGAGCCCAATGGCACACCGGGGCGAAACACTGTCATCTTGTTGAGTTATGCCGGAACATTTAGCACTATTTGTGTTTAAATATATTAATGGCTCAACGGACAATGCATATTTTCTTATGAAAATTGTATATTCAATGCCAAGGTAAGGTTATAATTGCTTTGGAATGGAGTTTCGACTCCCATAGTGCACTGGCTTGCTCGTGACGCGGATACACATGTGTCAATACGTCTTGCAATGGCCTTCCCAGTGTGCACTAGACGGTGTCTTGGTGAGGTGTGCTTTAACCAACTGAAGAGCCCAATAGCACACCGGGGCGAAACACTGTCATCTTGTTGAGTTATGCCGGAACATTTAGCACTATTTGTGTTTAAATATATTAATGGCTCAACGGACAATGCATATTTTCTTATGAAAATTGTATATTCAATGCCAAGGTAAGGTTATAATTGCTTTGGAATGGAGTTTCGACTCCCATAGTGCACTGGCTTGCTCGTGACGCGGATACACATGTGTCAATACGTCTTGCAATGGCCTTCCCAGTGTGCACTAGACAGTGTCTTGGTGAGGTGTGCTTTAACCAACTGAAGAGCCCAATGGCACACCGGGGCGAAACACTGTCATCTTGTTGAGTTATGCCGGAACATTTAGCACTATTTGTGTTTAAATATATTAATGGCTCAACGGACAATGCATATTTTTTATGAAAATTTGTATATTCAATCCCAAGGTAAAGTTATAATTGCTTTGGAATGGAGTTTCGACTCCCATAGTGCACTGGCTTGCTCGTGACGCGGATACACATGTGTCAAATACGTCTTGCAATGGCCTTCCCAGTGTGCACTAGACAGTGTCTTGGTGAGGTGTGCTTTAACCAACTGAAGAGCCCAATGGCACACCGGGGCGAAACACTGTCATCTTGTTGAGTTATGCCGGAACATTTAGCACTATTTGTGTTTAAATATATTAATGGCTCAACGGACAATGCATATTTTCTTATGAAAATTGTATATTCAATGCCAAGGTAAGGTTATAATTGCTTTGGAATGGAGTTTCGACTCCCATAGTGCACTGGCTTGCTCGTGACTCGGATACACATGTGTCAAATACGTCTTGCAATGGCCTTCCCAGTGTGCACTAGACAGTGTCTTGGTGAGGTGTGCTTTAACCAACTGAAGAGCCCAATGGCACACCGGGGCGAAACACTGTCATCTTGTTGAGTTATGCCGGAACATTTAGCACTATTTGTGTTTAAATATATTAATGGCTCAACGGACAATGCATATTTTCTTATGAAAATTTGTATATTCAATCCCAAGGTAAAGTTATAATTGCTTTGGAATGGAGTTTCGACTCCCATAGTGCACTGGCTTGCTCGTGACGCGGATACACATGTGTCAAATACGTCTTGCAATGGCCTTCCCAGTGTGCACTAGACAGTGTCTTGGTGAGGTGTGCTTTAACCAACTGAAGAGCCCAATGGCACACCGGGGCGAAACACTGTCATCTTGTTGAGTTATGCCGGAACATTTAGCACTATTTGTGTTTAAATATATTAATGGCTCAACGGACAATGCATATTTTCTTATGAAAATTGTATATTCAATGCCAAGGTAAGGTTATAATTGCTTTGGAATGGAGTTTCGACTCCCATAGTGCACTGGCTTGCTCGTGACGCGGATACACATGTGTCAAATACGTCTTGCAATGGCCTTCCCAGTGTGCACTAGACAGTGTCTTGGTGAGGTGTGCTTTAACCAACTGAAGAGCCCAATGGCACACCGGGGCGAAACACTGTCATCTTGTTGAGTTATGCCGGAACATTTAGCACTATTTGTGTTTAAATATATTAATGGCTCAACGGACAATGCACATTTTCTTATGAAAATTGTATATTCATTGCCAAGGTAAGGTTATAATTGCTTTGGAATGGAGTTTCGACTCCCATAGTGCACTGGCTTGCTCGTGACGCGGATACACATGTGTCAATACGTCTTGCAATGGCCTTCCCAGTGTGCACTAGACAGTGTCTTGGTGAGGTGTGCTTTAACCAACTGAAGAGCCCAATGGCACACCGGAGCGAAACACTGTCATCTTGTTGAGTTATGCCGGAACATTTAGCACTATTTGTGTTTAAATATATTAATGGCTCAACGGACAATGCATATTTTCTTATGAAAATTGTATATTCAATGCCAAGGTAAGGTTATAATTGCTTTGGAATGGAGTTTCGACTCCCATAGTGCACTGACTTGCTCGTGACGCGGATACACATGTGTCAAATACGTCTTGCAATGGCCTTCCCAGTGTGCACTAGACAGTGTCTTGGTGAGGTGTGCTTTAACCAACTGAAGAGCCCAATGGCACACCGGGGCGAAACACTGTCATCTTGTTGAGTTATGCCGGAACATTTAGCACTATTTGTGTTTAAATATATTAATGGCTCAACGGACAATGCATATTTTCTTATGAAAATTGTATATTCAATGCCAAGGTAAGGTTATAATTGCTTTGGAATGGAGTTTCGACTCCCATAGTGCACTGGCTTGCTCGTGACGTGGATACACATGTGTCAAATACGTCTTGCAATGGCCTTCCCAGTGTGCACTAGACAGTGTCTTGGTGAGGTGTGCTTTAACCAACTGAAGAGCCCAATGGCACACCGGGGCGAAACACTGTCATCTTGTTGAGTTATGCCGGAACATTTAGCACTATTTGTGTTTAAATATATTAATGGCTCAACGGACAATGCATATTTTCTTATGAAAATTTGTATATTCAATCCCAAGGTAAAGTTATAATTGCTTTGGAATGGAGTTTCGACTAGCATAGTGCACTGGCTTGCTCGTGACGCGGATACACATGTGTCAAATACGTCTTGCAATGGCCTTCCCAGTGTGCACTAGACAGTTTCTTGGTGAGGTGTGCTTTAACCAACTGAAGAGCCCAATGGCACACCGGGGCGAAACACTGTGATCTTGGTGAGTTATGCCGGAACATTTAGCACTATTTGTGTTTAAATATATTAATGGCTCAACGGACAATGCATATTTTCTTATGAAAATTGTATATTCAATGCCAAGGTAAGGTTATAATTGCTTTGGAATGGAGTTTCGACTCCCATAGTGCACTGGCTTGCTCGTGACGCGGATACACATGTGTCAATACGTCTTGCAATGGCCTTCCCAGTGTGCACTAGACAGTGTCTTGGTGAGGTGTGCTTTAACCAACTGAAGAGCCCAATGGCACACCGGGGCGAAACACTGTCATCTTGTTGAGTTATGCCGGAACATTTAGCACTATTTGTGTTTAAATATATTAATGGCTCAACGGACAATGCATATTTTCTTATGAAAATTGTATATTCAATGCCAAGGTAAGGTTATAATTGCTTTGGAATGGAGTTTCGACTCCCATAGTGCACTGGCTTGCTCGTGACGCGGATACACATGTGTCAAATACGTCTTGCAATGGCCTTCCCAGTGTGCACTAGACAGTGTCTTGGTGAGGTGTGCTTTAACCAACTGAAGAGCCCAATGGCACACCGGGGCGAAACACTGTCATCTTGTTGAGTTATGCCGGAACATTTAGCACTATTTGTGTTTAAATATATTAATGGCTCAACGGACAATGCACATTTTCTTATGAAAATTGTATATTCATTGCCAAGGTAAGGTTATAATTGCTTTGGAATGGAGTTTCGACTCCCATAGTGCACTGGCTTGCTCGTGACGCGGATACACATGTGTCAATACGTCTTGCAATGGCCTTCCCAGTGTGCACTAGACAGTGTCTTGGTGAGGTGTGCATTAACCAACTGAAGAGCCCAATGGCACACCGGAGCGAAACACTGTCATCTTGTTGAGTTATGCCGGAACATTTAGCACTATTTGTGTTTAAATATATTAATGGCTCAACGGACAATGCATATTTTCTTATGAAAATTGTATATTCAATGCCAAGGTAAGGTTATAATTGCTTTGGAATGGAGTTTCGACTCCCATAGTGCACTGGCTTGCTCGTGACGTGGATACACATGTGTCAAATACGTCTTGCAATGGCCTTCCCAGTGTGCACTAGACAGTGTCTTGGTGAGGTGTGCTTTAACCAACTGAAGAGCCCAATGGCACACCGGGGCGAAACACTGTCATCTTGTTGAGTTATGCCGGAACATTTAGCACTATTTGTGTTTAAATATATTAATGGCTCAACGGACAATGCATATTTTCTTATGAAAATTTGTATATTCAATCCCAAGGTAAAGTTATAATTGCTTTGGAATGGAGTTTCGACTAGCATAGTGCACTGGCTTGCTCGTGACGCGGATACACATGTGTCAAATACGTCTTGCAATGGCCTTCCCAGTGTGCACTAGACAGTTTCTTGGTGAGGTGTGCTTTAACCAACTGAAGAGCCCAATGGCACACCGGGGCGAAACACTGTGATCTTGGTGAGTTATGCCGGAACATTTAGCACTATTTGTGTTTAAATATATTAATGGCTCAACGGACAATGCATATTTTCTTATGAAAATTGTATATTCAATGCCAAGGTAAGGTTATAATTGCTTTGGAATGGAGTTTCGACTCCCATAGTGCACTGGCTTGCTCGTGACGCGGATACACATGTGTCAATACGTCTTGCAATGGCCTTCCCAGTGTGCACTAGACAGTGTCTTGGTGAGGTGTGCTTTAACCAACTGAAGAGCCCAATGGCACACCGGGGCGAAACACTGTCATCTTGTTGAGTTATGCCGGAACATTTAGCACTATTTGTGTTTAAATATATTAATGGCTCAACGGACAATGCATATTTTCTTATGAAAATTGTATATTCAATGCCAAGGTAAGGTTATAATTGCTTTGGAATGGAGTTTCGACTCCCATAGTGCACTGGCTTGCTCGTGACGCGGATACACATGTGTCAAATACGTCTTGCAATGGCCTTCCCAGTGTGCACTAGACAGTGTCTTGGTGAGGTGTGCTTTAACCAACTGAAGAGCCCAATGGCACACCGGGGCGAAACACTGTCATCTTGTTGAGTTATGCCGGAACATTTAGCACTATTTGTGTTTAAATATATTAATGGCTCAACGGACAATGCACATTTTCTTATGAAAATTGTATATTCATTGCCAAGGTAAGGTTATAATTGCTTTGGAATGGAGTTTCGACTCCCATAGTGCACTGGCTTGCTCGTGACGCGGATACACATGTGTCAATACGTCTTGCAATGGCCTTCCCAGTGTGCACTAGACAGTGTCTTGGTGAGGTGTGCTTTAACCAACTGAAGAGCCCAATGGCACACCGGAGCGAAACACTGTCATCTTGTTGAGTTATGCCGGAACATTTAGCACTATTTGTGTTTAAATATATTAATGGCTCAACGGACAATGCATATTTTCTTATGAAAATTGTATATTCAATGCCAAGGTAAGGTTATAATTGCTTTGGAATGGAGTTTCGACTCCCATAGTGCACTGGCTTGCTCGTGACGTGGATACACATGTGTCAAATACGTCTTGCAATGGCCTTCCCAGTGTGCACTAGACAGTTTCTTGGTGAGGTGTGCTTTAACCAACTGAAGAGCCCAATGGCACACCGGGGCGAAACACTGTGATCTTGGTGAGTTATGCCGGAACATTTAGCACTATTTGTGTTTAAATATATTAATGGCTCAACGGACAATGCATATTTTCTTATGAAAATTGTATATTCAATGCCAAGGTAAGGTTATAATTGCTTTGGAATGGAGTTTCGACTCCCATAGTGCACTGGCTTGCTCGTGACGCGGATACACATGTGTCAATACGTCTTGCAATGGCCTTCCCAGTGTGCACTAGACAGTGTCTTGGTGAGGTGTGCTTTAACCAACTGAAGAGCCCAATGGCACACCGGGGCGAAACACTGTTATCTTGTTGAGTTATGCCGGAACATTTAGCACTATTTGTGTTTAAATATATTAATGGCTCAACGGACAATGCATATTTTCTTATAAAAATTGTATATTCAATGCCAAGGTAAGGTTATAATTGCTTTGGAATGGAGTTTCGACTCCCATAGTGCACTGGCTTGCTCGTGACGCGGATACACATGTGTCAAATACGTCTTGCAATGGCCTTCCCAGTGTGCACTAGACAGTGTCTTGGTGAGGTGTGCTTTAACCAACTGAAGAGCCCAATGGCACACCGGGGCGAAACACTGTCATCTTGTTGAGTTATGCCGGAACATTTAGCACTATTTGTGTTTAAATATATTAATGGCTCAACGGACAATGCATATTTTCTTATGAAAATTGTATATTCAATGCCAAGGTAAGGTTATAATTGCTTTGGAATGGAGTTTCGACTCCCATAGTGCACTGGCTTGCTCGTGACGCGGATACACATGTGTCAATACGTCTTGCAATGGCCTTCCCAGTGTGCACTAGACAGTGTCTTGGTGAGGTGTGCTTTAACCAACTGAAGAGCCCAATGGCACACCGGGGCGAAACACTGTCATCTTGTTGAGTTATGCCGGAACATTTAGCACTATTTGTGTTTAAATATATTAATGGCTCAACGGACAATGCATATTTTCTTATGAAAATTGTATATTCAATGCCAAGGTAAGGTTATAATTGCTTTGGAATGGAGTTTCGACTCCCATAGTGCACTGGCTTGCTCGTGACGCGGATACACATGTGTCAAATACGTCTTGCAATGGCCTTCCCAGTGTGCACCAGACAGTGTCTTGGTGAGGTGTGCTTTAACCAACTGAAGAGCCCAATGGCACACCGGGGCGAAACACTGTCATCTTGTTGAGTTATGCCGGAACATTTAGCACTATTTGTGTTTAAATATATTAATGGCTCAACGGACAATGCATATTTTCTTATGAAAATTGTATATTCAATGCCAAGGTAAGGTTATAATTGCTTTGGAATGGAGTTTCGACTCCCATAGTGCACTGGCTTGCTCGTGACGTGGATACACATGTGTCAAATACGTCTTGCAATGGCCTTCCCAGTGTGCACTAGACAGTGTCTTGGTGAGGTGTGCTTTAACCAACTGAAGAGCCCAATGGCACACCGGGGCGAAACACTGTCATCTTGTTGAGTTATGCCGGAACATTTAGCACTATTTGTGTTTAAATATATTAATGGCTCAACGGACAATGCATATTTTCTTATGAAAATTTGTATATTCAATCCCAAGGTAAAGTTATAATTGCTTTGGAATGGAGTTTCGACTCCCATAGTGCACTGGCTTGCTCGTGACGCGGATACACATGTGTCAAATACGTCTTGCAATGGCCTTCCCAGTGTGCACTAGACAGTGTCTTGGTGAGGTGTGCTTTAACCAACTGAAGAGCCCAATGGCACACCGGGGCGAAACACTGTCATCTTGTTGAGTTATGCCGGAACATTTAGCACTATTTGTGTTTAAATATATTAATGGCTCAACGGACAATGCATATTTTCTTATGAAAATTGTATATTCAATGCCAAGGTAAGGTTATAATTGCTTTGGAATGGAGTTTCGACTCCCATAGTGCACTGGCTTGCTCGTGACGCGGATACACATGTGTCAATACGTCTTGCAATGGCCTTCCCAGTGTGCACTAGACAGTGTCTTGGTGAGGTGTGCTTTAACCAACTGAAGAGCCCAATGGCACACCGGGGCGAAACACTGTCATCTTGTTGAGTTATGCCGGAACATTTAGCACTATTTGTGTTTAAATATATTAATGGCTCAACGGACAATGCATATTTTCTTATGAAAATTGTATATTCAATGCCAAGGTAAGGTTATAATTGCTTTGGAATGGAGTTTCGACTCCCATAGTGCACTGGCTTGCTCGTGACGCGGATACACATGTGTCAAATACGTCTTGCAATGGCCTTCCCAGTGTGCACTAGACAGTGTCTTGGTGAGGTGTGCTTTAACCAACTGAAGAGCCCAATGGCACACCGGGGCGAAACACTGTCATCTTGTTGAGTTATGCCGGAACATTTAGCACTATTTGTGTTTAAATATATTAATGGCTCAACGGACAATGCATATTTTCTTATGAAAATTGTATATTCAATGCCAAGGTAAGGTTATAATTGCTTTGGAATGGAGTTTCGACTCCCATAGTGCACTGGCTTGCTCGTGACGTGGATACACATGTATCAAATACGTCTTGCAATGGCCTTCCCAGTGTGCACTAGACAGTGTCTTGGTGAGGTGTGCTTTAACCAACTGAAGAGCCCAATGGCACACCGGGGCGAAACACTGTCATCTTGTTGAGTTATGCCGGAACATTTAGCACTATTTGTGTTTAAATATATTAATGGCTCAACGGACAATGCATATTTTCTTATGAAAATTGTATATTCAATGCCAAGGTAAGGTTATAATTGCTTTGGAATGGAGTTTCGACTCCCATAGTGCACTGGCTTGCTCGTGACGTGGATACACATGTATCAAATACGTCTTGCAATGGCCTTCCCAGTGTGCACTAGACAGTGTCTTGGTGAGGTGTGCTTTAACCAACTGAAGAGCCCAATGGCACACCGGGGCGAAACACTGTCATCTTGTTGAGTTATGCCGGAACATTTAGCACTATTTGTGTTTAAATATATTAATGGCTCAACGGACAATGCATATTTTCTTATGAAAATTGTATATGTGAACAAAGTGCCATGTGCAACAGAGAAGAGTGCAGGTTTACCAGTGTTCAACAAACACAGGTTCAGTCTCTCAAAATCTCTCCCTCTGCCAGTAGTGGTAGCGGAGTCCCAGATGGTGTTCTGGGCATTAACATCTCCCAGAAGGAGAAAAGGAGGGGGAAGCTGAGACTCTAGATCCACCAGATGGATGTAATCCAGTTGATAATCCGGTGGGATGTACACGTTACATACTGTTGCCATTACTGGCAATGAAGTACGAACTGCAACTGCTTCTCGGTAGGCAGCGGCACCTCTTCACTTAAGAGGCTACAGTGGATGAGAGTGCAGACGCCACCAGCGGCTACAGCTCCGTCCACCCGGTCCTTAGAGACGAGTTTAAAGTGACACATTGTTGTCTCATGTCCAGGGTGAAACCTGGATTCCTGAAGACAGACAATGGTTGCCGTAAACAAAGATATTAATTGACGCAACTTAGCGAGACGTCGAGAATAGCTATTACGTTCACTGGAGACAACTGACTTTTTTATGGAATCAAATCTCGCCAATCTCCACGAAGATACTTCTGGTGTTCCGAGTGAAAGAATACAGCAGTTCCGAGTGATCGCGGGTCTCCAATGAATCATCTGACCGGGCGAACTATGTCAAGGCTACATGATGTCACACCATTACAGCAGCAGCTCATTGGACAGTGTTAACCTTGAAACATGTGTGAGGAGATATGGAAAACACTGGCTTCTGCCGGGAATACTTCCGCAAACTGCAAGGAAATTAAAACCAGGAAATATGACGAAGTAGAACAAGATCTGCTGGTATGGTTTAAACAGCAGCGAAGCTTAAACATTCCAGTGCGTGCGCCGAGTTCGGCTCGGTCAAACAGGACACGGGCTGCCCGCGCGAACGAAATGACCGCAGCCCGTCGCGGACTGGGGTGGTCAAACTGAGGTCAATTAACTTCTCCATTTCGTGGGCCATGCTTCCAGCCCACGCGTACTTTGTGGGAAAATCACAACTGCCCACTTGCCCGCCGCGGTAGATCGCGTTCTGTTTAACCAGGATGATGCAATATTACACAATACAGAGTTCGCAGCGGTCGGGCAGCCGACTTAGTGAGGGCAGCCCGCTGCCTGTTTGACCGAGCCTTTACTGATTTCATGCTATTACGCAACTAACAAAACTCACGCTTGTGTTAGGCTTGCGCGACCGGTCAAGCCATTAGACGGAAATAAACAAGTAGGCTACTCCCGAACAAGCACCATAATAGCGGATACTCGCGCGTGGCAGGCAATTTAAATCTTAAAATTTGGATGACTCAATTAATACCCGCACCCCAATTTTTCACGTCCGATTTTGTATATAAATGTGCGGGTGGTATTCGGGTATATACGGTATGTTACTATGGTGATGTCATGTTTTAATCAACATTAGGTGATGATCTGAGGGGAAAATGTTTTGGGAAGGTGATGTGGAGGTTATATATTTTCTGTTTGCGGGGATGATTTTGTGTAGGCAGTTATGAGAATGATATGGGCTTATTGAAGTAATAAGAATAAGGAAAGAAGAGTATCAAGTATTATGATTTGGTTTGTCCATGCAGACATGTTACCCTGAAAATGGAGTAATAAGAAATGAAGCAGAAGAATACTAAGAATTGTGTGAGGGGTATTTTTCCCTTATCAAGGTAGTTGCGGATACTGTACAAGAGATGCAGGTAATGGAAGCTTGCTTACATGTTGACAAACAGGTATTGATAGTTTTGATTGCCAGAGAACAACCAGAAAAGAAGAATTTGTAAGTGGAGAATTATTATTATTATTATTATAAGTTTGTGATTTCAACCCTTTTTTCAGGGTATTTGCATTTGAACTGTCATCGTGTTATGTATGATATGTATCTAGTATTAGTTATTAGTTAGGATGAGCAGCCGGATGGATGGATGGTATGGAGGTGAGATTGTTTGAGAAGCTTGACAAGGTCAAAGAGCGGGTGGCTAGCCTATGCATCGTAGAACAGAAAGTTGAGATGGTAGAATCTGTGAGTGTGGCTGTGGAGGAGGAGAAAGAGAAGAAGAAGCAGGAGGAGGAGGGGAAGTTGGAAGAGCAGAGGGTGGAGATCATATGCATCGTAGAAGAGAAAGTTGAAATGGTAGAACCGGTGAGTGTGGCTGTAAAGGAGAAGAAAGAGGAGCAGATATTTGACGTATGTGATGCTAGGGGGCGTAAGGAAATTGGTAACGAAGAAAATGAAGAAGTGGAAAAGATAAGGCGAGGTTGTAGAGATATATATCTGCGAGACCATAGCAGGCGAAGAAGAGAGAGCAGTTGCGGAGGTAGACACAGAGGTTGCCGCCGACGTAACAGAAGAGGACGTTTTGATGAAAATGGAGGAGATGGATATCGAAGGCGTGATAATGATGAAAATGGTACTGGGGATACTTACCATTCTAGAAGAAATGATAAAGCTAGGTAGGAGTTTGTAATGTTAGAGCAAGTATGAGATATATAGCCCAATACTAGAATGAATTTAATGATGAAGATGACAATGAGCCTAAAAGTATTGATATTTTTGATAAAGTTGATACTAAGAGAAGAATGAAGTTGCAAGTTATAGCTGAGAAGAAGGTTCATAGACACATTAAATTACGAGAACAAAAGGAAAAGAAACAACAAAATCATCACAGGGGTGGGGGACGTCAGACAGATGAAGATAAGAGAGTGAAGGATCAGAAGAAGAAAAAGGAGAGGATAAAAGGGATAAGGGAAAGAGGAAAGAAAAGATAAGAAGAAAGGAACTGCTAAGCAAGATAAGACAGATGAGGAAGAGTAGGAAAATGAGGAAGGGAAGGAGAGAGAAGCAGGAATGTAAGGCAAAGAGAAGGAATAAGAGGAAGAGATATCCGGCAGATCGAGATAAGAGAGTGAAGGATCAGAAAAAGAAAAACATGAAAGGAACAAAGGGAAAGAGGAAAGAAAAAATAAGAAGAAACAATAAGAGCAAGATAAGGCAGATGAGGAAAATGAGGAAGAGAAGGAAAGAGAAGCAGGAAGGGAAGGTGAAGAAAAAGAAGGGAAAGGAGAAGAAGGAGAAACAGAATAAAAGACAGAAACGCCGTGCAGAAAGGTTGAAGAATGAGGAGAAGGATAGTCCCACTGAGGATGAAGATAAAGTTCTCAATCTTGATAACTTCATGATTTTGGATTCTCTTGATGATGATCATGATGAAGACGAAGATCGATGATTATGATAACGGAGCAGACAGGTCTGATGACGATTCCTCCGTTCCTTCTGACTATATGATATTGTTGTCGGATTTTCCGAAGGAGGAGAAGTGTCTGATAGACTCGATGAGATAGCTTCGGCTACTCTATCAGAAGAAAATATTTATGCTGGTGATTCTGGTGAACTCAGGATACTTGTTTCTGGAGATGATAGTGCCAATGGTCTTTCTGAAGATGATGATATCGCCATTGAAATGGAAGAGAATGATGCCACTATTGGCGAAGAGAATAAAGCAACGTCTAAAGAAGATGATCTATAATATGTTTCACTTTGTGTTTTTTTGTTCTAGCCAGTGTATGATTGATGTGTATTTTATTTATGTATTTGTGTGAGGGTCGACGATGAATCTACAACCTTCAGTTAGAGATTTACCCTCGAGGGGGCGTATTGTAACCGAAATTATTTTGGTTACAAAACTCACTCTCAGGTTTTCGCCTTGTGCGGTTTGTATTATGTTTTTTTTTTTAGGTTACCAACCATGGCCACCTATTGATGGAGTACCACAGAGAGACAGGTGGCTTTGACCAAGGACTATGTTACTATGGTGATGTCATATTTTAATCAACATTAGGTGATGTTCTGAGAGGAAAATGTTATGTTTTGGGATGGTGATGTGGAGGTTATATCTTTTCTGTTTGTGGGGATGATTTGTGTAGGCAGTTATGAGAATGATATGTTTTGATGTATGGTAGAGGCTTATTGAAGTAATAAGACAGGGGGTCTACTGTAAGGATGAAATAAAAATTCATTCATTCATTCATTCATTTATTTGCAGTGGGGGGTGTGTCCCCCGGTGGCAAATTGGATATACATAACAAATACATAATTATACATAACAATACATAATTATACATAACAATTCAATAACAATTATACAACAATTAAACTGGAGTATTTACACAAATAGTCAGTCTTTTCTTAAACACACCTATATGTTTGGGAAAAGGCTCTAAGACTGCGGCAGGTAGAGAGTTCCAGTTATCAATGGCACGGTTTACAAAAGAATATTTACCATAATTTGTTCGCTGTGGTCGGCCCTTAACTTTGAAAGGATGATCGCTCCTACCCATGTAAGTGGGCTTTCCCAATCGTTTGCTAAGCTCACCCCATGCTGGTTGATTTGTATACGTGTTGTACATAGCGCAGAGTCTAGATTTCATCCTCCTAGCCTCCAGTGATTCCCACCCAAGTTTCTTTAACATACGGCTCACACTGCTCCTGGGATTAAAGTCACTGAGCACAAATCTAGCGGCCTTTCTTTGTACCATTTCCAACTCATTGATGAGCCCTACTTGATATGGATCCCAAACCACCGAGGCATATTCCAGAATAGGTCTTACAAGTGACAAATAGCCTAATTCTTTAGCAGAGGTACTACTTCCTTTTAATACCCTCATTACAAAGTGCAGGGATTTTTAAGCTTTTGAAACTACACATCCTACATGACTACTCCATTTCATATCATTCCTTACGTGAACGCCCAAATATTTGCAAGAATCTTCTTCTACAAGTATTTCCGAGCCAATGTTATATTGAAAATCCTGCCTTCGCACTTTCCCTATTTTTAAGAGACTACATTTTCTTGTGTTTATTTTCATTTTATTTACAATCACCCACTTATAGACCAGGTTCAGGTCCTCTTGTAGCACTGCATTGTCTTGTGAGTCATGTATCTTTCGATATATTACACAATCATCCGCAAACAATCGACAGTCACTGTGAATTCCATTTGGTAAGTCATTTATAAACGCCAAAAACAACAAAGTTCCGATTACGCTGCCCTGAGGGATACCCGATGTTACGGTAATTTCATCCGAGAATATGCCTTCGACTTTCACTTTCTGGGAACGACCCGTCAAAAATTCTTGGATCCATAAAATTACTCTTCTATCAATCTTCGTCGAAGCTAATTTATGGAGTAGCATGTCATGCGGCACGACATCAAATGCCTTCGCAAAATCTATAACCACGGCGTCGACTGAAACTCCATGGTCTAACGATTCGCTAATGTCTTGAAAAAGTGATAGCATCTGACTCTCGCATGAGTAACCTTTCCGAAATCCATGCTGCCTATCATTAAACCATGATAATGTTTCCCACTGTTCCCTCAAGTAGTCGCAAATGAGATGCTCCATCTGCTTACAAACGATGGACGTAAGGCTAACCGGCCTGTAGTTGCCCAATTCAAGTCTGCTCCCTCCCTTAAATATTGGGACTACCGTAGCTCTTTTCCAGTCACCTGGGATTTGCGCATTGTTTATGGACACATTAAATATCACCTCCAAGTATCGTGCCACGGCCCTACCTCCTAATTTAAGTACTTCACTAACAATATTATCAGGACCCTTTGATACATTGAAACGCAGTTTTTGCATTAGCTTTACAATTGCTGACTGGTTTATTTGGAACAGAGGGGCCCCTGATTTGTCGTTAAGGTCCAACACACAGCTATTGGATTTATTGAACACACTACCGTAAAAGACATTTAATTCATTAGCAATGGCCTGTTTCTCAGTAATTAATTTACCGTCACCGGACATTATCATCGACAAATTATTTGAATTTCCCTTTCTTCTCCTAACATAACTGTAAAAATTTTTCCACCCACCCCCTCCCGAACCAAGTAAACCTTGCATATAACTGTCATGAGCAGCCCTCTTTTTTAAGACGAGCTCTCTTGATAAGGACTTAAATTTCAACATATACTTGTCACTATCATGTCTTTTATTGTATAATTTCCTAATTTTCCTTTTTAGTCTCCTAATTTCTCGTGTGTAATACTCAGGGTCTGGGTTTTGTTTCAGCAATTTAAATGGGACAAATTTATCAACAGCGCTATTTAAAATTTTCAAAAAGTTAGTCCACAGGATATTAATGTGATTTCCTTCCGATGCCCATCCTACAAATAGCTCATTCAAATACCCCTGAAACTTGCCCTGATCCGCCCTGCGATACTGGTATATGATCTTTTTTGCTACATCAGAGTCTAATTTTGTAACGTCACCATATCTAATATTTAATTCAACCCCAGAATGGTCACTAATTCCTGGTACTTTCAGACAGTTAATATACAGCTCTACAGGCCTTACGAGATAAACATCTAAGGTATTATTGTCTCTAGTTGGGAAGTCAACTACTTGGGAAAATCCCCCCTCCCTTAAGAATTTATTTGCAGCGCTCTGAGCTTGACCACAGCTAGTTGACTCACCAGACCAGTCTACTTTGGGGAGGTTTAAATCTCCAGCAATTATTATGCTCTTTTTCATAGCATTACCCGTACAAGTTTTATCATACAGTGTTTCGAGGAGAGAAAAGTTATCTTTCGGTGCTCTATACGCCCCTATCACCTGAAGAGGGAATTTATTTCCTTTATCTGAAATTTGTACACATAACATTTCATGATCCATATCAGCCCACTTTAAGAAACTAGCTATATTTTTGCGCACACAAATAAATAGCCCACCACCTCGTTTCCCCCGATCCCTTCTGTACATTTCGTAGGTCCCTTGAATTATTTCGCTACTATTTATGTCCTCATATAACCAAGATTCAGTTGCAATGACAATGTCCGGAGAATACGTCTCTACAAGATTCCAAAATTCAATTAATTTATTTCCTAAACTCTGACAATTAACCTGCAGTAATCTTAGAGTCTTACCTCCGGAGCAAATATCTTGAAGTAGCTCCTTCTGTTCCCATCGGCTGGCAACCTCTGGACCTGCTCCTCCTCACAAAAGCCGGCACGAACCGATGACCCTGTCATGTAGGCTCCCTAGGTTGTAAGCGCCCCGTCGATTTAGATGCAGCCCGTCTCGGGCGAAGTCACGGCCACCAATCCAGCAGTCAGCTTCTACGTACACTAATCCCAGTTGTGCACATACCCAGTCCATGCGGTCATTTACAGTCTTAACTCACCTTAACGGAACATCTCTCCGCCGAACAATGCCACTCATTATAATTTTTGCATTTCTAAACTTGCTTTTAGCTTTTCTGCCTAGTTCGTAGAGCTCCCCCATGATGTAATCAGCTGTAGCCCTCTTCTTCAAATCGTTCGTCCCAACATGGAGCAACAACACTTTAACTTTGTCACAGTCCTCTACATTTGCTTCTTCCACTTGTTGGGCAAGCTGGTCAATTTTAATCCCCGGATAACACCGCACTTTCGCACCTGATTTCCTCGAGATATTCGCACTCCATCGTATCATAGAATCACCCATTATGATAACGTCATCCTCAGTTTGCTCCTGCACGCCCTCTTCCACACTGATCCCAGTAGAAAGCCGTTCAGTCACATCCTTCACCGTTTCTTCTGATTCACGAAGCTTAGCTCTAAGTTCCTGTATTATTTGATCCCTTGCTTTGATTTGCACCCTCAAACAGTCCGGCGTATCACATACTTTACAAAACCAATTTCCGACATCACAATCCTCCTTCTTGACCTTAATACAGCCGAAGTGAAACCATTTCTCACATAGTCCACACTCAACACCATTCTTCAATGTTTTACTGCACGTCGAACACTTTAAAACTGTCACTGGATCATTTGCCTGATTCACATTTGGAGTAACAGGCCCTGGATTCACTTCCACTCCACCAATAACTAGCAATGCAGCTATCACTAGGGCTATGAACCACAAGTTGCTAGGTCCCGTACGCACACACAAACACCGGAAATCCCGACTACCCTTCACATACCACAGTCCGATCCTCGCCCGATAACACTCCAGAGAACAACCCATTCCAGCACACCTGAGAGCTTGGGAAAAACACGACCTTTCACTTTGACTGCCAACTGCCAACTTTTTAGGTACCTTTTAGTTACCTTTTAGTTAATTTTAGTTACCATTGAATTCAAGTTACGTCTGCGGTCTACAAGCATAGGCGCTCATCACGCGATGAAGAAAAACAACAATGAACTGTTTTTAAAGAAGTTTTTTATTTATCGTATGGCTTTTAATGCCGGGAGTGTCCGAGGACATGTTCAGCTCGTCTGAGTCTGTAGCTGCTTCCAACGGACATCCTTAGGGTGAGCTACAAGTTCCGTTCAATTTCAAGTTGCAACCAGATATCAATGATACCTAGTGGTGAACGTTGGAACTTTGATAGAGCGTTCCGACGAAATATAACCTAACAATTTAGCTTCACACAAGTTTAGTCTGTGGAAGAATCCTTTACATGCCATAAATCCATGACATGGAACCGCCGGCTTTACTTCCCCTCCGAAGGAAGGCATACTGAAGGATTTTTAACGCTTTTAAAAATTCCGACGACTTCGGCCGGGTTTGAACCCGCTATCTTGGGCACAGCAGTTCAGCATGCTACCAACTACACCACCGATGCCGCTTTAAATGAAATTCACATGATGTTATAAAAATTTAAAAAATAATAAATATATACTAGATATTTAATATCCAATGAGTTGTTTCAGCTAATATGTCGTCTTGTCCACAATATGTTGTTATTACGGTACCAAGAGGTTGCTCAGCTCTTGACCATTTGGCGAGATTTCCTTCGTCCCCGCGGTAGGTCGCGAAGAAATGTATGCGATGTTACGCGATCGTCACCGAATTCTGTCTTCGCAGTCAAATGCGGAGAAGTATCAAGATTTACACGATCGGCGCTGGTCTCAGTTGTTTGGTGAGCTTCCCGTAGTTTTCACGATAGAACACGGAGAAAAATCGCGATTTAGATAATCAGCGTCACTTTTAGTCATTCAACGAGATTTCCATTGTCCTTGAGTTCGGGCACAAGAAAATATAGCATTATTACGCAATCGGCGCCACTTGCTGTCCGTTTGACAAGAATACAGTTGTCCTCGTCATTGAATGCGGAGAAATATCGCGATGTATCGCAATCGCTGCCGCTCTCGGCCGTTTTACGTTGTCCTCGAGATATTATGCAATCGTCGCCGCACCCGGCCGTTCAACGATTGTCTGCCTGTCTATCTGTCCTGATAGAATGGCGGAGGCAAGCTCAAGGTTGGGCATGGTTAAAATTCACGCGTAGTTATGAACCTGTTGTTCGGTCGGTGCCGTGATTCCCTTTGTCCCTATGCTGTAGTTGGGAGTTCAGGGTGGATCACGAGGAGGATTTAGTATTTCGATGCTACGTAGGCTGCCATTTTTAAGTGGGTTGATGCACTTCTCGCTCCCCGCACGCTTTTAAGTATACGGTCATGGGAAAAGTGGCAAGTAGGTTTCGTGACGGGTGCCCCGTGATGGGTGCCCAATCATCTTTGACAGGATTTCCGCAGTCCTCGTAGGCACAAGTTCACGATAGGGGATGGGTTTTATGATTTTACGCAACTGACGTCGATCTCGGTCCGTTTGACGAGATTCCCGCAGGCAAGTCGTGCGGTCAGCCAGCCGTCTCGAGGATGCGATTTTGGAGGATGAACGTTCGAAGTAGGTACGGTATCGAATATTACGAATTGTTCTGAGAGGATTGCACGAATAATACGACAAGAGGGCAAGTTTTATTTCGATTGAGAACCACGAATTATCAACAAGTTAGAGAAATAATCGGTTAGATTATATATCCGATGGAACGAAAGTTCGAAGGAAAAATTGACTTATAACGGAATTTCGAATTAACCATACTGAATGTCGCAAATTTACTTGACATATTTTTTAAATAAGTTATATGTATTTCGAAGATTTTTCGCATTTTTTTCGAAACTGTAACATTTCGCAAGATTGCGACATTAAATTGTTTCGCGTTATTTCTGGACTTCAATTTGACATAGTTTCCAAATAACAGAAACGAGAGATTTCTTCTTAGTTTCGGAAGTATTCGCGAATAAACGTCTCGCGAAAAGTCAGGTTTCCTAATACAGTAACACAGAAAAATATTTCACACAAAACTTAAGACTTCTTGATGCCGAAAATATACGTTGAACCGATGTATACCGCTCAAGGTATCCTCGGTATGTATTTCCTTGAGGTCGGGCACGGAGACATATAGCTCAGTACTATGCAATAGGCGCGGCGCCGCTTGCGTGAAACTCGCAATCTCTGAGCCTAGCGGCGCGAGTTTAAATGATACAACCCGCCTTCAGAAAATTTTCGTTACCCGTTTGTAAAATTCGTTACTTTTTCGTTACTTTCGTTACCCATTTGTAAAATTCGTTACTTTTTCGTTACTTTCGTTACCGGTAGACACCCTGTAAGAATAAGTAAAGAAGAGTATCAAGTATTATGATTTGGTTTGTCCATGCAGACATGTTACCCTGAAAAAAAAAAAAAAAAAAAATGAAGCAGAAGAATACTAAGAATTGTGTGAGTGGTATTTTTCCCTTATGAAGGTAGTTGCGGATACTGTACAAGAGATGCAGGTAATGGAAGCTTGCTTACATGTTGACAAACAGCTATTGATAGTTTTGATTGCCAGAGAACAACCAGAAAAAAAGAATTTGTAAGTGGAGAAGAATTATTATTACTATTATGTGTTGGTGAGTTCAACCCTTTCTTCAGGGTATTTGCATTTGAACTGTCATCGTGTTATGTATCTAGTATTAGTTATTAATAAATAAGTGTATATTAGTGAAGTTGGTGTACTGTACTTTGTGTGATTCTTTTAGCGAGTACATCGCCCCTCTATCCTGAGGAGGTAAGCTTGGATATCATATTTATTAAAACGAAGTATTGGTGTATTCCTTGGAATGCACGGTCAGTCAGAGTTAGCTTCTGCTGCTCTTTGCTTTAACATAATTCTTTCTTTCCCTTTTCGCAAACACCAACAGTGATTCCTTATGTTCTAATTTTTCCGTGCACTCGCTTATAGTTTTTGTAAGTCTGTTCTAGATATATATCTTCCATGGACAACCTAGCGTCATCTAGCAGCTAACCACTGAAGTTTCTCAATATCTTATTAGAGATATTATACATTTCAGGTTCCGTATTGACAGTAATCATTAAAATTAAAACTTACAATTTCCGCCTAGTCAATACTATACTTTTTTTATAAAATATTTCAAGGGTACATGTTTCAGGTCCCAATCTTTCTGGACCCTTCTTCAGCCCATAAAATCACACATGGAGCCCATCAAATCACAAAAAGATCGATAAACATAAACTGCACACACACAATAAATAGATAAAACACTGTAAAAACATCTAAGAGTCTAAAATCTAAAAATAACATGCATGTTTTACTGTCTTCAGGAACATGTTTTCACTTGTTCTTCATCTAAATAAATGTCATTTGACACTGTGAAACACTGGGCACATATTTTGAAGTCTATGAGTGGCGTGCTGTAAGAACTTGCTGTGTATCTTGTACAGTTTTTTTGTGGCTGAAGATGGGTTGGACGTCAATAGCTACATGTTACAAATTCTTGTTTTAAAATTTTATGCATTTGGCAACTTGTCTTAAGATAGTCATCTGCCATACGGTATGGAAAAGTCAGAGAAGATTGGTTGGCGTGTAGCTACATTTGAATCCGAAGTCAGACGAAAACAGCCCCGCGGCGACAAGTGGAGGTCAAGCTCCGCTCGGCTAGAGCAATTTACTAATACTCTTAAGACAAGTTGCCAAATGCATAAAATTTTAAAACAAGAATTTGTAACATGTAGCTATTGACGTCCAACCCATCTTCAGCCACAAAAAACAGTACAAGATACACAGCAAGTTCTTACAGCACGCCACTCATAGACTTCAAAATATGTGCCCAGTGTTTCACAGCGTCAAATGACATTTATTTAGATGAAGAACAAGTGAAAACATGTTCCTGAAGACAGTAAAACATGCATGTTATTTTTAGATTTTAGACTCTTAGATGTTTTTACAGTGTTTTATCTATTTATTGTGTGTGTATGCAGTTTGTGTTTATCGATGTTTTTCTGATTTGATGGGCTCCATGTGTGATTTTATGGGCTGAAGAAGGGTCCAGAAAGATTGGGACCTGAAACATGTACCCTTGAAATATTTTATAAAAAAAGTATAGTATTGTCTAGGCGGAAATTGTAAGTTTTAATTTTAATTCTCAATATCTCCACGCTCAAGAGGACTTCCTTACCAATCAAGCCATCAGGTGTCGTCGTTGTCGCTAGCTAACATCTCCATGAACACCGCTCCATGAAGAAGTAACTTTGCATCTATGAAGAATTTTTCATGTTATCAAGTTGCCTATTACGTATGTTCTCTTGTCTTCACCCCTCTCCCTTGTTTCCCCTTCCCTGCCTACCTCCTTCGGGCACGTGTTCGCTCGTTCTCAGTTCTACTTTAGCTTTCGAGCATACAGTTTGAAGCCTCCCAAAGGCTTGTCTCCTGTCCATATGAGACATTTTTAAAAATCTACGCCATGTTGTGGATCTAAGCTAACGGTCGCCAGGATCATCTACTTTCTTCAAATATGTAAAAAGCTAAGTTCCAATCTCCAATGATTTTTAAGATGTTTTAAAGATTTGTAATACAATTTTATAGGCAGTGTGTGGAATTGCTAACTATTATGGAATAACCGTCTTCGAGGGATTTTTCTAGTCATGCTCTAGCTTCTAAGCTGACTTTATAACCTGAAAATTTAGTACTTCTTGTACAAATTAACTGAGAATGCTTTCTCACACCGTGGGATTCTTGTTAAACTAAACACTGTCTAGAAAACTTAGCTTTTTTTCCCCCTCCGTGGGACCACTCTGCCCCATTCAACCGTCATAATAACTCCAGAACTTTCTACGTCAAACTATCTTTCTACAAGTAAAGCAATCTAGTATTTTCCGCTCAAATATGGGAATACTTTTCCTCACTGAGGAATTTATGTTGTATAAACCGCTGGTCAACAAACAATTTGCTTTCCTCCGTGGGAACTTTTCTTCAGCACTCAACTACAACCTATAACCTTTTTCAACGCAATGAAATCGTTCAAGGTAAAATTCAACAAGTGATCTCCATAACTGTAATAACTTTTCTCTTTATAAACTTTCTGTGCCGCAATAGTGAACTTTGCAAACCCATCAATAAACTATAGTGTATAACAGTGCCCGTTCAACTACCAACCGCGTCGCGTTTGAATGAGAGCAATAAATTTGGCCAAGACTTTTTCCCAAAGTTCCCATTTCTTCCTTTCCAAATACCTTACTAACACAATCTAATTAAATTGTAAATTTATGTCAATTTCTATGAGGCCTCGCTTGCTAGCAAGTGCCCTCCCAATCTTGTTTCATTTATCATAACTTAATTCTGAATAATTGTGTCCTACACACATTTTAAGACATATTGTTTTCCCTTCTAACTAGGGAATTATATTCTTTCTACTCACAAGTGAGTTAACTAATTTTTCTCTCCAGGTTTCACGAAAGGGTGACTTGCCCTACTTTTTATTTAAAAATTCTCGCAATTCCTGTTTAAATATATGAAGTTATAGAAACTTCTTCCTAATTTTTCCTTTCTTTTTTTCTTTTTTGTTATTATAATTTTGAATTTAATGTTTGTTCATAGCCTTTAAGATTTCCATAAAGGGATTCTAAGAGTTCCTACATTGTACCTGATCTAATTACCAAAGTTGTAACTTCTTGATAATTATTGTTATAACCTTAAAAGTTCTTAACCTTAAGCACATATTTTAAAACCTTTGTATAGGTTTAGTGCTTTCACCAGTTCGAAACTGATACCAACAATTGTAAACTTTTCTTAATTAGGTCTGAGACCTTGATATTTATAGCTTTAAACTGTTATTCTCCACTTAAAACCAAAATCAAATTTTAAATATGGTTATTTAGTTTACCTTTGAAATTGTTTAAATAAACTATTAGTTTCTTTTGTTCCTTATCTTTATTGTTAGAATAACTATTAGGCAGGACCTTATCTTCCCTGATTCTTCCTATAGGCTTAAGCCCTCATTACAAAAACAAATAATTTAAAAAAAAATCTTTACTATTTGTTGCATTTAACCAAAAACTTCTAATAACAACATTATAGCAACATTTTCAAAGTTTCTCTTATCTGTCATAGCTAATTCTAACGAGCCCTTAAGGCAAGCATAGCTAGCTCTGCATGCTTCCTGTTTGTTGAGATTTTCTCTCTGACTTATGGTTTGTTTCTAAAACTCAAGTATTTCTTCTGTTCTAAACTTTTAGTCGGCAGCCTGCTGGGTAAAAGCAGGTGCAACAATTGGTATCCTTACCAAAGTTTTCAAGAAAAACGATAAAATCAGTTATAAAAGCATTAAAACTGCTTCGTTGCTTCTTTCTCTGGGGACATTCGGTCTTTTCTGGAGATCCAACAATTTCCCAAACTAAAGAATATCCCGGCGAATTCAAATTATTTTTACTGTTCTAAACATTCGGTTAAATCTAACTCCCTTGAAAGGAGAACCGCTAAATCTGTATCTTTTATCACCCTTAGTCTTGCCAGACCACTACCCATCCCCATAGTATTAAAATATTGGCTTGGGAGGGAAAGTACGTATGCCGCTTGCTCGCAAATAGCCCAAGCTCCGGCTGCATTAACCGTTAGCTGGGTCCAGGTCCCTACCCACTTTAGGTGTCTCACAGTCATTGTACTGTGGAAACTGTGGTTGAACACTTACTTCAAGTTTTAGTTCATGTTTTACATTGGACTCCCGTCCTATCTATCCATACTTGTTCTTCATACCGAAACCCGCTTCCTTTTTTTTCTTGATCATCTTCCCTTAGGTAGAGTTAATCTTCAGCTAAAACCTACCCAGGGGTCCTCTCTTAAGTGACGCGCGGTCCTCGATGGATTTATCCTTTCTCATTCTTGGTGTAGAGCGAGAGTGGTGTTGTGGGTGTTTCTCCTGGTCCGAAGACTGGGTGTCTGTCCCTGACACATCCCGACCATTCTCTTTCTTAGATCAGCGGCGATGTTTTGGTGGGTCAGAAGGTGTTACCTTCCCCTCAGACCTCTGGGACTTTTCACCCTTAGACCTATATCACACGACACTCGCTGGCAAGGAGACTGTTGTGATCGCTGGTACAAAATCTGTATGATTATGTTCATCCTCGTCTGTACACCTAATTGATTGACCGAAGTCTATCACATGATAGCACTCCGTGCGCCAAGTTGTTAGAAATAAAACATAATGAACGGTTGTCGTTTGGGGCTAAAATTTCCGGTTGATTCGAATTATTAACGCAAAGCGGTCGTGAAACTTTCTTTAAGTACATTTGAAAACATGCCTGGTACTGAATGAATGCATTCCATTTAATATTTAAGTTATAACTGTATTAATTGTATATTGAACCAAACACATCAATAAGAAGTGCAATAAAAAGCTACTGAATCTGTTGGTACAGTTTGCAAGTGGTACCGCACCAGCTCACTGTTTTGGATATCCAGGGTTCAAGGCTATCCAACGGCAAAAATTTTAACTTATTTTTGATTATTTTATTATATCCTCCCGACATCGTACAGCAAGATCTCAACTTGGTTTTGTGTACATGATCTACGAGGACGATAGTAAAGTTGTTTTCTCTCATTTAAAATTCTATTTTCCCTAAACAATGTTCAAAACCATGGACGAATGCTATTTGTAATAACCATTAGAATTTTAATACTTCATTATTTATCCCATAATAATAATAATAATAATAATAATAATAGTCGCCTCTGTGGTGTAGTGGTCAGCGTGCTCAGCTGCCACTCTGGAGGTCCGAGGTTCGATTCCTGGCTCTGCCACGAAATTTGAAATTCAAAAAGAACCCTGTTCGCTTTGCAGGTGATGCCGCTTGGGCGTGTTGCTCGTCCCACCTCCCCAGTTGTATATCCCGACCCGATGCTTCAAGCTCCAGGACACTGCCCTGGGGGCGGTAAAGATATGATCCCTCGCTGAGTTCGAGGGAAAAACCAACCCTGGAGCGTCAATGGACTAAAGAATAAAATTAATAAAATGACACGTTCTGTATTTACCGGATATAGCAAGCACTTTTCGCCATTTAAAGAAAATATAGTTTCATTCTGATGTATTTATTCGTGGGCCTACCCACATAACAATCTATTTGTATATGTTGCCCCTAGAGTCTCCACCAGAACAAGAAAAGCAATCCGATTGGTTGTTGTACTCAAACTTCCATGAAAACTGTCGGGAAAAATAGCACCTGTTCAATTTCGTGAGTTGTATGGAAGCTATTATGGAAGGCAGAACCTAGCATGGAAGGTACAAATCACACGGTGCTAGACGCGTCTATACCAGCATGTATACCCATACTGGTAGAAGCTTCCGTGCTAACGAGTGTCGTGTGATACAGGCCTTAGCCACAGATGTTACCGGGAGATCCACCGTTTGGATTCCGCCGGCTTCGCTACCTTGATGTTCGTGGGAGCGGAAGGGTCAGCAGAGACAGGAGCCACCCCGTCAGCAGGAGGGCGAGAGAGACGGCGACGCACCGTATCTCTCTTCTCCCCTATTACTCTTTCCATCTCAAATGGGCTGGATGATGATGTTCCAGCCCCGGTCGGCGGAGTCTTCTTTATCCCTTTAGCAGGGGAAGACTTCTTCTCCAAAGAAGAAGACTTCTTCTCCAAAGACACCGTTTTAGATGGTTTAACCAGCGCCTTTATCTGAGTGGCCGAAAGACGTTCTAGAACTTTTATCGGGCTGACAGTCCGCGCAGGTACAGCTAGGGGTGATTTTATAATAGCACTAAAAGAGGAAATCGAGGGTACTGCACTTTGAACACAAATGGCAGGGATATTAGAGGGCGTTGATAGAGCCGCAAACAATACCCTAAATTTGGGAGCATTCATATTACGGTAACTCTTTTGAGCGTCGTGATATGAGAGCCTATCCAATGTCCTGATTTTTTGTATTTTTGCTTCCTTGGTGAATTCAGGGCACTGTTTTGACCTTGCAGAGTGACTTCCTTGGCAGTTAGGGCATATTGGGGGAGGTGTATACCTCTCACCGTGATGTGTCCCCTTGCCACACTCGGTACAAACGGCCCTCGCAGTGCACCTGGTGGAAACGTGCCTGAATTTTTGGCATTGATAGCAGTGCATAGGTGGAGGGATGTACGGTCTAACCTCGCAATGGTACGACGTGACCTTCATCTACTTGGGCACGACATCACCCTCAAAGCGCCGGTAACGATACTATTCTCTCCAATTTTCCGGGTGATGGGCCTAATTTTGGTGATGCCCCCCTCTTTCCCAGATCCCGCATCAGCTCCTTATCGCTATTTAGAATAAGGTCGCGGTGGAAAATTCCACGTCTCTCATTCAGCGTTACGTGCTTGGTGATCTTAACAGGAATTTTCGCCGAATTGCGTGCATTCCAGCAACGCTTCGGTTTGCTGCCGGCTAACGGTATGCAGCAGAAGCTGCCCGTTCTGGAGCTTGGAAATTCCGTTGAGATCGCCAAAATAATCCTCGATTCATCACTAAAATCACCCTCGTCTGCTCTGGTAGCTACCAGGAAGCGAGGTGGCCTGTCGACCGGAAAACTCTTGTTAAATTGTTCATCTCAAGGCTTGGATTTATGTGACACTCCAGAGACAGCTTTCTAAGGGTGCCAACCTGTGATGATTCTTTAGACCTCTTATGGATCATCCCGAAATCATCCTCCCCCGAATACTACCTACTCCCAACGAGGGCCATCACTGTGGGCGCCACCCAGCCAAGGTAATACCTGCCTGGCGATAGTAAGTATTGCCTGGGGTCCTAGTGCTTTGAACAGGCAACTATCCCTTGGCATACACAGTGATCTATTTGGTGCAAGTATTCAGCCATGCAGGGACCTCCATTGTGAGGCGGATACTACCACAAGGGTACATGGCGCACCCACCTGATGGGATGGGGAATACCATCTAGGCTATCTGGCCAGATGGCCAAGTTGGTGCCCTTCCCCAAGCAGCATGTATGTTTCTTCTAATGGTCAAACCAAAATTGGGACCAGAAATCGAAAAAGACCTTAAAAAGCCCCCCCCCAATTAGTCGCCTTTTATGACAGGCAGGGGATACCGTGGATGAATTCTGCCCTCCCCATCCACAGAGGGTCTTCCAAATCAAAGTCAGTCATGTCAGGTCAGTCGGTCTTGTCGGCCCTACGATAGGCAGAGCATACCGTGGGTGTATTCTAATCCGCACCCACACGAGGGGTGGAGCAGAGAGATATAAAAAGTAGGTTTGCACAGGCAAGCACAGAAGAGAAATCTTCTCACATCAAATACACAGGAAGACCACAGCAGAGATTGCCACACACATTCAAATGTGCCATCTTGTCGAGCTATCGAGTCTAATACCAACCTTTTCTTTAACCATCAACTATCTACAGACAACAGATACAGTACCCTCTGTTTTGTCATCATCATCGGCTTTAACTAGAATCAGAGTATAAATCTTCTTCCTTCAGTCCTGTTTGTGTGTTTACGGTGACTAAAGAGTCCAATCCTGGCATGGAACAAGCATCCACACAAGTCACATAGTATTGCTGGAGGACGTGGTTGGGCTGCTCGAAGTTTCCTAGCTTGACGCTTGGCCTCTTCATGTGTGCGTCGATCCCTTTCAAACGTTTTTCCAGTATCCGAGATGGTACGGCGCCAAGTTGAGCAGTCTTCAGCCAGCGTGTCCCAGGTTTGTGAATCAAGACCAGTCAATTTGAGGGTCTGCTTAAATTGGTTCTTGTAGCGCCTCTTAGGACCACCATGAGGTCCGGTGCCATAGCATAGCTCACCATATAGCATTTGACGAGGTAATCTCACATCATCCATCCGATGGACATGACCAATCCATCTAAATTGGTGACCTATTATGGATGATTCTATGCTGTTGATCTGAGCCTTTTTAAGAACAGCAATATTGGTAATGGGTCTTCCCATTTAATCCTCAGGATTGATCGAAGTTTTTGTACGGGGAAGCGCTCAAGCTTCCTAAGATCACGTCGGTAAAGGGTCTACATTTTACAGCCATACAACAATGTAGAAATGACTACTGCTTTGTAAACCATAAGCTTTGTACTCACGGACAGATCTTTATTCATGAAGACCCGGTGCGCTAATCGTCCATATGCTGCATGGGCTGCGCCAATTCTCTTATCCACATCCTGCTCACAGGTACAGCTCACAGAAATGGTACCGCCCAGGTACGAGAAGTGATCTACCTGTTCTAATGGCAAATTTGAGATGGAGATATTGAACTGAGGAGGAGGTGTGCCTGGTGAAGGTTGTACCAAGACTTTAGTCTTATTGACATTATTTATGGTAAGACCAAAGCGATCATATGCACTTTTGTAACAATTAACTGACTCTTGCAGCTCTTCTGGTGTGAGAGTTGGTGACGCAGCATCATCTGCATACAGCATATTAGTAACATTAATAACCTGAGTTTTCCTCAAGGAGCGGAGACGAGTTAGGTTGAATAGCCCTCCATCAAAACGATACTTGACCTCCACACCTGGGATGTTTGTGGGTGCATCATAAAGCATTGCAGCCAAGTACAGCACAAAAAGCATTGGAGCCAGCACACATCCTTGTTTCAGTCCACGGGTAATAGGAAATTCATCGGACATCTTATTCTGATGGCAAACCTGACCTGTCATGCCATCATGGAGAGCCTTGATAAGATCTACAAAACGCTGAGGGCAACCAAACCGCTTCAGCACCGCCCACATGGCTGGTCTTGGAACCGAATCAAATGCCTTTTCCAAGTCATACAAGACTAAGAAGAGTGGATTCTGTTGTTCTCTACATTTTTCTTGTAGCTGTCTCACACAGAAGATCAAGTCAATTGTGCTTCTGGAAGCTCTAAATCCACATTGTGACTCTGGGAGGATCTTCTTAGAGATAATCTTGAGGCGGTTAAGTAGAATTCTTGCAAGAATCTTCCCCACAATTGATAGCAGTGATATACCACGGTAGTTGCCACAAACACTGCGATCACCCTTTTTAAAGATAGTGATGATAATGGCATTCTTTAGGTCTCCAGGTACCTTTCTTGATTCCCATATTTAGAGGATAAGGGTGAAAATCCTTGTTTTGAGGGAATGACCTCCGGCTTGAATTAGTTCCAGAGGGATGTTATCTGGGCCAGGTGCCTTTCTGGGTTTCAATTGGGTGAGGGCTGCACTGAATTCATGGTAAGTAGGAGGTACTGCCAACCACAGTTGTTCAGGTTGTTGCGGTACATCACAAAGGAAGTCTTCAGCAGCTGATGATGGACGATTTAGGAGATTGGAGAAGTGCTCCTTCCAGCGTTCTAAGTGCTCCTTCCAGCGTTCCAAGATTTCTTGACTATCAGTGAAGGTAGTAGAATTATCAGCGCTTTTCAGTGTGCCTGATGATGAGCGAGATGGTCCGTATATTTCCTTGAGTACTGCATAGAAGTTCCTCAAGTCTCGAGCATCCGATAGTCTCTGCAGTTCCTGAGCCTTCTGTTGCCACCAAGTATTTTTAATCTGCCTTATCTGCATCTGACATTTACCATTGAGTTCCAGTGGTTTGTCTCTCTTTGTGTTGGAAGTTGGATCTTGAAGATGGGCAAGATAGGCATTCCTTTTGGCATTGATGAGAGACAGTATTTCTTCATTGTTGTCATCAAACCAGTCTTGTCTTTTCCGCACTATAAAACCAATGGTTTCCTCAGCTGACTGTGTGTGATAATCTTCTGTAGTGTGGCCCATTCTTGCTGAATGTCATTCGTTACTGGGTTTTCTGATAACTGGGTGACGATCCTGTTTCCAAAATTTTTATAGATGGATTCATCCTGAAGTTTGGATGTATTAAACTTCCTTCTTGGCAAATGTTTGATGTTCCTAGATGGTTTAGGTGTGATGGATATCCTGAGCTTACATATAAGAAGTTTATGATCTGTCCAACAATCGTCTATATTCCTTGCTGTTCTGGTAATAAGAGTGTCCTTCTTATCACATTGACGGGTAATGACATAGTCAAGAATGTGCTAATGTGTGGAACGAGGATGCATCCACGTGGTTTTGAAGCAGTTAGGTAACCGAAACTGCGTATTGGTAATGAAAAGTTCGTGTTCTGCACAAAGACCAAGAAGGAATAGTCCATTGGGATTACATTTTCCAAGTCCCTGTTTGCCCATCACATGATTCCATAGCCTGTGATCTTTCCCAACTCTGGCATTGAAATCACCAAGGAGCAAGAGTTTATCTGCAGATGGTACCTTGGAGATGATTTCAATTAGCTGATCATAGAATTGAGCCTTTACTTCATCATCGGAATCTAAGCCTTTCGATGATTGCAATGGGTGTAATTTGGTGATCATTTACCAGTTTGGTCTTCGCAGCGAAGCCCACAGCATGAATACGACATTCACCCTCCTCCTTTCCAGAAGATGGTATATCCTATTCCAGATTCAGTAATCTTGCCTTCAGAAGACATCCTAGTTTCACTGAGAGCAGCAATGTCAACGTTGAGTCTTGATAACTCATGGGTTACAAGAGCTGACCTTCTCTCAGGTCTAACGTTATTGTCCATATCAAGCAAAGTTCTAACGTTCCATGATCCAATAATCATTTTGTGATTCTTTACTGTTTTTGAGTTTCGACTGCATGAGGGGTGACCTGCTGAGTGCGGTTGCACAGCCGGACCAAGATTATGACTTCCGATGTTTAGCCCACCTTTTCTAGGGCCTTCCCCATGTGGGGTGGAGGCGGTGATCCTAAATAGGCCTGCCCAAACACAGATGCAGGACCGAATTCCTGAGTAGTCACAGAATCTCCGGAAGACGACCATCACACATCGGCTGCCAACGTGCAGGTCCGAACTAGGGGCTTCCAGTTACACCCATAACCTACCCCCACCATTCTTATCCCATCGCCGATGGACTTTCAAAGTAAGTGACAATTTTAACGGGTTAAGGGGTCTCCGCCCAATCAATACAAGTTTATTATTGGCATCTATTAATTTATTGCCATTAAGGACATGTTTCGGGCCTCATGGGCCCTTCTTCAGCCGCAAAAATTAATAACATATTCACATCCATCATAATACACAAAACACGTACACTTTAAGAAAAAACATTAAAATAGACATTCAATTAATTCTAAAATATTAACTTATCATGCTGCAAAAATTAAAAGTAACATTCAAAATTAATTCCAAAATACCATCCCAACCACTTATAAAAGGATTAAACAAGCACAGCTAAAAGAGATAGGTCTGGTCTTGGTGGCCTTATCCATATTGTGATCTGGCAGGTGCCCTATTCAACAGGTCGTTGAAAAATTTTGGTTAAAATGTTTAAAAATATATATTGGAGGTAATTTTAATGCGGCCAGAGGGCTTGCTGGCTCTCCATTTGTGTTATGGGTTCCTGTGACGGAAATGTCACCAACTTAGACCAGCTTCTCGGTAAGCTGAATAACCTACATCCTAACCTTACATTCACAGGCGAAACCAACAACAACATTATTAATTACCTAGATCTCAATTTGTCCATTAAAAACGAGAAATTCCAATATAGCATTTACAGGAAACCCACGCAAACCAGCACAGTTATAAAGAATAATTCCAACCATCCACAAAGCCATAAAAGGGCAGCTTTCATAAGCTTTGTCAATAGGGCCATCAGCACCCCCATGTCCGAACAAGATTATCAGCATGAAATTAATGTCATTTTACAAATAGCGGAAACCAACGGGTACTCCAGAACAGAAATAGAAAAATTCATCAACAAAATCAAAAATAAACCTATTTCCCGACTCACCCCTATAAGAAAAGAAAAAACTCAATTTGCCGTTTTTACTTATATTAATCAGCACACCTATGACATAGCAAACACGCTAAAGAAATTCAACACCAAAATCGCGTTCAAGACGAATAACAATAACCATAAAATAATCTACAACTCTAGTAAAATAAACGAATCCAATAAATACAATTCCTCAGGCATATACAAACTCAAATGCCAGCAATGCAACTCAGATTATCTAGGACAGACCGGACGTAGCTTCACTACAAGATACCTCGAACATGTAAATGCGATCAAGCACAGAAAATTTTCGGCCATGGGGAATCATATGAAAGACACGAACCACACCTTCACAGACATTAAGAAAGATCTAGAAATTATCCATTACGTCAGGAAAGGGCCTATCATGAATATACTGGAGCAAATAGAAATAGATAACGCACAACGCATCAATCCAATGCATAATTTAAACGAGATCAATTTCGATACTAACATACTTTTTGAAAATATTCAAAAATTTTTCCCGTTGCCACAACAAACATAGCAGTCAAAACACAAACATTATTGTTGAGGCTTAGATTAGTTCGTCAGCTTCCTTGTTTATCTCTTCTCCCCAAGTTAAGACACTCCCCCCCGGGCACACATAGCCCGCCAATTAGGCCTCAACCCAAGATAAACTCCGTTCTGTATCAAGTCATTCTTTACCCCCACACACATCTCCTCCCTCCCCCTCCCCTCCTCCTAGTTCCTGACCTGGCACAAGGTCGGACCAACTCGCCTCACACAGTAACATGCCGTCAGACGTAACACAACGTGCACCTCGAACTTCCAAGTAAAGGTAAGCAATCCGGCGCATGAGTCTTCCTTTCATAGTTTCACGTATGCAGGCGACTTTAACGTTCCCTTTTTTCGTCCCATTACAGCCTCCAGGTGAAAGCTGACAGTCGTGTAATTCCTTCAATTCGAGCTTAGTAAGTTATTGCTACATCTTTCGTTTTAATCCTAGTTTTTCCGAAGTATTCATTTTTCTAAAACCCATCATTATATCTTTATAGTTGAGAAGCAGGCTTGAACTCTGGCTGGTTCACCCCATCACAAGCTCCGTATGACGGTTTCTTCAAAATGTTAAGTCTCCACCCAATCCGACAATGAAAAAATAACAACGGCCCAACTTTGGTTCAAGACAATTTCCCGGGTCAAGGTCACGAAGATTGGCTTTTAAAACAGGAACCCATAACACAAATGGAGAGCCAGCAAGCCCTCTGGCCGCATTAAAATTACCTCCAATATATATTTTTAAACATTTTAACCAAAATTTTTCAACGACCTGTTGAATAGGGCACCTGCCAGATCTCAATATGGATAAGGCCACCAAGACCAGACCTATCTCTTTTAGCTGTGCTTGTTTAATCCTTTTATAAGTGGTTGGGATGGTATTTTGGAATTAATTTTGAATGTTACTTTTAATTTTTGCAGCATGATAAGTTAATATTTTAGAATTAATTGAATGTCTATTTTAATGATTTTTCTTAAAGTGTACGTGTTTTGTGTATTATGATGGATGTGAATATGTTATTAATTTTTGCGGCTGAAGAAGGGCCCATGAGGCCCGAAACATGTCCTTAATGGCAATAAATTAATAGATGCCAATAATAAACTTGTATTGATTGGGCGGAGACCCCTTAACCCATTAAAATTGTCATTGTACACGTCAATACGGACCTTGCGAAATGGATAATCCTCCAATTAATCTTCAAAGTAAGTGACATATGGAAGAAGTGGAACTGGCGTGAATCTCAGCTTGCCAGGACGAGACCCACACACTATGATCTCTGAGCCTTATCCCGCGGCTCACACAGAATGAGACATGCAGGACCGAACACAGAGACTGCAACGAACTGCCGCATACTCAAGTACTACTGAGGTGCGCCTTTACGGCCAGTCCGTCTGGCCTGACCTCTTCCGCCTCTATGACCATTGGGAGCCATAAGGGTGATTGGCTCCTCCTCTGCTCATTTTGCCGTTGGGCCAAAATCTGCCCATCATAAATATGGACAATAGTTTGCCCTAATAAACCTGAGCAATAGGCTGCCCCTTCCGCCAACCACACTGTACAAGAGTTCACCTCTACCACTGCAGGTACCGTTGAGGACTTCACCGTAACCCTGGCAAGGGACCCTAACAAGGTTCTGTTTTGTAGATTACAATTGAAGCAGACATTGTACATATTGTGTCAGCAATGGTTTCTTACATCCAATATTGATAAGTCAGTCTCATCTCTTTCTACACAGGTGAACTGTTACCAAAGCCAATGCTCCATATTAGTACATACTATCTTGTTGCTAATTTTTTCAGAATAGTGAAGCCTTACCTGAATGTCGGTGTAGGTCCTGGTGCTGGTGGCATAGGTCTTTGTTCAGGCTTATTTGAGCTTTGGACTAGCTGGATTGGTGGTTGGGATGGTGCAAGGAAAGCTGAAGCAGCTCCCTGATGTGCCAAAGCTAACCCAGAAAGTGATGGATCCTCTCGAAGTTCAGGCCGCCAATCTGACTTGTAATGCTTTTCAAAGTAGCTGTAAATAAAACAACAGAAAATGTACAAAAGTTAAATTCTATGTTTTATATCGAGACAGTTAATATTTCGTCAAACTAGCCTCAAAGAACAAGTAAAAGGAAAATAATCTTATTCTTCTAAAAGTACAAAGGGATTTGTAATGGGTTGAAAGGAAACGAATTTGAAGCGGAAATGATGAAATGGCTTGTTGGTAGAGGTGCAGCATGAAAGTGGTTGAAACATTACATGTCCGTACAGTATCTATGCACATACCATGCGATCTGTGCTAGAGACAAATATTCAGTGAAACCTACATTTAGGGATTTACAGCATGGGTCTCATCAGCATAAACTGAATATTACCCAATCCAGGGGCATATAGGCTATAGAGTTTTATTTCAGGGAGTGCCCAACCAGGGCTTAGGGGGCATGGTATAGGCCCAAAGAATAGGGGGTCCGGGGTTCTCCCCGGGAAACTTTTGTATAATTTGGTGCAAAATGATGAGTTTTAGGCATCACTTTTTCAACCAATTTGTTGTGATGATTTATCTTTGGTTAATGTCAAACACAACTAAGACCATTTTATGAAATTTTTATTAATACAATCAATCATCTTGCTCACTTGATAGTGTTTACATGGAAAGAATTACTAATGTTACTGTTTTGATTTACAACTCACACTATAATATAAAGTCAAGGTTTCTTGAAGCATTGCCAAATCGGTTCATAACTTCATCGTCAGTGAGATGTATGTCTCTGTAAATAGATGACAATACTAGACCGTTGAGTCTGTTTTCAGAAGTAGAATTTCTTAAGTATGTTTTCAACCAACTCAAACTCCGTTTGGCAGTACCAGTAGCTACAGAGAGAGGCAAATTTGCCAAAAGTTTGATAAGGGTATAGAAGTTAGGGAAAATACTTTTTTCACACGCTTCAAGGGCACTTGTTGCTGTTCTTGGTTCGTTCATAAGAGCGAAGGCAATGGAGAGTAATAAGAGGTTATGTTGTTACACATAAGATCAGAGCAAACTGATTGTCACGCTTTACCTTCGCCTTGCTTTGCAACGTTGTCATACGTCACTTAGTAACAATAGTATGTCATTATATTCGTTTTTAATGTTTTAATTCATAAACAAATAATATATGCCCCTGACCCAATCCCTCTTTGGTATTTTCCCCAATTTAAGGTATAACCCCTCATTGAGTCATCTACGGATTGGCAGGGAAGTTCGCTGTCATCATCTTCCCCCTCTCCCAAAACTTCTTCATTCTGGCTGACCTGGTTGTCCTTTCCTCATCAGATATATTGTTTTCATTGATTACTTTTTAGTGTAAGTCTTATATGTTTGATCTTCAGAATCTGTTTTTCTTCTCTATTTGCAAATTGTTGCATTGGATTATTCAATTCTACTAAATCATTTGAACGTTTTTGACAAATTAATTTTTGTTTTACCTTTCCAAATGTAGTTAAATACAGTAGTTGTTTTAATAGTCTATTGGCATGTAATATCGATAAATGACAGAAAAAAGGCAATTCTTTCTTTCATCGTGTCCATTATTGAATCACTTTTCCGGTAGACTACTGCATTAGGCAACAATTTCCTTTATCCATCTACCTGGTGTTATTTTTTTTTTTTTTTTTTTTAGTAATGATTATTCTGATTATCCTTCCGTCAACCTTCTGCAGTAGATCCTTCATTGATTTGGTGTTTTAATTTAAATAGTGTTTCACAAAGGTAAGGTTTGCCGCGGTGGGTGAGTGACTAACATGTCGGACAACCAACCCCAAGCTTGCAGGTTCGCTCCTGGCCATTGTAAGCGAGTTTTGAAAGGCGACAAATATCTCGGCACGCATATCATACGTTGTTGGCATGTTAAAAAACCCATTTGAATTCAGTGTGCCGTGTTCATAATGGCAAAATTAATCTCGTGATTTTCCGCCAACTCAAAGTTCCTCCATTCTCTACTAGAAAGCGCTATAGTGTCAAGGAGCTTAGATATCTAACCTCCTTGGCTTTCATAGCGCTCCAAGGAACGACGAAAATTCGACACGCAAGCTGCCCTCTGCACATCAAATAACAAAGCTTGCACCCGGCACCCGAGGCCATACGATATTATTATTATTATTATTATTACAAGCATAAGGCCGGGGTTCACCATGATTCACAACAAGTAAAACCTGAATTTTCCGCCGAATCAATACTTTACTTATGGAAAACTTTATGGGTACATGTTTCGGAGACCCTACTGTCTCCTTCTTCAGCCCTCCTTTGGTACTACAAACATCGTATAACACATTCGAAATCCCCTAATAAAACAACACAGAATACACAACATAAATTACAAAGCCACAACATATTAAAAACTATGAGCTTAAAACACATTAATTAAAATTCAACAAACAACCAAAGATAAAACATGTAATGCTCCTCGTATTTTCAGTCATTCAGTTCTAGTTAAGTTTGTGTCTTAGGACACGTTAAAATATTGTTAATGCACAACCATTTGTTTTGTTCACAGTGTCTTCAAACTCTAAAATAAATGTAATCAATCTATGAAGATTCTTGCGTACGTAGGGCTTGTTGAATTGAAAGAATCTAGGATTTGCCTATTGTCGATGTACATTTGTTGTTTTAGGTAGAACATCAAATATAATGGTGTTCCTTCTCTAGAATACTTAACAACATGCTATAGTAAAGCGACTGTTGTTATGAATAACAGTCCAATTAAAATTGAAGACGGTCAATTCAAGGCTTCTTATGATGGTAAGCTGACGGTCGGCGGCATCGATTAAATATTTTCATTACTATAGTTTTGGTCGAGGAACATTATCAAGTTGATACCTCGTCTTATTCGTCATGGAAATGCTAAATAGTTCCAAATAATCGGACATATGTGATCTAGTCAAACTCACAGCCCTCATAGAGGTTGACCTCTAATTGAACTGTTATTCATAACAACAGTCGCTTTACTATAGCATGTTGTTAACTATTCTAGAGAAGGAACACCATAATATTTGATGTTCTACCTAAAACAACAAATGTACATCGACAATAGGCAAATCCTAGATGCTTTCAATTCAACAAGCCCTACGTACGCAAGAATCTTCATAGATTGATTACATTTATTTTAGAGTTTGAAGACACTGTGAACAAAACAAATGGTTGTGCATTAACAATATTTTAACGTGTCCTAAGACACAAACTTAACTAGAACTGAATGACTGAAAATACGAGGAGCATTACATGTTTTATCTTTGGTTGTTTGTTGAATTTTAATTAATGTGTTTTAAGCTCATAGTTTTTAATAGGTTGTGGCTTTGTAATTTATGTTGTGTATTCTGTGTTGTATTATTAGGCGATTTCGAATGTGTTATACGATGTTTGTAGTACCAAAGGAGGGCTGAAGAAGGAGACAGTAGGGTCTCCGAAACATGTATCCATAAAGTTTTCCATAAGTAAAGTATTGAATCGGCGGAAAATTCAGGTTTTACTTGTTGTAAACACGGTCAATACGGAACCTGAAATGAGTGCTGTACCTAATCACCATAATTCGTCGAAATGTTAACAAACCATTAAAGGCTGTTAATGGATATTGCCTTGGAGGCTGGATTTAGACAGCTCCTTAACCCGGTCCATGAGGCAATTATAATTGGCTACATGGATAATTCTTGCCAGGCGCGTCCACGTCGCGGGGGTGGGCAACGGTACTGTAATATACCATGGAACTAAAGTACCGGCTAAGTTCTGGTGAGGACCCAGTCCTATGGGGTATAACATAGGCCCCGTGCACAGGGTTACGTGCGAAGACCTCAACGGAATCTGCAGCGGAGAAGATGGACTTCGGAACGGTGGAGATTGCGGAAGAGGCAACCCAGTACTCAGGGAATAGTATGAGTACATCATCAATCGGCAGTGTCGGTTTCCCAGGTTAGGGGCGGCTGCTTCCCATGTTAGGGGCGGCCTGTATAATAGCTGGCAGTAGCTTCATAAAATGCCTTTGGGAGTGGCGACCCCATCGTAATACTAGCCAAAAATGGAAATGGCACTTCAAAGGATTCGGAGAAGGTTAGGGTGTACCCTGCAGGCGACGCGCAGTTCTTTTGGTACTGGGGGAACTGTGAGAAATGGGCAACCAGTAACCGAAATGAAAGTGGGAATCATGAATGTCATGACCCTGACAGGCAAGGTGGAGGAGGTGGTAGACTTCATGGAGAGGGAGAATGTTGGATTGATGGGGCTGAGTGAAGTGAAATGGAAAGGTAAAGGAAGGAAGAAATTGAGGAAAGGATATACATTATACTGGAGTGGTGGCCAAGAGGCAAAAAATGGCGTGGGACTGATAACCTCGAAACAACTGGAGGAGTATGTTGAAGTGGTCGAGTGTGTGAGTGACAGAATAATGAAAATTAGAATGAAGATGAAAAATGACGTGATGGACTTCATACAAGTGTATGCACCACAGACTGGAAACAGAGAAGAAGATATTGAAGTATTCCTGGAGGATGTAGAAAGAGTAATTTCAGATGTAGAAGTGGTGATCATGGGAGATATGAATGCACAAGTCGGAAACGAGAGACAAGGAAAGGAAGAAGTCATTGGACCATATGGATATGGGAAAAAGAACCGTGAAGGAGAGGAACTTGTAAACTTTTGTGAAAGGAATGGACTGATAGTGGGTAATTCATGGTTTCGGAAGAAAAACAGCAGGAAAATTACGAGATATGGTTGGGGCGATAGAAGAACAAAATCAGTAATTGACTACTTTCTGGTGGAAAGGACTAATCGCAGAAAGCTGATAGATGTGACAGCTTTACCAGGAGAAGCATTTGATGGGGACCATAGAGCTGTGGTGGCAAAATTTAGATGGGAAAAATTGGAAAACCTAAAGGAGATCAGAGAAAGTAAAATAAAAGTATGGAAATTGAAAGACAAAACTGTACAGGAAGATTTTCAGGAGAGATTGAAGCAACAAATCCCAGTTACTGAAGTGGAAAACATAGAAGAGGAATGGTCCCATTTTAAAAAGGCATTTGTTGGTGCAGCAGAGAGTGCTTGTGGTAGGACGTCAACAAGAGTGAAAGAGAAGGAGAAACCGTGGTGGAATGAGGAAATGAGGAAAGCAGTAAAAGAAAAGAAGTCTGCATGGAAAGAATGGAACCGAGATCAAACGGAAGAAAGCAAAAGGAAGTATCACGACAGCAAACGGAGGTGTAAGAAAGTGGTAGGAGAAGAAAAGAAGAAAAGTTGGGAAGAATTTACACGAAGAATGGAAACAGATGTAAGTGGCAGTAAAAGGATGCTGTATGGGCTTCTAAGAAGTAAGAGGAAAGAAAGAGTTACTACAAAGCTAGTGAAAAAGGAAGATGGAGAGTTGTTATCACACCCAGAAGAGATAAAGGGACGATGGAAGGAGTATTTCGATAAGCTATTGAATGTGAGCAATTGTACTGGTGAGATGGAAGTGACACAACCTGACGACTCTATAACAGAAGATGATATAACAATGCTGGAGGTGGAATTAGCAGTACAGAAAATGAAGATGGGAAAAGCAACAGGGGTGGATGAAATCAGTGTAGAAATGATAAAGGCTGCTGGACCTGTTGGTATGCAATGGTTGTATCGACTGCTAAAGTGTGTGTGGAAACTGAAATGTGTACCAGAAGACTGGGAGAAAGGGCTAATAATACCAGTGTTTAAGAAGGGGGACAAGAAGGTGTGTGATAACTATAGAGGGATCACCCTCATATCACAGATAGTAAAAATACTGGAAAGGATATTAGAAAGAAGAATGAGAAGAAAGGTGGAAGGAGAGTTGCAAGAGGAACAGTATGGCTTCAGGAGTGGAAGATCCACAGTGGACCCAATCTTTAGCTTGAGGCAGGTGATGGAAAAGAACTGGGAATATGGAGAGGATTTGATCATGACTTTCATAGATCTAGAAAAGGCATATGATAGTGTCCCCAGAGAGAAGGTATGGGAAACCATGGTTAAGAAGAGACTGGGAAGAGAAATGTTGGAAATGGTGCAAGCAATGTACAACAACTGTGTTAGCAGGGTACTGACCCCAGTTGGAAAGACAGATTGGTTTAGGAACAAGACTGGACTAAGACAGGGGAGTGTGCTGTCACCTCTCTTGTTCATAATGGTGATGGATGAAATTGTAAAGGAAACAAAGGAAGCATATGGACATAAAGATATGAAGTTACTGTTATTTGCAGATGATATTGTGGTCTGGGGAAGGAACACCGAAGAAGTGCAAAAACAACTAGATGCACTGAACGAAAATATTCAGAAGTACGGCCTGAAAATCAGTATAGAGAAAAGCAAGACCATGGTGATGACAAGAGGGGAAAGACAAGGAAAGGGCACTGTGAAGATTGGAAGTCAGAGTTTGGAAATTGTGGACACGTTCAAATACCTAGGAAGTGAATTGATGCAAACTGGTAGGTTGGACATGGAGATTGGCAGGAGAGTACAGCAGAGCAATGCATTCTATCAAAGTGTAAGAAAACTTGTTTGGGATAAGGAAGTACCAAGGAAAAGCAAGGAGGTAATGTATAAAGTGTACTATGTTCCCATATTAACTTATGCAGCTGAGACTTGGACCCTGACAAGCAGGCAAGAGAGTAGAATCCAAGCCAGTGAAATGAAATTCCTAAGTAGTATGATAGGAAAGACAAGGAAAGACAGTGAGGAATGAAGATGTTAGGAAGGAAGTTGGGATGGGAAAACTAAATGAGAGAATTGAGAAGAATAATCTAAGGTGGTTTGGACATGTAAAGAGGATGGAGGAAAATAGAATACCAAGACAGATGCTGGAGGCAAAGTGCAAGGGTAAGAGAGCAAGAGGAAGACCTAGAACAAGGTGGATTGATTTAGTGACGAACAGCATAAGAAAAAGAAATCTGGACTGGGACAAGATCGTGGAAGAAGAATGGTGGAAGGAAAGAGGAAAGTGGAGAAGTGCCATAAATACCCCGACCCGGCAGGAGCTGGATAAGGGGAAATGATGATGATGATGATGAACGGATATTTAATGAAATGTCGTGGTTCACCAAACTATAACAATCTATTAAAACAAATTGCCGTGTCTACATACAATTAACGGCTGATGGTCGATTCGTCATATCGAGGATGGTCGATTTCCAATCCAAAATGAAGGGTGCATTAACCTTTATTCTCAACGATGACAACGTTCTTGAAATCATGGTATTCATCGACATCGAATTTATAAAGAATGAAGGAATTACTTTGATGAATGTGACAATACAGAATTTATTATGAAATTTCGGTTGTCAAAACCATCTGTGTTGAATGTTCTAAAGATGATAGAACCTAACCTGGAATTCCTATCTGACAAGTAAGATATTGATATCCAGCCAGGAGATGCCAGTTCAACATGCTGTGACGGGGTGCAGGGGGTCTTGTAGTACTCATGTGCGGCCCGCCAATTTCAAACCTAAATATATCGGCTTTCCACATGCCAATGGTTGTCATTGCAGCAGGCGATATAATCCAGCGAAAGAAGGAATAAGCTGAGTGAGTGACGCACGTAGTAACCAACTTATTGTTTTTGGAATGCGCGATACACAGTGAGCTCGAAGACCTCGGCAATTCAAACCCAACTGCCATCTCCTGGCGAGATATCAATATGTACCATTTCTTATTTATGTGTAATATCGCGTGATGCATTATGGTATAGCAGATGTATACCTTATCCCGTATAGGTTGCGAGTTGATGACAACATGCCAGAGCTGCAAAGAAGAGCTCTTACCTCTTACTGACGTGAAGTTAAAGCCAGTTTACAATTGATACGGTGTCTCTAATATTTCAATCGAAGGTAGTGTGCTCGTAAAGGAGTGCTCTTCTTTGCGGCTCTGGCATGTTGTCATTGACTCGCAACTTATATGGGATAAAGCATAGTTTATTTTAAAAAAGACTACCTAGACGTCATAGCATCAGTCCTCTTATTTTCAATGATTTCACGAAACTTATCCATCAAGTGGATAAGTAAATATCTTTCAATCAATTACCATTTTAGGTTATGTACACACCCTTTCTCCTTGAAGTAGCTGGTGATTCCTACCTTTCGTATTGATAGCAAATTTTATATGAAGCTTTTTTAATAGATATCCTTTATTATTATGTCAACGTATCAGAGGGGATGAGCTTTTGTGGGAGGATAATGGGCCCTCAGCAGAAGGAATCATCATCATCATCTTCATTTCCCCTTTTCCAGTTGACACTGGGTGGGGGCAAATATGGTTCCTCTCCAATTTGTTCTGTCGTTCCACCATTCCTCTTCCGACACAGTGTTTCAATCCAATCCAAGTCCGCATCCAACGCATCCTTGGTCTTCCTCGTCCTCTCTTCCCTGTCATCCGTCGTTCCAGTGCTCGTCTTGGTAGCCTTACTTCATTCATCCGTTTGACATGTCCAAACCATCTCAATCTGTTTAGCTCCAGTTTGTCATTTAGTTTCTGTACTCCCAGTTCTCTCCTTATATCTTCATTTCTCACTCTGTCCCTCCTCGTTTTCTGGACCATACTTCTCAGGAATCTCATCTCTGCTGCTTGTACTCTGCTCTCATCCCTCTTAGTCATTGTCCAAGTTTCTGTTGCATATGTCATTATAGGAACATAATATGCTTTGTACATAACTTCTTTAGCCTTAATTGGTATATCCATGTTCCATACTAGTCCCCGTACCTGTTGGTAGAAAGCACTCCCGAGTTGTTTTCTTCTGCTAATTTCCAAATCCAGTCTTCCATAAGTAAAAATGTAGACTTTCACGACCGGCGTTGAAATAGGAATCTCCGTTTCGCGGGCTTATAGGTCGTGTTCCAAGGACATTTTGTCGTCCTGACGTTTCGCTGAATACTGCGTTCAGCATGTTCACAGGTTACATAAAGCGAGGTAAAACAAGTAAACAGAAGATATATAAATAGTCAACAACCCACACATAGAGGCTACCATAGCAACGGCGTACCACATAAAAGTAATGCATCAAGGACAGGGCTGCTCGACTGTTGCATCTTCTCGTCTACGACGGTCAATAAGGGCAGGCTTGAGGGGATTAAGGACTGGAAGCCAAGCTCTGTTCACACGTTCTGCTTCCTCCTGAAATCCTGAAGCATACTAACAGCTTCAATCTTAAGGAGGAAGCAGAACGTGTGAACAGAGCTTGGCTTCCAGTCCTTAATCCCCTCAAGCCTGCCCTTATTGACCGTCGTAGACGAGAAGATGCAACAGTCGAGCAGCCCTGTCCTTGATGCATTACTTTTATGTGGTACGCCGTTGCTATGGTAGCCTCTATGTGTGGGTTGTTGACTATTTATATATCTTCTGTTTACTTGTTTTACCTCGCTTTATGTAACCTGTGAACATGCTGAACGCAGTATTCAGCGAAACGTCAGGACGACAAAATGTCCTTGGAACACGACCTATAAGCCCGCGAAACGGAGATTCCTATTCCAGTCTTCCATCTTCAGTCAGTTCACTTCCCAAGTATTTGAAGTGTTTCACCACTTCCAATTCCTTATCTCCTACTTGGATTACTCCTTTTCCTTCTTTCTTATCTCTACTCATCACCACTGTTTTACTCTTCTCCACATTTATCTTCAATCCCCATTGCTCAATCTTTTCATTTATTACGTCTAACTGTTCTTGTACCTCCATCTCATCCTCGCCCCAGATCACAAAGTCGTCTGCAAACAACATTACCTTCATTTTCATCTTGTGGATTTATAGCTTCCAGAAGCACAATTGACTTGATTTTCTGTGTGAGACAGCTACAAGAAAAATGTAGAGAACAACAGAATCCACTCTTCTTAGTCTTTTATGACTTGGAAAAGGCATTTGATTCGGTTCCAAACCCAGCCATGTGGGCGGGGCTGAAGCGGTTTGGTTGCCCTCAGCGATTTGTAGTTCTAATCAAGGCTCTCCATGATGGCATGACAGGTCAGGTCTGCCATCAGAATAAGATGTCCGATGAATTTCCTATTACCCATGGACTGAAACAAGGATGTGTACTGGCTCCAACGCTTTTCGCGCTGTACTTGGCTGCAATGCTTTATGATTCACCCACAAACATCCCAGGTGTGGAGGTCAAGTATCGTTTTGATGGAGGGCCTTTTAACCTAACTGGTCTCCGCTCCTTGAGGAAAACTCAGGTTACTAAGGTTACTAACATGTTGTATGCAGATGATGCTACGTCACCAACTCTCACACCAGAAGAGCTGCAAGAGTCAGTTAATTGTTACAATAGTGCATGTGATCGCTTTGGTCTTACCATAAATGTCAATAAGACTAAAATCTTGGCACAACCTTCACCAGGCACACCTCTTCCTCAGTTCAATATCTCCATCTCAAATTTGTCATTAGAACAGGTAGACCACTTCTCGTACCTGGGCAGTACCATTTCTGTGAGCTGTACCTGTGAGCAGGATGTGGATAAGAGAATTGGCGCAGCCCATGCAGCATATGGACGAATAGCGCACCGGGTCTTCATGAATCAAGATCTGTCCATGAGTACAAAGCATATGGTGTACAAAGCAGTAGTCATTTCTACATTGTTGTATGGCTGTGAAACGTGGACCCTTTACCGACGTGACCTCAGGAAGCTTGAGCGTTTCCACCTACAAAAACTTCGATCAATCCTGAGGAATAAATGGGAAGACCGCATTACCAATATTGCTGTTCTGGAAAAGGCTCAAATCAACAGTATAGAATCATCTATAATAGGTCACCAATTTAGATGGATTGGTCATGTCCATCGGATGGATGATGTGAGATTACCTTGTCAAATGCTATACGGTGAGTTATGCTATGGCACCAGACCTCATGGTGGTCCTAAGATGCGCTACAAGGACCAATTTAAGCAGACTCTGAAATTGACAGGTCTTGATTCACAAACTTGGGACATGCTGGCTGAAGACTGCTCAACTCGGCGCAGTACCATCTCGGATTCTGTAAAGACGTTTGAAAGTGATCGACGCACACATGAAGAGGCCAAGCATCAAGCTAGGAAACTTCGAGCAGCCCAACCACGTCCTCCTCCAGCAATACTATGCGACTTGTGTGGTCGCTTGTTCCATGCCAGGATTGGACTCTTTAGTCACCGTAAACACATCCACAAACTGGACTGAAGGAAGAAGATTTATACTCTGATTCGAGTTAAAGCCGATGATGACTATATTCTTTCATTGCTGCCTTCATGATGTCATCCATCACCATTACGAACAATAATGGTGACAACACACTTCCTTGCTTTTGTCCAGTGTCAATTTTAAACCATTCCGATGTCCCGACTCTAGTCTTCACACTACTGTAGCACTCCATGCACATTCCTTTTATCATGTCTCTCAGTTCCTTGCCTATCCCCCCATTCATTAAGCTTTCCCAATTTTTTAGCCTATTTTCAATTTTGAAAAAATAGGCTTATGAGATCACCTTTTGTCCGTGTATGTGTGCGTGTGTGTGTGTGATTCGTGTGTGTGTCCCCCCCTAATAAAATCTAAATTGTTGGAGAGATTTCAATGAAACTCGGTAAGTTCATAGCTCTATTCCGGGTGACCCCGACCGTGCCCTTCAAATTTTGTTACGTCTCACCAATCCAACATGGTGGCTGTGCGAATTATTTCACCAGCATTCAATATCTCCGAAACTATTACCGATATCACCCTGGAATTTTGTATGGTGATAAAGGGAACTAATAGAAATTCACTTATGTGACCTTTGAAAATCTGGTAACTACAAAACCAACATGGCGGCCAAGCAAATTTGCGACTTTTATATGGACATTTCTCGCGATTTAACCAACCAAACGCAATGAAACTTGGCACAGTATATGTTTATATACATTGTAATGCGCCGACATCTAACTTCGTTCAATTGTTTACATAACCTCAAAATGGCGGCTGTGCGAAATATTTCACAGGCATTCAATATCTCCGAAACTATTTATGATATCAACCTTAAATTTTGTACATTGATAAAGAGCACTACTACAAGTTTATCCATGAAACTTTCAAAAACCTATTAACTACGAAACGAACATGGCGGCCAAGCGAATTTGAAACATTCTAATACATTTTTCTCGTGATTTAATCATATAAGCGCATTTAAATGTGGTACAGTAAATGATTATACATATTGTCATTCACTGGCATCTAATTTAGTTCAATTGTTTACATAAACTGAAGATGGCGGCTGCGCGAAATTTTAAAATTAAGTTTTTATTCTTGTGTCGTAATCATGCGATAAAAGTGAAAGTTTGAATAATGATGCTACGCAATAATTTTCCTTTAATGGTACATAACTCTATGGCCTATACATATAACAATCCAAAATGGCGAGCATCCGAAATATTTTGACGGTTCTCAATATCTAAGAATCTTTTCCAGCAATCAAACTGATTTTTCTTATGTTCATAGAGGCTATGAACATAAGTTCACCTATATGACTTTCAGTAACCTGGTGAGCACAAATCCAACATGGCGGCGACGCGAACAATAAATATTTAAATGGACGTTTCTCGCGATTTAACCATCCGAGTGCAGTGAATTTTTGCACGTTAATGCTTATACAAATGTTAATCCACTGGTATCTAATTTATTTCAATTGTTTTCATAACAACAAGATGGCAGCTGTGCGAAATTTTAAAATCTCGTTTTTACTTCTTGTGTCCTAAAAATGCGATTGAAGTCTGAATACCACACGTACACAATAATCTTCTTGTAATAGTACATAAATAAAAATCCAACCTGGCTACCATCTGCAATATTTAGTCGGTTATCAGTATCTACGAATCTAACATAGCAATCAAACTGAAATTTTGTATGTTGATAGAGGCAATTAATATGAGTAGGATATATGAAAATAGGCTGTATAGTTCTTCACGGAACTACTTGTTTTTCTAGGGATGCTATCATAGGCCTTTTCTAGATCAATAAAAGTCATTACCATATCCTTCCCATATTCCCAACTCTTTTCAATGTTCTGTCTCAGAATGAAAATGGGTTCCACTGTTGACCTGCCCCCTCTAAATCCAAACTGCTCCTCCTCTATTTGGCTTTCTACCTTTACTCTAATTCTACTTTCTAGGATTCTTTCCATTACTTTGGCAACATGTGAGATGGTGGTGATTCCTCGGTAGTTACCACACACCTTCCTGTCTCCTTTCTTGAATATTGGCAATATTATTCCCTTTTTCCAGGCTTCAGGTACTTTCTTCTCTCTCCACACACTCCTGAGAAGTCTGTATGTCCACTGCAGTCCCACTGGTCCTGCCGCCTTGATCATTTCTATTGCCACTTCGTCTATTCCCACAGCTTTCCCCATCACTGCCCATTCCACTTCTGCCATAGTAATGCCTGGTTCTTCTTCTATTCCTTCCTCCACCGTTTTGGCTGTTTGCGTAACTTCTCCGCATGCCTGGCGTCTCACCTTCAACAGCTCGCTGAAATATTCTTTCCATCTGTCCGTTATCTCTTCTGGTTTTGTCAATATTTCACCTTCTTTGTTTTTCACGAACCCAGTGTTCACCTTTTCATTCCTTCTGCTTTTTATAATTGAAGAGCTCGTTTCCAAAACTCACTTAGTCTGTTTTGGGCGAAATTGAGAAATCCGTTGGATCTTGTTCGTAAGGTGTAGACCTATGTATGTTCCTAATATTTTATTTCAGAACTCACTATGTCATCGTAAATTGTAACATAGGATATTGCATTTTTTTCCAAAACTGTACTAAGTCAGGCCGTGATGTCTTCCAAACTCTGCTAAGTCTAACGCGCCTGTTACCCGCCAGTAACCTCTTGGCTGTTTCATGTGTCGTATGTTGATGAGCTGTGTTTAAGAGAAAGTTTCTACATTTTAAGAAAGTGTACAAGATGAGTGACTTTGATTTAGAAGGATTAAAGGGTCCTCTAGAAGATTCCGGTCAAAGCAGGAAGAGAAGAAAAGATGTAAACACCTGGGATAAAACAAAACGCAAGCATGCAAGAAACAGTTCAAGTGCTCACCCTGCATCTTGTATCGCTTGTAATCATGCTGGAAAACCGAACTATACATGCAAGGTAGGATTGTTGAGTCAAGAAGACATCACTCATTTCTGTGACAAACTGTATGACAACAAATCAAAAGTAGAGCAAGATAACTTCCTTTTAAAATATATTGTAACAAAAGAACCAAAATCACATCGACCAAGAAATGTAGGCAATCCCCGTGCTAGGTTATTAACACAATATTTTATACGGAGGAAAGCCGGCCAGATTACACGAGTTTGTGCTCAATCTTTCTGTTCGGTAACAGGAATGAGTAGATTCAGATTGAGTCGTTTATCTAAGAACTTCAATGCTACAGGTAAACAATGTAAAGAGAACAGGGGCGGTGGTCGTATTAAAGCCAAAGACATGAAAACTGAGGTTTCAATTGTTAATTTCATTAAGACATTGAAGTGCAGAGAAAGCCATTATGGGAGGACAAAGAGCGTACGAGTTTACATGGACCCAACACTTTCCGTCAAGAAGATTTGGCGATTGTGGAGAGAGGCCAAGGTAAGTGATTCAAAATCAGTCGCATCTTATAGCAAATTTCATAGAATTTTCCAAACACGATTCAATATCGGGTTTGGGCACCCGAAAGCCGACACATGTTCATACTGTGAAGAATTACAAATCAAGATAATCAAAATAATTCTACATCACCAGCCGAAAGGGCAGACCTGATGGGATGTTACAGATTGCACAAATTACGAGCCAAAAAATTTTATGAAATTTTGAAGCGAGAGGAAGATAATGTTCTGAAAGTAGCATTTGACATGCAACAGAACCAGCCCCTTCCCATGATTAGAATTTCCGAGACTTTTTATGCTCGACAGCTTTGGTTGTACAACCTAACTTTTATAATTCATGAAAACGTCCAAAATGTGGAAAACACATTCATATATTCTTGGACAGAAGATCAGTCTGGAAGAGGATCGAACGAAGTTGCATCAGCCTTGCATAACTTCCTACACTGTCTTGAAGAGAGGGTTCGTCAAGAAGCAAAACCAGAAGGCATTAATCTCAGAAAACATTGAGACTGTTCTCAGACTCTGCCACAAGTCAAAACAAGAACTCGACCATCATGGGCTTCTTGCTAGATTATGTAAACAAAAGTGACATTTTTATTTTCTATCAGAGGACACAGTTTTTTGCCTCCGGACCGAGTGTTTGGAAGAATCGAAAAAGTGTACAGAACTCGTGAAAAACTATTAGAGCTACAAGATTATCATGCTATTCTGGAAAAACATGGAGCTGTTAAACTTTTAAAGAGAGATTGGCGGCTACTTGATTTTAAAAGGAGCGCCAATAATATAATGAAAACTAAGCTCCCATTCTTGATGAGGGAGCAGCGTGTTCTTCTGTACAAAAAAGGAAAGAAAGAAGTATTTGCCAAGAATACCTACAATGGAGACTTCAATGAATATGAAGTGTTAGAGAAGAAATCAGTCCATTCTTGGAGGAACTCATCCAGATTGGTCCATGTAGTAGAGGAATGCAATAAAATATCTTCAGAGAAGAAGGAGGATGTTGCAGCACTTCTGAAGTTTGTTTCTCTGTCCGAACAAGCTCAGTTGTACTACAATAAAGCTCTGTAGAACTTCGGTGATGATGCAGATCTGATTGATCACACAGAAATACACTATGCTGAAGAAGAGCCATTTGTATAGTACAAAGTTAAGGCTGTGCAAGTACGTTTGTTCTTGGATTTTATTTGCTATATATTTTTTTTTTTTATTTTTAATGGCAGGTATTGGACAATTTAATAACTTTATCTGTTCCTCATTGATTTTCAAGGGAAGTTCGAGCAATCTAGAATAAATCACTAAAATCCCATTGCTTTACGTGCTTGCTTCCGATCTACCAAATGTGTAACTTAGCATGTGCAAGTAGATGTTTTATTCCAGAAATCACTAAGTCTGTAGTTCTTTTCCAGAATTGACCTAAGCCAAGTGACCTAGTTTACTTTTGGAAAAAAAAAATGGCATTTTAATGTTAATAACTTCAAAATAGGGTTTTGGTTCGTTATCACTGTTCTTCATAATAATTTGAAAAACGTACCTTTACTTCATGATGAAGTAATATTGCCAAAGTAGGCTCCGGTTCAAAAAATGTCTGTTCTGAAAAATCATCATTTTTGACTTAGTGATTTTTGGAAACGAGGTCTTCAATTCCAAACAGCAATTTCTTTCCACAATGTAAATCCTCCCTTATTTCCTGAGTGAATTCTTTGCAGCTTTTCTTCTTTTCCTCTGCAATTACTTTCTTGCAATCTCTGTTTGCTTCTATATATTTTACTCTACTTTCTTCAGTCTTTTTTTGTTTTCCATTCCTTCCAAGATTTCTTCTTCTCTCTTACCTTTTCTTTCACTCTATCATTCCACCATTTTGTCGCATTTTCCCGTACCTTTCCTGATGTTCTACCACATGTTTTCTCTGCACTGTTTACAAATGCACTCTTAAACTTTTCCCATTCTTGTTCCACATGGGTAATATCCATCCTTGGTATCTGTTCTTGTAATTCTCTCTTAAACTCTTCTGCAACCGGGGGCGTGGTGGCTCAGCGGTCTAGCTGTATGCCTCTCACCAAGGCGGTCCGGGATCGATTCCCGGTCAATGCATGTGAGATTTTCGATGTGAAATGCCATGTCCTGTGGTTCGGATTCCACGTAAAAAGGAGGTCCCGTGGCTCATAATCACAAGATTCACGGTCACGTAAAACTACAATCTTCCTTCCTTCCTTTCTTCTGCAACCTCCTTTTCCTTTAGTCTCCAGACCTTAATCTTTCTTTCCCTTTTTTCTGGTAATCTCATGACCTTTCCTACTTTTAATTTTGCTACCACTGCCCTGTGATCTCCTCCAAAGGCTTCCTCTGGCATGGCTGTGACATCCATTAGCTCTTTCCGATGTCCTTTTTCGACTAATACATAGTCATTAGGTACAGCACTCATTTCAGGTTCCGTATTGACCGTGTTTACAGTAAGTAAAACCTGAATTTTCCGCCGAATCAATACTTTACTTATAGACAATTCTATGGGTACATGTTTCGGAGACCCTACTGTCTCCTTCTTCAGCCCTCTTTTGGTACTACAAACATCGTATGACACATTCGAAATCCCCTAATAAAACAACACAAAATACACATCACAAATTACAAAGCCACAACATATTAAAAACTACGAGCTTAAAACACATTAACTAAAATTCAACAACAACCATGAATACAGCATGTAATGCTCCTCGCATTTTCAGTCATTCAGTTCTTGTTAAGTTTATGTCTTTGGACACGTTAAAATACTGTTTATGCACAACCATTCATTTTGTTCACAGTGTCTTCAATCTCTAAAATAAATGTAATCAATCTATGGAGATTCTTGCGTACGTAGGGCTATGTTAAATTGAAAGCATCTAGAATTTGCCTATTGTCGAAGGACACTTATGATTTGAGGTAGAGCATCAAATATTATGGTGTTCCCTCTCTGTAATACTTAACAATATGCCGTAGCGAAGCGACTGTTGTTTATGAATAACAGTCCAATTAGATGGCTAGTATAGAATTGAGGACGGTCAATTCAGGGCTTCTTAGATGATGGTAGCTGACGGTCGGCGGCATCGATTAAAAATTTTTCTTTACTATTGTTTTGGTCCTGAAATGAATGAAGTACGTTTTAGAAATTGAATGCCAAGAATCTGAATATTATCAAGTTATCTACCCGGACCAAAAATAATATTATTATTATTATCTTGATTGGTCACATTGGACCACTTGAGTCGTTCCACAATCACTTCTTCTTTGAAGGTAGTACTGCTTGGTTCTTGCGCTCTTTCCAGTACTTTTTCATTCTTTCAGATCGGGATTTTCTCAACTCATCTGAAATCTCCATAGGCTTTCTATGTGTCATTTCTGCAGAAAATTTGTGAGTTTTAAGAATGGTGTTAATTTTATTTTTCTCCTCGGCATCTGTTATCTTAAGTCCAACTGCTTTGAGATCTTGTTGGATTTCTTGGATCCATTTTCCTCCAGTTTTCTTTCCTAGATTTCTCATCACCAGTTATGCGTACAATTCTGTTTTCTGGAAGCCGTAAGATGTGAAAAAAATATGAAATTCTTTTCTTCTTCATTGTGCTGGTGATTGGATCAATCTCACGATAGACAGTTTCATTTGGGAGAATCCTCCAGACTCCCTCAACCTGATACTTTTTATTTATGCACGTTCTAATGATTCTTCTTTCCGTTTTGAGGAGCTGATCAGTTCTTCGTTCATTTTTAATTTGGAACAGTGTTTCACAAGCATAAGTGGCTTCTGGGAGAGTTACAGTTTTATAATATTGGATCTTAGTAGCTATTGATAGGCATTTTTTATTGTATGTTGACCAGGTTAGAGATTGTGCCTTTTTCATTTTATTTGTTCTATTTATCCAAGTTACTTTTTCGTTTAAGTTATGTGTTATAATTTCTCCAAGATACTTAAATTGAGGAACTAGGTTAATTTTATGATCATTTATATAGACTTCATTTATATCTAAGGGTTTCATAGGCATGATCTCAGTTTTTTCAAAGGATATCTGTAATCCTATCCCTTGAGCAATTTCTTGGAGACTAGTGATCTGAGTACAAACCTCTTCCTTGTCTAGTGCTAAAAGAGCCAAATCATCTGCAAACCCTAAGCAGTTTATTTTTATCGATGGTTTTGTTCCAATTTTGATGTTAGGAGGGTTTTCCTTTTGCCAAACCTTCATGATATAATCAAGAGCCACATTGAAAAGCAGAGGGGATAATCCATCACCTTGTCTGAGACCAGTTTTTACTGAGAAAGCTGTTGATATTTCTCCCCTAAATTTAACTTTCGAATTTGTGTTTGTTAATGTTAATTGAATGATTTTTATCAATTTAGGATGGAGACCATATGATCTGAGGATTTTTAGCAGTGTCAGTCTATGAATACTATCATAGGCTTTTTTGAAATCTATAAAAGAGATAAAGAGTTGCTTATTTCTGTTTTTGTAATATTCCATTATTAATTTCAGGCTAAGGATTTGGTCTGGACAACTTCTGTAAGGGCGAAATCCTCCTTGATATTCTCCAAGTTGTGGTTCCAGAATGTTTTTGATCCTGTTGTAAATTATGCGAGATAACATTTTATATGTGCAGTCCAGAAGGGTAATTCCTCTGTAGTTATCTGGGTTCTTTTTGTCTCCTTTCTTAAATAATGGATGGATTATTCCTATGGTCCAGTGTGCAGGAATTTCTTCAGTAATCCACATTTTAACTAGATGTTGATGAAGATTTATAATCGCAGGTTTACCAGCATTTTTCCAGATTTCAGCAAAGACTAAGTCTTCGCCACAAGTTTTGTAATTTTTTTGTTCTTTAATTGCGAGTTCTACTTCATTAATGTTTGGAGGATTTATTAAATCAGGTGAAGTTAAAATAGGTGTATCAGTGTTTACTTGCAGGGTTTCCAGTGGATCATCACAATTTAACAGTTTCTCGAATGCTTCTGCAAGGATCTCTGTATTTTCTTGGTTAGAATGTGCTAACTTTCCCGTTTGATTTTTCAACATTAATGTTGGAGCTTCAAATTTTTTAAGATATTTACCAAATGTTTTGTAATAATCTCGAGATTGCTTTTTCTTGAAATCGTCTTCTATCTTTTCCAGTGTATTCTTAAGATGATTAAGTTTCGTTTGTCTGATGATTTTATGGGTTAATTTTCTTTGTATAGTTAGTTCTAAATTTGATTCTTCTGACTTTAGAGCTTGATGTTTTATCCATGCTTGGTGTCTTTTCTCTATTGCTTGATCACAATCTACATTCCACCATTCATGTTTTTTCCTTGGATTTATTGGTGCTAACTCCTCTGCTATTGATTTTAATTTAGTGATTAATTCGTCCAATGTTTTAGTGTTGAGAGATTCTTCTCCTGTTCTTTCACAGTACTCTATATTTTTTATTAAGGTAGATGGATCAAATTTCCCCCTATTGTTATTATTAGGTTTTTTCTTGGCCATTGGAGTTAATTTTATTTTTATCTTTACCACATAGTGGTCTGATCCTGAGTCAACTCCCCTTAGAACCTTGACATTGTGAATTTCGCGATGGTGAAATTTATCCATGCAGACATGATCCAACTGCCATTCACCCCTTCTGAAGTCAGGATGTTTCCAAGTTTTCAATTTATGGGGCTGTCTTTTAAAACATGTTGATTTAGAGATTAATTTGTGGTTTCTACAAATTTCGACTAATCTTTGACCATTTTTATTGGTTCGTTTATGTGCTGTCCATTTTCCAATGATATCTCTATATCTTCTTTCTTGTCCGAGTTGCGCATTGAAATTACCAAGGAGAATTTTGATGTTTGATGAAGGGATGTTTATTAAAGTTTGATCCAAAAGATCCCAGAATTTTTGTACTTTTTCTCTGTCCTTAATGGTGTTGTTTTTTTGATTAGTAGGAGCATGTGCATTAATAATTGTATATGTTTTATTTGCCGATTTCAAAGTTAGGGTCGTAAGTCTGGAGGATTGAGATTTAAATTCTGTTATCGAGTCAATGATTCTGAGATCTATTAAGAATCCGTTACCAAATTGTGGACAATTTTTCATAACTCGTTTTCCTGGAATTCCTTTATATAGTCTGTATCCTTGTGATTCCAGATGGTCTTGATCACTATTTCTAATTTCCTGAAGGGCCATAATTAGAATTTTATGACTTCTCATGATATCCGTGATGATCTTCAATTTTCCAGTTTGAACCAGAGAGTTAACATTATGTGTAGAAAAGAATGAGACTTGTTTAGGTTTGATTTTCCGTAGTATTTGTTTGTTAGCTACTTGATGAGTTTTCAGACGCTCCGATTCGTCATTATCTTCCGCATGACAGCCCACCGTATCCGAATGCTGTCTTTTCTGTAATCTATCATTACAGACGGCGGAATTATTCTTCAAATGACTTTTCATGGTCGACTATCTAAGGTTACACCTTGAGGGGAGGATAAATCCTCGAATTACAATCCTGAATGTTATTCAGAAAGGTGAAAGAACTGAGAAAAGAATTCTCAGTCCCCCCCCAACACTAGTCTGTTCACTGACCCAGTTTCCCGCTGGGATTGATTACCCAACCTTCCACTGGGTTGCTCAGCTTAGCAGGGGACACCACGTGCAGGTCAGTGTTGGGAGTTGGAGTGGAGAGGTTATGAGGATTCTCTTCTGCTGAATCCTTGTATTACTGATTTTGTTGGTTAGTATCATCACATCACACTCCCTTTGTGATAAAGACTTACGAGGAACATTATCAAGTTGACACCTCGTCTTATTCGTCATGGAAAGCTGAATAGTTCCAAATATTCTGAGGAACAAAAACATCAGAAAACGCCTTTGTTAGTACGTGTTTCCATAGTTATGGAAAAAACATTCTAATGGAAAATTAAAACGGCACAGAGACTTGCCGGACATATGTGACCTTGTCAATATCACAACCCTTAAAGAGGTCAACTTCAACTGAACAACGCCTGAGACATGACACAGCTGATCGCTTGCAGTGCATCGGCCTGACGCGGTGGCGGGGAAAGGGCGACGGGGAGGGGGGTAAGAAATGAGTTTGCACAGAGAGGGGAGTGGGTGTGTAACTGGTAGAATTTGAACGAATCGGAACGTTTGAGAAAATACCTACTGCGGTGGGGGTTGTGGGGGTGGTTTGCGTTGTTTATTGTTTAAGTAATCTGCTATTGTATCAACGTATTGCTATTGTATTTTAACATGTCCAAAGACATAAACTTAACAAGAACTGAATGACTGAAAATGCGAGGAGCATTACATGCTGTATTCATGGTTGTTGTTGAATTTTAGTTAATGTGTTTTAAGCTCGTAGTTTTTAATATGTTGTGGCTTTGTAATTTGTGATGTGTATTTTGTGTTGTTTTATTAGGGGATTTCGAATGTGTCATATGATGTTTGTAGTACCAAAAGAGGGCTGAAGAAGGAGACAGTAGGGTCTCCGAAACATGTACCCATAGAATTGTCTATAAGTAAAGTATTGATTCGGCGGAAAATTCAGGTTTTACTTACTGTAATACGTAGTCTATAGGAGTTTTCGTTCTTCTATCTCCCCACCCATACATCGTTATCTTCTGACTATTTTTCTTTCTGAACCACGTATTCCCTATAATTAATTGGTTCCGCTGACAAAAGTCCATTAAGAAATCCCCTTCTGGATTTTTACTGCCATAACCATATGGTGCCAAAATCTCCTCTCTTCCTTGTCTGTCTCTTCCCTCTCGTGCATTCAAATCTCCCATTACTATTATTTCCTTATCCTCTATATATTTTTCCACATCTTCTAGGAATTCTTCTAAGTTCTCCTCTTTATTCCCCGTTTGTGGAGCATATACTTGAGCAGATCTTTTGCCCCTGTCTGGAACTGTATCCTTCCTATGATTAATCTGTTCTCTAAGACATCCTTTCTTATAATCATTCCTACTCCATTTTTTGCCTCTTGTCCTCCACTGTAAAGCAGCCTGTATCCTTCCTTTAGTTTTCTTTCCCCATTTCCTTTCCATTTTGTTTCACCTAGACCGAGGATGGCTATATCCTTCTCCATCATGAAGTCCAGTAGCTCCTCAGTCTTGCCCGTCAGGGTTAAGATGTTGACTGTCCCTATTCGGATATATTGTGATGCTGGTCGCCCATTTCTCACAGATCCCCCAGCATCTGAAGAACTGCACGTCGCCTGCAAGAGACGCCCTAGCATATTCCGAGGCTGAACCACACTTGCTTTCATTTTAGGCTATTATTAAGATGGGGTCGCCACTCCCAAATGCATTGTATGACCTACTGCCAGGTATGAACAAGGCCGCTCCTAACATGGAGAACAGACACCGTTTGTAGCCACTCCTCTGGAGTGCAGACCCTACGGGTGTCCATAATATGGACAAATATCTTTACTCTATTAATCCCGAGCACAGGGTTGCCTCTTCCGCCAACTTTGCTGTACCGAAGGACTCCTTCACCTCCGCAGATGCCGTTGAGGTCTTCACTCATACCCTGAGCTGGGCTCTTCATACTTATAACCCCTGGAGAGATGGTGTCCCACTCCACTACTAGTAATACCAACACTGTATAACATTACACTATGTGCTGTTGCACAACACTGTGACACACTACCACTAGTAATACCAACACTATATAACATTACACTATGTGTTGTTGCACCACAGTGTGAAAAGGAAGATTGTAGTTTTACGTGACCGTGAATCTTGTGATTATTAGCCACGGGACCTCCTTTTTACGTGGAATCCGAACCACAGGACATGGCATTTCACTTCGAAAATCTCACATGCATTGACCGGGAATCGAACCCGGACCGCCTTGGTGAGAGGCATACAGCTAGACCGCTGAGCCACCACGCCCCTCCACAGTGTGACACTCCACCACTAGTAATACCAACATTGTATAACATTACACTATGTGCTGTTGCACAACACTGCGACACTCCACCACTAGTAATACCAACACTGTATAACATTACTAGGGCTCGGATTTTTATGTAAATAAATATTTTTTAATGTAAAGACATCTTTTAAGCATTTTTTCTATAAATACATAAATTCCTGCTTTTCACTTATTAGCACATAAAAAGAGATAATATTTACACTTTTTAAAATCAGTATGCTAGATCTTTCAGTTTATTGCATTTTTGTTCTGTGTTACTTCAACGGGGAAGAACCTGTGAGCTATCTAATCTTCATGCAGAGTGTATGTCAGCTTGCAAATGTGTTATTCTTAACTTGTCGCCCCGTGCCACTCACTGTAGAAGCCAGGTATTTCCTTGTCCATAGCCATATTGCACCACGTGCTAGACCTCCCTTCCCCTAGGCACCAGGAACCAGTGTCACTCACATGCAGTTAATTTCTGGCACTGTGAAGTGTAAGGCAGTTCTACGATGCCTCAAGTAAAAACAAATACAAGATATCGTCTGTTGCAGAATTTAAAGATAATTTTACTTTTGACGGGGGCGTTCTGTTCTGCCAACCATGTGGGAAAGCACTAAAGACTGAACAGCGATCTCAAGTTACACAACACCTCAAGGGCAAGAAACATATTGTCACAGTTTCGTCCCTTCAGAAGAAGTGTTAAGCGATAATCGTCGGTCATTTGGGATGGCCAACCTGAAGATGTATCTCATTGTGTATTGTAACGCTTCAGCAGTCCGTGAGGCATAGCATAAATTGCATTCGTGAGTACTGCATATTGTTTATGTTCACACTAATAAATTAAATTATAATTACATACTTTTACTTTTTTGTCACATATTTCATGTATTTTTAATACATAAAAAATAAATATTTTCCCGATTTTACGCACCTAAAAATCCGAGCCCTAAACATTACACTATGTGCTGTTGCGCCACATTGTGACACTCCACTACTAGTAATACAAACACTGTATAACATTACACTATGTGCTGTTGCACCACACTGTCCCACCATACTGTGACACTCCACTACTAGTAATACCAACACTGTATAACATTACACTATGTGCTGTTGCACCATACTGTGACACTCCACTACTAGTAACTTAATGCCAACACTGTATAACATTACACTATGAGCTGTTGCACCATATTGTGACACTCCACTACTAGTAATACCAACACTGTATAACATTACACTATGTGCTGTTGCACCACACTGTGACACTCCACTACTAGTAATACCAACACTGTATAACATTACACTATGTGCTGTTGCACCACACTGTCCCACCATACTGTGACACTCCACTACTAGTAATACCAACACTGTATAACATTACACTATGTGCTGTTGCACCACACTGTCCCACTCCACTACTAGTAATACCAACACTGTATAACATTACACTATGTGCTGATGCACCACACTGTGACACTCCACTACTAGTAATACCATCACTGGATAACATTACACTATGTGCTGTTGCACCATCCTGTAACACTCCACTACTAGTAATACCAACACTGTACCAACATTTTACACTATGTGCTGTTGCACCACACTGTGTCACTTCACTACTAGTAATACCAACATTGTATAACATTACACTATGTGCTGTTGCACCACACTGTGACACTCCACTACTAGTAACTTAATACCAACACTGTATAACATTACACTATGTGCTGTTGCACCACACTGTCCCACTCCACTACTAGTAATACCAACACTGTACCAACATTTTACACTATGTGCTGTTGCACCACACTGTCCCACTCCACTACTAGTAATACCAACACTGTATAACATTACACTATGTGCTGTTGCCTGTGACACTCCACTACTAGTAATACCATCACTGTATAACATTACACTATGTGCTGTTGCACCATACTGTGACACTCCACTACTAGTAATACCAACACTGTACCAACATTTTACACTATGTGCTGTTGCACCACACTGTGACACTCCACTACTAGTAATACCAACATTGTATAACATTACACTATGTGCTGTTGCACCATACTGTGACACTCCACTACTAGTAATACCAACACTGTACCAACATTTTACACTATGTGCTGTTGCACCATACTGTGACACTCCACTACTAGTAACTTAATACCAACACTGTACTAACATTTTACACTATGTACTGTTGCACCACACTGTGACACTCCACTACTAGTAACTTAATACCAACACTGTATAACATTACACTATGTGCTGTTGCACCACACTATCCCACTCCACTACTAGTAATACCAACACTGTATAACATTACACTATGTGCTGTTGCACCACACTGTCCCACTCCACTACTAGTAATACCAACACTGTATAACATTACACTATGTGCTGTTGCACCACACTGTCCCACTCCACTACTAGTAATACCAACACTGTATAACATTACACTATGTGCTGTTGCCTGTGACACTCCACTACTAGTAATACCATCACTGTATAACATTACATGTGTTGTTGCACCATACTGTGACACTCCACTACTAGTAATACCAACACTGTATCAACATTTTACACTATGTGCTGTTGCACCACACTGTGACACTCCACTACTAGTAATACCAACATTGTATAACATTACACTATGTGCTGTTGCACCATACTGTGACACTCCACTACTAGTAACTTAATGCCAACACTGTATAACATTACACTATGAGCTGTTGCACCATATTGTGACACTCCACTACTAGTAATACCAACACTGTATAACATTACACTATGTGCTGTTGCACCACACTGTGACACTCCACTACTAGTAATACCAACACTGTATAACATTACACTATGTGCTGTTGCACCACACTGTCCCACCATACTGTGACACTCCACTACTAGTAATACCAACACTGTATAACATTACACTATGTGCTGTTGCACCACACTGTCCCACTCCACTACTAGTAATACCAACACTGTATAACATTACACTATGTGCTGATGCACCACACTGTGACACTCCACTACTAGTAATACCATCACTGGATAACATTACACTATGTGCTGTTGCACCATCCTGTAACACTCCACTACTAGTAATACCAACACTGTACCAACATTTTACACTATGTGCTGTTGCACCACACTGTGTCACTTCACTACTAGTAATACCAACATTGTATAACATTACACTATGTGCTGTTGCACCACACTGTGACACTCCACTACTAGTAACTTAATACCAACACTGTATAACATTACACTATGTGCTGTTGCACCACACTGTCCCACTCCACTACTAGTAATACCAACACTGTACCAACATTTTACACTATGTGCTGTTGCACCACGCTGTCCCACTCCACTACTAGTAATACCAACACTGTATAACTTTACACTATGTGCTGTTGCCTGTGACACTCCACTACTAGTAATACCATCACTGTATAACATTACACTATGTGCTGTTGCACCATACTGTGACACTCCACTACTAGTAATACCAACACTGTACCAACATTTTACACTATGTGCTGTTGCACCACACTGTGACACTCCACTACTAGTAATACCAACATTGTATAACATTACACTATGTGCTGTTGCACCATACTGTGACACTCCACTACTAGTAATACCAACACTGTACCAACATTTTACACTATGTGCTGTTGCAACACACTGTGTCACTTCACTACTAGTAATACCGACATTGTATAACATTACACTATGTGCTGTTGCACCACACTGTCCCACTCCACCACTAGTAATACCAACACTGTATAACATTACACTATGTGCTGTTGCACCACACTGTGACACTCCACTACTAGTAACTTAATGCCAACACTGTATAACATTACACTATGAGCTGTTGCACCACATTGTGACACTCCACTACTAGTAATACCAACACTGTATACCATTACACTATGTGCTGATGCACCACACTGTGACACTCCACTACTAGTAATACCAACACTGTATAACATTACACTATGTGCTGTTGCACCATACTGTCCCACTCCACTACTAGTAATACCAACACTGTATAACATTACTCTATGTGCTGTTGCACCACACTATGACACTCCAATACTAGTAATACCAACACTGTATAACATTACACTATGTGCTGTTGCACCACACTGTGACACTCCACTACTAGTAATACCAACACTGTATAACATTACACTATTTGCTGTTGCACCACACTGTGACACTCCACTACTAGTAATACCAAAACTGTATAACATTAAACTATGTGCTGTTACAGAACACTGTGACACTCCACTACTAGTAATACCAACACTGTATAACATTACACGATGTGCTTTTGCACCACACTGTCCCACTCCACTACTAGTAATACCAACCCTGTATAACATTACACTATGTGCTGTTGCACCACACTGTGACACTCCACTACTAGTAATACCAACACTGTATAACATTACACTATGTGCTGTTGCACCACACTGTGACACTTCAATACTAGTAATACCAAAACTGAACAGTACACTATGGGGATTACTATACATTGCGGTACGACCGCGTATGAAATTCCCCTAAAACAAAATGGCGGCTTCCGTGACGTCATCACCGACGTCACGGAATACTCCTCTGGCAAGCTTACGGGAAAAGCCTGGGTAATAGGTTTTTTTGGGTGGGGAAACACAAAAACCGTCAATTTTTTATGTATCGAAATCTATAAATGAGCAATATAGTTCAATTAAAGATTCCGATACATAAATAAAAATAGCAAATTCACGTCATATATATCCGAAAAAGGCCAGGGTAATAGTTTTTTTGGGCGGGGAAACACAAAAACAGTCATTTTTTTATGTATCGAAATCTATAATTGAGCTAAATAGTTCAATTAAAGATACCGATACATTAAAAAAATCGCAAATTCACGTAATAGGAGTTTTTTGGGTGGGAAAACAAATAAACCGTCATTTTTTAATGTATCGAAATCTATAATTGAGCTAATATAGTTCAATTAAAGATTCCGATACATAAAAAAAAATTCGCAAATTCGCGTGATATATCCGGGAAAGGCCTGGGTAATAGGTTTCTTTTTGGGTGGCAAACACAAAAACCGTCAAATCGACCAATGAATCGAAATCTATAATTGAGCTATATAGTTCAATTAATGATTCCGATACATTAAAAAATTCGCAAATTCAATTTCCGTATCGAAATATATAATTGGCCTAAGTAGATCAATTACAGATTCCGATACACATGATAATTATTTTCTTTTCGTAAATAAAAAAGATTGCATCAAAATCTATAATTTACTTATATAGCTCAATTAACGATTCCGATGCTGAATAATATTTCGCAATTTAACGTTATACTTTACAATTTCCGCATCGAATTCTTTAATTGACCTATATATGTCAATTACAGATTCCGATACACATCGTAATTTCAGTTGATATTATTAATTTTACGCATCGATTTCTATAATTGGCCTATGTAGATCAATTACAGATGACGATAAGCATCGTAATTAGTATAATTTATATAAATAAAACATTGCATCGAAATCTTTAATTGAGCTATATAGGTCAATTACGGCTTTCGATACAATGTCTTATAAATATAAAATTAAATTAATTACGACGCTTAACGTCATCTGTAATTCAACTATATAGGCGAATTACTGATCCTGAAATGGAATTTTAAAAATATGTCATAAATGTAACCCTAAATAAAAATATTTTCGTATGTACGGCGTGCCAAATTGAGGTAGGCCGATAAATAAATTACATGTGACGAAACCCAATACGTTTCGAAGTTTTTTAATGCTCATTTCTGTTATTGAGTTGTCACCTCCCAAAATACCCTATAACCAAGGCTTTTCCCATAATCTTGCCAGAGAAGCATTTCGTCAAGTGGTTGATAACATCACAAAAACAGCCAATTTGTTTTTATAATATAGTCATGCGCAAAAGATCGCGGTCTGTAATAATCGCCGGTTGACATCAATACATTAACCTAGCTGCACATTGTAATATTCTTATAAAACATTGTGGTCAATAATGTTATTGTGTAGTTTCGTTTTTTTTTTCTTCTCAAAGTTGGCTGCAAATACACAAACACAATGCCATTATAAAACATTGTGGTCAATAATGTTTTTCCTGGGGGGGCCTCCTCCTCCCACCTCCGATAGGTTGGTATTTTCATTTTTTCCAATATTGGCTGCAAATTCGGTTTAATAATGCCTCACAGACATACTATATGAAACGTCAAAAACAAGACCTATAGGCCGATAGGTCTAATACAAAACATTGTCATATCTATTTTGCAGGTGTTCATGTAAATGCCAATTTTTCTAAATTTTACCCATCCATTACTATTTTAACAGGCGTAATCCCCAACACCGTTCCTGACGTAATATTATCGTTTAGACAACTTTCCTATTAAATGCAACAACCAAAATATATATAAACAACGTAAAAAAAACACCGATATATCCCAAATGCTGTATTATTCCACATGTACAAGAAAAAGCACTAATTTTCAACCACACGTTAGCTCACATCACAAGTAACGGAATTTATTTGAATGCAAAAACTTCAGGAATTCAACACTTTTATAACAATTCGCCAACACAATCGAGCACACGACACTGCTAATATCAAAATCTTGCTTTATAGGTAATTCAGGGATTAATAATTATACAAATTACGGTTACAAACTCAAATCTGGTGAAGAAAAAATGGACATCCTTATCGGACGAAAGCGCGCGCGAAACTGACGTATGAATCAGCCGACTCCCAGCAATCAAAGCGAGTCAATATCGATACGTAACAAGACTCCCAGCAACCAAAGCGAGTCAATATCTATACGTGCCGTGACATCAAGGTGATGTCCCTGATATTCCTAAAAACTCACTAGACGCGGCTGTAACCCAATCTACAGTTCAACCACACTATGTGCTGTTGCACCACACTGTGACACTCCATGACTAGTAATACCAACACTGTATAACATTACACTATGTGTTATTGCACCACACTGTCCCACTCCACTACTAGTAATACCAACACTGTATAACATTACACTATGTGCTGTTGCATCACACTGTGACACTCCACAACAAGTAATACCAACACTGTATAACATTTTACACTATGTGCTGTTGCACCATACTGTGACACTTTACTAGTAATACCAACATTGTATAACATTACACTATGTGCTGTTGCACCACACTGTGACACTCCACCACTAGTAATACCAACATTGTATAACATTACACGATGTGCTGTTGCACCACACTGTGAAACTCCACCACTAGTAATACCAACACTGTATAACATTACACTATGTGCTGTTGCACCACACTGTCTCACTCCACTACTAGTAATACCAACACTGTATAACATTACACTATGCACTATTGCACCACACTGTGACACTCCACTACTGGTAATACCAATACTGTATAACATTTTACACTATGTGCTGTTGCACCACACTGTGATACTCTACCACTAGTAATACCAAAACTGTACAACATTACACTATGTGCTGTTGCACCACACCATGACACTCCACTAGTAGTAATACCAACACTGTATAACATTACACTATGTGCTGTTGCACCACACTGTGACACTCCACTACTAGTAATACCAAAATGGTATAACATTACACTACGTGCTGTTGCACCACACAGTCCTACTGCACTACTAGTGATACCAACACTGTATAACATTACACTATGTGCTGTTGCACCACACTGTGACACTCCACCACTAGTAATACCAACACTGTATAACATTACACAATGTGCTGTTGCACCACACTGTGACACTTCACTACTAGTAATACCAACACTGTATAACATTACACTATGTGCTGTTGCGCCACACTGTGACACTCCACTACTAGTAATACCAACACTGTATAACATTACACTATGTGCTGTTGCACCACACTGTACCACTCCACTACTAGTAATACCAACACTGTATAACATTACACTATGTGCTGTTGCACCACACTGTGACACTCCACTACTAGTAATACCAACACTGTATAACATTACACTATGTGCTGTTGCACCACACTGTGACACTTCACTACTAGTAATACCAACACTGTATAACATTACACTATGTGCTGTTGCACCACACTGTCCCACTCCACTACTAGTAATACCAACTCTGTATAACATTACACTATGTGCTGTTGCACCACACTGTGACACTCCACCACTAATAATACCAACACTGTATAACTTTACACTATGTGCTGTTGCACCACACTGTCCCACTCCACTACTAGTAATACCAACACTGTATAACATTAAGCTATGTGCGGTTGCACCACACTGTCCCACTCCACTACTAGTAATACCAACACTGTATAACATTGTGCTGTTGCACCACACTGTGACACTCCACTACTAGTAATACCAACACTGTATAACATTACACTATGTGCTATTGCACATCAATGCTACACTCCACCACTATAGTGCGCGACAAACCATTGGAAGCCTGAAGGTCGAGGGGCCCTCCGATCCGCTCTCCTCCCCGTGCCTGGTGGTGTTGCCATGCTATTGCAAGGTACCTCCAGTCGAGTGCTGGATGCCAGAACGTACATGACAACACCGCACCGACTATGCGTGACCATCAGGCTTCCAATGGTTTGTCCCGCACTATAGTAATACCAACACTGTATAACATTACACTATGTGCTGTTGCACCACATTGTAACACTCCACTACTAGTAATACCAACACTGTATAACATTACACTATGTGCTGTAGCACCACACTGTGACACTCTACTAGTAACACCAACACTGTATAACATTACACTATGTGCTGTTGCACCACACGGTGACACTCCACTACTAGTAATACCAACACTGTATAACATTACACTATGTGCTGTTGCACCACACTGTGACACTCCACTACTAGTAATACCAACACTGTATAACATTACACTATGTGCTGTTGCACCACACGGTGACACTCCACCACTAGTAATACCAAAACTGTATAACATTACACTATGTGCTGTTGCACCACACTGTGACACTCCACCACTAGTAATACCAACACTGTATAACATTACACTATGTGCTGTTGCACCACACTGTGACACTTCACTACTAGTAATACCAACACTGTATAACATTACACTATGTGCTGTTGCACCACACTGTCCCACTTCACTACTAATAATACCAACTCTGTATAACATTACACTATGTGCTGTTGCACCACACTGTGACACTCCACCACTAGTAATACCAACACTGTATAACTTTACACTATGTGCTGTTGCACCACACTGTCCCACTCCACTACTAGTAATACCAACACTGTATAACATTACGCTATGTGCGGTTGCACCACACTGTCCCACTCCACTACTAGTAATACCAACACTGTATAACATTACACTATGTGCTGTTGAACCACACTGTGACACTCCACTACTAGTAATAGCAACACTGTATAACATTACATATGTGCTATTGCACATCAATGCTACACTCCACCACTATAGTGCGCGACAAACCATTGGAAGCCTGAAGGTCAAGGGGCCCTCCGATCCGCTCTCCTCCCCGTGCCTGGTGGTGTTGCCATGCTATTGCAAGGTACCTCAAGTCGAGTGCTGGATGCGAGAACGTACATGACAACACCGCACCGACTATGCGTGACCATCAGGCTTCCAATGGTTTGTCCCGCACTATAGTAATACCAACACTGTATAACATTACACTATGTGCTGTTGCACCACACTGTCCCACTCCACTACTAGTAATACCAACACTGTATAACATTTTACACTATGTGCTGTTGCAATACACTGTGACACTCCACCACTAGTAATACCAACACTGTATAACATTACACTATGTGCTGTTGCACCACACTGTGACACTCCACCACTAGTAATACCAACACTGTATAACATTACACTATGTGCTGTTGCACCACACTGTGACACTCCACCACTAGTAATACCAACACTGTATGACATTACACTATGTGCTGTAGCACCACACTGTGACACTCCACCACTAGTAATACCAACACTGTATAACATTACACTATGTGCTGTTGATCAGACTGTCCCACTCCACTACTAGTAATACCAACAATGTATAACATTACACAATGTGCTGTTGCACCACACTGTGACACTCCACTACTAGTCATACCAACACTGTATAACATTTTACACTATGTGCTGTTGCAATACACTGTGACACTCCACCACTAGTAATACCAACACTGTATAACATTACACTATGTGCTGTTGCACCACACTGTGACACTCCACCACTAGTAATACCAACACTGTATAACATTACACTATGTGCTGTTGCACCACACTGTGACACTCCACCACTAGTAATACCAACACCGTACAACATTACACTATGTGCTGTTGCACCACACTGTGACACTTCACTACTAGTAATACCAACACTGTATAACATTACACTATGTGCTGTTGCACCACATTGTGACACTCCAGAAGGATATGCTGCTAAAATCCCATTAGCTGTAGTGTCTATACTACAGTGGGGCGGCTGTAAAAGGCGACTGTTCTCCATGTTAGGGGTGGCCTAATTATGTGCTGGCAGCAGCTATAAAATGCTTGACGACAGGCTATGTGACAAGCCGGCCGTAAAAAGAATTCGTCACATCCCCATGACATGCTGTCTCAAGGTTCTAAACTAAAGGCTAGGGCATCCCCCAGAAGCGAAGCGCGACGACGAGTCCCAGTTGGCGCGAGAAGTATGCAAGTGTTACCGTCGCACGGGTGGCGAGGGCTAAACAAGCTAGCCCCTACATCCCGAATTGCACCACTTAATGTCGGCACTATGTCTGGACGTTACAACGAGCTAGCGAAAGCTCTAGAAATGAGGCGCATCCATGCCTGTGCTGTATAGGAAACACGGTGGTGTGGTGATAAGGCGTACAACATTGGGTGTGGATATAAGTTGTAATATAACGGTACAGGTCCACGTCGTGAGAAACGGGCAACGGCACAAAGTAGGGGATTGCCTGTAAGGGTGAATTACAGTGGGGAATTCGTGTGCCCCGGGACCGTTACGGTAGCTGTGAAGGTCCTACAGGAACCCTGAAAAGTGACGGCTAACAGGGCTCTCGAAATAGTGAGTAAAAAATTTTACTCACTATTTCGATTTGTAAGCGTCAATACGGACTTAAAAATGGATAACCCTCCAGTTAATCTTAACAGGGCTCTGGTGAAGCTACGATAGGCCCAGCAAGCCAGTAGTGGATGAAACCAAATGCTCTCAAAATTGGAACGAGCCTCAGACATGACGGATATAATAGACGACATGGGTGTAAAAACGGACTAAGCTTTGGAACTTTAAACATAAGAACGCTGACGGGGAAGGTGGAGGAGATAGTGGATATGATGGAAAGAAGGAAGTTGGATTTATTGGGATTGGCAGAAACAAAGTGGAAAGGGGAAGGAAGGAGAGAACTGAGAAAAGGCTATAGACTATACTGGAGTGGGAATGAAGAGGGAAAGAGGAATGACATGGGAGTAGTAGTACGAGATGGTTTAAAAGAAGAAGTGAAGAGAATAAGTGATAGGATGATGAAAGTGAAAGTAGCACTGAGGGGAGAGACCATGGAAATAGTACAAGTGTATGCTCCACAGGTAGGCTGCACCTCTGAAGAGAAGGAGGAGTTTGAAGAGGAAATGCAGAAGCAGCTGGGAGGAAGGAATATGATTGTAATGGGGGATCGGAATGTTCATGTAGAAGAGAAAGACAAGGGTATGCGAGTGTGCTTGGACCAGAGGGTTGGGGCAGAAGAAATGAGGAAGGAAAGAGACTGTTGGACTTCTGTCAAAGGAACAGCCTGCTAGTTGGGAACTCCTGGTTCAAGAAAAGAGAGAGCCACCCAATCACATGGTACAGTGATGACCTGACTAGGAAGTCGGTGGTCGACTATATCCTGTATGAGAGAGAATTAAATAAGAACATCACAGACATCAAGATTGTACCATCGGAGGACTTGGATAGCGACCATCGATTGATGGTAATGAACCTGAGAGGGACTAAGGAGAAGAAAGGGACTGAGAACCAGGAAAGACGTATAAGGATATGGAAGTAGTAAGAAGAGGTGGAAGGAAACACCAAGGTGGAATGAGAAGACAAAAGATATAGTAAGGGAAAAGAATAGAGCCTTTAGGAGGTGGTATCAAAATAGGAAGGTAGAGACAAGGGAAGAGTACAAGGAAAGAAAGTAGGAGGCAAAGAGAGTAGTGGCTGAGGAGAGAAGAAAGTGGATGGAAGAGTGGACAAAGATAATAGCCCGGTAAAATTAGACAAATCGAAGGAAAAAAATCAATCTCGGAGTTTTGAAAATTTGTACAGTAAGTTGTTCCTTGGTATCTGAATTTCAAGAAAATAGAAAGTCCTTATGGGTAGGGGGCGAGCTCGAGGGAGGGGGGCCCTTTATAGGGGCCCTATTTTAGTTTTTCGCTTGTATCTCAGTAACTATCACTCGTAGCGACACGTTGTTCGAATAAAACATAAAGCTAATAAAATTTACTACAAAACTGGTCCTATGCTGTTTTTATGTAGGACTAATATTTTCAGAGTTAAGGGGCAGAGAAAGTACAAACATTTCAAAACAATCGGGATTTATTTATTATAATGAAACAATAAAGTGTCAGGGTCGTTTATCAATCAAGCAGTCATCTTGTCAGGGTCGTCAATCTCATCTTCGTCCATGCTTGCGTCATCTACAACTGGAAGGTCATAGGTGCAGGCTCCCTCGCAGTTTCCACATACTGTTGTGCAGTGGATTCCTGCCTTGCGACACCCACAATGCGTCCCACAACCTGTCGCACATTTGCAGAAATTTGTGTTGAGGACGGAGGCAGGGGCAGCAGGTTCCATTCTCCATTGTCATAACAGGTCGAAGATTTCTATCGACGCCCCTCGCCCAACCTTTAGCCCATTTTCACCAATGTTTTCATATATCTCCAGCGAAAGGACCCCTAATGTGCCAACGTCTTGAGCAGAGGGGTATGTTCTCATCCTCTCTATTGGCAGAGCAGGAGGAAGCATTCGTGCTGGGGTCTGGCACATTATACCGCCCATGCTGTGGAATGTTTTGAATTCGTCTAATGTGGCAACGTTATAGTCAACCCTTTGTAGGGCAAAACTATTTTTTCGTCGAAATTTAATGAAACCTTTTTTATTAGTTTCCAAGTTATGTATTTATGCGGAAATAAATGCATGATGCCATGAGAAAATATTTTATTATAAAAATTATCACAATTTTCTGTGGCAAAAAATCGACCACAATCCGTTTAGGTAAACTGAAAATAACAAGAGTTTAGTGCTTTTCAGTCGGTCAACACGAATGTACTGACCGACTGAAAAGCACTAAACTCTTGTTTACTAAGGCAACACTGAAAATATGGCTTCAAACACCACAAACTGAAAATACATAAGTGGTTTGTGGTTAATATTTTAACTACATTACATAAATTGTTTTTTACTGTGAAAAATAGATATGTTTCACTTGTGTAATTTTTATTACTGGCCCAGTTTTCTTATATTTAGGGGTTGGAGGTGAATTCCGGAATAGGCACTTGTTTTACCGCTAACCACCACAGAAGAGTTGATATGGAAATGAACATTGAAACGCACTCCATCACAGTGTTGCTGACACGAGAGAAGCTAAAATTCAAAATAAAAATATCTGACCTGACCGGGAATCGAACCCGGTAACTTCGTGTCCGGAGTCTAACGCGGTATACACTCGGCTACCGTGGTGTACATAAAAATGCAGTAACAAAACAGTTAATGCTTTGAAAACCTAACTTTCGTACTAAGATACTTTATGCAGTATATTCCTCCCAGGTTCACAAGTATGCAAACCCACACAATTTAGCTAATAGCTAATAACATCTTAGCCGTATATAGTGAGTGTAATATAAGTGCAATGATATGATATATAAAGCCTATACTGACAGAAATATGGTTCATGAAAGATCATATGAGGCGCCTAGAATCAAAACCCGCCAAATCCATGTTTTATGAAAATTGAGATAAGCATTGTTTCATATAGCTTTTGCTGCGCTGAATTCATTAAAACTATTATTTTGTTACAAAACCCGCTACATCCTACTGTAAAACGAAGTCAAAGTTGAGGCTTAGTTGCTATATCCGCCAAGTCCAAAGACAGTTTCGCCATTTTTGGTCACAAAACCCGCCACATCCACATCAGCCAATAGGAGCACCCAGATCCGCCATCTTACCTTCCATGATGCTTTGCGAAGTGTGTACTCTTTACCTACGTGCATTAGTCGGAGAATGTACCCCCTGCCTGACGTGATTAGAATGGTTTATGTTGTTGTACTTTCTGATAATTTGTTTTGGATAATTTTGACAAAGAACGAGAATATATAATTTTCAAAAGAAAAATATGTATTGTCCATTGAGCCATTATATATTTAAACACAAATTGTGCTAAATGTTCCGGCATAACTCAACAATTGCTTTGGAGTGGAGTTTCGACTCCCATAGTGCACTGGCTTTACTCGTGACGTGGATACACATGTATCAAATACGTCTTGCAATGGCCTTCCCAGTGTGTACTAGACAGTGTCTTGGTGAGGTGTGTTTTAACCAACTGAAGAGCCCAATCGCACACCGGGGCGAAACACTGTCATTTTGTTGAGTTATGCCGGAACATTTAGCGCAATTTGTGTTTAAAGAACGAGAAGAACAATAACATTCTGGTCTGGGTGATGTTTTCCACAGAACTGACATTTGCGAACACAAGCGTGTCACGAAACCTGATTTTGATATGTCTCACGTAAAGCCAGAAGCCATAAACAGAGGGATTGTCCTTCAGGCACAAGAAGTGAAAGATGTTTCGAGACTGCTTTCGAAGCATTCTGGAGAAAGATGGAGGGAAAATGTAGAGCTGCAGTTTTATTGCAATCTGCAAAGTCGTGGCAAAAACGAAGAGAATGATGATGATTGAGAAATTACTATTGAGGATGAGGTAGAAACAGAAATTGTGTAGCTATAACTTCCAGTAAAGAATGTGATTTAATAGTTGAATGACGATAGTTTTGTCTCTAAAGGCCTGGACCATAGTAATTGAATATTAATTTAATTTGACGCTTTCCCTTATTATTATTATTGTTCAGTACTGTAGGCTACAGTATTGCCAGCCCCATGGTGTTGGGGTAGCGCGCCTGCCTCTCACCCGGAGGCCCCGGGTTCGATTCCCGGCTCCGTCAGGGATTTTGGAAACTGACGTGAGGGCTGGAACGGAGTGCACTCAGCCTCGTGAGGACAATTGAGTAACTGACAGTGAGGCAGCGCCCCGACCACGAAAACCAAGATTAACGGCCGAGGGGATCCGATGCGCTAGTCATGCGGCACCCCAATATCTGCAGGCCAAATGGCTGAGGATTAGGCCCTTCACGGGCTGTAGTGCCAGGGGTTATTTACTGTACAGTATTATTACCCTTTCAGGAATTGATTGCCGGCGGTGGACATGGGAACTACTCTTTATGTAATTGTGTCACACGTCATCTTGCTTCGTTGACAGGTACAGTTGCGCATGTAGGATATGACTCAGCTCCAGTTTTGGATTTAACTGTCCATGGTGACATGAGCTCCTGTGACGCTTATCTGACGCAATGCAGCGTGACCTATGTGCAGATTGCACTCTGTCATCGCTGTGTCCTCCGCTTCGCCCCACAGAGCTCATGCTACAATAAACATAAACGCTGGCACAGCCACACTCAGCGGCAATCAAATCTTGAATGGGTAATATGAGTTTTATTCTTTATCTGTTTATTCTAATAAAACACAACCGCCCCTTAAAACAACAATAACGACAACAAAACACAAAAATTATACGATTTTTTATATTTCATAACCTATATTTAGTTAACTTTCCTTCAAATATTAATTTCTGAATAAAGCTTACACAGTTTCTACGATCTCTTCGCAACTTCAAATGTATTAGGGCTCTTTGGTATCAAAACCTGCCAAATCCAAATCTTAGTAACAAACCCCGACAAATCCGAATTATTGCTTTATATTTTTCTACATACATTTTTAACTATATCGGGGATCAGCTTCGTACTTCGTCACTGTTTTTAAAAATAATTAATTCATTTTTTAGTGAAAAAAGTATTTCGTTTTGGGTATTGGTTCGTTTGTGACAGTTTTTGCCACTTTGCCGAAAAAGTGAAGGAATGGATTTGGCGGGTATTGATTCTAGGCACCTCATATACAACCCACACGTTAGTTATTTATAAAGAAAAAGTACCTTCAAATTGGCAAGAAGTGAGGTTATGAATCACTGATCGGGATTAATACATATTTACCCAAGTTAGACTTCATATTTTACAAAGGGCCTATTAAATAATATTTTAGACACCCTACCATCATCAAAATATCACTGAAATAGCAATAAAATAAGAGAAATACATTCACTTACCGCCAAAAATGTAAACCATGCGTCCAATACTCATCCAGAATGCATTGTGGTTAAATAATCGACCACAATAACAAAAAGGTGCTGCTCTCTCACGCAAATCACAGAATTCAATGTGTGGCTATGTTTTCGACCACAAACCGTTCCGGGAGACAGAATTCTAGCATATGGTTGGTTATCAAACGAAAATTAAAGAAATATGAGACCTAATACAATGTGGTTAAATTATTAACCACAAACCTATAAAGGGTTATAGTCAACATTGTCAAACACATACTGGCCGAAGACACCTGGTGGTATGAGTTGTTGCGGATTGTGAATGGCAGATACCTCCAACATTTTAGCATCATTATATGAGGCACTGAACCCAAGATTTGCTAGCAAGTTTACCAAGCTCTTAGCACCAAATTTCCGATGTATAAAGAAGGCAGTACCACGCATGATAGGGGAAACAAAAGAATGAGGGCGTAGAGCGCTTATGAAGGCATGGGAAAGAGACACTTCTCTTTTCTTCGCTTTCACTGGATCCTGGGTCCTTGCACTTAAAAGTGCTTCCAAGAAAACAGAGAGAGTTGAAGGGACCATCTGATCTGCCTCATCAAGGAAACCATCACTTGCGGGGTAACGACTAGTGTCGTAAGCTTGGCTCTGTATGTCTCTTTTTATTATAGCAGCTGCAGTTTGAACAACTCTCAAGCGTTCTTCTTCTGCAGTTTTACTCCTCGAAGTGGTATCATACCACGATGCGTTCAAAATGTTGTGACCAACTTCCCGAAAGCAAAGCACAGTCTTGTAGGTGGGTGATTATTAAACGATCACCATAGGTCTCGTTCAGCTTATCTTTGACTGTTCTCATCGATGGCTTTTCCCCAGTTATTGCGTCCATCACCTCATCCAGGGAATACTGACAGTCATCTTTGTAATTGAGAAAATTGTATATCTCTTCCATAGCACTTGCCACATATTCATTGACAAGACGCCCTCTTTTCTCACCGGTTGAACGTTTTCTTGAAAAGAACTTTTTGCAGCAGTTGTCAAGGTAAATAGCATCAGCTGCAATCAAATCACCGACAATACTGATCCATCTTGATACTTGTTGTCCCCATTCGTCCTCCCTTTGAGTGGCAGCATCCAAAATATTTTGCTTCATCTCTAGGCTGCGTACATTGTCGACTTGCTGACTTTGGTCCACAGGTCTTTTCTTCTGTTTCTGATGAAACTCATCATTAGAGACACGATTTTGTGGTGTATCGCGAAAATGCGAAATGTGTTTATATGTGCATCAAAGGTGTTTTAAATGTGTGTTTAATATTGTTTGATCATAAATCACTGAATTTGTCCTCACGACTAAACGCGAAATTCCACCTTATTTGCGATGTACGTCCGTATTTGCGACATATCACGAAATCGACTTGTTTATTAAGTCTCTACACGATTTGGTGCGATATCGCGAGCCTTCAGTGGTTTCCACCTTGTTAGCATTGCTAGTAGAACCCAATTCAAATGTATTTTTAAGTGTTTAAAGCCTAAGCATATCCTAACATCACGTAGCAGGAAATTACTACACAGTTTCAATATTGGCTATCCTGTCGTACTGGGAGACAAGTGAGAGAGTTAAGTCGCGCATTGCTGACCACGTGGGTGCGCTGTGATTTGTAGTTGAAATTTCTATTTCTAATGTGAATTCGCAATGCCGAAAATAACGACGTGTTTTGATAGGGCTGACGAGTTTAAAGACGAAGGGTATCATGTTTTCGATGCGCGGCAGAAGATAGTTATGTGCAAATTCTGCAACATTAGACTAGATTGGAAGAGTCGCGATTCATGTGTGAAACACAACTTAAGTAAAAATCACAAAAAGAAGAATAGGATTTTGTCTGAAGGAGGTACCAAAAGACAGATATCAGTTCAAGAGGCGGTCGGGAATGCCAAAAAAGTGAGAAATGACTCCGACGAATTTATAATGTCAACAGAGGAGGCCGTTTTGAGTGCCAACATTCCTTTAGAAAAGCTAGATCATCCAACAATGAAGGATTGGATGAACAAACATATACCAGGCGAGTTAATTTTTTTCGGATGCCGCTCCACTTACCAGTATCCCGCAGCCCCACTTTTCGTAGCGATAAAAATAATAATAGGTGGAAAGACGTAGTTTTATGTAACGAATTTTATCAGGGAGGGAAGGTAATTCTTTTACGATTGCCGAGAATCCACCAACCCGCCGTGACATTTACAGCTGAAAGCTTTGCAGCCACCATGGAAACGTTATGTGGGATACTAGAAAGTGTAGTAATGACTTAGTTTACTATAAGTTCATATCATAAACAACAAATAAATCTGATTTATTAATATTTTAAATTAAAATGATTTGCTTGCTAATAGATTTTTTTCATTACACTGTTTTAGGAAGTGGAAATTTTCCCACAGCTGACTGGTTACGGAAGAAATATTTGCCCCTATTACATCAAGAAAAAGAAGAATCGAGTAGTGAGAAATTAAAGAATCAGCATGTTATTCTACACTGTGATGAAACCACAGATAGGATGGGTCGAGCCGTGTTCATTGTGCTATTTAGAACTCTTCCCAAGGGTAGTAGCGAGACTCCTAAAGTGCTAGTAGGTGGTGTCCTAATGCTTCAGAATGTTAACTCGCAGGAATGTTCTCAAGCCATAGTGGAGGTTATTAAGAGACATAAACTTGAATACAAAAATATCATAGGTATTTCAACAGATGGTGCACGATATATGAAAAAGTGTGTGCAAACTTTACAAGGTTTGATATCGGACAACCTTCTTCACATTGAGTGTTGGGCACACAAGCTTGATTTAGTAGCAGGAATCTGGCCGAAGAAACTTCATCGTGTGAATGAGTGTGTTACCAAAACAAAGCAAGCTTTTCTTAATACAAGAAAACCGAAGCATAGGTATATTAGGTTCTTGCAGGAGAAGTATGGTGCAGGAGAAAAGGATATAAATCTCTTTCCCTCACCAGATATCACAAGGTGGAATATGTGGTTCACATCAGTTTCCTACTTGGCAGACTATGTCATGGACTTGGTTCAGTATTTTAAAACAGTGGAGAGTGATGCTGAAAGTGTTAAATACTTTCAAAAATTAAGTGAAAGTGAAGTAAAATCAATTTTGTGTGAGGCAATTTTTGTGAAAGAACACTGAGCCTCAACTTCTGAAAAGATAACTTGCTTCGAGGGTTCTAATTATGCTTTGGCACATAAAGTTGTTCCAATGGTAAATGAACTCATTTCTGAGTACACGGTTATCGAAAAACTAGTGATGAAACCAGACACATTGAAGGCATTGAATGAACCATCAAGCGATAGAAAGAAAAGTGCTGAAAAAAGGTTCGTAGCCCTTGCCAATGCATGTCACACAAAACTCTCAGGTATGCTGGGAAAAGACTCCGCTCATGAGATTTTTAATTCACTCTCCTCACTGTTTCATCTGTCCCTGCTAAGAACTGTGATCATAGAGTCATCTCTCTTCAACAAGATAGAGAAAATCCCCCTTTTTGCTGGAGTGAATTCTCATGACTTTTTGAAGTTCTACATTCAACTGCAAATCACCTGTAAATCTTTTTCAAGTAGTGACGGTAATGTAGTTGAAGATGTATTGAAGGGAATGTTAGAGGAAATATCCTATAGCTGTGAAATGTCTTCAATCTCTGTACATTTCCATTTCAAATGTTGACCGTGAAAGGGCCCTTTCTGCCTACAATGATATTTTGTCTGACAAGCGTACCAACCTGTCAAATGATAACTTAGGAACATTACTGAGTTACTACTTCAACAGCAAATGAATACTGTAAACCAAGACATACTTAGTGTGTTTGTTGTTTCCTTCATTGCAACATAAGGCAAAAGTATGTATATAGTCTAGTAAACCGTTTTTCTACACCGTAAGCAATGGCATTTATTCACCGCTTTTATCCCGCTTTGCCCTTAGTTTTTACACCGCTATTGTGGTTTTTTATTCACCATAAAATCGTGTCTCTACTCATCATCAATCAGTTCACAGCAAAAGAAACACTTGGCTTTGAAATCAAATTCAGGTGCACTGGAGCGCCGAGATCTTGCTTTTGAGGTCAATTGCTCGTTTCTCGAAGAAATAGCAATGGTGTTTGGTCTGATATAATTTTTTCGGCAGGAAGTGTGAACAACTCCGTCGGTTTCGTTTTTGAATCGGTCCTTCTTCCCATTGTGTCTTGCAATGCTGGCCCTCAGTAGCCCTTGCATTCCCCTTTCACCAACAACCCCGGCGTCTTTAAAAGCCATGGTAGTTAAAAGGGACGTAAGACCAATAACATTATTATTATATTCAACAGTCTCATCACAAATCAAACACCTCTCAGCCATTATAATGAGACGATAGTGGAATTACACGGACAACGAATGCTCTTCACTCTTGTACTTCTTTACTTGTTTCCGAAACAAACAAACAAACAAACATAATATGCTGCCTGTTACCACCCTTTGTTAAAAAAAACGGTTGTTATTGCCATGACGACAATGTTTAGCTTTTCTCAGTAAACGAAATTAACCACCAGTTAATTTTTAACAATCGCTGGTGACAGGCAGCCGTAATATTATATCTGAAATACTCATAAGCAAGGCGTATAACAATGAGAATGTGAATAAATCAAGATTTTTTGAAATGTAGGTACTTCTCGGCCCCATAACTCTGAAAGTATTAGTCGTACGTAAAACAAGCATAGAACCAATGTTGTAGTAAATGTTATTATCTTTAAGTTTTCTTCGAACAACTTGTCGCTACGAGTGATAGTTACTGAGATACATGCGAAAAACTAAAATAGGGCCCCTATAAAGGGCCCCACTCCCTCGAGCTCGCCCCCTACCCATAAGGATTTTTCATTTTCTTGAAACTTAGATACCAAGGAACATTTGTACCAATTTTCAAAACTCCGGGATTTGTTTCCTTCTATTGGCCTCTATTTGTATAATTTTACTGGGCTATAATGAAGGAAGATAGTGAAGGTACAAAAAAGGTCCTGTATTGGATGGTAAAAAATAAGAGGCGGAAGGATCTGTCGGATTATGTTAGAATGGTGAACAAAAGGGGACAAGAAATAGAAAATAGGGAAGAACTGAAGAAAATGTGGAAAGAATATTTTGAAGAACTTCTGAACCCAAATGGACCCCACGGCGAGGAGGAAGAAATCGGGGAAGAGGAAGATGGACTGCAAACAGAAAAGGACTTAACATGGAAAGAAGTGGAAGATGCAGTGAGGAAGATGAAAGGAGGGAAGGCACCGGGTGTGGATGAGTTGAGTGTGGAGATGGAGAGAGCAGCAGGAGAGGTGGGGATACAATCGTTGTACTGAGTGATGAAGACAGCATGGAAAGTAAGGAAGACCCCAGAGGACTGGAAAAAGGGAATAATTGTCCCGATCTTCAAGAAAGGTAGTAGAACAGAATGCAGAAACTATCGGGGAATAACACTGATGAGTCATTGTGTAAAGATGTTTGAGAAAGTTTTGGAAAAGAGAATTAGGACAAGGATAGAAGGAGGGATGAGGGAAGAACAACATGGCTTCAGAGCAGGAAGGTCCACAGTGGATTTGATTTTTGCTGCAAGGCAGTTACAAGAACAGCACTATGAGTATGGAACAGATCTACTGATGGTCTTCCTGGACATTGAGAAAGCATATGACAGTGTATGCAGAAACAAAGTATGGAAGTCCCTGGAGGACAGAGGGGTAGAAAAATGGACTATACGGAGGATAAAGGAGATGTACAAGGGAAGCGTGAGCTGTGTGAAAGTGGAAGGAGAGAGAGAGATCGGACTGATTGGAACAGAGAAACGGCCTGAAACAAGGAAGTGCACTGTCACCGTTACTTTTCATTGGGGTGATGGATGACATAATGACCCGAGTGGCACAAGTAATTGGGGAAGGAAAGATGAAAGCAATGGTGTTTGCAGATGATTTGATGATTTGGGGAAACAAGGAGGAGGAAGTACAGGAGCAGTTGGACGTGTGGGAAGGAATAATACAAGGATATGGGATGAAATTTAGCATAAATAAGAGTGAGATGGTGATCACAACAAGGAAGAAGGAAAGAATCACAATGGGAATAACAATTGGTGGGGAGCAGCTGAAGAAAGTGGAGAGTTTCAAGTATCTGTAAGCCTGATACAAGATAATGGAAGAAACTATAGAGAAATAAATGAGTGGGGGAGACAAGCAGAAGCATTCTGGAGGAGTGTGAGAAGCATGATATGGAGCAAGGATGTCCCTCAGAACAGCAAAGAGGTCATATATCGGACGTAGTATGTCCCTATCCTGACTTATGCCTCGGAGACCTAGGTTATGAAAGGAAGGGAGAAGAGCAAAATACAGGGCAGTGAGATGAGGTTCTTGAGAAGCAGTATTGGAGCTACAAAGATGGACAGAATAAGAAATGAGAGGACCAGAGAATTAATGAAGGAGGAACCATTACAGGATGGTATGGACATGTAAAACGAATGGAGGAGAAGAGGATACCCAGGAGGATACACGAGACGAAGTGGGAAGGAAAGAGACCGAGAGACAGATGGCTGAAGGGGATGGAAGAAAGCGTGGAGAAGAGAGGAGAAGACTGGACAAGGGTGGAGGCTGAGAGATGGTGGGAAGACAGAAGACATTGGAGAAGCTTGTGTTCCAAACAAACCCTGCCGTGGCTGGAAACTGTGCATGATGATGATGTGGGACTGCCAGTGGTGTGAGAATTGCAGTATCAGCACATTTTGATAGCTCTGTCTCCGAAGTCCAGCGATGCGATGATCGTCTGATGCAAAGCGTCTACATCGCTGATGGGAGAAAAATCCACATCTTCAGCCCATATGCTCCTCAGACAGGCCTAACGACAACGAACAAAGACGCCTTTTGGGCGTTGCTTGATGAGAGGACCGCTGAAGTGCCCTCAGAGGACTACCTCATAGTTGCAGGCGACCTAAATGGACATTTTGGTCGCTTGAAAGAAGACCATGCCGCCCATGGCGGATACGGATATGGAGAGGAACGACGACGATTGAGAATTCTAGATTATGCAGAAACCCATGACCTAAAGATTGATTGGATTATTATCCATGTTAGGTCCGTATTGACGCTTCTAAATGAAAACTTAGTGGGATAACTTTCCGCCCAATCAATACTTATTTTATACAAATAACATTTTATTTAATACATTTTATGCAGGGACATGTTTCGGGCACAGAGTGTCCTTCTTCAGCCTGCACAGCGAAGACAACATTTTATACATACCAAAGACATATCTATTCTAAACAACATGTATAATCAAGCATCTCCTTGGTCCTGATGACATAGCGGCAGAGCTATGGTGCTCTCAGAAGTGGAATGCAACTCTTCAACCAATTTGTCATAGAAGGACGAACGCCACTTGATTGGCAACATAGCATCACGATACCCAGACGAGTGTGCTAATTACAGACTAATTCGACTCCTCTGTCACACCATGAAGGTCTCCGAGCGCATTCTCGATAAGAGGATACGTGCGATCACCAAGCTGGATTTGTGAAAAATTGCAGCATAACACATGCAATCCACGCCACATGGCTTTTAATTGAAGAGCATCATGAAAAGAATAAGCCGTTGCACCTTGCTTTCTTAGATCTCGAAAAGGCTTTTGACCGTGTGCTGCATGATCTGATCTGGTTGACTCTCGGACAACATGGTATCCCAGAATACCTCATCAACTGGGTACAGTTGCTCTACGCAGAGCCAAGAAGTTACGTCCAAGCCGCCACAGGAGAGTCGGAAAACTTCCATGTAACAGTTGGTGTTTATCAAGGTTCGGCCCTGTCACCATTGCTGTTCATTATGGTCATGGACACGACTACTGCAGATCTACAACAACCGTTACCTTGGACCATTCTTTACGCTGATGACGTTATGTTGGCCGCTCAAAACATCAACTCCAGGAATGGAGTGATCGGTTAAGGGAATATGGCCTGCGGCTTAACAAAGCTAAAACGGAATATATGATATCGGATGCAGGAGAAATCGGAACAATCCAAGTAGATGACGATCAACTGCCTCGAACGACAAAATTTAAGTATCTAGGCTCTACGATGTAATATTATGATAATGCCCCTAAGTTGGGTGACCAATGTAATAAATATGAAATCGAAGCTTGCCACCTCAGGGTAGCGGGGCGATATACTCGCTAAATGAATCACACAAAGTACAGTACACCGACTTCACTAATATACACTTATTTATTAATAACTAACACTAGATACATAACAATTCTTCTCCACTTACAAATTCTTCTTTTCTGGTTGTTCTCTGGCAATCTAAACTAACAATACCTGTTTGTTAACATATAAGCAAGCTTCCATTACCCAGATCTCTTGTACAGTATCAGCAACAACTTTCATAAGGGAAAAATAAATACCCCTCACAAAGCTTAATATGCTTCTACTCCTTTCTTTTCTTCTTGCGTTTTATTAAACTTCTGCTTGTGTCCTTCTTACTAGATATACTCTGGCAATCTAAACTATCAATACCTGTTTGTCAACATTTAAGCAAGCTTCCATTACCTGAATCTCTTGTACAGTGTCCACAACAACTTTCCGTATGGAACTCAGCTCCGGCACTAGACCTCATGGAGGCCCTAAGAGACGTTACAAGGACCAATTTAAACAGAATATGAAGTTAATCAAATTAAATATTATTAGAATTGGGACTTAAAAACAGAATTAGAATTGGGAATTAGATCGGGAGATATAAACTAACAACTCCACTACACTGAAAAAGTTAGGTTAAGTACAGTAGGCATCAAACAAAGAATAGAAAATGGGAGGGAAATACAGTGTCAGTTTGAATTCTGGGTAGGATGAGCGGAGCAGTGTTGCCAACCCATATGCTTGCTGGCATACATCTTCACCCATTTAGGACCCACATACTACAAAATCTTCGTGACATGCATTTATATTATTTAGAGTGTATGTCTACCCCTTATTATTCCCATTTTCCAACGGGGTCGGGGATGAGATGCGATGGAAGTCTTTGTGGCAATGGTTTTTACGGCCGGATGCCCTTCCTGACGCCAACCTCATGAGAGGAGTTAATGAGAGATGAAATGAATGATGGTGAATGAAACTGGGCAAGGATATGGAAGGAAGCGTCCGTGGCCTGTCAGAAGGTACCGTCTCAGCATTTGCCTGGTGTTGAAAATGGGAAACCACGGAAAACCATTTCAAGGACGACCGACGGTGGGGCTCGAACCCACGCGTCTACCGAGTCAGCAGAGAGCTTGGCCCCATGACCTAATGTTGCGCTTTAGCCAGCGTAGCCACTACTGTCGGTATTTATATCATTTAGAGTATGATTTTAAAAATTAATATATTTTTTATATTTAAAATTGAATGAAAAATAACTTAAAGCACTTTTACTAAGTTTTTTTTTTTTTTTCAAATGTGCTTTCTGTTGAATATATTTTATTGAATATATTACCTTTTGAGTTTTGGCATACACATTTCAATTAATATGCATATAGCCTACTCATATTACTACAAAAGTAGCTTTTCCCTCCCACATCTTTGTTGCTCACTTCCAGTAACGTAATAAAACTCGACCTTCTCAATAACGTGGTATTTATTAAAAATTTAAAACACAAAACAACCAAAAGGTTTTATCCAATATTTTACTTTAATTTAAGGAAAAAAAAAACACACTTAAAGACAAGGTTACAGTGCCAAAACATATCAACAATCAACCCCTGGCACTATACAGCCCATGACGGGCTAAGGCCGACCAAGCGACCGCTGCCCAGCCATTCGGCCTGCAGATATTGGGGTGATGCGTGATCAGCGCGTCGGGTCCCCTCGGCCGTTAATCTTGGTTTTCGTGATCGGGGCGCTGTCTCACTGCCAGACAGCTACTCAATTGTCCTCACGAGGCTGAGTGCACCCCGTTCCAACCCTCACGTCAGTTTTAAAATCCCTGACGGAGCCGGGGATCGAACCCGGGGCCTCCGGGTGAGAGGCAGGCGCGCTACCCCAACACCACGGGGCCGGCCAAAACATATAAATACCCAAAAATACCCGGTCATCCAGTTTCCTTTTCTTTTAGTTTTGAAGGATCAATATTGTTCCTGATTTCAATTTAAGGCATCAAATACCTGTGTTTCAGTCCTTGTTTGTTCAACACTTCATCAACACATCAAAGTGTTGTACAAAGCTCAAAAAACGGAAAATACCCTCATTTTGGGTATTTAAATATACCCAGGTAAATACCCAATTTATATTTACCTTCCCACTGGGTATTTACCCGGCCTACATCACTAGCTGCCCCACACCATGGCGCCACCACCACCATACTGGTGCCGTTTCACGATGTTCCTGTGGTTGTATCGGCTACCCGGATCTCTCCAGATTAATGTGCGACGGGAATCGTTCTGCAAACTTAAGCGGGATTCATCTGTGAAGAGCACATGCTTCCATTCATTCATGGTCTAGTTTCGAAGTTGACAGCTCCACAGTCTCTGTGCTGGAGTTAGCGGGACGCACACCGCTGGACGTCTGGCAAACAGCCTTGCTGTTCTGAGCCTCCGGTACACAGTTTGCCAGGAAATGATAACCCCTGAGACATCTGCAAGCTCCGCTGACAATTGTCTTGCAGGTGCACTCTGATTTCGTCGGGCGGTTAAGGCCAGATATCGGTCCTGCTGTGGAGTGGTTACTCTTGGTCGACCTGGTACTGGGCTATGACTAACATCTCCTGTGTCTCGAAATCATCTCCAAAGCCTGGAAATGACACTTAGTGGCACATTCAAGGATATGGCGACTTCGGTCTGTGTTTGGTCTGCTTCCAGGCGGTCGAGTATTCTACCCTGCAAAACGGGGTCCAAATGGCGTCGTTGTACCATTATGTTGTCACGTTCACCACAAGGCTACACTCCGCACACTATAACAGGGCAAACACGACTGAGGGAATATGGGGCACAGATACTGATTGTATTTATCTGGCGGTTACGCCTCTAGTCAAAGCAGGGAATACTCCTTTCCTATACAGAGCGAACACGTAAGGTTGGTAGGTGCATATGTCATGCGATTTGCGGTCTATTTCCTGTTGCCCTGCTTATTCGTATCTTATGCTTAACTTTTGGACACTAGTGTAGTATCAGGGGCTGATGATCCTTGCTGTTCCACCCCTTAAAATCTCAATAACTAACTAATGTAGTATCAGTCCCAGGTGGCTTAACCCTCAAATTTATTATTCAAGAGTTCATTTCAAGAAACTGTTGTATCCAACACAATATCTTCTTCTTCATTTCCTGGTTACAGTGATCTGGGTCGGGGTGTGAATCAAGGACCTCCATACTCTTCTGTCTCTCCACCACTCCCGTCCCCCTTCCAATACATCCTCCACTTTCACTCCTCTTTTCTCAACGCTCTCCCTCACTGCATCCATCCACCTCATCCTTCCCCTTTGGCGCCTTCCCGTGAGTTTCCCAGTAAATAATCGTTTCGGGACTCTGTCTTCTCTCATTCACATCATATGTCCATACCATTTTAGCTTACTGATCTCGATCTTGTCTTGTAACTTCGGGAATCCTATTTTCTCTCTAATTTCTTTGTTTCTGATTTTGTCTCTGCAGGTCTTTCCAATTAATCATACCTCTAAAGAACTTCATCCTACACCATATATTCCAGCAAATTGCAATCTTAGACCCAGTTTATAATTTAAATAAACAACACTTTAGACTGACAAATGCCAACAGTTTTTTCTCTCACCTTAAAAATTTGCTTTTTGTGGCTTATCCCAATTGACCTGTTAGATATTATTGTTATTTTAAGGGGTAGAAAAAGCAAGGACATCTGCCCCTTCCAATTAGCCTTGTAATCTTAATAAAAGCTAACCACCTCAGGTAGTGGGGCAATATGCTTGCTTGAATGATACCACACAAATTTATTAATCTTAACAAGCTTCCAATGCCTGCATCTGTTGTGCAGTATTAACAACAATTATGAAGAAAATATTTGTATATTCTTCTGCTCCTTTTATATACAAGATGTTCTAAATGCAATCAAAACTTATCAACCTCAGCAGGCCTTCATTATCCATGCCTTCATCCCACACAAAAACAACACCATCACCATGGTAACTTGCCCTAAGATTAAGGCACCTATCAATCAGCCAAGGCCACCTCATGCCACCAACCAAGGCCACCTAGACACACACTGACTGACCACCATCAAAGAGTCTCAAGGCAGAACACACAAGTTTCTCCATGGCGGCCTACCAACCGTGGCCATGACTGGCAATCCGATAAAACAAAACAAACTAAAATACCTAAAAGAAACTAAAAGGAGTCTCTGTAACCTAGAAATGTTAGGTTACAGAAACGCCCCCTCGATAAAGAATATGCAACAAAAGTTACAGATTCTTTCTCGATCAACACACAAAATAGACAAATAAAATACATGAAACACACACTAACAAAAACAAAAATCACAAACAGAAAGAAATAATACATGAGAGTCAGAAAAACCATAGGCACTATCATCGCAGAAACAACCATTCTAGATTAACCAGAATAATCACCAGCATAAATATTTTCTTCAGAAAGTGTAGCCGAAGCTATCTGATCCATTCTATCAGACATTCCTGCAGCATCGGAAAAATCCGACAACAATATCATGGTCAGAAGAAATAGCAGCTTCATAATCATCTTCGTCTTCATCGAGTCTTTTCCTGGTTCTTCTATCTCTTCTTTTGGTCCGTCTCCTTCTGCAGGTGCTTCTCCTGCTTCAATCTTGGTTGCTTCCTTCTTCTTTTGTTCCAGTTTCTTCTGCTTCTCACTGTCCTTTCTCTTCTTCTGGGCTGCAGATTTCCTAGTACTTCCTTCCACTTCTTCACCGTCAGTATCGTCTGCCTCCTGCACTTCCTCCACCATTTCTACAGTATCCCAGGTGTCCTTTACCTTCTCCTCTTCTTCATCCTTCTTGTGTTCCGTTCTGCCCTCTGAGAGCAGGGGAACCTGATCCACAATCTCCACCTCCACCTTCCGTTCTTCTTGGTCGGCAGTAGCTTGGTGCTGCCTGGTCTTGTTGGGCCGTATCCTGGTGCCGGGTCGAGGAAACTTGCGGCAGTCCGCCGCAGGCAGCTCCATGCCATGGGCCATGCGAGCCTGCAGGAGGGCCTGAACATGCACACGGTCTGTCTTCTGCTTGTGCGTCAGCCACTTGCCTTCCGCCTTCATTCTCTCCTTCTTCTCCTTTCCCTTCATTTTCTTCATCTGCCTTATCTTGCTCAGCAATTCTTTTCTTCTCATCTTTTCTTTTCTCTTTGCCTTTATCCTTTTCATCTTCTCCTTTTTCTTCTTCTGATCCTTCACTCTCTTATCTCGATCTGCCTGACATCTCTTCCTCTTCTTACTCCTTCTCTTTGCCCTCCATCTGGTCCATTTCTTCCTCCAACTTGTTCTCCTGCGTATTATCATCTTTCTCCTCCTACACTTCTTCACGTTATGTTCTATCTCATCTTCCTCCTTGTCTTCAGTTTTATTCTCCTCCTCCATTTGATGTCCTCTCCTTTTACATCGGCGACGACCTCTGTGTCTATCTCCACAACTGCTCTCTCTTCTTCGCTTGCTATTGTCTCTCCAATATATTCCCCTACAACCTCGCCTTATCTTTACCACTTCTTGATCATTTTTCTCACGCCCCCTAGCATCAAGTACTTCATAGATCTTCTCCTCTTCCTCTACACACACGCTCTCAGATTCGACTATCTCAACTTTCTCTTCTACAGTGCATATGCTAACCACCTGCTCTTTGACCTTGTCAAGCTTCTCAGACATATGCTCACTGACCTCATCAAGCTTCCTTGACCTTATCATTTCCACTTCTTCACGCCCCCTAGCATCACGTACTTCACATTTCTTCTCCTCTTTCTCCTCCTTCACAGACACACAAATTCCACCATTTCAACTTTCTCTTCTACAACACATATGACCTCGACTCTCTGTTCTTCCAACTTCTCTTTTTCTTCCTCCTTCAAAGCTACACTCAGATTCTAGCCTCTCAACTTTCTCTTCTATGATACATAGGCTAGCCACGTGCTCTTTGACCTCATCAAGCTTCTCCGTCAACTTCTCTTTACAACTAGTAACCTGGGAGGTGATCCTCTCCTCCATCCCTTCGTACTTTTCATAGCGGAGCAGAAGCATCTCCAACATGGCCATCATCTCAGCTTCAATATTTCTACTATTTTCGGCCATCCCCACTCCTGTCTTTGTGTGATTCATTTTCTTCGTGCTTCAACGTTGGGCGCCATTTGTAATAACAATAAAAGCTAACCACCTCAGGTAGTGGGGCAATATGCTTGCTTGAATGATACCACACAAAGACACACCTCAACTTCCAAAATATATGCTTTTATTAATCTAAACAAGCTTCCAATGCCTGCATCTGTTGTGCAGTATTAACAATAATTATGAAGAAAATATTTGTATATTCTTCTGCTCCTTTTATATACAAGATGTTCTCAATGCAATCAAAACTTATCAACCTCAGCAGGCCTTCATTATCCATGCCTTCATCCCACACAAAACCATCATCATCACCATGATAACTTGCCCTAAGATCAAGGCACCTATCGATCAGCCAAGACCACCTCATGCCACCAGCCAAGGCCACCTAGACACACTCTGGCTGACCACCATCAAAGAGTCTCAAGGCAGACCCGTTGCCTACGTTATAATACAAGGCAGGGAGATGCTGCACCGCGACTGGGGGGCAACTGAGTTCAGAATTCAGCCGCTGGGTTCGCATTGTAACACCCTCAATGTGAGCGCACTATATGAATTTAGTATTGAGATGAGAGAATGCCCGGGCTATTTCATGCACATTTACAAAAGTGTGGTTTATCATTCATATCTATAACTCACCGGAATATCATAAACAAGCAGTCTTTTCTTAGAGCTTCAGTACTTTCCTGTTCAGAGGCTTATTGTGAAGCTGTAAAAATCGTTCATTCCTGCTCGTGCGATTGAAGGCTAGGTTGTCCAGAAGCGGCTTCAGGAACTTCTTCAAAAGGAGAATCGGAACTTCAGAATCGTTGCATTGGTCACACTTAATTGTCTGACAGAACTTGTCTTTTAATAAAAGTGTGCAGTTTGTCAGTAAGTTCTTCCGTGGCAGATACTGGACAGCACGTGAAACGCATTGCATAATTTGCTCTAGTAACACCACAAATGATGTTTTAGTGTACCTCAGTCCTCCACGATCTTGAAATCGTATGAGGCTGAGGACCGGGCTTTCACTCGCAGGGAGAGAAATATGTTGCAAACAACCTTCACAGCTGGTATTTTCTTCTGCTACGTGAACTAGGTAGCCTGCCACCATTGCTACTGCTATGTCGGATGCAGTAGCTGGAGTTCCTAAAAATAAAATAAAATTGTTAAAAACCGTAATCGTGTTTAGATAAAAACATAATGCAATGAAAATAAATGGGCAGGTTAAAAATATACCTTCAACAGGGTTTCCAACTATAGCAAGGACGTGTTCTGGAAGCTCCGGTACGAAGGCCGAATCCATGACATGCCCTTCTTCACCTGGCTCTTGAAGTTGGTTCCTAGAAAAGAACCTGGACCTTACGCTGAATACTAAGTCTTCATTCCTTAGTTCGACGTTTCCATGGCTCTAAGCTGCGATAATTCCAGTGTGAAGGGTAGATTCAATAGCATGGATATAAGATCTCACATCCATCATATCATTGAACCCCCTCTTTCGTCTGAGGTGACTGAAAAAGAGCTTGACATCGTCACTCGATAAATTCCTCGTTAGGACATAGTGGAAATTGATGCTTATTAAATATCGTATGCATGCCACTGAAGAGAGAGCTGTCAACTCCAGAGTGTGGTAAGACTCTTTAGTAAATTTCCTGAACTTTACGGGATGTTGCTGAATGTCCTCAATGTATGGCAGAAATACGTCCGTTAACCAGTGCAGTCTTTCATCATCCATCTCACAAAAAAAATCATCTTATGTCATTTCTGGAGTGCGTGCCAGACATCATGGATGTCAAACCATTTCCGAAAATGTTCCATAAAATTTATAGTCTCAAGTAAACTGCCTTTGTCATTAATTTTCTCAGAGCATACGACTTCTATACTTTTTAAGCCTGCGACAACTTCAGGTGAAAACACAACTTTGGCCCTGGACACATTCATCTTTTCCAAATTACTAGGATAAACCACCTTCCTGGAGAGTTTCCTGGCAGGTTTTATCACCCGAGTTTTCTGAAGATTATAAAGGATCTTCAAATGATCACTTGTCACATTGTTGCCATTTACAAAGAACTCCCTAGACAAGTACTGCGATCGTACATTCTTGATAATGTGACTGGGATCAAAACTTATAAAGAGCGGTCAATTTTCATCAAGAGGATGTTTAATTTCATGCGTTATACGACCCCCGCATAGCGTTTCAAACATCGAAACATTCGCTTGACAGTTGTCAGTTAAAATTCTTAACACTCTGAAACCACTTTCTTCGACTACCTTCATAGCATCCAACACCAATTTTGCCAAGTGCGCTCCAAAAATAGAACAAGTAAAATAAAATGACAGAGGAATTCTGTAAGAGGAAGATAGTCCTTTAAAAAGAATGCAAAGTAACTTGTTGGCTAGTTTGTCTTCAATACCAAGAGCGTCTAAGTCTGCATCAGTCATGCCGAGAAACATGTCTAAATTCCTATCGTACACAAGCCTAGGCTTTATAGCCATTTCGTCAATGATAAGGGAACCCACTTTTGCATTCTCGTGTTCCAGTGACTTTTCCTCTCCCATCAATCTTGCTCTGATCAATGAGGTGATGCCAGTCTCTCCTTTCGAGTACCCTACGTATGTCGTCAAAGTTTTGGGATGCGGTAGGTGCAAGATACTTAGTTCACGTAACAATCGATAGCCTGTCGGTGACCTAGTAGATAGAAAAACACAAATTTTAATTGTAGTTTCTTGGTACTTATATTTCTTCTTTCCAAATGCTTGCAGCTGTTCGAGCAAAAAAATGGCTTTGAGGCTACCTTGTTGGGCTTCACTTTGAATTGCAGACAGCTGCTTGTTCATGTCATATTTCTTAGTTTTGTATTTCTTCAATTCGGCCTGAAGATCATGAAGTTTTCTTCGTAGCTTGTGAATTACAGCGTCTCGCTTAGCAGTTTTTTTCGTAGCACTCCGCAATTTCTTTCGAAGAGACTTCCTAACAACTGGCCTTGAAATGGGTGAAAACTGCGTCCCTATACTTCCACAATTTATCTCGTCTTCACAAATAGGGACAAAATTACAGACAGTTCCTGGAGAGTCACATTTTCTTTTGGATGAAAGAGTGTCGTCAGTTTGACACTGTCGTCGTTTTGGTGGTTTCCTAGCTGTAGTTGTCACTTGTTTGTGATGAGGGAAGTCTGTAAATACTGAAGGTACGGATTTAGATAATAGAAATCTTCTAGTTGTGCTCACACTGTAATTGTCTTCTCAGAAATGCCTACTACAAACTGCCGACCTTTTAGAAGGAGTCCACACACTACCTGGCTTATCACCTCGTCGAGTAACAGCTATAATCCACTTATTTCTCAATTCCTGATTGATAGGAAACGAGTGAAATGAAACTGATTTGCACATTCCCTGCCGGGACGTACAAAATGGAACACAGCAGTAAACCATTTAGAAAATACTCATGTAAACAACCACTATTTGCAATGTCATAATTGAGTTAAACTGGTGCGAATGCTGGAACTAGGGTGGTACAAAGCGATCCTAGCGGTCACTGGCGGAACTTCATGGTGATTCATTTTTAGCGCAAAACAGCTTGCATTTCCCGGCCTTGTATATAGCGTAGGCAACGGCAGAGCACACAAGATTCTCCATGGCGGCCTACCAACCATGGCCATGACTGGCAACCCGATAAAACAAACTAAAATACCTAAAAGAAACTAAAAGGAGTCTCTGTAAGCTAGAAATGTTAGGTTACAGCCTGTACACCATCGATATGATTATTTTATTAAAATCTCATCATTGAATTTTGGGAAATTGTAAAATATGAGTTGATTTGCTGCTGTGTCTGTTTGGGGTCCTTTTTGTTTACACAATGATTGACGATCATCACTGTAGATTTCAAATGAAATAAACCTGTGTGATAATGTGTGATATTGTAAAGAAACAAAGTTCCATATGTATACAGACAGAAGTAATAGAACTACGATCACCAATTTTGTTCACTCGTCAATCATTGCTGTACAGTAAACAAACCATAACTTTAAATGATCAATGAAAATTATGAAATAATATAAAAAGCAAGTTAGTAGTTTCATCACCCTTTTTCATGTGGCATTTAAACCACTGAACGTGACTATTTACTTCAAAAAATTACTCACATTAACCAGGAAACAAACTCAGACATGCTTGGCGAGAGACAAGCAGCTTGATTGCTGCACCTTACTTGCCCAAAATAATATGGAGATCAAGAGTTCAGAGAATAATTCTGGAGTGCAAATCCAAACTAGACCATTAGGCTATCACATTTTTAGATGGAAGACACTTCACAGATACTATATAGTAGACCTACTATCGGTTTCAGGCAGAAGCAATGTGGTTTTACTCACTCTGGTGTGATGAGATCTCCTTCCTCCTCATGAAGTTCCGGAAGTCTTTCCAAGCCAAGATAGTCACGTCTCATGCGATCAATGTCTAGTTTAAGGGGACGGTACTCTTCATGAATTCGCTTGGCAGTATCCAGGGCTCTATTTCGAGACTCTTCAGACTGCTTTATCACATTCTCCATCTGTAATAAGATTGTCTCAACACAAATTTCAACAATATTCAATCACAACAACAAAAAATCTGAAGCACAAGGAACTTACAGCATTGATATCAGCATGGATTTGCCTTAACTCCTCAACATGAGCCATCTTTTCCTGCATTAACAAATCCATTTCTTGTTTATATTCTGAAAGACATTTCTCTTCCTGTTCGGTTGCTTCAACTTCATGGATGATTCTCACCTTCATTTTCTCTAACTGCATTGTCTTAGCTCTGCAAGAGAAACAGCAAAGCTAATCACAAATAGGATCAAATTAGCCTACACCAGTTAACACACAATTTTTAGCGTAATCATAATACTTTTTAAGAAAAGAGATTAATAAGGGTTTGTGTTCAATTTTGTCTGTCAGTCTATGTGCCCGATGTGTAAATGTCCTGCCCATCAATTCCTCAACGCCTAAACCAAGTTGAAAAAATATCAATATCTTTTGAACCAAGTTGAACAAAAATTCCTGGGTAAGTAGCCACCCTTTGTGCACCTTGTCCAAACTTTTCATATTGCTGCCATATTAAAAAAAAAAAAAAAAGACAGCCACTAGAATTTTCATTTTCTAAGTTGACTACCGGCTGAACAAATCATTGGATCCCTACAAAAATTTAAGTCTCATGTACTGCCCTATTAAGGGAGTCGTATGCCGAAGATATAAAATTATTACTTTCAATTTCAATATAGCAGCTGCACATAATTTCCAAGCATAATAAAATAATAACTTGCGTTTTAATAGATCAATGCTTAACAAAATTGACATTCAGGAAGTTTCATATGATGGGACATAAGTTGCCCAAGTTAAAATGTAGTAATATTGAACATTACATGCATCTACCATCTTAAATATACTGTGCCCGGATGAACAGTAATGCATGTTAAATTTGAACTCACACTGAATTACGTCTATAATCAGCCATGCAGTTCCTGCATAATAATAATATGTTGAAAGTGAGATAATGTGGATGAAGAATTTGTTACGATTATAAGTACTGGGTGGCGAAGGAATGTTGTAATTTGAGAATGATAGTAAACCAGTTTCATGTGTGACAACTCCAAGGCAAACTTAAACAGTTAGGAAGCAGTCAAACGAGTAATCATCCAGGCCAGAGGTAAGCCGAATTCAGGCGTACACAATAGTAAATAACCTTATGCTAGAGTTATGAGCTACCAATTAAGAGTGCGTGACTGTGAAATAATAGAATCTGTGGGTAGAACATATTAAACTTCTAACATATTACAATGAGAGTTGTAGACATTTATGAACTTAGATGCATGAGAAATGTTAAACAATATGACGTAAAATAGGGCAGTGGACTCGTGTGCAACTGTGACAAAGTCAATGAACAACTTGTCGCACTATAGGATGAAACAGGAATAGACGATCACTTAGCAAATGGAGGATGAGCTGGAACCTTCTATGACCTAACAGTTGGAGGATGAATTCTTCAAGTCACCCGAATGCTGAGATGGAGCTTTCTACTACTTATGAGACCTGGGGAAGTATTTATTTAATCGTATGGTAATTTATACAATACACAATTATACATAACAAGGTAATATTCAAACTTTAAAGTCCATCCTTCTCAACCATTTGATTAAATCGGGAGCGAGAGCGAACAAATCGTCAGGAATGTCAGGGTACAAAAAAGAGGACAGCGTTGGACCAGATGTTCGATCGTCTGTTCTTCAGGTTACACTCACACATTGGTGAGCTGATCCAGCCCCACTTGTACCTGAAATATTTGCAGCAACCATGTCCAGTCCTCAGCCTGTTGATGCGGCACCAGAAGTTCCTCGGTAAGTCAAATCCGTTTGGTTTCTTTGTGGGATCAAGATGGTGGGCACTTGTTCCCAATGTTTTAGTTGACCACTCATGCTTCCAGCTTTCATTTAGATCAAATCCAGCAGCAATGAGTTGCCCCACAGTGACACTTACTGGTATTCTAGATTGCAGTCGTTGCTGTGATCAGGGTGTCGGGCGACCTTTTTTCAAATTCCCTTATTTCCCGTACGAAAATCCACCAAATTCCCGTATATTTTAGAACTCTCTAAGACTTAGAGTTCGCATACCGAATGGCTGAAAAATGAATCTTAAAGCGTGAATCAAGATATTCTGGCGTAAGTATAACTGCATTTTCGGAGATATTTCCACAGCCCACAGGTGATAGCGAGATTTAGGTCTAATCCGTAGCGTGCGCGCGAGTGAACTCTCTCGCAGATTCCGTTTACCTGAGGAGAGCTGATATAAATGACTGTTTTACTGAGGAGGGTTGAGAGAGTAGAGAATAGAAGTGTCACAAAATAAATGTTTACGGGAAGTGACTGAATTGTATGTTAGCGTAACCGTATAGAGCTTCCACGAGTTAAAATGACACGGAAGCTTAGGCATAGCGAACTTCCGGTCTGCGAATCTCCATTTGATTTTCATTGGCAGTGAATCGTTCGCAATTATCTTCTTTATTATTTCGGATTGTGGTTTTGTTTTTAGGCGTTCAACTTATGAAATAAGAACTGGAAGGTTGGCCTTTCATGAATATTCCAAAGACAAGTGTCTCCTAAAAGAGTAATTAGTAAAACTTCACATCAGAGACGACCATAACAAACAGCTGCCTACAAAGTGTGCGATTTGCACATTTCAAACGGCAGTGGTCTAACATATCTTAGACTACAATAATTAAGTTGGTGAAAATGAAATATGTTATATGTGAGAATATTATAATAATTTGCTATCCGGTTGTTATATTAGTATATTATGCATTAACGTGACCCTATTAAATGCTAAATTGTGACGGAAGCTACGAGTTATAGGCTATTCGCCGTACTGGTAGGCCTAATATTTACTAACAACGCATCGTTTCTTCTTTAATATTTATTTAATCATTATAATTATAATAGCCTATCTTCAAATCTCATTTAACCAATCTCTTATATAAAACCAAGTGTCCTGACTGACTGATTCACTGACTCATCATTGTCCAGCCAAAACTATTAAAGTTAGAAACATGAAATTTTGGGGATATGTTCGTTGTAAGTCGAAAACGCCCACTAAGGATCGATTTTTGGATATTCAGGTTCTAAAGGGGTGTTAAGGGGGTAGATCTGCATTTAATTGAATAACAATATCTCCCGATTGGTTTCATTGGGAGATGTGATACTCGGCATATAAACTCATCATTAAAGACAAGAAGTTCCGTGAAGAACTATACAGCCTACTTTTCATGCCAATGATTATTCTACAGTATATGAACCTATCTAGATTAATGACGAAATTAAGTTGGTAATATCGAAATATCTAATTAGTTCAAAATATACCTGGTATAATGTAGCCTAATAGAGCACTACAGTTGGCAGCCCTGGTGACTGAATATATTCTTAGTTCCACCTCTTAAGGTACAGAATACAAAATTTGGTTGAAGTCCAATGGACGTTACATGCAGTTCTATCAGCACGCGTAAAAGCATGTTGCCAACAATACCATGCGTGTGCTGGTCAGAAATAATCTGAATTATTATGATATCTTGTTGTGCCAATTTTGGATGAAATCCATTTGTTAATATGGAAGTTACATGTATTTTAAAATTGGACATATCAGCAGGCATAGAATCATGTTGGCAGCACCGGCTTGTATTAATTACTCCAAATTAATCTAGAATGTCAGGTGCTATACGTGTGCAAAGTATAGAGCTGTTGGCTTGCATACTTTCTGATATATTGATATTAGGGTAAAAAGAATATAGACAGCATTTATTAACAGTTGGCAGCCCTGATTGCTCTTAACAATACTTATAGTCATATCTGTTATGGTACACATTGCACATACGAAATTTGGTTGAAATCCAACTGATAGTATAGAAGTTACACGTATTTAAAAATTGGTACTATCAGCAGGCTTATAATCATGTTGGTAGAACTGATGTATATAAGTTACTCCAAATTAATCTAAAATGTCAGAATATACGTGTGCATAGTTTAAAGCTGTTGGCTTGCATACTTTCTGATATATTGGTATTTGGATTTAAAAAAATAGAGAGAGCAAATATTAACAGTTGGCAGCCCTGGTGGCTCTTAAGAATACACTCAGTCATATCTGTTTATGTACAGATATTACATGCAAAATTTGGTTGAAATCCAGTTGATAGTGTAGAAGTTATATGCATTTAAACATTGGACCTATCAGAAGGCTTAAAATTATTTTGGCAACACTGTCATGGTTGGCCTCCTGGAAATTAAACTGAAAAAGTATTATCTACATGTGTGCCAATTTTGGAATAGCTCCCATGCATACCTTGCAAGATATCCAACATGGAGCTCAAATTTCTAGTGCATTTTTTCAGCAGTTGGTAGCACTGACATCATTTTCAAATATGGACGTGAGCTATTCCGGTGCACATCTTTACTCATACTAAATTTGGTTTTGATTGCTACAGCCGTTTAGGAGTTGATAGGGGGGGACAGACACACAGCCAGCCAGCCAGACAGACAGACAGACAGACAGAAGGACAGACAGACAGACAGACAGACAGACACATTTTCCCGGATCGATCTCATAAGACTACTTTTTCCTCATTTTTGCAAAATGTGAAAAGTAGGCTAATAAGAAGACACGTGTCTGAGGGTTTTTCGATGTGGTGTATATTATGAGGTGAAAGGGGTGAAAACTGGGGGTTGAAGGTTTCCTAACGGAGCGTGTATCTCTTAAACGACATTAGCGAGGAGTTTGAAACTCAGCGGAAAAAAATCATCATAAAAACGAGTAAATAGGTGTTTGACCGTTTTTTCATAAATCCATTTTAAGGGGCCCTTGGGGAGGGGTGACATTCTGGGGGGGAAAAACAGGAAAGAAAGTGTCATAACTGATTGACTGACAGACTCACTCATCAAACTCAGGGGGAAAACTGCTTAAAAATAAGTAAATAGGTGAGCGACAGTTTTTTTCATAAACCCAATTTAAGGGGTTCATCGGGAGGGGTGAAATTCTGAAAAAAGAAAATTGAAATATAAAGTCCTGACTCACTCACCATCGCCCAGCCAAAATTATTGAAGTTAGAAACATTAAATTTTGGGGATATGATCATTGTATGTCAAAACCGTCCACTAAGGGAGGATTTTTGGATATTCAAGTTCTAAAGGGGTCTTAAGGGGGTTAAACCTGCATTTCATTGAATAACAATAACTCCCGATTGGTTTCATTGGGGGATGTGATACTCGGCATATAAACTCATCATTAAAAATAAGAAGACACGTGTCTGAGGGATTTTCGATGTGGTTTATATTATGAGGTGAAAGGGGTGAAAATTGGGGGTTGAAGGAGCGTGTATCTCTTAAACGACATAGGCGAGGAGTTGGAAACTGAGCGGAAAATAATCAGCTTAAAAGATAGGTAAATAGGTGCTCGACCGTTATTTTTCATAAATCCAATTTAAGAGGCCCATGGGGAGGGGTGAAATTCTGGGGGGGAAACAGGAAAGGAAGTGTCTTAACTGATTGACTGACTGACTCACTCTTCAAACTAAGGGAGAGAAAACTGCTTAAAAATAAGTAAATAAGTGTTCAACAGTTTTTTTTTTTCATAAATCAAATTTAAGGGGTTCATGGGCAGGGGTGGAATTCTGAAAAAAAAAAAAAAGTCCTGACTCACTCACTCATCATCGCCCAGCCAAAATTATTGAAGTTAGAAACATTACATTTTGGGGATATGATCATTGTATGTCAAAACCGTCCACTAAGGGAGGATTTTTGGATATTTAGGTTCTAAAGGGGTCTTAAGGTGGTTAAACCTGCATTTTATTGAATAACAATATCTCACGAGTGGTTTCGTTTGTGGATGAGTTACTCGGCATATAAACTAATCATTAAAAATAAGCACACATGAGTCTAAAGGTTTTTCGATGTGGTGTATATAATAAGGTGAAAGGGGTGAAAAGTGGGGGTTGAAGGATTCCTAACGGAGCGTGTAACTCTAAAACGACATAGGCGAGAAGTTTGAAACTCAGCGGAAAAAAATCAGCTTAAAAAATAAGTAAATCGGTGTTCGAAGGTTTTTTCATAAATTCAATTTAAGGGGCCAATGGGGTGGGGTGAAATTCAGAAAAAAAGGAGAGAAAGTCTCCTAACTGACTAACTCACTCATTCATCAAACTCAGGGGAAAAGGACAGCTTAAAAAATAAGTTAATAGGTGTTCGAGCGTTTCTTCATAAATCCAATTTAAGGGGTCCATGGGGAGGGGTAAAATTCTGGTAAAAATAATTGACAGAAAATGACCTGACTGGCTCACTCACTCATCATTGCCCAGCGAAAACTATTGAAGTTGGAAACATTAAATTTTGGGAATATGTTCGCTGTATGTCGAAAACGTCAACTAAGAAAGGATTTTTGTTTATTCAGGTTCTGAAGAGGTGTTAAGGGGGTAAACGTGCATTTCATTGAATAACAATATCTCACGAGTGGTTTCATTTGGGGATGTGATACTTGGCATATATACTAATCATTAAAAATAAGTTGACACATGTCTAATGGTTTTTCGATGTAGTGTATATTATGAGTGAAAGGGGTGAAAAGTGGGGGTTGAAGGATTCCTTACGGAGCGTGCATCTCTTATACGACACAGGCGAGGAGTCTGAAACTCAGAGGAAAACAATCAGCTTAATAATAAATAAATAAATAATTAAATAAATAGGTGTTCGACCGTTTTTTCATAAATCCAATTTGGAGGGGTGAAATTCTGCAAGAAAAACGTCCACTAAAGAAGGAATTTTGGATATTCACTCTCATCGACCAACCAAAACTATTAAAGTTAAAAGAATGATACTTTGGGATTATGTTTGTTGTGCATCGAAAACGTCTACTAAGGAGGGATTTTTGGATATTCAAGTTCTAAAGGGGTGTGAACGGGGTTAAACCTGCATTTCATTGAACAATATGACACGACTATGACGCGAGCGAAGCCGCGGGTACCTGCTAGTCATTTTATAATTCTATAGGCTACATATTCCAGGTATTGCAAGAAAGCGATATTTGATAACACATGCGGTTCCACCTTAAAATCCAACCATGCCTAGTTTTCAGTATCTATGGAAAATATTACCGCAAGTTAATAAACAAAACAACTGGCGACAATTTTAAAAAAAATGCTCATTTACATCTTCACCCTGGTCTACGTAAAGTACCATACGGTAATCACTGAAAGGGTAGGGGGGTTATGACCTCAATTTCACAAACGAACAAACCTCATTTTGCATGAATTATGGAACCCGAATCCTAATGGAGGTATGGATTGTCTGCATTTAGAAATATGTTAGTCAATAATTTAAAACAAGATGCCAGAAAACTAAATACAAAAAGCTGCGTGCCTACTATGGTGTCAAGTTGCTCCGTGAAAAAAATTACAGCTCGCCAAGATTATACGACGTGCATAGTGTTAAATACAATCATCCAATTGGAGAAACACTTTCTTTGTCACGATCTTATAAGCAATTCAAACATAAACTGCTGTAATTTACGGGAAAATGTGCAACATTTAGAGACTACGAGTGTTGTATGTGGCACAACGTTAGCCGACATTTCGCATCATTAATACATAAGTAATGAACACACGCAGAGCTTTCTCACTCCACACAGCTGAAGATCGTATTCTTGGTGCATTTTACGTTCTCTTAACAACAATAATTTGCTTAGTTACATGCAAGGAAAATTATAGTGCACAGTTCCCATTGCTTCCATTACCTGACTACTAAACCTTGAAATGGTAATGCATAACCATATGCCGGTGGCGCATCCTATGGCAAATGAAAGATCGAAAGAAAATGTAAGCTCTATAGGAGCCTGGAACAAAGCGATGCAATTTTCTACACTACTAAAAATAGTCAAAATACCCATTGTAATAATGAATAATGATTTTGGGGGGTCATGTAGTAATAAGATGTTACCCATCCACTATCCCTTTTTAGATCACGACTTTTATAGTAAAATTGGAGGTGTGTCCGCTATTACACGCGTAAATTATGGGACAAATACAGTATTGCTAACCCCGCGAATTCGGTACTGACAGCCTTCCTGTCACTATGCCCCGCTTTTCCTCTCCGCAACCCACGGTCGCCACATAACAAGACTCTACGTCCAACCGCCACACGGCAAGAATTCTGAGCATGCTTCTCACCTACACCCTGTATTTCGAAGGAAACAACGTGAAGGATATGTCAGGAGCTTGGAACAGCTGAGCTGTGTTGCTAAGTTTTTATTGTTGTTTTAAATCAACTGATTCGAATAATACACAGCGCTACACTTCAGACATTATTTCTGTACAATTATACGTAATATATTTTAAAAAACTATCCTGAGTCAACCCCAAGGACATTCAGAGAAATACGATACTTTTAGATGAATAAATAAATTACACACCGAAGCTATGATACCTTTATCATCGGTATTCAATTTAATAAATACGACAAAAAGGGCAAACACTCTACAGCTAATGAATATAAAATCACTCACCATGGAGGTCGTTCACAGCTTACTACAGTAGTTGACAGATAACACGGTGCACACTCACTGAATTGCGTCTCTCTACGGTTAATATTAGCTTTCGTGATAATACAAAAGTAAAGTCAAGGCAAAGACATATTTAGCACTGAGCACTCAAACAAGCCGCTCTGTGGCGATATTATTGCCGTGGTTTTATACTGTCGCGTCGTGGGCTATTGAATGCCAGACGGTATTTTGAACACTATGACGGGAAACAATAGCCTGTGCTCTATTATCGATTGACGCAAGCGAACTGACACCAATAAATAAATTATCCTCAGTCACTAGGCAAGGATTTCTTTGACACCCTCCATCCCTTCACTGTCCCTATCATCATCACCACCATCATTGTCTTCGTCAGAGCTTGATGAATTGCCAATGTTAATAATCATTTCATCCACCGCGATATCCAGATCGCCATCAGTATTTCTTTCTGCACATGCTGTGCGAGATGTGTCCAGTCCTCGGCGAAGTAAAAGTAAGGAAACAATGAAAATGAAAGGAAATCCGACACAGACAGTGGTTAATAAGAGACTGAAACAATGCCTGCCCATACAAGAAGAATTCTGTCACTTGTGTGGTGTATATTGTAGCCACATGTTGGTGATGGGTGTTTGATAGTAAAATGCCGTGAGATATTGTTTGTAGTTTTTGAAATTTATGCACGTGTTACACATTTGCATTGAGTGTTTGCAAGGACTTTAAAACAATTTGGTATGTGCATCTCCCCTGGGAAGGAAGACCATGGAAAGGCTAAAAACAGTAAAATTCCACACACGACATGCCGCGAATACTTTTTAATTTAGATTTATTTTATCAAAGTAGATAATAGAAAATAAAATAATGCAAAACGAAATTAAATAAGTCACTTTGACAAATACAAGATTGTTACTAGGAACTTCAGTTATACACAGCACAAAATCAAGTTCTTTTGACAGTACTATTTTTATTTTTTTTCCAATTCCTGGAGATCTTTCCTGGCTTTTCTTTCGACTGCCACCTTAGCCGTCGCTTTGCTTCCTTGAACACGGCGTAGGAGTTTCGTGCAGTATGGACTCTTGCTCACGGTTATCTGCCATCACAGCATCATCAACAGTATGCATGCCAATCAGCCGTGATTGACGATCATGCACTCCTTGTTCGGGGAGAAACCTCTGTCTAGAGCTGCATTGTTGTGATAAAATATCAGTATCATTTTAACAAAGCTTGTGAGATCGTTTTTGGCAGGAACTGAGGAAGGTGCTGAAGCCACTAATTCAGACCACAGCACGTCAAGCCGTGGCTCTTTTCCGTCGAACTGCTTCAAACGTGCAGTGACAGAGGGCAGTCTCAGAAGTGCGGAGTAGCTGCTCTTGATGTGGTCAGCCATTGCGCCAGAAAGCAAATTCTTCTGATTACAAAGAATTTCCAGGGCAATGACGATCCTAACTTCTTCCAACTTAAGAGTCTCAGTGACCCCTATAGGGTCTAGGCAGGAAATAGCACGAGTCTCTTGTGAGCAAGAGTTGACCTCGCTTTGATTTTTTCAGCCATAGGATACGAATGTACAATTTTCAGCAGTTGGTGCAAAATTGCAGCACATCCACGTCTGGAATTTTCTTAGATCTTGAGCTGTTAACTTCTATAAGGGCTGCTCTTGTCGAGAAACCGAGGTCTCCTCTGAATAACAATGTGGACTGATTCCTGCATGTCATTGTCAGCAATGAGCGCGGCGTGCGTAGCCCCGCGTGGAGAGTGTACGGCCGTCGGTCGGCCAGGCAAAGCATGCATTCGACGTTGGCTGGGTTTTCATCCCGCTTAGCGCTCTATCGGTGGCGCAAATTGCGGGTGGCAGCGCGGTCTGCAGGCGAAATAGAAGACTGAGCGGGAGGACTCTACCGAGCGTTCGGGGGCTAAGAAGTCAGGCATTATGAGACTTTCCAAGATTTCCTGTATCAAGTGCGAATTTCCCGTATAATTCCCGTATTTTTCCGGGGTCACTGAAATTCCCGTATCGCTCGACACCCTATGTGATGGATGACAGAATCCTTGGTGCAATGGCAAAGAGGGTGATGCAAAGATTTTCTTAGCTTCCCTTAGTCAGGGTGTCTACTGTAAGGATGAAGTAAATATTAGTTACTTTTTAGGTACCTTTTAGTTAATTTTAGTTACCTTTGAATTCAAGATACGTCTGCGGTCTGCTCATCACGCGGTGAAGAAAAACAAACAATGAACAGTTTTTAAAGAGGTTCTTTTATTTATTGTATGGCTTTTAGTGCCGGGAGTGTCCAAGGACATGTTCGGCTCACCTGAGTCTGTAGCTGCTTCCAGTGGAGACCCTTAGGGTGAGCTACAAGTTCCGTTCAATTTCAAGTTGCTACCAGATATCAATGATACCTAGTGGTGAACGTTGGAACTTTGATACAGCGTTCCGACGAAATCTAACCTAACAATTTAGCTTCATACAAGTTTAGTCTGTGGAAGAATCTTTTATATGCCATAAACCTAGTACATGGCACCGCCGGCTTTACTTCCCCTCCGAAGGAAGGCATACTGAAGGATTTTTAACGCTTAAAAAAATCCGACGACTTCGGCCGGGTTTGAACTTGCTATCTTGGGAACAGCAGTTCAGCATGCTACCAACTACGCCACCGAAGCCGCTTTAAATGAAATTCACATGATGTTATGAAAATTTTAAAAATAATAAATATATAAGTTACTAAATATTTAATATCCAATGAGTTGTTTCAGCTAATATGACGTCTTGTGCACAATATGTTGTTATAATTACGGTACCAAGAGGTTGCTCTGCTTTTGACCGTTTGGCGAGATTTCCTTCGTCCCCGCGGTAGGTCGCGAAGAAATGTATGCGATGTTACGCGATCGTCACCGAATTCTGTCTCCGCAGACAAATACGGAGAAATATCGAGATGTTACACGATCGGCGCTGGTCTCAGTTGTTTGACGAGCTTCGCGTAGTTTTCACGATAGAACACGGAGAAAAATCGCGATTTAGATAATCAGTGTCACTTTTAGTCATTCGACCAGATTTCCATTGTCCTTGCAGTCGGGCACAAGAAAATATAGCATTATTGCACAATCGGCGCCACTTGCTGTCCGTTTGACAAGAATACAGTTGTCCTCGTCATTGAATGCGGAGAAATATCGCGATGTATCGCAATCGCTGCCGCTCTCGGCCGTTTTAAGTTGTCCTCGAGATATTATGCAATCGTCGCCGCACCCGGCCGTTCAACGATTGTCTGCCTGTCTATCTGTCCTGACAGAATGGCGGAGACAAGCTCAAGGTTGGGTATGGTTAAAATTCACGAGTAGTTATGAACATGTTGTTCGGTCGGCGCCGTGATTCCCTTTGTCCCTATGTTGTGGTTGGGAGTTCATCAGTTCAGGGTGGATCACGAGGAGGAATTAGTATTTCGATGCTACGTAGGCTGTCATTTTTAAGTGGGTTGATGCACTTCTCGCTCCCCGCACGCTTTTAAGTATACGGTCTCGGGAAAAGTAGCAAGTAGTTTTCGTTATGGGTGCCCAATCACCTTTGACAGGATTCCCGCAATCCTCGTGGTCACAAGTTCACGATAGGGGACGGGTTTTATGATTTTACGCAACTGACGTGCGTCGATCTCGGTCCGTTTGACGAGATTCCCGCAGGCAAGTCGTGCGGTCAGCCGGCCGTTTTGGGGATGAGATTTTGGAGGATGAACGTTCGACGTAGGCACGGTATCGAATATTACGAATTATTCTGAGTGGATTGCACGAATACCGTAATACAAGAGGGCACGTTTTATTTCGACTGAGAACCACGAATTATCCGCAAGTTATCGAAATAATCGGTTAGATTATATATCCGATGGAACGAAAGTTCAAAGGAAAAATCGACTTATAACGGAATTTCGAATTAACCATACTGGATGTCGCAAATTTACTAGACATATTTTTAAATACCAGTAAGTTATATGTATTTCGAAGATTTTTTTTTGCAATTTTTTTTCGAAACGGTAAAATTTCGCAAGATTGTGACATTAAATTATTTCGCGTTATTTCTGGACTTCAATTTGACATAGTTTCCAAATAACAGAAATGAGAGATTTCTTTTTAGTTTCGGAAGTAATAGCGAACAAACGTCTCGCGAAAAGTCAGGTTTCCTAATACAGCAACACAGAAAAATATTTCACACGAATCTTAAGTCTTCTTGATGTCGAAAATATACGTTGAACCGATGTATACCACTCAAGGTATCCTCAGTATGTAATTCCTTGAGGTAGGGCACGGGGAAATATAGCAATAGGTACGGCGCCTCTTGCGTGAAACTCGCTCCATCGCAATCTCTGAGCCTAGCGGCGCGAGTTTAAATGATGATTCAACACACCTTCAGAAAATTTTCGTTACCCGTTTGTAAAATTCGTTACTTTTTCGTTACTTTCGTTACCCATTTGTAAAATTCGTTACTTTTTCGTTACTTTCGTTACCGGTAGACACACTGTTAGTAGAGCTTGCTTCCTCCTTAAGTGAGGTGGAGGGATGTGACTCAGCATGGATAACTACTGTCGACCAAAGTATTATGTGCACTCGAGTTTGAAGGTTGTTTGTGAAGTAACCAATAGACCTACCTAAAATCCAATAACATCATCATTTTCGTCGTTCTATTTTACGTTAGTTCATGTAGGTTTGGAATTTTTAATTTATCGCAGTTGGAACACAAAATGTGCCCGTTTTTAAGCGTGTTTCAACCATGCGTCACATTTAAGAATTATTATCTCAAAACCCCGTCTTCAGATCGAATGCAAATTTTAACACAATATACATTAGAATGTTGTATAACTGGTTTATTAATTTCAACATTTTGTGTGTCCAAGAAACAAAGTTGTTATCAGTTTTGTAAGGTAACTTTTTCTCGACTCGGGGTGGTTGGAAAATATAGCTCTTGGTCGCGTTGTAATCCTTATACATCAAGAAGTTATGCTGTATGACTGTGAAATACGTAAATTAATTCACTTATGTTATATCGGTTTGTATTTGTTCGTGGAAATAAGGCATGATTCACCAGTCAGCCGCTCCGGGGTAAGCTATACAGCGTTGCTGAGATGGAGCCCATCACTGCCGAGCGAGGCGAGGTCGTATTTCCCCGTTCAAATATAAACCGATATAAAATAAGTGAATTAATTTACGTATTTTAAAGTCATACAGCATAACTTTTTGATGTATAAGGATAACAACGCGACCAAGAACTACATATTCCAACCACCCCAAGCCGAGAAAACGATACCTTACACAAATGATAACAACTTTGTTTCTTGGACACGCAAAATTTTGGAATTAATGAACCGGTTACACAACATTCCAATGTATATTGTGTTAAAATTTGGATTCGATCTGATGACGGGTTTGTGAGATAATAATTCTTAAATGTGACGCATGGTTGAAACACGCTTAAAAACGGGCACTTTTTGTGTTCCAACTGCGATGAAAAATATTAAAATATAAACTAAAAATTCCAAACCTACATGAACTCACGTAAAATAGAACGACAAAAATGATGATGTTATTGGATTTTATGTATGTCTATTGGTTACGTCACAAATAACCTTCAAACTCGAGTACACATAATACTTTGGTCGACAGTAGTGACATGGACTTGATTTGATGGAACCAGTAATGCAACGCATTGTATCATTCAATTTTGTGTCTACCTTCTTCACATGTACGCTTTCAAACCAGACGGGTGCTCAGTACTCAGCGGCCGAGTAGACAAGACTGATGGCAGATAAGCATAAACAGTCAGCAGAGGCTCCCCAGGATATACCACTGAGCTTATGTGATACGTTGTTTCTCGCGGCGACTTTGTGGAAAAGCTTAGTGATGTGTTCTTTGTAGACCTGGGGAAGTGTATTCATCCAAATGCATGGATAGAGCGGTCTACATCGGGAAATGTAGATGTTAAAAATGGGCGTGGATGGAGCATTCAGTTGACCAACCAAAATGGAAATGTGGTGAAGCCGAATGGAGAACCTTTATTCCTCAACTGTAAGTTAGATAAATCACCTGTAATGTAGAAGTAATTTGTCGTAGTTTGCCATGAATATTTCTTCTTCCTAGCATTTGTCCCGCACACAGGCAGGGTCTGCTATTCTGGCTCTCTGTCGCCATTTTATACGATCATAGGCCATATCGGTTTGAGTCCAGCAATTCTAAGGTAGTGTGTCAAGCCATCGCTGTCTAGGACGTCCAACTGGTCACTTCGCATCTACAAGCAAAGTCAATCCAGTGCTTGCAACTGTTGTTTTGTCCGCTCGAAGCACATAGCCATACCAGCGCAGACGGCTTTCCCCCATCTACTCAATGACTGGTGCTACTTCATATCGCCTACGGATGTCATTATTGGTGACATGATCGTGAAGTGTCAGACCAGATAAACACTGAAGCATCTTTGTTTCCAAGATAACAAGTCTTCGTTCTTCTTCCTTTGAAGTGGGCAAGCATTCTGCGCCATATAGGACGACTGGTCGCACTACGGACAGATATATTTTCGACTTGAGGCGGTCTGGAATATTTTTATCGCAGAGAACACCAGTCATTATCCACCATTTAAGCCATGTGCTGCTCACACGGTGAGCAATCTCAAGCCTTAAAGTTCGATCAAAAGCAATAGTTGAGCCAAGGTACTTGAATGACATTGCCTTCGGTAGATAGACAGCATCGATTTTAATTGTGCCTTGTTTCGAATGACATTTCCAGGGAGACCCATTCCTATAAATCGGACAATAAATCAACTGGCTAAGAGATTCAAATGTACAGGTTCAGTAAACAATGAAAATAGACGAAAAAGTCGTTATTTCCTTACTGAAGCTAAATTAACCGGAGTAACCGGAAACTTCATAAGGAGATGCTGGTTATGTTTGGCAGCGGATGGGGAACATTTTCAGCATCTACTGTAAGCATGGTGAGTAAAAATGCATGATACTGATTTTAAGCGCTGTATTCTGCCGTATATATGCGGGCGCCAGAAACTGAGCAGTCACTGGTGGAGCGCATGAGCGAGAATGTCCTTGCCAAGCAAAAATGAAGACCCTGTATATGATTTATGATTCACATACCTTTTCGGAAGACATTGGATATTGAAATATCTGTCAATTGTTACTGCTGCACCGTAAATATTTGTTTTATTACCGGTACGTAGATAAATGTTTTTATTTCTGGCTCATTCAACAACGGGAGCCATGTTTGTTACGCTCACATTGACGTCATATCACGTACTATCACTGTTGCCAACATGTCTGATACAAAATACACCAAAACTAAAATGGGTGTCTGGACTCAACCATTGGTTGCTACTTGGTTAGACGACTGTCTGGACGAAACCAATGGTCTGTATGAAACTACTGGTCCTTAATTCGTTAGATGACTGTCTGGATGAAAATTACCGATTCAGGATGTCTACCAAAACCAACTAACAGATTACCCTGTCAATTTCCTGATATTTCCAGGATAAATAAGAAAATTCTGTGAGTGACAGTAGCGGCCATAATAAATATATAAAACAGAGTTTGTATTTAAAGAGCATTTCAAAAAGTGCTCGGACAATAACTGGTGGTAGGGGCAGATGAACTCATAGTTCCGCCCCTTAAAACAATAACTAACTAATAACTGGTAGCATGACAAAGTTGTAAAGATAAAAAAGAAACAAAAAGCAGAAAAACATATTTTTCTAAATTTTGCCAATTGCTAACTTTTTCATCCAGAAAAACTATTGTAATTACTTGCGATTATTGAAAAATAGTTCGTCAATAGTAATGCTCTCAAAAATCATAAATACATTTATACTGTTACGTACCGCCGCGAACCGGCAGGAGACTTTCGGGTGAGCGACAGTGTGACAGACCAAAGCAGCTGTCTCGTTGGCCTTGGACCGAACCATCAGCCGGAGAGAGAAAGTTCCCACACCCTCCCGGCCCCTCCCACCGGCAGACACAATAGCGGAACATCTGTGAGTAATCGCAGGCCGGGCAGAGAATACGTGAAAAGTCTGGATGTGGAACCATCGAGAACAGACTCAATGCGGCAATAGGTTGTGACATTTCGAACTTTCCAGCCCAGGGACTGATCCCATATAAACCAGCGAGCCGCGGCGAGGAGGGAGTGCATTGGACGGTGTATTGGACAGTATTGGTCAGTGCTAGTGTGTATTGAAGTGTGGCCGAGTGAGCGAGTGCGCAGCAGTACAGCGATTATTACTGGACGTCTACGGTAACAGCGTGGAAGCCTGTCTGCCAGGGTGCAACTTTGAGTCAGGACTGTTAGTGCTTGGAGGTGTCGCGGTGCTTCGTGGAAGACGTGGTCGTGGGATCGACACGGGACGAGCAACAGCGCACAAGGAGCAGCAAGAGGACTCTGGAAGTAAGTGAAGTGGCAGGGGCAAGGCTGTAGAGAACCTGTGTAGACTGTACATGTGAGTGTAAGCTGGAACACTGTAACACCTCACGGACAGAGAGAACATAAATAGCGAGGACAGTGGTGTGAGGGTAAATGTGGAAACAAATAGTGACTAGTAGTGTTTTCTGAAGTTAGACTCAGTGTGTGTGTGTGTACTGTGTATGTTTGTAGACCTGTAATAAAGTTATATCTCGGTAAAGGAACAATTGTGTTTGTGCTTTTACCCACCGTAATCCAGTTAACGGAAGTGCCACTAGGGGGTGGCACGTAACAATATAGGTACAAATACATAGTCTACACATGTAATTTGTGTTCTATATCTTGCAAGAAATAAGAGCTTACTGATTTAACGTCAGTACGAACATATCTACAACAATCATCACCAGACTATACTTTTCCCCCATCAAAATATAAATGCTTAATTTCCAATTAATCAAGGTTGGATCTTGTGAAACTAAAATTCCCCGAGTGTCATTAAATTATCATCATCATCATTTCCCCTTATCCAGCTCCTGCCGGGTCGGGGTATTTATGGCACTTCTCCACTTTCCTCTTTCCTTCCACAATTCTTCTTCCACGATCTTGTCCCAGTCCAGATTTCTTTTTCTCACGCTGTTCTTCACTGAATCGATCCACCTTGTTCTAGGTCTTCCCCTTGCTCTCTTACCCTTGCACTTGGCCTCCAGCATCTGTCTTGGTATTCTATTTTTCTCCATCCTCTTTACATGTCCAAACCACCTTAGTTTATTCTTCTCAATTCTCTCATTTAGTTTTCCCATCCCAACTTCCTTCCTAACATCTTCATTCCTCACTCTGTCTTTCCTTGTCTTACCTATCATACTTCTTAGGAATTTCATTTCACTGGCTTGGATTCTACTCTCTTGCCTGCTCGTCAGGGTCCAAGTCTCAGCTGCATAAGTTAATATGGGTACATAGTACATTTTATACATTACCTCCTTGCTTTTCCTTGGTACTTCCTTATCCCAAACAAGTTTGCTTACACTTTGATAGAATGCATTGCTCTGCTGTACCCTCCTGCCAATCTCCATGTCCAACCTACCAGTTTGCATCAATTCACATCCTAGGTATTTGAACGTGTCCACAATTTCCAAACTCTGACTTCCAATTTTCACAGTGCCCTTTCCTTGTCTTTCCCCTCTTGTCATCACCATGGTCTTGCTTTTCTCTATACTGATTTTCAGGCCATACTTCTGAATCTAGTTGTTTTTGCACTTCTTCGGTGTTCCTTCCCCATACCACAATATCGTCTGCAAATAATAGTAACTTCATTTCTTTATGTCCATATGCTTCCTTTGTTTCCTTTACAATTTCATCCATTACCATTATGAATAAAAGAGGTGACAGCACACTCCCCTGTCTTAGTCCAGTCTTGTTCCTAAACCAATCTGTCTTTCCAACTGGGGTCAGTACCCTGCTAACACAGTTGTTGAGTGTCATTAAAATACCCTGATAATTCCCTGAGTTTTCCAGGATTTAAAGATTCCCGGAGTATTCCCTGTTTTCCAGAGTAGTAGACACCCTGTGATTGCATTACAAGCAAGGGGGTCTGGGGCATAAGCTCCAGGTTAGGTTTGTTTTGTATGTAGAACAGTATTCACCATTGTAGGAGCAGATGACCTTGTAGTTCCGCCCCTTAAAACAACAATAAGTAACTAACTATTCACCATTGTACAGAAACTTGGCGCACTTTTACATTAACTCGACGGTGCTCGTTTTGTTTTACTATACCAGATGCGAAATAGTACTGAATGCGTGGAGTTGGCAATACTGTACATGTTGCTAAAAATGGCTGAATCAGTTGGAATTTCATCTATATAACTCGTGATCATATTATTTGGGCTGGCTGGGTGGGTTATAGACAGCGGAGGAGTAAACATCTATTACTACATCATCTCCAGATACTTTTCCCCCCGACTATTAATTCAGGTATTTTGGCTAATTTCAGTACTTAAGAATTTTTTCCCTTTAACCTCTTAACCGGGCATGACGAGTTAATTCGTCTACTACCTGTTGTTACTCAATCGGGTAATGACTAGGTAACTCGTCTAGAGCACTTGAAAATTGTTATCTGCTGGGGGGGGGGGGCGAGTATTTGTGTCTCTTACGCTGTTGAGTGTAGTTCTATGATTGCTCCGTAGATGTCAGTAGGTTTCAGCTTTGCTGTGCCACAATGCGCGCCAATTTCTCAATACTGAACGAGTTCCTTCGTCATTCGCAGAAGTGTAATGGGCGTGACGAGATAACACGCCACCCACATCTTTATAATGGGCGTGACGAATTAACTCGTCTTCAGTCAAAATATATTCCCCACTACGAATGTTACTTTGTAATGTAGTTCCAAGAAGTCTAATCAAACATTAATTATGGTTTGAATTTTAAAACAAATAAAATCAGGAAGGACTAGATAAATTTTCATGCTTGCACTCATAATTGGCGGGACGAGTTCCTTCGTCATTCGCAGAAGTGTAATGGGCGTGACGAATTAACTCGTTTTCAGTCAAAATATAATCCCCACTACGAATGTTACTTTGTCGGTGGAAACTCCCCAGTTAAGAGGTTAAGTAACTGTCGTCAAGTTGTACCGTTGTTGCTTATTCTAGGGGCTGCGACATCACAGTCATATAGCACGCCCGTGTATTTTTAGGTTCCATTTTCTTTGGCGTGTTTGTTTGTACCCACATAGGCTACAACATAATAACACAGGTTATCAGACAAATTGATAAATGGGCATGATGTCCAAAACCCTCGAATGAAACAACAGGGTTCTTAAGAAAAGCCAGAATAACAAGTGAAAATATAGAGTTCAAAGTATCCAAGGCTATTACAGACTGTAAGCTGGGAGAATGCGGTTGACAGTTCTCACCTTGCCATGTGGTCTGAGAACGAGGTTGCCAAACTGCTCGCTCCTACCGCGCGTGCACAAATTAGTTACCGGTAGTTCATTCAACTCGCTATATCTTTAATAATTATTTCAGTGATAAGCTACTGAATTATTTATAAACTAGAATAGTTGCTACAGATGTAGAATATACAAAATCTCCTTTGTGATAATATTAAGGGCTTGAAGAAAATGCTGAAAAGTTAACGACGATAATATTATTGTCTAGTATTGCAATGGCCTGCTTCAGGCTTAGAAGAGGAATGCTCCTATATTTCGAACTAAATATTCAGGCAAGTTTTGCACTTAAACCCAAGAATGACTTACTCACATGCTCTCAACTACAGTTTATTAAGTACCGTACGTTTGTAGTAGAAGATCTTGACAGTTCATCAACTCTTACTACCATTATTACTATACGAACGTGTCACAATGCTGTCAATAACCTTGTTAGTTCAACGGGGTGATATCATTATCATTCCTGAAGTCAGCTACTACGCTTCGTCTAAGCTATGCCTTAACTTTGGAGAGAGCAAGTTATTACTCAAAGCAAAATCAATGTTTAAGAAAACACATAAGAATAAAAGGTTAACTGTCAGTTCAGAGATAAAAAAAGGAACTTACCATTTAAGGGGTAGCATGCAGGACTTTCCTACTAGTAGCTAAATGATGGGTGACCACCGAGACCAATATCCGTAGATTTATTTATTTCCAACTTATTATTTTAAAGGAAGATAAATATTACGGTAAGCAAGGTTCCACACCACCGATATCTCTATCCTTCTCAAAATAGCCCTGTAAAGTACATACCAGGGGACTGACCTCGGAGTATGATTCTTCGCCTTGTGGTTTTCAGTACACTCTTTCCCTTAGCCACCGTACCTGTTTTTGACATAGCAAAATATAATAAGTAAAACCTAAATTTCCCGCCGAATAGCAAAATATGCCATGATGACTTGTGAGTGGATGAACTCAAATTATGAACTGCGTCATAATGATGACACGAATGACAGTGCACGGTTTTCACTATAAAGTTTGCACAGAAAAGAAGTATCATCAGCCAAACTTAAACTGCGTGTGTATTTTAGGTAAGAGATCATGTGAGAGATATCATGTATTAACATGCAGTGAACGTCAGATGTCTCTTACAAAATTTGTACCGAATGAGCTTGTATGGTATTCCTATTATTATGGCCATTGGCTGAAATAAAATTTATTAATAAAATATGTAAACATACTACAAATATGAACGAAAACTGAATAAAGTCATACCGTCAACGGGGGTAACTTAGAACAGCTGGCTAACTTGGGACAGTTTTCAGCAATACTTTTAAGTGAGCAGTGTGGCAACCATGGTTGTGTAACGTGGAGTACTACCAGTCTTGCACGCGTAGAAGACAATCCCCGACTTTACTTGAAATGTTGATAACCCGGACATATAAGTAAGTGCCTTTCACAAAGTCATTAGTGTAACTACACTTTGGTTGTAAAATTTGACCTTAAAAACTTTCATTACTGACACCAGGCTATTCATAATTTGTTTTCTGTCGCGTAGTGGAGCATAACCTTATATTCCCACCAAAACATTACACTATTTCGTTAACAGTAGTGCCAACCTAACTTCAGATATAAACTATTTTTTTCACCGAGTACGTCTGTGGGGTAACATGGGACACTGTCCCAAGTTACCCCACAATTGGTTTGATGATGATAAAATTATCATATATTATTGTTTTGATCTTTTAAGTATGTGTGATGGTTAAACATCAACAGAGGATGGTTGGAGCCCGCAAGTATCGTGATTTTAGAGATGGGCATCTGCAGAAAGCATTGACTGCAGTTAGAAATGGCACATCTCTTCGAAAAGCATCAGAGAACTTCGGAATATCAAAATCAACCCTCATTCGACACCAGTGTCACTTCTGGTGAGAGTGAAGATAGTCAGGCTCAGTGGGTTGCAACCTTTGAAACGTTCCTCAATGAAAGTAGATGCAAGGAAACTCAACATTTGAGAATCAGGAAGAAGAAACTGGATTTACCAGCAGGGAAGAGTATTGTCAACACTGTTTTTGACTCTGAAATCAGGACCTCTACTCCAGAAGCAAAGAAAGCCAGGATTTCAGAGGATGATCCAGATTCAAGCTCTTCCGGGGAGGAGTCTGCTGCTTTTTTCCTTCACGACTCAGATTCCAATATGGATCTAGAGTTGACAAGTGATGTGTCTGAAGATGCTTTAGAAACAGAAACAGAGGAGCATAATAAATCTAGTGCAGAAATTGATCTTTCTTCTGGTTCATTTGCCAGTCCAATTAACTTTCAATAAGGATACAAAAAAGAGCGCACAAAACATTTCTATGGGCAGGTGATTGAAATTAAAGGTGTGGAAAATGTAACTATTAAATTTCTACGGAAATCTGTGAAGTGTGCTACCGGTAATGTGTATGTTTTCCCAAATGTGGATGATGTGTTGGATGTGAACAGAGACCAGATTGTGAAGACAGTGATTCCAAGTAATGTGATAAGAGGGAGATACACGTTTCCATACAAAATTGACTAAAATGAGAAAAGTCACACCTGCTATTATTCTGTTCCAATCAGGAAAACAATATTATTGATAATTGTCAATTATTTGTGGCTGGCATTCTAATAGAGTAATTAAATTTTATTTGAAGAATCATTGTAACATTTCTTACAATATTCCTGTACATAAGGTAATCTTAACTTGTCATAATGTCTTATTTTATTAGAATTAAATCTCTGTCCCAAGTTACCCCACATCAGAGGGTAACTTGGAACACCCTTATTTTATGGCATAAATGTATGGCTGTTTGCAACTCAACTAAGGGAGCAATGCATTTTTAAAGTATAAGTATAGAACCAACTTTTGGAACTGCCTTGTGTGGAAATAATCAATAAGTGACAAACATTGTACTATATCAAAGTCAAAAACTGTCCCAAGTTACCCCCGTTGACGGTAGATATAATAATTAATTTTGTCCTAAAATTTCTACTACCTATAGGCTATAGACCATTACGCTGCTAAAGCACCACTGCACAGTTATGGTAAAGTTAGAATCGACTAGCAGTCACACGGTACAAGCCACTGACACAACAACTGAAAGCACGTGGGCTGTGGGATTGCAACGCACGGTTTTATGGCGTCAACTAAGCGACTTAGATTGGTCAAGAGGCAGAGAAGTGATGACATATATGGAATTTCTGGCCAACTGTCAATCTCATTTCGCAAGGGTACAGACTGTAGGCGGTGCAGGTAGAGCACGAGTCAGCCGCGAAGGCGGTGATCAGAACACAACGCTACCATTACGTCATGCCTCACTTCAATCCCACCAATCACAGTCAGTCTGTCTTGAGAATCTGAGCTAGTGTGTTGTCAGGAAAGCTCTTTGTAAAGCAGCATGAAAGAGACAGGCTCGATGAGGTCAGCGACGGTGTTGCCATACCGCAGGAACTCATGGCAGCAGCCTGCGGTGTGGGGACTCGGACATGGTGAACCTGTTGCAACAGTGGACATGTATCTCTTTCTCTCTCTGCGCAAATCCCAGAAAGCCGGCCGCCTTCCGGGCTGACGCGAGCTCTAGTGATTGTTATTGAAGGGGATATAACATAAAGGTAATCTGCCCCTGACCTATAGACACTACCAGCATTCTAATATGCCCATGCTTCCCATACTTTGATATCAATAACACACAACTAATACTGTACTGGAGTTTATTAAATAGTATACCTGATTTCCTTCAAAGCTTCCAGTTTAGCAAAAATTGTTCTTTCATCAGTAGCCATTTCGAACAATTTTAGTAGAACAAAATCTACGGTGTTTATCCTCAGTATATACTCCGACTTCCAAGTTCATTAACCAACAACGATTTGTTCTTCAAATCAAGGGTTTTGGTTTAAATCGTGAATTAGTAACAGGTTTAACTAGGTATTTTTTTATTGATTTTCGGTATTCAGATATTTACACCTTTATCCAGCAAACAGGTCAATCACCCAGCTGTTTGTAGTATCATACGAAGGCATGCTGAAAAAATTACAAAGGAAATACACCGAAATTGCACCAGCTTTTCGGCAACAGTTCAGCAAATAGCTGGTAAATAGTAAATAGACAAATACACTCAACCCCTTGCGCCTTCCACCGCCACCATGAACAGTAAATATACTTCTTCTTCTTCTCTTGTCGTTACGGAAGTGGGCACAGTAAACTCTTTACCCATTTGCTACGGTTTTTTTTAGGCTAGAAAATGGTCATAGCCACGGTCGACTCTTCTAGACAGGTCGGATGGCTGAGACTTGGCAACATGTTCATCAGTCATACCCTTGTCAGGTGGGAACACGAGGGAACGTTCAGTCTGGCAGGTGTTCTTGTTTATCTCATAGGGATATTTCCTTCTATATTTTGTTGCTTACGCTTTTTACGTTTATACCCTTCCAGATGAGTTTTTTTTTCAACTGTGATCCCTAATCGAGAACACACTGACGAATGTGCTTTGTATCTGGCAAATATGGTATTTTTATATGCCTACGGTACATGCAATTATCACATATCGTACTTCATGTTTTAAACTTAGATTTTCCTGCAATGTTTCGGCACCGTAACAATGCCAGATACATGTTGTATCACCAACTGTAATGCAAATTAACCAAGTGTTTAGGTTCCCAAGTGACGAAAATCTGCGCAAGGCCTGGATTAGGGAACCTTCGAAATGGTTCGTAGATTGCATAAATTAGTCAATTAAGTGAAAAAATACTTTCCGTTATCGCCACTGAATTGCTAAACAATTATTCACAGGCAAGGAATGATGCTGTTGATGTCAGCAAACTTGGTTATGGGAAGAGAAAGTTGCAGCACTTTACAGTTGTATTATCCAGAGTTGGTATCTGACAGTTCGGCGCCAGTGGGCAAAAACAGTTGACGACTAGATCCCACGCAAGGCTTGTTGCCATGGAAACCATACAGCGCTGCCAATTTGAATGACGCTATTTGGCCACGTGCTTGTCACTTGACCAGTCCCTTGTTTGGTTGCCTCCCGAGTTCACACTGACCATGCTGCGTTATAATTGTATTGAATTAATTAGTTAATTACTTTCTCGTGTAGGATTTATACTATATTTATAATTCAATAGTGTCCGTTATTTATTTATATAGTGTTAGTGTAAGATTAAGCTTAGGTTCGTGTGAATTATATAAAGGTTACCCGTAGCTTTCTTTTTGTTTGCGAGTGGTGATGCGATGGGTTGGATAACTTTTTCCATGCTACAGGTCTAGGCAGCATAGGTTGCGATTAGGATGAGGGTGTTGACAGCTGAAAACTGGGCGAAGGTAGTGTCGCATGTGGAAAGAGTATAAAGCGAAGCGCGGGAACGTGAAGGTGTTATTGACACAGCTGAGAACGACCTCATAATTTCCCTCGGCGATTCCTCACCCACCAGTGCGGGATCCAGTGATGGAGAGGACCGAGATGATGATGATGATGATGATATGGATGGGATAGAGCCTTTTCCCAGTGATTAGCTTCTGTCTTGTAAAGGGTGAGTTAATAGCCTATACAATGAACGTATATTTTGTAATACATTTATGCCTTGAAACTTATTCTACAGGAGATATAAATTGCCAAATAACACGGAAACAATCACGTTCTGTCGTTTCGCTTTGAACACTTTTGCTTTATGATTGTAGGCTACCGGTATTCGTACCGGTAATATTGCTATTCATTACAATATTTTAGGCCTCTCCTCGATTTGACGGGCTATTGTTTTATTTTACAGTGTGCACCGAACAGTTTTAAGCATTGCTTTGTTTAAGATTTTTGAAAACCATCTGAGTAAAAATATAATAAATGTAATAACGATGCTAATGATATTATGAGCATGCGGAAAAGGACGGGAGGGTAGAAGTACGCACGTGCTGGCTAGTAGCATACGTGGCAACGCTGCCTTTAGTTCAACGGTTCTCCGCCGAACTGTCAGATTCCAACTCTGGAAAATACACCTGTAGGAAGGAAACATAAGTAATCTGATACAGTTATGGAATACCAGCAGCAACAAACTATATATTTATAATGGTAGTAAATTATCTACATACATGTGCGGCGGAATCGAGAGTTTATAGTCCTACAGTGTGAAGATGTTATGGGAGATAGCCTACATTTTTGCATCACATAACCCTCAATTGCATCTACTTACTTCATATTATTATTATAACACCGCCAATTGTTTTATTACCATACATCAGAGTAGTAAAATACGAAAAGAAACCAAAATAATTGTCTTTATTTTGCTAAACACTTTTATGTTGGTAAATTATTTCCGTGTCACTCATGCCTATCAGCTGCTTGGCTCTTATAACAACTTTTCACGATCATATGCACGTCATTCATTTATTTCCGATTGTAACACTGGTCAAGTGTAAATAAAAATCAACAGATGTTTTGCTAAACATGTACATTATGTTTGCCCAATATTAATTCCGTAGTTCTTGTCGCCTCTCTTGCTAGCAAACAACTTTTTCAGTTCAGGCGCTCGTGACGAAGTATGACTGACAATAGCCGTAGCTACAGTGTTGTCAGGTTGAACCTTCCGACCTTTCTAGAGTCGACCGTGGCATAGCACGTATGCATTGAACCCTGCCGCAGCCCTAAAAAATTATATTACACGTGAAGAGTATCCAATATCAGAACTAGAAACTACTGGAAAATTGTGACACATACATACAAGGACACAGATAGGTTCTAATCTTCACACCAAGCGACGTACCTTAGTGACTTAAGCCTGTATCACACGACACTCGCTAGCATGGAAGCTGCTACCAGTACGGGTATACACGCTGGTATAGCCGCATCTATTGTAGCACCGTGTGATTTCTACCTTCTATGCTAGATTCTGCCTTCTATGACAGCCTTCATGGCAACTCAGTAACTGGTCCGGTGCTATTTTCGCTGGAAGATTGTGGGTGTGCTTCTATCTCCCAAAATTTTAATAATGGCACCCAGTGGCGTTAACGAACAGCTGATTCTTCACCTCAAGTTAAAACGCAATGAGAGTGAAACGCGAATTATGATCCGCGTCATCCTGGCAATTATCACCAGCCATTGGCTGCCCGCTGGCTTGTTTACAATTATCACCAACATGGCGGCGAGAGGAATAGATTTCTACATCAATTGAATTTCTAGAAATCTATTCCAGTTCATGACAGTATGAAGTGCAAATCACTTCTTGATGAGGAATTGTATGTACGTTTATATTTAAATTGCAGCGTGACACTGTTCATAAAAATTTGTGAAAATAAAAGTACGAATCAACACTCTTGCTGATCACCTGAAAGTTTCTACTATTTTGGATATAAATCAATTGGCTGTCGTTTCCACCGGTTTTATTCATAATTTCGAAGTACATTCAGTACAATAACATTTTGTGCACTATAAAACTACATTATTGACCATTGCGTATTGATGTTGCTGTCTGAATATATGACATGTAATTTGTAGGTTATGCCTAAGGCATATAATTTAAGGTCCTTGCTGTATTTATGTACAAATATTATGGTTTAACTAATGAAGCAAGCATTAAAAGTGCAATTTGCATTGCCACCCTTTTTTTTTAATATTGATAGGCCTATGTAGTTTCTCAGTCTGGTTACTTCTTGGATTTGCTTGAGATAGATTTATAGTAATATACTGTGCCCAAATCTAGGAATGGGTATTCCAAGTTTCAGACACCTAGATATCAAGGGAAAGGCTGTAGCAGCTTTTGAAAGTTCAGATATTTGAATATCGCGCTACATTGCTTCTCGAAGCCTTTCGAAGGAAATTACCGATAGTTGGATGGTAAATGACGTAGCGAGTAACAGCAGAGGTGGAGACTATTTATTGATTAAATAGTTAACTATGGAGCAGAGACTTGAGACTGGGATCAGATTACTGGCACGGCCAAATGAAAGAGAATGCAATTAGTATCAAGTAAATCGGACCAGGGATTCAAGAGATATGAGGATTTCTAGATATCAGGCGATGACGCGTGACCCTGACCGTTTTTGTATAAAAGCAAGCTGGAGCAGGCTTAGTTAGCTCACTTCATCACAAGCACTTGGCGAACAAGTTGCGTCTACGCTGAGCCAAGGCACATGGTTGCCGCCTCTACGAAGAAGTACTTTTCAAATCGTGATAGTCACGAGAAGTGCTGCGCAAACGAGTTGGAACTTAGTAAGTTTCTGGTGAGGAGAATCACTGAGGTGATTGTTTTTCTACAGACATTGGTGGAAATATTTATATTTCTTAAAGGACATATGCTAGACTTGGTCTAGAAAGTAGTATTTGTCACAGTCCAATAGTAAATTAATACTTGGATGTTTAGATCCATTTAAAGTCAGTTTTCATATTTTGTAACTATTTAACCACTTCAATCCGTCAGTACATTGAAGAATAGTCTATAACGGTGGCGTTCATTAGTCTACGCAAGGGAAACTGCAAGTTGTCTAGCGCATGGCAGATGGTGATTTTAATAAACCATGCCCAGGGAACGATCTTCAGAACAGCCGTTAACTGCTTAGACTGTCAACGTTTTTCTTGTACTGATGAGATTACAGTGAGTTAAGTTACAACTGACACATTTAAGAAGAGATCGCTTAGATCTGACCCTTTTCAAACAAACTGTTATGGCTTTGTTAGAAGCCCATATTAAAATGGAACCACAGTCATTTAAAACGTCGAAAGATACTACCACTATGTCAGACTAGACGATTTGTGGGTCTACAATGGCGGCCGATACAAGGATTATACGTGCTTGTCCGCTAGGGCATGTCTACGGATAAATCTGGTATAGACCAGGTTTACTACACTTCAAGAACATCAAGAAATGTAAGCCACATTTGAATTATTTTATGCTTAGCTAATTGGAACAAACTATTTTTCTGCAGATGACCAACACATTTTTTTCATCGTATTTAAAGCTTGTAATGATTTACGCAAGACTTGTTAGATTTATTCTGAGCATTTTCAGCACTCAGAACAGTTTAGGATCGATGACCGAGCATTTTGAGCATTTATTTGAATTTTTCATATTTTTGGGAAATCACGGTAATCAGCCGATGTAACTGTAAAAGTTAAATTTATTTTTGTTGAGGAATGGATATTTTTTTCCATATTCGAAGGTTCGAACATGTGGATTCTCACATAATGAGATGATAATTAAACATATTTGAAATAATAATAATAATAATAATCCACTAATAATAATAATAATAATTTTCATAATTTTTCTAAATAATTCTTGGATATTATATTTTATAATAATCATATGTATTGAGAAAGAGCCTATGAAGTAGTTGAAACATTTCTAGTATGGAACAGGAGATTTTACGAAGGAGAGTGGTTAGCGCATGCCCGCATTCAACCAACATTTCAGTTCTGGTTGAACAGTTGATATTTGCGATGAGCAAAGTATATGTTTCATATAACACGGAGAGGCATGAAACGGGAAGCAATTGATATTTGTATCAAATAGGATTTTTGTATTTATATACAATCATGACGTAAATACACTTCGAAAGTGAAATGAAGCTTTTCATGAGTATGGTAAATTCACGGGTTGAACTGAATGGTAAAATAAAATAAACTTGTAAGTTTATTAATCTTCCAGTGTTGATGACAAGCAGAGGCTTGATTTATTGTATAAATTTTGGGAAGATAATTTATGTGTGTGGAATAGTTGTAATGCCATTCCCAGGTGCGCATGTTAAGTCGCAGGAATGAAGGTTTTTTCGAGCATCAATCAAATAGCAGGTTCGATGGCTCAGGTTTATAGTAGGAGTATTGGAGCCACACATTTCGTCGTATGAATAACCCGAAGGTTATTTCTTTGAAACCATCAGTTCTTATTTCAACCTTGTTTACGAATTCCATTTAGAATTTGATTTTGCTAGAACCCGGATTTGTCATGATAGTAGTTTATTCTTCTTCAGAGGAAGACCTTTGCCGTTGTTGTTGTTGTTATAATATTGTGTTCTTACACAAATAGTAGAATGGGCCACTGCCAATTTAAAATAATTCTTTAACCACGAATAATTTGAAGGATATTTTCAATCCTAGTGCCATGAACCAAATGAATTCATTATAAGACTACAATTCTAATTTTCGCATTCTGTCGAAGAATTGCAAGTTGTGAAAGTTGCTAGAAATGGCCATAAATATAAACATTTTTTTCATAATAATTCCAAGTGGAAAAATCTAATAGTTGAATGGTTCAACCATTTATTGATCAAGTTAATGATTCAGAAATCATATATTTTGTTTGGAACTTGAAGTTCATAATCGAGTCACTTCTCGAAATGTTTAATGTCAGAAGAACAATTAATTGTTGTTGTGCTTCGCACAGTTCTTCGATGCTATGCTCAATGGTCAAATACTTTTCAGATGTTGTTAATATGTGTTAATAATTTGTATTGCTACGATGATAATAATAGTTTCAACGATATATTTTGGAAAACTGGAAAACAAATGAAAGTTTAAGAAATTCTATAAACATTTATTCTACGAGTGTTAATACCATGTAAATAGTCAAACTGTGATCTACGTTATTTCCAGTATGGACAATTCATTTTGCACTGGAATAAAATGTTAATAATTTTGGAACACAGTCCACAGGACTAACAATCGGACTTGTGTTTTCAAAAAGATTGTCAAATGTGTTTGGAAGATTTCTGTATATTGTGTGTAAATAAGTGTGTGGATCGCCACACGTGGATGATGCTGCTTTGAGCATTATTCTTGCAGTCAGATTTTAACTTTAAATAAACTGAGATAATTTTACCAGATGTGTTTCACCCAATTAAATCTCCTTCTATCCTTATTGTTGCATTGAGCCAAAAATCAGCAAAGCATTTTTATAAATTTGATGTCGTTTTTGCGATTTGCTTTAACCCATCTGGCGCTCCGGGATATTTTGATTCTCGTGCTGACTGATTATTGGTAAAATGCATATGTGGTCGTGCGGACTCCGGTCTAAACGGGCACATAAAATAAGATAGAGAGAGAAATGGCTTCGAACGTGGGTCCCGATTTAGACATGGTCAATCGCATGCCGATTTGAAATTGTGATAATTTTTATAGAAATATTTTGGGAGTTGAGAGATGTCTGGTTTGGATGAATACATTAGTAGGAAACCCAATTAGTGGGAAATTTAAAAATTTAACTGGTTAATAATTAGAATGGGTTTGATTATTTTTGATAATGGCTTAACCATTAGGGCGTCAAGTAAATTCAGTAGTAAACGTTCGATGACTGGAGATACACATTATTAGAATCCAGGTGGAGGATATTTGAGAACTTGCATATTTTTCTTGTGATATTATGGTAAATGTAATTCGTAAAAGTAAAGAATTTTGTTTTTCCATCACGTCGACATTAGGACAAATCTCATTTTATTATAGTGTTCCAATTAGCTATTCATATTTCTTGTTCTAGTTATAAGCTTGTGTTTGCCACTGTTGTATACCCCTAAGTTTTGAATATTAATTGAAATTATGGAAGAAATGATGAGGATGATGAGGAGTTTGGAGGAGAGTTCGAAAGAGGCTGGACGGCGTGTAGCCGCTATTATGAAAGAAAATACAGAGGCTTTAGAAAATGTAACGTGTTTTTCGAGGGGTTTTATGCAACTGGCATAAGTCAGTAGGAAGCCATTCTATATTTATTTACGCGGCAAATTGTTCAGCCAAGAGAATTTTTCATGTTAATTTATTATTATTATTATTAATTTATTATAATTATTAAGATATTTTCGGAGCATTTTATAAAAATTATAAGCATACAGATAGGTTTTCTATGTCTTAGAAAACGCTATCAAGCAAATTATTACGAACGACGATATCATAGAAAATTATCTGATTACGGAATTTTACGGAGTTTTCGTCAGTTAGGGTATATCGAGAGACGTGACTCACTGGGATTTCAAGTACAAGCTGATTCCTGTCGAGAAGTATTACGAAAGGCTGGGTCGCAAGGTCTAGAAGAGGCGAATTGTTGAAACGGAACCCTGTCGCCGAGTGTAATGACCTGGAGGAGGAGAAGATCGCGTGGTGGGGTACAGCCAATCAGCGGAGACGACGTAAAGTAGTTGAGACTGGAGTGGGGGAACCGACAGGTGAATATATCGTTCGACGCGCCGTGAAGCGTGAACAATCTGTGAAATAATTGACGAGTATGGATGCGCGTGCGAGTGGCTCCGATGTTCGGTGGAGTTAGCGACTATCTGTGTAGAACTTGCCGAGAACGGTTGCAAGTGCGTGTCGCTCCGATGTTCAGTGGAGTTGAAGACTAACTTTTGCAAAACTTAACCAGTGCGGTTGTACGAGTGTTTGGGTCCGAGGTACGGACCATAGAATTATCTAATCTACCAAAATATCATCAAATTCCGACGGAGATGACGACGTCCAGGAGACTGTGGGAAGCTCACAGCATCAGCCAGTACGAGGGAAATGCCTTGGCAATTTCCAATGGTAAGCGCAAATGACGCAGAAATACGCAATCTCTAATTTTTCTTTGTTTTACATTTCATATTTCAGTAACTTCATAGCTTGGAAATAAGAGTAAAATCAATTTATCAGACTCCGTTTTCACGTAATTTTCTATCGGTAATATTCAAATCACAACGCTCCAATTTAAATTTTGTACTTATTATTATTATTAATTTGGCTATACTTGTTTTATATAATAAATTCATTTCTTTTACAATGCAATCTTTGCTTTCAGTAGGTAGCATTAGATATAGACCAATTCCTTCTCCTGATACAATTGTTTGTTGGGTTAATGATCAAATCATACCACGATCTGAGTGAATAGAGTCTTGAATGTGTTCTGCCAGAGCTAGACGTTGTTAAATACAAATTTAGATTTCAACATTGCATTGAGGTCTTGGCGCCCATTAAAACAACATAGCTTAGGCAAAGGTAAACAGTTACATTTATCACCCAACAGTGTGGGCAAGCGAAAATGCTACATTTGTCGCCGACAACTTGGGGCTGAAAACCTAATAACATTTGTGGAAGGAGAAGGGTATATATTTCTGTGCCTGTATTTTGGGGGTTATTTGTCTTTATCAGTGTATATCATTATGGGGGATGAGAAAGAAAGACAGATGAGGTTACGTAGTGGTCATCAACTGGAGAGTGATGATACGAGCAGTATGTCAAGTGATGGTAGTACCGGGGTAGCGGAGGTAAATCCCGATACTGGAACAGGGAGTGTAGGCGGCCAACCAGAATTAAAAACTTTACTTCTCGAGTTCATGTATCAGAACAAAGTTAGTAGTGATGCCTTAAATGCAAAACTGGAACAAAATAATGCTAAATTAGAACAAAACAGTAGGGAAAATAAAGAAAGTACAGATGCCTTAAATGCTAAATTAGAACAAAACAGTAGGGAAAATAGAGAGAGTAGGCTAATGAAACTTTAAACGCCAGATTAGAACAAAACAGTAAGGAAAATAGAGAGAGTACTGAAACTTTAAATGCTAAACTGGAACAAAACAACGCCAGATTAGAACAAAACAGTAAGGAATATAGAGAGAGTACTGAAACTTTAAATGCTAAATTAGAACAAAACAGCAGGGAAATGAGTGACAAATTCGAACTGATTAGAGGTGAGATCAGGGGGGTGATGGAAGAAAAGGCTAAAGAGATTATTGCAGATGTAGACAGAAAATTAGGAAAAGTACAGGAGGAGTTGGAAATTAGAATCAGTACACAGGCTGAAAATTTAAAAGAACTAGTGCAACTGGAAACACAGCAGGTCAAAAAGCAATTGGGGGGAGAAATTGACAAAATTCAGGTAGCTACTAAAGAGGTTAAGGAACAGCTGGGGGGTAGAATTGAGAAAGTCCACTCACAAGTAGTTGCAGAAGTAAATGATTTAAGAGAGAGTAATAGGGAAAGCATTAGCAAGATGGAGGAGAAACAAGCAAAGCTATATGATAAAGTAGAAGAATCAGAAGGAAACATTAAATTAACAGTAAACAGTATTGAGAGGAAGGCTGAGGAGAAAATCGCAGAATTAAAATTAAAAGCTAGGATCAGGCAAGAAAATAGTCAGAATAGGCCAGTTTTTGTGAATAGCACACACAGGGAGGTAGAACTGGGTAAGTTCAGCAATCGACAGGGGTGCCCAATGGAGTTCATGAACACTATAGAAAATAAATTCGGGGAGAGGTTGGAAAATGGTAGTATTGAGTGGTGCCAGGTAGTTGAAATTTTAGAACAAGTGTTTGTGGGGGAAACGAGGAATTGGTTTGCTGTCTACAGAGACAAGTTTACTGATATTAATGATTTTAAAATGAAATTCTGTGAAAAGTTCTGGAATGAGGTTATTCAGTCGCAGCATCGTGAGGGAGTAGTGTGTGGTAAATATAACCCTAAAGGAAGCTCCACCATGACCGAATACTTTTTAGGGCAGGTATTAGTGTGTAAATATCTGGATGGCTTGAAGGAGGAAAGTGATGTGGTGAGGTTGCTACTTAGGCACTTTCCCTATAGGATCAAGGAGGCTGCTTGTATCCAGAATGTAAAGACTATATCACAAGTAGAAAATTTGTTAAGCACATTTGATGCACTAGGGAGAGGGGGTTATGAGGACAATTTCAATAGGAACCAGGGTAATAATAATAATAGACCTAATGAAGCCAGGCATCAAGAAGTTCAAGGGAACGGTGGCGAAGGAGCCAACGCTCAAAATAGAAATAATAATAATCAGCTAAATCAGAACAGAGGAAATGGCTATGGTAATCAGTATCAAGGGAGGAACAATGATTTCAGGGGAAATCAAGGGAGGAACAATGATTACAGGGGAAATCAAGGGAGAAACAATGATTTCAGGGGAAATCAAGGGAGAAATTATAATGACAATAATTACAACCAGAATAGGGGTCAAGGAAGAGGACAGCCTAGTGGTAGTAATATACAGCCAAACAATGACAACACAACTCAGAACAACCAGACCAGTGCAGTAGTAACTAGTACTACGGCCAGCTGTAGCGGTTCTTTAAACGCGAACCAGGCTGCGAAGTAAGGTCAGAATCTCAGTCTGTAGCATGCCCTGTCCATACAATTATACAGGAACCCTATGACCTAAATGTGAGAAATGAATTATTACATGAACTAAATGATGAAGGTATTATTCAGGAAGTGGTTAGTAAGAGCCCCATAGTTAAATTTAACGTGTCCGAGGCGTACACAGATGTTTTAATTGATAGTGGTTGTATGAAGAGTTGCATAAGTAGTGCATTTTATGATAAAATGAAAGGAACTGGAGTAAATTTTGAGGAGATGCCAATTAAAAGCACTTTTGTTATCACAGCTGTTGGGAAGAGGTCTAAAGTAATTTCTAAGCAAGTTTTAGTAGACATTAAAATTAATAATCATGTAGAGAAGCAGATTTGCCTTGTAATTCCAAATTTAGTATTCAGTGTTATCTTGGGTTCAGAGTGGCTAAGTAGAGTGTCTGGTAACTTATGTTATGATGTAGGGAGTTTGAAATTTAAATGGGGAGATTCTGAAGTAGAAGTAGCGTTCAATGACCATATTCAGAGAAGTAGTATTGTAGGTGTGATTTGTACTTTAAATGAGATATCGCCAGCCGTAGAGCGGGGTTCTCCATGTTTTGTGGGCAGTGTGATTACGAACGGAAGTCTAGAGGACTCGTTACGTGAGGCTGCATTTCAGGGAAATATAGAGGTGGAACAATGTGTTCGGCTCTATGATGTGTTATTGTGTAATAGGAGAGTTTTTGAGGATCGCATTGGTATGGCCAATTGCTATACACATTCATTGAACGTTATTGATAGGTCAGTATTCACAGGACATAGATATCCTGTACCTTTCGCTTATCAGAGTGCAGTTGAGGCACAAATTAACCAGATGCTTGAAGATGGGATTATTGAGCACTCTAACAGTCCGTATGTTAATTCTTTGATAACGGTACCCAAGACCGACGGCACTGTTCGTATTTGTTTAGACGCTCGTTTGGTTAACAGTAGAATTAGTTCAGATCAGCTGAAATCTATGTCAATAGAAGAATTAATGCAAACATTTGAGGGGAAGAAGTATTTCACTTGTGTAGATTTGAGTTCCAGTTTTTGGCAAGTGCCACTTATGTACGAAGATAGACCATTTACAGCTTTTAGTCATAAATATAACCTTTATCAATTTTGTAGAACACCTTATGGGTTAAAGAGTAGTTCAGCAGCTTTAATTAGGGCTTTAAACATCGCATTAGGGGATGACACAGGAGAGTTTGTAACCATTTACATAGATGATATGGTAATTAGTTCACGCAGTTTTGAGGTGCATCTACGTCATTTAGATATAGTTTTTCAGAAGTTAGATCAGGCAGGGTTCACTTTGAAGCTGTCTAAGTCGTCATTCTGTCAGTCAGAAGTGACATTTTTAGGTCATAGAGTGTCGAGTAGATGTGTAACACCAGAAGAAAGTAGGGTTAATAAGATACTTAACGCAGAGGTGCCACAGAATGTTAAACAGTTAAAAACTTACCTGGGAATTTGCAACTTTTTCAGGAGGTTCGTTCTTAAATACTCAGGGTTGGTAGAACCATTCAGGGAATTGCTTAAAAGTGGGACTCGGTGGAGATGGGAGTCCAAGCATGATCAGGCTTTTAGAGCGCTGAAGGAAGGTTTTGAGAAAGCTGTAGTGCTGAAATATCCGTTAAAAGATAAGGAATATGTGGTTATGACAGATGCTTCACATATAGGCATTGCTGGAGTATTATGTCAGAAAGATGATGAGGGTAATCTGTGCATTGTATCTTTAGCCTCGCGAGGACTGACAGCAGCGGAGAAAAGATACACGATTACTGAGTTAGAGCTTTTAGGTATTGTTTTCAGTTTAGGGAAATTTAGAATGTATTTAGTAGGGGGGAAATTTGAGATCCACACAGATCACCATGCATTACTGTATATGAGGACTTGTAAACTCAGTTCTAACAGAGTTAGTAGGTGGATTCTTGCTCTGCAGGAATACGAATTCACAGTAAAATATATTAAAGGTAAAGATAACATTCTTGCAGACATGCTATCGAGGGACACTAATTTATGTAGGGATTATCCTGTGGTTAAAGCAGAGGATGGTATTTTAATATGTGCATGTGTGGACAGTAGCAACAGGGCATCGTTACAGACACTGAGAAATATGCTAGGTAGAGCAACGTGATGAGGTTCATTAAAGGGAGCCACTTGCAAGGTTGGAAGCAGGTGACGCAGAAACATTTATAGTTTCCAAACGTATTGGCAAAACAGCATATGTGCTGGAGAATAGTGAGGGAAACAGATTATACGGGACGTATAATATACATAGTCTACGAAAATATGTGTCATAAAGTGAGTGTGTTTAGCTGGCGAGCCAGCCTATCAAATGAGTAAGTGTAGTATCTGGTGCGTGGAGGATCTGGTCTTAAGGCAGGCGTATCAGAAGTCACACAGGGGGGTAGTATGTAAGTAAATGAGAGTTTTTAAGGTACAGGGAAATATGACGGGATTGTCGGATGCTGTTGAGCACTAAATTGTCTCGATGCACCAAGGCCATTTTGGCAGCGCTGATGGGTTCCCATTTATCTCCAAGAGATGGGGGAGCGCTTGAATAGGGCTTGTTAGCTTAAGGCGTCCACGAGATAAAAGATGGGCCATCAGAATGCGAGACAGTCCTTCATGAAACTCATACATATCAGCACACGTGATTTCTGTTTACGGCCTCGCCATGTAAGATTTGTAAGTGTGTAATTTAAGATAATTTGTACAATGGTATTATTTGTGTGAGGAGAAATGGTCTGTGTTGAGAACTAGTATTAAGTAGAATATGGTTAACGGGAACTTAACAAGACAGGGCGATTACGGCACAGAAATATTTGGTGTTATATGTAATGCGCATTTACTGTTTTTTTTTTCAGAAGTCAATATTAATTTAATCTACTTCAAAGAGAGATTAAGTATTATGGTCACGAGGCGCTGCCACAATAGTGTGATCGTGTGCTGAGTGATAAGTGGAATTAAATGTCACCATAAGGAGGGGACCTCCAGTGAAATTAGGAAGTTCTATGGTGATATAAATATATCAGAACACCTTCAATGCGTGTGATATGACATCATAAATACATAGTGCTCACACATTTATTATGTCTATTTCTCCAACATAGAGAAATTTGAGAGGCGGAAATATCCGTGGAACAATATTCTATACGTAAAACATTGGACTGGTTGCAAAGTGCAATCCATAGTGACAACAAACTTTGACGCAAAGTGCGTGAAGAAAAATTATGAGTGTATATATCTGTAATTTAGGGTGATTTCATTTATGTAATATGTATTTTGGATGGGGTTTATTAACGTGTCTGGGATAATCGGATAATGGACCGTCGTCACGGTAAATCATCCGATGATCCGAGGCGAATATGTAACGTGTTTTTCGAGGGGTTTTATGCAACTGGCATAAGTCAGTAGGAAGCCATTCTATATTTATTTACGCGGCAAATTGTTCAGCCAAGAGAATTTTTCATGTTAATTTATTATTATTATTATTAATTTATTATAATTATTAAGATATTTTCGGAGCATTTTATAAAAATTATAAGCATACAGATAGGTTTTCTATGTCTTAGAAAACGCTATCAAGCAAATTATTACGAACGACGATATCATAGAAAATTATCTGATTACGGAATTTTACGGAGTTTTCGTCAGTTAGGGTATATCGAGAGACGTGACTCACTGGGATTTCAAGTACAAGCTGATTCCTGTCGAGAAGTATTACGAAAGGCTGGGTCGCAAGGTCTAGAAGAGGCGAATTGTTGAAACGGAACCCTGTCGCCGAGTGTAATGACCCGGAGGAGGAGAAGATCGCGTGGTGGGGTACAGCCAATCAGCGGAGACGACGTAAAGTAGTTGAGACTGGAGTGGGGGAACCGACAGGTGAATATATCGTTCGACGCGCCGTGAAGCGTGAACAATCTGTGAAATAATTGACGAGTATGGATGCGCGTGCGAGTGGCTCCGATGTTCGGTGGAGTTAGCGACTATCTGTGTAGAACTTGCCGAGAACGGTTGCAAGTGCGTGTCGCTCCGATGTTCAGTGGAGTTGAAGACTAACTTTTGCAAAACTTAACCAGTGCGGTTGTACGAGTGTTTGGGTCCGAGGTACGGACCATAGAATTATCTAATCTACCAAAATATCATCAAATTCCGACGGAGATGACGACGTCCAGGAGACTGTGGGAAGCTCACAGCATCAGCCAGTACGAGGGAAATGCCTTGGCAATTTCCAATGGTAAGCGCAAATGACGCAGAAATACGCAATCTCTAATTTTTCTTTGTTTTACATTTCATATTTCAGTAACTTCATAGCTTGGAAATAAGAGTAAAATCAATTTATCAGACTCCGTTTTCACGTAATTTTCTATCGGTAATATTCAAATCACAACGCTCCAATTTAAATTTTGTACTTATTATTATTATTAATTTGGCTATACTTGTTTTATATAATAAATTCATTTCTTTTACAATGCAATCTTTGCTTTCAGTAGGTAGCATTAGATATAGACCAATTCCTTCTCCTGATACAATTGTTTGTTGGGTTAATGATCAAATCATACCACGATCTGAGTGAATAGAGTCTTGAATGTGTTCTGCCAGAGCTAGACGTTGTTAAATACAAATTTAGATTTCAACATTGCATTGAGGTCTTGGCGCCCATTAAAACAACATAGCTTAGGCAAAGGTAAACAGTTACATTTATCACCCAACAGTGTGGGCAAGCGAAAATGCTACAAAAAGAAACTTAAAGAAAATTCTGATTCTTTAGAAAGTAAACTTAAAGAAAATTCTGATAATTTGAAAGAAAATTTGAATGATAAACTTAAAGAAAATTCTGATTCTTTAGAAAATAAACTTAAAGAAAATTTGGAAAATAAGCTTAAAGAAAGTTCTGATAAACTCACAGAAAATTCCGATTTGTTAGAAAGCAGGTTAAAAGATAACTTGAAAGAAAATTTAAATAGTAAATTTAATTCAATGGAAAGTAAATTTAAAGAGAATTCTGAAATTTTGAAAATGACACTTGAAAGTAAAATTAATAAATTATGCGACAAAACACATGAGCTCGAAACTTCATTAGCTACTAACGCAAGTTTAATGGACGATAAATTTCGCGATGCCGATCTTCGATCCCAAAGCTTAGCTGATAGGATAGAACATGGTCTTAGGAAAGTTGGTGAAGACATGGTCAACCTGGAAGTCAGAGTGAAGAAGGAGAGTAACGAGATGGGAATTCTAGTTGTTCAGCGTTTAACGGAACAATTCAAGGAACTTGTCATGGGAGAAATAAGAGAAGGAGTGATTCATGAATTGCAAACTGAGATTAAAACCACAGTTGTCAATGAAATTAAAGACACACTCAAGCTGGAGAATCAAGAGGGAATCAAGGAGATTAGGGAATCTTTGTCATCCCACATTGAAGTAATTGCCAAGGATATTCAAGCAACTCAGAAGGACATATCAGATATGACAGGGTCATTGAAAAGTCATGAGGCTGTTATGAACCAGATATCCATTGATGTTAAAGACAATTGTAAGGAGACTGAAGCAATCAAGAAGATGGCAGAAGAAAACCAGAAGGAACTTGAGGCTATGAAAACTCAAATAAAGGATGAGAAACAGTCTGATCATCTTTTGAAAATGCCGAATGTAAGGGGAAAGGAACCGATACAGATAAATCTAGGAGGAGCTAGAGAGACTGAAAGACAGGATGAGGTCAGGACAGTATTTCAATCCAACCCCATAACTGTGTTTAAGAATATAGAAGACAAGCCTTCTAAATTTTCAGGGCGAGATTCTGTAACACCCGTGGAATTTCTGAGAGAAGCAGGTGATTACCTGAAAGATTCTAAGATCCCTAAAGAAAGACAGATCAGGGTAATAGGGAAGTTCTTGGAAGGTCCCGCACTTTTGTGGTTTAGAGCATTTAGATCCACTCTAAATACTTTTGAGGAGTTTTCTCGTGGGTTATTGAAGAAGTTTTGGTCCCCTGAAACCCAACAGCAAGTTAGAGCAGAGTTGTATTCGAAGAGATTCTCGACGTCACAACCTACTCGATACTCTACATATTTTTCTGGACAGCTGTCTAAACTCCAACATTTAGATCCGCCAATGCCAGATAACGAGTTGATTACTGCATTGATACGTCAATTTCCAGCAGACGTCCAGAGGACTTTGATCGCTGCTGATATCTACAATATGGAACAGTTTGATGAAGTATTGCAGAAGCTGGATCATACAAACGCTCAATTCTTCCATCAGAAGGGAGTAAAGAGTAATAACGCTGTGTATGCTGTTATGGCTGACAGTTATTCTCAGACACCTCGAGAGATTCGAGAGGAGCGAGAAGAGAAATCGCCGAGGGAAGATTCCAATACGAGAGGATGGAACCAATACCGTAACAGATACAGTTACAAACCATATGCAAGACCGGATGGTGGTAATCGATACAACACTCGATGGAGAAGACCACGAGATACTCAAGGAAGGTACCAGGAAAGAAGATCCTATGGTAATAACTATAATAACAGAGGGAATGTAGATACTCGTCAGTCCAACGAAGAATTTAACAAGGAAACGAGGAAAAATTTGGAAGCAAGACACCAAGATACCTTACAATTTGTGGAGCGGAGGCCCAATGATCCAGGTCCATCGGGAACACAACAATCCCGGGGGAATGGTAAAATTAAGGATTTTGAATATTGTGGAAGTAAACAATAATGGAAGCTATGAAGTAGCTAATACACGAACTGGTAACATCGTGGGAACTTATAATGCTTCGAATTTGAAGATCTATTATTCAAGAACCAGATAATTTAATGTGTAGATAGGAAAAATAAAAATTTTTCAATTTTTATTTTTTGCTAGGTGTGGGGTGGATGTGCCCAAATCTAGGAATGGGTATTCCAAGTTTCAGACACCTAGATATCAAGGGAAAGGCTGTAGCAGCTTTTGAAAGTTCAGATATTTGAATATCGCGCTACATTGCTTCTCGAAGCCTTTCGAAGGAAATTACCGATAGTTGGATGGTAAATGACGTAGCGAGTAACAGCAGAGGTGGAGACTATTTATTGATTAAATAGTTAACTATGGAGCAGAGACTTGAGACTGGGATCAGATTACTGGCACGGCCAAATGAAAGAGAATGCAATTAGTATCAAGTAAATCGGACCAGGGATTCAAGAGATATGAGGATTTCTAGATATCAGGCGATGACGCGTGACCCTGACCGTTTTTGTATAAAAGCAAGCTGGAGCAGGCTTAGTTAGCTCACTTCATCACAAGCACTTGGCGAACAAGTTGCGTCTACGCTGAGCCAAGGCACATGGTTGCCGCCTCTACGAAGAAGTACTTTTCAAATCGTGATAGTCACGAGAAGTGCTGCGCAAACGAGTTGGAACTTAGTAAGTTTCTGGTGAGGAGAATCACTGAGGTGATTGTTTTTCTACAGACATTGGTGGAAATATTTATATTTCTTAAAGGACATATGCTAGACTTGGTCTAGAAAGTAGTATTTGTCACAGTCCAATAGTAAATTAATACTTGGATGTTTAGATCCATTTAAAGTCAGTTTTCATATTTTGTAACTATTTAACCACTTCAATCCGTCAGTACATTGAAGAATAGTCTATAACGGTGGCGTTCATTAGTCTACGCAAGGGAAACTGCAAGTTGTCTAGCGCATGGCAGATGGTGATTTTAATAAACCATGCCCAGGGAACGATCTTCAGAACAGCCGTTAACTGCTTAGACTGTCAACGTTTTTCTTGTACTGATGAGATTACAGTGAGTTAAGTTACAACTGACACATTTAAGAAGAGATCGCTTAGATCTGACCCTTTTCAAACAAACTGTTATGGCTTTGTTAGAAGCCCATATTAAAATGGAACCACAGTCATTTAAAACGTCGAAAGATACTACCACTATGTCTGACTAGACGATTTGTGGGTCTACAATGGCGGCCGATACAAGGATTATACGTGCTTGTCCGCTAGGGCATGTCTACGGATAAATCTGGTATAGACCAGGTTTACTACACTTCAAGAACATCAAGAAATGTAAGCCACATTTGAATTATTTTATGCTTAGCTAATTGGAACAAACTATTTTTCTGCAGATGACCAACACATTTTTTTCATCGTATTTAAAGCTTGTAATGATTTACGCAAGACTTGTTAGATTTATTCTGAGCATTTTCAGCACTCAGAACAGTTTAGGATCGATGACCGAGCATTTTGAGCATTTATTTGAATTTTTCATATTTTTGGGAAATCACGGTAATCAGCCGATGTAACTGTAAAAGTTAAATTTATTTTTGTTGAGGAATGGATATTTTTTCCATATTCGAAGGTTCGAACATGTGGATTCTCACATAATGAGATGATAATTAAACATATTTGAAATAATAATAATAATAATAATAATCCACTAATAATAATAATAATAATTTTCATAATTTTTCTAAATAATTCTTGGATATTATATTTTATAATAATCATATGTATTGAGAAAGAGCCTATGAAGTAGTTGAAACATTTCTAGTATGGAACAGGAGATTTTACGAAGGAGAGTGGTTAGCGCATGCCCGCATTCAACCAACATTTCAGTTCTGGTTGAACAGTTGATATTTGCGATGAGCAAAGTATATGTTTCATATAACACGGAGAGGCATGAAACGGGAAGCAATTGATATTTGTATCAAATAGGATTTTTGTATTTATATAAAATCATGACGTAAATACACTTCGAAAGTGAAATGAAGCTTTTCATGAGTATGGTAAATTCACGGGTTGAACTGAATGGTAAAATAAAATAAACTTGTAAGTTTATTAATCTTCCAGTGTTGATGACAAGCAGAGGCTTGATTTATTGTATAAATTTTGGGAAGATAATTTATGTCCTATCCTAAATGTAGGCCTATTATAGTGCTCATGTCAAAGGTCGTCCTAAAGCTTGAACTATTGAGGCTTTATTTGCATCAAAGATAATTCCAGCTGAGTCTGGCAAGGCTTCGTAAACTCCACTCAATATACCAATCCTACCAATGTTTCCTAATTCCTCATGCTGCGTAAGTAAACATGACAGATTACAGCATTAGCAATGATGACAGTAACTTATGATATGCTAAAATGTTTTTAAAAGATGCATAGAAAGTGGCTTGATAAACCCTGTATCATCAATCCATTTAAACATTCCCACAGAGCTCTAATCAGAAGCTCATTTTATGTGCAACAGGTATGTAGAATAAACCTCCCTCCCAATAACTTGTAGGCCTAACGTGAACATAATCCATGTTAAGAGCTGTTTCTTGGTTCACAAAAAAAAACTACCATTTAAAATCTTGCACATAGGCTACTAATCATATTATGGTGCAATTACCTATGGTAATCTTAAAAATCCTGGCTATCAGCTACTGATTTAAATATTCCAGACATCTTTCTTAACTCCACTTTTACTGACAGCATTTAAGTCCTTACTACTCTCTTTCAAGCCATTGACCAGTTATTTTTTTCATGAGGAACTATTTTAGTCATTCTTCTCTATGTGAAATACAGTTGATGACAACTGCCTGGAAGACTCTGGTGTTTTTTCTTGTGTCGCTTCTCTGGTTGCCTACGACACTTCCTAATTATTAACAGAATGTTTCATTGAATTGTTGTATCCAATTGACCAACTGGTGATATATTATGGCTTGCTTTAATATTCCTATGATACACTTTTAGATCCCATATATTAATGAAATATACAATAACATAGGCTGACATGTTGAACCAGTCTCCCATTCCCTAACACTCCCAACTAATGGGACATAAGCTACCTAGTGGTTGGTCTCACATTGCTTCCATCTACATGTACCGTACTAGGTCTAGTAGTACCATAGGTATTGTGACTGTTTCTCCAACTCCATCAAGGAAACTAATTCTGAACTAAGATCTGAAATGGGGTACACTGTCCCACTAGGACAATCAAGGACAACTTGAACCATTCAAGAGATTTTTCTATTTCATTTTACCAACTTACCAGGTGCCTGGAAATGCTAGTGAAGGAGGCAGCGAAGTAGGCTAGCCTACTGGTATTCACCATTCAGAGAACATTCTCAGTGAATTGTCTGTGCATAGGCCTATGACACAATTTTAAGAAATTAATACAGTAGTCACAGAACACTAATGGTGCCCAGTACTCGCAGCTTAGCATAGGACGGAGTGGATTCCAGCCACAGATTAACTCGTGATCTGTCAACGGGTTTTCAAACAGATTGGGCACACACCCAAGTACAGGGGTCTTGACCATGATGTTCTAAGCCTCTAAATGAAACACTCCTCTTTAAGACTTTCTGGTCTTGCATCCATGGTCGATCAACATTCTCCTGATCTCAGTGTTCTCAAGTTTCTGTTGGTTATGGACATGTTTTTATCCTGACAACTTCATATTTAAGGGGTTGGGATACATGCCCTATTCTTAATTAGTTCAGCATAAGATCATTGAATCCCCTTAAGAAAAATAGGGAACATCCATGTGTTATTTGCCCATAGGAAAGGGAGAATTAAAAAAAACTGAACATCTAGGGACATTGATGCAGATGACTCCGAGTAAGTAGGCTAGATCAAAATGAACATTTTTCAGTGTTGCCTTAATAAAGGTTGATAACTTTCTACCGTTCAACATGAATAGGCCTATATTGGATGGGAAATATTTTTATTATTTGCAGAGATTACAAGGATGACTTGTTGATGTATCATTATTTTGTTAAGCGAACATAAGTTCCAAGTCCATATCGTGTTGGAACCCATATTTCAGTGTTGCCTTAGTAAACGAAATGTCCAATGTCTTTCAGTCGGTCAGCACGGTTGCACTTAACGGTAATGAGCATTATTCCCAAAACCAGAAAAAGAACTGTACATGCAGGCCTAACATGTCAAATCAATCATACCTACAAGACAACAAAAATGCTCTATGAAAAACTATTAAAACCCCATAATGGTACTCAAAAATAATCTCAATCCAACGCCACTATTTCGCAAAGGTGCAGAAAAATCTTAATAAAGTGCAGCTATTCGTAATAGTAGGCTACGGTTGTGATAAACCGCTAAATGAGTGATAGGCCCCCGAAATAGAACTATTAATCTTAATGACTACAAGATAACGAGATTGCCAAACAAACACAATGCCACCCACAAATCTATAGAAGGCAACAGTAAAAATGGCTTATCTAATCCACAAGTCACCCACCCTTCACCAACATTAATATTTGTAATTTAAGTAACTTAGGTTATGTTAAATTGAGGTTAATGGCGGAATTGATTGCGGCTGTGTGGCGGGAAGGACCCAATAAGTGCTCAGCCAATCAGGGACGTTTTGATTGGCGACCATGCTCGGAAAAATTTTAGATAGTTTTGATTCACTCGTGTTCGTTAAGCCCCCACCCTAGGCCGTGCCGGCGACCAAAATGGCGGCTTAACGAACACGACGGGGTGCCATTATTAAAATTTTGGGAGATAGAAACACAGCCTGTATGGAGGGTTCAGCACCTGAGTCAATCTGCCCTTTCAGAGATCCTAGCGGTAGCATCTCCAAGTAATCTTGGTTAATCGTTTTCTCGAAGGCAACGTATTTCATAAACACAGGATGTCACATCCTTGGGCAAACAGGGACGTATATACAATTTTTTTCGGGGGGGGGGGGGGTGACTTTCCTGGAAAATTGTGAGTACTTAATGAATGTTCTATTATAGCCTGTGGAGTATGAATTCAAGTATCTAAATGGATTACTTGTTAATTTATTCAGCAAATTTTACAAATTGATAAGCATTTCATAAAAGTACTGTGAAATTCATTGTATTTTGTACCCAAGTTGGCTTTTTCGGAGGGGCTGGAGCCCCCTCAGCACCCCCCTTATATACACCCCTGGGCAATTGAGGTTATTTCTTCGCTTATTGAAAGGTACGAAAGTAAGCCATGCCTTTATAACACTAAACTGCCGGTGTATCGTACAATAATTGCCATATCAATGCATTACTTCCACAAAAAGAAAACTTTTCAGACGGAATGGAGTCGATTACTTCGCGTCGCAAAGCCGATTTCGAAGGATATGATCGCATGCGGCTGGCATTTTACACAGGAGAATTATATATTAATAAATCCAATAACCAGTACCCTACATTCTTCCCTGCACTACAAACTACAGTTGTATTATCCAGAGTTGGAATCTGACAGTTCGGCGCCAGTGGGCAAAAACAGTTGACGACTAGATCCTACGCAAGGCTTGTTGCCATGGAAACCACACAGCGCTGCCAATTTGAATGACGCTATTTGGCCACGTGCTTGTCACTTGACCAGTCCCTTGTATGGTTGCCTCCCGAGTGCACACTGACCATGCTTCGTTATAATTGTATTGAATTAGATAGTTAATTACTCTCTCGAGTAGGATTTATACTTATACTTATAATTCATTAGTGTCCGTTATTTATTTATATAGTGTTAGTGTACGTTTAAGCTTGGGTTCGTGTGAATTAGATAAAGGTTACCCGTAGCTTTCTTTTTGTTTGCGAGTGGTGATGCGATGGGTTGGACAACGTTTTCCATGGTACAGGTCTTGGCAGCATAGGTTGCGATTAGGATGAGGGTGTTGACAGCTGAAAACTGGGCGAAGGTGGTATCGCATGTGGAAAGAGTATTAAGCGAAGCGCGGGAACCTGGAGGTGTTATTGACACAGCTGTGGACGACCTCATAATTTCCCTCAGCGATTCCTCACCCACCAGTGCGGGATCCAGTGATGGAGAGGACCGAGATGATGATGGTGATGATATGGATGGGATAGAGCCTTTTCACAGTGATTAGCTTCTGTCTTGTAGGGTGAGTTAATAGCCTGTACAATGAACGTATATTTTGTAATACATTTATATGTTTCTTGTGCCTTGAAACTTATTCTACAGGAGATATAAATTGCCAAATAACACGGAAACAATCACGTTCTGTCGTTTCGCTTTGAACATTTTTGCTTTATGATTGTAGGCTACCGGTATTCGTACCGGTAATATTGCTATTCATTACAATATTTTAGGCCTCTACTCGATTTGACGGGCTATTATTTTATTTTACAGTGTGCACCGAACAGTTTTAAGCATGCTTTGTTTAAGATTTTTGAAAACCGTCTGAGTAAAAATATAATAAATGTAATAACGATGCTAATGATATTATGAGCATGAGGAAAAGGACGGGAGGGTGGAAGTACGCACGTGCTGGCTAGTAGCATACGTGGCAACGCTGCCTTTAGTTCAACGGTTCTCCGCCGAACTGTCAGATTCCAACTCTGGAAAATACACCTGTAGGTGACTTAGCAAGGTCGATTTGACAGCTGTTCTTCCCATGTGGCAAAAATTACTTTTAGGGTACGCTTTATCGTGGGCCTACGTGTGGTCGTCTTTCTTTAACTTTCCCCATTGCTGCTTCAAATCTGTGAATCTCTGGTCTTTTAAGTTTATAACCAGGCGCCTATTAAAAATTTTAAAAATCTTTGTACGGTAGTCAACTTGTAGGCTAAGCTACAGTCGTTGATGTATTGTTACGGCTGTGAGTTTGTGTCATCACTCGCCGCATGAGTCACAACTGCCCCAGGGCTGGGCTGTGTCCTGCCTCCTGTATTGCGCGCGCCTTATGCAACAGGGCTACTAAGACAAAGGGATAGTCCAGAATATTCGTGACTGGACCAGCGATGGAAACCTCGAGAAGCCGTGAACCCTGGATGGATCTAGAAGCATTTATTGAGTCACCGGCCTGCTATATAAGTGCGACCTGTCTAGCAGTTGTTGTTGTTGTGTTTTACGAGCTAGTGCGAGCGATTATCTTGTGCGACAGAAGTGTGGTGACGAAGTGCTGTGCGAGTTACGAAATCCAGTGACATTGTTTCTCCAGCTTGTGGACAGCGAAATAGCCTGCAGCAAGTGATCGTAAGTAATTGTGGTCGGAGAACATAAAGGAGAGGAGCAGGTAGTTTCTGTCAAGGCCACCGTACTCATTAGGACGGATTAACTTCTGTGATCTGTTGACAAGTGGAAGGGCCAAGAGCGCTCAAGGAAGAGACTTGAGGAAACTGGAGTAAGGCTCCTAATTGCTTGTATTTGCTGACTAGTGTAATTTTCTGGCCACAATAAAGTTAATTATTTCTTTAAGCAGTAATTGGTGTTGTGCTTTGTACCCCCACCGTAATCCAGTTAACAAAAGTGCCACTAGGGGGTGGCACGTAACAACTGGTGTCAGAAGCCGGATGACGAACTCAAGCACAACACCTGACGGTCCTGGTTTCAAAACCCGAGCAGGTCAATTTTTTAAAATTTTCCTGTGAGCGCATGCCCTTTACAAGACAAACAGCTAAAATGGAAGAGCAATTCGCAGCATTGCTAGAAACGAAAAATGGCATGGAAACCAAGATGGAAGTCGGCCAGAAGAAATTAGCCAAGGACCTGAAGGATGACCTGAAGAAGATGGAAGACGGCCAGAAGAAGATGGAGGACGGCCAGAAGAAGTTATCCGAGGACCTAACTGCCAAACTAGAAGACGGCCAGAAGAAGATGGAAGACGGCCAGAATAAGTTAGCAGAGGACCTAACCGCCAAATTTCTGGATGGCCAGAAAAATCTGTAAGAGTGTCTGCTGACGAAATTAGAGGAGAGCCAAAGGAAATTAGAACAGGTCCTACGTGAGGAAGTCGCAGCAGTGGAAAAGAAGTTCGACGCCTTACAAGTGGAAGTTACCGAGCTGCGCCAACGCCCGCTGATGGGGGTGGAGGAGAAATTCAACGCCTTACAAGTGGAAGTTGCCGAGCTGCGTCAACGCCCGCTGATGGGGGTGGAGGAGAAATTCAACGCCTTGCAAGTGGAAGTTGCCGAGCTGTGCCAACGACCGCTGATGGGGGTGGAGGAGAAATTCAACGCCTTACAAGTGGAAGTTGCCGAGCTGTGCCAACGCCCGCTGATGGGGGTGGAGGAGAAATTCAACGCCTTACAGAAGGAAGTTGCCGAGCTGCGCCAACGCCCACTGACGGGGGTGGAAGAGAAATTCAACGCTCTACGAGAGAAGTTGCCGAGCTGCGCCAACGCCCGCCCACCGTTACACCGGGAATATCAGGAACGGGACATAGCAGAGTGACGCCCCCAACCTTCGACGGAAAGGTCCCGTGGAGCACCTATTTACGTCAGTTCGAGGCGGCATGTTCCATAAATAACTGGAACAACACAGAAAAGGCTACAGCTCTCATTGTAGCGCTGAGAGGTGACGCCCTTAACGTCCTTCAGGCCATCCCGACCGGATCCCAGGACTACGCTTCACTGATCGCCCATATGGAGTCCCGATATGGAGATAGCCATCTTCAGCAGGCCTACCAGATGCAGCTCCGGACCCGGGTACAGAAGAACGCGGAAACCCTGCAGGAGTTCTAGATGGACATCGCACGCCTCGTAAGGCTCGCCTATCCAACAGCGCCGGCCGACTTCCTGGAACAGATTGCGACGCAGACCTTCACCGACGGGCTTCGGGACTCGGACACTCAACAGGCGCTGCGACTCGCACGCAATAAGACCCTGGCAGATGCGCTGAGCCACGCACATGAGTTCGAGACGGCAAAACAGGCATTCAGAATGCACGCGCGGGTGCGTCAAGTGGACGTCGACGAACCAGTAAAAACCAACGAGACCAAGCCCCTGGCCGACGAATTAATGGAGGCGCTAAGCCGTTTCTTCGATAGTCGCGGCACCACCAGCAACGACACAGCCGGAAGGCAACCGGAGAGGCCGCCCGGAAGAGGACTACCGACCTGCTGGACCTGCCGTAAGAGAGGCCACCTGAGCAAGGACTGCGGTGATCGCCGCCGCCAAGGGTTTCCGTCGGGACAGTCAGTCGTAGGGAAACCGCGCGGCCCAGGAAAGCAAGTATCAGCCAGCCTAGGGGGGCAAAGGTTGGCTTGTGACAGCCATCAAGCCCCGGCAGTCCAAGTCCGTGTGACGCAGTTACGGAGGGATAATAGCAGCCTGATGGTCGACGGAGTCGTCAACGGAGTGAGCTGGCCCATGCTGATCGACACGGGAGCGTCGAGGACCATCGTCAGTCCCACCGTGATCCCGAAGTGGAGAGTTCAACCCACACAAAGGAACCTCCAGCTAATAACCGCGACCGGAAAGACCGCACTGGTACATGGCGAAGCATCACTGGAGTTCGTCATTGGTCGACAGGCGATAAAGCATCCAGTGCTTGTGGCTGACGTATCAAATGAAGTGATCATCGGACTGGACTTCCTGGACCAGAACAACATCATCTTGGATCTGAGTACCAACACTCTGCACTTCGGAGGTGAGGAACTTGCTTTGCAACCTGCGCACGAGTCCATCACCGCACGACGAGTAAGGCTGAGAGAAGACGTCATCGTTCCTGCCAGGACGGAGGTCAGCGCTGCCGTAATTGTCGACGGAACTGCTGAGGGAGTGGCGGCTGTCATCGAGCCAAAATATGAGGACATCCAGACAAAAGGATTGCTAGTTGCCAAGACTCTCATCAACACGACGACTCGGCCGTACGTCCGCCTGTCCAACCTGAACAACTACGATATTACGGTCCACCGGGACACCAACCTAGGAGTCTGCGAGCCCGTTACTTGGATTGCCCGCATCACAGATACGACAGACGGACACCTGCAGACGGACAACCGAAGAAGACACACACTGCCAGAAGAACTACAGAAGCTGTACCAAGGATCCCAGGACCATTTAGACGAAGAGCAATCACGCCAACTTCAGGACCTGCTACGCGAATTCCAGGACGTCTTCTCCGTGGGGAGCAAAGACTTCGGCAGGACAAGCTTGGTCCAGCACAGAATCGACGTTGGGGACAGCGCACCGATTAGGGCCCCATTCCGACGTGTCCCGCTCGCCAAGCAAGCCGAAGTCGACCGGATGGTAGAAGAGATGAAGGAGCAAGGGGTGATCGAGCCATCACATAGTCCTTGGAGTTCTCCGGTCGTGCTAGTGAAGAAGAAGGACGGTTCCACCAGGTTCTGCGTGGACTACAGGTGGGTGAACGACGTCACGAAGAAGGACAGCTACCCTCTACCCCGGATCGACGACACGCTGGACACCATATCAGGATCAAGATGGTTCTCCACCTTGGATTTGAAGAGTGGCTACTGGCAGGTGGAGGTCCACCCTAAGGACCGCGAGAAAACGGCGTTCTCTGTGGGCAGCGGGCTCTGGCAGTTCACCGTCATGCCATTCGGTCTGTGCAACGCCCCTGCAACCTTCGAAAGGCTAATGGAGTCCATTCTGAAGGGACTACACTGGAAGACCTGCCTGGTATACCTAGACGACGTCATCGTTCTGGGGAGGAGCTTCGAGGAGCACTACAGCAACCTGAAGGAGATCTTGTTGAAGCTACGGGCTGCCCAGCTGAAGTTGAGCCCCAAGAAGTGTCAGCTCTTCCAGAAGCGGGTCCAGTACCTTGGGCATATCGTCTCCGAGGAAGGGGTGCGCACCGACCCAGAGAAGACCGCAGCTGTGAGGGAGTGGCCAGTTCCGAAGGACAAGTCCCAACTACGAAGCTTCCTGGGACTCTGCACTTATTATCGTCGCTTCGTGAGAGGATTCGCCGACATCGCCAAACCTTTACATCGACTGACTGAGAAGGACCAACTCTTCACGTGGACAGCAGAATGCCACAGTGCCTTCGAACAACTCAAGCAGGCTGTGTGCACCGCGCCTATTCTGGCCTACCCCAGACCTGGAACAAGGTTCATCGTCGATACCGATGCCAGCGACTTTGGCATAGGGGGAATCCTGTCGCAAGTAGTGGACGGCGAGGAGAGAGTAGTGGCCTACTTCAGCAAGGCTCTGTCAAAGCCAGAAAGGAACTACTGCGTCACCAGGAAGGAGCTGCTCGCCATCGTGAAGACCATTGAACACTTCCACAAGTACCTGTACGGGCAAGAATTTCTCATCAGGACCGACCATGCATCCCTGCGGTGGCTCCTGAACTTCAAGCAGCCCGAGGGTCAACTCGCGCGGTGGTTAGAGAGGCTTCAATAGTACAACCTTGAGATTCAGCACAGGAAAGGCCAACTGAATTCTAACGCCGACGCCCAGTCACGAAGACCGTGCCCCGAAGACTGCACCTTCTGTGCCCGAAGGGAGGAGAACACCGGGATACAGTGCCGACGGACTACTGTGGAACTTCAGGGGAACTGGAGCAGCGAATCTTTCACGCGGGCACAAGCAGAAGATGATGACCTGGGACTGATAGCCGAATGGAAGAGGGCCTGTGTCCCCAGACCCGGGTGGAACATTGTGAGTGACTGCAGCCCAAAGTTTAAGTCCTACTGGGCACAGTGGGACTCGCTGATTGTAAGTGATGGCCTCATCTGCCGCGCCTGGGAGAGCACCGACGGGAAGACATCTCGGGAACAAGTCGTCGTTCCAAAGGCTATGACGGAGGAAGTCCTGAAGGAAGTTCATGGAGGATCATCTGGTGGACACCTAGGGATAAAGAAGACCCTGGAGAAGCTGAGAGAGCGGTTCTACTGGATCGGATGCCGAACAGACGTGGAGAACCACTGCGCGAGGTGCCACGATTGCGCAGCCAGCAAGGGCCCAGGACGAAGACGACGGGGTCCACTGAAGACCTACAACGTGGGCGGCCCCATGGAGAGGGTGGCCATCGATGTTGCTGGGCCATTCCCGTTAAGCGAGGCAGGGAACCGCTACATATTAGTCGTCAGCGACTACTTTACCAAATGGCCGGAGGCGTATGCGCTCCCTAACCAAGAAGCCGCGACGATTGCAGAGACCCTGGTGAAGGAATTCGTCAGCCGGTACGGAGTACCCCTGGAGCTGCACTCCGACCAAGGGAGGAACTTCGAGTCGCAGGTGTTCCAGAACCTATGCCAGCTGCTCGGAATCCGGAAGACAAGGACAACGCCGCTACACCCTCAGTCCGACGGGATGGTAGAGCGATTCAATCGCACCATCGAGAACCATCTCCGAATAGTCGTCAGCGAGCACCAGAGGGATTGGGACGAACATCTTCCACTATTTCTCCTGGCCTATCGCGCCGCCGTGCATGAAACCACCAGGTGCACACCAGCCCGGGCCATGTTTGGGAGGGAGCTCCGTCTACCTGTCGATCTTGCCTTTGGCCGACCTGGGAATGATCCGATCCCGGTAAGCCAGTATTGTCAAGAACTGGTCGACCAACTGGAGGACGTACACGCGTTCACGAGGAGGAAACTACGGATCGAGACCGACCGAATGAAGACCCGATACGACCAGCAGACGGATGCCGGCGGATTCCACGAGGACGACCTGGTCTGGCTCTTCAACCCATTACGGAAGAAAGGCCTGTCACCCAAACTGCAGAAGTCCTGGGAGGGCCCGTACCGAGTCGTGAAACGGATCAACGATGTCGTCTACAGGATCCAGCGGAGCCCGAGGGCGAAGATGAAGATCGTGCATCGAGATCGCCTGGCAGCCTACGGAGGGACACAGACGGACCAATGATTGATCGGGACGATCAGCCTTTTTAGGAAGGGGGTGGTGTTAAGGCTGTGAGTTTGTGTCATCACTCGCCGCATGAGTCACAACTGCCCCAGGGCTGGGCTGTGTCCTGCCTCCTGTATTGCGCGCGCCTTATGCAACAGGGCTACTAAGACAAAGGGATAGTCCAGAATATTCGTGACTGGACCAGCGATGGAAACCTCGAGAAGCCGTGAACCCTGGATGGATCTAGAAGCATTTATTGAGTCACCGGCCTGCTATATAAGTGCGACCTGTCTAGCAGTTGTTGTTGTGTTTTACGAGCTAGTGCGAGCGATTATCTTGTGCGACAGAAGTGTGGTGACGAAGTGCTGTGCGAGTTACGAAATCCAGTGACATTGTTTCTCCAGCTTGTGGACAGCGAAATAGCCAACAGCAAGTGATCGTAAGTAATTGTGGTCGGAGAACATAAAGGAGAGGAGCAGGTAGTTTCTGTCAAGGCCACCGTACTCATTAGGACGGATTAACTTCTGTGATCTGTTGACAAGTGGAAGGGCCAAGAGCGCTCAAGGAAGAGACTTGAGGAAATTGGAGTAAGGCTCCTAATTGCTTGTATTTGCTGACTAGTGTAATTTTCTGGCCACAATAAAGTTAATTATTTCTTTAAGCAGTAATTGGTGTTGTGCTTTGTACCCCCACCGTAATCCAGTTAACAAAAGTGCCACTAGGGGGTGGCACGTAACAGTATTGACTTCGACAGTATTAGGCTACCGGTATATCTTCCAAATTTAAATGTATCTACTTACTGAAGTATGTAAAGCAATGTACCGACTCCACGCTTATTAGGCCTACATTTTCCTGAAAAAAATATTTTTTTCTTGGCAACTGGATAACTGAATTTCATATTGAATCGGATAAGGTACTCCTTTCGAATTACTAGTTTGTAAGCATAAAATCTTCTGTTCCTAGCACTTTCCCGCACATAATTATGTGCTTGGCGTCTAAAAATGCCTGCCCTTCAACAAGAGCCCGCCTAGAATTGCCAACAACATTCAACACAATCATTAGGCTATATGAAGTCTATCACCCTTGTCGCGACCGACCTGCCTCCTAAATTCGATTCAGTTCGTGAATATCCAGTAAACACAGAACGTGTCATATTATTATTATTCTGGGATAAATTTTGAACTGTTTAAATTCTAATAGTTATCACGAATAGTATCCGCCATGGTTTTAAACAGTATTTAGGGAAAATAGATTTTTATGAGAGAAAACATGTTTACTAACGTCCTCGTATATCATGTAGACAAAACTAAGTTGCAATATTGTTGTACGACGTGAGGAGGGTATAATAAAATAATTAAAAAGAAATAAAAAATTTCGTCGTTGGATAGACTTGAACACGGGATCTTCAAAACACCGAACAGGCGCGATACCACTTGCACACTTTTGCAACAGACGTTACCGTATTTTGTTACGCTCCTTATTAGCGTGTATGGTTATATACCAATTATTACAGTTAAATCTTAAATATTGATTGGAATGCATTCATTAAGTACCAGGCATGTTTTCAAATGTACTTAAAGCGATTTTCACGGTCGCTTTGCGTTAATAATGCGAATTGACTGTAAATATTACCCCCAAACGACAACCGTCCTCCATGTTTTATTTCTTACAACTTGGCGCACGAAATGCAAGCGTGTGATACACTTCAGCCATAAAAGCAGGTGTACGGACGAGGATGAACAGAATCATACAAGATTTTATACCAGCGATTACAACAGCTTCCATGCTAGCGAGTGTCGTGTGATACGGGCCTTTACTACTTGAACACAAACATGACATCGTCACACGTAATAATAAGGGTATGGGCATTAAAAAGTAAGGGAGCATTCATGCAGAAATCTAAGGAAGGCATGAATAACAGAACGAATGGGAGAATGAAGAAGCACAGAAATATTGAGAGGGAGGGGGAAACCTAACGAACGTAAAGTGTGTAGAAAGGGGGCTCGTTGAGTTTCATATAGAGGGCATTGAAAAATTAAATGATTAATAGTACCGATTGCCTTAGAATAGTCGCAGAGATCCGAAGGACGAAGCTTACAGCGGGCCATATATACCGGAGTCAAAGCATGATGAAAACGTAAACGAATAATCGTAATAATACGACGTCGAGTGTAGGATCCATTATAAAACCAAGGGTGTCTAGGGATAGTAGGTTGAATTCTATAATATAACCGGGCTTTCGTGCGTGTATAATCCTGCCATTGTCGTAACCAAACATTAAGTAATTGAGATTTGAGAATGGGGAGATAATCTGAGGAGGGGGTAGCCACATTCGTCAATACATCATGACCTATGGCCGCTTCCTTGGCTGCTTTATCAACTAAGTCATTCCCAGATAGGTTGGAATGTCCCGGTATCCATGAAAAAAAAAAAACTATCCGATAGCCCAATTGATATAATTCATACGTTAAATTTACAATATTAAATACAAACCAATTATTCGTAGTACTGACTTGATGTAAAGCCTGGAGTACACTTTGAGAATCAGATAGGATTAAGGCTTTAGTGATGTTATTCCTTCTAATATACAGAAGGGCTTGTCGAATAGCAAACGCTTTTGCCGAAAAAAATAGAGAGTATGCGGTAATTTAAAGGAGGCGAGATATGATATAGAGGGGATATAAAAAGCAGCACCCGTATTCGAAGGAGAGGGAAATTTTGATCCATCTGTATAAATCGTTGTATATTGCTGATGATTCAATGCGAGATTATAGACATATTTGCGGCCAATGAAAGGGGTAAGCACGACATACTAGATACATGTGAGGAATGTCGCACAACATCGGGTTGAAACATTAATACCGAGAGTGGTGCATTATAACAAATGGGTTTTCGTGTTTGAAGAATTTGAGGGCGAAAACCCGAAATCTCTAGATAAGACAGGAGAATAGAGGGAGGTGAATAGCGTTTAAATAAACTTTTTTGATGATATTCGGAGAGAAGTTGTAGTTTGGGAAGAATGGGTGCTGTTAATATTGCCATTTGTCTTAGGAGATATCGTGAAGAAAGATAACGTCTCCGAAGGTGAAGCGGTTGCTCTGCCACCTCAACGAGAAGAGCTTGTGTGGGGGTGGAAGAAAGGACCCCGAGAACAATTCTGAGGGCGGAGAATTGTAGCTTATCCAATTCATTGAGGCGTGTTTTTGGCATGACATCATAGTAGTGACTACTGTAATCAAGGACAGATCTAATAAGATTTCTGTAAAATAACAATAATATCTGGGGATCAGCTCCCCACTTACGACGAGTTAAGGACCGTAATATATTTAATTTCTGTAACACATGAGATTTTAAATGAGTAATTTGAGGCGTCCAGGTCAACTTATCGTCTATAATGAGTCCTAAATATTTTGTATGGTGGACAATATGAATGGTACCCTGATTATAGCGGATCGGCGACCGGTCACACACCCGTTTATGAGTGAAGAACAGAGCCGCAATTTTGAGCGGAACAGTATCAAGACCATGTGAGAACAGCCATGAATGTAATATCGTGAGAGCACGTGACATGATCTGCCGACACGTATTTATATCAGAATGGGAACAATATAGGAGTATATCATCAGTATATTGTATTAGGCGGACATGAGGAAGTAAAAGCCGTTCGATCTCACTAGTATAAATAAGGTATAAGATTCCACTCAAAATATCACCCTGCGGCAAACTAGAAGACGAATACCTGTAATTTAACACAATAGGAAGGTTGGTTAGTGTGATATGCCTTCGTCGGTGAAATGCCGAGATGATTTTAATAAAGTTGATCGGAAATTGTTGTTGGTGGAGTTTTTGCAGTAAAAGGACGGTATTCACATTATCATAAGCCCGTTTAATATCCAAAAAAGACTGCTAATGTTGAGTGTTTACGGCAAAATGACAAAAATACATCAAGAAGAAAAATATTCAAGGAGTCAGTAGGAGACTTTCGTTTAGCAAAGGTGTATTGAGTTTTTGGAAACAGATCATAATATTCTAAAGTCCATACCAAGCGGGTCAACAAAAAACGTTGGAAGGTCTTCCTAATACAGGACCCAAGATGTATACCACGATAGCTTCCTGCTAAATCTGGATTTTTTCCTGGTTTTAAAATAGGAACTATGGTACTAAAAACTCATTCCAATCCTCTGGAACATTGCCAGAGTCTAAGACGGAATTAAAAACATCTAATAGAACCTGTTATGCATTATTGGGGAGACTATTAATGACTTGATATGATATATAGTCTGGTCCTGGTGTAGTAGATTTTTTTGAGCTAAGGCTAATTGAAATTCTGAAACAGTTACCGGATGCAAAAGACAATAAAACATAGGGTTGTGTTCCATGGATGAAAAGATAAGTTCTTGTTCTACAAAGTCAGGAGTCATCGTGCGATAAAATTCTACTGACTGATCATAATTCAAACGGTGTCGACTTGGACATAAGTGGCGTCACGATAAGGTTTTTAACACATTCCATATTTGCGTAATGGGTGTCTGGTGGTGTATATGAGAGACGTATTCTCTCCAAGCTGATCGTCGTTTATCATTAAAGGACTTTTGGCATTTTGCAACAAACTTTTTATAATGGTGATAAGTATACGGGGTATTGTACGTTCTAAAAAGTCGTAATAAGTGTTTGCGTCTCCTCACCATTCTCGTACATTCCTCGTCCCACCAGGGTTAGTATGGACCTTCTCTTAACAGAGGTGCGTGCATTGGGAATTAGCGGATGATAGGTGTAAAAATATTGAACAATGTAGGTAGGGAGAAAATTATAGCAGGCACGAATCGGGGGAGCCGTATGGCAATAGTGCTGTTGGATGTAGGTGAAAAATTGGGCTGAATCAAAACTTTTGAAACTCCTAGTAAAAAAAACGGAGTATGCAAGTTATTACTAGGACGAGGCACAGAATCAAAGGTCATCAAGATCGGATAGTGCCATATAATTCGGTGGGCCTGAGAAAGAAAAACAAACGTTAGGTCAACCGCACTAGGGGCCTGAGAAGGAGGAGAAATACGAGTGGGTGAACCATCATTTAAAATCTGGAGATGAAACTGCTGAGCAGTGGTCAGGATATTCCTACCCTCGTCGTACGGACGCAACCCCAGTCTGTATGATGGCCATTGAAATCCCCACCAATAACGTGGGAGGTAAAGGAATTACAGTAGGAAAAAAAAGATTGCCATTGTCTGAAATTACCTTTGATAGCCGGAGGAATATACAAATTAGTGATATGTAAGGAGGCAACAGTTATGGTTAGCACATAGGTTCTGGGGAGAGGAAAAAGAAATGGGGTAACCTGGTACGAAAGCCGTTCATGGATTAATGTTAGGACACCACCACATTGCGGTCCATCTTGGCGCTCAATATTATATCGTGGAACATGAAAAGAGAAATTGGGGGATAGCCATTTTTCCTGTATGAGAATGATATCAGGGGTGTACTCTTGGATTATAAATAATAATTCATGTCTCTTGTTTTGAATGCTACGAGCATTCCATTGAATAATTTTCATGTTAAAGCAACAGAAGACGGTCGGGTTTCAGCAGGAAAGGATAAGAGTGAAATCTTATCATAAATATTTTTAAGTAAATGGGCCCATTGTACATTGGAACCCAAGAGTTCCATCAAATGCATAACATCCTCTGTAATATCTTGAGGCACACTCTTGGCGGGAGGCACTGGAAGTGAGGGAGTGGGGGGTGGCCCCACCTGGGACGGTGTTAAGGAAAAAGAAGGGGGCACAGTGCCTGAGGCTTTGTCCCCACGGATAATAGACAAATATGCTTGTCGATCATACCCCAACGGGGAAATGACCTTAGGGGGGCTCGTGACGATCGTGGTAAACTTACGTTTCTTCGGTACAGAATTCGGTGTAGGAGAGGCTAGCTGTGTAAGGGGAGGAAATTGCTGCGGGACTGAAAGGGGTTGAAACGGATGTCCTGATATGGAATTGAGAATTTCTTGATACGTTTTGTTTTCAGTGCACATCCTAGTTTTAATGTCAATTTGTTTTACGTGGTACTCACACCTCGGTGAGCCACTCACATGATTTTCATCACAATGTGCACAGCGCACCAACTTCTGAGTATATTGAGTTGTTTCATGGCCCTGGGCGCAACGCCCACATCTCGGTGCTCGAGCTCGACAATTCTGTCCAGTGTGCCCATAGATAGATAGATAGATTTTTATTAATTCCATTTGATCAAATACATGCATTCAATACATTTTTGATATAGGACACGTCAGAATTTACATCTATAAAATAAAAGAACTAACAGGTATATATTACTAATATTATAACTATTTAACTTATTATAATAGCAAATCTTAATAGATACAATCTTATTGCACAACCATTTACACCTCACTCTATTATCATAATATGAAAACTTAATTCTATAAATACAACAACATACAGCTAGGTCAGGCGCGGATTCAAACGGAGACCAAATTATTTTGCAAACTCAAAAAACGAAAACACAATTACCAGACAAATAAAGCTTAATGAATTTTAACTGAAAAACAGTTTTTTTCCATTTTATTCAATACTGAATTATCTTTATTGGAATTATTGTGTTCTGTTACAACTGTACATATTTACAACTTCAAACCTCTTGTATAAAAACTATTAGTTATACAACAAAATCAATTCGTCTATTTTGTTTAGCAAACCTTGTGATTACCGAATCGATGTTTATAGTGATGTCACGATGAATGTGCAGCAATGCACGGATAGGAAACTGGGGCTTTTTTCGCACCAAAAATTTTTGCCGACGTCCAAACTGCAAGCTTGGTTGGCAATTTAAGCTGTGACTTTCTCCCTTTGTCGGTATCAACTCGACTTGCCGAAACTGTAACGTACCTTGATCCTTTTCTCGAAGCTCGATGTAAAAGTCGCAAAACACGCCGTTGCAATTTGTACGAATATTTTTGGTGCGCTAAACTTATCAAATTTCTATCCATGAAGCTTGCAAAAAAATTGGTCTGGTTTTGTACGTTTGGTTATTTTGTGATTGCGTTTTTAGTGATACCATTTTTCTTAACAATTTCGATTCTCTGACCCCCCCCCCCCCCAAAAGCCAAACTCTAGATCGAATCTCTGACCCCCCCCCCCAAAACCAAACTCTAGATCCGCGCCTGAGCTAGGTTTTTATTTATTTATTTATTTATCGTATGGCTTTTAGTGCCGGGAGTGTCCGAGGACATGTTCGGCTCGCCTGAGTCTGTAGCTGCTTCCAGCGGACACCCTAAAGGGCGAGCTACAAGTTCCGTTCAATTTCAAGTAGTTCCAACTTTCGCCACCAGATATCAATGATACCTAGTGGTGAACGTTGGAACTTTGATAGAGCGTTCTGACGAAATCTAACCTAACAAATTTTGCTTTACACAAGTGTAGTCTGTGAAAGGATCTTTAACATGCCATAAATCTATGACATGGGACCGCCGGCTTTACTTCCCCTCCGAAGGAAGGCATACTGAAGGATTTTTAACGCTCTTAAAAAAAATCCGACGACTTCGGCCGGGTTTGAACCCGCTATCTTGGGCATAGCAGTTCAGCATGCTACCGACTACGCCACCGAAGCTAGGTATTACAATTAAATTAAAAAGTAAAATATAATTATATATTTCATCGCTCCTATACGCTAAGATATTCAACTACTGAGAAAAAACAATGGCACTGCAGATAAGCATTCAACATTCTATCAAAGGTTTTTATTTTTGGGGCCAGTTTTATATACTGGGGTAGTTTATTGTATAATTTAACTCCAGTGTGAAAAGTTCCTTTTTGATATATGCTTGTGTGTGTGTGTGTGTGTGTGAAATATGAATGTTTTGATTTTGTCTTGTGTTATGCCTATGAACATCATTGTTTGTTTTAAGAAAAACATCTCTATTCATTAAATTCTTTTTAAAAAACATAATACTTTCAAATATATATATGCAGGGCAGTGGGAGAATGTTTAAATCTTTAAACAGAGGTCTGCATGGTTCTCTAGAGTTTACATTTGCCATAATTCTAAGCGCCCTCTTTTGTATCCTAAACGTGCTTAGTACATCTGGCGACATATCCCAAAATATGATCCCATATCTTAAGTATGAATGGAAATAAGCAAAATAAGTATTTCTTAATGTGTGCATGCTAGTGCAGGTTTCCAAAATACGTAACGCAAAGCACATCGAGTTCAGTTTAGTATTCAGATATTGTATATGTTTATTCCATTTCAAGTCTTGTTGTATCCATAGTCCTAAAAACGTTGTTTCTGATTTATTTTCTATTTGATGACCATTTAATGTTATATTGGGTTTCGCAGGATTCCTATTCTGTATAGTGTGGAAATTTAGACATACTGTTTTTTATAGTTTTTTATGAGGCGATTATCTTGTGACCATTTGGTTAACTCTCCTGTAACGGAGTCAGCAGACTGCTGTATGACTTGTTTAGTTTCACCTTTTATTACGAGTGTTGTATCGTCCGCAAACAAAATTTCATTATGTGAATGAACGTTCTGTGTTATATCATTGATATATAGAAGAAAGAGTAGTGGGCCCAAAACCGATCCCTGGGGTACTCCAAATTCAATAATTCCCTCATTGGACAATGTTTCATTAAGTAATTTGGTTCCATCATCCTTGTGTCTCAAGCTTACTATTTGTTTACGCCTTGTTAAGTAAGATTCTATCCATTTATTAGCTAGACCTCTAATACCATATTGATTTAGTTTGATACGGAGGATTTTATGGTCAACAACATCAAATGCTTTCGATAAATCCAAGAATAGGCCAGTTACATGTTCCTTATTGTCAATTAATTTCAGTATACAATTACTACATTCGTAAATTGCTGTCTGTGTAGATTTTTCCGTTCTGAACCCATGTTGTGAGTTTGATAATATTTTATTTTTTTCTATGAAACTTATCAGTCTCTTATACATATTTTCCCCCACAATTTTTGCAATACCAGTTGGTAAGGTAATAGGAAGATAGTTATCTAATTCATCTTTTGAACCGTTTTTGTGCACTGGAATTACTTTTGATAACTTCAAAATATCCGGGTAAGTTCCTGAGAGAATTGAACTGTTTATTAAGTGCGTAAGTGGATTTATTATATTCTCTGCACATTGCTTTAAAATTGCATCAGGGATGCCATCAATGCCAGCACATAATTTATTTTTAGCTCTTTTATAACTATTCTTACCTCTTCACTTGTGACATGA